>JABWPP010000047.1:10375000-11705000 GCA_016920855.1 Puya raimondii | reverse complement strand
GATCACTGATAAGCTTGGCCTTCATTCCCTCCGCCAACGCCACTGGTACACATCCGATCTTTTTCTTGCAAAGCATTGATACTTCTCATTCTATTATTTGCTATATTTGAACCCAACGTTGACTGAAGTTTCTGGCAGTTTTTTTTATATGTTCAGAAAACTCAGTTCGAAGTACATACCCGGACCAATCCTGTTTGACCCAGTTTTTGTAAATAGTTTCAAACAAAAAAATGGATATATGTGTAAAGGATCAACATGAAATTCAGTAATTCTACTTGTTAACTTATGTGCAATGAACATTATTATGTGTTCAATGCTTCTTCAGGTACATCCAGAGCACATGTGCTACATCCGGAGAAGGTCTGTATGAGGGGTTGGACTGGCTCTCCAACAACATCGCTAACAAGGTCAGATTCATCAACCCATATATCTATTCTTTATTTGTATATAGAGTCCCTTTTTTGAATGAAAACAAACTCTTTTGGCATGATAATCGGGCTAACAACCTTGTTTTATCATTCTGCAGGCTTAGATATTACCCAAAAGGATTCTTCTTGCTTGTCATGTTTCTTTTGCTAATGAAATCCACTATATTTGGAGAGAGGGAGAGAGCTGTATCAATATCGAGCATTAGATCATCCTGTACTTTTTACTTTCATAGACTCAGAAAATTGCTGCTGGTTAGACCATGAATAAGCTGGAACTTGTTCTACTAGATGATGGTATTATTTGTGTTGTATTGAAATTTATTTGAAGACCATATTTGGTTGCCTTAATGTTAATGCTGGTGCCTAAATTAGTTTATTTGATCTGGCAACCTCAGAGGCGGATTGTCCAATGTGCTTTAATTAACTGTGAACTAGAAGTTTAAATACCTTGGTGGCCAATTCGATGCTGGTCCTTGCGAAAAATTACAAGAGCTGTATAACTCGTTTGAATGAACAATATGCACGGCCTCGCTCTGATGCCGAAATTTACAAAGAAAAACTATCTTATGTAAGGACCAGTTTCTTGCTGAGGATTATGTCATCTGTGGAGAAGTCGGCCTCCTTCCGGTACGTTCCCCGGCCAAAGTCGAGGTTGTATGAATCGGCAAGGCCATCAATCAACCCGAATTCTGGGGTCCAACCTATTTCCTCTTTAGCTTTCTCAATCGATGCAAAGAAATGCTGCAGTCGAAGAATTACAGGGAACTTAATTTTCGTTTCATGTGTAATGTCTGCAATACTGATACTGCTATATGGTGGTAATGAACAAAGTATTGTTATATGCATTGCATGCTAATTTTATAAATCCAACATCTGCTGTGTATGAAACATGTGACTTAAGATAGTCTGATTATAGTCTGATTAGACTTTTAAAAAAGGTAAGGGCAGATTTTTCAGCTTCCACATTCAAGAGCTCATAACGGCAGAATGATCACAACTTCTTTTCTCAGGTGTTGTGGTTATAATAGATTGACAAAAAGTTTGATTATATGAATAATTTAGCGGGGAGTTTTAAGGTCTCGAGAAATAAAAAGCAAAGAAAAGATAAGCGGGTTTCTTCCAAAGAAAACTGCGCCTTCAATATGCTGAATGTAACTTTCAAAGAAAAGTTAGTACCTGATCTCGGAATGGGAAAGCTTTCTTCTTCCCAAAATCAAATTCTTTCGGGTTATAGTGAACGATTTCCGGTTCCGGAAATCCCCCGGCCTGAAATGGCAAAAACATTGAATACCAATATGCAGAAAAACAAAATAATTTATTAACTTTTCTTAATTTCACATAAAAGTTTTAAGTATAATTTGATTACCTTGGCGCATGCCTTTGCTAAGCCATCAAAGGTGACATACTTTGATCCAGAGATGTTGTAGACTTGCCTGCTTGCTTTTGAGTTGCCAAGAACAACCACAAAAGCCCTCGCTAAATCCTACATAGTTAATGGCTTCAATTAACTAAGCAGCATTTCAAGAAGCAATTAAAAAGTTGTAAAACACACCACAGTTTTGATCTAGGCTTGCTAACTGTTTATGTGTCAAAGGAATTATATATTTCAATTGATGAACTCTATCGGTCCATGTATCGGTCTACATATAAAGCATCGTTTTGAAATTTCTGCTGAAACTCAAATCATAAAACAAATATATTTCGCTTTCAGTTGTTGCAGCTCAAAGCTAAGGTCCAAACTGGTATTGGAATGAATCTGTAAAAGAGAAACCTTTAGTGCATTGAGCCAACTTGACTAAAATTTGCTTTACGAACCAAATTTGATATCTCTATGCATTACTTGTATTTCTTTGCTCTTTGTGCTTCAATCTCTTTGATAGATGGTGAAAAGAAAAAAGAAAAGAAAAAAAAAGAAAGAGTACATTTCCATCTTATCTTGTGAAATTAGTTTTACTACATCAGATTCGAATTTTCCGTCTTTGTTCTGATCTTTCAAACAGAAATCTAAGATGTAGTTCACAATCAACAGTGATGGAAACTAAGATGTAATGGATAATTGAGTCTAACGAAGTTGGCAGTCATAAGGTATTTATCTTCATTAATACGACACACAAGATAGGCGTCACAAACTTGACCTTCTATCAAAAGATTTTTCGAAAGCTATGCTCTGTAAACAGAATAGAAGCTAATGAACATACTTATCGTTTAACATTATTAGTCAACCGACCTTAACATGCCCAAGCTGGGTTAATTGATTTCCTGAATTGGGGATCGGAATTGGTCGTCCGGCTTTCAGCCTATGGAAGAACCATTCTTCGACAGGATTGTAATTCAAGGGACCATAAATGTAAACCGGCCGAAGAGAAGTCCAATTCACACCGCGAGAGTCCAGCAAGTTCTCAGTCTCAAGCTTTCCTTTGTGCCTGCTCTTTGGATCAACTGCATCAATCTGTTAAGTTTCAACACATCAGAAAAAATAAGCAAGTTTGCTGAAACTGTTATTTCTTCGAATTCTTCAAATAGTTCTCCTCAAACAACAGATTTATAGAAGCCCCAGTCATAAATTAGAAAAAAGAAAAAAGAAATATAAACATTGAATCTCCACCTCAAAGTGCGGCAGAATATCGGACTTAAGATACACTCCAGCTGAAGAGCAATATATGTACCTGCAGAATTTTACCCAATGAGAGCAAATGTATCAGCGCATGCTAAGAATAATGAAACCACTCTTTTTGATTAACTGTGCAAGCACATAAATTGCCATATAATACAAAATCATTGTACTCTCTCTCTCTCTCTCTCTCTCTCTCTCTCTCTCTCTCTCTCTCTCTCTCTTAAATATGAAAAGTTTCAATGAGACTAATTTGGAATACAGATTTTCTAAATATATAAAGCTGCTCAACAAAAGAAGTGGTAGGAAATAAAAGCTTACTGTTCTAGCTTGGGCAAGCCATCCAATATAGGCTCTACCTCAGCAGCCTCACGCCCTGAAATACGTATTCGACGAGACTACAGAACTAGAAATGGAATAGAAGTATAGGACACGGATTACTTTGACGAAATAAGATTTTACCATTAATGTCGTAAACAACATCGAATCCCTTAGCTGCAAGGCTTGTCTTGACAAATTCAAAGTCTTGCCTATCCCCTTTTAAATGCAGTATCTGTAAACAATCGGTTAACTCGGTTGCATAATAACAGAAATCAGGAAGCAAAACCATTTTATTTTCGCTTTGAAAGGTCAGATAAAAAGAATTTATTACTACCCAACTGATTATCATCACATTATACAGTAACAAATTTTCGGTTTTTCTCAAGTTACCAGGGTTGTCGACCCCAATTCATCGAAAATTCGTCAAAAAATAAAATTATACGACTTCTGAGTTTCTCTCTCACAAGTTCATGTAGGTTGTGATTAATCAAGTTCATAAGCTGGCTTGTGGTGTATTAGATTAATCAAGAAAAGCCTGTTGCACTCAATAAATTTAGGTCAGGGAAAGAATAGTAGATGATTGAATTTATGACACACGCTCACTTTTAGCTTATACTCTTGCCATTTATGGGTTAAAACAAGCTTTTTTCCTAAATAATTTAGCAGTAACATTTGCCAAACATAGAGCAAACAATCAGCAATTCCCCCAACCGTAACATTCGCCGGTTATCTCACCTTCATAACTCACACAACCTTTTCGATAGCCACCAGGTAGAAAGATGATGCAAAATGGAACATAAATTGCAGTAAATAGAGTGATTATTCTCTCTTACTTTGGATGAGAAATCAGCATAGTCTTGGTCAGATTCCCCTGGTAATTGTTGGGTTATGGGTGCCTTCCCTCTGGTAAATAATGTAACCTGTCGACCCCGAAAGAAATGATTCCATCAATTACCCTAAAAATACCTTCGAACAAACCATCCAAGCTCAACATTATACAAACCAATTACACTCTTTAACTTCACCCAACAAAAAAAGAAAAAGAGGGTGTACAAAACCTGGTGGCCTTCTTTCACAAGGAGCCTGGACAAGAACACGCCAATGAATCTGGTGCCTCCCATTATAAGGATGTTCTTGGAGCTTGCTGATGATGCTCTCACCTCGAGTGCCCCTTTTGGTTGCCATTTTCTCCTCCGATTCTGAAATTTTATACGTCGAGACAATCTTAAGCCAGCAATTCCTGTTTCTCACATCTTTAGACATCAATGCCTTGTAAGAAAATTAAGAGCCTACGATTTTCAGTGCCACCAACATAGATTTCAATATATAATTTTATTATTTTTTTCTTTTCCCCCTTCTGTCGCAGAGAAAATCATCAAAAGCAAACAGGTAAGAACTTTTTTTTTTGGTTTTTTTTTTGGTTTTTCCCTTTCTTTTTGAGAATTGGGAATAATAGGCTAAACCTGAATGGAGAGGTTGAGTGCTGCACCATGGAAGTCTGATAGAGCAGAATTGAGGAGAGATGAGTTGGGAGAGACCCAATTGCTGTGAGGCTGCCTATGCTGCACCACCAACACCCTCGCCATCTCTCTCTCTCTCTCTCTCTCTCTCTCTCTCTCTCTCTCTATGTTATATGTGTGTGTGTGTGTGTGTGTGTGTGTGTGTGTGTACTATTTATTATTATTCTGAAGGGGTTGGTTACTTTGTGAGAGATGTTTTAAGTTTGAGGAGGTGGTGTGGTGTGGTGGCTCTTAATTTTTAGAGCCCAATTCTGTGTGTCTCTCTCTCTCTCTCTCTCTCTCCCCACCTCTGCCTCAAACATCTCCTTAGCAAAAGGATAAGAGAACTCCCACTTTGGTTACATCCACAGCTTCACTCATCCCGGATAAAGATTTGTCAATTCCTTAGGCGCCACACTTGGCTGGGAGATCAAAATCATTGCCTGCCTGCACCCGGTGCATCCGTACATCTCGTGCGCCGCCCTCCCTCTCTGTCGTATCTCATCTTATATTTCAAATGCAACCCGCCAGTAAGCCGTCATAAGAGTTTGGATGATTTTTTGCAATCCCTATTCCTATGCTTTTCGTTCGGTGGCGAAAATTAAGAAAACAAAAACAAATTTGCTTCTTATTTTATAGCAGATGTGCTTACCAAGTTTCATTTATCTCTTCGTGCTAATTATTATATATATTTTGTTAAATCCCCAAGTTTCCAAAAAAAAATTTTGATTCTTCACACGCATCTAAAGCTATTCTCACGTGCAGAGGACTTCACGGAGACACCCTAGTAGTATTGATCTGATTACGGTAAGAATAATGTAATTGTTCATCTGTCAATTAAGCTTGCAGCAGTTGACACAAACTGTTGTTATTAAACTTTTGCAGGGTAACCTGCAGCACCCTGGAAAATTCGACTGTCAGATGGAGAATCAATTCTGAATTCATCAAAAAATTCATGAACAAAGCATTTTATAAAATTCACAGAAACTTTTACCTTGACAATAATGATTAGTCGTACATTAAATGCCCACATTTGGGCTACCTGATGCAATTTCACATCTGAAAACTAATCAGTACATCTTCTGTAGTCATCATCCCCCACTTACATAAAAGTCGTTAGCATCATAAATGATAAGCCAACTAACTAAAAAATAAAATGACTACACCCGCAAAATTACCCCCTGTATCACCAAATGTTTACTCATCATTCTTTGACGAGAAAAAGGGACAATTTTTACAAGAAATCCAGATGATATTCCAATGTATGTTGGCACTCTGCCATTTTAACAGAGCCCATCGCATTACAGCATGAGGAATAGCATACATTGTTCATTCACCAATTCTAAAGCTAGGGTAAGGGAAACAAAAAAAGGAATACACAGCATGAAGGCTGGTAACTTGGTAGTATTAATAAGCTCATCATATTTATTTCGTGTTTCCTTCTGACGCATAGATCTTCCATTTCTGACTCGGATGTTTCGCTTCTCTCTAGAATTAATAAATGAGATAAGACCATGAATTTGTTGTTGGATCTTTGATTTATTTAGCATCATAAAGTCATGAAACGATTCCATCACAAGATTTTTCCGTCTTCAATTTTCCTGGAAAAGGAGGCCTAATCTATATTAGCAGTGCGAGAAATAGAAGAAAAACAGAACAAGAAGAGCATATATCGCAATTTAATCCTGAAAAAAAATGATCAATTTACCACTTTCTTATAAAAGAAGAGGCTGAGTACGGTTAAAACATACATTCGTTTTACAGGAACGAGTCACGTACTGTTTGATTCTGTATAAATATCAGGACTAAATTGGAACATATGAAAGGTCAGTTGCCACGTCCAAATACTAGGATGGTTCCAAACAGTTTTACCCAAACGTAATCAGAACAGAATGCATGCTGATAGCCAGTTCTAAAACTTCTAAATTTAGCCTAACGGTTTTAACTATATAAAAAAAGGGTGACCATGGAAATGGGCACGCGGCACGGGAAGATGTATTACCAATTAAAGAGATGAGGCACTTTGAAACCACCGACTGATGTCTCTAACAATTCAACAGTCCATGTTCAAACAGCCGAGCCTTTTCTAATCCTTTTGCTTTGTTAGCTTGCTTTATTTTCGCTCTTCGCCTCAAGAAGGAAGAAAAGTGAAGGGATATTTATTTTCCTAAATGAGAAATAAATACTGTTAATAGAAACAGCTATGTGAATTCCATCTAATGCCAAGGACTAATAAGAGAATTTCAGAATGAACTGAAACCATCAGCGTGACCTAACTATCATGCAAATGAAATCTAATTCATATTTTAATAGTAAACTCTCAAGTTAAAAGGTAATACACCCACCTCCACTGCTGCTTGAAACAACTGAATACATGCCAAAAACAACTAAAAGGTATATCATCATGTTCATCTTGATGTATCTTGGCCACCAGCTCCATGCCAATAGAAATAAGATGTATTATATAGTGACCAAGATAAGGGGTCAGATTCCACCAAGCAAAATCATTTGAAATAAGGATTTGCTTATATGTGACAATGTTGCATTTAAAGACAAATTTTGCAGAAACAACCCCTGCAGTATCAACATACTTGTATCGAGTAATTTTCTAGTGTTGAAATTTCGGTCATCAATACTCCCCCCATCGAGTTGGTTCTCTAACACCTATGGAAACAATTTCTTTGTAAGTATGACTTGTACGAGAAGTGGATTAGGTGCCTGTCTGGCCAGGCTGGAGCTTCTATGACAGAGCTATTCAAAGAAGCACTTACCGCTTTTGTATTAAAAAAAGAAATAAAAAATCTCCCATTACTTCTCACTGAAGCATAGACAGAGGGTTAAAATCGAAAGTTCAGCTCATAGGGCAGCAGAAACTCATTTCAGCTTCCCATCACCGCAAAAGCTCCAGAAGTATGATATTAGTCTATCAGAAGCATTAAAGGGAAAGGATATTAGTCTATCAGAAGTATGATACACATGTAGGCTATCATTTTCAGTGCAAGTGCTTCAACTATTTTCCTTCCTCTATTTCATTAATTGCTCATCAGCTCTTTCCCTCGCGATAACAAGCCTCTTGTTATTTGAGCCTCTTGGATTGGGCTGTGAAAAGCCGACATCCTTGTAATTTGGAGGCTTGTTATTCATGCACGCACCTCATCCACTTTGTAAAAAGCCAAATATAGGACTCGGTAGTCCCGTCACCAAGAAGACAACAACCTAGCAACACATGTTGCACATTGTATTTGCTCGTCAAATAAGTAGTGTCGATTGTCATTACATCACTGAAGTACTGGTACTCGGCTCGAGATCCAGCATCAAGCCATAAGACATTTACAAGAATGCCATTCTCATCCCACCAACAGCTTTTCTCTGCAGCAGAATCAGAAGCTTCAAAGCTTTTGAGCTTCAAAATCTCATTTTTGATTGCGCTCGACTAAAGACAGTTGCGATTGAAAGCAGAAGCAGGAGCTCAGCCAAACATGCATAATTTAAGAGCACAGCAAAACTTTCTCACAGTACTAGCAAATTCGACATTAAACTAAAGTTAACATATCTAATGAAATGTTGAGGATTGGATTCGGCAACACTTTTACTCGCTCACTAAACTACATAAGACAATGAAATTGGAGAATATAAAAAGGAAAGGAGCATCTTTCACCCGCTCATCGATGTTGGTCCCCTCGAATGACTCGCCAATGTCGGCGATTCCCCGTACTTCGCCGCCGATTTCTTCTTCTTCCTCAGCTCTGAGTCGTTCCAATGGCGCTTCTTCGGCGTCTAATCCCGCCATTGCCGATTTAGGCGAAATGTATGGGAAAAAGGGCGAAATCCATGCGATTTCGGCGAAATTGAGATCAAAATGCACCGTTCGAATCCACGGCCGTTAGGGTTTCTCACACGATCTTCCGATTCTTGAGTTTGGTGGGAGGAATCGGAGAGAAATCGCGGTTCTTTTTTTTCTTTTTTTCTTTTTTTTCCTCCTATTTTGGGATTTGTTCGCGAGGGATCGAGGGTTGTGGGGACGGTTTCGTGGAAGCGAGAGCAGGGGCCGAGGCTCCTCTGCGGAGCGAAATGCGACCCAAAAACTACCCAAGAGGCCACGGTCTACCGGTCTACGGAAGAAGTAAAATAAAATGTTAAAATCCTAAACCCATAAAAAAAAACACCTGTTATTAGTCTATCAGATGTAACATCCAATCTTTAAAAAGTTTTCAGGGGTAAACTTTGAAAAATTTACTAATTATATACGAAGCTTTAAATTGCTGATTCTTCATCACATGAGAAAATAATAGCTTAAAAATTATAGTTTTTAACAGGTGAAATTTTTTTCTTAAAAAATTTTATAATTTATTTTTAAAAATTAGTGGTTGAGTTTAAGTCATCCATCTTTATAGACCACAGTCTATATAATAAAATTTTAGGGGAAAAAAAAGCAAACTAACGTGTCGAATTTCTCTATCCTTTCGTGCACAGAATCTTTTTCCGTATATGGGATGGGATCATCTGGCGTTCCCCAACAATTTGTTAAATTGAATGAGGACAATCCCTGTACTGTTTCAGAATTGCATCTTAGTCCTGTTACATGTACCTTAAACACTTTTACCCCTGAACTCCTGCATAATTGCACATAGTAGACAAATAAATGGAGTTATTCACCAGAATAATGTATTCAATTAAGATGAAAGATAGAGGATCAAACGTCAGAGAAAATGAAGTCCTCTTCTATAGAAAAGGGTTAATCGCATACAGTTAGTTTCCTATAAACATATTGAATAGTAAATATATTTCTGCAAAGTTTAATTTTTTATTTTTTTCCTACAAAAGTCCAGTAATATTTATATTTACCTTTTTGGTTTGTAACGGTTAGAGCACTGTTTATTTTTTTCAACAGATAAGTGAAATGATCATTTTTGCACTTACAAATATATCCCTTCAAAAGTCCCAACGGTTAGAATTATACAAAAATGTTCTTCGAAAAAAGTATTTTATCCAATAATATAAGAGAGATAAAAAGGTCAATTTAACTCGTTCACTAATCAGGATTAAGTATTTTACTCATGGTTAACTATATTTTTCTAACCGTTCCTAACAGCATGGTATATTTGAAAATGTTAGTACTTTTGTAAGGATAAAAATAAAAAGTTAATTTGTATAGAAATATATCTGCTATTCGATATATTTACAAGGAGCAGTATGCAATTAACTCTATAAAAATATAGTGGATCTGCTATTAATTAGGTTTACTGCATAAGCTACAGAACCCGAACCAAAGAAAACTTGATTTTGAATGTTCCATTCTGCAACCAAATTGAACCGATTTTTTTTTTTTAAACCAAATCAAACCAAGCTGAATTGAAACTGAGATTTTATTGTTAGATTTTTCTCTCTTTTTTTTTTTCTTTTGCACGCCCTTTCTTCAATTATTTTGCACAGATTAATCAAGTCACTGCTTTACTTTTTTTTTTTTTTTAAGAAAAAAATAGCACGCTACCCGCTTCGTTTATTTTTTTTAGAAATAAACTTAGCTAGAAATGTGAACCAACTAGAATTCGAACTCGGGACCTTGGAACCAACCATCAAATTTTTTGCCACTTGCACTAGGGACGGTCGATGTCACTGCTTTAACTTTACTGCGTAAATGTTGAGCATTTGGACTCGCCAACAAGTCAATGTACACTGTTAAAACTTTGACTTTTGAGATTAGTATAGTGACAGAGTTGGAAATTGAGGGGAGAACAAAAAAAAATTGAAATGGTGTTAGGTGCCATAACACCAAAATATATATGTCAAGCCCGGTAATCATGGCGCGGACCAAGAATTAGGTTAGACATCATTTACAATTTTGGAACCGTAGTTTTTGGGTGAGCCACATATTAACAAGTGTTCATATCTAAACTATATTGTTAATTTATAATTAATGAATAAATTTATTTTATTTAGATGATTTTTAACTTATTACCTAATAAATAGTACACAGTTAACACCATACATTACAATTTTTCTCATAATTATTAGACCTTTAAATTACATTGTTATAATTAGAACATTCTCTCTACACGAATCAAATTTTCACGCTACGAGTTTCTAATTCAGTTTTTTTGTAATCTGAAATAGCTTTACGTAAAAACAAAACCCTGTTATTAATTTTACCCTTTTTCTACCTAATGCATAGGAGGGGCTATTTCTTAAGTTTTTGTATTTTTTAGTATTATTTTTTTGACTTAATTAATATGATACAGTTGTAAATCAGCCAACTGGATGGATAGAGTACGAACTTAAAATTTTGCGTATTAGTCTCACCATAAATTTTGTTTGTTTGCACTTCTTCTCTTATGGTATTTTGATTCTTTTTTGTAAATGTTAGTTTTCTTTTTCGTAAAGTCTTATGAATTATATTTTGTAAGATTAATTGATCGATTTCTAAAGTTAGCATAAAACTGTTTTTTGGTCTCATTTCAATTTATAATTAAAATTAGATAAAAGCAATTTGTAATCTTATAATTTTATATGAAATATTCTTAATATTTAGTATAAAACTAATATTGAAATTTTTTGTGCAATGCACAAGCTACTGAATAGTATATATATATACTATCTTTAAGACTTTAGATAAACTTAATTAGTCATTGTCAATCTAAACCATGATTAATTAGCCGGTACGACGATTAACTTTTACAGCTCATACAAGCATGGATGTCAATGCATCTAGACAAGCTAGCTAATTGAGAAGTCGAAATATTTTCCATACTTTGGATGTCATATTTTCTTCACAAGTCCTTTTGAAAATTGAAATCCATCTTTACCCTTTTTTTCTACTGCTTTTCAAGATCCACTAACGGTTGCACAGCTACATGAATCACGAATACATTTCGTCAAAAAGTAAATAAATAAATGTATACATCAGTATTTGTTATGCCGTCTATCTCAGCGGTTCGGTGTATATTTACAAAGATATTTCCATAAGACATTCAATTTTTACGATCTTAATTAGTAAATGCACATCCTAGCTAGGGCTCGCTGGTGGCTCCTCTAGCTAAAAGGGACATGTGATTGATCCGGGAGGGGATACATAATTGATCAATCGATGTCGATGCACGCATTGTGATTTTCGTGAGTCGCTCTCAGTCTCTTTCACATCACGAAGCACATCGCTATATAAAAACCTTCTAATCTAAAAGACTTGTATTATTGTTGTAAATTGAATGCGACAATCTAAGTACTATTTTTTCTCTCAAATAATACTCGCCACTACTTCTCTCAAGATTAGGAGGCAGCCAAAAAAATTTCATCCACATATGATATTTCTACACCTTGCAATTCTACTTGAATGTAGAATAGTAATTTCATTTATATAGTAGTTTAATTCACATTGAAGCTAACTCGTTTGTACGACAGAATATATACTATTTATAAATAATATTTCTAATCCAGCTCACTAAATGTGATAGTAAAAATTTGTGTAAAATTGGAATAAAGTAATGCTTCGAGCACTCTAGAAGATCCCCTCAATGATTTGGGTTGGCGAAGTAAAAAATTATAAAGTTTCAACGGAAAGTAAAAAAGTTATGAAGTGATAAAAACGTTTTACGATTATTAAATCCATGGCAGAATCGTAAATTGGGAACGGTCACAGCCTGTGCCAGGAATGTGTGATGTGGTTGCTGTTTGGGTTGACGAAGATCTAGAGTGGAAACGGAAAGAAGTAGAACCTTTCGCTTTTGCTTCAGGGACGCGTGTCGAAATCTGATGTGTGGTTGTTGATGAAAGTTCTCTTCAGGAAGAATCTGCTTGGCTTTTCTCCTACCATTCTCCCAGGAATTAAGAAAGAGGGAAATGCCTCTTCCCGAAAAAAAAATAAAGTGCTACATTTTTTTTTCCCTCTTTTTTTTTTTTTTTTGGAGATGCAGATGCCTCGATCAGGGACGGAGCCAGAATTTTAATTCAGGGGGGGCCAAAAATACATTATGCAAAATATATTGATATTTTAAAAAAATTAATAAAGTAAATTATATATAATAAAAATTTGAAGTACAAAAATACAAAAAAAAAATTTTAAAATTTTGGATCTACTATAGTATTTCATATTCTCAAATACTAAAATTCAATAGTTGCCATTGGAAGACCCCAGAAAGTTTTTAATTTTTTTCTTTTAAATAAATTTAATTTGTAAAAAATTAAGAAAATATCAAAATATTCAAACTTTAAATAGATTATAGCATTACAGAGTGCTTGTTAATAATAGGTGAAATGTTTCATGGAACGCTTGTACTTGTTAATAATAGCTAAAAATATTTATATCTGTATTCAAGTCAATAATAAATTTTGATACTCTTTTAAGTATTTTTTTTTCTATAAAATCAAAATAGTCTTTTTATAGCCTCTTTAGCCTTGGGGGTGGGGGAGGGGGAGGGAGAGAGGGAGGGAGAGCTTGAGACTTAAGCAATTGATTGGTTGAGAGAGAGAGTTTCCTGTTCACGTGTGGTGTGGGAGGAGGCGCGGGCGGCCAGACCATGATGCGTGGCCCACAAGGCAATTATTTTTTTCAAGAAAATTTTATTTTGGTCCCCAAAGTTTAAAATATTTTAATTTTTTCAATAATTTACTAATGAACTTTTTTGTAATTCTAAAAATCTTGGAAGGGTCATGGCCACTGTCAGCCCTCACATGGCTCCGTCCCTGGCCTCGATAAGTTACTATGCACACACCTGCTCGCGCACGAAGAGAAAAATAAATCTAAATTTTATTATCTCTTAAAGAAAATATATATCGACCAACTTCTCTGAGCACTGGTGATAGAGTGCTAGACTAGCTTGTTGCATTTCTTTCTTTCTTTTTTTTAAGGCAAAAGGTCTACAAATCTCTCTCAACTATAAGACATTCCAAAATAAATCTATTAACTACTTTTATTTTACTGATACCTATGAAGATTTTGATTTTTCCAGTTCACATTGTTTTCGCCAGTGAAGTTTGGAATTTTGTTATTTAATCGCCTTCGAATTCCTTTTTAGATGATGAAACTATGAATTTTGTTAATTGTCGACGACCTGCAATTACCAGAGGTGTTAATTTAAACAAAACTTTAATTTAGTTTAGGAAATTAATTCAAATTAAACCAATCGAAAGTTGAGTAGTAGTCAAAAGAAAAAAAAAATAAGGGTCTAGTGCAAAATGGCCTATATTTGACGGTGTCTCCATGCACTTTAACCTTACTTTTGTACATAGTAAAAGGTACTGTAGCTTAATTTGATACATATAGGCATATGATAATTAACAATGCTTTGGAGACTAAGAAAATAAGGGACTAAATTCTACATGTCATTATTTCTACATGTCATTATTTTCTCTCTCATTTATCATTGACAAATATTGGAATTAATTTATACATCAAATTGGAACACTCAACCTAGCCTTTATTTTCACAATGGTAATCTTAAAACCTTTTTCTGTAGTTTCTCTTTTTTTAATGCTAAGTGATCACTGGAAACGTGCGCTATTTACTTATTTAGTGGTTGTATATTTTGCTCAAATATATAGTTCAAAATCTAAATTGGAATTAAACATAAAAGCCTAATTAAGTACTTGTATATATGGATGGCTTTTCGAAAAGCCAAAATCAAAATTCTAATTAAACGCCTCAAAATTACAAATTTTAGACTTCTTTGCTAGCTTATTACAATTTTCTATTTCTCTACAAAAAAAAAAAAAAAAAGTTTATTCAAATAGCACTCTTATGGACCACAAAACAAACATACGTCAGTAGTACTATAGAATATTCTTGGCGATCGACTTATGTGGCAAACCAGCACCTTAACTATAAATATATTTTAAAAATTATATAAATTATGTACTTCACATTAGACTTCTTATAAGTAAATACATTGAATCACACTAATTTGTTTCAATTGGAGACTGAGGTCACACAAAATTGGCTTATAATATACGTCCAAATAATTAAGATATAAATGGTCATACATAAGTCTAAACTTACGCCTAGATGCTTATTAATTTGTCAGCAAAGAACCATTACTCCAAAGGCTTTAAAAAAAAAAAAAAACAACTAACATAAAGGACAATTAAATGAACCCATCATTGCCCTCTAATATTATTCACTGAATACTCTAATTATGAGTACGTAATACTATCTGCACATCCAAAAAAAGAGTGTACCGATCTTACATCCTATTAATCTAAGAGCCAATACTTTTTATATTAATTTTATCAATCCTTTTGGATGAGAGGCTGCATGTATACTAGCCACCTATGCATCTACAGACTATACATATATTTTACACCTCACTTATCGAAAGTTATTATTTTTTCACTAGTTTTATACATCAGTAGTTTGTTTTAATACTAAGAACACAAAGAGATTTTGTAATCTTCAGGATGAGTGCGGTGTAAAATTTACATCTATATAAAGATGTACTACTTCTCTACGGCAAGAGCAAACTCGAAAATTACAATTACTTCTTCTTCTTCTTCTTCTTCGAGCTTAGAGGGCCCTACAGTTCTGTCCGGGAGTCAATCCCAGATTCCCATCAAAAACCACGCTTTTAGTTATTAAGGTGTGAAAAGAATTCATTTTTTCTTTTGTGGGTCAAATTTGTTCGTCCTCACAGCTCATTTTAAAACCGAATAGTTACTAGTTAGGATTGTCCAGCGAATTAAACATAAAACTTAGAAAGCATTTTTCATACACCTTATCAAGTGAGTTATGGTTCCAACATGTGATCTTGCTTTCACGAATAGTTAAATATGCCAACCCATGCATCTTTCCTAGTTTTTTTGTTTCCTTGTTCCCATAATTGTGACATGAAAGATTCCAAACAATTAATGGAACTAGGTATAAGCAAACAAAGCCATTGATGTTACTGTCCCTAGATTCTTCTTTGTGCCATTAATTGGTTTCAAATAGTAGGTTGCACTCAAAAGTTAACAACAATTAATTCTCCCCCTCCTCTCTTTCTTTTCTCCTTTCCCTTTCAAATGGACTAACAAGAGATGCTAATTAAGCATTGTCATTTTGGACAAGGACATACACTAAGAGCTTCATTTAACCCTTTTGATTTACTCAGCAGCCCACTTAGCTTTATCGTTACGCTTAACCTGTCATTTTTCTTAAAAATAAAGTGGTGGGTGTTGGTTAATCTCTCAAATTTCAACAAAACTATTAGTTCGTACGTATATAATCCTTCTCTGAAACATATTAACCCTCCAAGTAATTAAGGCCTATCGTTTGTGTTTTTTTTTCGAGGGAAAGGTAGCATGCTACCCGCTTCGTTTATTTTTTTTAAAAATAAACTTAGCTGAAAACGTGAATCAACTAGGATTCGAACTTGGGATCTCGGATACCAACCATCAAGCCCTTTGCCACTTGCGCTAGGGACGATTGGTAATCTTTGTCATTTGTTAGCTTAAGATTTTGGACGGAAAAAAAAGAGGCAACCATGGTTATATATCATGTCGAGTTTAATACATCCAAGTAAAAAGTTATGGACTAAATTTCAAATCATCGAACATATATGCAAAAAACGAAAAAAAATCTCTTGGAAATACTTATTAAGTTCCTAAAATCTGCTTAAGTGAAAGCTTATGGACTAAATTGTAATCCGCCAAAAGTTAATTCGGGTTTACCATATGATTATACAACCTTATTAAAAAAAAATATTACTGCTCTTTTGGAGGTTCATAGTTCTAAAGTGACAAATTCAGCTTGCTAATCTTGACCAAAGCAAGTACTTGCAGAAATATAAGCTTTCATTGGCTTCCTAGCAATCATTTTCAACCACATGACTAATAAGTGACATTTGAAACACTCTGGAGACTTTGCCGCCGTCTATGTAAGTTCCATTCCAAGGTAGCGAGAAAAATATTTATTTCCGTAATAAAAAAAAAATGGTGGGCATATTCGGCTGTGCTTCTACTTCTACTTTTGTTTTCAGCGTACAGATAAATATATAGTCTTTACCAGATATTTCTCAAAGAAATTTTTTTGAGATTGAAGAAGCAAGAGTTTTAATTCGGTTCGTGCTTCTGATTCTGCTGTAAGAGAAGTAGAGGGAAGGAGTTGTGGGAATTTCAATATCGCGTGCGATATCTCCAAATTATATCACTGCTCGCAGCAGGACCAAAAAAGCCTCTTAATTAGTCGGTTCATGATGAACGCGTACATTATCGATCTATTTCCGTTACCGAAATCAATCTTAATTATACGGAAATTAGCAACCCAATTAACAGCTGCTCCTTCAGATGAAAACAAACAAGCGTGCCTACGTGAATTGCATGTGTGTACTGCAGCAGTTGCGTAATAAATGAAATTATGAAAGTACCGGATGATGAAGTGCTAAAAATGACACTGGCTTGTTTTCTTCAAAAGAGACAATTGTGAGTCGTTCCAAAGTACGTGGCATATTTATTTTTCAAACGAATATGCATGGTACTTTGATCACATTCCCAGTGCGAAGATCATAACAATTTGGTCTCTCCAACAATTAAACATAATTTTTTTTGGCCCATCTTTTAAAAAGTTTGCTAAAAAATTAAAATTCTGGCACCAAATTTAAAGCTGAGGTCAAACTTTAGGGACCAATATATATTGAAAATGAGACAAAAAATCAAAATTAGATACAAGTTCCCATATATTGAATTTGTGACGCCCCAACTTCCCAGGGTCATCCATCCTAGGACTACTCCCGTCCTAACACGCTTAACTCTCTCAACCTCTTGAGCCTAGCCACCGCCCAAAATACTGAAGCCGGGTTAAGAGTTTAGCCCTATTATATCTTATATATAGGACTATCTGGGGTCTCAAATCTCTCCCCATTTAAGTCCTGACGTCCTCGTCAGGCTCAGCTTCACAAGTACCATGCGATGTGAGACTCATCTCACTAGTCTAAACCGACTTTGTGGTGAGCCGCGCTCCACCCACAACAGTCAACAGCATGAGAGTCTCGCTCCATCCTAGGACTACTCCCGTCCTAGCACGCTTAACTCTCTCAACCTCTTGGACCTAGCCACCGCCCAAAATACTTAAGCCGGGTTAAGAGTTCAGCCCTATTATATCTTATATATAGAACTATTTGTGTCTCACAGAATTACTTTTGAGGATAAATTTGAAGCAGCTCAAACTTTGGGGACAAGACAATTTCATATAATTAGGCCTTAAACATTTGTAACAACATATTTGTGATGTGAAAGCCTGAGTTTCTTTCACTCTCAGAGAGGTGCATGAAAAAGTCAGAATATTACAACAGGAGAGAACCGTTATAATATGGTGAGAAAAATGGTTTTGTTATGTTAGACTTTTTCCACCAATTGAGGTCTACATTTTCTGCCACTAATGGTTGAGATTGACAAATTTTACGCCTCTGATTTCTTTTTTCGAATTATATATATATATATATATAGAATGAGGTTACTATACTATCTATAGTACCGGGGCTCCGGTACTATAGTTGCTTTTTCGATCTTAGGGTGTTCAAATCAACGATCCACACCGTTGAAACTGATCTAGGGTATGTGAAGTTCTTAGGAATAAAATTTTAGTTTTTTTCGATATCGTTTACTTAGTAAATAAATCATGTCAAAATGAACGGTGGAAATTGAATAATTCTTAAAATTTGAGTATAGGAGTTTCGAATTCAAGATCAAGGATGTTGACCTTCATCTATATAGTTTAAAGTATTTTCTATCAAAATTTGAATAAATTTAGATTCTTCTCCACCGTTAAACTACAAACTCGCCATAATAACCATTGAAATTTGACAATTTTGAAACGGTTTGATCACAAAGTAAACTACGTCGAAAAATTATAAAATTTTATTCCTAAGAACTTCAAATATCCTAGATCAATTTCAACGGTGTCGATCGTTGATTTGAACACCCTAAGATCGAAAAAGCGGTATCGAAAAAGCGACTATAGTACCGGAGCCCCGGTACTATAGATAGTATAGGAGACTAGCTCTATATATATATATATATATATATATTATATTTAATTGCACACATTTTTCATGAAAAAACACCCAAAAAAAATGCAGCCATAAAGCGGCACAATAATTTATGTCCTCTATCTCTCTTTTTTTTTTTGTTATTATCTCAAAGCTAAAAATTAAGAACACAGCTCAATTAATTCTCAAATTTAAAATTATGTCTATGTCTCTTACTCGATCAAATAAGACTGTTTTTAAGTTTAAGTTTTCTTATAATTAACACATCACACACAGAGACACGAGCATAGAGAGAGAGTGTCCCTAGAGTAAGATTTTGTTTGGATGCCAGAATAAAAATCTACTAATAACTTATTCAGTATAAATATGTTCTCGTACGATTGGAAGATAAGAGTTTTATTTTTATTCTTTAAAAAGACTTAACATCCATATATAATTTAATAAAATAATATATTTCATCTATAAAATAATTTATTAGAATTTATGATTCACGTAAAATGGCATGAGAGATAAATGAAGATTAGAAATGAAAAATGCTGCTTAAGTGGTACAATAGTTACTTCCATAGAAAAAATTAATTTAATGGAGAAAATTCTTGAGGATATATAACCCTCAATTTCACTAATTTACAGGATTAATGTGTGGGCTTTTTATTTTTATTTTTTTACAACTGAGGCCCCTGCTTTTAGCTTTGAACTGTGTTAATTACATTAGTCTCATTGTGGCTTCTGTTCCTTTCATCACATGTCTCTTTAATTTCCTGCATATCCTCTCTATAAAAATCCTCCTACCCAACCAACCACCTCAGTTCCATACTTAACTCTCTCTCTCTCTAGATCTCTTCCTCCCTTCCTTTTCTCTCTCTATCTACAAACATATATACTTATCTCTTCTATCTCTCCTCTTCTATATTATCCTTTATTTTTATACCCATCAAAATCTAAGCAAAGGTGTAATAAATTGCGCAAGATTAATATAGATAGGAACTAATGGAGGGCCATGAACGGGTTGCATGCTCGAAAGGGCAAAGTGATCAGGAGGAGGAGATGGAGCTGAGGAGAGGGCCATGGACAATGGAAGAGGATCTTATCCTCATCAATTACATCGCCAACCACGGCGAGGGCCGATGGAATTCGCTAGCTCGAAGTGCAGGTACTAAGTAACTTTTTTGTTCTTATAAGTATGACATTGAAAGAACATATATATATATATACACCACCTGCGCTAGCTAGCTGATGCTAGGTTCCTTACAACATGATTGAATGAATGAAGCCTATATAGCTAGCTAGTTCCTTTTTAATTAACTAATTATCTTGATGAAAATGTTATTGGTCATGACGATCTCTTCTTAATTTCTCTCTTATTGAGCTAATTAATTAAGTTGAATAATAGGGATCTTACATATCTATATATCTTGTAATTAAGCTATACTTGGGACTTGGTTAAAAGAATTTTGTTTAGTTAGTGGATAAGATTAATTACCAACAAAAACAAAATAGTGTGTATTGAATTAAGATCTCTTTTAGTTGTCACAAAGAAAATGAACAGCTGCCTCTCTCTTTATCTCTCTCTAGATCTGTGTATGTTTGTATGTACGATTAATGCGAGCTATATGTACACATATCCATGCATATATATATATATATATATATATATATATATATATATATATATATATATATATTTCAGTAACCTAATTCTCAATTATCATGAGATATATTTAGGCCTAAAACGAACCGGGAAGAGTTGTAGGCTACGTTGGCTCAACTACCTTCGCCCCGACGTTCGGCGCGGCAACATCACCCCAGAAGAGCAGATCCTCATCCTTGAACTTCACTGCCGGTGGGGGAATCGGTAATGCCATAATTAATTAACCTCAAAATCTTATATCCAATATATATACGCGCATAAACATAAGCATAACTATATGTATGTATATACGCATAAATATACGTGTATATATACATATAGATGTAAATTAGAAGAGGCGCATATTCAATAGCAAGTACCAATCTAGATATTTAAGTCTTTATTTGTAGACCACTTTGCCCATTACATGAATGGGGACATTGGAATGTTGTAAAGAACAATATGGCCAAGAATTCTAAAGTAAGTAACGAGTTTCTTATCCTCCAAGGACCAAAAAAGGATCCTACACAAATCAAACCTCGCACGTTTCTCTCTCTCTCTCTCTCTCTCTCTTTCTCTCTTCTTTTCTTATTTTTCTTATACCAATATAGGTGGTCGAAAATAGCGAAATACCTGCCAGGAAGGACCGACAACGAAATAAAGAATTATTGGAGGACCAGAGTGCAAAAACACGCGAAGCAGCTCCAGTGCGACGTCAACAGCAAGAAGTTCAAGGACGCTATGCGGTACATCTGGATTCCCCGTCTTATAGAGCGCATTCGGGCGGCCTCGGGCGGCACTTCTTTTACTGCACCGGGGGGGCTGACGGACCTGCCCGTCGCTTGCCCGGAGATCTCCGACACGTCCGGCTCGCCGCCGAACTCGTCCGGAACTTCGCTGTCGACCTCGCCTCCTCCGGTCGCAGAATTTTCGGAATCCTTCGAGAACTGGCACAGCACCCTCGCGCAAGTGGGTGAGTTTAAGGGGGGTGATGGGATCCACGAGACCCAGAATGTCGACAATGAGTGGGTTGATTCGATGATGATCAGCCAAGGAGGCTATGGCAAGCAGGAATTATTCGAATTTGAGGAAAGTGGATGGGAAGGTGGGTTTTCTGACAATTTGTGGAGTCTGGAGGACATACTGTGCATGCACCAGTAAAAAAAAAAATTCATAAATTTATCACAAATGTCCCTGCCATTAATTTTCTTAATTAAACTTAGTTTGGATTAAAAGGATACTTACTATATATATATATGCTAGCTAATTAAGTTAATAAAATGACAATTTTACACTCAACTATTTCTTGTAGGGCAAAATATTAGTACATGCTATTTTTTAATTTAATTTTGCAACTTATCACAGGCATGAATTTTTAATTCCTTATCGATATTTGATTATTTTTCCCTTAAAAATTATGTTAAAATTATGAAAATTGCTTTCCTATTGATAAGCTTACTAAGTTTTTAGCTTATTGGGGGTGAAAATAAAATTTTAAAACTAATCTATTAAATTTTAAATTTACATGAATTTTTACTAGCAGGGACATTTGAGAATATTTCTGATATTTATGAGGATGTTTATGATATTTTGAACTTTGAAGGGCATTTATGAAATTACAAACTTTCGGAAGGGAATTCAAGAAACTATCCCTCATGCAAGAAACTATCCATCAAACTTGCATGCAAAGGTAAACACAATTGTAATTGGGACAAAAGAGATGGAAAAAGAAAAATATTGTAAGTTTGAGATTGGAGGAGAAGAAAAACTTTATTAATTTTTCCTTTTCACTTGTATGCTTGTTTAAGAGTTTATCTTAAATTTTCAGTCCGTATTAAGAGAATTTCTAATTGTCAATCACTAATGAATTAACTTTATTATTAATATTACTGACCGTCCTTAGCACAAATAGTAAAAAGTTTGGTAGTTGGTACCTGAGATCCTAAGTTCGAAATCTAGTTGATTTATATTTTTATCTAAGTTTATTTTTACTAATATTGCACCAACTAATTGATGATCTTTGAAGGTGGCAGTAGTATCATAATTCTAAGCGCGCAATTCATATTGCTACTACTATCATTTTCCCCATATTTTGTGTGTGAAAGTTAAGTTTTTAGAACCATAGTTAGTCAATTCAGATTCAATAAAATTTTGGTACGAATATAATACGAATAAAATTTATAACCCAAATTTTAAATTCGTTGAAAAATACGGCTTAAACAACCGGTTCGTCAATTATTCGGATATGTGATTTATACGAAAATTATACGTTCACCCATTAAAATTAGGAATAAAAATTTGGCCATTAAAATTAAACTTTTTTTCTCTAGATTTTTGTTACTAGCATAAATAGTTATAATTCTTAAGAATATAAAAATAGGGAGCTATAAAATAAAGTATATTAAATTAAAAAAATAATAGCAAAGTTTATTGTCGTTTCCATCTTCATTTTTTTTCATGATCCACATATTCCGGAAGTTCATAGTTTTTCAATAAGTCGAGAATAATTCGGCAATATTTCACGAATTAACTAACTATGTTGGAGAAAGGGATTTTATTCAAAAATTCCGAATGTTTTTTCAGCCGAATAGTTCGGCATATGTGAATTATTCGCGAATAATAAATCAAACCAAAAAATTCGCATTTTATTCTAATTTTTAGAAAAAAAATTGTATACAGACTGTTTTATTCGGATTTTTAATAATTCATAAATAATTTGCGAATAATTTGTGAATTAACTAATTATGGTTAGAACTTAGAACTAGCAAAGGATGAAAATAAAATTAGCAGCAAATCTAGTGGGCATGTTGCTGGGCCAGGTTAATTTTTTCTGGCCCAACCATAAAATTGTATTCATATTATAAATCCAGGCCCGGTCGAAAGTAACCGGGCCAAGCGAGGTCTAAAATGGGCCAATCGTAAAATAACGAAACTCGATCCTGTCCCAAATTTCTTATGAATTTTGAACCTTAATTACCTAACCCTATGAACGAGGCGAGATTGGGTCGAGCCACATACGCTTAGGTCTAGGTATGAGTTCCTGTGCAACATATAATTGCATAGCAACTAGAGATGTATATATTTTTAGATTAATTTGTTTCTTCGCTAAATGCTAAAACCTCCAAATGAATGGTTCCAAAATATACATGGATGTTATCAATGTTCCGAAATATTACTTCATTCTCCGTTGTAATAATAATAATAATAATAATAACCATAATGTTTGGGTGATAATGGGTGAGACAACTTGATTAAGCAGTGTATATAAATGAAAACACCTCTTAGGTCTTTTTTTTTGGTTTTAACCACACAATTAATTTATACTAATTATATTATCTCTAACAACTGAAAAAGCAACTTTTTGGTATTACAGGTATTATTTTACTATAATAAGAGGCCAATCCAATCCTAAATCACACACACCAAAAATAAAAAAGAAGAAAATCTTATTTTAGAAAATCGGCCAGAAAATAAGAAATTATCTAAATATCAAATAAACAAACATTTCCCCACAATATCCAAATAAAAAAAAAGATATGTACATATTAAAAAAAAATCATATTGGATTAATCAAACAGAACGAAAAAGATATGCACATATTAAAGAAGTATTGATATTTATCCAAATAAGTCCAAATAATAAGGATGGTCAAAGAAAATATTGAAAATGTCACAAGAAACCTATGGATGGAGAATCCCCTCTTGTGGGTACAAATATTTCCCAACCTAACTCTCACATATATATGGTGGAGATCATTTTGTGTACACTCTCTCTCTCTCTCTCTCTCTCTCCCTAGTCTCCTTACACTGTTGAAGAACAAAGGAGTAGTACTCAAGGGAGGGAGAGCTCCCCACCACTCCATCGCCTTCCTCCTTCCTCTTCGACGATCTCATCGGTTTATCTCTTCGATCGGCGCCTCCGTAAGCGATTTTTGTGGATTTTTCTCCTTTTTTTTTCATTTCGGTATCTCTAATTTGTCCCCCTTTTTGATCCTGTGGGCCGTCTTTTCCTGCTAAAGTTGCCGTTTTGGCATCTGGGTTGGGCTTGTTTCCCGATTTTGTGAATAGGGTCTGCGTCAGAACTTCAATAAATTGATGGGTTTTGTGGTTTGGGAATTGGGCGTTTCATGGGGTTTGGATGATTCTTGTGTGGGAGTTAAGATTGATGTGCTTGATGTATAGAAACCGACAAGGCTATGCGTGGATTGAGATTTGTAGCCACAAATTTGTGTAGGTGAAGTGCCAAGTTACTTGTAGAAATGGAGCATTGACATGTGATCAGAACAGTAGATTACGATAGTTGAAGATGATATTATGAACCGAATATCCAAACAATCTCGATTTTCATCTTCTCAGTTACAGACGATGCATAGATGTCTTTCTACATAACTCTTCTTGTAATAAGTTATATTGTAATCGACTTTTTGGCGTACCTCTGATGTTTCCGCACATATCTTAATCTTCTATATTACTAGTAATATGTTTACTGCATTAATATGCCTTTCTAGCTCAGGTGTGCTTGTACTTGTTGCTTGCATCTACAGGTGCTAGCTCCATTCATGATTCATGAAAGATGGCTGGCTATGCGTCGCCCTTTATATCGTGTCACAAATTGATTAGAGTACCTCCTTAGCGGTACAACTCTGCAGGGATAAATGGCTCGGAAAGGAGGCCAACACAAGAATGGACTGAATCGCAATGTACCTAGCCAAAAAGGCAAAGCTTCAGAACCATTAGCGAAACAGAAGTCAAAGACGCATGAAAGAAAGATCGTTGATACAGAACCTCTAGTTTCTGATCATAGAGCGGGAGATTCTGTGGAAGATGACATAGTTTCAGATGTTTCGACATCAAGAGGGGATGACGAGATACACTGTTCTTTAGATCACAGTCAAAATGAAGAAGAAAACTTGATGGACCAAAATGGGTCTTCAGATGCGGTGGCTTCTCAAAGGTTAAGAGCTTTTCTGCTTTATCTCATGAAAAATGTAAAAGGATGGTTAGAACGGCAGAGACCATATTTCTCAGCTTTTACACCCATTTTTCATAAGGGCTGTACGTATGTCCGCAAGAAATTCGAGCATGTTCATCCTGTTATTTGGACGTGGATGTTGTACTTTGGAAAATTGGTGCTGCTTATATCTATGGTTTGGCTCGACTGCAGTATAAGAGGTCTCGATTCTTTACTGCGAATGGGAACAACATCCTTCTTTGCAGTGCTTTGGTGCAGCTTCCTCTCAGTTTCTGCGATGATTGGATTTGTTAAAATGCTCGTAGTCATGGTTAGCTAAACTGCACAAAGTTGTTAAATCTCTGATTCAAATATATACTTCTATTATTACCTTCTCAATCGAAAATTTTAGTTCTTACTAAAGTTATATTTGGTTCAGGTAATTGCTGCCTTGGTGGCTGTATTCATTGGTCTAGGGCTTGCAATCATGTTAACTTCTATTATTGCAATAACAGTCTTGTGGATATATGGAAGCTTCTGGACAACAGCCCTCGTCATCCTTCTAGGAGGTTCATATTTTACAGTTTTTTTTTTAAAAAAATTATATTTTCTATAAATTATGCATGCATGAAACATCCTTCACCTTTTAACTTTTATGTATTTCTTTCAAGCATTAACAGAATTTAGCCTGTCCTCTAAAATGCATGCAGGTGCTTCCTTTGCATTGAGTCATGAACGAATTGCTCTTCTCGTGACCACTCTCTATTCCATGTATTGTGCAAGAAGCTACTTGGGATGGCTTGGCTTAATTATGGGCCTCAACTTGTCTTTCATTTCGAGTGATGTTCTAGTACACTTCCTAAAGAACTACATAAATGAGCAAAACTCTAGTGAGCAGGGAGAGCCACATAATCAAAATCAAGGTGGAGAAGGTCATTTCTATGGTGAGCCCTTTCATTCTTCACAAGAAGCCGATCGCAGTGCTGGTGTTCCTTCAACCAGTGGAAGCGAGAAAGAGTTGACATCTGAAGAGGAAGTTGTTCGATTGTTGAACTGTACGGATCACTATTCGGCTTTAGGGTTGCCTCGTTATGAGAATATAGATGTTTCTTTACTCAAAAAGGAATACAGAAGAAAGGTAATAGCCAAAATAATCTCTAGTTGTTGATTTCTAAAGTCTTATATTTTACTATATAATTAGCATAAGCACTTGAGATATTTACATATGTACTCCTGCAAAATTATCTACTTCGGATGACTACCTAACTCCGTATAATATATAACAACCTGCATTATCAAGGGGTGTATACGAAGATTCAGATTTACAGTGTTATATATACAACTAATAATTTGCTGGGATATATGTAAAAGATAAGCACTTTTTAATTTGTAATTATTGTTGCAATTTACTTTTCTAGGCAATGCTTGTGCATCCTGATAAGAATATGGGCAATGAGAAAGCTGCTGAAGCATTCAAGAAGCTTCAAAATGCATATGAGGTAAGCTATGACGATTCCTTTGTCTCGCGTTCACTCTGAATCAAATCAGCATTTCAGATTTGTATATTTTTCTATGTTATCTCTTATTGCAGTTTAAATCTTTATTTCAGGTTCTTCTAGATTCTCTGAAACGGAAAATGTATGATGATGAACTGCGGAGAGAAGAGCTAATAAACTATTTCCGGAGATTTCAGAATGCTTCTCAAAAGGTCTTTCTCTACTTTCTTTGATTGGTTTTCAACTAATTTATAAAGTCAAATTTTTAGCCTCAACAGAGCTTAGTTGAATGCATATTTAAAGTGCCATGTGTTATGTGCAAAACATGAGAATAACCCATGTAAATCACATATCTTTCTCAGGAAATTTCAGCCCCTAAGGTCTTGTTGAAGAATGCCTACACTAGAACACATAAAACATTATAGTTGAATCCATCTATCTGATATGAATGTTTTGGCTTTAGTTCTCGATTGACATTCATGAAATCTTTACTAAATTAGGCCAGCATATAGTACAGATATATCAATAATATTATATATGTCGTCATTATAATGTGCACCATATATGTATGTGTCTGTGCGTGTATGTATGTATATGTATATTAATCATCAAGTCTCTTATGAGTTTATCGCGTGTAATAATCGGGGCGGTTGAATTATATGGTGGCACACATAACCTTACAATTACATAAATAAAAGAAGAGAGACAGAGAGACGAACATTTTGGATCTTTAATATCTATGCTTCACCTTAATAATCTTAAATGGGAAGGTTTGAAAATGCTTTACTTTATTAGATATGGCAAGCTAGAGTTACAAACGTGAGTTTAGCCTTTTTTGCTACATAGTTTAAGACTCATATTGTTAAGTTGCTTACTCTAGTTAGTAAGTTGGATTTCAATTCAGTATGATCACCAAGTGAGACCATCTTCTTATTCTGTACATAACTTAATTTTTGCAGTCCTTGGTCCTAATTTGTGTTTCCTTGATAATGTTTCTAGTTAGTGATTTTTTGTTCTTTCAGAAGGGAAGACATGGTAATTTTAGATCTGGGTTTGGTCATTCTGAAGTTGATGGTGAAGGCCCACGTGGTGGAGGAGAATCAAGAAGAATAGCTTGCAAGAAATGCGGCAATTTTCATCTCTGGATCTGGACAGAGAAGACTAAGTCTCAAGCCCGGTGGTGTCAGGTTTATTTTTAATCTTCCTCTTCGTAATGCATTGTTTCTGCATTCTTGTCCTTGCAAATATGTGAATTGTGCAAGTAACCCTGCAAAGTTGGTATTTGCATGTGCGCAACATAACTATGCTGATGAGGTTTTGTATATTTCTTGATACCCCTTGCACAGGCATGAATGCAATTAATTATACTTTTCAGCGGCTCTGGTGCAAATACCAAGGGTTATTTTACAAATAACCGCATATTTGCAGACATATATATGAAAACAAAAACATTAGTAGAAAACAGTTGCATCGGTCATGACTTTTCATGAAGTGTAAACTTCTTCTGCATTGCAGGATTGCAAGGATTTTCATCAGGCTAAAGATGGCGATGGATGGGTTGAACAGTCTTTCCAACCCCTTTTGTTTGGGTTGCTTCAAAAGGTATTTGTATTTTTTCTTCTTCCGCAGTTCCTGTTTTTTGAGCACCTCTTATGCCATGTGGTATATTTATGTCCCTAACATGTTGATTTTTATTTGCAACACCTCTTTATGGCAAGTTCCTTTTGTACACCTGTAAAATCTTTTTACTTACATCCTGAACATTCTTAACATTATATATTCACCTTTCAAAAACTTTGCTTGTCATATCTATCCTTTGTACTTGCAAAAATTCCCCTTTTTAAAAAACATTCTGCAATTAATTTAAAATGCAATTATTTTAATCCCAAGGATAAAGAAGTTCTGGGGGCTTGGTGGAACAGAATCCACATGTCATCCTGGGATAACCTGTTAGGCCTCCAATAACTTGTCCCAGTGCAAAAGCAAATGTCTGGGAAACAACTGGATATAAGCTCCCTTATTCCAGGTTTATCCCCGAATCAAACAGGACTTAAGAAACTGCACTTTTGAGGAGTATTTGGATTTTACAGTGTCATATAGAAAAATTTGATTTTGCAGGGATATATGGAAACACCCCAATTCTATTTAATTTTTTATTTAATGACTATGATGTTTACCGTGTTTATTGGATGCTATCTGTGTAGATGGATCAACCGTGTGCATATGTTTGTGCGGGAAGCAGGATTTATGATGTTACGGAATGGTTCATCTGTCAGGTACATAATATTCAGTCCGGCTAGATGTATCAGATGTTTTCACCATATCTTGCTATTTTAGAACATCTCTTCTCGCAATCCCACTTGTATAATAGTGTAATCCATGCTGTAGTTTGTTTTATTTCTTGTTCTCTTGCGTCATTTTGCAAAAACCCCATTTTCTCTATGCATGCATCTTTAATAATCTCAGACTGTTATTTCAGGGAATGAGATGTCCAGCAAACACTCACAAGCCAAGCTTTCATGTCAACACCAACCTCACGAAATTAAGTAATTCGAAGGGGAGCAGAATGCAAAATGCCAATCTAGATGAAACAATGACCGAGGAGGAGTTCTTCGAGTGGTTGCAGAATGCGGTGCAGTCGGGAGTGTTTGAATCCTTCAGCACGGAAAGCGAGAGCCCTTCGTCTCAGAACGGAAGCTGTTCGAAGAGCGGCCTGAAGAAGAAGAGGAAAGGGAAGAAGCAATGGTGAACTGGAATGGAGATTGTTGCTGCGCACATTAAAGAGCTTTATGAAAAAAAATGTGGGGGAATAACAGGAAAACTGTAGAGCTCCAAAATGTTTGGGTTTGATCCTACTATCATAATTTTGATCCATGTGATGTAGTTTTGCAGTTGAGAATGAAAGATATAATCCCTTGCAAATTTAAGCCATGATTCTAATTTTCTCTCTTTTCCATGATTTCATGAAACAAGACATTGTCGATCCAATCATCAATTCCGAAGTTCATGTACAAGGTAGTGACAAGTAACAATTTTTTAGTGTTAAAAGTATGTGCAAATATCTCTGTATTTTCTTTCCCTTCTGTAGGGTGAGCTTCACAATCTGAGGAAAGGGCTGTGACGTTCTCTCCATACAAATAATATCACTAGTCTTGTAGTAGAATGATGATGTAACATATTGCCTCTTTCCCAATTCGACAAATTTTTTTGGCTTTTTTTTATGTTCTTTTTGTTTTTGTTTTTGTTTGGTTTGGTTTTGTTGTTGTTGTTATAGAGGAAAGGTAACGGATGTTTCTGCATCTGTAATGGCTTCGTTGTCTCGGCTTATGCTTGCGGAATTTGTGTGGGTTTGTTGCTCCTTGATTGAAGAGATGAAAGCTCTAGACCAGCAAAGTGTTTTTTTTCATAAATAAAAAAAAAAAAAGTTAAAGAGCTTTGTTTGCACTATCTAATCATATCTCTGAACATACATAATCTGTACCTACAGTTTTTGCCTAATTTGGATGTGTTCTTCGTATGCACTCGCTTTAATATCTAAAAGTCTTAAAATTGTGCAAGTACTTTGAAGCTTCCTTTCATGTTCTTTCGACTGTACAGTGGAGAGTATACTCGAGCAAAACTAATCAGATCGCCTTGAATAGAAATGAATTCAAACTCTCAACTTCTTGTTTGCCTCTGTATATCAAACTAAGAAAAGTGATTGGTATATCAAACTAAGAAAAGTGATTGGTTTACGTGTTGTGAGTGATTTATCATGTTTCCAAAAAGAATAAATAATTTGTTTTATCACGTTGATCATCATTACTTTAGCCAGGGGGCAATCCTGTAAATAAATCTTTTAACAGGGCATTTTGGTAACAAAAAAAAAAAAAAAAAAAACACACACACACACACACACGCACCTTATCTCCTGCATTATTATATCTCCGACCTTCGCATTGTAATTTGTAAACCCTTCCCCCGAGCACTCCTCCATTTCCACAACCATGGAGGCCACTCTCATGGCGTCGTCCTCGTCCTCCTCATCCGCTTCTTCTTCGATTTCGCCCACTATTCCACGCGCCCCCTCTCTACGATCCTCTCATGGGGAGAGGTTAATGACTCAAAGAGTGTTCTTCTTTACTGTGTTCCCTTTTCAGAAGAAGCTCTTCGTCCAATGGAGGAGCGAGAGAGGGAACTTATTCATTGCTGCCGCGAAGAAGAACAAGGAAGAGAAGCCATTTGATTCCCACAGCTTTGCCCCCAAGCCTGATGAGGCCACCGGGCCCTTCCCAGAAGCCGTTTTGCTTAAAAAGGTGGGATTTTGGAGTAGACCCATTTTCGATTTTCCCTCTTTTTGGGAAATTTTTTTGGATTTTTTTTGGCTTATTCTTGGTGTGCAAATGCATATATTTGGTGATTGAGCTTTGGAGGTTAATGCTTCCTTTTTATTTTATTCCCTGTTTACATGCCTTCTTTTAAGAACTATTAGGGTTTATAGTAAAATTTGGGGCTCATTTGGTTGTTGGTTGTTGGTTATCTTGCAGAAAACAGTCAGAGAAGATGGCCAAGTTTTACCCGAATTTGCCGATGCCGAAGAAGGTCGTAGATTTTTTTTGTCATTTAGATTTTTCATTTGTTTTTTTAAATTTCTCATGAGAGTGCAATTTCCCCACTTTTTAACACTGATTAGTGAAAATTGTCTTTGTGGTATGCAGAGGAGCTTTATGAATTTCTCAGCCTCCAGTTAGAAAGCGATTTAAATGTCGAAAGAAGTGAGTTCTCCAATGCCCTGTATTTAATAGTTTTGTCTTCCAGGTATTAATTTGTTTTATAATGTGATCACAATCCTTGTTAGAAGATACAGCATGAATGAAGCATACTCGCCGTGGGTTCTTTCTTTCTGATAGAAGGCTATTGTGCTTATCTTGCTCGTTGTTCTCTTCTTTGTATTCATTGTTTTTCTCTTTGAAGGTCGAATTTATGAAAACCTCTAAACAGTCGGGGAAGAACGAAATTGAACTATTGTCAGAAAATTCAACTATTCGAGTCGCATAGATATTTGCAGTCTTGAGAACCAAATAGAAAGAAAGCTGGCAACTAATTGAAACCAACTTCGAAAATGTCCCTCACAACGTGTGTCTTGTTATGTGAAGTAGCGAGTGGCGGCTCCTATTGTAGCGATGAGTAGGTGTAGTTCTTTTAATTCTTAGTGTATTTATCGACCAGTGTTTATTTCAAAGTTGACGGTTCCGAGGGAGCTTGTGTTTTGCGAGCAGTTTACAAGAGGTCAGTTTTGCCATTGCATGTAAAAGGCATTCTAGTTGCTATTAAATATAGAATTACAAATAAATTGGTGAATGACGAAGATAGAAAAGTGATCGATAATGAGACTTTAGAAGCTCTTTTCTATAATTTTGATCTCATCTGTGGGCTCGCTGCTTGTGTTCATTGCCAGTGCGCCATTACGAAGTGGTCTATTTAATCCATCAAGACCGCGTGGATGAGGTGGACAGTGTTGTAGCGAAAGTACAAGGTACATTTCTGTCAAAAGTTCATTTCCTTATTTATCACTGTGTACGTTCAATTGTATGATTAGTATATCTTCAAGTTATCGGGTGATTGTTGCTACAAACAATTTGGTAGTCTTTGTCCCATTTGGCTGGGAAAAAGCAAAAAAAAAGAAGAAAAAAAAGAAAAAGATAGAAAGAAAAGGATCACCAGCATGCCATGGAAGTGGTAGCGAATAGTTTATAGCCTTGTGTGAGATTTGCTTGACTCTTTCATGGAAGTTGTTAGTCAAATTTGTGCTTTTACTTGCCCATTCTGTTTTAGTGAGGTGTTCGTCATGCATTTGATTACTGTTCGGACTAGTGAAATGCTTAATACATAGTCCATGTCTCTGTATATATATCTCCCCTCTCCACCTCTTATGGCAGATTTTGTTCGAGAGAAGAAGGGCAGGATTTGGAGGCTAAATAACTGGGGGCTTCGAAGACTCGCATACAAAATCAAGAAAACGACCCACGCGAACTACATTTTAATGAACTTTGAAATCGACGCGAAGCATATCAACGATTTCAAGAGCATGCTCGACAAGGACGAGCGGATCATTAGACATCTTGTTATGAAGAGAGACGAAGCCATCACGAAGGATTGCCCTCCGCCGGAGGAGTTGCGCTCTTTACGAGCGCAAGAAGGGACAGTCGATGGTGATGACGATGATGGTGATGAGTTAGATTTGGATGGTTATGATGACGGTGATGGGGAGAATATTGTTGTAATTGATGATGAATTTGATGATGAAGATGATCGGGGCACTAGAAGCGGGAGAACATCAAAAGCTGAGAAGATAGCAATGTAGTTCAATTGTCATGTTCTTTATTTTTGTTCCCTCTCTCTTTTTCCTCTCTTAATGTTGTGAGAAAACCTCTTATTCGGCGAGAAGTAATGGGCAGACTAATGCTATTAGTCTTTGGCTGGCACATAGTTTGAGGAAGTAGTATTTTCTGCATAATTGGTGCACGGATTTGTAATATCGACTGATGCTATATAGGGTGCATACGACAACTATGTACGAGTCTACGGCTGACATTTGTTATTAAGCGTGTCAAATTTTGGGGAAAAAAGATGTTTCACTTGTTTTAACAGATTTGCTAATCAAAATTATAAAGAAAATTTAGAGTTAAATTTTAAAGATAAGACCAAAATGACAAGTTAAATTTACAGATCCCGTGGCAGGACATACTTTTTCAACTCGAACTACCCTTCAGTATGATGAATTCGACCAATTGAAGTGTACGGAAGAAGCGCGAGTTCATAATTAAGAAAAATTTTAGTCTTATTATACACAGAAGACTACAAGTTAAAGAGTCAACTTATTCAGGGAAATAAATAAAAAGCACAGGCACTAATCAGCATTAGCTGCTTATTAAATTAGTACGAAAACAGTTCAAAAAAAAGAAAAAAAAGAAAAAGAGAAATCATGAAAAGAATCTAAAACTTCAATATTGCCGCACCGCTCGACGGCTTGGAGGCGAAGACATAGAGGCCAAGATCATTCTTGCTGATGATACCCTTCTCGATCCTCGACTGATAGAATGACTCCTGAAACCAATAACACTCCCGAGTAAATGATCAGTTTTTACAGCATATAAGTATAGATGCTGCATTTTAAAACAGAGGATGGTTCTTTATCATGCATAAATAGCAAATATTAGGGCATTCTTTCTGAAACGATGGAGTCCAAACACAATGGAGGAGATTGCGCCTGGTACCGGCATGAATGCAAATTGCAGGGGGCTTTTTTGCAACTGCGTTTGTTTGCAAGAAAATATAAGCAAGAAAACTCTTTTAGAGGTAATGGAGTAGCTTGCGAATTGTTATAAATATTGCATATTGTGTGGGGCTAATCAGTAGATTGCTATCAGCAAAAAGTGGTGGCAATATAAGCATACCTTTAGATTGAGAATAAACTGAGGCACAATGCTTTCTTTAACCAAAGCTACCACACAGCCACCCCACCCAGCACCAGTAAGCCTTGCTCCAAGCGCTCCATTATCTCGACAAATCTTTACAAGCTCTTCCAACTCCGGACAGCTGAAAATTGAGAGGAACTGCTTATACAGTCTGTACTGCATATGATAGCAAATAAAGTTTGTGTGAACTAATGAGACAAGAGGGCCTACATGGCCCCATTGAAGATTCTGCACAAGTGTTGTATTATGAATAGTGATTCTCAAAGCAACGGTAATAGTTTTTAGTGAAAAATCTCTAGATCAAAGTTTCTTCTTATGAGGCCTGAAAGCTTGTTCTAGCTTTCTGCCACAATACAAGCTTCAAGACTTTTCTCTAGGAAAATGCCTGGTATCTAGAGACTTCTACTTTCTGGAGTAAAGAAGTTGCTCTAAAAGTTGGATCAAATTGGCACTAAATTTAAGAAGGTTGATTACGAAGAAGACGATTAGCAGCAACATACTTGAAAAAGGCAATGCCTATTTAGTGAAACACAAAAAAGATTGTTTTTGACAAATATGTATGTTAGTAAAATCGATTGCTCGCAGCAGCATTCGTTGTAGTTCATTGGTTAAAGGACAACAACCACTATATACTATTGCGAGAGTTCGCTAATGGGCACAAAGGAAGAATGCAACTTCTATGTACCTGCACTCGTAGAGCACACTGCAGCTATAGTGACTCTCGTTCATAAGGTCACCAAGCTTTTTAAGCTTGTCCTCAGCGCTGCAAAATGTTTGATTGCCAGGTAGAGTCAGTAACACAACATAGTTCAATTAATAACCAGTCTAAATGATGAAACACATAAACAAACAACCAAATAATGATATAAGAAATAATCATTTAAAGCCGCAACATTAAAATAGTAAGACTTCAAATAAAATGAAATGCAAAACAGTTTAATTGAGAGTAGAAGAATGGACCTAAGTTTCGATATGACGGTGTCCCTGAAAGCATAAACCCTCCTTGCTTCAGAGTAGACATGCAAGGCGCGCTAAGAATATATACATAAATGATAAAGTTAAATTAGTTTATCAAGAGAGTTAAAAAGAAACCAGTCCATATTACAACGACATGGAAATAATGCTTGAAAGAGAAAAAGTATTAGTTTGGAAGCAGTAAAGAAGAAAAATATAAAACAGAAAAAGATTGATCCAGAGTACAACAAAAGAAACAAGATATTGCTGGTCTCTTGAAACTACTCAAAATTTAAAAATCAAAAGTAATTGAAATAGCATATATTGCTTAGCAGGACTAAGGCATTAAAGCAAAGAAAAAAGTTACTAAGAAGCATGCAAGAATCCGGTACACAAAGATACCTGAAATAACTTAAAATGCTTAGCAGCTCTTAAGACATCTAATGATGTTGGTGAATTTGCAAAAATGGACATCAGACTTTCCTCTGTGATTTTCTCAATATCTTCTGCCGTATAAGGCTCCTCATGTAAAAATTCCTGCAGAAACATAAGAACATGAATAACAAGACAGAAAATGGAAAAGAAAAAAAAAAAACCTGCTGTTTGTGCCATATCAGTAATCATTGCAACAATTTTACAACTGATTAAACCATCAGTCCAAGAACATTAGGAGTAAATGGCACTGAATGTACAACTTAAAGTAAATCAAAGCTATCAAATAAGAAATGACCAAGAGTGCCAACCTTATATGATAGAATAATCTCAACCTACTTACAATAACGGACAAGAAAACAGCATTATAGTAAGTGAATTGTTATAACCTTTTCTCCTCTATTGCAAGAATAAGATCGTAGTCATAATAGGAGACCAAACAGTCAGCTTATTAAATAATGGGCAGGGCGCAAGAATATAGAAGCATGCCAAAACCAAGCAAGATATTGAGATAATAAGATAAATCAACCTTAACAGCTAATCCAGGATCAGAAGATCCATGGTTTCCAGCAAATGATACGCACAAGCCCTCCACATCAGACAGAGTCTTCACTGTAGAGACAGCTTCTGTCGACTTCATCCCGAGCCTGATAGCAAGAACAATCTGCAAAAAATGTTCAAAACGGCCAACATTAGTCAAAATCAAATAAAAATGAAAAGCCAAATACAGTTGTCCCACTTGATCCAAACTGAGAAGCAAATAACAGATCAAGTTTGAAGGGGGAGTTATTTGATTGAAAGTTACAAAAGAAGTTCGTAATAAAGTAGTCGAAAAGAAAGATAACTTTACATATACATTAAGAGAAATTGTCTATACATGTATATCCCTGAAGAATTTGAATTTTTGCATATACCCTCCAAAATATTTGATTTGTTCCATATATCCATTGTTCGTAACAAAATGAACCCCTATAAAAAACCTTTTCTAGTGCAAAACCAATTTCCCCTCAAGAATTGCTCAACATAAGAGAAGAATATTTTGCGCGGAACTGCACATTTGAGCACTAAAGAAGAAAATTCAAAATTTACAGGGATATATGTAAAAGCCCCTACATACATTAGGAATCTTAGGGCATGTTTGGTTCATGATTGGAATTGGAAAGGGAAATGGAATTGGATTGCTTTGGAATGGAAAATGGAATGATGAATCATCCAAAAATGTTTGGTTCATTATTGGAATGGAAATCGGAATGAGCCTCTATGATTTTGATGGGGGGTTTTGATTAAGAGAGATGAAGGGAGAGAAGGGAGGTGTTTATAAGAGAGGATTTTGGGTAATTTACTTTGGAATGGGTCAATCCGGGGTTCAAAGCCGAATTGGGCCATAAATGGATTTGGCCATTCCCATTCCGGAGTGGAATAGGAATCGAAATCCGATTCCTGTGAAACAAACAACAACTATCGGAATCGACGAATCCCATTCCGATTCCATAGTCTAAAGTAGGTGAACCAAACATGCCCTGAATGTTAAAATAACAATAGCAACACCAAGTACATCGAAATCAAGTAACCTATACTTCATAAAGCTCAATGAGTCTATATATGCATGTAACTTGGTACTCAACACTAATAACAACAATGTGGAAATCTCATTGTAAGAAAATGTATGGTTAACGGGGAAGTAGTACTTACAGCTGCTAAGCGGCATTCAACAACACGGTTATTATAATTTGTCGCAGCTGTTACTGCTTTTTGAGATTCTGCCAGTGAATGGGCAATTACAAATGTACCACCAGTTGGCAGTTGCACATCTGTTGCTCTGATAGGATTAAAATCTATCAGCTCAGCAAATCCAGATTTGGCCATGATTGATATTGCCTGTCAAATAGATAATATAACGTTCAAGGAGAAATACGAAATGGTTGAAGTCATAGATATTAATAATGAGAAATGTAATGGTCCTAAGAAAAGCCAGAGAAAAGTATATATGTTATTGTGGCTACTTTACCTGGTCCATGCCTCCAGATTGCGTGCCAATATGGCGTTCACATTCACATGTAAGTTGAGCAATTTCTTTCTGCAATATTGAGAATGAGAACAAAAAGAAAATGATATAAATAAGAATCAGATAACTAAGTTGCATAATTCAAATTTAGTTAGAACCATATAGTAGCCATGTTTAGAACTAGTGTCGTACACTAAAAGAAGCACGCGCACATTCAGAAACCACTTAAGCTAATTTTGAACAAGAAAAGCTATCTACACACACACAAAAGTCAAAAATTATAACCAGTTCTGCACCTTCGGAAAGTTCTTGTCAAGAATTGCCAAGATAGCAATTGTAGCAGAGCAGACAAGAGCTGCGGAACTTGACAACCCAGAACCTATACAAGAATAAGGATGCATAAGTTAATTATTCCCACATATATTGATAAACACAAACCAAATGAGAAACAAGCAAGACCGAAATGAAAATCAGAAAGGAATTCGTACCCGTGGGAACAGTGCCATCAACAACTACATCAAAGGCAACAGGTGCACCAATATCTATTCCTTTTGATCTGGCAAACTCATAAAACCCTTTGTATCTGTTTATAGAGATGTTGTCAACAAATTTTCTATGAGTCTAATAACCAGAGTTGATGAGTTCTTTGCCGACACTCATGCAGGCCCTAAAATAGCTTAGAGATTCATAAGTAACATGTGATGCTAAAGTTAAAAGTGCAAAGGTCACCATGAGTCAGAGAAGAAAATAATCATTACTGAACATAAATAGCGTATTAAGAGTTCAAAAAAATATTATTAAAAAAATAGAAAAATAAATAACTCACCCGCAAATAAAATAGTGCCCCCATTTGTGGTTCTTCAGATCAATTTCCTGGAATAATTAGCATGCTTCTCATGATATATATTGTCATTTCCAGAGAAAAAGCTACAAATATGAAGAAGAAGAAGAAGAAGAAGATTGAGGCTAATAAATTAATCTATAAAAAAAAGCAGATAAATCTACTCTGACAAGAACTAGCCAGGTGTTTATTAAACCCAAAAAAAAAAAAAAAAAAAATCAATGTTGTGGTGACAAACTAAAATAAGCTTTTGAGCTCCACTTTTTAAACTGCAACAGCGCAAAGCAATTGAATGGTTTATATAGAAAAATCTATTGATGTTTCATTGAAAAGCTCAACTCAAATAACACTTTTGCGGAAGCTCCAGTCAACCTTAATAAGACCTATGGATGCTAGGAAAACAAAGGACACTGGATCTCCGCAATTTTGCGTCCTTTCAATTTTCCTCTTTCAACTAAGTTTCATTAAATTCCGGGTTACCCCTCAAGTTAAACCAACAAAGCCTACCATTGAGTCACCGTTTAAACACGTGGGTTCACAGATTAAATAATTTCAGTCACACGGCATTCTTATTTTATTAAGCATCCAAAAAACCACAATCACTATATTTACTCACAGTACCTAGTAAATCATTACGTAACTAAATTCTGATAATCCGCAGTGTACTTATTAAGAAAACATAAAGTACGGCAAATCCAATGCGCTATTCCCTGCATTAATTCAACGCTTTCCTGCAACAAGTTCTGACATTTTGTAGAAATGTAAACACATCTACATATCTACAACAACATACCTGCTCGGGATCGGCAGGGTAAGTGCACAAGGAGTACTTTTCGCACACATTTCCGATCCGGAGTACCTTCGGCGAGTCCCCCTCGCCATGCTTCCTGATCGCCACGATCGTGTCCTGACGAATCGCCATCGGGAGCACCGAGTAGCCCTCGTAGTCGATGTGCTCCCCGATCAAGTTCACCCGCCCTGCGAAATCGACGCACGGATCGTAACATCACATCTCCGTCAACGTTTCGCGATCTGGAAACGATGATGATGAAGAGAATTATGGTTTCACCTGGGGCTCGCGCGTAGAGATCGGGTTCGTGGCCGAAGAGCTCGAGGAACCTGGATTTGAGCCGATCGAAGCGGAGTTGCGCCTCCTCGAGCGAGGAGCCCTCGCCGTAGACCGGATCGAGCGTGGAGTAGATCGGGATCGGGAGCTCCTCGTGCGCCATTGGAGGGTCGTTTCCAAGCTCCTTCTCCTTCTAGAATTAGGGTTTCTCCTCTCTCTCCCGCGCGCACACTCTCTCTCTCGGGATCTTCCGAAGGTTTGAGCTTCGGCGCAAACGTTGTTGGGGATCTGCTCCGGAAGGAACCACGATGGGGGGGGGGGGTAATCCTGGCCGTCGGATAGCCTTGATGCAATCTCTACCGTTCATTGTTGTACGGTCCACTGTATCCCCGGAGCGGAGTAGCCGCACGTCGGAGGTCGTTTAGAGAGAAGTTGTTGCTTCTATTCTGTTCACCGCGTTACCCGTAGACCGCCTAAATCTTATCTTATTTGTAGGTCACGGATTACGTGGCCGAGGAATAATCTCGTGTTAGGTGGCTGCTGACGTGGTGAACCGTGTCCAGGGAATAACGTCCCTTTTCCGCATGGAAAATCCGGAATATGCGGAATCCGGATATCGCACCGTACTGTGTTTACCCTTATCCGATTTGGTATCTCGGGTGTGCGGATACAGTTTGAGACTCCGACCCGTTAAATTGTTCCACTGGACATACTACTATACTAGTTACCTTATTGGATTAAAACGGAACGGAAATTCGCTTTGTTAGAATTAGTATCTATTACGGTTTATGTTCTTTACCTTAAGAACAAATTATTAGTCTCTACTTGTGTCGCTACTTTTTGCCGGAGGTCCTGGCTGCTTCTACTTTGTATGCTTAGTTCATCCCACGTAATGAATGAAGCAGGTAGCACGCTACTTATTCCTCAAAAAAAAAAAAAAAAAAAAAATCGCATTTTATATATGCCTTAACATTAGCTAACAAATAGATCAGTTACGTAGAAAACCATTGATGGAAGGAAAATCTTTTAGATCTTTCTCCTACTGGTGGAAGGGAGTTCTAAGCCTTAAAGTTCTATTCAAATGGGGAACGATCTCTGTTGTAGGAAATGGAAGAACTATCGATTTTTGGTTAGATCGGTGGTGTGGGGATAATACCTTGCATTTGTCGTTTCCTGAGGTCTATCAGATGACGGAGCATAAAAACGTAAAAGTCAGTGACTGTTTTGTGATGGACAGTTGGGATTGGACTAAGATTCTGGGAGCCGATTTCACTCTTACGCAAAGTGTGAGCTCTAGCCTCTTTGAACTCAAGGAAAGAGTATCTTGTTTCAAGCTTGATCACAGACCAGACAGGATACTTTGGCGATGGAGCTCCGACGGGATTTATTCAGTAAAATCGGCTTACCTAGCTATCACTGACGGAGGTACGAGGGACGCACGCGCTTCCAAGCTCTGGAGACTCCATATTCCCCTAAAAGTAAAAGTGTTCTGTTGGATTACTCTCAAGAAGAGACACCTTACTTTTGATAATCTTGTGAAAAGAGGGTGGGTTGGAGATACAGCATGTGTGTTGTGTGGGTCTGAAAAGGAAACGGTGGACCACATATTCACGAGGTGCGTTTTCTGTAAGTTTATTTTAGTAATGGGTGTGGACGGTGTCCAGGTTCAGGATCTAGGGGATGATGTGGAATCAATTTGGGACAAATGGATGGGAAGGAAAGGTTCGCATAATACGATTAACAGTCTAACGGGATTAGTAGGCTGCTGGTGGACCATCTGGAAGATCAGGAACGACACGATCTTTCGGGCGATTCAGCCGGACCCGGTGTTACTTGTGCAAAAGCTCAAGCAGTTGTTAAAGGATTGGGAACTTCTCCTCCCTACTAAAAAGTAGTAGTTTTTTTTTCTTTTTTTCTTTTTTTCTTTTTTTTTCTTTTTTTTTTTTCTTTTTTTTTCTTTTTTTTTTTTTTTTTTTTTTTTTTTTTTTTTTGGGTTCTTCGTACGTCGTTGTGGTAACCTCGAGGCCCAGACTGTCTCATCCCTGTAGCCTATTTCATTAACCCAATGAATGAAGCGGGTAGCGTGCTACCTTTTTCTCAAAAAAAAAAAAAAAAAACAAATAGATCAGTTGTCGCCTGGTTAATAGTTCAGTTGTATGTGTTACACCAATATCTATAAGCATGGATTTGGTGCTTTGCTATACATCTGAAGAACAAGTTGAATTCAAGAAAATTCAATGTGTATGGTTCAAATTATTCATACAATTAAGATAGAGCATCAGCTTTACTATCCATTTACATCCCTTTTTTGGTATTTCTAGCTCTATAATAATTATCAAACAACTAACAACTTCAAATCCAATTATTGCGAACATTTGCGGCACAAGGTTAAAAAAAAAATAACAATTTAATGAGGTGTAATCTCTCAAGCTATACAAGTCTTACATTTTTAAACCGGTGGGAAAAAAAAACAGACACTCTACTAATAGATATCATGATCAATCACTCAATAACATACAAGGGGACTAATAATCTGAATCCTTTGGCGATGGCGCGCCAACCATGATTTTCATCGCTTCAACTTGCATCTGAAGGCACACAATGTACTCCGCCGCGTTTTCAAAGAGCTCATCGAGCCCAGTGGACTCGCTATTTGGCACGAGCCTCTGGAGAACCCTAATCTTCCTCTTGACAGTGCTTGCAGGCTTTCTAGAACCTTCTAGAAGGTTCCGCCTCTTCCAGATAGTTGGTTTTCGTGTCATGCTTTTAGTCCTCGCCGACAATTGCTTCCTTCTTCTTAGGGCATGTCGGTGCATGGCGCGGAGCAAGAGCAAGCTGGCTCGAGATCGGTGCGGCATATTTTGTCTCGGAGTCGCACCGTTGAAGTCGACGGATGAGAGTGACTTTGTAGAGGCTGCCATATTGCATCAATGGCTTTTGAGAGGAGATTTGTAGGAAAGAACTTTGGTTGAAGGGTGGAAGAGTATGTTGCTACAAACCTTACTAAAAGCATGAAGGAGGGGAGATGTTGGGAAGGGGGGGAAGAGAAGAGATATAAAGGCCTTGCAACTTGCAATAGGGAAGATCTCTAAGATATATATTGCTATAAGAACTTGTTGGCATGTCCCATGAATAAATGTTACTTAATGTACATAGATATAGGGATAGTGAATGTCCAGAGAGAGAGAGATAGAGAGGTGGCGTGCATTGAAAAGGGTTTGCTTGTGAGATAGGGCATGTTCTCCTACCTAAGTGCACATGCACCCACATGATACCTTAAAACACCCCTCCCTCCCCCTATCCTCACCACCTCCCCTCTTCTCTGTAGCACTCCTCTTTTTCCTCATCAAACACCCTGGATTATTCCATCTCGCTTTCAAGTTCTCTGTATTTTGATGTGTACAGGGGGGCTTCACAGCTCCGGTCCAGCTCAACAGTAGGTGTGAAATGGTCCCCTCCTCTATGTGAAAAGGTATTGCTATACCAGGTGCATTCGGATAATCACGAACCGTCCAGTCCATCAGCCCTTCATGTCATTTTATGTTGCAATCGTTACCATCACTGCTTATCCCTAACTATTACTACCCCTAGACTTGAAGGAGAGAATTTATTTGAGTCCCTATTGTGCAAGAAAATTGCTGGTACGGACTTCAGCTCTCGACTCTCAATGTTAAAAAAAAAAAAAAAAAACGAAGGCAATAAGTAGGGGGTTTTAAATTATAAATACAAAAGAACATGAAGATTTGATGAATTGGTGGTGCACGGATGCATGTATACACTAAGTATTGCCAACAGTTTTTCCCCCCTAGGTGGCAAGGTGTAACAATTAATTGGTGGTGGTTAGCCACCTATGGTTTTGTTCCCCCATGAGGAACCCTAATTAAATCTTGTTACTAGGCCTCCGTGCTTGTCATTAGTGCATGTGGAAGAATCTACTGTGACATTTAGGATAGAGGTTGTCCCCTAATACTTACAGATTAGGAGACATCTTTCCTTTTCATTTTACTAGGATGCATCTTCCGCTTGTACACAACACTACGTGCCAATCCAAGAGAGGTCGATCCACACCGCCGGCACCCAATTTAGCTTTTAAAAATCACAAATTACAGATGAGACATCGACAATTATTTGGTCGTAGTTGAACTATTAAACACAATGACTAGCTACAAGCTACAATAGATATCTGCGGTGCCAACTTACCAATTAAATGATACAATTGGAAAGAGGCAAAAACAGTCTTTGTCCATGTTAACTAGTTATATGATGAAGAAACTCATTACTGATAGAGTTATCAAGTTTACGGTTGATTAGTCCTATAGCAGCCATCAAGTATCATAAATTTTTTTGAAGTTAAAGTATTAATTTTCAGAATATTGTTTAAACTTTTAAAATTCAAACATCGATATGACTTTGCTAAATTTTATATGATCAAACTTTGGATGAGGATAAACACACTATCAGCCTGGTATCTCACAATTGACCTGCTCTCGTAGGTTCATTCTACGTTTTTATCCAACATTCATGGTGATATTTGTAGTATCTACTAACAGCAGCATTTATCAATGGAGGTGGGAGCAAAAGGACGGAAGTAAAGAAAGAAGAAATATTAGTACCAGAGATTCATGGCCACAAACTACAGGCACGTGTGAGCGGTCATCACTTGACCTCGCATTCTAGGGCACAGCAACATGGTCCTCTTCTTCTTCTTCATTGCTTCGTCGGCAGCCACCGCAGAGGTTGATGACTCTGCTTCAACCGACGCCACCTTCTTCTTCTTCTTCTTCTTCTTCTTCTTCTTCTTCTTTTTCAGCTCCTTCGCATCCTCCGCCGCCTTCGGATGCGACGGCAGACCCGATCGGACAGTGAGGATGGAGCCGATGGGGCACTCCTGCCACCCGATGGCCCTGATGTCGTCGGCCACCTCCTTGAGTCCTAGATCGGGGGAGGGCGCGATCCCTCTCTCCTCCACCATCGATCTCCACGGCCTCATCAGATCCAACCGCCGTAGGTCCTCCACGATCTCCTTCTATTCCATTCCAAACCAATCAAAAAGAAGAAGAAAGAGAGTGTAAGAGAGTTGAACGCGAAATGGCGATTTGTGTGGAGAAGAAGGGGTAGGGCTAACCCTGCAACCGATCCATCCGTATCCATTCATGACCGAAATCTGATGCACGAGAAAACACACGAATTCCATAAAAAATCTCATAAAATTAGAGAAAATAAGGCTTAATTCGGATGATTTGAAGTATGAATTGAACATCGAGCATGAGCGATTAGAGGTCGAGATCATCAAAAAAACGAAACTAGATTGTGGGAAACCACAGAGACCGATCTAGGACGGTAGGGGAACGATCGATTGATACCTTGCTGAGTTGAGAGAGGGTGAGGGGATGAGGAGGCGGGCGATCGGGGTCGTCTCCTCGGACATAGGCGGCGTACTCTTCGAGCATCAGTTTCTTCTTGCTCATCTTCGATCTCTCTCCCTCTCTCTCTCTCTCAATTCCTCTTCGCTCGCTCTCTCCCGACCCGCGCGCTCTTCTCCGCCTTATATTTTGAATTTCGAATTGGAGATTTTGACCCGGGCCCGCGTTTTCTATTCCTGGATGAAAATGAATGAATAGTCCCTCTGCTAACCGGCGGTTGCGAACTGATCCCTCTACTTTTCCTTATTAAAAATGTACTGAGAACCCTTAACTATAGGTTACTTGCAAAATGGAACACCCTTAACTTATTTATTAATTAACATCTTTGGGTTATAATTTTTTTTTTTTTCAATTTTTAGTCATTTTAGTTAGTTAAATTTGAATATTTCTTATAGCTATTAGTTGTTGACTATTTCAATTTTATTTGCTACAAAGTTATTAAACATTTAAATTTGAACGGGTCTTCATACATCTTTACCTGTTTAACATCTAAGGGACCATTTAAAAAATGGCCAAACGACGGGGGTCTGCAATGCATTTTCACTTCCTATGCATTTTCAGAAGTTCAAGCGTCAGTCACGCGCTACTCACGTGACCGCTTCCCGCCAAATCCTCCCGCCGCCACTTTTCCAGTCCCACCTATTCCCCGACCCCGAGAGCTCGATCTCAGCTAGGGTTAGGGTTTCATGGACTCCCTCTCCCCGATCTTCCCCACCTCTCTCTCCGACGACGACCACGACGCCTTCCTCGGCTTCGTCGAGTACGCTAGGTCCACTCTCTCCTCCTCCTCTGCCGCCAATGGCGATGACAACGGTGGCGATGGAGATCCACCCCCATGGAGTTGGGTTGTGTCTCGGATCCTCAAAACCTGCGTCGCCTACTCCAGTGGTGTCACCACCGCCATCCTCCTCTCCGATCTCTTCCAGGTGGAACCAACCCTCTCTCTTTCCCCTTTTCCCCTTCAAATTCCCTTTTTTTCTCCCCCACTCCTTAAGATTTTTCCTATTCTTTCCTGATATCAGTGTATTGATTTATTTTGGTAGGCTTGGAACGAGCAGCGGAAGTATCTGACCTCAAAAAAGAAGCTTGAATTGGTGAATCAGCTGAAGATGAGGCGGGCGAGAATGAGGCTTCCGAATACGGTCACCATAGATTCCATTTACGAGAAACATTTTCTTTCCCCGAGTAGTGTTATCGAAGCTGTTATCGTCGACACCTTTCTTCTTGCAGGTCCATACTTGCACCAATTTTTTGCTGGTACCTTCAGGAACTTTTTACTTGTATTAAAGTCTAAATTTTCTTCGGCAGGTACAAACATATACATTCTCAGCTTGGGAGACTTGTGGAGCTCATGTACCATTGATCTGTATCTTCATCGGAGGTATAATTGGCTACGCATCATGTCATGTATTTCTTCTTCTTCTTCTTTTCCCTTTTTTTTAAAAAGTGACAGGGGCTAGAGTGTTTACGAGAAAACTTCATGGACAATGTTGAAATATCGGGATAGTACAGGGACTACAAATACATTTTACCCCACTCTAATATGATTGCTTTATCAGTTTTTTTTTTTTTTTCTCAAGTTGGATCCCCGGAGAAGGTAATAAAAGATAGAGTAGGTCCTAGTGTAGTGTAAGATAATGTGGAGTGTTAATATGTATTTAAATGGTTTGCCTTTCAATTTGAACCCTATAATGAAGTAGGATGCACAAGGCTTAACTTCTGAATGTTTGCTCGACCTTTTTTCAACTCCTTAATTGAAATCTTCTACTACACTGAAATATTGTTGAGGAGTAGTTATTGCAATGATTTTTGACCAGTTATTCTATGCTGTTTGCTTACCACTAAGCAGATTCTATGAGTATGTGGGAAAACATGGTATACTGAGGAAAGGCCGGGAGATCTTACTTACAGGATGTTGCCTTCGTACTGCTGTGCAAGGCTCTGGGAATCCTCGCCTTTTGCCAACAGAGTATCTGGTAATCTTATTAGATGAGGTATTGTGCAAAACTTCATGATAAAGTACTATATAAGAAGATTTGATACAACCACACTTCTTTGTGTTATTGCAATTTGGCTCCTGTGCACCAATGTTCATTGATTGTAACTGTTGCATGGTTACTTGGATCATTGCTTACATCCGTCCCAATATACTTAAATAGTTAAACCAACATCAATGTTCTAAACTATTTAAGGTTCGGGTGGTGATCTACAATCACACTAGAAGTTCAACAGTGTCTGTTAGATTCTCCCAATTGTAAATTTTTATCAACTATATTTTAACTGCAATCGGTCTGAGTGATAACTGTGTTACGCTGGCTTCTGTTTCATTTTGTTCTCAACTTACTTACAGTAGCCGTCATAATGCAGGATCAAGATGAAGATGCTATGTTGCTGGGTGCACAGTTCTGCACGTATTCTTTCTCATCAATATCAGCTGATGGTATCAAACATGGTGCTTCATATTCATTTTATGCGAGGCAAGATTGCACTTCTGAATAATCATTTTCATAATCTTAGCTTTTAGCAATTAGTTGCCCTAAACCTGCATTTCATAAAATACTTATTTCAGATATCAATAGAAAAAGAATCAAAAGATTTTCTTTTTTGTTGAGAGCTATGACGTTTTTTTACTGGGCCAAATTTGTCGATTGCAGCTTCATGGACTGACATATGCATAATTTTTCTTAAGTGCCATATGGATTGTTTACTTCTGTACTCGAAATTTTCTTAGGGCTTACTCCATTTTATCCTTTTTGGTTGGAAACACTTGTTATACCTGCAAAACTGATTTATACAGGTATAATTCAGTTATAAGATGTCATTATCATTTTATATTGTACGGTAACACTTTTGGATTAAGCTTATTTCTTGTTCTTTGTGTAAGCATTACCTGCATTATGCTCCAAATTTGGTTAAATCCTTGATCATGACAATTTTAATGATTTAATATTCTTTCCTATTTCAGGATAGAGTCAATTGAAACTCTGGAACCTTTTGGTTGTACTCAGAGAAAACAGATTATTTTAGTTGATGACGAGGATGCTAAAATCAAGTTTCTTTTGTGGGGCGAACAGGTTCTCCTTGCCAATCTTTTCAGGTCACATACTTTCCAGGACTATGGTGTGGTTTTTCGTTCATCTAGGTTGATTGATTAAATTTATCATCTCAAAAGAGAAAAATACTTATTTCAGTGTGGGAAGCATGCTTGCATTGGATAGACCTTTCACTGCAAATGTTGTCGACAAGAATCGCGAAGCATCTCAGGAATTGTGTCTTGAATATGGTAGTGCAACACAGATTTATCTAGTGCCAGTTATTCAACACGAAGAACAAGTAGGTTATCCGACGGGCTGTAACATATATATTTCCTGCAAGATCATCAATTGTATAACCTGCAAAGATCTTCAATAATATGTACTCGATTTATGTAAGAAATTAAGTTCTGTATGAAAATTTTGACTTTTGCTGGATAATATTTATATAGATAATTTTTGAAAGGATATATGCTAATATTCCTATAGAAAAAAGATGCTGCAAATGACCCCTTTTGCTCCTCGTTTTGTTAATATACATATTCTGTGGTTATGTCCTACTAGGTGCTTCTAACATCTACACAAATGAAGAGTCAAGGGTTAAGACTGTCCAGCATATCTAATGAGAATCAAGGGCTAAAGGCTTCGGAAGTATCATTGCCATGTGATTCGCATGGCTCGATTGATTTCAGTAAATATCCATTTCGAGTATGTATACTGATATTTCTTTGTTGTTCTTTTAAATGGATCAGTACAATATATATACATTTTGGACAAGCTACCAATTGGGGTGCTCTGTGGTAGGGGTGTAGGGTGCCCGAGCTCCCAATTCTCAAAAAATTTAAAAAAAGTGTACATATTTGTCCTAGCTGTAGTATGCTTTATTTGTGTTACTATCTTCGCTTTTTAAACATTCTTTTATTTTTGGTTACATGTTTGTATTCTCAGTCATATGCAATGGATCTTCATGACAAAATGACGGGAATCAGTATATATGGCACCATAATGGACATTTCAAGAGAAAAGAACACTTCAGAGACTGTTTTTTGTTTGGCAATTGAAGATGTAACAGGAGTAATTGTGGTGAAGCTACACTTTATTGGATTTTGGTAAATCTCAACAGCTTATCTTTTTTCCATCAGCCATTGTCAGTATGATGAAATGTTTACTTTTGGATATTATTACTTCAATAGCTCTTAAGTAGCACTTGGATATGGAGGATTGTACCTCAGACAACATTCTTCGCTTTTTGTCCAGAATATGTGCTCTTATTAGCCCTTCATACACTAGGAAGTGTCTATTACTTGCAAATCTTAGAAGAATTTCCATAGAAAAAATAAAGTAGATTCATCATTGTCAGTTTCTTAATTTCAAAAACGAAAATGATTGCCAGTTATCTCTCTCTTCTTTTTTTCTTATTTGGCCCCTTGAACCATAAACCATCGGAAGAATATTTGGCCTATTACTGCACGCAGAAATCAAATGGTTCTTCATACATATCTTCACAGTGTCAGGGCCAAATGTGAAAGACTACTTTATCAACAAAAAAAAAAAGGTGAAAAACTATAATAAGGTACGGTTTGTGTTTTGTTATAAGAATATAAGATGCTAAAAATGTGTGGCTTCACATATATAGACTATTCTACATCAATGATTCAAGATCATAGCTCATTTGTTAACTTCCAAATGCAATCATCTTCTCCAAGAGCTGCTAATCTCTCCTATTGTTTTCAGGTCATTAGGAAGAGTAGGGATTGGCCACACAGTATACATCTCAGGATTGACTTGTTCCATGACATTTCAAAAGATGTGAGCTGTCTAAAACTCCATATTGGCATTACATCAGTTTTGTATAGATTACATTATTAAATCATAATCACTTGCATTTGTTTGTCAGCTACTCTAGGGAATTGAGAATTTATTTGATCGGGAGATTTTTTTTTTCCTGGGTTATCCATCCTGGGACAACTGAGAACATGGGAGCAATAATTGTAATAGCAACTATATGCAGAGAATAAGTGGGGATAAAGTGAGGAATAGCACTATTTCAGGGAGCTGGACTAATTTTTCTCAGTTTATCTTAGAAAATCCTGGTTTGACCAGAACAACTATTCTCAGCCACTCTTTTATTGTGTTTGGCTTAATGAGTGGGATAACTTCGAAGCTATCCCCTTTATCAGCAAAACAAGTGCAACCTAGAGAGATTTTTCTTACACTTCCATTTAAAACAAGGCTTTTTCAGGATGTTAGTCTAAATTGCAATGAATTCTCTTAAACACATTGCTACTTCACACATTAAAGTTTTGTTTGTCATGTTGCTTGACAGGCTTGAGGTTTCGTGGTTTGAGAAGGAACCTGGGACTTATTTTGTTAATCTAAGCTGCTTGCCAGCTTTACTGAACTCGTCGTGCCTTCATAAATTATCCCTCTTATCTGATATCACCAACTGGATAAACAACACGCATGTGAGGTTCTTTTAGAGGCCTCTCTTCTTACTAGTATCTCTAATTCTCAATAAAGTTTCTCATATGGCATAGTGATTCTACATTTCTTTGGTTTTGTTCTTTTTAATTTTATACTATTGAATTGCTTGTTTAGGTTTGCTTACTTACATAACTAGAGTACTTTTAGAAAAATATGTTAATGACACTGTCAATGTCAAAAGTCACGTGCTCATTCAAACCAGAGAAAGCATCTTGTGTGTTCTATTTTGCATTGGATACTCTAACTAGTTAAGTAAATCCTTTGTTCCGACAGGTTAGCTCATTCGCTCTATGGCATTCCTTGAGATGGTTTTTTGTTGTTAGTTGATAAATTTCTCTTCAATGTTAGAAGTACTTTCCGAAAAAGATCTGATATGAACAAAGATGTAAGTCATTGGTTGTTGTTGTTCCCTGGAGAAGTGGAGGAAACTTAAGAACCTGGGAAACATTAACTTACCTAGTGGATAGTACTATTGAGCTTATAGGAATATGTTGTTGACTCGTACTTAGATTGAATCCTGAATCTGATTTGACTGTTAATTGAATATAACTGCTACAAAGATTTAAGGCCGTGATGATGTGGAACAATTTGCCAAACCAAATTTGACCAAAACGAAAAAAAAAACATAAGCATAACCAACTGAGGCGTTATTCTATATACTGTTCTATTTATAATTACTTTTTCTTAAGTTTCATAAGTTTTCTAAATTTTCAATTAATTGTTATGATTGTCATGTATTAATGTGAAACAGATATGCTGTGTTCACCTCGACAAAATAGAGCACAACAACATACAAGCTCTCCCATGCCACAATCGCTGTGGCTGCTTTGTGAAGGAGAGATCAGATGGATCGGTTTGGTGCAGCTTTTGTCAGTGTAACTGTGAGATTGGGTGTACATATAGCTTTCTATTGCATATTACCCTTGCAGATGAAGGTGGGAAGGTTCTTGCATGGTGCGTGGGACCTACGGCTGCAGAGTTGCTGCAGATATCCCCTGATGAATTTCTGATGCTTCCTGAGGTAACAAATTCATTTAATTTAGCAGGAAACCTTAGTTACGATGTTCCACTGTAGAGTCATTTGCATGCTTTTTACAACTTTAAGGCCTTCTAAAAACGAATTCTTTTTGTAAGCTTACAAATATGTGTCATTTTTTTCTGTTTGCACTTAAAGAATTGTTAGAATGGAAAATTCCATATAATATTGAGTACGGATACCAAATTGTTGAATACATGCACACGTTTCTTGATAAGACTTTGATTATGAGACAGTTCTGACCTCTTCCCCTTGTTTTCCATAAATAATAGGATGAACGAGCCATGTATCTTTACACCCTTCAGAATGAAAAATTTATGGTAGCTATCGTAAAGGGCAAGAGACACGGCGATGAATTTCTTTTATTGAGCCAAGAACATTTCCCAGAATGGGAGATCACACGGGCTCAAAAATGTGAATGAGATCTTCACAAAAAGGGCAATAAAGTGATCTTCCATGAAGCAAGAAGAACAACAAACTGTCACATTCTACAGAAACATCAGTTTGAGTTGTGAAGGTTCGTCTCTTGTGGTGTGTTAAGAATGACAACTGCAGGTTATAAGATACCTAAATTATAGGTAGAAATGTATGGAGACCTCCCTCAACTATAGGTCACTAGGAATTAGGCCTCCAATTTTATCTTTTTTGATGGAAGACTCCCCCTTTGGCTTGTTTTCCTGATTCAAAATATTCTAGTTGAATTGGGGATTCTGTCAAATTTAATGTATATTCCACTATAATTAGCAGCTTAGCCTGCTTTATGGAACTGTGGATTCTATTTACCGCTACAATCCTCAGCTAATGGGCTATTGATTGTAACAGAATCTCCAATTTAACTTATAAAAAATAACTCAAATCAAAACAAATTGAGGTGTCAATCAAAAAATAGAGAAGTTAAAGTTGGGGGTTCCATACATTTTTTTTTACTTGAATTATACTATTATTCCTAAAGCAGGATTTTTTGTGGTTGTAAAGTTGTTTGTTTATTGATGCTGCAAAGCTTCTTACAGATCCATAGTGAATAATTGGACAATTTTGCAGCGAGGTTTATGTAATTGTAAATATTTTGCCAACTGTGAAGACAATTATCACTAAGCTTAAGTAACTTATCCCTATGTTATTCTGGAGTTTTCAATGTTTTCTAGTAAATGTTATACGCGAAGATGAATTATCAATTTCAACATGATTACTATCTAATTACTTCAAGCGTTTGATATAAGCATAATAGCTTTCCCCAGTAAAAGGATGAAAAAAAGAGAAAAGGAGAGAGGGTTAATTGCACCAATGTTCCCCAATCTTTACCCGGGTTTGCATTTTCTCTCGCAATTAAATCTATAAAGTTCATCAGTCGTTTCAATTGAAACTCTTCTATCAAAAAAAAAGTCTGTAGGTTCTGAACGCCGAACGGAAAATAGCATGTTTGCACTAATCTGTATTTGTCTCGTCGGCATCAGATGTTGCCTCTTAGCAATTTTGGTACATTTTATCAGGCATTGTGAGGAAAGGAATTTGATTGAAACAACTTGTGGACATTAGAAATTTAGTTGTACTACAACTCATAAGGCAGGGAATAAAAAGCCTAAGCTTGGGAACAAAATGGTGAAATTAACCTAAGGAGGAGGAAACTATAATTTATAGATTTAACTGCCACCAACTAACTAAACTGCTTTTTAGAACTCTCACATTATCCACCCAACCACAAAAAATCCACCATGCCCCTCTCTTCTCCTCTCCCCCTCCCCGCCACAAACCCTACACCGCTTCGCCGACAAACTCCCCCAAAACGTCCCCACCATGCCATCTCCCTCCTCAAGCTCATAAAAACCCATAAAGAGCTCTCCCAGCTTCACTCACACCTCATTAAAGCCAACCTCCTCACCAATCCCTTCACCTACAACTCCCTCATCAAGTCCTATTCCCGCGCAGGTGATCCAAACTCGGCTCTCTCACTCTTTCTCGACATTATCAACAACGATTCCGCCGCTCCCGATGGTTTCACTTATACGTTTGTTCTAAATGTGTGTGCAAAGTCGTCGTATACTGTGGAAGGGAAGCAAATCCATGCTAGAATGGTCAAGGACCCTAAGTGGATCAATACCTATTCTTGGAACTCGTTGATGGGCTTCTATGTAAAAAATGGGGAGGATGTATGGAGGGTGCGCAGGGTTCTCGATGGAATGCGCGCCCCGGATGTAGTTTCTTGGAATTGTTTGCTTGATGGGTATGTGAAAGTTGGGAATTTGGAGGATGCCCAGCAGCTGTTTGATGAAATGCCGGTCAGGGATATAGTTTCTTGGACCACTATGCTCGTTGGCTATGCCGATAATGGTTTATTGCGAAATGCGTGTCACTTGTTCGATGGAATGCCCGAGAGGAATATGGTCTCTTGGAGCGTGATGATTAAGGGGTATGTGAAGGTCGGTATGTACAAGGAGGCTTTAGCTCTCTTCAACGAAATGCAGGTCTCAAATGTAAAAATAGATAAGATCACATTAACGACACTGCTGTCGGCTTGTGCTGGGTCGGGTGCTCTCGATCAAGGCCGATGGGTTCATGCCTATATAGATAGGCACAAAGTCGAGGTAGATGCGCACTTATCCACAGCTTTAGTCGATATGTATGCAAAATGTGGCAAAGTTGATTTAGCCTACAGCATCTTCAAGGACTCTAAAGATAAGAAGGTCTTTTTGTGGAATGCAATGCTCGGAGGGCTTGCAATGCATTCACGTGGAGACGAAGCCATCGAGCTATTTCGAGAGATGTTGAGTAGTGGAATTGAGCCAAATGAGATCACATTCATTTGTGTATTGTCGGCTTGTAGCCACTCGGGACTAGTGGAAGATGGTTTGAAGATCTTCAACACTATAGATCGATACTGCAATGTTCGGTTGAGTAAAGAACATTATGTGTGTGTTGTGGATCTCCTAGCTCGTGCCGGGTTGCTTCAAGATGCCCTAAAGGTGGCTGAGGAAATGCCGATGAAAGCAGATGGAAATGTTTGGAGGGCACTTATCAGCACTTGTCGCCTCTATGGCCATGTTGAAATGAGTGAATATGTGGGTAGGATTCTATTAGAGATGGAGCCCATGGATGACGGCAATTACGTAATTCTATCCAATCTTTATGCTAGCAGGAATAGGTGGGATGAAGTCGGTAGGTTAAGGAAGATGATGGTGGAACGAAGAGTGCGAAAGACTCCTGGGTATAGTTTGATAGAAGTGGAAGGTGTTGTTCATACTTTTCTGTCCGGGGATTGTTCTCATTCTCAAAGTGGGGTTTTACGTTCGTTGGTCGACGAACTTATCAAGCAGTGTTATCCATTAATGGAAATTGGACATGAATGAACCGCTTGCGTCGATTTCTTCTCGTAAAGATAATATCGAGAGTTCCTCTCTGAATGCATCTTTCGTCTTCCTTGGTCGTGGAGATGGTATTACAATGTAATTATGGTTCTGCAATTGCCAGTGATTTTGTCGGATGGATATGGAACTAACCTAAGATTATGAGAGAAATGTTGAATGATGGTCGGTTCAATTGAGGAGAGGTAATAAATTCAAAAATAGCAGGGCGCGAACTACTGCTTCATTTTGATCTATCACGAGAAACATGTGCAATTTTTTATTTTATTTTTTTTTCAATGGATAGAAAGAAAGGCATTATTCAGATTCGTTATAGTTTCAGATCAAACCCAAACCCAAATCCAACCCAAACTGGGTTATACTTCTGGAGTTGGGTATCAATAGGGTGCACCTAATGTTGGGACTCTATATACAGAAACAAAAGACAGAAACTAAGATCTGAAAATCAAGAATTTTCATGCCAACTGGCACGGTCTGGTAAAGCCGGCTCGTGTTGCCCGTGCCGCACATGCTGATAAATCTATGCTGCCCCTACCGATTGTACCGACATAAAAAACGGAGTGCGGACCGAGGCATGCTGGCATGTCGTGCTATCTCGCTACCATTTCCATCGTATTCTGTGTTAGTGGCATAACAATCCTTCTTGGAAATAAACATCTCACTCAATTTGCAAAGGAAGAAAAAGAGCATTAGGATGCTTTGCCCTGACAACGAGAATGCAACGTACAGTGACACCTTAGTTTTATGTTAAATTGTAATACCACTTGTCCAAACAACAACGGGTGTTTGGTCTAGTGGTATGATTCTCGCTTCGGGTGCGAGAGGTCGCGAGTTCGATTCTCGCAACACCCCTGCACCATTTACTCTCTTTAGAGTTTTTTTTTGTCTTTTTTTTTGTCTTTTTTTTTTTTTTTTGTCGTTCGCTCCTCTCTTTTTTTCCCTTTTTTTTTTGTCATTCTCTCCTCTCCTCTCTTTTTTCTGAGTTGGCATTCTCTCCTGTCACACTATTTAAGATTTTTCTAAATTTCATTGGCGACCGATGACACTCTCCCCCTAGCCAATGGACAGTTATCTTTTTCTTTTTGGATAGCTTCTTGTAACCTCAGCTGTCTATACGGTACATTTTGCGTTCAGAATAATATTCCACTCTTTTTATCTTTGGAACTTTCATTTAATCTAAACTTTAATGGCTCCATCTTCTAGTATGATTTTCCAATAACCATTTTTCTTAACACTCCAGCATGTGCTATATCAGATCACCAAAGCACAGTTCATATTCTCCATCAATTAAGTGAAGCGAGCAAATCCAAATCAACAGTAACGCAAAAAGGTTGTGGATCATGTAGCCTATGTACTTGCAAAATATAAAGTCAAACTTGAAATGGGCCAGCTTATATGATTTCATAATAGTAAGCAACAAATTAAGTTACTATAGTTCATGTACTCCCAAGAAATTAAAAGAAAAAGGAATCAGATATGTTCACTAATGAAAATTATGCAGAACTACATTGCATCCATTACGGGCAAATGGAGCTACAGCGCTGAAATTGGAGCGTAATAGGAAGGAAGAACAAAAGCAACCAAAAACCATCCATGCACCACTACTCATCAATTAACGACATCGCATAGGAAATGACATGATATATAAAGCCATCAAACAACAACCACCGGAGAGTACACTGAGCATAAACATAAAGACTTGTTTCGATCGTCACAAGATTTAAAACTTTCAATACTACGGCTGTTATTAAGAATAATAATGTCGAGCAAGCCAAAAGGGAGGACAAAAGGATGCTCAAATACAAGATATTCCATAAGGTACATCTAAATCATAATGAGTGTGAGAGGAAGATGTAATCACACGACGAGTCTGATAACCCAGAGAAAGCACAGCCAAGAACAAAATGCAATAGAAGAACAACCCAGAGACCGCTGAATAGATGTCGAACAACATACCCAACCAAAAATATGAAGACGGTACTATCAGAAACAAAAAAAAAACAACAAAAATAAAGCCTACGATTAATTCCTATGGCTCGACCTTCGTCACCTGCTCCCACTGCCCGTTTGCCGCCTCTTTCCACAGAGCAACATTGTTGTTACCATCAGCGACCGACAATATATTCCCAGTCAACGCCCAGGAAAGCCTCCAAACAGGAGTTTTAAAATCATTCATAACCTTGCCCTGCCACTGCTCCCCCTCTCTCCCTTCAGTCCATATTACTACGAGACCATCCTGAGAACAACTCGCAATGGTCGACTTCGATCCCAAACCTGGGGACCACGCCACATCTCTCACCCAATCACCATGCAACTGAACATTAGGGCAGCTCTCCAATTTCCAGTTCCCATTAACAAACTCCCACACCTTAACGACACTGTCAAAGCCACCCGACACAATCTTCTGAACTGGCGGTCCAGAGCTGACAAGCGATCCAGGAGCCATTGGAGGGGCCCAAGAGACAGAGGTGACACCAACTGGGTGAGCCCGTTCGATTCTTGTAGTATCCCAGCCGCCATCAGACCGCGCCGTGAAGACCGAGATGGACCCATCAGATGACCCACAAGCGAGGCAAAGCCCGAGTTCGTATGGGGCCCATGCAATCGAATTCACAGACGATTTGTGGTCGGTGAAAACATGGACTTGGGTCCACTGGGCTGGCGAAGCGCCCTCCTTCCATATGATAACTTTGCCATCGTAGCTGCAGGAGGCGAGGATTGAGCCGAACGTCGGATGAGCCCAGGCAAGCCGCCACACAGGCCCGTGATGGCCTGTTAGGGTTGCAAGGAGTTGAGATGAGGAGGCTGAGACGGTGAAGATTTTAACTGTGGAGTCAGAGCTGGCAGTGGCAAGGCGCTTGCCATAGTAGTCGATAACTGCGTCATGGACCATGTCCTGGTGGCCAGTCTCTATCTTTTGGGCAGACATCGTTATAAACTGATCGGGATTTTCAGCTCTGTGGTCTCTGATTGCCTGTTTCCTGTGTATAGGCACTTGGTCAAACACCAAATGGGCGGTTTCTAAAGATAAGATCTTAAGTTTCATAAAAAGACAGTAGATGAAGCAAACAAAGAATTCCACCTAAATTAACGGGCAGATCAATGGAGACTGTACATTCAGCATAAATTCTTAAATAATGACAGTGGTCTAGTTTATCTCTGGATTCTATGCTCACCTTCTCCTACTCATGGGAATTCGCCAGAGGGAAAGTTTCTATAAAAAAGATCTGGTTTTCGCAATACATAAAATGACCAAACTATAAAACACCATATGCAAATTTCTGTGAGATGGATTAAAGTCATAATTTACCATGAATTTCCCACGTGGCAAAGCAAAGATCTATCTTTTGGGAAAGATATATTTACGATCTGATCTACAGTTTCAGCTCTACGGCTTATCCATAGGCCTTTTGTCCAGTTCATGGGCATTTTATCAAAAACCAAAGCGGCGCACTTTGTACAAGTAAAATCCAAGGAATGATAAGCTAATTTGCTAATTTCTCATATAACTGAGTATAAACCTGGATTTAGCATTAAATTTCTTAGCATGCTAAGGCAACGATCGATCTATATCTCGATCTGGTGGTCTTCAAATCGTTTCAATGAATCGCTCGCCCAAAAAAGCCACCACCCAGGATCTAATCTCACGAATTAGGGTTCAAATTGAAGGCTTCGTCAATCGATAAATTAGCAAAAGCACAACTTTTAAAACTCTAAGAGGTTTCCAGCGATCGAAAGAGAAGAAAATAGTGGAGTTAATTTGGTCTACGGATCTGGAAACAAGACATAAAGATCATCGCTTTAGGGTTTGAATTTAACAAGGCAAAAACCTGAAAGGAGGACGAACCATTCGCGATCCGGATCCAGGAAAGAGACGGAAAGAGTAAACCCTAGAAATCTCGACGAATAGAGAGAGAGAGAGAGAGAGAGAGAGAGAGAGAGAGAGAGAGAGAGAGAGATCTAGAGAGAGAGAGAGAGATCTAGAGAGAGGTACCTGTGGAGATCTCCTTGCTGACGAATCTGATGCTCGCGTCAAAGACGATGATAACAATTTCGCTCTCTCTTCTTCTTCTTCTTCTTCTTCCTAAAAAGGGGCCCAAAATGAAACGCACTCCTTTTGCTTCCCGTTTCCTTTTTCTTTCTTTTCTTTTTATGTTTTTTTTTTTTTTTTTGGTTATTACCGTTTGAGAGCCAATTTCTCATGTTGGTCCCCCAGCATTTTATATCTTGCACCAAGGTTCCTGATGTTTATTTAGTGCCCTAAACAAATCTTTTCCGTTAAAATATTTGTGGTTATGTAGCTGAATAGGACAGAAATTATCACGTAAGGACCTTTTTTTAAATAATTTTTTTAAAAATTATAATTTGTCAAATAATTATATCCAAAATTTAATTGACAAAACTAATTCTATTTTAATAAAGATTAATATATTCAGAACAAATTTTACTATTGTCCAAATCAAAAATATTCAAATCATAACTAAACACAATATATCTGCTTTGACAATATTAAAAATTATTTTTAATATATCAATTTTTTATTTTAATTGGCAAACTAATCTTATTTGGTATTGGTGTGATAATTTTTATCTAATTTAATGAACTTTCTAGTTAAAGAGAGTTAACGTGATGGAGAAAACTTAATTGCAAAATATTTTAAAAAAAACTTAAAAATCTATATACGATATCTACTATTTGCACAAAATCATCTACTTCCTCCAATTCTATGCACAGTCTCATTTTATTTAAACAAAAAAAAAAAAAAAACTCATATTTTTACTATAATTCACACAAAGTGCTAACGAACAACTCATATTTTAGTTGTCTTAAAGATTCATCCTAATCCATTTGTCAGTCCTACTGTCCCGCACTTTCAACGCATTACACAAATATTTCGACCTAATTTGGTAATGTAGCGGTCGGGAAAAAAAAATTGTATTATAAAAAATCCAAAAGATTTAAGACCGCCTTCAACTTTCTCTTTTTGTATATTATTTCAATACAGTTGCAACTGCAATGTTAAAACATCGGAGGAGATTAAGTTCTAAACACTTTAAATTTTTTTAACAGTTTAAGATATTTAACTACCACATTATCAAACTAGACCTTCGCATCACATAAGATCACAAAGAGTGGACTCTACCATCTAATTTACCGCAAAACCTCATGTAAGTAGCCTTCTCCACCCTCTCTTAGCAAGCTCGTAATTAATGACATGAAGAAAGTGAAGCACTCCGAGAAAAAAAAAAAAAAAATTTAAGAGAAAGGTAGCACGCTACCCGCTTCGTTTATTTTTTTAAAAAATAAATTTAGCTGGAAATGTGAATCAACTAGGATTCGAACTCGAAACCTCGGATACCAATCACCAAGTCTTTTGCCACTTGTGCTGGGGACAGTCGGTCTCCGAGAAAAAGACTTGATTAGCAATTGCGATGGCAGCAAAGAGAAGAGAAAGTGAGGGGTATCACCGGTGCCTAAAGAAGTAAATATAAACCTTCACTGCTAGCCAGAAGGTTTAAATTTCAAATCTTGCTTTGTGTGGGAATGACTGTCTGTGTAGCTTATAGAAATAAAAATAATATATATATATATATATATATATATATATATATATATATATATATATATTGCAAAAATAAAGTGTTAAATAAGTGGATTATGTGCATTAGTTTTTTATTTTTTTTAATTATAATTTAAGAACTCCTGCCATCATTTTTTTTTTCTTTTATTTTTGTTTCTTTATGGAAAAATTATCTCCACAATCCCTTATAAAGTAGTCGGGTATCTAATGATAAAACAAAACGGAATAAAATTAGTTCCAATCAACATTCGTGAACTCAATGAACTCTATCAAACTTGAAATTAGAAGGAAGAAAAGAAAAAAGAAAAAATCAATGAATTCCTGTTAAGGTTTGATTCCAAATTAACGCCTTGTAGAAGCAACCACAACTACGTACAGCATGAGTGAAAGGAAGCAAAAAATAAAGAGCATAAAGATTGGTAACAAATATATATATATATATAGAGGAGAGAAACAGCAAACGAAAGAATCAAATACAATTACAGAAACAAACTCCTCTCCTGGTGACTAAAACTGCAGTGTCCTTTACAATACAATGTGGAAACAATAATAATACTACTGCAGTCCAACTAAATAATAGATCAGATAAAAATTATAATAATTATAATAATAAAAAGGCACTCCATCCCCGCGGGGTGAAAAATGAAAATGGGGGGTGGGTCACCATCGGCGGCGGGCGACGAGGGCGGAGCATCGGAGCTTGATCCAGCGGAGGCCGCGGCGGAGCGAGGCCTTGAGGCGGCCCTCCACGGCGTAGGCCTTGTACACCGCCACCCGCCGCCGCCGCTTCCCCTCCGCGTGCCCCGACCCCCACCATGACGACGACGACGATGAGGCCCCCGCTCCCTCCGGCGACGACGCCCGCAACTCCTCCGGCGACTCCTCCCGCCGCGGCGGCGCCGGCGCCGTCCGTGCCCGGAACTCCTCTACATCGCCCATTGACGATGACGATGATGATGGTGGTGATGAGGGATAGGATGTCGAGTTGGTTGGGGAATGCTCTTTTTTTTTTTTTTTGTTGTTCGCAGGCGCCTGCGAGGTGGATTTTCATTTGTATTTATTTATAAATAGGAGGGAGGGGATACGAGAGCCGGCCGTTGACAGGAAAGCGACGGAGAGAAAGAGAACAAAGTGCGTAGGGCATCAATCATAATGTACTTCAAAGGCTAACTCCGTTGTCTGTTATTTTCATGTCTTTCTCTTTTTTTCTTTTTCTTTTTCTTTTTCTTTTTCTTTTTGGATTGTCTTCTATTATCATAATATATCTACTCTTTTTATATTTTATTCCGTTAAAAAATAAAAGTTTTTCTTTTGTTTTACCGTCGAAGCCAGTTCGTATCGGCACCGCCAAAATATGTTTTAATGTTTCCGGTTGAAATTGAAATTTGAAAAACATATATAATTCAGACCAAGCTCAAAATTTAAGGATGCGGTTAATATTAAGCTTGAACTCACCAATAACATTGAAGCTGTGAAGATGAAACTGAAGTCACAATTGAACAGACTAACATTTGTTACGATTTCGCGGATGAAATAAAAAAATTTGCAATATCTCCTCAGTTCTTGGGGGGTATGTCATAGGGTAGTGAAGCTGCACGCACACTTAGTTATAATCAAAGCTAGAGTTTGAGGATAGAAGCATAGCTAAATAAAAAAGGGAAAATATCACAGTATGCTTGAATCAAGACACATTTAAATGAACGAAAAACTGATGCTTTTAGTGGCATCAAGGTAATAGCGTCTCAGAAAATTAATAAAGAAAATATATATGGTTAAAGAATATACAAAACTTGGTCTAAATGAGCATTATATACAGCAGATACTCTTCCAATCCCCAAAACTAAGATGCCGCTGCTGTAGGGGAGAGGCAATTTGGCAAAAGGAAAGAAATCCAAAGAGGAGAAGTAGAACAAGAGAATAGGACCTGTTTCTCGACAGGATGAAATAGGTCACGCAAAACACTTTATTTCGTCACATATGTACTACTATAACAATTCCCGTAAAATTGTATCAACGAAAACAGCAATCTCACCACATGCCAAAACTGTAGAACTACTCCCTTCTTTTTAAGTCCCTACAAAAGTTTCTTTTTCTCCTCCAAACAAAAGTTTTCGATTATCTTACACAAGATCACCTATTAATAATTCCAAGAAACATAGAAATTTTAGGTACTAATTAAAGATGCGTACTCGATAAGAGCATACGAAAAGGTTGGCAGATGAATACCGCCAGAAAACTAGTGATATACCATCTAAATCTAGATAGGCATATACAAAATACTAATGTAGAATTTTTTACCTCCTAAATGTATTGTAGTGGGACATAAAGAAGCGGTAGTCCGGATGGTCTACTTGCAAATGCCGAAGCCAATTCTCGGCTGCTTGGAGTAGCGAGCTTGTCAGCTGGCGCTCATGCATTCCGTTGGAAGTCCACATAGAACCTCTGAACTTGTAGGACGCCAGCCCGAATACAGGCAGCGATAGCTTCGTGGACATTTCCACGGAACCGTTGATACTCCTAACCCTAGAAGGGCCGGTGGCTTCCAGGTTCGTAATGCTCGTATCTGCCAAAAGAAATCAAAACATGTTATTGGGCTTAAGAAAAGCATATCCACCGTAATCTGCTAGCCTACTGTTCTGGTGCAACATTCACATCACTGTTTTCCAACATCTTCACCAAAATGCCCGCTTGGGACAGCTTCTTACATTCTCTAAGAGAAGCAGAAGCCTGTTGTTCGGCATAGAAAAATTTCAAGTTGGTTTGTCTCAACAGATCTAATAGTTGATCGATCGTCATTCCATTGAACTACACCTCTCTATATAGCACTAACTAGGATTTCAATCTATCATAACCATCAGTGAGGGATAAAAAGGAGATAAATAGTGAAACATACTTTTAGAAGGTGTAGCCAGTGAATGAAATGTCAAGAAACAGGCATCCAGATCCTTCAATGTTGGTCCTGTGGGTATTCTGTATATGGGATACCTGCAATGGAAAGGAACCAAAAGAAGCGTACATTAGAAACAAAAGCAGTGAAAAGGGAACTATCAATAAAAAAAAAAGATACCTGGATTATAAAAAAAAAATAACCATATGATAGATCAAAGATGAGAAACTGCTAAAATAAAACAAAGCATACCAAGCGACAGACATCCAACTGAATGGTAGCAGGTCACAGCTTTTGTATGTCTTCAGATCTGGAAATTTGCTTGCAAGAATTGATATCTGCAGCATATGTATACATAATGAGCATCACCTTCAAGTTTTTTCTTTGTATGAAATAAATCACCTTGCAGATAATATTTGCCACTTGAGGCCCGTTTGGCCTAAGCCAGAGCTTCAGTGCATATGTTGTTTCAGTGGAGGTGTTCACAAAAGCACCAACAACATTTTCATCAAAATTCCAGTATCTGTTTTCAGGGCTCAGAAGCTTGATACAGCTTCCTGCCATAGCAAAAGCCTCTATATATTTTGTTTGTCAAATGCCTGGCTCCAGCTTCCTGTAAAAGGGAAGTTGTTCCAAAAGCTACGCCAACCAGACATTTGATCTCCTAAAAAGTCAAGACAAAAATAACTTGCCTTGTCAGCTAAAGGCTCTCGACCATAAGGTGGATCCCTCTCAAGATACTCGAATATAGGAAGTAATGGTGCGGTGCAAGCCTCACCATCATCACTCGAAAAGCCACCTTGGCCTATGGTGGTCCCCATGGTTGCACCTCTTTCCCTCAGTCGATCAGCTTCACTCTCACTGCTGCTTTCACTGCTAGTATCCATGTAAAGTTCTCCGTCACTTTCCTCCCCAAGTCGCCTTAAAATAAGCAAGAGAGTTAACTTGAAAAATGCTATCAACATTATGGAAAGCTATAATCATAAGATGGCGCAATCATATGAAATCCCACATTATTAAATTCATCACACTATAATTTTGCTGAAAAATAGAAAAACAAGGTATTCACATTCTCGTACAAGTTAAATGCTGATTTGTGGCGTCTCGGGAAATTGGATAACACGATTTCTTAATATATTGAGAATATTCCAGATTACCCTATAACAATAGTTTCCCAAAATAAAGGCAATTGTAATGAACGCTTGCGATGGTTAAAGATGAGGAAAAGCATAATATTGAATAATGTCTCTTCAACTCTGCTTTCACTTCCAATATTTACTTGATATAAGTCAACAGTGTTCATATGATACGGTAAAAAGAACAACATACTTAACAGGTTAAAGCTTCTTTACAATCCTCAGGAAATTAATACTCAAACAATTTAAAGTAAACGATGCTTTATTTGACTCTAATCGAATGGAAGCCCAGAATATTTTGCTTTGTCTACTACTGCGCTATCCACGCTTTTAAATAACTTAATAAAGTCATTGCAGCCGATCTCCATGCTGTATTTCTCTAATCTCTAAAAAAATTAGTGTGTTAGTTGCAGTTCCTTAAAATATCTCTACTATAATTCAAAGTACAGCCACAAAAGGAACAGTCAAAACACCTGATCCCTTATCCACACTTTCCATCACTCATCTCCCAAAGAGAGGAAAAAATGTACTCTAGCTTTGCTCCTCTTCTATCTTACCTTACTTGAGAGGACACCATAGCAAAGTTCCCACATAGCTCTGAAGTCTGAACTCTATGAATAACTGCTCTCTCTCTGGCATGCACACACTCGCATACAAATGCATTTGCATTTATTAATAGCATGCTCTTACATTATTAACAACAAATAAAATATTGTGAAGATTAGTTTATTTGAATTTTTTTCAGATAAACATAACCAGAAGGCCTGTGAGTTCTGTACACTTGGTTTTAGTAAGTACCTACCGCTAAGGTTTTGGACTGAAACACACTCCAAGCAACCAAATGATCAAGATGCTAACTGCCCTTCCACTAAGGTAATTCCAACACTATCAGATCCATTCTTATGTCCGTTCCCATCTCGGTGGAAACTTTCTACAGGATTCAATTTTTGATTTCAGGTTCAATTTCGGCCAAACTTTCAGGTAGTTTTGGCTTTAGAATCCTTTCAACTATTTTGACCAAACATCTTTAAAAGAATAGAGAAACTGAGTGAGGTTAGGAGAGTTCCTTTGATTCCACTATAGCTACCAAGAAACAGATAAATAAGCTAAACACAGCCAAAGGAGCGAACAAACTTTAGCTTACAAGTTCAGATGCTCGATATATTGCAGTAAAGCATATGATGTTCAGATGATTGTGAGTTGAATTAGAGCTAAATTACAAACGAAGATTATAAATCTGTTCTGTAATGCAACATAGGACGCTTGGGTCACTGATCACATGCTTATGAAACTATAAGAAACAGATTGCTGCACACAGATAGAAAGTAAACTAATATTATAAAATGCGGACTCTTCCCGATCAAAATGATAGGATCGAGAGCAATGCTGCAACCAACAATACTTTAAAAACAACTCTTTTCATGGAAGGACAAAAAACAACTCTTTTCATGGAAGGACAAGAAAAGGATTTACCAGTATTTGAATAACAAGCATGTTAAAAAGCATGTAATAATAAGAATCAAAAGCTGCATTCTGACAACACTTCAGATTCTCGTATTCACCTAATAGCTACTTGTTCAGCAGCAGATTAAATCAGCTAAAACCAAGAAGATAACAGCAAAAATAGTTCAACTCGAAGCAAATAGCAATTTTTATAAGAGAACGTACTACCTTAATCTCGAAGAGGCCCTAGAGGGATCAGCATAGAGCTGAATCGCGGAGAGGTAGGGGACGTAATACTGAATAACACGATCGCTCCCATTCAACACGAGCGGCACCCCTGCGCCATACGCACTCCACTCCTTGAACGACTCCCAGAGATCTCCAAGGCAAAAGTAGGGTTTCGAATCCTCGCAACCCCTCCACCCCCTCACGATCGTCTACAACAACACAAAACCCTAAACAAATGACCTCTAAAAGCACGAAAATTGAAGTAAAAAATAGTGAAAAACGATCGAGGAACAGATCAAGGACCTTAGGGAAGTGTTGCGCGGGTACTACGGGCGTGGTGGCCTCGAGGAACCGATCCAGATTCCCCGCAGGAGGGATCGGAAGAGGCGAGGGTGAAGAGGTGGAGGACGACGACGACGACGAAACCGAGGGTTTCGAAGAGGAATCGTCCGAGTCGAGCCGGCTCTCCGGCTCGGTGGGCGGGGACGGCCTCGGCTTCGGCCGCGACGGCCTCTGAGGCGGCGCCGCAGCCTGCGGCTGCGGCGGCGGCGGCTGCTGCTGCTGGAGCTTCTTCTGCTGCTCGAGCTGCCTCCGCACGGGCGGAGACTTGTAGAAACGGTCGACGTCGAGGCCACGCGCCGAGGAGGAGGCGACGCCGGAGCCGACCATCGCAGCGGCGGCGGAGGAGGAAGGGGTCGAGAGCTCGAAACGATCCGAGGATATGGGATCGGAGACGACAAAACCCTAGGCGATCGCGCCTAGGGGTCGATAATGGCGATCGGAAAAATTAGGGTTTTGATCAGAGAGAGGGAAGGGAGAGAGAGAGAGACGCGTTGTTGGTGGAAAATACGACTGAGGTTCTCCGCCTCCCGTTCGTTTTACGGGTGAAAGAAATGTATGATAGCCCCTCCATTATCCAAATATTATGACTCACTACCTATAATTTTGATTTGGGAACACTTCGATCCTTAAACTTCTACATAATTAAATCTGTTTAAATTCACCTTTGCCTTTGGTCTTAAAAAGTTAAGGGAGGTAGCTCTTTGATTCTCAAATTTTAATTCATCTTATATTTTGACTGAAAATTTTAAATTATTTTAATTAAATTTTATAGTACAAATTAAATGAGTGAATAATGAATCAATATTGTAATTAATAACATGCCAATAATTAAAAAATCGCATTGATATCATATTTGCAATATATTATTATTCGATCAACTAAATAAAATTATAAAACTGAATTGCAAAAATCTAGAAAACTCAAGATAAAAACTCCAACGAATTAAAACTTGAGTACAAAAATGTCATCCGTCTTATATGCTGCGAAACAAAAGTATAATTTAGTCTATAAATAAAAATGACACGATAGCTTCTGAATTTTTACTTAAAGTTGATAAAAAAATAATTTTTTAAATATCGAGCAAGTATTTTTACACCATATACACACTAAAAATGCATTTTCAAGCATATTATTTTACAAGACGGGAATTTTAAATTTTCAAAATAATTTTTTTAACAATAAATATTTTTTAAGAGTTAAAAAGATATTCAAGATGCTAGATCTGTGATAAACAGGTAATAAAATGACTAATTAAACTATATTTATGAGAAGCGTAGAAAATATCCAGTTTCCTTTTAAAAATGATGAGTAATGTAAAATTTAGCAAATAATCAAAAGCTATTTGTAAAATTTACCCATATATTTATATATAATTAATATCAATCAATTCTTTTGGAAGCGTTTTAAAAGTGTACATTCAAATTCCTAAAATACCCTCATTGCATACTCGAGTGACGAAGCACATTATCTACGACAGTAGGATTCTAGAAGGATCCCGAGATATGCCCAGGGAATCGAATATTCCGGTACGTTCCATTCGCGGAGTCGATTGAACGGCCGTGATTGAAGTGAACTTACCCACGGACGGTCCAGATGCTAGCAATTGGATGATCGAACTATTTTTCTCATCTCTATTTAATGCGAATTTTAATTTACGGAATAGCCCTTACTACGGGGCAAGGTGTCGCCCTTCGGGGAGTGGTAGATTGGTAAATTCACGGTATTGCCGCGTTGCTGGATATGGTAATAACATCTCCCGCTTTATCAGCACGACAGCTGTGCTGACGTGGCGAGTCGTCCTTTGGGATAAAATTTGGAAGAGTTGATCTGCTCCAATGGACGGTGTTCTTCTTACTACGACCATAGAACGTGGCGTGTTTGCATTGGTAGAATACGCTTCCCGTCAAATGTGCTCCTTTACCAGAAAGAGTTGAGCTATTGCCACGTGGCAAACATTCCTAGCGGTAACAAACAATACAACCTGTGTTTTTTTTTTTTTTTTCAAACAATCCGCAAGAGTACATTGCCAATTATTCGCGAATTATTAAAAATCCGAAATTAAACGGTTCGTTTACGAATTTTTTGTAAAAATACGAAATTATTCGCGAATTTTTAGAGCCAGCCGAATTATTCGCAAACTATTCACGAATTATTTCCGAATTATTAAAAATTTGAATAAAAAAACTTATAATTTTTATGTTTAAATATAGATTATTTTATATTTTATATTTAAATATGAGTTTTTTGTTCATTCGCCCTCAAAAAAATATTTATATATTTTATAATTAATTATGAGCTATTTTAATCTATTTCTTATTTAATTGTTTATATGTCATATTGTATAATAATTATTGAATTCGTTTTTTAAGCCGAATTTTTCAACGAATTTAAAAATTAGGAGACGAATTTTATCCGTATTATATCCGTACAGAATTTTTGCCGAATCCAAATTAACTAACTGTGGATTAGAGTAAATAAGATGATGAGATTTGGTGGGGTGAACAAATGGATAAGCAAAGCGAGAGTAGATTAGCTTAGACTCTTAAGTAAACTAATTTGCATCTTTCCTTTTTTTATAAGATAATAATATGCGTAAGTTCTATCTATTATTTCATAATTTTACATAAATTTATTAGTGATACAACTTTTATAATTTAAATTCTATTCTTATCTATTTCTAGAAGTGTTTGATAATTAAAAATTTACAGGCTTTACAGTAGCTCCAAGCAGTAATAAGAGTTTGATTTTGAGCTTCAAAAGTAGAGACTTCAATGTAGTGATTTTAATTTTGATGAAAAGCTAAAAAATCTATGTAGCATTTGTTTGTTTTTTTTCCCCCTGATAGTACCATTTGTACTGTGCTCCATGGAATAGCACTATACGGAGGATTTATGGGCCTAAGGGCGGATTTTCACTACAAACTTGCGGCCCAATTAAGGTCCATTAAAAGCCCAATTCTAAATTGGTATTTAGGTCTCTGTTTTTGAGTTAGAAGAAAATTGCTTTATAGGTTGTGAGAAGAGTACGATAAAGAAAATATTTTTTTGTTACTATATATACATGCGTTACGTGTATTACAATTTACAATATATTTTCTACAACTCCACTAAAAAATTAAAAATATATATTTATATACTTTTGCATGAACTCCGATTTACCTAATGATGATACATAGATCTCAACGTCAAATAAGCCCTAAGAAGGGAATTAGCCAATAGCTGTTGCATGTTGCATCATTCATTCTTCTAATTGATCACATCGTAGGCAAATTACGCATATACGTTCCAAATCGACCCTTGGTCAATGTGGGAAGCTTTTACTTGCATATTGTTCGCAGTAAAATTATCAAGAAAACAGTTAATGGTTTTTCGCAAAGGTACCGAGTCAAGTGATTTGGCATTGTGTGGTGGCAGAGATCTGTGATCTGCTGAGGTGTGGGTTGGACTCGACCTATTTACTTTCAAATCAAAACAATCAACAAAAATCGAAGTCACTGGCGAAGTCCTGGGAACAACTTCTCCTGGCGTGACAGATACAACTCTTTCCGCAGTTTTTTTTTTTTTTTTTTTTTTTTTTTTTTTGCCCTCATTCTCTCGAGGCCTTGGTTGCCTCACTCCTGTAGCCTAATTCACTTCCTCTATGAATGAAACGGGTAGCATGCTACCTTTTTCTCAAAAAAAAAAAAACAACCAACAAAAAACAATTATATTAGTTTCATAAAATCAGAATGTACGTGCACACACAAAAGGACTGAAAATAAAAATAAAAGAAGAAGAAGAAGAAGTTGGAGAAGAAAGAAAGAAATTAAAATTAACGGTCAAAATGGATGTTGCTCCTTGTGCAACGGCGGTTTTGGGGAGCCCCCGCACGTGCATGTATCCCCCTCGTCACGGAAAATCTCATGGAAAAATATGAGCTCGCACGTGGACCGGTTGCTTCTACCTTCCTCAGCTGCTCTGAAATTATTACATGTCTGGATTTTAATTTTAAGTTTCGAAGGCATTATTGCAATAACTTTCGATTCGAAGCTATTCTTTTTAAATGAGCCAAACTTAATACAAACGCATTTTATGGATGCGGTGAACGATATTCGTAAATTAGCTCACGAGAAGAATTATTATACTATATTTTTTTCGGGAAAAATATATATATATATTTCACTCAAACAACAGTGTCTATTTTCAAACTTTAGAGGAAAAAAATTTGAAAAAAAAAAAAGAAAAGAAAAGAAAAGAAAGAAAGCCAAAACTCCAACGCGCTCCATGATGAATAGAATAGAATTGGAGTGTGCTCGCCGCATCTCCTCCTCTTTCAAGTTTCAAGTTTCAAGTTTCAAGTCCACCCTTCTCTCTCTCTCTCTCTACATCTCTACAAATCTCTACAGATCTCGCTCTCTCGCGTCCCATTGGGCGGCCATGGCGAAACCCCCACTCCTCCTTCTCCTTCTCCTCGTCTCCTCCTCAGCGGCGGCCGTGATCGAGGACGACGGGGCCCCGCCGTGCACCGTGTGCTCCTCTTGCCCCGACCCCTGCTTCGTCCCCCCTCCTCCGCCGCCGCCCCCCACCGACGCCTCCTATTGCCCTCCTCCTCCTCCGCCTCTCGCTCCCGTGGGCGAATTCTACTACTATTCGCCGCCGCCGCCGCCGCCGCCGCCGCCGCCGCCGCCGCCGCCGCCGCCGCCGCCGCCGCCGCCGCCGCCGCCGGAGTGCGGGTGCGCCGCGGCGGAGGGGGCGGCTCCGCCGGCGCCGGGGTCGGCCGTGCCGTACAATCCGTTTTACTATTATACCCCTCCGCCTCCTGGGGAGTTCCTTGCATTGGCGTCGGCCCCGCAGAAGCTCTCGACGACGCTTCTTCTCTTCTTCTTCTTCCTACTGCTGTTCGTCTCCGTATCCCTGCTCTTATAGCGCACAAGTTCTTTTTTCTTATATTTATGGGATATATTCAAATACCATCTCTATGGTTTCACGTTTTCTCACTTTAGTGTCATATGGTTTAAAACGTATCATTTTAATACCGTGTGGTTTGGTTATTTATTTTTTGTTATCTTTTCGTTAATTTTTTCGTTAAATTGTACAGAAATTTTTTTTAAATATTCCACCTATGATTTATCGAATATTCACTTTACTATCATATACTATCATATAGTTTTAACTTTCTTATTAATTTAACGAAAATATTAACGAAAAGATAACAAAAAGAGAATAACCAAACCACAAGATACTAAAGTGATACGTTTTAAACCATATGACACTAAAGTAAGAAAGAATGAAATTATAAAAATAATATTTAAAATTATTTCTGTATTTATATATAATATATATCCCTGCAGACTCATCTATTTGCATCATTCACTCATTCTCGCACCGCGTCTCGTCTTCAAATTTAAAATAGCGACACTATATAGGCCGGTTCTGCGCTGGAACAATTTCTCTGATGAGAAGTATCATTAATTTGTGTGCATAGAAGTTAAACTTTTTGAAGAGCATATATGCAAATTTCTATCTCACGAGGGCTTCATGTACGATTAGATGATGATTTTTTTATTTTTATTTTCAAAGAAAGAGGGAAATTACAACGTAGCATATATACGCTGTGGCAGCTGAGACGAAGCTTAATTTAGATTGCTAAATTTTAATTTATTAATAATTTAATAATAAAAATTTTACTTTCTTAAATTTAACGGTTTATTTTGTTATTCTGTTATTTCAGTAAAAAAAAAATGCAGATGTGATATTTAATCCATTAGAGCGTCATTTTTTTTTGAAGAATATATAGTTGATTGTTTAATTTTCGAGCTATACAGTCTGTACACTTATTAGTTCATAGGTATAAATCTTACACTTTATCTTTCAAAAGTTTAAATTTATTCACTTACTTTATTAATATTTTGTAATACCCAAAATTTTATTAAAAAATTTAAATATTTTGATGTTGAAGTAGAAAATGTGTACAGTATAATTAAGTGCACACGGACGCAGCTTTCATGCCATTTCTTATTAAATTGACACATCGTTCATTCGAATCACTTTTTATCACGTATTATAACTATTAAACCATACTAAAACGCTCTATTGAAATTTGAAACTAGCTAGTACCCCCTATTAGCTGATCAAGGTTCTTACAATCTTATTGCTTTGTTGGTTAATATGATTTTCCAAAGTACTTGGGATGCTTTAACTGTAAAGTTATCAAATTTTTACTATCATAATAATTAGAAATTATTTTGCTCAAATCGAGCATTTTGATATTCCATTTAGCATTTTACTATTACAGACCATCTCTCAGATTCTAAAAAGAACATTGAGAAGTAACCATCAAACTATAACATCAAATTTGAGGGACTCCAACAAAATTCTTAATAATACATGATTACATTATACAACAATAGGAGAACCAAAAAAAAGAGGGAAAAAAAAAAAGAGGAGTGCTTGAGCTGCTTCTTTGCTCATCACACCCCCAGAATACACTAACAACTCATCCAAAAATCCATCATTTTTTTTCTTTTATAAATATATATATATGTAATCTCTCTCTCTCTCTCTCTCTCTCTCTCCAACACAAAACACTTAATTATAATAACACTTTTAACTCAATGTAGTAACTCTAGGAATAGAGAAAGCCAGAAGATAGAGCCATTAACAACACAGCAGCTTGCTCCTCCTCCCCCATCTTCCTCTTCTTGTACACCATCGACCTCTTCTTCAGCATCACCTTCCCCCCAAACCCTAGCATCCGAATCTCAAAGCCCACGCGTCCTCCCCTCCTCCCCTTCTCCTCCACCCTCTCCCTCTCCCCCTCCGTTTCTCCTCCCTCCTTCACTCCCCAAACCTCTCTCCTCTTCTTGCTGTATCGGATCCCGCACGCATTACACAGAGACTGCAACAACAACAACAACAACAACATAGATCGAGCCAAATCAGATCAAATCAGATCAGATCGAATCGAAAAAAGGTCGGAAGCGATCAAAACCCTGGTTTTCCAAATCGATTCTGAGATCGATCGAGTTCGCACCTTTGGGCCCGAGGGGCCGCCTCGCCATAGAGGGGTTTTGGTCGTGCGACAGTCGGCGCAGACTCTGAGCTCCGTCGCCGACTCCTCACTACTCGGATCTGTAGATCCCGGACCCTGGAACCGAAGCGAGATTAGTAGATTGAGGAGGAAGTGATCGAGATCAAGGATCGATTAGGGGGGGGAACAGTAGATCGACCCAACTCACCTTTTCGCACGACGGATCCATTTCCAGCATCAAAATGAGATCTTTTGAGGAAAGCCCAAATAGTGATCTCCAAAGCTCTGATCAAAGATGAGATCTTTTCGGGAGTTTATGGGGGGGAGAGGGTTAGGGTTAGGGTTAGTAGAGCTTGATCTCTCTATTGGTAGTGATATGCGGATCTGAGATTTGAAAAGGAAGGAACGAAGAGGGAGGAGAGTATATAGAGGAGGGATATCGAGAGTGAGAAAGAGGGGGAAAGGATTCGGAGCGTTTGGAGATAAATATTAGATCTAGGGTGGGAGAGGGAGCGAAGTGGAGGGAAACAGAAAACGGTGGAGGGAAAAGAGGAGATGGAAAAATTGTTACTATTATTATTATATGGAGAGAGAGTGAGAGATTAGTGAAATAAATTAAGGGGGAAAACAAGAAATAATGGTATTAATTAATTTCCTATGAATAATTTTGCATTTTTTTTATTTTTTTAGGAAGATTTAGCTTTTGTTTCCTAAACAGAAAATCTATTTAGTCAGTAAAAAATAATAGCAAAATTTGATTAATAAGATATATAAAATAATTCCCGTGCGTAAATTCAAAGTTTATGCGACTGTGGGATCACGCTCTGTTCATCGTCTAGTGCGGGCACAAGTTACCGCATCAACCGACATAGAGAACCGAGGAAGGGCTAAAGGATACGCTACACGGGATAGGACACCGAACAGCATTTTAGGATGACGTGGCGCTCTGTAAGAGGACGCACTCACTGAGTGAGCCGATGTCAAAATAATACAAAAGAGAGTTTGCTGTTTTGCGCGCTGTAGCTGGGTTTGTTGCGAAGGGAGTGTGGGGAGGCGCAGGGGCGGCGTTACGGCGCGGCACCGCACCGCTCACACTCGAAAAACCCTAATCAGGCTTCTTCTTTTTTCTTTTTTTCTTTTTAACTTGAGATGCCGAAAATGCCCTCGCTCTTTGGGCGCTAATTTATCTGATCAGTGGTCAGCAGTGCGGGGCATGTTGGTCATACAAGTTGAGAGGCATAAGTTGCCGCTCGATCAAGATCCAACGGTGGAGGTAGTCGTCTTCTCCTTCCTCCTCTTCTTCTTTAATAAGTTTGGGCTAAATTACATAAAACCCTGCTGTCAACACCCGCTTTTTCACTTTCTCCTCCTGTCATTCAAAAACTTACATTTTGCCCCCTTAAAAAATAAAAAATAAAAAATATTCACAGGAGGTACGGTGTGACAAAATGATCAAAATGCCCTCATCTTCTTCATCTCCTCCTCCACAATCTTGCTCATCCGGCATCCCGCACCCTCGCCCGCGCCTCCCTTGACCCCAACCCCGACTTTGTGCGAGGGCGAGGCGGAGGAGGGCGAGGCGGCGGCCGAGGACATATGTGTGAGCATGAATGAAGATTTCAGGGATATTTTGGGTATAAAAAATAAGATATAAACGAAATCCTAACGGAACACTGACGGCATGGGACAAAGTATACATTTTTTATTTTTTAAGGGGGCAAAATGTAGGTTTTTGAATGACAGGAGAAAAAGTGAAAAAACGGGTATTGACAGAAAATTTTCTGTAATTTAGCCATAAATTTGTTTATAAATGATATTTAGATATAGGTCGGAAGAAAAAGGAATAATGATTTTGATACTCTGGATTGAGAGAACAATACAACAAGGAATCCTACTTGTACCCCTCTATAATATGAGTGTAGATCTTATATACTAAGGTTTCTACATACTAGCTTTACTCACTTGCTTTTATTAAATCCAAAAGCTTAAATTTTTTGGACTCGAGACATTTTGGTGTTGCGTCAATATGTAAACCTCAATTATATGGGAGGAAATTAACGTTACAACTCTAGCGAGGCTCAAACTACCATGTTAAATTAAGTATAACAACTATTGTTCTCTAAAAATTTAAACTAATAACTTTAAATTTTTAGAGAAAAGAATGTTTCTTATAGTTTAAAATAGTATAGAAGGTGCTAAGTTGAAGCTCCGCCAAATTCATAGAGAGAATTTCTGACAAAGGAAAGAAGTTTTACTGATAGGAGAACAAAAGAGAGAGATAAAAAAAATGGTTAATCTCATACAGCTCCCTGTAAACATGTCAAATAGCAAATATATTCATACAAAGTTCAACTTTTTATATTTATTCTTACAAAAGTTCAGTGATATTCATATTTGCCCCTCTAATTTGTACCGTTAGAACACTGTTTATTTTTTAACAGAGGATAAGTAAAATGACATTTTTTTATCATAAATATATTCCTTCCAAAGTCCCAACTATTAGAATTATACATAAATGTCCTTTCAAAAATCTCTAACAGTCATCTTCTTCCTTTCTGCCAGCACAAATAATATAAGAGGGGTAAAAAGGTCAATTTACCTCATTCACTAACTAGAGTTAAGTATTTTATTTATGGTTAACTATATTTTTCTAATGGATCATAATAGTAGGGTATATTTGAAAACATTAACGCGCATTTGGTTCGCACTATGAAAGATTATTAACAATAAAAAATACCCAATAATCTTATTCCTATTCATCCTATTACTAAGAATGTGGCATTCCGGTATTTGGTTCGCACGGTCGTATTATTTAGTCATATTATTTAAGATTACGAAAAATATACAATTAATATATCTATTTCGTTAATTAATTTTAGATAACACTATAAAAAAAATTAACATTTTTTTTAGAAAAAAAGGAGAGAGAACATAGGTTAGAGAGAAAGAGAGAGTATAACTAAAAAAAAAGAAAAAGAGATAGAGTCGAGGTTAGAGAAAGTGAGAGAGTTGATCGAGATTTTAGAAAAAAAAGGAGGAGAGGGAGCTTAGCTTAGAGAGAGGAAAAAGTTAAAGTTTAGAGAGAGAAAGATAAGCTTAGAAAGAAATATGAGGTTAGAGAGTAAAGAAAAATAATACCAACTAGTCGACGGGTGGGGAGAAAAAAAAAGATTAGATATATTATGATTACCACAATCTATTAATATGAGATTATCCACCATCTCTCAAAAGAATGAGATTAGTACTTTGGGATGAATCTCATTCACAAATAAATCCAACGTTACGAACTAGATTACTTAGTGCTTTAGCTAAACACTGTCATATTTTTTTATTTCTATTGGATTATTAGGAATCTTAAAAAGATAATGCGGATCAAACGCACCCAAGACTTCTGCAAGGATAAATATAAAAAAGTAAAATTTGTATGAATATATAATATGTTTATAGAGAGTTGTATGCAATTAATTTTAAAAAAATATAAAAAAAAGAAGATGATGATGAGGTCCAATCTGCGGGTTCTCTCCTTCTATGAAGCATCAGATCTCTGATGACATGATTCATGTGTTATTTCTTTGCCACTTTCCACGCATTCTCAGCAGGGCCGGTGTTTGTACTTCATTCAACTGTATTGACTTTCCATGTCTCTTCCTTGTCGCACAACAGTACAACGCGGAGATAAGATAGAGTAAAGTTTTTTTTTGAAAAAAAGAAGAGGAGAGTTTAGGATATTATTATTAGTTTGAACTAAAATTCTGCTTATGTGCAGGTATTCAAACTTAAGTTTGTTGGTGTGTCTCGCATTTGAGCTAAACTCATATATATAAAAATAAAAAAAACTACCATTTGTGCAGCCCCTTGAATTTGTTGTTCTAATCTATCATTAAAATCCATCTGCACTCCTAATTTGCACTATTTTGTTTTTTTAAAAAAATTGATGCTTTCAGAGCATTTAGAGAGAGTGTTGAGCAAGTGTTAAAACAATTTGAGAGAAACATAACAGCATGCAGAGAGAAAAAAAGAGCTAACACACACATTTTTTTAGAAAAGGAAGAAGATAATTTGAAAAGAAAATAATTAGGGCCAATACACCAGCTTTTCACACCAAAACCCTGTACAAAACCATTCTATAAATCCATTCGATTGAAAAAATAAATAAATAAATAAACATATAATATCACCCTCTCACAACATTGTCTTACATTGAAACCCAACCTTTGAACAAAGAACAAAGAACATTGTTAGTGTGTCAAATTAATGTTAGGCTTAATTTAATCACATTGGAAGTCCCTCAAAACTCTCGTATTAACACAAGCATCCTTCCATTTTTATCTTCCAATTAAAACCCACCCATCCATCCATCCATCCATCCCGAAGATGATAGCTATAATAGCAAGGTTTGGTCACAGAGTTAGTGCCTAAAATTTGATCCCGATTTCAATTACATTCTTAGAATTCCAGTTCTAATCATTTTATTACTCGAAAAAATTTGATCTTCACAACAATTTCTGCCTAGTTGGCGGAGAATGCGTTGTTGTCTAACTATAATACCATCGATGTTTTAGAAGATTCAAAATTATATAAACGTATTTTACAAAAAAAAAAAAAAAAAAAAAAAATTCTTCTGTTGATACTTTACTTCAAAATAGTGATGAAAACCGGTGCCAAAGAAGCATTCAATAATTAATTTTTTTTTTTTTTGTTTTTTGTTTGTGCCAGTTCTCATCACTATTTTTTACATTATTATTTTAAGAATAATTTTGAATCCTCTAAAACATCAAAGTGGGCAGGCACTGTTGGGCAACGCATGCATTTCCAAAATAAGGCTTTGTCTATCTATGGCATCATTAGTTAGCCGTTTGAAAATAATGCTTCGTGTTTGTCGAAAAAGAATGGTCATGTCAGAAAACTGCAGGGCGGCGACACAATCTCACGGCATCATTTTCATTTTCAGACGGCACCCCAGCCTAAGTCCTAAGTAATGGGAAATCGGGATCAAAGATTGAGGACTAAAACTGTAATATAATTTTCACCTGAACTTGTTGTGGTGGGGGTGGTCTCTGCTGAGTCTGGTAGTAGAGTTGTTGTTGTTAGCGTTATTGGCGTGGGCAATTTTGGAGCACAAGCAGGAGAGGAAGGCGAAGAGGGCGGAGAGGGCGCACAGGGCCCAGGTGAGGGCCCACTGGGCCCACTCCTTGGGACCGGGCTTGGGAGGGTGGGCGCGGTCGGCCACGTGGAGGGCGCGGAGCACGGCCTCGGCCGCGGCGTAGGCGGCCACGGGGTCCACCTCGTCGGCCACGTGGAGGCCGTCGGGGGAGGCCACGTCGTAGACGGCGCCGCACGCGTGGTCGGGGACGCCGAGGTAGTCGCACACGCGGACGCGGGCGTCGATGCGCTCCGCCGGGGTGAGCTCGTCGCCGTGGGTCAGCACCAGGATGGGGTCCTCGTCTGTGCGTCGCAAAGCAATTAAGCAAAGGTAAGTTTGTTTGTTTGTTCAGTGAGAACGGTAGGTGTTCGACGAAATGCCCGCCTCAGGAGGAGGAGGAGGAGAAGAAAGGGCGGGGTCTTACAGCAGGTGGTCTTGATGGCGGGGTAGTGGAAGAGCTCCCGGGTGGCGTCGAGCTTGCGGAGGTCGGCGGAGAGGAGGGAGCGGTAGAGCTCCGAGAGGCTCGCCACCACCAGGACGCAGTTGACGCGCCGCCGCACGAAGCGCTTCTCGGCCGCGGCTGCGGAAGAGGAGGAGGAGGCCGCGGAGGCGGAGGCCGGGGAGGCGGAGGCGCCGCGGCAGAGCTGGCGGTGGCGGACGCCGTGGTCCATCCAGTCGGCGACCTCGTCGAGGCCGTCGGCGACGCGGTCGTAGTCGAGGCCCCGCGAGTCGAAGACGCAGAAGCCGTTCCGCGTCGACCGCACCACGTTGTGCTCCTCCAAGCACAGCGTTCGCCCGTCCTTTCCTGCCGGGGAGGTGGTGAGGGGGAAGGGGGCGAAGGCGGAGGCGCGGCCGAGGACGGAGTACAGGTGGCGGACGAGGGAGCTCTTCCCGGCGGCGGCGAAGCCGAGGAGCAGCAGCGCGACGACGGGGGGGATGTCGGTGTCCTCCCGGGCGATCCCCCCCGCGGGGAGCCAGAAGTCCCCCGCCCGGTACGTCACCAGCCGGTGCCGGAGCTCGTCCATGCGCTCCTCCGCCATCGCCGCCACCCTCTCCATCTCCCGCACCACCCTCGCCCCCCCGCCGGCATCGCCCGCGGCGGCGGAGCGCCACCAGTAGGAGGCGGCGGCGGCGGCGGAGGACGAGGAGGCGGCGTCGTCGTCGGGGGCGGGGGCGCTCCGCATTTCTTCTTCTTCTTCTTCTTCTTCTTCTTCTTTTGGTTCGCTCGGGCGATAGGGAAGAGGGGGAATTCTGAGGGTTTCTCGCGGGTTTCGCTCTCGATGGGGTGGGGCCGTGGGGGAGAGAGAGCGTGTGTGGTTTGTTTGGTATCGCGTTGGCGCGCTTCGGGGAAGGTGGGGAGGGGGTTTTGGAGGGTTTTTTGCGATTTGATTGGGGTATGGTCGCTCCAAATTGTACCCCTCAAAGTCAAGTGTCGCCTCGCCTGCCCCAGTTTTAACCTTTTTTTAATTCAAGGCTGGTCATAAGGCATTTCATCTGCCACTGTGGTAGAATCTCGCACCTTACTCTCTATCCTAACAGGTAAAAAGATCATGTTTTTTTGTTGTAGAATGACATTTTAGTCCAACAAAAAGTAAAGTGAAATAAATAAATTAACTTATCCATGAACAAAAAAATAGTTACTTATTTCCATAAAAATATTAATCTTTTCTCTCTTTTTTTGGTATGACAAGAGTTACTATACTCTTATGAATGCAGACTCTTTTGTATTCATAAATTTTCGATCGTTGGATGAAGGGATGTGCGGTTAGAATGATAGTGGTCTCCGATTAGAATGATAGTGGTCCTCTAGGGTTGAACGGATGGTTGGTTGAATAGTATGGTCAAATCGGTGGAAATGATCAAAGGGATAAATCTAAAGGCCGAAAATTTATCAGTGCAAAAGAATCTATACTCATAAAAGCATAATAGCCGGACTCTTATAATATATATATATATATATATATATATATATATATATATATATATATATATATATATATATAGAACTAGGCTGGAATACTATCAATAGTACCAAGTTATTGGTGCTATCAATTTTTTAGCCCTTAGATTGAGAAATGTGCGGTTAGGATGATGTGGGCCCCCTAGGGTTGAGTGAGTGGTTGGTTGAATAGTATAATCTAACGGATAAAAATAATCAAAGGGTTAAATCTAACGGTGAAAAACTCAATAGCACCAAGCCCTTGGTGCTATCGATAGTATCCCAATCGGACTCTATATATATATATATATATATTGCCGTTAGAAACTAATACACTCCTGAGGGAGTAGAGTTATATTTGCTTGCTTAAGTTTACTTGTCTCCCTCTTGTAAAAATTAATTGGTGGGGAGGGGGTGTGGGGGGTTCGTGGTTCAATTAGTTGTTTTATTTTATTAATTGAAGCGTTTTGACGTACACAGCAGTGTGGATTACTGCGCGGTGAAATGTTAGGAACTTTACTGTGTTTAAGTTATTTATTTGTTTTTTTTAGAGAGAGAATTAATTATTTGTTCTTTTGTCTTTTTAAGGGAAAAATAATGGTCCTGAAGGGATGGCACAGTTAGCCAAACTTAAAGAAGGTTCGACTTAATTTCATGTTTACTGTTGCGAAGGTGGCGGTGTCTTTCTAAATTCGTTTTAAAATATTTGATCCTTACTTTTATACAACTCACTACCATGTCATTTGGATTTGACCAATCCCATGGCTGGCTAGCCAAGAAGATCCTCTATTACTGCCGGTATGTTGGTCATGCCATGCAGTCTCTGCTACCCCTTGCAGAATTAGATCAAACTAATATATATTAAGTCATTATTACATTGAGAAATTAAAAAAACACTGACTCAATCAAAAGAAACCTTCAAAAATACTACCAACAACAGCAATTAGGGAAACCTTCTAAAGTAATACTCTTTAGGGTCATGGATTGGATTACATGGCATAAGGAGATATTATTATAGCAATATTTGGGAAAGAAAAAGATGTATTTAGCCATGGATTTTTTTGGATCTACCCGCGGAGAACTACTTCAGACCATTTCTGAGCGGAAGGCATATGGCAAGACTAGCATTTGTAGTCGCATTAAACTTATTTTCAACCAAATTGCGATTCGATCAAACACAACCTAAAAGAAGTTTTATAGTATTAGACGACAGATAAGTCGACCAAATTTAATGAATCTAATATATTTCTAACAGAGAAGGGTTAACAACATTCCCAAGACACAGAAGCTTGCACTTTCTAACCAGTCAGGTACACAGCCGAGATGCTGTAGATAAGCCCCAGCAAATTCTCTCTCACAAAACAATTAAAAAACAAAAAAATAAAAGTTGATCTTCTTAAGTTCTTTGCTTTGACAAGTAAAATACTTTTCCAGTGCATCATGCATCTATAAGAAAAGACCGGTAAGCAAACTTTACATGATGATTGATGAACAATATATACTTTAAATTCAAGTGCAATAACAACCAACTCCCAACAGAAAACACAAAATGATACCAACAATATGCATGAAGACAAACTAAGATCCTCATCTCCTCTCAATCAGAGTACCCATTTGACAAAAAGAGACTAACCAAGAAAATAAACTCCATTGACTTCTGATATTTGAAAGGAAAAAGAGAGAAAAAAAGCCAACAAAGTACTCAATGCTGTACATAATGCAAAATGTCTAAAACCTGTAGACAAAATCAATTTTCTCAGCAATCCAATATTTCTAGATCAGATATGAATCTCCAAATCCACATTTTGAAGAAGCAAATTGATCATAACCTGTGTTGCAAAAGAACTGGCGTTTATTTGTGCCAACACGAAACCGCCCGAAACCAAACCGAAGGGGACCCAAACTGATGGACGCATCACCTCAACTCGACCCGACTGATGTTTTGACTTGGGCACAAACTGCCATAGCTATGCTTCATTCTTTTGAAAGAACCTCTGCAACATGGACAAAAGATCCTACTTTAAGCAAGTCTTTTTCTAAAAAAAGTGATAGGTTGCGTTTGATATTGTTTCTGTACTTTGATTTGTGTCTATCCTCAAACGGTATGAAATTGAAGGCACCCAAATGGACTCCAGGTTTCATTTTTCTTTTCAATTTAATTAATCAGTTTGCAAAGTCATCCTTTTTCTAAAAAAGAAGCAAAGAAGTTACTAATGATTTTGGTTTTTGTTTGTCAAATAACCCCAAAAATAAGTTTATGCAATTAATCCAACAATAATAAAAAATAAAGTGGCTATTTTTAGGAGCTTTCAGCCCAAGTAAAACTAGACAGTAAAAACAAAAATAAATGCAAAATTACTTTAGTTCAAGAATCTAAAGCTGCCAAGTTACAAATATTAGTGGACTAGTAGGGCAGTGCAAATTCACCGACAGATATGGTTTTAGCCTACCTGAAAACAGTACCTTTTCTTCTCAGATGATACAGAAAAGAGAAGAATCATACCTTTTTAACCAAATTTGAACCCACCAGAAGGTACAGAGACATTCTCGCTCCCAAAAGAAAACCCACCATTTTGGGTCCCATCGTCAGGTACCATGCCTTCACCATCATCCTCCTCCAACCAATATGTCTCAAGAATCTTCACCGACTTCTCATAGATCTCCGTGTTGTCATGGGTCTGAAGAGCCTCGATCTTCTCCAAACCCTCGGCCTCATCGATCATTTGCGCATACAGATTGGTCCCACCAGTGGGACCCAGGTTCTTCTCGGCTTCACCCACGTTCAAGATATTCTCTAACCCTTCTAAGCATACCGTTATGATTCTTGCGTCGGGGCAAGCCAGGAGGTCACAGAGAGGTTTGATGCAACCCTGGCTAACAAGATACCTGTTCTCACAATTCAGGATAGTCAATGAAGTTAAAAATGAGAAATGTTTCCTTGCTGGTACTTGCTGAAAAAAGTGGGAAACATAAAGACAACAAGAAAAGATCTTCTGCATATATGCCCCCGGTGCAAATTTGCGTGGTTGGTACATGTGTGCATTTGCATCCATGCCCATCAGGGGTATGTACGCAAAAACTTTTTTGCATAGTTAATCCCGATATGATCACAAGCAAATAAGGTGTTAAACAGCGCGCATGTGCAAATACCAACTTTGCAGGTGCATTACAAAAAATATAGGATATATGCAGGAAGTTATATGCAAACACCATAAAAAAGTCAATGTTCTCACTTTATTTGATCGTGTGTGCCTCCAGAGGTAGCATTTGAGATGGCCCATGCTGCTTCTTTCTTGATGTCGAACTCAGCTGTTAGCAGCAGCTGCACTAGAGGACCAATAATGCCAGTAGCAATCACAGCCTGTGGTTCAATTTTGTGTTATCTGAATTAGAACATCTTAAAAAGGAGAGAAGAAGAAATACAAAAACATTTAATATTTTTTATGAAAAAACTTTAACAAGAAAATATCAAATGTCATCAACATTTGTAGCTTCAGCTTAATGCTTCAGTTGAAAGACGGCCTTTTCAGACACGCATGCACGCGCGAGGGGGCCCGCACGCGCACACAATTAAGCTTGAAAGAGAAAGGCTCATTTTTTTATATTTTACCTGGATCTGCTCATTGTTCCCAGCTGTGATATTTGAAATGGTCCAACAGGCTTCCTTTTTGATACTTTTCTTATGATTGTGAGTTATGAGGTTCATAAGGCATGGAAGTGCTTGATGATTGATCATGTGCTGCAAGGGAAAATGAAGGCAACGTTTTCACTATGTACGAAAAACAAAGAATCTTGTTTCACATCAATCACTATGGTGTGGGGAGACTCGGATCAATTGAAAGTTGCAGGACAATTAGCTCCCAAAGGCATAGTTTAGTCACTTGATTACAGATCAATATGGTGAGCATATCAAATAACCAGTGTAATTACCGTCGAAATTTTGAGTATATCATCTATCACAAGCTGAAGTATACACAGAATACGATTAGTTGCAGACTTGCAGAACTATCGAGGTAAAATAAAAGACCTTTATTACTGATATTTGCCGGCAAAAGAATCCACACTGCTATGAAAGAATTCTATTACAATGAGTAACCATAAGAATGCCTACTACTGATATTCCATGTAAAACATAGAAATCACTTATTCATCAAGCATAATAATAAATTAAAGACCATAAGAGGCCAAGAAGAATTAAGAGTTTAGTACAGAAAGATCAACAACCTGTGTCTGGACATCATCTCCAGTAACAATGTTGCCAACAGTTCGAAGGGCTGGAACGAGTACCGCAGGCGATGGATATCTAAAACAGATGAAGCATACTACTTTCAGCATAACTCAGGAATGTAAAATTAACAAACAAACAAACTCAAACATGAAGTACACACAGAAGAAGCTCCACAAGCCGATGGCAGACATCAGCTTCAATCACTGTTTGAATTTTGTCATTGCTTCCATCAGATAAGTACGAAAGCGCCCAACAAGCATCAGTAAGGACTTCCTCGTCAGTTGAGTGGATAAGACGGGCAAGTGCTGGAAGAGCAGGCTTAACCTATTCATCACTCGGCACAAAAAAAAAAATCCATTTGATTTAACCAACAAGTCTAGTGCTAGAATACTCAGTGGTTGATCAAACAACAGGAAAATAAAATAAAATAAAACCTGCTCAAAAGCTGGTTGTGGCTTCCCTCTGCAGAAGTTTGACAGAGTCCATGTGGCATTCCTCAGCATCGAGAGCTTCGCATGCTCGTTCAGTTGCTGCAGCAGTGGAATCAATCCCCCATTGCCAAGAACAAGATCACGGCATCTTGTGGAATCACCAGCAACATTTCCCAGAGCCCAGACAGCCTAGAATTCAGCAATTTTTTTGGGCAAAATATTAACTGGCAAGCTTCATTGGAAATAACAAAGAGAATCAAGGTCACCATACAAACTAGCAGCCTGTTTCGACCAGGCCGTTCTGGAGCATCTATGTAGGTTCTGTGGAATAGGGCTCTTTGGCAAAGCATTGACAACTTTTTCATTAAAATCAACCCCCCATCAGCCAAATAGCTTACTCTCTGCAGCAGTAGCAGAAGCAAAAGCTCCAAATAAAAGCTTATGCTTTTTGGGGGCCAACAAGCTCATTCCAGCTTCTCTCCACAGCAGTAACTCCGAATGCTTTTTAACAGCTCAACTCATGATTTATGCTTCTCTATTAGAGGAATTGTCAAAAAAAAAAAAAAAACTTGGGCCAAACAGGCGCTTAGCTGTATCTAACAAAAAGAGTGAACAATATACCTGCTCGCGGACATCATCACTTGGTGAACTTAATAGCTTTACAAAGATTGGAACGGCACCATGATCTATCACAACCTTAGTGTGTTCCGCAGTCCCTGAGGCAATGTTGGTGAGGGCCCAAGCTGCTTCAAACTGCCCAAATAATTATAACACAAAGTTAACATAATGAAGAACTTATCCAGAAGTAGCAAAGACAAGTACAGTCTACTCAAAGTACAAAAATTCAACATATTGAAGAATTTATCTGAAACTAGCAAAGGTAAGCACAAACTACTCAAAATTTACAGCAACTGAAGGGGAATAAAAAGCTAAACCTGGAGTTGGGGCAGATCCTCCCGAGTAAGGAACTCAACAAAGCGAGGTACCACACCAGATTTGATAACCTCCTCAATAGGAGGGTTTCGCTCTAAATTAAGAGATTCAATTAGCAATCACTACAATTCTACTCAATAACAGCAACAACTGAAAACATCAATAGTTTAGGGACACCCTAAAAAAACAAGCAAAAAAGACTAGTTAACACCTACCGATTGACAATAGCTTCCTGAATTGCGTAGTCGCCTCAATCAGCACAGCATTGTCGTCCGAATAGATGCCTGCCACCATCGATGGAAGGCTCTCGAGCTGCGAATTGAGATGAAACCCTTAATCCCTAGCACAAAACCCTAGCCCTAGATCTCGAAACCCTACAAATCAAATCCAAAACCGCTCCGTTCGCGGTTCGAACGGGGACATCTGGAACCCTAGCACGGGGGTCGACGAGGGAGTGCGAGACTCACCTTCCTGTCCATTCCGGAGGAGTGGATCGCCTGGGGGGGCATGCCATCGCGGCGCTTCTTCTGGAGGCTCTCCTCGCGGCGGCTCTTGCGGATCTCCACCATGTTGTCCTCCCTCCGCCGCCGCCCCTCCTCCGCGTCCACCGCCACCTTGTACTTGATCCGGCGGATCTCCGCCCTCTCGCTCGGCCTCAGCGACATCTCCGCCGCAGCGAAGCCGAACACCAGCAAAGAGATCGGAGACGAAGACGAAGAAGACGAAGACGAAGACGAAGAAATCTAGACCTGAGAACTACGCAGAGAAGAGGACCACGGGAGCGAAACCCTAGACCTCGTAGAGCGAGGACGAGGGTCGAGAGGGGTGTGTTAACTCACGAAGCAGAGGACGTGAGCGACGGGGGTTTCCCCTTTTATACGTTAAACGGGGACAGTGACGGATCGGAGGAAACCCTAACCGTTTGGATTGAGAACAATTCTTGTGGACCCGGTTCTCTAGGTCATCTATAGACCACCCAAGGGCCGTACCGTCCATCACCGTTGATGAATATAACAATTTTCAAATCGGACGGTAGAGATTTGAGGAATTCGGTATGGAGTACGGATGCGTGAGGGGGTTGACGAGTGACGTGGTGGACCATGTCCATATTTCGTCTTTGGTTGGGTTTATGCTACAATACGAGTCCACGAACCATTTCCGTTCGGGTCGGATAAAATAGAGAAATGCTTTTGGGCGTTAAAACATAAAAATCGAGTGTACTTGCATCAAAGTAAACCCGACCCGGCCCAGCCAATTTGGCTCATCTGGCCCAATATTTGTGTCGACCAGGGCGGACTCGGTTCGGGCGTAAAAGTTTTTGGGGCCCAACCCAAATGTGATCCAACCCAGCCCATGCACAGGTTTAGTCATTTTGCCTCTCGGAATCTGAATATCTGGTGATTTCAACAACTGCTTTAAGAATTAAGACGCGTTTGATATTCATCAAGATTCCCATTCGAACGGTCTTAACAATGCACACGTGCAGAGATTTTTTTTTTTTTTTGAAAAAAGTAGCATGCTACCCGCTTCATTCATTGGAGAAGTAAACTAAGCTACATGGGTGAGGCAACACAGGCCTCGAACGGGGCGCGTAAAAAAAAAAAAAAAAAAAACTCTGCACATGCAGAGATTGATGCACATAAAATTACAATTTAAAGTCGAATTATCAACATTGATTATTCACGTTAGTTGATCCTACATTCCTACTTGTTTAAAAGAAAAGGTCTAGTTCCTTAAAGTTGTTGATACAGATTATTTACTTCAGTCGTGGCGAAAAAATTTAGAATATAGCAGTCACGTTAATAATGGTATCTCCAATCAATTTTGTTTGATTTATAACACTATTCACTCATTCCATTATAATTTTTTTAATATATATATAAAATAACTATTTAAAAACCTCATTGTAACAAACTTAAAGAGTGTACTCAATTCTTACACCCTATTTGGCTGCCACAGATCCTAAAATTCCAAATAATTGGAATTCTATTTTTTCCTTAATATGATAATTTGTATCATAAGTTAATAAGAATTTAATTTGTTTGGAAGGATTTGGTTTGATGTCTCATAGTATAAATGATTCTCATCTAAATCCCATTATTTTAGGTTGGATTTTGTGCGAATTTGTTATTTGCTTTTAATTATACTTTATTAATAACCCAAAATACCCCTCTCTTAATTAATTATAATATCATTTTTATTATATAACTATGAAAGAATAGGAAAATAAGCCATATATGAATAATTATTTGTTTCGTACCAAACAACATAACATAATAGAATTTAGTTTAACTCCAATTTTAAAAATTACATTTTTAAATGGATTCAATTGAAAACTTCTTTCAAATTTGGTACCAAATGGAGTGTTTTTTTTTTTTTTTTAGAGAAAGGTAGCATGCTACCCGCTTCGTTTATTTCTTTTTAGAAATAAATTTAGCTGGAAATGTGAATCAACTAGAATTCGAACTCGAAACTTCGGATACCAACCACCAAGTCTTTTGCCACTTGCACTAGGGACGGTCGGTTGCCAAATGGAGTGTTAAGCAGGTAATTTATGGGGTCTTGCCTAATCGCCCCACCTCATGAACAAGGACAAGTAAAAGATGTCTATTTATTCCATAGCTTTTAGTAAAGCATTGTACTGGTAAATATAATTTAATTGACTCGAAAAATTCTCGAGCCAAACAACTTGTTCAACAAATCAACATAATCATAGTATTTGACCAATTCAATTTAATCTTACTACTACTTCACTATCCCAAAAAAAAGAAAGAAAAAGTACATTAATTAAGAATTCAAATGGGACTTTGAGCACATCTTGTTCTTCCCTCTCCTCTCACCTGATAAACAGGAGACTCACATTTAACTCCTCTTCTCAAATTGCAGTGCCAAAACTCCTTCGAATTGTCGACAATGCGAGCTCTACAGTGCGGATAATCCGCGCATTTGGCGAAGTAGTTCACAGGATCAAATAAGGGGGATTCACTATGAGATCCTTTATTGGCTCTCAAGCACTTCTCCACAATCCTACACTCCTCTCTAAGCCTATTTTGAACATCCTTCAATGCCTGTATCATGATTCTATTGGCATGAGCTTTCTCTGCTGCTGCTTGTGATTTTCTGTGGCATTCCTTGCAGAAACTCTCGCGCCTCTCGGAATTGAATGCGCGCCTCCGCGCTTTGTCGGAGAGACACGAATAAGCCTGCGTATTACACGATTTTCTTGTTATTTCTCCTCCTCGTTGGGATTTAAAGTAATTTTGTTTTGATGCAAAAAAATAAGATTCAATAGCATTCATTAATTGTATTTCAGTGTTTAATCTAATTGTCTACTGAAGCAAGATGGAGATACATAGTTAATGGAAAAAAGATCTTAAAAAAGAGCAGGAAAAAAAAAAAACAGAGAAAAAGAAGAATCTCTACCTCTGAGACAAGTTTGAATGCAACTTCTGCTCTGGGGTGTTTGTTCTTGTCCGGATGAAGCTGCAATGCTACGTAGCGAGAGAGGTAAAAAAAAAAAAAAGAGGAAAAAAGAGAGGATATTATTAGCATTTCACAAAGAAGGAATTGAAATCACATCAATTAAAAATCATTACCCAATTGGCGGTACCTCCGCCGAATGACATCCGCTGCGGATTCCTCGTCGACCTACCGGAATCAAAACGTCCATCTCACTTTAGAACAATCAACCGTTTTTTTCAAAAATGGAAACAAAGAAACAATAATTTTGAAAAAATTGCGTATAGAGAGGCCACAGAGGATGAGAGATAGAGAAGCAGAAGAAGAAAAGAGAACCAAATACTCAGATTCGAAAGTGGAGAATGAGGCACCAATCGACAATGCAGGCCTCAGTAGCGACCACCGCGCGGCGTGAAAAGGAAAGACGAAATTGCAGAGAGAGGAAGAGAGGAAGAGAGAAAGAATGGCACTAACTCGGAGAATGAGGTACCAATCTACAAACGGCGGCCTCCGCGTCGATCGCCGCCGGTGCGAACACGACGTGAAAATTGTCGCAGCGGAGCAAATCTCTCTCACGATCTGTGACTTAGACTCCGGTTGATCCCTCGACATCGTCTACTCTTACAACAATACCTTATGAACTAGAGACAAGACAAACTCGAGACCATCATCGTATGATCAATAGCATTTTCCAAATTCAAATTTAAATTGTTTCTTTTGTTTTCAATTTTGTGGGGGGGCTTTTATTACTAATGGGGAGGGTAATGGAATGTAATGGAACGGTTGGGGTGTGTGTGGGGGGGTGGTGGTATTTGAAACGGAGAGTGTGACTGTGTGAGGAGGGGGGTTCGGCGGGAGGGACGGGGAGGTTACCGTTGGAACCGCCACGTGGCAACACGGCGATCCGTTTTCGGTGGTTCCTAGATAGTTTGTTCCGTGTAGCGGTTGCATGCACCGACTATGCGGCTGACATGCGGGGCCTACCAAAGTTGCGGGGCCCACGTGTCAGTTCGGAGACTTGGCTATTACACTGTAGGCAGAGACCACGTATGACAAGTAATTAAATAAGAGTAAATACAATAAAGCTACTCGAACTTAGAACCTCATGCTGGCTGTGATATCATATAAAAATATTTTAAAAAAACTGGTGTACTCTCAAAACTTTGATATAAAACTATGTTTATATGCGTGGTACGTAGAGACTACGTAATATTCTCTCTATTTTACAAAAATTTCTAAAAAGTAGATAAAGTGGTTACCCTACTCCTATTCGAGTATTAAAAATTGTTTGTGGAAGGTGATTGAGTTTTGAGAAATGGAGACCAATGCCGTGGTTTCAACAGGCTAGTAAACTAGTAGCTAAGTGTAGGCTGCTAAGGTATTAGGCCAAAATGATGCATTGAAGCTTGAATTTAGGTGGCCTGATTTCAAAGCCAAGTTGTCTGATTAGGGCGTTTAATTTGGTGCCAGCTCGTATGGAACTCGTCATTCAAATACACGAGATTTTAAATTGCTCCCTTAATTGGGGCGATCGATGAAACAGAGAGAGAGAGACATAGTAAGAGTCCATACTAGCTGGTACTAGCTGGAAACATAAATATAACGGTTCTATGTAGTTGTGGGATAAAACGTCAACAAAATGTTAGGCATATGTTCTACTTGTTGCCATTATTTACTATAATATTAATTAAATCTTGCATAATATATGCTTCACAGCTGTAGCAAAAAATTGAGCTAGGTCTGGTCTAGTCTGAAATGGTCCAACCAGGGCGGAACGGGTCGACCAAACATGTTCAAAAGTCAGGCCCTAGCCTAGATTTCTTAGGCCTCTACTTTTGAGTCCAAACTGGCCCAGTAAACTGGGCCGGACCTAATTTGACCGGCAAAACCGAGGCTGATTTCGACGGTTTTTGCTCAGGCCTACTTAGTCACAGACCATGGGATAGCACTAGGCCCATTTCTTTTTATTTATTTATCATTTATTTATATATATATATTTTTTTTGTTCGTCCGGTCTATAGGACACGGTTCATGCAACAATTTCTCTACGCCGAGGTGTGGGCCCTACCTTCTGGAATTTATACCTGCATATCCTCTGCGATATTCCCTCCTTCCATTCAGAGATTCCCCCTCCCGCCGCGACAATACGAACCTCCTCCCACTTATTTCCCAAACTACCCTTACTCTCAAATGAATTGCCTACATTTATGATGGGAGTGAATTGGTGGGTATTGTTAATTGTAACGAGGCTATTTCAGGTATGGCAAATATTTTGTCCACACGCAACGGGTCGGAGCGGGACACGCGCGCGAATAAGAACTGGGACGACGACGACGACGACGACGACGGTGGCGAGCAATCGAAGGACGATCTCTCCACGAAACCCTAGGACCGGATCGAAACCCTAGGGCGCTAGGGCTCCGATGGGCGCTGCGGCGATGGCCTCGGCGGCGCGGCGCTCCGTGCTGATGTACCTGGTGCTCAGCGGGAGGCTCTCGCCGCCGGATTCGGCGGCGGCGGCGGAAGAGGAGGACGATTTGGAGGTGGGGAGCAGGAGAAAGGAGGACGAAGAGAAGAGGAGGGAGAGGAAGAAGAAGAAAATGGGGCCGGGGCGGTGGCCGGAGAGGTCTCCGACGACGCTGGGGGAGGCGGCGGCGGTGGCGGCGAGGACCGTGCGGTTCACCTACGCCGAAACCCTAGGGAAGTGGCCCTTAGGTGAACTCGCGTTCGGGATCAAGTACTACATGAAGCAACAGGTCGATGATTTTCTCAATTTGATTAGTTTTGATTTCTTCTTCTTAGTTTTAGCTTATATTGTTCAGTCCCTGTGTTGTAATTGTATGGATTTGGTCATTTTGAAAAGCAACAAGTGAATTTCGAATGAGATGAGGGACTAATCAGGTAGATCTTAAAAATATCTAATGGGTTGGCTATATACTTCAAACTTATTGCTACTTGGTCCCTGAAGTTTTCGCTTCAACAGGACTGTCCCTGATCTTTCTATAGATTTACAAATCTCAGTTAAGTTAGGAGTTGATTCACTATCATTTACTGATTTAGCAGGAACTACCTACTTGTTACTCATCGGGTAACCCAAATCTGTTTGATTAATATCTTGCTCTTGTTTACATTCGTCCGAAAATACACAATGTTTCAGAAGTTTGATTTATTTTTAAACTTGATCTAAATTAAGTGAACATTTATTTTGGTGAGAAAATTACTAGGCCTTTTAAAATGACAATATCTTTCTATTGTTCAGAAGAATTAGCAGGTCCACAAGATTCCATCATTTAAAATTTCATCCTGTTTTTCTATCTAAAGTCGATCTATTAGATTGTTCATTTTGCAAACTCTTTATAGCATGCAGAGGTTCTACTTTGACACATCATAAAACCAATTGTAACTTACAAAGTAATTTCTTTTTTAACTATTTCAGGGTAATCTTCAACATGAGTACACAGGAAGTAATTGTGTACAGTTGAAAGGCAATGGAATCAGATCGGAGCTGATTTCTCTCTTAAGATATTTGAACCTTTGCATGTACTTCTCAAAGAAACCGTTTCAAGTGTTTCTGGAGTTCGGCGGGTACGGCCAAGACAATGTTCTTATCCAAAAGTCTAAGGCGAGGGTGCGTAAGTATCTGTAACTCTCAAGCCCTTTTACTTTATGTGGAGTTTTACATACACAGCCATTCATAATCATCTATCTCCACAAATATGCCTGTAAAATGTGAACTTTAAGTTGTGAAGCAATCCAGTTCATGAAGTGAGTTTGGTCTTGTATAAGAAAATGTTTTTTAAAATGAGCGCTTTTAAGTTAAGCAATCCAGTTCATGATAGTTGAAATTACTAGTGAAGGGCAGAAGTTGAATTCAGATTTTACAGGGATACATACATGCCAACATCTCTTCTATTTTCTTTATAATGTGATATAGGTCCGTGGAGGACCATTTATAATATATTTCATCGGTGTAAAATAGATAAGCCACACTGACATAATTAGTCTCTATCCAGCATTTATATTAGCTTAACTCTATGCAGCTTTTGAAGCCGGCTTTCACAGTTATACGTGACAGAAGTTGCCAAAGTTTTATACTTTTTATTCGAGGGGCTATAAGTGTTAAGGATAGACTGACGGCAGCAACTGGTGCAGAGGTTCCCTTTCACCATGTAGTTTTGCATGAAGGCAGTATCAAAAAAGTCGTCTTAGGATATGCACACTGCGGGATGGTTGCTGCTGCTCGTTGGATCGCGAAACGTGCGATTCCCTGCCTCCGTAAGGCGGTTCTTCAATACTCAGACTACAAAATCAAGGTGATTTTCTTTAACCCTGCATGGCTCAGTGAGTAACCGAGTAATTTATGGCGGTTACACATACAAGCAGCTTATCTATGAACCAGGCATTATTTCCGAATCAAGATGCCTCTGTTTTGCATTGATTCTTTTCATTTATTCTTGTACTATGTTGTACACGGGACTAGTGTATCACAATCTGTAAGCTTGTGGTTTTCTATTTTAGAATTGATTTTTGTAATTCAAGGTATACTTCTTTATTTTGATTTTAGATTATTGGGCATTCAATGGGAGCTGGTATTGCAGCAATTTTAACATATATTCTTCGCGAATATGAAGAGTTCTCATCGTGCAGATGTATTGCATTTGCTCCAGGCATGTATCTTCTGCGCTCTGAACACTTTGTGACGTTTCTTCCAATAATGGGCATTTTAATATCAAATTTTAATTATGTGACCATTTGTTTTAGGTCACTCTATATGTTGATGCATTAATAACACCTTGGGTTGTTCTCTCTATTTCACCTGGTTGCGACTGGATCTAGTATGAATTGGTGATCAGAACATCAACTATGTTTCCAATAGATACTTTAAATGAATTTAGCAGCAACCTACAAATTATATGCATAACAATCTGAAGGTTTTTTTTTTTTTTTTTTTTTTTTTTTTTTTTTTTTTTTTTTTTGAGGAAATGAATATTTTATTCTTAAATTTTGAAGAAATATAGCTGAAACAAGCAAAAATATGATTTTCTGCTTCTTCTTCTTCTTTTTGTTTACAATCTAAAGAGATTCAGTGATGTGTAGCTGCTTGCATGACATGGGATTTGGCAGAGTCTGGCAAAGAGTTCATTACCACTCTTATCAACCGAACTGATCTGGTACCAACTTTTTCAAAAGTTACTGCCGAAAACCTCCGCTCTGAGGTACCTTTCTATCGGTGCTGAAGTATTAATTCTCTGTTCTGATGCTTTCGATCGTTCTTTACCATATTCTGAAGAAATAATACCGCAGCTCACTGGAAAGTTACTGCCAAATTCTTATAAGCAAGAGAAAGGCCTTTTATGAACTGTAGAAACTAATATATCTTGCTTGGTGTACCTTTAAGTCCAAGCAACGAGTAACTCGTTTCCCTTATGTTCACACCCAAAGCAAATAAAAAGCTGCATTGGATGAAAGCACAGTTCATATATGTTTAAGTTGATAATTCAAGCATAGACATAAAAAAGTATAGTATCTACTAAAAAAAGAAAAAGAAAAAGCATAGTAAATAGTTCATATTTCTATTTTAATAGTTAATGATGAATTGACTACAGTAGCCTCTATTTACTTTTGTTTTTCTTATGTGGTGCTTACTCTAATTGCTTTTTATGCAGGTCATGGCATCACCATGGGTAAACGATCTAAGGGACCAAATTCAGCAAACGAGATTCTTAAAAATAGTAAATCAATCTGTAACATTCTTTCGATCTCATTTACCATTCATCTCCAGTCCAAGAGCTAAAGTTATGGATGCTGACATTCCTGAGGTATAATAATGTGATAAACTTATTTATTTGAACTAAAACTAACATTGACTTCACTTGGGATCTGTTTGGCTGCCAACAAGCTAGAGCTTTTGTACACAATACTTTTTGGTAAGAGGGCTGAAGAAGCTCTAACCGTTCTTCATTGTACATTGTCTAACAAGAAACACATGTTGGCTGTCTTTAATGACAGATTTCCTACTTCATCCTGCACAGCAGACAATAAGCTGAGGCAGATTCAAGTTTTTTTTATTAAAAAAAAAAAAAATCCTTGGTTGCTTGTTTTATGTCAAGTACTCCGATTATGGTGCACAACAACAGCGACTTATGGTAGGTTATTTGACAAGTTTTCTTGTTTTCCAGGCTGTGCTGGGCAATGCAGCAGATACCGCGCCTGTGACTATCCACACCAGCCTCTCTTGCTTGACATGCCTTTGTCCACGCCAACAAGCCATTCTTTCAAAAGCTTCTCCGAGAAGCACCAAATCTGCTTATATCGAGCAAGTTAGTCTCGAAACAGTTACAGTTGACAAAGAAAAGCTTCATGTTTCGTCTTCTAGATCATCTGAAGAAATCACGAAAGGCAAACTCCGCTTTCTTCTCGAGGAGGAACTCCGCGGGCTAGTCGGAGAAGCCAATGCTATAAAAGAACTAGCAGGCGAAGATGAAGCCACGGTGGATAAGCAATTATATCCCCCCGGAAGAATCATGCACATGGTTGCGTTGCCCCTGCTGCAGGGTGATACAGCTGATGAAATCATCGGCATATACAAAACTCCCAGAGAATTGTACTGTAAGATCCGACTCGCAAGAACTATGATAAGAGAGCATTACATGCCGCAATATAAAAAAATGTTAGAATTATTAATTGACAAGCTCGGGAAGGATGATGAGGGGTGTGAAACTTTGTAAAAGATTATGATTCATTGCATACTTAATTGTACAAATTTCATCAATGGATTGTACAAAATTTGATTGGTGTAAAACACTCGTAGGATCTGTACAATTGAAAGTGCATTTGTTACACTCGTAGGATCTGTACAATTGAAAGTGCATTTGTTGAATGCGCCTGCTGTTAGTCATGTGTTCTGGCTGTCCTTCAGTTCACGGCGCTCGCGGTTAGTCTGCAGTTATAAGTCCTCTGGGACATTACGCACCCATTACATTTTCCGACATTAAAACAATCAGGAATTGCTGTGCCTGTGCCGCGGCATGCTCCGAAGAGCCACCGGAATGTCGTTTCCATGCCAATCAAATGGCCACTGGCCACTTCCTTCGAAAACATTGATAGAGAGAAGGTTAACAAAGCACTGCATAATTCAGCTGCAGCTAAAATGTAGCTGCTGATTCAGTGATTCTTCGTGTAAGTACGTTTCTTTTACCAATCTGCTTTTTAACCCAAACCATCTACTCAAATTTTTTTTTTTATAAAATAAATAGAAAGAGTTAGAGATGCGATGTGTTTGGTACGGTCTATTTACATTTTTTTTTGTGCTAAAAAATTGTAGACTTTATTTAAAAGGTTAATTGCATACAGGTCCCCACAAATATAGTGAATTGCAAATATATCTCTGCAAAGTTTAAATTTTACAAAATATTCCTGCAAAAATTTTAACGTCTGCAGATATATCACTGCCGTTAGCATCTGTTAGAAAAATTTAATTAACCAAAGTTAAAATGCTTAACCATAATTAATTAGTAAGGTGAATTGACAATTTTACTCCTCATCCTCTTGCTCTCCCTCTCTCTCTGTACCCATATCAGGCGCGATGGGGAGACGGATCTCCCCATCTCCGGCGGCACGGCGACGGCGTCGGGAGCTGGTCCGAGGCGAGTGAGGGTGGGGTCGCCGGCGAGGCCCATTTGCAGGAGGAGCCAGCGCCGCCGCTCCTCGACGGGCGCGGGCGCGGCGATCCACACGTCGAGGCCCAGCCGCTGCCACCTTCTTCTTCTTCTTTTTCGCATCCTCATGGCGAGACCCTCCTCCATCTTCTCCCTCCTCCTCCTCCTCCTCCTCGTCCTCACTCGCCTCGCCTCCTCCGCCTCCGCCCATGGCGACCTCCCACTGAGGTGGATCCCGGCGGGCTCCACCTGCCGCGGCATGTTCGGGGAGTGCCTCGGCATCGGCGACGGGGATGAGGCGGAGGAGCTCGGACTCGCGAGCGCGGAGCCGAGTCGCCGCGTCCTCGTCGTGTCCGGGTACATCAGCTACGCCGCACTCCGCCGCCCACCGCCGCCGCCGCCGCCTTCTTCTTTTCCGTATCCTTCTTTTGGAGGGACGGACATATTTGTGAGGGTAAAAACGTTATTTCACGAACTCACTGTTAAAAAATAAATAGTTCTCTAACATCAACAAATCAGAGAAACATATCTGCAAATGTCAGAACTTTTGTAGAGATATTTTACAAAAATTAAATTTTATAAGGATATATTTATAATTTACTATATTTGTGGAAACCTGTATGCAATTAACCCTTATTTAAACTATAGATAATTTTGAGTCGGTAATTTGACCTTTTAAAATTTTAATTTTACTATCAAATCTTTCAATTTATTTAATTTGAATTAGTCAACAATACTTTAACTTTAAAATCTAAACTAATTAATTATTTTAATAAATTTATAGTTACGAAAAATATATGAACTATACTAATTAAATTTGTAAAAATAAACGATACATTCAAATTTTAAAATTAAAATATTGTGGGCCGACACAAATAAAATAAAATGAGATATTGAATAGTAAAATAAAAATTTTGCAAGATTGGACATCCGAGTCAAAATGGTTCATCTCGTTCGGTTAATAAGTTCCCTACATTATTTTTATTAAAAAAAAGTTTCGGAGCTTTCTCAAAATGGCTTATAGTTGAGGGGTCCTCATGCAAGTTTAACCCCGAACATTTTCTTCACCTGCCGGACCCTCTTCTTCTCCGTTGTCCTCGTGAGGGCGTAGTAGTTACGGAGTCTTTTCTCGCAGTAAAATCCCTTCTACTATAAATTCTCGCACAAACGAAAACCACCCCCTCTCTCTCTCTCCCCCGATCTGAGGGCATCGCCATGGAGATCTTCTGAGAGATCGGAAATGGCGAACTACCTCGCCCAGTTCCACACCATCAAGAGCTCCTGCGATCGCCTCGTCATAGCAGGTAACCACAAACCCTAGCTCCACACCTAATCTCTCTTTCCGACACCCTAGATTTATCTCCCGTTTCCACTATTCTCACTGACCTCCTTCGGATCCGCTCTTCCCGTGTTTCAACTGTAATTGTAAATTTTTTTCCTGTTTAAATCCGACTAGTGTCTTGCGATCCCTTTCTTTCGTGCATATTGCTTGGAATTAAGCTTTAATCGGTAAGAATTTAGATGCTTGCGGAGTTAACTGCGTGGAGAACAGTTGTTTGGCTCGTTTAATCAAGCTTTGGGTTGTACCGAGTTTGAGTTTCTGTTGGATCAAGCTATTGATCCAACACTGCTGTTGCTTCAAATCAACAATTAGTCACTATTTCAACTCTATTAATACATTTCACTGCCATTTCTGGTCTCTTCCTCTCGAACTGTGAGATATTAGCTTGTGCAACTAATTTTTGTTGACATTTTTGAACCTTTTCTCGCCCTTGTATCCTCAACAACACTGTGTATTAGATATAGTTATCCTGTTATCTTAATATCATCAGGCTAAAAAGTTTATTTTTTGAACCATAAAACTTTCATGACCAATTTAATTGCAACTCATGTGTATAGTGATCCTTGTATTCAATTTCAGTTGAAGATGTAAGTGACCTGTGGCCTACGGTCAAAGAGAGTTTTGAAGCACGTTTGCCGTTAAAGAAGGCTTCCTTGAATAACAAGACAAGAAATTCTGTTAATGTGGAGAAATTGCTTGCTGAGTTTATTTTGACCACTGACGCTAGGCTGCGTAGTCGGTTTCCACAGGAGCAGTCCCTGTTTTGGTTCAGGGAACCATATGCAACTGTTGTTCTTGTTACCTGTGAGGTATTTCCTATGTCAAGTCTGATCCTACTTCATTGCCCTGCATTGGTGTGCAAATTATTTGACCTCCAAACCGGTATATGGTGCTAAACAAATAAAGCAATTTGGTTTGGTAATTTGGGTTTTGGTTTAGTTTGGTTTTGTAATTTTGTAAATTTCTGTTTTCAATTGTGGTTTGGTTGTGAACATTTTTCAACCGGACTAAACTGACAACGAAATAAGTATATGTAAACATGTGTATTCTACATGTCTATACTCTGTAAAGCTCGTTTTGTGCATGCATATATATTATAAATTTATAACACATAATTATGCTTGCTCCCTCCTTTCTGAGCAGGATCTCGATGAATTTAAGACAATTCTTAAGCCACGGCTCAAATTAATCGTTCAAAATGATGAACGAGAGTGGTTCATTGTGTTTGTATCAAAAGCTCCTCCTAGCAATGAACAAGCATGTAAGATGGCTAAAAGGGTATACGCTAAACTCGAGGTTGATTTCAGTTCCAAGAAGAGAGAAAGGTATAATGCATCATTCTGTAAATTTTATTTTAAAATATCATATCTTGTCAAGTGTAGAAAAGTTAGAAAATAATTATCACTTTTATATTTTGACGCACAATACATCAAAGAGTTTATTCCGTTTCTTTCCAACTAGATTATCATAATGATTATATCTGTGCATCTTTGTTTGACTAAAACCTGTTTTTCCTGAATCTTTTTAAGTTTGATGATCCTAATATAATTGAGAGTTTCTGAACTATCCACATTTTCTATCAGATGTTGCAAGTTCGACTTACATGGAGCTGATGAAAGTTTTTGGGAAGATTTGGATTCCAAAATTGTCGAATCCATTAGGAATACATTGGATAGACGAATCCAATTTTATGAAGAGGAAATTCGCAAGCTTAGTGAGCAACGATTTATGCCAGTATGGAACTTTTGCAACTTCTTTATTCTGAAGGTACTATATTAAACTTATATAATTTTAGCCTTTCTCAATGTGCTGTCAAATTTATCCATTGACAATCTCAATTTTAGCGGACACCTTTGTAAACAGTATAATTGGACCTGACATTTGATTTTATTCCCAGGAAAGCTTAGCTTTCATGTTTGAAATGGCTCATCTTCATGAAGATTCGTTACGGGAATATGATGAATTGGAACTTTGCTATTTAGAAACAGGTCTCCGCAGATTCCTTTTCCTGTTTAATGTTGTAAATCAGCAATTGCATGATATGAGTATTTATCTGTTTCTACTTTCTAGTGAAGATCTTTTCTCCCTTAAGATTTTCAGCAACAAATGCTCTTACTGGATTTTGCAAGAGATTTTTCAAGTAGACTGCACTTTGGCTGCTTCACTACCTAATTTTTTGAGGTTATTGTGTGGGGTAGTTATTTTAGATCTGCTCCCTGCTATGCTAGAGAGCACAATGTATTCTCTTATCTTTCTCATGACACTGACAATATTGTTCCATTGTTTACGAACTGGCAATGTTGACATCTTTGTGAATTGAGTTAGCATTTTAAAAGTACTAGCTGTAGCCTTTGTTAGGTCTCTTTGAAACTGGAAATACAGTGGTTATAACTTCTGCTTCAAGTAATTGGACAGGGCTTTGTGTGGTGTTAAATAGTCAGTTAGTTGACACCCTATATAAACTACTAATTTTCTCTCTGAAATATTTTGTTGTTGATCAGGCCCCTAAAATCTTCAGAACTTGCTTAAATTCATATAATTATGTATAAGTCATTTTACTTATCTTTATTCCAGAAGCTAAACAAATTAATCATGCGAATGCTGATTATCTTTTACTGTATAATTAATAGCTTATTTGCACTTGCAAAATTGTTGGTATAGACTCATTAGTACTGGAAAACTACTTGTTTAATAGAGACATGATGAAACTGCTAATTTTTTTAAATTTGGTGATATGGTGACACAGTTAATGATAAAGGGAATACACATGTGCTGATGTGCCTCTAAAAATAGGACTTCGTTTATTTCTTTTTTTATCGACGGACATACTGCTATCATCAAAAAAGTTTGTTGATTGAAAAGGATGCAGTATAATTGTAACGTGTATCCTTCGCTTGGGCAAATTTTTAAGAACCAAAGGATGTTGTGGATTCATTCGCTCATGTATTTATGGTTGCTCATCAATAATGTGAGGTGCTTTGCTTGCTTTCCCCCCTTATCCTTTTCTGTCTTTTCTGTGTTTATGTGTTCTTGCAGAGGAAAAATGAAATATCCAATGGTACTGAAATTATTCTAAGTGCTTTGCATTGTGATCTGAGTTCCTAATTTTATCAGCAGTATGCCTGTTATGAAAATTCATCATTAACATTAATCAACCTATTATTACCTATATATGCAATTTGCTTATGTTCTCATTTGCACAAATGCAGTAAATGCCCCAGGGAAGCATAGAGATTTTGGAGGATTGGACGATGGTGATGATCAGGCTTCTCTTCTGAATCCAGGGATTAAACCATTAACACAAATTGTGCAGGATGATTCATTCAGAGAGTTTGAATTTAGACAATATCTATTTGCATGCCAGTCAAAGGTTCGTGTATTGAAATTGAATTACTATTTTTCATTTTTCAATATATGCTAAGTTATCCTTTTGTTTTGTAGCTCTAAGCTTACTGTTGCTTGGCACTATCTTGGTATCACTAATTAAATTTTCTTTTGCTGCATAAATCTTGCCTCTGCGTTCTGCTGATTATTCTTGTCTTTACTTTCCAGCTATTGTTTGCGTTAAATCGTCCACTTGAGGTTGCTGCAAGGGGCTACTCATTCATTATCAGCTTCTCAAAGACTCTTTCCTTGCATGAAGTATGTAAAACATCTTTAAATGTTTACATTTGTAGCATTTGAATGTCTCAAGAAGCACCAATTCACTGAATTCGGAAATTTCTTGGTTGGTAATATTTGCTGTTCTCTGTTGTTGCAGAGTTCACTGCCGTTTTGTTTGCGAGAAGTGTGGGTTATAACTGCTTGCGTAGCTTTGATTGATTCAACAACTTCCAACTATGATGGTGGGATTGTGGCGCCTGATGCTGAGAAGGAGTTCTACCGTCTTCAAGGGGACCTTTATTCACTTGCCCGAGTTAAGGTGAAAAGCTGAATAGTTTTTTGTCTATTTGGTTAAGTGAGGATATCTTTTCAAACCTCTGAGGTCTACAATCAATCCCGCTGGATTTTCTGTTTTTCCAGTTAAGATACTGCTAATACGTTGCTTGTGTGAGTATTTATGTAGTTACAGGAAGTAGGGAGAATGGTATACTGTTTTATAGAACATATTTTGTCTTCCAAATCTATAAGTAGACCAAAGTACTAAAGATTGATAAAAAAGGCTGCTCTCCTTATGATACAGCAGCAGACATACAGATTTGAAGAAACCATACATTAGAGAGTAGAGCATGGGAGCATATTGGTATTGTAGACTTAGTTTTGATGATAGGGCATCCAAATCGATGATCCATACTACTAAACATGATCTAGAGTATTTGAAGTATGTATTAAATAAGTTTGTCTACCAGCTAAATTTGGTTGTTGGTACAAAAGTATTTGAAGTATCTCTATCTCATAAAAAAAGAAAAGAAGATAAGATTCTTCAGTTTAAGATCCTGCTTGTAATTTTTTTGTGATGCTGAACATGTTAACTTTTTAGTCAGTTAAAGTCTTGCAGGATGTTTTGTGGTGGTGAAACTTTTCATATGTAAGATAACAGCCCTCAAACTAACCTCCCCCCAACAACCCAACCCTTAAAAAAGAAAAAACAAGTGTTGGAAAAGTTAAATTTTCAGGAAGGTGATTGTAAGATGTATACCTAAATCCTTACAACTTTGGCGAAAAGTTACCCTTTCCTAATGTCTTTGTACAGTTAGAACATGTTACTTAAAAGTCGAAGCTCATTTGGAAGCACTACTAGTTACAACTTTCTTTCTTTTAAGATAGCCTTTTCCTTCATTATGTTTACAGTAGTCTAGGCTGTTTTATAATAGTCTTGATGGATGTGGCAGTTTATGAGGCTTGCTTATTTGGTTGGATATGGAGTTGAAATAGAAAGAAGTCCAGCCAACAGGTATAATTTCCTGTCTCACTGTCAGATAATCCTCATTCAGTATCTTCAACTCTGCTAAACTTGCAGCAATGTGGTCGATGTTATATCAGCTAAATATTTATCTTGTCCTACATGAATTTCATCCTTATTCCTTTTTTTTTTGGTTTTTTTGTGCAGTGCTTCTCTAAGCATGCTGCCCTGGCCTAAACCTGCTAGCTGGCCTGTTGTCCCAGCTGACAGTTCAGCTGAAATTCTTGCAAAGGAGAAGGCAAGTTTATTTTGTTGCAAAAGAAGTGTTTTTTTTTTTTTTTTTTTTTTTTTTTTTTTTTTTTCTCTCCCTTTCACATCCATGTTATCTTAGACAGTATTGTATCTGTTCTCTATTTGTATCCTGTTGATGGAACTGGGGCTCTGTTTAAAAGAATGATCAGAAAGCACTGTTGCTTCTTTAATACAAGCATGATCCTCCAAATAGTGAAACTCTGTGTAGATATTTATGTTATATGATTTAAGAAATACTCTTCATCTTTTTCTTTTCATTTTCCTGTTCTTTTTGTTGTTTTTATTATTATTATTATTATTATTATTATTATTTTCTGAACTGTAAACATAAGCCATCGGAAGTTTGCTCCCACATCAGACTTCAATCTTTTTCCTAAACGAAGGTTGCATTCTGTAAGCAAAATTTCTGGAAACCTTTAACAAATTAGAACGTCTTCTTTGTTGTTTCAATATAATGTGGGCTAGAGGAAAGGGGGTTAAATAAGAGGTCTAAACCTCTGTTGTGACAAGATTGAACCTATGACTGCTAGACAAACTTCAAAACCCCTTCATTACTGGGCTGTTGTATCAATCTTTTGCTAGATGACATTTCTTTAGTGTTTTTTTTTTTTTTTCCCGTTATGCATAATTTTCACTTAGAGGGACATGCTTCCTTCTAAGGGTAAAGTGCTAAGCAGTTCTTCTTTTTCCTTGTCGATACATTGGTTGCGTCATATATTTACATGCTGTAGTTTGAAGTTGTGTTCTATTTGTCTGCAGATGATCCTTCAAGCAAACCCAAGAGTAAAGCACTTCAATATCTTCAGGAAGCAATTGCCTCTAGAACCTTCTTTACTTCTGCGAGAGGCCAATCGGCGTAGAGCTTCCCTTTCTGTTGGGAATGTGTCGGAGCTACTTGATATTCATCATAATGATGGGTAATGGATCATTAGACCATGGAGATTGATGAATGTGTTCTCTTTAGCACATTTTTCTTTTGGGATAATTACATGTTTCGTCCCTGAATTTTGATTAGAATTCTAAATTCATCCCCAGAATTGTAACAATATAGCTGTTGAAGTTTGAGTCCTATTTCGGTTTTATCCTCAAAGTTTCAATTTAACAATTTACTTTCTGAAGTTTGACTCCAATTCAATCTTTGTCCTCGAAGTTTCTATTTTAACTAATCAAAGTTTAATGGTGCTGCTTACATGGCTTCTATTGGGATTGGGCTAGTTATGCTCAACAGTCTTTGAGGAGACTAGGACCAAATTGTTATCGCTGAAACTATGAGGACAAGAGGATGAAATTGAAATGGAGGTCAAACTTTGGGGACTAAATTTGTAATTAACTGTTAGCATTTTCTTCAAGTTACCGAAATTTATCTGTATTTCTTTACCTTATTGTGTGGGCAGTTCAGGTCCAGATGGGAATTCAAGGTTCTCGTCGAATAGGGCTAATGCTAGCTTTATGTCACGAACATATTCTGGACCAGCAAACTCTGAGAATTCTGTGTCACTTGGTCGCCCTATGAGATTATCGGAAATCTACGTTGCGGCAGAGCATGCATTGAAGCAGACAATATCAGATCCCAATTTACTTATGTCATTATCATCACTGCAAGAATTTGAGGTACTTAATAGACCTCAGATGTTTTAAGGGATAGGAATTGATTTCCTCTTAGGTGGCAGGTTTGAGTGGTTGACTCAAATAAAACAAAATGCCCGCCCTGTGAAAACTAATTAAAGAGACTTTCGGATTAGCTCTCATTAACACTGCTCTGAGAAACGTTCCAATCTTTTTTATTACTTTCTGGTAATTCATTTCATGCCATTTTGTGGACATTCTAATTGAATATCCGAAAAATCTTGCGCGGCATTCGTTCACTTCACATTGGAAAGTAGCTATAAGCTTCCAATCTGATTTAATTAAAGAAAACAACAGACAAATTCATTTCAACATACTTCTTTGTATGCATCCACAATTGGCATGGGTATATATTTTCTACCAACATTTAGCTTCATTAAAACTATTGGGATTTTTTTTATAGTTGGGCATGCTAATTGAATTATTTTTTAAGTATCTGTTGTAATTCTCACAATGAGAAAAGTAGTAAAGAACATGGACTGCTAGATATATTGTCATACTTGAACTAACTTACATCACAAATTAACCGATTTTTGTTGCCTGTCTATGAGTTCCATGGTACATCTTCTAGCAACTTAACATTTTCTTTTTCCTCTCTGTGTGTGGCATATATGCCCTTTCAAATATGCAGAATTGTAGTAATACACCCTACAAAGTTGGTATTGCATGTATGCCCCTAAAAAAACCATATATATTTGTACTCGTGTTCCTGTGAAGAGCATGTACAAGAAAACTAATTTTTGCATAGTATGCGCTCAGCAGAGGCAGGGTGTAACTAATCAAGGTTTCAGGGGCACACATGCAACCACCAACTTTGCTGACTGCTAAACTAATTAGCATTCGTTCACTTCACATTTGTCAGAAGAAATATATGGAGCTAACAAAAGGAGCGGCAGATAACTACCACCGTTCTTGGTGGAAAAGACATGGTGTTGTCCTTGATGGTGAAATTGCAGCTCTTTTATTCAAGAATGGCAATTTTGACTTAGCTGCAAAGTCCTATGAAAAGGTCTGCGCTCTCTACGCTGGTGAAGGCTGGCAAGACTTGTTGGCTGAAGTTCTCCCCGACCTTGCAGACTGCCAGAAGATTCTTAATGATGAAGCCGGGTACCTCTCCTCTTGTGTTAGGTTGCTATCTTTGGATAGTGGCTTGTTCTTGAATAAGGAGAGGCAAGCTTTCCAATCGGAGGTTGTAAGGCTGGCTCACAGTGAGATGAAGAATCCGGTCCCACTCGATGTTTCATCACTGATAACATTTTCGGGAAATCCAGGCCCACCACTCGAGTTGTGTGATGGGGACCCAGGTATATTGTCAGTGACGATTTGGAGCGGCTTTCCAGATGATATCACTCTTGAATCTCTTAGTTTGACGCTGTCGGCTTCATTTAATGTGGATGAAGGTCTCAAGGTATGCTTTTTGTTGCTGATAATAATTGATTCTTGGGGTTTTTACATATGTAACCCTATAAAATCCTCTATTTGCATATATACCTTATAAAATCTGAATTTTTACATGTACTGCTCAAAAGTGCAGTTTGCTACGAAAGTACTCTTGCCTTAAGTCGGGGAATTTTTCTAATTCATGATGGAAGTTAGCTTCCAATTAAACAAAGTTCTTTTGGAGGCGTATTTTTGTATGTATGATGGTATCTATCCAAAAACTAAGTTTTTCAAGGGCACATGCGAAAATTAGATTTTGTAGTGATATTTGTAGATGGATAGATACGCTTCAAAAGCTCCATTTCTTATATATATGTCCCCGTGCATAGAAAACCTTTCCCTAATGCCAAACAAATTCCCCCCATGAAGTGATGAATGATTCTTCAACTTAAGATATAAATATTTCTGTAGAGACTGTCAAAAGTACATATTAAAATTCTGATTTTACAGGTGTATATATGTGAATAGATGATATTGCTGGGATGTATATGGGAAGGCACCTTAACTACTTGTTGCTAAAATCTTTTTGGATACAATGAAATAGTCTGCCTGCCACATATATGAAAATTGCATCCATTTGGCAATTTGCTAATTGTGTTTTAATTTAAAAGAGACAACAGTATTTGGCAAATATATTTTGATCCATGATCTGAGTTCTCAATTGTCCTTCACTTTGTCAAATGATGGTCTTATATTAAGTACATTCTACAATTTCTCACAGGCGTTAAAGAGTGCAGATCCTCTCATACTAAAACCAGGTAGAAATGTCATCACTCTCGACCTTCCCCCACAAAAGCCGGGCTCCTATGTGTTGGGGGCTCTTACTGGTCAGATTGGGCACTTACGGTTTAGATCTCATAGCTTCTCTAAAGGTGGTCCAGCAGATACAGATGACTTTATGAGTTATGAGAAACCAACAAGACCTGTTCTCAAGGTAATATTATGAAATAAATTTTTTATATTTGAATTTTTATGGGCATTCATATGGCTAAGAGGCTGTTTATTTTCTCTCTTTTTTTTTTTTTTTTGGAGAGAGCAAATTCTTCCAGAATTAACGCCTTTTCTCATGACTCAGTGTACTCTGATTATTGAAGAATTTTGAAAGAAAAAACACCAGAGAGTTTTAGTATAATAAAACAAAGAGGGTAAAATTCATGGATAATCCCTTTACCTTTTCGATCTTGCAACTTAAGTCCCTGAACTTTCCATTTAAATGACTCAGCCTGAAGTCTGTCATATTCTTGTATTTTGTTATTGCTGTTTAATGCCTGCTATATCATTTGATTCACACATCACCAATCCTTTAAAGGGCCAGTTTATCCTCATTCCAGATAAACTGAAAGGAGGAAATCGTTATGTGGGAAAAGCGTTAAAATGGCCATTGTACAGTACAAGGTGTCGCGTTTAGGAAAGTTCAGAGACTTGATTAATGTGAATAGTTCAGGTGCTCAGTCTTAATTTCATGAAAGTACAGGGGTTATCCATATGTTTTATCCAAAACAAATTTAGCAGATCAAGTGAAAGATTGTTCTTCTAATGCCTTTAATTATTTGTGTTGCTCGTAGGTTCTCAACCCTAGACCTTTAGTTGATATTACCGCTGCAGTATCATCTGCGCTTCTAATGAATGAACTTCAATGGATCGGTCTAATTGTGAAACCCATAGACTATTCTATGAAGGGTGCTGTCCTACATATAGACACAGGACCGGGGCTAAAAATTGAGGAGTCACATATGATTGAGATAGAGGATCATACCAACAATTCAAAAAGCTCTGTGAATTCTTCAAGAAGATTTGAACAAATTTTGCTTGAGAGTGGTAAAATTGAGCTTCCCGATTGGGCTAGTGATATAATGACAGTTGTGTGGTTTCCTGTTCGTGCTATTGACGACAGGATTGCTAGAGGAGTATCTGCAGGTTTGCTGCTAACTATTAAGCAGGGCGATTCAATACTTACCCCTCAAAAGTTTACCAAAGTTTAAAATATAGCAAATGCCCCTGTAAAAGCGCATATTGTTTCATAAATGCCTTTTCTGTAAGGCATTAATGAAAATTACAACCTTATTACAGGCATTTACAATATTTCAAGGGGCATTTATGAGTATATGTGGTACGAGTGGAAGGGCAATTATGATATCTTAAACTTTTGGAGGATACCTATGAAATTATGGGTTGACAGAGGGGTAAGTTTGAAATTAGAGAGGTACAGTATTTCTGACTATTTCCCTGTTTTGTGGGTTCAGTCTCCCCTCAGGTACAAAATATGGTAGATGGAATGAGAATGATTGCTCTGAAACTTGAATTTGGAGCTTTCCGCAATCAGATATTTGAAAGGCAACTCTCTCTCTCTCTCTCTCTCTCTCTCTCTCTCTCTCTCTCTCTCTCTCTCTTTTGCTCTCTCGCGTGCGTGTGCTCGAGCAGTTTTGTTTCATTCTTTTACATTAAATCACCACATTTCTGTCATACACTTCAAGTTCATAGTTGTAACACCATACACCTGCTTATCAGGACCATTGCGGTGCATTTCACTGATCCATTACATGTCAGCACACGAGTTGCTGATAAATGCAGTGATGGCACTCTACTTTTGCAGGTATTTAATTCTCAACTTTGTAGAAATATTTTCAACCTTACGATTCTTGATTTTGTCACCATTCTGAACCTGTCCAGATGTTAAAGATTGTCTGACTCTTTTAGCCTTATTATTCCATTGAGAAATTATTACTCTTAATGTCGTTAATTTGCTCAGCATATTCAACATCGGAATGCCACAAATGTTGTTGACTTTCTGATAGGGATATATGGATGATGAGTCAATAATTTCCTGCTGAAATATGAAAGGCTGCTTATTCTTTTTCTTTTTCTTAATGTCTGCATAATTAGGTCATACTACATTCCCACGTGAAGGCTGCTTTGCAACTATATGATGCATGGCTAGATCTTCAAGCTGGATTTGTCCATGTAGGAAAGGTTGATGGACGACCTATTTCGAGCTCATTCCCCCTTGTTATCTCTCCATCTTCTACTGCGGGACTGCTGTTTATCATACAACTAGCTAGTACCAAAGGTAGCAATTTGTATTTTTCGACAGAATTTATTTTGCTCACATAAAGGCTAAATTAATAGCAAATTAATCTAGTCGGTCATTTTTGGGCCTGTCCTGACATTAATTTTTCAGGTGGAAACATACTGGCCTTCAAAAGTTTTTACTTTACTACTCAACCTTTAATTTACTTTTGATTTCAGAAAGTTTTTTCAAGGTCCATCGGAACTCAACAGTTTTCACACAAGAAAGAAGTATATTCTGCAAGTAATAGAATAATCCATCAAAAGAGTTAATGAAAACTGTAAGTTCTGATGGAAAGGTAGTTAAACTCGAAGTAACAGAGGCAAGGATTTAAGTGCCGTGGCACGAGGTCGTGCCGGAAACTTGCTGGCACGGTATGGCACGGTGTGTGCCGGGCCGTGCTGATGCGTGCTGGTCACAAAAAATTCATGTGTGCCGACACATAATAGCATGAAATATTTATTTTCTTTAGCAATAAAATATTCTAACAGTTTATTATGTATTTTTATCAAATCTTTTGAACTTTATTGAGAAAATTACTTACTAATTTAAAGAATAGAGGGTTTTGAACTGTGCCATTGGTACGGGGGCTGTATCGTGCCGATATCTTGTTGGCACGATACGGCACGGTAGATACGGCCCGTGCCGATGGGCATTTAAATCCTTGAACAGAGGTTTTGTAGTGAAAGCAAAACTTTTAGAGTTTGGTACCCATTTGAAAATGAGCTATAATTCAGGCAAGGCCTATAGCCTTTTTGTCTTTTTTCGTTTTTTTTTTTTATAAAAAAATCTGTGTTTCTGTTGGTTCTATATATTAATTTGCTCGCAACTTCATTAACAAATATTTATTCATACAGGCCAGGATGAGGTAGTGCAAACAGATAGTATACTGAACATTAAATATGGAATTTCGGGAGACAGATCGACCGGTGCACATGCACCTGTTCCTGTCGAATCGGGAGAATCTGGAGAACTGCTCTTTAAGAGTGCACTCACATTGCAACGTCCCATACTTGATCCATGTGTTGCAGTTGGTTTTCTTCCGTTTTCTTCTGATTGCTTAAGAGTTGGTCAACTGGTGACTATGAGATGGAGAGTTGAGAGATTGAAAAATCTAGAGGAGAACGGTTCTTCTTCATGTGGAGTAAGTACTTGAATTCATCTTCTTCTTTTGCATCTGAAATGTCCTCTACTTGCTGCCTTTCTTATTATGCATGGAATTTTTTTTTTTTTTCAATAAATACCCTCTACACATTCAAAATCATGCAAATACCCCTGTGAAGTTGGTATTTGCTGCATGCCACTGGAAACTTTTTTTTTGGGGTATATATACTCATTAGGGGCAAACAAACAGATAAACAAGTTTCTAGGGGAATGCACACAAATACCATTTTTTCAGGGTTTCTTTTGCAATTGTTTATTTGCAGGTGTAGATTTGCGAAAAAAAAAAAAGAAAAACATTTTTTTGGTTTTGGAGGAATTTCTCCTTTCTGTCTTTTCAAGTGCATAATAATTATCAAGCAATCTTGGCTCTACAGGATGAGGTTCTGTACGAAGTAGAAGCAAACCAACAAAACTGGATGATTGCGGGGAGGAAGCGGGGACATGTATCACTCTCCACATTACAAGGCCAGTATCTTATCATGGATTTCTATTAATTTTTATCATCTAAAATTCTTCTCTGAATACAAGTTGTTCTAATTATATATAAAATAATAATAAAAATACAGGCTCAAGGATAGAGGTCACATTGACATGTGTACCTCTAGTTTCGGGATATATTCGGCCCCCTCATTTGGGTCTACCGGATGTTGGTGAAGCGAACATTAGCTGCAACCCCGCGGGGCCTCATCTGGTGTGTGTTTTGCCGCCGACTCTTAGCTCTTCCTATTGCATTCCAGTTTGATTCTTTTATAGATCTTTTCTTTTCCTTTCATTTGTTAAGTACTCCTGAGAATGTAAATCAGTTTGAACTGATTCGTGGGGGAAAGCTCAATTTATTCTTAATTGGGATATCTTTTTCCACTGGTGGAAGCTTTGTACAACTGTTTTTGTGAGGATCCAAAGAGCCAGAAAGAGGAATCAGCTAGGGATAAATTGAGAATGTTTCGCGTGTTTACATATGTTGTGTAAAACTCTTGTCATTATTTTTCCAACCTGTGTGGTATTTACTATATAGAGGATCTCCGCCCAAGATTACCCTTGTGAACCACTCGTATCTAGCCTCTTTAGCGCCTATCCTTCATGGCTTTTTGAGTAAAACCCACCAATCAAGTACAGAATCAAGATCTTCATCTGCATCATACTCCCCATCCCTGGGCTTCCCTGTGGTGGTGGTGTTTGTTTTAAGTGCTGATGCCTGATGGTGTCGTCGCTGCTATAATGCTTATTCTCTTTGGCTTCTATCACCAAATTAGCTATAATGCTTATTCTCTTTGGCTTCTATCACCAAATTAGCCTGATGGTGTCGTCGCTGCTATAATGCTTATTCTCTTTGGCTTCTATCACTTAATTAGTTTAGTCGAAGCAATGTCGGCCCGAGACAACGGTGATCTGGTGCCCATTGCTGCTACTAACAATCCTCCTACTGTGATGGACGGTCCTACATCCATTCAAGGCCTTTTTTTTCCGGGTACAAACAAGTGATGTCCGTCCTGTGTCCGTTCAAATTACTAATGACCCTTTTTTCCAAGTACAAACAAGTGGTCATCATGTAGGGATGGACCCCAAAATTTTAGCAAACTCTTCTTTGGATCAAGAGGAGAATCTAGAGTGCAGTGTGTGCAATTCGGAGTTCAAGGCGGATGAGAAAGGAATTCTCCTTCCAAAATGTGGACATAGATTCCATGTGCAATGCATCGACAAGTGGTTTCAGTTGAGATCATCTTGCCCTTTATGCAGATCTAGTGCTGAAACTGAATCACCAAAGGATGAGCCACATTTGAGTTGGCAAAGGCGAAGATACCAGAAAAATGAGGCAGGTACATACTCTTACTCTTGCAGTATAGTTTTCAAGGAAGAGGAGTCATAAAGAAATTAGTTCATAGCACTCCATTTTTTCAGATAATCATATGGTGGTCACAAGCAGCACGATCTGTGTGCAGTGAAAGAAATTCTTTCTTATTTTGTGTCTGTTGTTGCTATTCTCGTGGCTATTGTTTTCGAGCAGTTGACTTTTATGCAATGAGAAAGTTTATAAACAAGGATATAAATAAGATAGTATCATGCCACCAACGTGCTTAAACAAAAAGAGATGTTATTAAATTGCATGAAATAAATAGAAAGATATATGACTTGCGTTCGCCGGTGCTTAGCAGAGTTAAAAAGGGGGAACGAGATTTATATATCTCAAATCTAATATTTGGGGTAAATACAAAGCTTATTTGCATACGGTCTTTTTCACATGGCTTTAGTAAAAGATACATAAGAAATAAAACAAACCAAACTTCAGTTTGATTTATAAACAAGCAACATTCGCCTACCAGTAGCTGGTTTTTGTATAAATGTCTCAAACTGTTAATGGCTTTTGGCGCTTCTGAACATCAAAATGGACATCGATCAAACCTGTTATACCGGCGGTGATCTTGTCCCCCACTCTTACAGGGCCAACACCTTGAGGAGTACCTGTGTATTCAGGTCAAAACAACACGGCGAGTGATATATCTTAAGTAAATAATTTGTCGATGCCAGAAATAAGTGATTAGGAAGAAAAAAGAGGTCACCAGTATTATTCAAAAAAAAAAAAAATGTAATTTATTGGAGATACGGAGGTGTGTTTAATAAGTAAAATTCAATGCATTAAATAAGTTTAATATGTGCATCAGAGAACAGGGTAAAGTTTCAAGGGATGAACATTCCGCTAATTGTGTTATTATACTATGGAGTAGCTTCTAATGCTGTAGAAAATGCTGATAATCTTCAAGTGAGCAATTAAGTCCTTCTGAATATGCAAAACCAATGAGTATTTATAACATACTTGTCCATACTAGTAAAGGTTAACATGCATAAAATGGGTAGTTTAAAATTTCCAAAAAGTTATTTATTTCCTCATAAAAGAATTTGCTTGTTTAATCATCAAAATCATGCATCCAGTTCTGGTTTTAGTAGAAGCTAAAGATCTTCAACAAAGAAAGATGTCTAACCTAAGCAAAACAAAGAGAAAATTATTAGCTTATTACCTGTTAGAATCACATCGCCTTCTGCTAATGTCATGATGGAACTAATATGACTGATGAGAAAAGGGATCTTGAAGATCATGTCCCTAGTTGAACCCTTCTGCTTAAGCACATCGTTTACCTGGAAGAAATTAGCTTATTAAAAAAAGATATAAAACGGAATTTATCCTCATGCATTATGAGAAATCAACATATGTACTGTAACTAAAAATTATACGATAGGTACACAAGGAAGTAGTATAAGAACCTTTAACCACAACTCCAGATCATCAGGATTTTTCACCATTGACTTTGGGAGCTGCATTTCATTGATAAAGAAAACTACTTAGTAAAGTAAAATAGCAATTAACTTTGCAGGTAAGCAGGATAAATATAATGGCTTTAAGGCTAATCTCCTGGTGAGCTCATTAGCTATAGAAGTGTAACTGTAGAAGTAAACGGTAAAGATGGATATAGTATGTTTAACTCTTTAGCACAGCGAAAGGAGTAATTAGGATTGCGAGGACTGCTTACAACTTGACTGATAGGTGTGAAGGTGTCCTGCCCTTTCGCCACAGTCCATGGTAGACCTGCAGACTACAAAAAACGCTTGCTTTCGATGACTCAATTCACTAAGACAAATACAAAATGAAATATATGAACGTTGATGCCGTAAGGATATAGTTATAATACAATTTCCGTAATTTGGATGTCATCACATCACTACTAAATTACTTTTCTTCATTCCCGATAAGGCACCACCTCTCATTATGCTCAAAAGTTTTATTGGAATGGCAGTATAGCCTAGAAGTGATAGGAAGCACAGAATCTCACCAAAAGATTAAGAATGACATAAATTTTTGATACAGTGAAATGTAAATGGGGAAAATGTCCACCTTAGCAGAAGATTGAATTTCTCTTGCTGTCATATCCAGAGCAAGTGCATAACCTGCAATTTTGAAGGAGTTATATGGAATGCCCAGGCTTTCATTCACCAATTATATTGACTGTAAAAAGCAGAAAGATAGTTTGACAGAAAATAAAAGTTATATAAGCAAGCATCTTATAGCTAAACAAGGGAATGAAAAAAAAAAAGAGGAAGCATAGCAGGAAACATAATTACCCAACGAAACTATGCTGAACTTGTGTCATTAGAATGGGGAATTAAAGTATACAATATTGTGAGTTGTAATGACTATAAACAACTGAATGAAAGTTAAAACTAACAAGTTAAAAGAACTAAAGGTTCAAAAGAAACGGAATGGAATGGGAAATTAACCAAAACGCATGGGATCCAAACAATCTTCGAGAAAAGATTCTTCTTATGAGAACTAATATCAATAGCAAAGCTTCTAATATGCTTCCCTCGACAGGACTGCTTTATGAAGTCTCCTAAGTTGAAATTTTGTCAGCTGTAGCTTCCAGCCGAGAACAAGTAATTTTGACACATCACTTTCAATGACTAACAGCTAAAAGAACGGCTAAATTTTAACAAATGCCCAAATAAATTTAGGAGCAATAACTTGCAATCAAAAACATTCATAGAGTTGACGAGTTGCCAACCAAAATATATGAAGTTGGAGGATCTAATTTACAATGGCCTATATTTGAGTGGGTCTCAACACATTTTTACCATAGATTAACTAACATGCACCACATGATTGATGTAATGACTCAATTGGTAAACTTAATCAAAAATGTCTCTTCTTGTTCTACTTTTAAGCCGAGAATTTGCATATACCTCCGACGTAGTCCATGGCGGTTGTCTCCGGGACATCGCGAGCTCTCTGGCCGATGACTACGGCGAGCTCCACCTCGTGATCGAGAGACTCCAACGGGTGGGGGATCTCGATGGTGCCGCCGTTGCGTACGTACGATGACGTGGGCTTTAAGAACAGCACCGGCTCCTAACAACACCACCACCACACCAACAACGTTATTGCGGTCAAAGTGTTCGATCAAATGCCACAAAAAAGGAGATCAATATAGGATAGTAGGAGGAGGGAGAGAAGGACCTTGGGTACGGCGTTGCCGAGCTCCTTGGCGTGCGCGGCGTAGTTGCGGCCCACGGCCACGATCTTCGTCCCCATGCTCAGAAGCTTCTCCGCCGCCAACGCCGCAGCCGCCATGGCCGGATCGATCGCCCCTTGCGGAAAACCCTAATTGCTCCTCGTGAGGGAAAAAGGGGGCGAGAGGGGGAGGAGGAGGAGGAGGAGAGAGAGAGATCGGGAGAGAAAGTTGCAATCGCTTTCGCATTTATTTGAAACTAACTACTCGGGGGCTAAATGTGAGTGGTGACTGGTGAGTAAATATTGCGAAATGGTCCCTGTACCTTTTCATTTGAGCTACATAGTCCCAACCTGATAAGGATGCATAAAATATAAAATAAGATGCGTTACATATTTTAGACTTGGGCTTTTTTGCATTTAGCCTTCTCAAAATATTTTTTTTAAAATAGTCCTAACAAATTTATATTTATATAAATAGTCCTTTCCTGGCTACGCGAGCACCTAGGTGACGTTTTAAGTTGAATACGGTAATTCAATTTCACCATATTTAAACACACTGATTTCCGAAAGAATCAATTTCTCCAATGTTTTTTTTTTGTATTTCTTATCATCCCTAAATTTAAAAAAAAAGATTAGAGTGTAGATATGAATACGACGATTCAATCACCGTGTTTAATTTAAAAATGCTAACGTGACGCTTGCGTGGCAACGAGAGGGCTATATATGTAAATATAAATTTGTTAGGATCATTTATAAAAAAATGTTTTTGTGAGGGGGCTAAATGCAAAAAGGCCCTCTAGACTTGTATGTTTGACTAATGTGTTATCCTTTTGAAACGTGACACAACCAACTTACTGAATGATCTGTCCCTTCTGCTGGATTATTAAGTAGTTATATATATTGTTTTAGTTCAGGGGGCTATTTTAGAATTTGTATAGAGACTCTCCAGTCTCCATACATGTTGTTTTTTTTTTTTTAAAATTTAATTTTGGGTATTATTTGCAAAAGAAGAAGAAGAAGAAGCAGAAACTTGGGCTTTTGACCTACACTAGAGGCCGAAGAGGCTGAGTAGAACTTTTTGGGCTTTTTGAACTTTTGACGAGACCATTCTCCTTCTCTACCTACCCAAAAGCCTTATCCCTCTCCCCAAATTCTCCCCTCTCTCTCTCTCTCTCTCTCTCCCTCTCCCTCTCTTCTGCTGGAGCTCACAATCGCCAGGGGGAAAAGCCACGAAGGTGAGAATCTCTCTTTCTCTCTCTCTAAACCCTATCTCCCCAACACACTCATAATCTCTCTCTCTCTCTCTCTCTCTCTACACCCTATTTCATTTCAAAGGTGTACCCTCCAGACTCCAGTAATGCAAGAACAAATTCTTCAGAATTCGGAGTTTACAGTACTAGTTCTTCTTGCATTTATGCTTTGTTTTCCTGAATCTTGTTGCGTAGATATATAAAGAAGAACGCTGATGCTCAGCATCTACTCAGGCCGGTCGCTTGATAATTGAGCTCAAATAAACCGATCTAATCTTGTTTGTTTTTGAGAGAAGAAAGAAGAGAGAAAGAGAGAGAGAGAGAGAGAGAGAGAGAGAGAGAGAGAGAGAGAGAGAGAGAGAGAGAGAAATGGATTCTCTGGCTGTTCTCGGAAGAGGAGGTCCCTGTCTTCTGTCGAAGCCGCCCGCAGCGGCACGAAAAGACGGCCTCCCCGTCTTCTCTTCCTTATCCCTTGGCTCGAACCTGGCGGCGTTCCAACCATCTCCTTTCCTCTCCCTCTCGAGAAGCCCAAGCCGCGGCGGGCTCCGTGTTCGGAAGCCCAGCACGAGAACCACCCGTATCTTCCTCCCTCACCTCGTCGCTGCCATGGTTTGTCTCTCCTTTCCCGTGCTTGTTATTTCTTCGCTCTTGTCTAATTTAGGACTTGTTTGGCCCGACCGGAGCTTTTGTAGAAAGTTCCGTCGATTATGACGGCTTCTAGTCAAAGCAAAAGTAGCAGACTTTTCGTTTGCTAATAAATAAATGCTTGGCTGCTGTTTCCTAACAGTAGAGAGGTTGTTCCAGAAGCCATGCCGGATAGGCATGTATAGTACGAGAAATTGTAGAAAGAAGTAATTTGGTTTTAGAATGTAGATTTTCTCTTTTATCATGGGGATGTGAGAAGTTGTCTACTCGATTCGATGATTAGATTGATATGTTCGTTTGACCTTTTATAGGAGGAGGTTGAGGAAACTTACATCATGGTGAAGCCTGATGGCGTCCAACGGGGTCTGGTATATGCTCTGCAGCTTTCTTTTCAGCTGGGCTGATTTCTAAGCAACATGAACGGAGAGATTTTGTGTGTTGGATTTGCTCTTTTAAAACACCCGATTGTTTTCTTTTTTTTTCCCATTGTTTGTTAGGTTGGAGAGATTATTTCTCGTTTTGAAAAGAAGGGCTTTTTGCTGAAGGGTTTGAAGCTTTTTCAGTGCCCCAAGGAGTTAGCTGAGGTACTCTTCTTAGACTACATCTGTCTTCGTAGTTTATAGGTAAAAATGTACAGAACTTACTTGAACTATCGATCATTTTACTATCCAACCTTGTAATTTGTTGAAAAGAATTACAGCTGAAAAGAGGCCTATATTGTAATTTGTTGTATTTGTCGAAAAGAATTGCAGCTTTGGAAGTTCCATTTCTGTGGCACTATTATTTTCTGACATATTTTTCATTAACAGGAGCATTATAAGGACCTCAAGGGCAAATCTTTCTATCCTAAGCTGATAGACTACATTACATCAGGCCCAGTTGTTTCTATGGTATACCTCTAAGCATAGGCCTCTCTGCATCAATTTCTTACCGAAGGTCTTTTACGTGATTTGTACCCTTGAAGACTCTGATTCTTATTACGTCTGTAGAGTTCCGATTCAAGCATTATAATCCTTTCGTTAGTTTACTGTTTGGAAAAAGATGCTGCGTCGGCATTGTATTTAGAGTTAGCGGACATGGCTGCTTTCTGAGGTGGGCAACAAGTTATGCTGATTTGGCTTCTTTGTTTTTTTTTTCCTCTTCTTCTTCTGGTCAGTAGACTTATGGAAGGACTTATTGAAATTGTTGAAATTGTTAAAGTTGAAACTCCGACAACATAATGGATATCCAGATCAAACTTCAGGGAATAAAGTGTAATTAGACCGAGGTTTCAACTTTCTCACTGTAATGCCGCTTGCTGTTTTTAATCTTTTTGGTTATCAGGCTTGGGAGGGTGTCGGCGTTGTTGCATCAGCCCGTAAGCTTATAGGAGCTACAAATCCTCTTCAAGCCGAACCAGGAACTATTCGAGGAGATCTTGCTGTTCAAACGGGAAGGTTGAACTCTTGAACTCCCTGTTCTTTTCTTTCTTATAGTCAGTTTAGATTGAGTTAAATTCTCTTTGGGTGTTTTATCTTATTTCAAGAGAACATAAGATTGCATCAAATATTCTTTGCAGAAATGTTGTTCATGGAAGTGATAGCCCTGAGAATGGCAAACGCGAAGTTGGTAAGTCATACAGCACTCAATAAAGCAGATGTATTTACTTCTTAGTATGATCAATCCGGATGGCATTTTATGTTTATTATTAAAGTATAGAACCATGTGGAAAACTGGCCGCATAGGTAAACTACTAATTTGAAATAATAACTTATGGGCTACAAAGAATATTATTAGTCATATAAATCTAGACTTATTGGCCAAGATTCAAGCTTACTATGACTAGTCCAAAAGGGACTTTATGTTTATACAAAAAACACATATACAAATGTACATATGTTTTGTTGCCATTGCCATTGTTGTGTATCTTTTCCATGTTATATATTCTACCCTGTGACTAACTATCCAAATTTTGTTATTAACTAAAAATGATCTCTTCTAACAGAGTTTAACCATGTGTCCTTTTTCCAACAGCTCTTTGGTTCAAGGAAGGAGAAATATGTGAATGGATACCAGCTCAAGCACCTTGGCTTAGGGAGTAAATTTATGAATAATTTGCTTCAAAGCCATTTCTGAGGCTCAACATTTCATTTTTTTTTTTTCTAGCTCCATTTTTCGCAAATTGTTGCTTCTTGTGGTTGATAGTGCAGCTTACTAAGAGGGTTGTAACAACCTCATTGAGACGCGAAGGATAATTACACAATAAATTTTAGTTTCCTTTCCTTCTCCTGCGGTAGAAGATTCGCCAGAATTGGGGCAGTCAAAATTTTGATTTCACCGGTGCATCAGATGTTTGTTTGAATTTGTCCCTGAGTTATTGTACTTTGATGCTTTCTAAGTAATTGATCCAAGTTTCTCCTTTGTTGGATACATTTTCGCGTCCTCCTTACTTTTTTGATTAATTGCGCATATCATCGGTTTCGAAATACTTGGAACTGCTTGCAAATAAATACCAGTACTATACAAAGTGCAATATAGTGTATTGTTCCTGTGTAGCTTCTTGTATTCATGCCTCTTTAAATCCAGCCTCTTCTTTTTTTGACATTGATGCTTCTAAAACTGCTACTTATTTGTGCAGTGGGCTCTGAAAATTTAAGATGGTTTGGCTTTTCCTTATATACCTGAAAAGGATACAAATGTATGCAAATAAATAAGCTCATCAAGGACATCAATGAAGAATATTTTGAGTAGTATTAATGCAATTATTATGAATAATTATATGGGTAAATATGCCAAAGAAAAAAAAATCTAGGAAAAGGGAAAAGAGAAAGAACACATTCCAATGTCATTTATAGCAGGGAATTCTCAACAGGAGCAAGTTGAAAGGAAACAATGAACTTGGCCACAAACCTTTTATTCCACCACTCTAAAGAGGGGAATATTTTGTAGTGGGGGAGCATCCCATCCACCCATTTACTTTATGTCCAGCTTTATTACTTTCCTTTTTCTTCCTCGACACATGAAGTAAATAAACTTTCTCTATTGTGCAATGTTCACTGAAATAAAAGTCTTTTTAAAAAATAAAATTCCTTTCTAAAAATTTCAAGACCAAATTGGTGAATCAAAATTAGACAACCTGAGATGCATAGTAAACCGACCAAATGTCGCATAATAATATTTTTGCATGTAATAATCTTTTAGAAGAAATATTGTATTAATTTTTTTTTACCATTTTTTTTTTGCAGTAGACATAGCAATACTAATTTGGAGCTATATTGCAAGGTTCTAGTCTTATAAATTTTTTAATTATTTTTTTGCGGTAGATCAAAAATTGTAGCTGAAATAAAAGGCGGAATCCTTATTACCAATACCCAGAAACAATCATCGACCGTTCATTCGGTATATACTACGAATCGGTACCGATCGAACGACGCAAAATAGATATCTATACGAACTCGGGTCAAATCCTAGAGGTCTCCGTAAAATACGCCGCGGAACACTATACCGCGTCGAACTCCTCTCCGATCCTTCGCCGCCCTATAAACAATCCCCTCCTCCCCTCTCCCTCCTCCCACAAAACCTCTTCAGGTCTTTTTAGGGCTTCGAATTTTAGGATTTTAATTTAATTTTTTGGGCTCTCTTTCGGAGGAGGAATCATGCTCCTCTACCAGGATCTGCTCACCGGTATGATTTGCTTCCAAATTTGGGGATTTTGTGACCTAAACCGTTTTGATTTCTTTCGTTTTTTGGGTGAAATTAGTGGCTTTGGTGATGGTTTGTTTTTAGATCGTTAGCAAAGTTTGGATTTTGGGCGTCTTGATCTAGAAGTTGGTGTTATTTTACTGTTCTTGTATTATTTTGCAGAGCTTGATTCCTTTTTTGGGAGTATTTTGCGTCGAATTTTCTTATTTCTGATGAAAATTGACGGTTTTGGTATTCATAATCCTAGATCTGTAGGAGAGATTGGATTTTGGGCGTTTTAAACCTGAATTGGTGCTATTTGAGTATTAATTTTGTGGCTTGTTGCCGAGTTTGCCTCCTATTAGTTTTGTTTATGTTCAACTTTCAGAGAATTTGAGTGAATCGCAATATTTTTTCTTTTATGCTTCGGCATGATTTGTTAGAAAAACTAATAGAATTTGGAAATTATTTAGTCGATGTGGATGAGATATCAGAAATTGGTGTTTAATGCCCTAATTGTCGAGTCTTGTGTATTGATTGTGGGTGTGGATTATCTCACTTGATTGGTGTTAGTTTGATTTATTTCGAAAAGCTTGGTATCTGAGTTTAACCACCGTAATGCTGCATAAATCCCCTCGAAGGTAACAAAATTCAATGATGTATGGCTTGTAGCTTGTGTGTGCTTGTGCACGATCTAAATATTTGATTACGGTTATGAAGTGTGAATTTATGGGAAAAATATTTTTTGGTAGCTTAATGTTTAGTTAAGATAATATCATGTATATTGTAGTTCAGATACCTTGTTTTACTACTAACCTCTTTCTTTTTTTTGTAACAAATTTTGCAATGAAACTTTAGCTGATGGCCTAACGAATTTTTTTTGATTGTGGACATTGTACTTCTCTTGATGGTTTCTGTAAAATAGTGGATATACAAGAAGATCCACTCGTCATCTGGTCCTTATTACACTGACTTGCTGCTTGAACATTTTGTATGGCGTGAGAGTGAGAACACGCGATCTATTCTTGTCGTTGGTTGCTAATAAGCTGATGCTATTCATTTATGTTCTCTTTGTTACTTGCTAACAATATATAGTTTGGATCATTTGATAGGTGATGAGCTCCTCTCGGACTCATTCCCCTACAAGGAGATTGAAAATGGGATGTTGTGGGAAGTTGAGGGGAAGGTCAGTATTGCATTAGACCTTTTCTCATTTTTCCCCCTTTTTTCTATTTATCAAGTTTTTTGTGGGGACATTCACAAACTGATTTTCTTCTGAATTAATATCATCTGTACTTCTAAACTGGTGCTTAGTTCTAATGTCATCAGCGAATGATTTTACTCTACATTTCATAACATGAGAGAACTGCTGGAATAATGTTGTACATTGCTACTGGGAGAGCTTGGTTAATGAATTTAAATGTAGTAGTAATCAGCAAACTAACATATTAATCTATTGGCAGTGGGTGGTTCAAGGAGCCGTCAGCGTAGACATCGGTGCAAACCCTTCTGCAGAAGGTGGGGAAGAAGATGAAGGGGTTGATGATCAGGCTGTAAAGGTGGTTGATATCGTCGACACCTTCAGGCTTCAGGTTGTTTCTCCTTTTCCATTGAATGAAACTGATTTTTTTTTTTTTTACTTTTATTTTGGTCATGTAGACATAAGTCACTGTTGTTTGTTTCTTATAATATTTTATTCTAATATTACTCGATCTGTAGGAACAACCTGCTTTTGACAAGAAGCAGTTTGTTACATTCATGAAGCGGTACATCAAGAACTTGACGCCCAAATTGGACGAGGAGAAGCAGGAGCTTTTTAAGAAACACATTGAGGGGGCCACCAAGTTCTTGCTCTCGAAGCTCAAGGACTTCCAATTGTATGTTCTTTATTTTCTGTTTTTGTTTACCACCATTCTTCTACACTTTGATAGTATGATAGCCCCTATAATTTTTAAGGTTAAATGTACATATGGTCCCTGAAAGTTTTATGAATTGCAATTTAGTGTAACAGATTGATTCCCAAACATGAGTATCATTGAGTTTACATTCAAAATCTCTTCCACTTGTTAGTTTCACAGCTCCTAGTAGGAATAATATTGTGAGAAACTGGCTACGTTTAAGGTATTATTGTCTTTTATATTATTTAGCGCAAATTGCAATTTATCGAGAGTTCAGTGCCTATGCACATGCTACCAATTTTGAAACAATAAATAGAACCCAATACTTTTGGTGGTGAGTACTGATCTTATGTATTATATATATATATATATTTTTTTTTTTCCTGCAGTTTTGTCGGCGAGAGCATGCATGACGATGGTGGCATCGTATTTGCATACTACAAAGAGGGAGCGACTGACCCGACATTTTTATACTTTGCCTACGGATTGAAGGAGGTCAAGTGCTAAAGATGATGATGCCCCTCTATTTCCGCATTGCGTCAAGAAGACCCTGCTTGTTTTATCCTTTTTTTTTGCGTTTTGCCCCTTATGCATTGAACTAGTTTTAATGAGTACTTGCTTGATCTCGGTTTTAACTTAGAGTACTTGATTGAGGAATAATGCTTTCTTGCTCTTTTTGAATCCTTTCCTTATCGATTTCTATGATATTGTCAGAAAATTGGATTGGTAATCTACATGCATCAGCTTTTATTCTTTCTAGTGTCGTAATGGGATGCCAGTTACAAATTTTTTCTGTGGGTGAGTTAAAAATCAATTGCTGATAATGCATTTTTCTCGGTATTATAATCAGAACCTACATCATTATTTGATTTTCTTGTTCTCTCTTCGCCGCAATGCAGTAAAAATAGCACCTTTCTTCATGATTTGGGTTCTTATAATTAGCTAGATTTGTTCTTGCCGGCCGGTTTGATGCCATTCTGGTGTTCAGTGTGATATGTCGTCTGTCTCATTGTTCTCAGATGAAGAGGTGATTACTGTGATTAGTTTATCGGGAGCTATTTTGTTTGGTGAAAGATTCAGTTGGCCTAGATGAAGGCTTTTTCTACAAGATGCAATGTTGTTGTTTCTGCAGTTGAAGTTAAACAGTTTTAATCTCATCGTAATCGTAATTATGCAACTCTGGAGTGATGCAAATTAGCCAAATCTTATGATGATTGTGCTCCTTTAGGCTTCCCATCTGTATGTACTGCTGCTTTTGTGCGAAATGTTTACTTTCAACATTTTTGCCATTTGCACATCAGCACGTGGAGGGAAAGTCTTTAGTTGAAGCGCTGCATCGCTGCTGATAATAATCGGGATTGGTTCTTAGCTGACCAGGAATTAATGCTATGTTCAAATCCTTCCATTGATTGTTACATAATCCGGGCTACTCTACCTCTATTAAAATTTTAGTTTTTCTTTGGGCATTTTCATATTATCATCTCTCTTTCAAGTATTTTAACTATTAAAAATCAGCTACATGTTTAATTAAAGATATGAGTATAATAGTTAATAGTACTATAATATACTTTATAGATTTTTTTTCACTTCCTACAATATTGTACTATTTTTTTTTCTCCAAAGTTTGCTCGACTATTCTTGTTTTTTTTAATTCCTATATTATAAATAATAAATTTATAATTTTGTATAAAAATTGTTAACAAATACTTGAAAGTGGTAGAACATGTAATTGGAGTTTGAGCGTAGATCCCGCACCTGTCTATTCTAAAAGTTCCGTATCTATCTGATTCCTATCCTCTTCCAGTTCGTCCTTCTTCTGCTTTCTCGCTCTCTAGGCCTGATCGAAGCTTTCGAGCTCTTTCTGAAGTTGAGGATGAGCTTATTTTAACAAACAAAAGAAAAATTAAAAATAATTTGATAGAAATTTTTTAATAAGTCTACTATGAAGGTATAATTTATATTTTTTCTATTATTTAACGAATATTTTTTAATAAAGTTGTTAAATTTTATCTAAAATAATAATTTCTTAACAGCAACATAAAGATTGGCGAGAAAAAAAAAAGTAATATTTATAAGAAAAATATAGTGCATTTAAGATATATTATAGAGATTGATAAATAATAATATATGATTGATTGATGTCTTATAATGTAGTTAAAAAAAAAATAACGCTTAAAAGGGTGTGTTTGGTTCCACGTAAAACTGTGGAAAAAAATTTCGGTGGAAAAAAAAAAATCGGAGGAAAATAAATTTTACGCTCTCTAGTGTTTGGTTTGTAGGAAAAAAAAGTAGTTTTTCATTACGGTTGTTTGGTTGGGTAGAAAAAAAAATAAAAAAGTTGTAAATAAAAAATTATTATATATATTTTCTTTTCTTATATATTATATATATTATTAATATATAATAATTATCATATTATACATATTAGTATTATAATTTATATTTATGAATAAAATATATTATATAATAATTAAGTATGTAATATAATATATAATAATATATATATTTAATACTATAAAATAAATTACTATATATCTGTAAATAATATTTATATATAAAATATTATATAATAGTATATTTTTATTAAAAATAAAATACTATCTCTCAAAAAATATATATATATATAGAGTTTGACTGGGCTACTATCGGTAGTAAACCGTCCCGTTTACTACCGATTTGTTTTCGATGCTGGAGCTTCCAAATTGACGATCGGCACCGTTGAACATGATCTAGACCATTTAAACTATCTAGAAATCAAATTTCATGCTTTTTTGATATCATTAACAGAACGATCAAAGGGTTACAAAATCTGTAATTTTAATGGCCGATATGCTGTGTTTGCTCGTTTAACGGTATAGAAGAATCCAAATCAACTAAATTTTTGTTAGAAAATTTTTTGAACTATTTAAAATAAGATCTGTACTCTTGATCTTGATTACAAGACTTCTATCATCACTTTTTATAGGATATTCATTTTCAGCCATTCATTTTCTGTTCACTTGATGGACAAGAGAACAATATCGAAAAAGCGTGAAATTTGATTTCTAGATAGTTTAAATGGTCTAGATCATGTTCAACGGTGCCGATCGTCGATTTGGAAGCTCCAGCATCAAAAACAAATCGGTAGTAAACCGCTCGATTTACTACCGATAGTATTCTAGCAAAACTCTCTATATATATATATATATATATATATATATATATATATATATATATATAAGAAAAGAGTGGGGGAGAGTTGACCTCTCTCTCGCGGTCCACGAGGTGTAGTGGACCGCGTGCCGCTTCAGCCCCCAACGCTGCGATTTTTTTGGAACCTCGCATTTTCACGGAATCCGTAAAGAAAATTTTCTGAAAAAAAAAATTTATAAGCAAACAAACATCCGAATTTTACTTTTCAACGGAATTTTTTTTTACGGGGTGATTTTACATAAAACCAAACACACTCTAAGTGGAAGCGTTTTATATATCCTTCGCGGCGACGCGATTACGAATCAGAGTCCAATACTCCGAAGCCATCATCGACCGTTCATTCGGTATATACTACGAATCCGTACCGATCGAACGACACAAAATAGATATCCATACGATCTCGGGTCAAATTCTAGAACTCTCCGTAGAATACGCCGCGGAACACTATACCGCGTCGAACTCCTCTTCGGCCCTTCGCCGCCCTATAAACTCTCCCCTCCTCCCCCCTCTCCTCCTCCCACAAATCCTCTTCAGTTCTTTTTAGGGCTCGAATTTTCGGGTTTTAATTTAATCTTTTGGGCCTTTTTTCCGGAGGAGGAATCATGCTTCTCTACCAGGATCTGCTCACCGGTATGATTTGCTTCCGAATTTGCGGATTTTGTGCCCTAAACCGTTTTGATTTCTTTCGTTTTTTGGTGAGATTAGTGGCTTTGGTGATGGTTTGCTTTTAGATCGGAAGCAGAGTTTGGATTTTTGGCGTCTTAATCTAAGAAGTTGGTGCTATTTTAGTGTTTTGTTATTATTTTGCGGAGCTTGCTTCCTTTTTTGGGAGATTTGTGCGTAGAATTTTCTTATTTCTGATGAAAATTGACGGTTTTGGTATTCAGTAGTCCTAGATCTGTAGGACAGATTGGATTTTGGGCGTTTTAAACTTGAATTGGAGCTGTTTGAGTATTAATTTTGTGGTTTGTTGCAGAGTTTGCCTTCTATTAGTTTTGGTTATGTTCAACTTTCAGAGATTTTCCGTGAATCGCAATATTTTTTTCTTTTATGCTTTGGCATGATTTGTTAGAAAAGCTAATTGAATTTGGAAATTATCTAGTTGATGCGGATGAGATTCGTGAAATTGGTGTTTAATGCCCTAAAAGTCGCGTCTTGTGTATTGATTGTGGGTGTGGATTATCTCACGTAATTGGTGTTAGTTTGATTCATTTTGAAAAGCTTAGTATCTGAGTTTCAACCACCATAATGCTGCATAGATCCCCTCAAAGGTAACAAAATTTAATGATGTATGGATTGTAGCTTGTGTGTGCTTGTGCACGATCTAATTATTTGATTACGGTTATGAAGTGTGAATTTATGGGGAAAATATTTTTTGGTAGCTTAATGTTTAGTTAAGATAATATCATGTATATTGTAGTTCAGATGCCTTGTTTTACTACTAACCTCTTTCTTTTTTTTGTAACAAATTTTGCAATGAAACTTTAGCTGATGGCCTAACGAATTTATTTTGATTGTGGACATTGTACTTCTCTTGATGGTTTCTGTAAAATAGTGGATATACAAGAGGATCCACTCGTCATCTGGTCCTTTATTACACTGACTTGCTGCTTGAACATTTTGTATGGCGTGAGAGTGAGAACACGCGTTCTATTCTTGTCGTTGGTTGCTAATAAGCTGATGCTATTCATTTATGTTCTCTTTGTTACTTGCTAACAATATATAGTTTGGATCATTTGATAGGTGATGAGCTCCTCTCGGACTCATTCCCCTACAAGGAGATTGAAAATGGGATGTTGTGGGAAGTTGAGGGGAAGGTCAGTATTGCATTAGACCTTTTCTCATTTTTCCCCCTTTTTTCTATTTATCAAGTTTTTTGTGGGGACAGTCACAGACTGATTTTCCTCTGAATTAATGCCATCTGTTTTTCTAAGTTGGTGCTTAGTTCTAATGTCATCAGCAAATGATATTACCATACATTCCATAACATGAAATATCTACTCGAATAGTGCAGTGCATCACTACTGGGAGAGCTTGGTGAATGAATTTAAATGTACTAATAGTCAGCTGACTAACATTTTAATCTATTGGCAGTGGGTGGTTCAAGGAGCCGTCAGTGTAGACATTGGTGCAAACCCTTCTGCGGAAGGTGGGGAAGAAGATGAAGGGGTTGATGATCAGGCTGTAAAGGTGGTTGATATCGTCGACACCTTCAGGCTTCAGGTTGTTTCTCCTTTTCCATTGAATGAAACTGATTTTTTTTTTTTTTTTGTGACTTTTATTTTGGTCTTGTAGACATAAGTCACACTGTTGTTTGTTTCTTATTATATTTTCTTCTAATATTACTTGATCTGTAGGAACAACCTGCTTTTGACAAAAAGCAGTTTGTTACGTTCATGAAGCGCTACATCAAGAACTTGACGCCCAAATTGGATGAGGAGAAGCAGGAACTTTTTAAGAAGCACATTGAGGGGGCCACCAAGTTCTTGCTCTCGAAGCTCAAGGACTTCCAGTTGTATGTTCTTTATTTTCTGTTTTTGTTTACCACCATTCTTCTACACTTTGATAGTATGATTGCTCTCTCAATGAAACCGATTCGTATAATTTTTAAGGTTAAATGTACATACGGTCCCTTACAGTTTTATGAATTGCAATTTAGCGTAACACATTGATTCCCAAGCATGACTGTGCTTGAGTTTACATTCAAATTCTCTTCGACTTGTTAGTTTCATAGCTCCTACTAGGAATAATATTGTGAGAAACTGGCTACGTTTAAGGTATTATATTGTCTTTTAAATTTTTAGCCCAAATTGCAATTTACCGAGAGTTCAGGGCCTATGCACATGCTACCAATTTTGAAACAATAAATAGAACCCAATACTTTTGGTGGTGAGTACTGATCATATATATTATATTTTTTTTTTTCCTGCAGTTTTGTCGGCGAGAGCATGCATGATGATGGTGGCATAGTATTTGCATACTACAAAGAGGGAGCGACTGACCCGACATTTTTATACTTTGCCTACGGATTGAAGGAGGTCAAGTGCTAAAGATGATGATGCCCCTCTATTTCCACATCTAAAGTGGGTTAGAGTCCTTGTTAAGTTGATATTTTTTTTTCCTCTTTTGCCTCAAGCAGATGCTGCTTCTTTTATCGGTTTTTTTTTTTTTTTTTTTTTTTTTTTTTTTTTTTTTTTGCTCTTTATGCATTGAACTAGTTTTAATGAGTACTTGTTTGATCTCGGTTTGGTGTTTTTATTAATTTGAGTACTTGATTGAGGAATTAATACTTTCTTGCACTTTTTGAATCCTTCTCCTTATCGTATTCTATGATTTTGTTAGAAAATTGGATTGGTAATCTATGTGCATTAGCTTTTGTTCTTTGCAGTGTCGAAATGGGATGCCAGTTATAATTGGTTTTGTAGATTTTTTTTTGTTTGTGGATTCTTCTCTCTCTAATGTCACTTTGGAAGACAATTTTTTCCTGTGTGTGATGCTTGAGACTAATTGGTCGCCAACAACAACATGTTTAGCCAATCAATGAAGAGGGTAACCGCTTTACCCTCCTTTTGGATTTAATTAAATTTATAATTTGTTAAAAATCAATTTCTGATACTGCATTTCTCTCGGTATTATAATCTTAACTCACATCGTTATTTGATTTTCTTGCTCTCTTTTCGCCGCAGTGTTGTAAAAATAGCACCGTTCATGATTTGGGTTCTTATAAATAGCTAGATTTGTTCCTGCTGGCCGGTTTGATACCATTTTGGTGTTCAGTGTGATATGTTATCTGTCTCATTGTTCTTAGATGGAGAGGTGATAACTGTGATCAGTTTATCGGGAGCTATTTTGTTTGGTGAAGATTTAGTTGGCCATTTTGGAAATAAATAGATGAAGGTTTGATTCTGATTGAGCCTTTTTCTATAGGATGCGATGTTGTTGTTTCTGCAGTTGAAGTTTACAGTTTTCGTCCTAATTTTGCAACTCTGGAGTGATGCAAATTAGCCAAATCTGTTGATGATTGTGCTCCTTCGGGCTTCCCATCTGTACCGCTGCTTTTGTGCGAAATGTTTACTTTCAACATTTTTGCCACATGCACATGGAGGGGAAGCCTTTAGTTGAAGCGCTGCATCGCTGCTGATAAAAATCGGGATTGGTTCTTGCTGACCAGAAATGTCAAATTCAATCCCTTCCATTGAGAGTTACATAATCCAGGCTTGTTTACCTCTATTAAAATTTGAGTTTTTCTTTGGGCATTTTCATATTATCATCTCTCTTTCAAGCATTTTAACTATTAAAAGTCATCTACATGTTTAATTAGAGATTTGAGTATAACAAGCATTTTAACTATTAAAAGTCATCTACATGTTTAATTAGAGATTTGAGTATAACGGTAGTAATACTATGCTTTCGAAGGATTCTGAGTGAATCATGCATGGTCAACAGCACAGAAAATAGAATAGTACGGACGTCTCCAAAAGCAAGCATGCAGATGCTGGAAATGCATAATCTAAGATTTTTAAGCGTAGGGCTCACCATTCTATGAGAAAAGCAGAAGACATGGGGCCAAGATACTCTCCCTTGCAAAATTGGTCAAAACAATTTACAACCTAACGAGGAACCCACGTTTCATGGCACCCTTGGATTCTCTATACATTTAGAGGAAGCAAGGAAATTTAAGCCCTATGTAGCAAAACTTTGTCCTTCAAATCTGACCGCAAGCGGCTGCTGCAGCTTCAAAAACAGAGCAAGAAACTTGAAAAACAAAATGAAGCCACCATTCTCTGCCTTGCTGCTTCTTTTAAGTACCTAGAAAAGAAAAAGAAGAAGAAGAAGAAGAAGAGTGACTGGAAAGAAAAAACTAAATTTTCAGAAAGTAGGGTGGGGGGGGAGAGGAGGTACGGACGAATGCTGAAGGGTCAAAAACATATTTCTTTAGATGCCCAGGAAAGGTCCGGAAGTCGCTGAATCTTTTTTCTGAACAGTTGTTAAGTCAACAAGATGCCGCATTGTCGGCCTGCCGTGTGGACAGTTCCAAGGAGACTTGAGGCCTGTCAAATTGTTCAGTATCTGAAGACACAAAGATGACCAATGAAAGCAAGCTTAGCGAAGCTGCAAAACAACTAATAAACTGAGAACACAGGTGCAATTTTGCTGATCACTTTTCCCCCCTTGATGTAGGAACAGGAGTTGTACCGTGCCAACACCTTGTCGGCACGGTATGACATAGCCTGCGCAGAATATGTCTATAGCCACTGCCAATAGACTCATATGTGCTGGTCCAATTGTCGACCGGATCTGCTGACACATGAATCCTCATATACATATACTATCTATATCAACAAGTTCTACTCCTGCCTTTATTATCAGCAAGGTTTCACTGATCACCTTCTGCATCTCCGTCTTTGTGAGTGGATCGCCAATCATAACGGATGTCCGGCAGGCCCTTGAAGCCAACATAGCACGTACTCTCGAAGGGCAGATAGAATCAGCTGTATCCATTTTGTAGTTACTGATTATTGCACAATCTCCTTGGCCGTCAACAAGGGCCGAGATAAGCTCTCTCACATCTGCGTCACGAAAAAGGAGGGGAAAAAAAGAAAAAAGAATTAGAGACCATCCATGTAAGATGTATCCTACTGCAAACATGAATACGGGGGGTGTACCTTCAGTGCCAAATGTTATGTTTTTACTGAAGGGCACAGCTTTTAACAGAAAATGGTGACCAGGTGGAGCTTGCAAATCCTCAACTAAAATAAAACCATTTTTCCTGACAAAACCAGAGAAAAATTAACCACTCTGGACAGAGCAAGGCTCTGAATGAGCTACAATGAAAAGGAATATACAACAAATGTTGATTGAAAACTTTAAGAAAATTTCAGTACATTTGAGATACATTGTTAGTATTCTACTTTTCTTTTCTTTTATGGTCCAAAGTTTCATTTCCTCCCATGCAAAGTTAATTATCCAAAACTAGAGTAAATCACAAATTACTGATAAATGATCACATCACTTGAACAATACATGGGGGAAGGCAAGCACGTTGCATACCTGATAATATCTATGTGCATAGAAGCTACTACTTCCTCTTCCGGTGATAGTTCCAACCTTATCGGTCTGTATTCAAACATATATAATGTGAATTAATAGACAGATTAAGAATGAAGTAGAATGAAAAATAACTACATTGATATTTCTAAAGAATGATACATATAGATGACAAACTCCTTACTGAAGTAGGGGCTGTAAATTCAAGATTGTTGAACGGGAGAGGCGCTCAAAATTGTACTTTTCATCAGCAGCATGCTGTAAAGTATAAAACATCATAGTGTTATTCTAATCCAAGTCAAAATAGCAACAGTTAGAATTATTATAAGGTTCCAAACAACATAACTTTCATCCGCTTTATCTGTACAACGTAACCGGGACATTGAAGTTCGTTGATGTAAAAGAGAGGAATAATTTACCTGATCAACAATAAATAAGTCTTTGTCTAATTTTCCAATAATGAAACCAAGATTGAACTGCCCAACAATCTGAAACATGTCATAATACTCGATGCTATTAATCGATTCTTACAAGTCATTCTTATGCTGATATTGAAAAATAAAATTACATTAGTTTTAATTGATTCTCACCTGCATTCGTCCAAAATCCTCCTTTCTAAAAAATCTCTCCAACTCATTGGTAGCTGCAGCTAGACAACAAGCTTTTCCCTCATCATTTTCTGGTTGAAAATTTTCAAGTGTTGCAGCAGTAAAACACCTAAGATGAGACACAAGCAAAGGAACATAAGCACATAACCACAAAAGGTGTGTTCGCTTGTAAAAAATAAAACACAATGATTTAAGGGGCTTACATATATCTCCCTGCAAAAATAATATATTTACATTATATACCGTGTAAAACTTGAATTATCATATATTACCCTCAAACAGTGCAGTTTCCTACAAAAATACCGTATGTTAAGCTACACAGTCATCCAATTCATGGGTGAAAATTGCTTTTGTATCAGAAGAAGAGCATTAGAGAGCGGTACTTTCTGTAAGTAAAAGGGTATACATGTCAGTATGTCACAATCAAGTTTTTAAAGGGAATGTATTGAAATTCAGATTTTGCTGGGATATACAAGGTATTCATAAGTTAACAAAGTTGAAGATATTGACAAGCACAAGAAAGTTCAATGACCTTCCAGTCTTTCTTTCCTTATATGTGGAATCGCCTGAACATAGTAATGAGAGCCTCTGTTGCCTTCTTTTCCTAAGCTCATCGAGACTAAATTGCAAAAGCGGGTATGTTCTCAAACCAGAGCAGGGCTTAAGAGCACAACTATCTTCATCACTTCTATTTGGGAATGGGCAGGTGGTTGAAAGATTTCCAAAATCCCCTTCATGATCTTCGCCAGTAGAAGTTTCCGATACAGATGCTAAAGCACATAGATCACGTGTTTCTGTCTGCTGGAATAATAGCATTCGGTTCAGTGACTTACAAAAAATAAAGTATTCAGATTATAATACCGATGTTCATCTTCATCACTTCTAGTCATCTATTTCACTGAAGATTGATCTATGAAGTAAGAATCAAGAATCAGAAGAACAACAATTTAGTAAAACAAATGTTAAAAGTTTCTGATCCTTTCCATCTTACCATGCTCGGACCTCCATCATTAGCATCACATTCACCAGAAAGAGGTAGTCCAACAGCCTTAGAGACATGCGATGGCACATAATTCCATGGAAGTTTTTTCCTATTTCCTCGAAGCAAATCATTTTCCAGAATATCTGGAGTGGCTTTTGCAATTCGACATGAACTGGTTTCATTCCTCAGTACGGGAACTTCAGACAGAAGACCACAACTATCTTCATGCTTCCTCTTATGTACAGCAACAAACTTTGTAAGAAAAGACTGAGCAAAGTTTGAATGAGAAGGTTTATCTCTCTGTACTTGCCTTCCATCAGCTGTACTCTTACCATCAACTTCTGCAGCAAGCTCAGATAAGTCCTTTGGCTTCTTAAACTGGTAAGCAGAAAGCTCTACAGGTTTCCCAACTTCAGAGCTCAAATCTTTTAGCGCAGAGCTCTTTTCGTCAGCATGAACAATCTCGGCTGTCAAATTCCTTGAGAGATCCTCATCTTCATCCATTTTTGCAGTTGACTCAAAAAAAGCTTTTGGCTTCTTGAACTGGTAAGAAGAAAGCCCTTCAGATTTCTCAACCTCGGAGGTCAAATTCTTCAGTGGGGAGATTTTTTCGTCATCTTCCTTATCAGGATCTTTAATGCTGTTAACGGAATAACTGCATTCATGAGGAGAGTAAATCTTTTCCACAACTTCTCGTAAAGAGTGCATTAGCGACCCCTCATCTGAAAAGAAAATCTTCCTCTTATCAGGGGTAACATTAACATCATACAATGTGGTTGGGACAATAAAATTCAAGACAGCAATGGGATATTGCTTGGCGTTTGAGCTTCTATATAATTCGTTAAGAAGTTTGCCTACTTTGGGCAAATCTACTGGTCGACCATTAACATAAAAGAACTGCCTATCTCCCAAATTCCGACCACTTCCATATCCAGGCTTGGAAATAAAACCTTCAATTTTGCAGCCGTCTGATTCTGTTAAATTTAAAGGCTCTAAGCTTTTGAATGTATCTAAACCAAATACATTTATAATGTTGTCTTTGAATGAGCTACTTCCTTGAGTTTTCAGCACGACTGATTTTGAACCTTTACCAGTTGTGTTGGTGCAAAGTAACCGAACACCTTTGGCAATTAGCGCGTAAGCCTGAACAGAAAGAAAGAAAAAACTAAAAAAAATAATTAGTCAGAAAGTTTAGAATCAGCCATTCATGAAGATAGAATGGATTCAGAAACAATAAGAAGTCAAAAAAGAACCATGATACATTTCATGAAGTAGAAATGAATTGAGCACATTTCGACGCTTGTTAAGGAGAAATTGTCAGACTAGATGATCATCAACCAAATAACATGTGGAGAAGTTCAGAGAAAGTAGGTAAAAGTATACTATGAACCCCTCCAACTATAGGTCTTTCAAAGTACCTTGAACTTCTACTTTTCAAATTTGACTCCTAAACAACATGCTGTTTTGATTTCCGAAAATCTTGTTTTGTTCTATCAGTCAAGACTAAATAGTTTCTGTTTCAGAAGATAAAGAATACGTCATCAAGTAACAAAATATTCTGTTAAGCTACAGTACATTTTGTGAAAGTTGCAGCTACAGTTGCCTTCCAATGAAATGTTTGTGAATAAAAGGGCATGCTCATTGAGAGGTTCAAATTCCCAAAAATCTAAAGATTGGGGAACTATTTCCGTATGACCAAAAGTTGAAGGGATGTTCATACAATTGCGCCAAGGAAATGAAGTACCGGAAAAAAGGAAAAAACATAGTATGAAGCACAGGAATTAACTCACATTCAATAGAGAGACAAGCTTTCCATATTCTCTTCGAATATTCCGACTAAATTCTTTACTTCGAACCGGAAGAGGAGAAAATAATTTCTCAACCGTCACAGTAGTCCCCACTGGACGTGCGGTTTTCCTCTCAGCGGATATTGAACCTGAATGATCAAAATCCAAGTGGGTTCCAACAGGCTCTTTTTTTGTTCTCGTTTCAATAGACAGTTTTCCTAGGGCACAAAGGGAACTTAACGCCTCTCCTCGAAAACCAAAAGTGGTCAAAGAGTGTAGATCGGAAAAATCCGAAATCTTGGAAGTGTGATGCTTGAGAGCAAGAGCCTGCAGCAGCCAACTCCGTAAGCAGAACCAATATGAGCGATACAATGAACAAATAAAAGAAAAGGAAACTTTCCTCTAAACCATTTCATCTAATACTTAAAAGACTAGACATTACCGAAGGACAAGTAACTGCCTGTTTGGCCTGGGTTTTGGAGCAGCTCCTCAAATTTAGAAAGCAAACGCGCTCGAAGCCAAGCGTTTGGCAAACTAAAAGTCTAGAGATTTTCTTGTGCCAAGAAGCTAAAGTGAGGTTCTGGGACCTAAAAGCAGAAGCTCCAACATGAAGCTTTTGCTTCTGTTGCAGCATGAAGCTATCAAGGAGATCTAACAAAAAGGGCATCAGTGCTGTTTTGCACAGAACTTTGCCAGATCCTAAATATTGCCAATATAGGTTAAATTTAAAAAATTACAACTTCGCTGGAGGATAAATAAATAAGATGAGAACTATACTGTAACTAAAATGAGAGAACCACAGGACCAAGGATAAGAATGTACAGCTTAAATAAAAAGGAAGGATTTTGCAAATCATGATTGGAAAGAACAAGTAAACATATGAACTACAAACAAAAACAAACAACCCAAGGCACCAAACAATTACCTGGAAATTATCGGGCGAGATGCCGCAACCATTGTCTATCACCTTAAAGGACTCCTCGCCATACTCTTTGAGACTTATCTCGATACTGGTGGCGCCGGCATCCAAGCTGTTCTCCACCAACTCCTTCACAGCAGAAGACAAATCCAAAATCACTTGGCCCGAGCAAATTCGGTGGATCACCGCCTTGTTTATCGGCTTAATGGCCGGAGAATCGCTCTCTCTTCCCATCTGTTGTTTCAGGGGAACCAAACCACATGCATTTTCACATAGATTCTCATAAAGCTAAGGTTCTGTGACGCGGAAACCCTAGAAGTTGAGGAAAAAAATCGGATCTTTCGTACCTGGAGAGGAGGAGGAGGCCGTGATTGGATCAGGATGAGGGGTTGGGGCGTAGATTGGGGAGGGAGATTGAGGACGAAAGCGCCACGGAGGAAAAACCCTAGAGCTCCCGAATAGTTCGCTCCCCCACCCAACGAGTACTTGGCGCCAATGGGAGGAAAGGTGTTGAAGAATCTTTTATATTCCGAGCCTTCAATTATTTAATTTATATTTTTTTATAAAAATTTGCAAAAAACATTACATCTCTCGATTTAGAAGGGAAGAAAAAAAAAAAAAAAAAACAGGACTACTATGCAGATTTCAAAGTTCATGGAAGCAAGGTGATAAACGTGAAGGAGGGCCTATGATTGATTTATTTTGGAATTTCATTTAATTCGACAATGATTCCACTAAGGCTTAGTTTGGTTTTTTTTTTTTTTTGAGAGAGAAAGGTAACACGTTAGTACGTTACCCGTTTCATTTACTTTTTTTAGAAATAAACTTAACTAGAAATGTGAATCAACTAGGATTCGAACTCGGAACCTCGGGTACCAACCACGAAGCCCTTTGCCATTTATTTTTTTTAGAAATAAACTTAACTAGAAATGTGAATCAACTAGGATTCGAACTCGGGACCTCGGGTACCAACCACGAAGCCCTTTGCCACTTGTGCTATTAAATAAAATGCAGTTAGGGTAAAAGCACATAGGGATATACTTCTGCGTTCTCCGGTGAGACCGTAGAAAATATATCGTAACCGACTCATCGCAATATGCGGAACGCAATATTACGTACGGAAACTAACATGATATTTTTCCATCGTACTTTCTCACCGCACGTAACGCAATCTCCTCCAAATTCCAAATGAAGCCTAAATTTAACAGCCCCATTCGCGCTCCTGTTAATGATCGATTGCTGACATAGTAATTGCAATTTAAAGCTTCTAATTTTCCTCTACGTATAACTTCAAAATATTACTCAAAGAAATAACTTAAATCAAAATAGTAAAATGTTGACCGTGTGAACAAGAAATAAAAAATGAAGGTCAACTGCCTATTTCAATATGACGTCAATGCAGGGTTGAAACTTTTTACTGCAGCATAAAGCTGGAACAAGATTCAATGGTGCAAAAAGCAAAAGCTCCTACTAAAAAGATTAAAAAAAAAATGTTAGAAATTTCGTCGAACTGCTCATGCAGAGGACCTGTCCACACAGGCCCAACAGAAAAAAGCCACAAGAAAATCATCTTCCTTTGAAGTAGTTCATTTTTAACCATTTATAATCATATTGTTAGCTTGCTTGTCACCTTTCCAACAGTGAAAAGAAATAAACATAACATCTCATCCCAAAGGGTTGTTTGATCCTTTAAAAAACCTCGACAACAATTCTGCAACAAAATAAGAACATTAGTGGTTCCCAACATAGCTCATTTTTCTGTTCCGATTACAAATGTACAAGAGCAAAAATAAGAAAACAAAACCCAACATCCAAAAACAGAAAAATACTGTACCATTTCCACAACTTAGAAGCATCAGAAACAAAGAGAGACAAAAAGTTCTTCTCAGATAATTAAACAGTAAAAAGTACAATCTTTGTCACAACTATAAAGATAAACGCACAAGCATTATGCAACTTTTGTGGACATTTCAATTTACAGGAATGTATGATGTTTTCTCATCAGAAGATGAAAAAGTAAAATAAAGAAAAATAGCAACAAATAGAGACTTCCCGTTTGCTAGTAAGAATTAAACAAATTTTTGCAGGATCATAATAAATAAACAAATCAGACAAATATGATTGACCAGAAGTTGCAAATTTTATTTTCTTTCGCCGAATTCTATTGTATATATACAGATAGAAAGGCCTCCAGAAATGTTAAAAGTGCCACAGATTAAGGACACCCGGAGAAGAAAAAGAAAACAAAAGGTTATACTATACCTTTAGGTGAGATTAAGATTGATCAAACATAACTTAATATTGATATAAATTACCAACAAATTATAAATAAACTTGCTATCCAAAATTAATTACATTTGGAGCCTGACAAAGAAACCAAGCACTCGCTCTCTCTCTGCTCATGTTTCAAGACTGTACAACAGACAGATAGATTGATGGATGGATGCCTCTCAAACTCTACATAAAATAGCTGAGCGCTTTCTTCTTCCTCGATCCGCCTTCGCCATATAGATCGTTCCATTGGAGAAGCTCATTCATGTTCGCAGAGTCCGATGACACACTTGCACATACCTACATGAGCATAAATTCCGATCTTGTTAGAGGTTGTAATAGGATATGCTCAAAGGCGTGCCAAGGTTTAGGAGCATATCTATACATGAGGCAAAATCATCATCTATTCATGCATATAACATACCCCCCAAAAAATCTGAATCATTTGATATATATACCCATCAAAAGTGCAGTTTCTCACAAAAATAACCCTTCTTTGTATAACGTAAGATGTCTGACCACAAAAGGAAGCCCAAAAAATCTTGCCTATATCCCTTGAAATAGGTATACTGGAACTTCAAGCTAACAGGTCTACAAGGTAAAAGAATTAGAAAATTTATATAAAATGACAAAGAATTACCTGCTCCTGTGCGTATTTCAGATCGTCCATGTTTAAAGGACGAATGTCTTCAGTTCCATGCAACCCAGGTACAGGGCTACCTTCTGCTAGTGCCAAACTTCTCTCCTGCAGATGGCAAAGTTATATGTAACATCAACAATAACAAAAGGGGATTTAAAGACATGGCATCTGCAAAATCAACTATTTGCAATTTATACACCAATAAAAATGATTTTTCATATATATGCCTCAAAGGTACAGCACATTACAAAAATACCCCTAACTTGGGGAGTCCTGCATTTCAATTCACAGGGCAAGTTGGTTTTGCATTATAGATAGTTGTCCAAGGGTTTTGCATTATAGATATCTATAAGAGTTTAAATTTTCTAAGAGCGTATCGAAAAATTCAGGTTTGATTTGGCAGAGACATATGGAAATAGATAAATTTTGCAGGGATACATATGTAAAAATATCAAATATTTATGAGCGCAAGTTTGTCTAGAAAAGTCCGACCATATATTATTGGTGATCCAATACTAACCTTTTTTTCCTTTTCCAAAATTTCTCTAATGGGTCGATGAGCAGCAGTTACACAGAGATTCTGAAATTGAATGGGATAATGCAGGTTAGCTGATCAGAAAAATCAAATTTCGTAAAGCGAATAGGAAAAAAGAAGTCCAGATAACCTTCAAATCACTTCCTGAATACCCATCGGTCATATTTGCAACAGCTTCCAGATCGACATCTGACGCCAAGTCTTCCTTGGCCAATATCACTCTCAGAATCTTTTCTCTATTTGATGCTTCCGGTAAGTTCACCATTAGTCTGTAAATGCATAAGTAAACGAATTAAGTAGCAGTACTGTACAAAGCCCAAAATATTGTAGAAAGTGCCGCTTTAGCCTATCTTCTACATTCTACAAAGCAAAAACTATCAAAAACCAGGTTTTCTGGTAACAAATAGTCTAAAGCTTTTGCTGTGACAGAATGCCATGCTTTTGGGCCCAGAAATAGAAGCTCAAATTTGAAATCGCAGCTTCTGCAGCAAGAAGATAGAGGAGATCTTAATTAAAAAGGAAGTTAGTACTGCTGCTTCTACCACTCCACTCAAACAGTAAAAAGCTCCAGCTAGACTAAACAAGCCCTAACCAAAGTTTTAAGAACAGGTTTGAATCAGTAGGTTGAACCGGGTCTGACTGGCACTAGATGTGTTAGCAGTATGGTCACATCTAAAATGCAGAAAAGAGGAAAAACCACATAGATCGATAGTTGTATCTTGCAAAACAGTTATACCAATTGATCTGGACGGTCCTGCCAAACCAGATGCATAACAGATTTCAGAAAATGCCCTGCCGTAATATTATTACTTTTAAAGCTTTGAAAGCCAACTTTTCGTTCATCCAATTGAACCAGATAGTTGAACTGGTATTGATCAGACTAAATGGCCTTCAATTTGCTTATCAAACCGGCTTTTATTAAGTCCAAATTCCGTTATTTACCTCCGAGGAAGCCTTCTTATGACGGCCTCATCGAGGTCAAAAGGTCTGTTTGTGGCAGCAAGAACCAACACACGTTCTTTGTCCTTGGTACGCAGACCGTCCCAGTTCACCATAAACTCATTTTTCATCTTGCGCATCGCCTCATGCTCTCCTGGATTTTCCCTCCTCCCTAACATACTGTCAACCTGTGCAAACAAAAAGCAAGTATTGAAAATGAAGCATCGCTGTAAAACAACAATGATTAGAAAATTAAAAGAACAAGTAGTTCATATTACAATAATTAAAAAAAATAAAATATTGCAGAGTCATCGAACTCATGCCCAAAAGGTCTCTCAAAACAGGGTATTTGTGTAAGTACAAGGGTAATAGATATGAAATTAACTTTCTTAAGGGCATATATGCAACTTCAGATTTGCAGGATATATGCGTAAGATGTAAGCAGATGATTTTGCAAGGGTACATATGTAAATATATCAAAAATTCTCTAGCTGAGAGGAATTAGAAAAAATGAGTTAAAAAAAAGTTCACAAACCTCATCAACAAAAATGACGCTCGGAGCAATTTTACTTGCCAACGAGAAAACTGCTTTCACATATTTCTCCCCTTCCCCGAACCACTGATATTAATCAGGTTCATATTTTGTCAGGAAAAGAAGGAATAAAAAAACAAACAAACAAACAAACAAGCATTGTGAACCAAATGTAAATCATCCTTAATTGAGAAAATACCTTTGAAGAGATGCTCGACATTGAAATGTTGATAAAGTTTGCACCTGCTTCTGTTGCCACAGCTTTAGCAAGCATGGTCTTCCCTGTACCAGGAGGACCAAAGAGAAGTATCCCCTTGCAAGGCTGTAAAAAAGAAAAGGAGAAAAAGGAAAAGCAGACAAAGATAAGCTCACAATAGATAAACAGTCATACAAGGGTTAAAGAGAATTACCATAAGCCAAGAGTTAAAAGACTATTCTTACTTATATGGGGGGAAAGCAAATATCAATAAAATTATGCTAATGATTTCATCAAATTTCTTCATGTAACTATATGAAGGCAGCAAGGAAAATGTAGACAACAGAAAGTTAAATAATTTAAAGTAATTTCAACAGACTTTCTTCAGTTCTTCTAGATCTACTAAAGAACAATTCCTAAAGCAAAACCTTTTTTTACTATATCTTACTCATCAAATTTAGAGAAATGAATCATAAACTTCATCATATTTTTAATAAATTGCATAAATAAAAGCTCAAAACAAGTAACTTCAAAATATCAGCCAGCTACTTCTCACCAACTTTTTCAAGTTTCTTTCGAAATTATTTGAAGTTGATGAAATTGAGGGATTAAAACTGGGGGCGCCCATTCTCCAAAATTAGCCCTTAATTTCATCAGCTCAATATTTCAAATGAGAGAATAAAGAGAGTTCTTAAAATAACCCAAGTCCTTCAGCTGAAAAGGCAAAAATAAGGGTGCCACCCCATGCAAGATCACCGGTGGATTGAAATGCTTATTTGAAATTTGGTCTTACCAGATCATTTAACTTGAGAAACAAGTATCTCATGGCTAGTTTAAGAAAAGAAATGACTTAGATTTTCTGAGTAGAGAAATTGCTGAGATGCTCCTACATCAAGTAAGATGGCCATGGCCAAATATATGCAACATAAATCAAGTCAGTTTTGTACACACACATGTGAATCATCCAAATTAAGAGGATACTTCTCTACAAAACCAATCCCCAACAAAAGCTTCTATCACAAAGTTAAATATGCCAAACAGCATACCTTGGTCAAATGTCCTTTGCAGAACAATTCTGGCCTTTGTAGAGGAAGCATCACCAATTCCTTCAATGTATCCTTTACATTCTCTAGTGCTCCAATATCATCAAAAGTAACCCCAATATCACTAGGTGGAATAACATCAGCCAAAAGCCTTTTTTCGAATTCATTCTCAGTAACCACATCCTGAAAACATTTATGGTAAAAGCTATAAAATTTTACTTCACAATATTAACGGAGGAACCAAACATTGTGCATAAATTCAATGTGTAACAAAAGAGCAAGAGACCTTGAGTGACTTTTTTGAACTCTTCGTATCGTTCTGCATACTTTGCAGCATAGCGAGGCCATGATTGAGGCTGTGAACAATGATGCATAGCATGTCAGGAGGCAAAAAAAGTATCAACTTTATTTAATCAATAGAATGCAGAACAAAAGTTGTAAAAAACAATATTACCTTTCACTGGACAGTACGAGTTTAGCATTCTTGGCAGGTGCATCAATTTTATTATGCTTAACATGATGACTAACAGCAAAACCAACAATTTTGTCCACATCTATATAAAAACAAAAACCAACACAAAAGATGATCATACTAAGCTTCGTAATTATGAGGTGATTAATTCAAGAGCATACTCACTTTCATTAGTTAGTATTTGGTCCTTGACAGCTATTTCTTCAAGATCATTACAATCCATTCCAATACGATTTAGGAACTGCATAAGGTGGGGGGAAATTGAATTAGAGAATATTATAAATCCCTTAAATAAAAAGAGAATAATAAATCACTTAAATAGAAAAGGAAATAATAGGAAGCATTATAGTGATCTTAACCTGGTCTTGTTCAAACGATACTGGTTTAGAAGAAAAAAGAAAGAAAGAAAGCAAATCATTATAATGAAATATAATATCTGGAAGAACCGTTGATGTATTCCAAGAGCTAAAGGTCATTCCAACTTCCAAGAATACAAAACAATAAAAACAAATAGAAGTTAAAATATCAACAATCCAGAACACTAAAATTCTTCTTATTAGCCTAACACTATTAAATAAACAAGGACAACCTCATCTATTTAAAAGATCACTCCAGATCAATAAATTTACGCTACAATCACTAGTGAGCAAAAAGAACATGATGAGTTCCATGAAACAATGGAGTTTAGGAAGCAACGAATGTAAAAGTATTACATCACTAGTTATGAAGTAATTTGGAAAGGAACTAGCCTGTCAACTCAACTAGAGTACAAGCATTACAAAGATTAACAGAAGAGACAGAGTATAACTTTCTTTTCTCCTAATTTCTACCAATGTTAATCAAGGATAACTAAAAGAGAGTAGTCTACATATACATCCCAGCAAAATCATGTAAATATCTCAAAAGAAAATCAAGTGGAGATATGGAGTATATGTATGATTTGGAAGGCATGCATGTAAATATCTCATAGAAAACATAAGCATCTCTAGTTTCGAAAAAGGTAAGCAGTAGCAACTTACAGAGCGAATGTTACAAGTATTAGACTTGGCTTTAAGGGTTTCAACATCCCGATCCAATTGTTGTTTCCAATCCAAAAGTTGAGCTTCATCCTGAAGAATATTCTGGATATCATGGTCTACTTTCTAAAAGGACAAAAGCTAAGTAGAACAAAAAAGATTGAAGGCAAATATTGCACCTGTGGAAGTTGAATAGAAATTTTATTAGGAAAAAGTTTAGTGAGCTGCTTTATTGCCTTAGGCATTTCTTTGCTTCTCTCATGCAGCCTCCCAAAGTTATCCTGCATGATAGAGAATAAAATAAGAAATAAAAAAAGAAGAGTAGAAAATTGACAGGTAGACATCTTCAAAGAGAATGTAATAGCGCACATTAAGTAAAATTTGTTGATGACAGAGCTGCGGACAACGCATAAAGAAATAAGACTGGAAAATATAATCCATCAAAAGAAAATCATAACAGAATGCCGCATAAATATGCTTACTGGGAAAGCAAAGTCAAGCAATGCCTGGCTGCTTGTGAATTTCGTAAAAAGAAGGCCTCCAGGATGTGACTGCAATAAATAACAACAACAATATATTATCAACATATGAGATAAAATAGCATATATATCCCTAGAAAATAATGTAAAAAAAAATGCATACTCCTTTAACATCTCAGTTTTTAATATACTCCTTGCAAGTGAAATTTCCACAAAAATAACCTTTTCTTCAGTTGAGTCATTCAATTCAGGCTGGTTTTTGCAGGAAAAAAAAAGATTTTTCAAAGAAGGCAATTCTCTGTGTGTTTGTGTGTGTTTGTGTGTGTGTGTGCGTGTGTGGAAAAGTTTTTCAGGGACAAAGAAGAAAATTCACTTCCAAGGATATACATGTAAATAGATAATTTTGCAGGGGTATGCATATAAATATCATCTGATAAAAGTATTACCTTCTCTTTGCGGCTGTCCATCTGGGTGTGGGAACCTACTATGAGAACACCTGGTGGTAGCAATTCGAGCTTACTCTTCAATGTTACATATGAATCTGAACTTCCAGTCATAGATTTCTCAATATCCTTAAGTAGTATAATTAAAGGACCACTTTTACTTTCTTCCAAAACTACCTGAAAAACAAGACACATGTTAGGACTTGATTCTGGGCCATTCTGCAAGAACTATTTTTTAAATTTTTGGTCCATATTATTTGTTTTTACAACTCCAGCCTCAAATATGATTTCATAAACTATAATGCTCTTCGCCAAAATCTACAATAATAGATTTATTGCAATGTCATTTTAGCATAATTGTGGTCCGTAAAAAAGTATTTTTCGACCTAAGGTTGCCAAAACAAAGAAAGAATTGAAGAAAATTCAAATTGCAAAAAATGGGGAAAAAAAAGGTGGACTGTTTTGCAGAAAAAAGAAAAGAAGAAAAATAATGAAAGATAGAAGAAACAGAGCAACCTCTAGTAGTTCACTGACAGCTAGTCTTTCAAATTCTTCACCAACAGAGGAATCTGGCCGAAGCAAGTCAGCTGATAGGAAAAAGTATATTAGTTGATCAAGAGGAAATGTAGGTTGCAGAATATTAAAATCATAAGTATAAATCAGAAAGGAAGAAGAAGGAAAAAAAAAATGTGATTGTGAACTACCAGTGCAAAAGAAACCGTGATCTTCCTCACATAGACCCCCAAGATCATTACCATCAGGTATTTGCTTATCAAATCTGACTCCAACTTTGGAGGAACCATTTTCCTCGAAAGCAAGTACTACTTTGCCTCGATAACCGTAACTAGGGCCCCTGTAAAACAAAAAATCCTCAGTGGACATGCCAATAGCAGATGATATTATCCTAGAAAAACAATAATTATAAGACTATCAGTGACTGCTTGGCCTTGCTTTTGCTTTCGTTTCAGCTCCAGCTACCCTTAGTAGGGGGCACAGCAAAAAGAAAACTTTGGAGCTTCTACTTTGGTATGGAGCTGAAATGTGATTCCAGCAATAGAATCCATTTGGAATTTTGCTTCTGCTACAGAGAGAAGCTGCTAGGAATTTTGATGGAAAAATCTACTAACACTACTCAAACATTACTTCATTGAATAAACCTCCACCCTACAACAGCTTCAACAGACAATGCTAGCTTGACCTAATATCTGGAACAGTTTAATGTTTAGCAAAGAAAGAATAAGGCTTCACTTCACATATAACAAGAACGCAACCACGTGAATTTTCTATGCACAATAGTCAGAAGATTAATAATAACCCACCACCTTGAGTTCCGTATCTTGTGAAAGCACACAGAAACAGGAATCGTAAAGTAGCTTGAATATGAATCAAGTCATGTTGATTTTCAAGTTGCACAACAGAGGTTTGGACAAACACATAGAAGTGCTGGCAGATAAATTAATTGTGACCTTTGGTCAGTCGCTGATAGCGTTTTAATCATAGCTTCTATATCTACTGATGGTACAACTTTCTAAATAAAGTAAATTAATAGCTCTAGCTTTTGAAACTTCATGCAGGTAAAAAGATTTGAGTAAAGAAAAAATAAGATGAGAATAAAATAGACAAAAAGTAGAAAATATTCAATACATCTATTGCATATGGGCAGAGAAGTACCTCTGGGGTGGCTGGAGAGGAAATCCTGATGAAGGAATAGAACCAACATATTTCACCCTATCACCTATTTAAAATGACACATGCTCAGTCAGAAACTACAAGCAAAAGGTAGTGAACTGTTTGCTAAGGGAATTTGTATCTTGAAGATGGCAAAAAAATCCTCAACAAGAACTCTAATTTGTGTTATCCCCATTATGTTTGGTTTGGAATAAAGAGACGACAGCCTGATTTGTACATGGGAACATCACAATTCCACCACACCCTATGGAATTGCTGTCCTCTGGAGATAAGGTTACACTGAGGATATTCTCCTTACCAATTCCACCATTGTTCAGTGAGATACCAAAATATCACCAGTCCCAACCAAACATCAGGGATATCCGACACTACCCTGTTGTGTTTGATAGGAAGATAGAGTGGAAATGATGGTCGCTGTTCGGGCTATCCCACCAAACTACGACCCTTGTAATTCCAAACTACAATTGGGCAGCAAAAAAAATCCACATGGTCAGCTCTAATGTTGGAAAAGTTATTCCATGAGGTGTGGCAGAATTTTGCTGTCCCCATGGGAAGAGCATAAATCCATATAGTACTCTTTGTTCCCAACCAAAAACAACAGGGATGACTCATTGAATTATAATTATCATGGAGATGTCATCCCTATCCCTGAGATACGTATCCTCCCCAAAGACTCCAAAACGATCACTTCACATCTGAGGTTTAAAATTAAAAGTCTATATATCATGGGAGATGTTATCTTGCCTTCTTTGAATGTATAGTTCTTTGAAGATGCTGTTGAGGACTCCTGCTTAGGTAAAGATTGGGAATTTGACGTAGAGGCCCCTACAATATCAGCTTCCACACTAGAAGCCGGTCTCCTAAAATGAAGTGTATCGGCCAGTATAGAACGATGCTTAGGAATGGCGGCTGGCTTATCAGTCCTCCCACCTTCCTTTTGGGTTTCTGGTTCTTTCGGAGAAAATATCTAAATGAAAGTTGCAATTTGCCATTGATTAATTTGCAATACCTTCAATAAAAATTTCAAGATGGCTAAATTGTAGGAAAGCACTCCATAAACATTACAAATTTAGCATTGCTCCCCACTGAAATATTAATACCTACATGCTATCCCATTGACCGACAAGGGAAGCCGGCGCATATTTCTTGAAAAACAAAAATGAAAGGAGGTACAGTAGTGAAAATTTGTAGTTCTTAGGGGGCTAACATATAGGCTTTGATATTTCAGGGTGGCAGATGAAAAGTGGGATATTGACGAGAGGATATCCTGCAATTTAGCATTCCAAGATATTATGAAATCTAAAAAGTTTACGAAGATAGAAAAGTTCACAAGCTTTTTCTTTCTAATTTCTTTTTTGCACAAGAATTTTCTTTGAGTGATAGGAACTTACGGTAGGTAGCAGAAGAGAATCTACTATAAGTAGTCTAGAACCAAAATGTTTGGCAAGGGCCTTTACCAAAGTCTCCTGATATATTTCAGAACCTAAAAAAGTGATTTGCAGAGAGACTTGTTATCATAAGTAGGATAATGAGCAGATCAGACTAAACTCCATGTAAAGGGAGTAAATTATAGCATACCTGAGGGACCAGATAACAAGATTCGCTGATTTAGGGACGAAATGTCGGTTGTGAGTTTTATGAGTTCCTTGCATTTCAAGTGAATATATGCACATGATAAAAGTATGTTTTTTGTACTTTCACTGTAGGTCATGGGTAAAAAAAAAATGGAATTAGTTATATTGCATGGAGATACATACAAAATGAAACAAATGGAGAGAGAATAAATTAATTAGAAGGACAAGCATCTCGCAATTTCGTGCTTAATCAGTGAGATATATTCTTGCTATAATGAAACTTCTGGGATCAGATTAAAATCAAGCTTTAAGGGATAATATTTTTACAAATAAAGCTCCAGGAAATTCAAATCTGAGTCGAACTTCAATTACCCTAATGTCAAATTGCTCCTATCAACATGCATGGTAAACAGCTAGTACAAACTGCTTCCTACTTTCTGATGGTTCCAAAATTTAGGCACAAGAAATATTGTGGTTAAAAACCAACAAGAAATTACTTGGAAAACCAACTAAGAACTGGCTACATATAAAACTTGAGTAGAGTTGTCAAAATGCTTTACAGTTACATTTAAGAAAAGCACCCAAAATCCCCAAACATGAAAACATATTTAAAGGTCAAAGCATGTTGAACATGCTACAATCAACATCATTAGCAGGAGCTAAAACCTTTTCCAACAACATTGAGTAAGTTAAAGAACAACTCAAAAATTACACAATATTAGAATCAACACTTACACAGCCAGCTGTCAACTAGAAATCAACCTTCCAGTAATTACTTCAATCCTCCAGCAAATACTAGCCCAAAATTTTCCATGATTTTTCTAAGAAAATAATCTTTTCCAAGAGCTTCTAACATGCATTTATATTTAATTGCCTTCTACTGAAATCATTCCATTAAAAGATAAAACACAAAGCATGCTAATACACTCCAAAGAGACCAAGTAATTGGTGAAGTAGATTAGATACACACATAAAATAACAAGCATCTCACCTTAGATAGTAAGGGAAATTTTCAAAGGAAACATGTATGTCGCTTGCACTAAGAATCCCTTGCTTCAATCCATCCTTAAAGACTTGGCATCGTGTTGTAGGCAAAGCTTGCGGAGAATCGAGATAACTAAGAATATCCCTATGATCCCCAAACACTTTTAATATACTACCACTCAAATCAAACTCGCGAGCAGACGATCCTCCACCAATAACACTAAGAATTGGTCTTATCTCATAATTTGTGCCACAAATCTTTCCAATTCCTCCATCAAGGTTGTGTTTTGTGGTATCATTGCCACCAATTTCAGCTGATGAAATAGTAGAATCCATATCAGGAGAAGGAAGAACAGAATTGCCATTTGGCTCACTAATATCCTTCCTGCTTGCTAAATTCTTATCATGGTCTGAATTAAGATCTTCTAATTTATCTTCTCCACTTGTGTCCTTGAGAGGATTAGACATAGAATGCAATATCGATGCTCCATCAACATCCGACGGGTCGCCTGATCTAGGTTCTACATGAATCCCTTTTAAATTGGGAACTGGTGATTCCAAAATGCCGAGAGAAGAGGGTGATGCCATTTTGGGTACTTTCTCGTTAGAAAGTTGCTGAAAAATCTGTCAATAGGTTAAGGAAAACTTTTTCTAAAGAATAAATAAATTATCCCTGATAAAAATTTTAACTAATTATATACATGTAGCACTACATGCACCAAATAGACAATAAAAAAAGGGGGGGAAGACAGAGAATCAGTATTTCAAATACAACCCCGCAAAACCATCAATTTATATATATCAATTTTGATATATGACTCAAAATTATAGTTTTGTAAAGTTTGCACTCTCTTTAGCTGGGAAATCATCCCACTTGGAGGAGGAAATTTTGTAATGGAGAAGGCTTTCTAAATAAGCATGCTTTGTAAGTATAAGGATATACATATGGAAATTAAGTTTCTGACAACTAGAGAGAGAGAGAGATCTAGACTACGATGTTAAAAGCACCATGCCCTTATGCTTGCACTTTCGGGCTGTTGAATTGGGATTAGACATGTTCCGCCGATCCAAAGCATACTCCCACAGATCCTAATGCAGATCCAATTGTCAGAAAACTGCATGAACCAAGAGCTTGGTACTTTAGGGGCACCATAGCCTGGCTAGCTAGAAAGATAGATAGGGTAAGTTCTGAGTTAGCCATCAAATACATCAACACCTCACACATACCAGTTTGAAGTATCACAGGTGGGCTGTGAGGATAAAAACTAAAATATACTCTTTCCAGAGGGAATTTATGAGGGGCACTTCTGAAATTTTTATGGCATTTCTACATAATTCTGAGTTTAGGTGATACAAGGACATTATGATATTGCCAAATTTAGAGGGCAGCTATGAAATTATATGTATTCGAGGGGTATGTATGATATTTTGCTAAGATAATATAGTAGATAATTTTGTATGGGCGTATATGAATATATTTTCAAAAGAAAAAGGAAAAAAATAATAATAAAACAATATGCAAGCAGACAAAAGATACATAAGCATGCCTCCCTGACGAACTGAAAACAACTTCATCCCCTCCTGTGAGGATAATGCTCGAGCTTCTATCAATGGGTTTACTATTGACGCGGACAACGCCTTTTTTACCTACAATCTCAAGCAAGGCAACTGAAACACCTCCACGCTGAAATAAAATAAGAACGTAAGGAGAAATTGGAACATTTCAATCCAGATTGAATCACTGCTATATTCTAGAACATAAGCAAAGAGAATATGACTGCTGAAGTACCTCAACGTGCCTCAGTTTACAAAGAGTTTTGCTAACACCTTGATCCTTCAAGCATAAATTGCAATTTCTGTTTTGGCCAACAGTGAATTGAGGACAAGTGACTAAAAGATGAGGGTTCTACACGGTAAACAAAGTAGAAACACAAGTAAGAGATGATATAAAGAATCTTAAGATACTTGGTTATAGTGTAAAATACATTAAGAATATCTGCAATATGATCCATATCACTCATCATACAAATGTGCATTTACCGAAATTCAAGTAAGTGTGCACGTTCCATAGCACATATCAATAAAAACACAAATTTAAAAGCCTCTTGATTCATGGGATTCAGGAAAAAGGGAGTGAGATTACAAGGACTCAATAGAACTGATTCTGAGCCCCTAAAAGACCATGGCAAGAACAAGATAGAAGGTCGATACATCAAGCAATTATTTTTAGACCTTAGTCCAACAAATCATGTTGGCATCTTCTCTATTATCCTGTCCTGCATTCCTGCTGCCAAAGGTTCAACAGTGTAAGACAAGCAAATTAAGCATCTAGTAGTTAATTTCTCATCATCAATCTCTTAATCAACGTCTAAGACTCTTTCAAAAGCCCAATCTGACTATTGAGGTCCAGAATGAAGCAATCTAATGCCACCAGGAGCTTAAAATAGAACTAAACATGCAACTTGAGTTCACATAATAGTGAGTAAGCACTTGTTTCCTCCACTGGTAGGCGAAGAATAAAAATTTCAGTATAAAAGAATATGTCACTCTAAGTCACAAGAAATCTATTAGCCAAGTGAGGAAGGCCCATATTCATTAAAACTATTTGATATACTTAAACAGGTGATGAAGCCAACACCAAGAAGCAAAGAAGATCCAAGACTTGTAGATGTCCTGTGAATAATCATCAATGAACCAAAGGCTCAAATTACATCAGTAGCAATTAGCAAAAGAGAGATAAGAAAAAGTCCAAACAATCCACTAGATAATATAGGCTCTTCAACTTAATCCACTAGATTTGCATCAATTAAGTTCACCAACTTTAGATTTTAGTCGCTGCAACTAAGGTACTCCTTGCCCTGCTAGCACGAGTAGCATTTTCATACAAATCTCCAAAACAACCTGAAACTGCAGCAAAAGCAGCAGCTTGCATATGGGCTCTCATTTCAGCTTCCCATTGCAGCAAAATCTTCGCACTTTTTGTTCATTATGAACACTTGGTTGCTGCTTCTCTAAGTAGAGAAGAAGTTCTGGAATCCATGACAAAAGGCATTTTTACATGCAAATTTTAAAAACAAGTGTACTCAATCGAATCAATTTAAAACTTAATAAACTTGAACGAAGAACCTACGGTGGTTAGTGTACCGATTTATCAACTTGTCCAAAGACAAAATGTTCACCCACCTCCGAGCACTGCGAGAGAAGCTTCGCCCACGGAGCCTTTTCCGAATCCTTCTCAACCCGCTTCCTCACAAACTCCAACGGTCGTACCTCGCGTGCTGATCCCACAGCCGCTTGATCTGTACAAAAGGAAACAAAAAAAGTTACTGAAAAATCCTAGAGGAAAAAAGGAGAAACTGTGTACATGCGGTAAAAAAAAAAAAGAAGCTAAAAATCCCACCTTTGCTCGCGAATCCCGACGCCGAGATCTTCCCCGCCGCTCCATCCGCGTCGGCGCCGCCCTTCCCATCCGGATCCGGGGAGCCCTTACGACGGTCCTCTTCCGTCTCGGCCTTCGGCGGCGGAGACGACGAGCTCGGCAGCTCAACCTGAACCGGGGTCGCACCACAACAGATCGCATCGAGCACACAGCACGGATCAGATCGACGCCACAGAACCCAAAATCGCAAGAGATCGAGAGAGGGGGAGTTGGGGATCGAGGGATCGAACCTTGTGGCGCTTCAACGCGGGGGAGGAGGAGGAGGGGGAGGAGGGCGAAGGGGAGGAGGAGGATGGGGAGAGGGAGCGCTTCGAGGAGGACGAGGTGACCGCAGCCGCCGCCGCCGCCGCCGAGCTCCGCCGCGTCTCGACCATGTCTTCGTCCCCGCCTCTTCTTCGTCCTCTTCTTCGTCCTCTTCTTCCCTAGAGCGAGGTCGGGGATATTTTGTTCTCTCTCTACCTCTTTCTCTCTTTCTCTTTCTCTCTCTAGGAAGGGTCGAAATGGGAACAACAGAGAGAGAGAGAGAGAGAGAGAGAGAGAGAGGAGAAAATGGTCACCAAATTAAAAAAAAAAAAAGTTGCTGTGTAAATGTAATTCTGACGCTGGATATCTCTCCCTCATTTATTAAATTTGTTCCCTTTCCAAAATGAGTTTGGACGTGTCATATGTGCTAAGATATGCTCGAGGGAAAAATGTGTACTAACCCCCTCAAGTAAGGTTATTTTAACATGAATCCATCAATTTTATTTTTATTTTTATTTTTTACTGCAGTTTTTGTTTGGTACCAACTACCAAGACACATCGAAGCGAGTCAAAGCAGAAGCAAATGTAAAAATATTTACTTTGTTTTGACCACAGAAATTAAATTTTAATCACATTAATATGTCTACATAATATGACATTTCTACGAAGACAAAGAGCACATTCTAATGGGACCGCATAAAATCATATTTTAATTGTGCACATAATTTTAATTATATCCATAATTTGTTTGGTTAAAAATACCTCAAATAAAATAATAGCAGGTAGGAGTAAAATTTATGTGTCTATTTCAAAGTGGCCTGTGGTTGAGTGGTCTTCATACATTCTCACTTATGCCATTATTAATTTATTATTGAGTTGGGTCAAGTCGAATATGGTTAGGTCGAATCTGGTTACAAATTCTTAGATCAAGTTGGGATTTGGGTTGGGATTGGGATTTAGAAACACAAAAGCAAAAGTTCATCTCATATTAGAATTTAGGTAGAAGAAGATTCTTGTGAACAAATTTATAATTTTTTCAATTTTGCTTTTTACTTAAGCTCTTTGAAGTTTAAAAGCATTACGGGGTTAAGATATAATTCCTATCATTTCATCAAAAAATAAAAAATATATATTTCATTATGTTTTCATCTCGATTTTTTTGACCTGACAATACAAGAAAGTCCTCGATACCAAACTTAATTTTCAAATTAAGTTCAGAGTAATTTAGGTCGAAGAGTTGTTGTTCCACCGTATCTAAGTCGAATTTAAGTTTACAGATTGAAGTCAACGGTAAGAATCTAAAGCATAACAATTGAAAGGCGAAGGACTAAATTGAAACCTTATTGAAAAGTTAAAAGAATCCATGGTGCAATGTATCCCTACTAAAGAGGTAATAAGACCCCCTCCTTTACAGGTGTGTTTTGCCTTTTCACAATTGGTAGCAACATTCTTAGGCAATGTAAGCAGAGCATGGACAATAACTCCAGTAATTGAAGGGTAAAGCAATAAAAAATAGTAGTGTGAATTAAAGTGGTCCCACAAGATCTTATTAAATACTAATGCTCCCCCCAGTGCAAGTGTGTAAAAGAGAGAGAGAGAGATGGGTGTTGATTATTATACCTGCCTCGAGTATAAACAATTAGTCAACTGCGCTATGTACGGTTGTGACGAGAATTGATTATTTAATTTGTATGCAACTCTATTGTGAACTAAAAGAGACATGCAAATGAAATGAAAGGGAGCCTGTGAGGGAACAACTTGAAGAATTTTTTCTCCATTTGTTCAGTGGAGATGATAAGCATATGGATATGCTTGGCCATAGATTGCTTAGGCAACTATGGGACCAGTGATAATGAGTGTAAGGAGAATAACTTTTTCTCTCTCTCTTCTTTTTTTTTAATATATATATAGGTTATGTCAATTTAAACTGTAAAAATGAATTTTTATAGAGGATCCCAAACCACAGATAATTAGTTAATCCAAATTCAAACTCACTCTAAACAACAACAACTTTGTTCACTATATTCTCAATTTGTATCTAATCTTGCCACAATCATTGAACAACAAAGTTTGTATCATTTCTATCATTTTGTGATTGCCCAGATGGAGAGGTTTTTTATTTTTTTAATTTTCTTTTTTGTCTTGGAATAATGAGAGCATGCGTTGACCCTGGTTTACCGAAGTACTTCAACATGAAAGTCAACGGAGCAGGTTGGGTTAGACCTCAAGAATGAATTGCACCTAATCCGGAGCAAACCGAATTAATCTGGTCCTGGGCTAAATTAAAGTTGTGATTTAGAAAAAAAAAATTATATGACTTACCACTTTAGAGATTTCGATGGATACGGATACCCGAAATTTTATTCGAATCCGAATGGAGCGGATTTACTATATGCTGAATGGATATAGTTTCGGATACGGATATAGAAAATAAAAATCCTACGGATTTGAGTTCGGATGGATTTTATCTGTACCCGGCCCGAACCAAAACCGAATTAATTATATATTTTTTTGAATTTGTATTTTAAAAATTTAGATTTAATGTAATATATTTTGGAATATGGTAAAGAGTTCGGATTTGAATTTTTCAAGTTTGGGTTTGGGTTCAGATTTGGATTTTTAGTCGGTTTTGAATTTGAATATAGGTTTTTTAAAATCCGTCGGATTCGGATTCAGATTTCAAATTTGGTAGTCAGGTTCGGATTTGGATTTTTGAAAACCCGCTCCGAATCTGACCCGTTGACATCTCTACTCCACTTACTATGTCTTCAGAGTGTTGTAACTTGCTCTGGCGGTCCGGTCACCGACGTCGGTCCGAATCGGCGGGCAGAATGTCGCTCTGAGCGCGGTCTTAGGGGCCATTTACTAGTTGCATGTAGTTGCAACTGCAATACAGTTGTAACTGCATGCAAATACAAATTCAGTATTTGATTTGATGTATTTAACTCCAACTGCTGCAATAGGAACTGCAAAAGGAAGCCCAACTGCAGCAGTTGCAGAGAGTAACTTTAAACAAAAAGTATGCTTACCTCGTTAATTATTTTTTAAACAAAAAATATTTTTTTTTTACATTGGAGGTAATCTCACTATTATATATATAAAATGATAAAATTTTAAAAATCATTTCTCAACTATATGCAACCAAACAAATTATTTATAGTTACAGTATTTTTTACTATATTCAACCAAACAGGAAGCATAGAATTACAATTGCTATATTTTCAACTACATATATTTTTAACTATACTGTATTTATAATTATGTCTAACCAAAAAGGCCCTTAGTGTTGTTTTAATAGCGGCGTTGGATGTAATATGCAATCTTCGGAAAAAGTTGGTTGACATGTTTATTTAATTTGGTTCTGCCCTTTCGACTTAAACATGTCAATCATGGCACTTTCACATATACTATATACTATTATTATTATTGCAGATGATATATTTACCCTCCTTCTCAAATAAAAAATCTTCAATCGAACCTTCTTCTGAAAAAATTGCTTACTTAAGGCTAATTTTGTATGGAATTAAAAGTTAGGAGTTAAATATATCCCTTATAACGCTTCATAAAATATATGTTACTTTTGTAAAAGAAAATTTCTTTTACTCGTGTTTAGCTGTATTATGAATAAAAGTAAAAAAAAAAAAGGGGGAGAAAAATGAGATAGAAAGTAAGAAAAAGAGAGGAGAGAGAATACCCCCCAAAAAAAAAAAAGGAATGGGAGAGAAAGTGAAGAAAGAAAAAGTAAAAAAAAAAAAGAACGATAGAAAAAATAATGAGAAAGAAACGGATGAGGAGCGGAAAGGCAAAACGAAATAAAGTAAAAAGAGAAAAATGAGAGGAAAAGAGAAAATAAAAAATAAAAAATAAATAAATAAATAAAGAGAAAGTACAGAAAGAGATAATAACAAGAGAGAAAGCAACTGACCGTCCCTAGCGCAAGTGACAAAGGGCTTGGTAGTTGGTACCCGAAGTTCCAAGTTCAAATTCTAGTTGATTCACATTTCCAGCAAACTTTATTTTAAAAAAAAAGGAATAACTTCAAATACCATCTCATGTGGTTTCGTGCTTTCTCACTTTAGTACTCTGTAGTTTAAAACGTATCACTTTAGTACCATGTGGTTTAGTTATTCTTTTTTTTGTTATCTTTTCGTTAATTTTTTCGTTAAATTATACAAAAAAATTTCAAATATCCCACCTACGGTTTATCGAATATTCATTTTACTATCATGTAGTTTTAACTTTCTCATTAATTAAACAAAAAAAATTAACGAAAAGATAATAAAAAAAAAATAACCAAACCAGCGGATACTAAAGTGATACGTTTTAAACCACAGGACACTAAAGTGAGAAAGTACAAAACTACAGGAGTGGTATTTGAAGTTATTCCTAAAAGAAATAAACGAACAGGATAGCATGCTACCTTTTTCTAAAAAAAAAAAACAAGAGAAAAAGCACAAAGAGAGAAAACATCAAATCCCATGAAAAGTTGTTTACAAAATATAAAAAGAAACAACAACAGTACGAAACGCAGCGGAGTTGGTTACAATTTCCATTCGCAGTCAAACATGCAGTCTACTATGGACAGCCACCAAAATCCTTTCAATATTACTTCGCAACAATGATTGGGTCAAAGATCCCAAAGAATACAATTTTTTAATGTTGACTTATTCTTATTCTCAACAGCTCCCCATCTTCTTTTTGCATGTAGAAACTTCAAAGCACATTGGCATGAAACTTCCCTTAACTTAGCTCATTTCCACAGCCAACACAAATTTTCCGCTATCATTGGGCCAGTTTGGCTCAGCTGAAGCTTCTTTGCAAGTATCATTTTTGGTATTTTCACACTTCACACTTGAACCACTTCCACTCGGATACTAAAACAAATATACCAGAATGAAAAGCTTTACATTCGGCGTCAAAACTTACTTCGGAAACTATACATTTTACTAACTAAATCTAACACTATGCTGTAGCTATGATTCCACCCCAGTTTCATAACACTAATCATCCTAAAATTATAGAGCCTAAAAAAAAAAGAAACTTCATTAAGAAGTTGTACTGAATTGTAAGCACCTGAATAAAGATATAACAATCGGGAGAATACCAACTAGTGCGATTTGAGAGAGCTCTGAGGTTGTCGTTCTAACAGCAATGTGGCCACTGAGCTTATTATTAAGTCCAACTCGAACCGCCATCTTCGAACTCCTTCCCATATCAAACTGAGACTGCAAATTCGCACCAAACGCAGAGTCACCGCGCCACGTCATTAACGACAACCCAACGGCCGAAAGGGCTTGTCCGATCGGATTATCCTTTTCTCTCAACAGCACTTCCAGGGTGGCCGCATAAGCAGTTTCGCTTAGGGCTCGGACGGCACCTGCGGTTAAATCCAAAGACACCCTCTTTCCGATAGAAAGTTGGTCCTCTAGCTTAACCCCAGTCGCCACATTCTCTCCCAAAAACGTTACTGAAATTCCCCCAGCAGTCGTATTTTTTTTGAAGTTCTTGAATTTGGTCTCCCCTTGCAATGCATAAGTGAGCTGCTGACCAAAACTTTGGACATCAAAACCAGCTAGAGTAGAACCATTTGTGCCATGCTTAGCCGAGATGGAGGAAACCAGATGGATAATAAATTCCTTCTTATCCTTCGTAAGGTCCACTGATATTGCAGCAGGGAACCGATCAATGAGAGCAAGGCTATCTTCCACGATCACCCCTTCATACCCACAATCGTGATCCCATCCAATTCCACGTTTGGGCCGGGCCACAACACCTGAAGTTGGGTCTAAAAATCGGTACCTATAAGTGGGATTATCGCAATCGAACGAAGGAGGTAGTTCCTCTTCAAGCAGGTCGGGTGCAGTGGCTGGGGGAGCATTATCTTGGTAAAACTCTCCAGGCAAATCGCCGTCATTGCTTTTCCCTCTCTTCTTCATTTCAGCCAATCTTCTTAGCATCTTCCGCTGCTTCTTCTGAAGAAGCTTAATGCGGTAATCGTACTCGTTGAAATAAACTTTTCTTTGCTCCTTGGTGAGTTTCGCGATTTCAGCTTTACTCAGCGGCCAGAAAGGTGGAAGCTTATCATACCCATCCTCTTCTTCTTGCTCTTGATCAACTTCTGACGAGTCACCGAGATCGGTGTCCAAGTCCCCAATCTCACCATTTCCATCAGTTAGGAGCTTTGGGTGCACTCTCGGCTTCATGAGAGAAGAGAGCAGGAAAGGGATCGGGAGCGAATGGCGGTGGAAATTAAATAGCTTCTCGGGGTGCCTTGGTAGGGAATCGGCTTCAGATAAAATCTTCGAAGTGTAGCACAGGAGAAGCAATTCGGGCCTCCATTTTAGACCATTAGGAAGAACCCTTTCGCCCTTCGTGTTCCTCCTGCATAAAGGATGGTTCTCGATGAGGACTGCAGGATTGACCAATCGGAAATCGCCACTTGCTAGCTTAATAGCCTGCTGAACTATAATAGATTTCTGAGCTACAAACACCTCATAACTCATCGGAGAACCACTCGGACCTTCAGGGGGAGCGGAAGCAGCATGTGTTAGAGCAACAACCGCATTGTACCAAATCGACGAACCCAAAGTAGTACTAATCAATTTTAGAAGAGGCAAATCATTGAAATCGTTGGTTTGAATATCCAATCTGTCCACATAGAGAACAATATCGGGCGGGCATTTCTTCACATACTTCTTGATCGATAAGAGAATCCTCCTGTTCCATGCATGGTCCACTAAAGAAGGTTTAAGGCCAGGAGTGTCGATGATGCGAATCTTTACACCATCTACAATCCCGGCAATCACTTTAACCGAATTGGTGGCTGGTTCGAAAGCATCGGTCTTGGACTTATCCCCGTCAAAGATGGAATTTATGGTGGCGCTCTTGCCCACTCCACTCTTTCCAATAAGAAGTATGCTGCAGCAGAAGTTCAAATCCTCTTTTCCCTCAGCTTCAATCTGCAAGGCCTTCTTTTGAGAACTTTCTAGAATGGAATCTCGGTTCATTTGCGCTCGAATGCCATCGGCTAGGGTTAGCTGGTTAAGAACTTGCGCGGCCACAAAGTGCTCGGGGGAGTGCCCCAAGCGGTGGACGAGGCGGAGGAACTTCACTCTGATCGACTCGACCTTATCATGCAAGCTCTTCTCCTCATCACTCACCTCGACCTCAGGTTCGGCAGAGAAGATTCTAGAAGCTTCTTGAGAACTAATGGAGGAACCAGTTGCCGCCTTCAGAAGTGCGGCAGCCAAGGCGTCAGGATCGAACACTTGCTGCTTCTCATCGGCCTCCTCCTCTTCGTCTTCATCCGAATCTAGAATGCCTTGTCCGTCAATCTCTTGCGCGTAATCTTCTTCCGATTCTTTCAAGAGCTGCTCGGCAAATTCAGAGTTCTCAAGGATGGGCGCACCAACAAGCTGGTCGGAATTCGAACATTCATATCCTTCATCATCGTCGCCGCCAGGGTTCACATCTTCGTTCAGCGCAGAATCGGTCATCAAAGTCTCATCAGTTTCTCCATTACCAACTATGCTGCCCTCCGATGAAGCCGAGTCCTCAAGCGCCGAGATTGTTTCGCCACCTTCTGCTGTACCAGTTTCTCGATTCAGAGCATCACTTTTACCGATGCTCGCACCATCATTCAATGGATTAAGCTCATCCAGAGTATTCTCTACCGTGCTCGGAACTGTTTGTCCGGAACTTTCATCGAACACCTTATCTTCACCACGCTCTCCACGATTTGCACCGCCAAGCTCCTCTAAAGAGCCCACATCAACACTCTGACTATTCTCAAACTCACCAACACCAAAATTTGATTGAGAAGCATCACTTACAGAAATATCCCCATCGGTGCTATCAATGGAAGTCGAAGTCTCGTCCCCTTCTTCGTTCTCCTCCGCATTCGTGCTCTCGATAGCAAAAGCGGCGTCCAAGCTCTCATCTTTCTCGTATGAGAAATCAGTTGCTTTCTCCTCCTCCACGCCCGAAACCTCATCTCCACCCTCCGCGGGGGACGGAACCCTAGTTTCCAACAACGCGCCATCTCCCTCGTCGACCAAGGCCCCGCCTTTCTCCCCCAAGCCGGGATTTTGATCCGGGATAGAAACCCTAGCCACGGGAGAGAACCCATCCCCGTCCTCCTCGCTATCCTCGAACGCCTCCCCGTCATCTTCTTCGTCCAAAGTAACGGGCGCGATCGGCATCGATCCCCACACCGCCAAGGGTCGCGCCGCTACCCGGGGAGCGGCGCCGCCGCGGGGGACATCGCCATCCTCGTCGCCCTCGGAGGCAGTGCCGAACCCCTCCTCCTCCTCCATCTCCATCTCGTCGGGGTCGGAGGAGAAGGGGGAGTCGTTGTCCTCGGAGGAGAGCGGGGCGCGTATGAGGAGCTTAGGGGCCGAGGAGGACGCCATGAACGACGAGGTGGAGAACACCAAAGGTATTTATCTTTGCTCTACGTTCTCTACTACTACTATTACTATGTGCAGGAGAAAGAGAGGCAAAAAGGTAAGACCTTTTTTTTATAAATTTTTTTTGGCTCTTTGCTTTTATCTTCTTCTTCTTCCTCTTCCTCCCCAAGTAATTGAATTGAATTGAATTGGAATTGGAATTTGATTGGAGAAGAAGAGGGAAAGGGGGAGAGCCACAAAAAAGGCGAAAGGGCGGGGCGAGGCCACGAAAACAGGTTTGAGGTGTTTAAGAATTCGACTAGGATTAAGATTTGGTGACAATGTTTGTAAACCCCCTCAATCCTTGGCTATTTTGCAATTGATCCTCTATCTCACAAATTTATTTTATTAACATAATTTGCTTATCTTTTAATTTGAATTAAGATATTTAATAAGAACTAATACCCCTGTTACTCTGTTGCCTGTATCAACCGTTGATATAGTCAAATAAAATTTACAATACTAATAGTTTAAAAAGTTGTTTGTTAAAACTAATAAATTGCTCAATTTAGTTGATGAAATAGCATGAGTAAAAAAAAATATAAAAATAAAAATTAAAGGATATGGATAGGAAGAAAAGTAATTGACAAGCTTATTTTATCTCAAAGCAGTCTATGGTTTAGGGGATTCTGTATATTTTTATCTTCAGGTCTGATATTAAAAATGTTAAATAATACAAAATAATCGTTATTCTCTAATTGAAGGGAGGAAATTAATAATGCTAGGAGCCTGGCGTGAGTTCGACTCGAACTCAGGACCTCCTGCTCTGATATCATGTTAAATAATAGGAAACAATCATTATTCTCTAAAAACTTAAATCGGTAAAGAATGATGTTTAAATATTTTTATATTTAATAAAAAAATATACCAAGAGAACAATAACAAGTAGCGAACACAAACAATCTTGCTGTATTACTAATTGTTTCTAGCTCAGTTGGCTAAGAACTTGATTGTTGGTGTCGAAAGTCTCAAATTCGAAATCTAATTACTCCATATACTTTATTAAATTTATTTTTAAAATATGAGCCAAGTTTGTACATAATATAGATAGAGGGAGTAGGTTTAGGTTTCCTTCGAGCGGGCGAGATAGAAGGCTCCTTCATGGAAAGTTTTCATTTGTTCCTTGGAAATTAAGTGCTAGGATGTGAGCATGCATCTGCAAGTGAATTAAGGTTACATGAGAATAGATTTGTGATTTTACAAAAAATGAGTAGCAACTTGCAAGTTTGTGCAAGTGAAGGAAAAAAATCTAGATATTATTATTATTATTATTATTATTATTATTATTATTATTATGTGAATAAATAGTGGTGGATGAGTTGCTTCGTCGTATACTTGTATCCTGGGGATCCAATGATCTATATACATTTTTGCATCCTTTTCTTTATTATATTTATATTTATTTGATCTGATAAATATGATTTATATTATGTGTATGAAGTTGTAGGAGGAAATGTTTGTCTTATTTTCGCCACGTGTGAGGTGGCGTTACCGTAGAAAAAAGATATATGGGCCTCAACCTAAGGATGTATATATTTTTGTCTTCTTTTGTGCGATTTTTATGTGCAACAAAGTGGGCCGCGAAAATGTCTCTCTTAGCTTTCCCCACGTGTAAACTGATTTACTGTACAAAAATAGTGGACCTTGTTGTAGCTGAATTGTGACCAATTTTTATAATTTTTTTTGCAGGGGGAATTTGGAGAGAAAAAGAAGCCATCTAATTTAATCGCCATGATTGTAAAGTATTTGCTTTTTTTTTTTTTTTTTTTTTGAGAAAAAGATAGCACGCTATCCGCTTGAAAATGTGAATCAACTAGGATTCGAATTCGGGACCTCGGGTACCAACCACCAAGTCCTTTGCCACTCGCGCTAGGGACGGTCGGTAGTTTTGTAAATATGCTCTTAAGCTTTTAATTTTACTATTGCCTACAGGTCCTAAAAGGTTGCAGGATTAATTTTGTAAATATGCACGTCCGGAGTTCAAATTAACCCGTCATCTGAAAGGCCCATAGAGTAAGAATTACTGTACTAGACGATGATTCTTTGCTTTTAATCTTTAATGCAAAGAATTTAATCTTTAATGCAAAGAATATGATAACATCTTACAATTTAAACTATCCAATTTTCTCTTAATACTAGCAAAGCTACTGTGTTCACATTGTGACCAATCGTAGGGCTATTTTCAATGCCGAAGGCTATGCTCTCCATAGCATAGCTCTATAATGGCAAAAAACTTGATGGTTAGTATTTGAGTTTTAAAATTTAAAATTTAATTACTTCATATTTTTAATTAAATTTTTGTTTAGAAAAAAAAAATAAACGAAACAGATAACAGACAACCTTTCTATCAAAACAGTTCCCAATTGATGCTTAAGTTTTCTTAGGCTCGAAAATATTCTTCTAATTGCTTGCAACAGTAAAACCTTCGAATATAGTTTTGTCAGTTGCCAAACCAAATAAGCTACTTCGGAAAACAAAAAGAGCTACTACATGTACACGCTGTAGGATCATTGATGCTAACCATTAATTTCAAAAGCTCGAGTTATTAGAAATATGCAACCAATTCACTTAAAACGTATAGATACAGCGCCCACGGATCTCAATTGTGACTCGGCCCAACTAGCCTCACGCCACTTCGAATTTTTATGACTCGGCCGAATCCAGCCTCACGCTATTTCGAACGTGACTCGGCCTAACCTGACCTTCCGTCACAGGGCAGGTGTATAAGTACCATTACTCATTTTAAAATCTACCCTAAACAAGCACTTTAGTGTATGGGCCTAGAGAGAGAGAGAGAGAGAGAGAGAGAGAGAGAGAGAGAGAGAGAGGGGCTAGTTCAATCAAAGAATATTTGGTACATGCATGTATAGGTTTGAACAGAACAGTCCAGCTTTGCAAAGCTTTATTAGCCTTTATTAGCCTTTATGGTGGTGCGTTTAAATTATGAGAGACACCCAACAAAATCCAACCAAATGTCCAGCTGGTTGTGGATTGGTGGTACCTTCTAAAAAACTGTGGCCACCAATTAAACAAGAAGCAAATGATGCACAGGATACAAAATTGCAAATAGAGAAATTAAATGTGCAATTTGTAATGAGGACAAAGATATTGGTTGCAAACTCCTAAGAAAAGCAATCTTTAAAATCAGACAATTTGTTCGCTATCTTACACTATAATCATTCCATGACTTTCAGAAGCAACTCCTCTATGTAAGAAGTGAAAATGCGGTTAACTTTGCTACCAAAATGAAATGCCTAGAGTGATTCTAACTGCAGGTGGCAAAACCAGACCTGCATCAAGCCCGAGTTAGAATCAAAAGTTCATCGGTCCGAACCAAAGTAGAGCAAAATATTGCAACAATCTAAATGCGAACAATCTAAAACGCAAACAATCCGAACCTGAAGGGAGCTGAATGTGAAATGATCTCAATCCAATGCAACCCACATTTCAGAATATAGCTTGAATACAAAACTGAAGTGCTTAAACTCAAAATTACACACAAGTTCAAAACCCAAAATTAACTCGAAACCGAAATGACCAGATCTAGATGGACCCAACACACCAAATTATACACCAAATCCTCAAAAACACATCTCATGTTTATTAACTACCGAAAACATTTAAGTCAATATTAGAAACAAAAGAAACTAAAACCCTAGGTTTGAGATGCCCCCAACACTTTACTTTCTCATCTGTCCCTCACCCTCCAATGGATGTTAACATAAATAAACACACCTTATTCCTTTCCTTCTCTCTTCCATTCCGCCCCTCTTTGTGTGTTACTATATTTCCTTTCTCCTTTCACCGTTTTCCTTTAGACACTAAATAAAGGAGTCCTCAACAAACATATCGAATCTCAAAGTCCTTTTCCTGGCTCTCCATTATTCACAGCTGGTTCTAAGTCCTAACTTCTTTAAGTCCTTAAACAAAGCATTTATTCTACTCACCAAACTCACTCTAAGAAAAAAAAATGGTTCTTTTTGGTAAGAAGATTCCAATCTCTATAGATAATAATTATCATAACCTACACCGACACCCAAAAGAATAAAAATAAAAAATAAAAAAATAAAAAAACGAGAAAAATAAGAGAGGATGCAATTAAGCCCAACTCACATATCAACATACTCTTAAAAAAAAAAAAATCAATTTTTTTCCCTTCATAAATGAATAATCAGCAAATAACCGCCGAATATGATTCCAAAATTCAGCAAAAATTATTGAGGAAACTTTTCAATTTAAACCACACAAAAAAAAATCGAATTTTTACATAAACAACCATGGATTTGTCACCAATTTGCATGAACAACCAACTACACAACTACTACTTAATGATTTCAGCAGATAACAACAACAACAACAACAACAAACACAAGAACAGCAATAACAGCAGCATCGGATGCCCAATTAATTTTTCGAGTTCTCTAACTCAAAAAAGTAACTTTTCCTTATTCCCTTAATCCAATGAGAAATCAACAAATCACCATAAAAAATCATTCCAAAATTCAGCAGAGATCACAAGGAAAAGCATCAATTCAAACAAAAAACAGTGAAAAAACAGATCTTTTTACATAAATAACCGTAAATCTGTCCGCAATTTACAATACCCATTACAACAACACTCTCACTTATTGATTTCCGAAAACAACAACAACAACAACAATAGTAGCAGCAGCAGCAGCATCACATACCCAATTAACCTCTCTATTTCTCTAAAGGTACAAGAAAAGGTAACATATCCCCCTTCTCCTAACCCTAAATACAAATGGGGAGGAAGGAGTAAGAAGTAAGGGAGGAGAAGGGGGTTCTGAGGGAGGGGAGGGGTGAGCTCACCATTTAGCTGCGGCACCTGGTAATGGCGGAGCATCCGCGCGAGTAGGGGTTGGCCTGGGCCCCGGGGCGGCAGTTGTAGTAGGATGCGCCGCGGCGGGAGCAGGGGACGCTGTCGCGGCGGAGCGCGGCGTAGCTGATGTACCCAGACACGGCGAGGACGCGGCGACTCGGATCCGCGCTCGCGAGTCCGAGCTCCTCCACCTCATCCCCGTCGCCGACGCCGAGGCACTCCCCGATCGTGCCGCGGCAGGCCGAGCCCGCCGGGATCCAGCTCAGCGGGAGGTCGCCATGGGCGTAGCCGGAGGAGGCGAGGAGGGTGACGACGAGGAGGAGGAGGAGGGAGAAGAAGGAGGAGGGTCTCGCCATGAGGGTTAGGGTTAGGTTTTGCCGACGAGGTGTTTGATTTAATTCCCTCTAGAGGAGAACGACTCTTTTACTAACTCTTTGTAGGTGGTGGTGTTAGAGCCTCTCTCTCTCTCCTCTATGGCTCCAAAACGGATGGTAAAAAGGATTATTAGAAGAGAGAGAGAGAGGGGGAGTGTGGTGGGGATATTAATAGGAGAGAGGAGAAGGTAGGGAAGTTTAGGGCCATAGTTGGGGATAACTACAAAAATGCCACCAACATGGCGCCATGTGTGAGGTGTGGTTTTTTTTTTATTTATTATTATTTATAATTGATATGCAAAGAGGAGTATATATACAAATTATATTACTCCAGGGCCAAATTGACTAATGAATTATCATATTATTCTGGGGTAACATGATGATTTTGACCAACCTTAGAAACTATTATCATTTTCTGGTATTGTAAGTTTGTAACTCATCTCCTGTCACATGGATGGCACCACGGCTACGCGTAAACAACTCTACAATTCCTCTCGATGTGTGGCATGTGTGAGTTGTGCGCACACAATTATGCATAACAACTCATCATAAGAAATAATAAAGAGAGGCCTTTCAAATTATGCGATAGCAAGTAGTATATCAGATTACATTGCGTGGATGGGAAGCTTGTTAAGTTTTCCCTACAATTTCGTGCGCTCATTCATTTCTAATGATTTTTAACTTCAGATCCAAAACTTAAAAAATCAAAATAGGATCGAAATTGTAGCACAGAAAATGTGGGCCCAACTTGTAAAAACACAAAAAAAAAAAGGGGATTTCCTTTTAAAAAAATTTAAAAAACTAGTTATAATGAACAGCTTTTTATCTTTTTTGAATCTTTTCTTTGTGCGGCGGGGGTGGGGGAAAAACTATATAAATTCTAAAGCTACTCACCTTCCAATGTGGATTATTATTTTATTTATTTATTATAATTTTAATATTTTTTTAAGAATGAAGAAGTGTGGGCTCAGACGAGGCCCACAGGGCGTTGATTGGCCCAATAAGAATTGAAAGAGGTGGGGCCTTTTGCCGACTCTAGTGGGTGGTGGGCCCCGCAGGAAGGGAGGAGGGTAGTACAGAGGAGTCGGCGTTGCCGCGTCTCCAATCAAAACCAAAGGACCTTTTCCTCTCTTTCTTAGCTGTTCTCTTTTGTCGTCATCTTTTCCTTACCCGCTCACCTTCCTTCCGGCTTCCGTCTCTTTCCAGCCCAAAACCAACCAACCTACAACCAATCCTCCACACAACGTTACCGGCCGTCCCTAGCGCAAGTGGCAAAGGACTCATGGTTGGTACCTGAGGTCCCAAATTCGAATATTAATTAATTCATATTTTTAATTAAGTTTATTTTTAAAATAAACGAAGCGGATAGCGTGCTATCTTTCTATAAAAAAAAAAAAAAAAAAATCCTCCGGACAACGTTTCCTCCTCTAGGGTTTTCTCTTTGCACACCTCGCTATATATCCCGCAAAAATCCAAAATTACACCAGTACCCCTGCAAACGTTGTATTTATCTTATCCTATCCTCTCCGCTTTAAGATTCGTGCAGCCAGCTGGTGGACTGATGAACGGTGCTGATCCCCCTTCACATTAGTGAGAGAGATGCATCCCATTAAGAGCACTTCTAAATAAAGCTGCGGATCATATTATTGCGAGTAAACTGTTGATACTTAACAGAATTAGAATTCATCGTTCGAGAAAAAACTGTTCTCATCATCTTCTACTTAAAGAACTGTTGTACATGTCAAAGTTAAACATTAATAACTGAATTGGGCAACAATCTCACATAATCAATTCCTCTAAAACTTTTGTTTTTGAGAGAAAGGTAGCACGCTACCCGCTTCGTTAATTTTTTTTAGAAATAAACTTAGCTGAAAATGTGAATCAACTAGGATTCGAACTCGGGACCTCGGGTACCAACCACCAAGTCCTTTGCCACCAATTCCTCTAAAACTTATTATCCAAAATGTACAACAAAGCACTTAGTTGCAATCAAGAAATGATATCTCACTGCGCGATCTTTCGCTTAGCTCCATCTAGTGTGTTCTTGAGCAACATCGCGACGGTCATCGGGCCAACACCCCCCGGCACGGGAGTGATCCATCCCGCCACTTTGCTTGCTTCTTGGAAGTCGACATCCCCGACGAGCCTGTAACCCGATTTCTTGCTGGGATCATCAACTGCATTCGTTCCCACGTCAATGACCGCAGCACCAGGTTTTATCCAATCTCCCTTGATCTGGAATGGAAAAGGAAGTTAGAATAGAATGATTTGCATGTTTTAACAAATCGCGGTTCGGGCATATAAGGCCGCTCAGATATCCTACTTGTGACATAGCCCGATTTCAGTTTTACCACCTGGCATTCTGAATTGCAAGATCATATACCTGAGTACGCTATTCTAGTAGCTAGTTAGGAGTTGGGATTTATTGATGGAATGCAGGTAACATCAAACACTTTAATATCGTGTGGCTTAAGCAATTAATCCTTGCTACAATTTCCTTTCGATAGTGAGTGACTGCACATGCTCAATGTTAGCAGCATAAGCTATATGGTAAATTGGCAATACCGCGAGACCCGTTTTCATTTTCCTTTTCTTTTTGTGTTGGTTTATACACTCTACACTGCACCCTTCACATATAGTTAAACAATAATTTCAAAGTACAGCAGGTCCACACCAGAGAATTTACAAGTTAAAACAAAGGCATACCATCATGGCTTGTCCAGCTGCGGCAATGACAATGTCGGCTTCACGAATAATGGTTTCTGAATCGGGAGTATGGGAGTGAACGATCGTCACAGTTGCATCTGCTTTCAGAAGAAGCAATGATACAGGTAATCCAACAATATTGCTACGGCCAACAACAACAGCCCTTTTGCCTTTTATAGTAATTCCACTTCGTGATAGAAGCTCTAGGCATCCCTGTAAGGATTTACATGCATCAAAATGCAAAACAAGAATGCTTTGTACGAATACATATGTAACTATCTTCTATATAATATCAAGGCTTTTGTGATGCAGGATACAGTAAAGATTTTGAAAAATAGGCTCTCTAAATTATAAGATGAATATGGTAATTCTCACAAATACATAGAGGCAAGGATGTTCTTCAGTGGCATTAAATATACCTTCGGTGTGCAGGGGAGAAATAATGGGTCTCTCCCTTTCATCGCAAGCTTGCCAATATTGAGTGGGTGAAATCCATCAACATCTTTATCAATGCTAATCTCACTTAGGACTTTCTCATCATTTATATGTTTTGGCAACGGAAGTTGAACCAATATTCCTGAAATAAAAGCGTATACAATGCCTTTTGATAAGATCTAATGATTTTAATAGAACAAAGATATAATTCAGGTTTAGGTGAATGAAGAACTCATTTGATCTCCTGATTTGACTTAAAAATCAAAGTAAGAACCGGCCTTTACACAATAATATTAATATTTGTATGGGCAATAAAGTACAATTTTGCAAAAAGGAAAAAAATATAGACCCAGCTCAATAAAATACTTTTTCTACCAGTAAAAAGAAACCGGCAGCTTGTCATAGCGAAATCCTGAATTAGCATTCAAAAGCAAAAGCATAGCTCGATAAGTGTGGCCAAAATAAAAAATTAGCCACATGGGTCTATTAATGGAATATAAGAAAAGAGTAAGAATAGGCAAAAATGAAATATTTACAGAAGACAACCAACCAAATGCACATTCCAGCTACCAATCATGCTGAACTCAGGCCTCACAACATCTGAAACGATAAGCCCAAAAATCTTATCAAAGTTTCAACAAACTTGCAAACTGGAAAATATGAGGGCGTGTTGCTTCCGTGCCTGCAAGGTATGTGCCAGTAGCATGCTACCTTGTGCAAATACATCTCTCCATGGTGTTTTTATTGCTTTTAAGAAAATTATTCGATATGTTGTTATCTGTGTTTCCATGTGATCTTTTGTGCTCAGTTGATTGAATTGCTTCTGAGCTGTGTCAAATGCTCTGCATCGGTGAGGGGATACTACGCAGAGTTCTTACAGAGAACTTACCATTCTCTCCTTTCAAAATTGAGTAAGTAACTACCTTATACCTTAACCAGCATCCACAAAATAGCAATCTCCAAAAAAAGCTTGTCGTAGTAGAGCTGAAGTTTATCCAAAAATTTGGGATTAAGTCATTACCTCCGGTCTTTGTTATTTAAAGATTCAAGGTAATCAATAAATTAAGCTTCTGTATAACCAAACCATTAGCTGCTCAACTCTATCTGAACTCTGAACATCTATTTGATTATCAAATCTTTGAATGGATTGCCTTTGCTTTCATTATTGATGGCTAAGTACGACAAAGCCATTATCTAGATTACCTTATTCTCCGCCCCGAAACTAAATGTCAGCGAGAAGCCGAAATGAGAATATCGGCCACAAAAATAAGCAGCTCCAATTTGAAGTTTCTTCTTTGAAAATCTAGGACTGGACCCAAAAAAGCAAATGCTTATTGAACATCCATTACCTGACATCTTCGGCAAAATCCAAGTTGGATAACCACCATTTTTAACATCATAACTGAATCCTTCTCATTTATACTCCAAATTCCTATTAAGACAACTAACTGAAGAACATTGCGATGTACCAACTGAAATGGACATTAAAGCCAAATACTAATTGAGCCCCTCCCATGAAGGCACCGAATAATCTGTAACTAGTGCTAGATATAACCTATAATTACACATCAAACATGCATCAAATCAAACAGAAGGAGAAGAGAGGAGAAGAGGTAGAGACCGTGGACATCGGGATTCGCATTCAATTCGTGGACCTTCGCAATGAGCTCGGATTCGGAGATCTGCTCAGGGAGATCGAGATCGAAGGAGCGGATCCCGACCTCCGCGCATGCCTTGCGCTTCATGTTCACGTAGCTCTGCGAGTCCTTCCGCGTCCCCACGATCACCACCGCGAGCCCCGGAACCTGATAGACCAAATCGAATCGAAGAAGAAGACGAAGTGAAACCCTAATTTCATCGACTACAGGGGCCGGGGAGAGAACTACCTTGTGATGAGTGTCGGAGAGGGATCGAACCTCCAGGGCGATCTCGTTTCGGATGGTTTGGGCGATGGCTTTCCCATCGATGATCGTCGCCATGGATGGAGGAGGAGGAGGAGGAGACGGAGAAGATGACGAGAGTGTGAGCTCGGGGTAGTAGCAGTGGAGGCCGTAGAACAGGGGAGATTAACGTGGACCCGGTCCATCATTCCTTCATGGGCCGGGTCTCACTTGGCCCAAAAATAAAATATACCCGCACTGAGCACGGCTCAGTTGAGAATATTCGGCCCGTCCATTTATTTACGGGCCGGGCCATATTCGGGACGAGTCTTGAAAACCTAGACCCAAACCTCCGTTAGCTACGGGCATGCGTGGGCCCGGCCCATTAATAGGTCCAAGATTGTGCATTTAGGCTCTGCTTGGGATCACATGAAGTTTGTATAAAACGTTAGAAAAAAGATCCTTTTGTTTTCCTAACTAATATCATGCATACTACAATGAATCGATTAAGATATTTTTTTACGATTCCATCGAAAAACATAGAAGCATATATATTCCTTTATATTCTTCGGTCATAACTCCGCTTTGCCTAATAGCAGATGGATGACCCTCAATACGGCCCGAATTCGCTGTTTCCTAAATTGTTACATAGTTTTGCTGGATTGTTCCAATCTGCATCATCTGTATAAGAAGAATATAATCAATTCTCATTAAATATTCATGAGAATTGATTCTTTTCGGTATGCAGACTAGAGGTTCCCTATATGCTTATAGGTTATAGCTTTGTGCTCTTATGGAGAGGATCTCTATTGCATCAAATTTATGTGTTTATATATTTATTTATTTATTTATTTTGGTGTGGGCACCAATGGGCCAATAAGAGTGGCATTATGTTCAGTAGATAGATACCTTGCAACTACCTTGCCACTAAGACTAGCATAATAATGTTCTCACTTTGTTTTACATGTTATTAGAAGTCAATAGAGTCCAGCTTATTAGTGGCAGAGAGAGAAAAGAAGGTAGTGGACAAAGAATCATGGCATCATCCAAGCAACATGAACAAGCATCCTAGTCACTTGTAGCCCCACAATAGTGATATGGGAATTATCCTTCCAATTCTCTTATTAATCTTACACCTTTTGAGTTATCTTATCTAGTATCTTGAAATGCTACTCTCTCTTTCTCTCTCTCTCTTAAAAAGAAAAAGAAAAAGAAAAAGAAAAAGAAATGCTACTCTCTCTCACAAAACAACTTGTGGGCCTAGCTAGTGCATCTACTTTTATTCCTCCATTACATGAGCTTCTGCTATAAATAGCTTCCCTTATCCTCCAATTCATATCTCACTTGCAATAGCTCACAGCTGAAACAAAAAGAAAAGAAAAGAGGAGCAATGAAGCCACCTCATATACCAGGGGAGGGCTCATGGATCCACGAGCTTAAACAAGCGATCGGCGATAAGCTAAGGAAGTTATGCACCGCTGCGATAATTTCGTCGCCTGTGTGCAATTCTTCGCGCAAGGGATTGAGCTTTGAAGATCCCATAAGAAGAGTGATGTTCTTGGGGCCATGGGGCCATACATAGATATATATATATATATATATATATATATATATATATATATATATATATATATATATATATATATATATATATATATATATGTATCTAAAACGAAGGCTATAAAATGTTGTTGTATGCTTTTAGTTTCTCTTTTGGGTTCTGATGGAGGTCACTTACATAATGTAACACAAGATCAGAAAACATATATAAATTCAATTTGATGAGTTGGGAAAACTGTTTAAGCTAATTGATATTATGTTTCTGAACATAATCTATGACAACAATAACATCAGGAATATAAATCGTGTTCCCACGACTTCTTTGCCAATTTTCTTCCTTTTGATTTCCCTTTCACCAGCTTTTTTTTTACATTTTTTTTTCTATATGAAAGCTTTGATTAGATGAAGGGCATAAGTTATCCATAATGGTTTGCTCTGTGGAATGAAACTTCATAAATTTGGCTTCTATGCTATTCTTTTTTTTTAAAAAAATACAACAAATCTCTGTGACAGTAAAACAATCTTACAATTTCACTCTTAAAGTTAAAAATTCTCTGTGGAAAACAAACTTAGTTCTGAGATCAAGCTTGGATCTCCTGAAACCAAACATATTAATTAAAATTAGTGCAGTTTTTGATATAAAGGTCTTCAGTGTGAAATTGATATCTAAAGCCCAATCATGTAAAACAAGTGCTTAAAGTTTCATGTTATTGCTGGAGACATCTAAGTTTATATTATCTAAATCTCACTTCTAAATCTGTAATGTCTCTAAAAATGGAAAGCAAAAGAGATGCTCACCAACACGCTGGTTTTCGTGGTCGACTGCAACTTGCTTGAAAACGTTACGCCAGTTTGGCCTTGCAAAATGAGTCTTAACATGAGTTCCTGACACGATGTCAATTCCGTTCTTCTTCGCGTACTTGAGTGCTTGAAGCATGCATAATGATAAGCGCAGAGCGAGCTTCACCCTCATCGTAGACACTTGTGCAGTAGTTGTGGAGCTCAATCGTCCCGTCCTTAGTCCTTCTCGGCCACCTCTTTCGTCACCCCTCGGAACAAATCGAACGCACCCTGCTCTCGAGTCATTCAATAAAAGTATGCTCGTTGCGCCATGAACGGCTTCCTCTTCTTGTCTGTGCTGTAACGCAAACCGTCAGTAGGACTCATCGGAGTCTCATTCTCTTGTTGGATATTGTTTGGAACATCCTTAACAACGCCGATTAGCAGGGCGGCTCCAATGCCGAGTCCAACTAAAAGAAGAACATCATACTTCCAATAATCAGAGCTTCGGAAATCTAATTGTCATCATAGCATTAGTTAGGAGTAAAACAGATGATAAGTTCAACTTATTCAACATGGTGTTTTATTCAAGTAAGATATACCTCGGAGAAACAATTTACAAGCCCCAGGTCCAATCGCCTCTAGCGAGATCTGTAACGATCCGACCCTCTAGCAATAATAACTGAATGGATTCAAATCACCGGCTCAAAATGTTTAAGTCCAGTTATTATTATTAGGATGCGAGACCTCATATATTTCAAATTATAATTTTTTTTACATCCGATATGAGATTATTGGAGCGTTACAACGGTAATCATCTCCGGGAGCTGACGTGATAGCGAAGGGGTGCCTAAAGGAGAGGAGAGTAGCAAAAGTTAATGTCTAATTTAGTTATCCTCTAATTATTAGAATCTTGAGCTCGCAGTCGGGAAGAGGAAGAGCACGCTGACCTGTCATTGGTGGATCGGACCCAAACAAAAAATAACGACAAATATATTGCGGGCGGGAGCTAATTGAATTGGGCCCATAAGTGGTGTGGTCCGGTCCGTTTGCAATCGTCACACTAGAAATTAAAAAGTCGAAACCATCGCCCCGGCCCCCGACCCGACCCTTGTCGTCGTCCGTATCCGCGACTTTTACGGGACATTTTTTTTATAAAATAACCCTATAAAATTTTATAATTTACAAAAAATTTCTATCAAATTTATATTTGGCAAATTAAACTTTTTTTCGCCACGTAGGAATATGATTTTTTTTCTAAACGCGGTGAATCGCTCACGCATTCAATTTTTTTTAGGCTTTTCTAAAGACGGTGAATCATTCACCGCGTTTATTAAAACGGTAAAAATACATATAAGACGGTGAATCATTCACCGTCTTCAATAAAAACAGTGAATCATTCACCGTCTTTAATAATCCTACGAGATATTCTGAAGGCGGTGAACGACTTACGTGGCTCCTACGTGGCGAAGAGAGGGTTAGTTTGCCGAATATAAATTTGGCAGGATTATTTCGTAAATTATAGAAGTTTAGAGGGTTATTTTATAAAAAAATTCACTTTTACACCCCTGTGCCGCTGTGCATGCCCTTTACATTTTATTTATTTATTTCTCTCTCCTTCTCCTTTTCCGCTGTTACCTTTACTCACTTTCACTCTCTCTCTCTCTCTCTCTCTGATGGAGTAGTAGAAAGGTCGAAGCGATCTCTAGATCCTTTCTCTCCTTCCCCACACCATTCCCTACCCTTTTCCTTTTTTTAGGGGCGAGATCCCAATCTAGCTAGGAAAGAGATCGAGAGAGGGAGGGATCGAGATCGAGAGAGGTGGGAATGAGCGGCAATGGCGATGGAAAGGTGGGGGAGAAGGAGAAGGGAGGGGGAGGGGGAGGGGAAGGGGAGGGGGAGGGGTGGGGTTTCATCTACAGCTTCGTGGCGAGGGGGACGGTGGTGGTGGCGGAGTACACGGAGTACACGGGCAACTTCGCGGCGATCGCGGAGCGGTGCCTCCACAAGCTCCCCTCCTCCAACAATCGCTTCACCTACGCATGCGATGCTCACACCTTCAATTTCCTCGTCCACGACGGATACGGTATCGCACGCATCGTTTTCACTCTAAAATTTGATGAATTAATCACGAGCGTGTGCGTGCCATGATCTTAGTTCTCTTATTTGCTAACGAATCAAATGGCTCATCCATTTCCACCATTTTTTTTTTCTCCACTGTTTTCGGCGTCTGTGTGTGCGAAATTGCAGATTTTTCCTCGAGGATTTTAGTTATTGAACATGCCCCGCTTAATTCTAATAGTTTGCGAACAGAAGAACACCATATAGTTTAGTAAGGTAGTTTTAGCTTTGCTTTCGTTAATATGCTCTCACACTCTTTCAAGTGCAAATTTGTTGGGGGAACAAACATGTTGGTTTTCACAATTCACACCTTTGAATTATTGAATATCTCTGTCGCAAACGAAAGGGCGGCGGTTTCTGATGAGATATGCTTCGCTTCGTTTTAATGTTTTCAGCATATTGTGTTGTTGCCAAGGAATCTGTGCCGAAACACGTCTCCCTGGCATTCCTGGAGAGACTAAAGACTGATTTTAGAAAGAGATACGGAGGCGGGAAGGCTGATACAGCAATGGCCAAAAGTCTTACCAAAGAATTTGGGTTTGTTACGCCGCGTCCTTCAACTTTTGCCTTCATATTACCTTTTTTTAAAAAGAAAAAAAAAAAAAGGCCTTGAGGAATCATCCTAACCTCTTCAGTTTTTATGATTATCTTCAATCTTTTGATGCAGCCCAGTTATGAAGGAACACATGCAGTACATTATCGAGCACGCAGATGAGATAGAGAAGCTGCTAAAAGTGAAAACTCAAGTTGCAGAAGTAAAAAACATTATGCTGGACAATATAGACAAGGTAATGCACATGGTCTTTAGCGATTTTGAAAATTTTCCCTTTTTTTGGAACTCATATATGCATCTTAAAAGTAAATGCTGTTTTGCTTCACGTGCAATTGGCATGGTTATAGTATGTCAATATTCTTATAGGGGTTTGATGCGGGTTAGGGCTTTGGACTCCAGAAGCTAAATCTCTTTAGAACTGGCAGTTGTTGCTGATGTGCTCTCTCAGAAAGCGATTGTGCACTTTCCTGCCTAGAAGTGTAGACATTATTAGCTTTGACTTTTGTTAATAGACACATGATAGAGATACATATCATTGCAGATTTGTCTACTTAAATGTAGATATGCATGAATTAACATTTGGGCAAGGCTAGTTATGAGCCACAACTATATCACGACTTCTAATTCTACCGCTAAAACACTATTCCTTGTTCGTTATATTGTGGTGATCTAAACTTGTAGTATTTTGTTCTTTTCTCTAGTTCTTTTAGAGCTGTGTTAACTTTCTTCTCAAATGTTGTACCTTTCAGACTATGGACCGTGGTGAGAAGCTGAAAGATCTTGAATACAAGGCTTCTGATTTACGGAACCAGGTAATCATTTTACCAATAAATTAACTTGCTTTCTTTCTCTCTCATCTCGGCCACCAAACTACATACATTTTAAAAAAAAATTGACGCATACCCCACAAGATTGTCTATTTATAAATTTATGTTGTAAAATCTGAATTTTAATATAATCACTTCAAAAACTTTCTTACATATGTACCCTTACATTTGCAAAATCCTCCTCTTTGCACCTTTTCCATTACAAAACCAGCATGCTCGCACGAATTTCATAACTCCCAAACTTAAGATAAAAATATTTCTGCAAGAAACTATACTAACAAAGGTTTGTATGTATAAACAGCCCTACGGTTAATAATTTGTATATATACTTTCATACGTCAGGCTCAAGACTTCAAGAAGCAAGGTATGAAGGTTCGCAAAAAGATGTGGCTGCAGAACATGAAGATTAAGTTGGTGGTTCTCGGAATCCTCTTGATCCTAGTCTTTATCATTTGGATTTCCGTGTGCCATGGGTTCGACTGCACCAAACACGAACACAGTGAATCCAACGGGCCCAATTGAGTGAAAACTATTATGCACCAGTTATTATAGTTATAGAGCAGTACAAGAAATGGAATTTTGTTTGTGACTTGAAATCGAGCTTTTTTCTTTTTGGATTCATGGATCGGAAAACGGCGTGGCATCTTTTCAAATGCAAATAGTAGAGAGATATCACCATCTGTGGGCTCTAGATAGTCTGTGAGGGTTGATTTGTTCTCTGAGTGCCCATTTATGTATCAGATATTTAAGAACCGGAATGTAGAGCTTATTGTAATTTATTTATGTTTATTGTTTAATGGGACGATTGTTAAGAGTTTATAAGTGTTTGAGGATTAAATGTTTTACAGAGAACATTTCATGGAGTAAGCATTATTCTATGATGCTTTAGTTGTTTGATTGTGTACTAATCTTTTCAAGGCATCACGCTGATAAACAAGAATCAGTAGTATTGGAGATTGAAAATCTGATTTGAAATAAACCAGAATCAGTAGTATTGGAGAGAGAGAATCTCCAATTTCCTCCCTGATGTGATCTATTTGTGATGAATCTGATAATAATATAATATAGATGCTCCTTTACGGTATTATACTCTGCATAACATTTGACTATCTCTGAAAGGGACTGCATGATCCGATGAGAAAACTTACAAGTGAATGAGATCAAAACAACTTCAATAATATATTAACTGTTTAAATTAGTTGAGAAAAAAGGGCACTTGCATTCTAAATGAATTTACATAGATAACCGTATGTCGCAGTAATTGTTAACAAGTTACAAAAGCAACAAAACAAGCCAAATTTCCTGTATTGTGAGCAACAGTGATCAAATTAACAGGAGAAGGTCGACAACAAATAAGAAACATCAGCAAGATAAATTCTTCTGCAAGGCTAAAACACCTACAGTAACCGATATAAGAACCGAGAGGAGCCCATCTCTGGATATTGCAAACTCTTTCCAGCTTAAGGGTCGAGAAATTTGGCTTAAAACCTTTTCAAACTGCAATTTGGTTTCGTCGATCGTACCTGAGTTATCGATCACTACATCGGCCTTCGTCTTTTTCCATTCGAGCGGAGTCTGAGCGTTTATTCTATTTCTGGCTTGCTCTTCAGAAATGGCGTCTCTCGCCATAAGGCGATTTATTTGTGTTTCTGGGTCGACCCACACAACGATTGTAGGAGCGGTCCATCGATCCATCTTAGCCTCGAATAGTAGAGGGATGTCGAGGACGATAACTTTAGCTCCTTTAACCCATAGCTTCGCTATCTCCCAAAAAATGCCGGAAGATATATATGGAGCTAATATACTGCAAGAGAGAGAGAGAGAGAGAGAAAGAAGAAGAAAACATAAGGGAAATAGATGTTTTATATGCACAATTTGGTTCCTACTTGACCAAAATAAGAAAGTCAATTGCAATCAACTGCTTTTGTAACAGAAGAAGAGTGATTACAACATGATATATATATATTTTTTCCTGCAAAATCATTTAGTTACATTTATAAACCCTGCAAAATCTGAAAAAATTCTTAAAAAAAAAAACCTTTTCTTTGGTTGATGAGTCATCTAAATCATGGAGTGCAGTTGGCCTTGTAATAGAGCAAAGACCTTTAAATAGCAATACAAAAGTATATACAAGAGAAACAAAGTTTTTGAAAGGCATACACGAAAAAATTAGATTTTGCGGGGTATATGCCAACAGAGAATTTTGCAAAGTTATGTATGAAATTGGGGAAAAAAAAAAAATCTCATGAAAAAGAGTAGACGGGCGAAGCGACAGCAAGAAGAATTTAGACAACAGCACAAAATTGAGAAGGCATTGTAGAAGAAGCAAGTATCTTGAACGGAAAAAATTGAAATGTAAAATATATTCTCTCCACAACAACATAGATTTAAAATATAATTTCAAAAGATAATTATCTCATTTCCAAGCTACAAGCAGTGGGAATCAACTAGAAAATATTGTTAGTACTTATTATAACATACCGATTGAGAACTTGACGCTTCTCCAGGTCAGAGAAAACAATTTGCCCTAGGCGAGCTCTATCAATTTCTCCGTTTTCCAATAAAATATAATTTCCAAATGCTTTTACAACCTTCTTCCAACCACCAGATCCTTTTTTCACCACATCCTGTAATTACATGGCTCCATGTCACTATTCATTTTGAGCAATGAATATCTATAAAATGAATAAAAATCGTGAGAAATATTCGCTACGATCTCTTCAATATACTATGTTGTAACTAGAAAGAGAGTAATGAAAAAAAGATACAAATATACAGAAACATGGAAGAACATTTTCAGTAGGTAAGTCCGAAATACCATAATCCACAGCTACTGATACTTCAAAACTCTACAGGTTGAAAACTCATCACTCCTAATTTATTAATTCTCAAATGTATTACTATAGATTTTAAATCTTTGCAAAATTGTCCCCAACAGTTGACAATCTGGTTATGCCTGAAGATGTTTCAAGTTGCATGTTTAAATTTTAAATCTTTTCCAAATGTAGAATAATCACTTTTACAAGGATTTTAATGAATCCGCATAGCGATCATCCAATGGTTATTAAAAAGTTTGTTTTAAATGCTTAACTGTGATGGAAAGGGATAAATTTGCAAACTTTGAGCTTCAAAAGTTTGCCCTTTTATTTTAGTGGCTCAACAAATTCCTACAATATCAACATTCCTTATACATATTGTTAGATTCATAACATGTGATTTTTCCCATTTCTATTTTTCAGTAAATTTCTACGGTCAAATCCCCTTCACTCCTCAAATTCCAATTCGACAAATTTGCAAACAAATCTCATAACTTTTTCCATCTAAAAAAAAAGGATAAAATTAATCTTGAGAGGGGGAAAGAGAGAGAGAACGCTTACGCGGGCGACGAGGTCGGCGTCGACGACGGGGACGCCGTTGGATTTGAAGAGATTGGAGATCGTGCTCTTGCCCGAGGCGATCCCTCCCGTTAATCCCACCAACCTCATCTCCCCCACTATCAACACAGAGAGAGAGAGAGAGAGAGAGGAGGAGGAGGAGGAGGAGGAGGAGAGAGGGAGCTTCACACGACGCGAGAAAGAGAGAGAGAGGAGAGGGATCGATCGAAGAAACTCGCGGATCCTCGCCCCATCGTGGTTTAATAAAACCGGCCGGTTCGGTGGCCGAAATACCCTGGACCCGGTTCACTACAAACAAGACAGCGATAAAACTGAACCCAACACATAAGTAGCGGCTTTTTTTTTTTTTTGTTTTTTTTTTGTTTAAAAAATCACAGGAGGAGAAATTAACGAGAGGGGGAACAATGGCCCCGCTCACGGCGCTTAGGGCTCTGAGAAACCGATCGAATTTTCCGATTTTTTCTTCTACAGCTTCAATTGCTCGGTCGATTCGTCGATTCGTAAGTGCTAATTTCGTTATCTTCCTTTTGCAACTCTCTCTTTCGCAAATTTTTCCCCATTTCGCTGGTTACTTTTTGTTTTTCCTGAAGCAAAAAAGGTATAGAACTTGTTTATTTAACTTGGAATTTTGAAATTGGTACTTAAATTTTGATTTTTTTTAAAAAAATTTCTACTTAATCTTACAGTATTTTGGAATTTTCTTTTGTTTTTTTACTACACTAGTTTAAGTATGTTAAATACTAGCTAGCTTTTAATGCAGGTTCATGATCAACTTGTCTTTTAAATGATATTTAACCAAAACCTCACTTTACTTTTTTTTTTAACTACAAAATTTCGGATTTTTTTTCTTATTATTATTATTTTTTATGATGCTAGATAAGCACATTGGTGGTAGCAGAGCATGAGGGAGGAGTTGTGAAGCCATCTTCTTTGAGTGCATTGGCGGCCGCAGAGGCTATTGCGAAGGAAAATTCGATTTCTGTTCTACTGGGAGGGTCAGGAGAAACCCTTCAAAAAGCCGCGGCACATGCTGCATCAAGCCATCCATTGATCTCTGAGGTTCTAGCTCTTTCTCTATTTTTGCTCAATTTTTTGTTGTTAATACCGTGCGCATCCTTATCTTCCTAAGAAGCCTAATTATTCTTTGTTATGCATTGTAGATGAGGATACTTTCTTTTGTTCTAGCCCTGTTAAAGCATGACTATATGTTGCAAATCAGTTGCTTCTGTGATTCTTTCCATGGGCATAATACTTTTATTTTTCCTTAGAGACACTGCTGCAAAATATATCTAACATTTTCTGGCGATTAATATTATCTCAATTAGTGAATTCAAATACATTTCATCGGTTGATGCTTCTGCAGGTGCTTGTTGCTGATGCAGAAATACTGGCACATCCTTTAGCCGAATCTTGGGCCGAACTCATTCATTCCGTCCAGAAGAAAGGCGGTTATTCTCATGTAATATCCGCTTCAACTTCGTTTGGGAAGAATGTGCTTCCACGTGCGGCGGCTCTCCTCGATGTTTCGCCTGTAACAGATGTCATCGAGATACGGGAGCCACGGGTTTTTGTGAGGTGGGGTACTGTTCATATTTCTTCTTGATATAGTTGTCGTATGGTGCTGGATAACAAAATTCGTGGCTGTAATTGTGCTTCACTTTGCTGGGTAATGAATTCTAATACTATTAATGTTCCTTCACATGTTAGACAATTTGATATTCCAATACTGAACATGCATCTCTCTCCATTTATGGTTTTTTAGCCAATCCTTTCTCTGTTCCGAGTGTCCTGCTGTCTATTACATCGATCTCCTCATTAGCTTGTGATATCAAAGTATGTACGCGTGTAACTTTCAGGCCAATATATGCGGGAAATGCTCTTTCTACTGTCCGCTATACTGGCCAGGATCCTTGCATGATGACTATAAGATCAACATCTTTCCCCCTTCTTGTCAACTCGACCAACACAGAGGGAAGAACTGTGCCTATCAACCAGGTTGACATATCTGTCTTCGGTGAAGGTTTGTTAGTATTTTGACCTCATTTTTCTTTGAGTTAAATTTAACCTTGATTTTGTTTAATTTAATTAAAGGCTGCACCAGCTCTTCAGTTGACAAACTTGTAGGTGACATTACAACAATGAAAAGCAGATAATTAACATAACAGTTAATTTTGGCGGAATTCCCAATTCAACTGTTAGAAATGACTCAATCAAGCAAAGCTGAGGGTGTCTCTTTGCATAATTCAATGCTCTATACTTAATTGCCTATGGTGTTTTCATTATTTATTGTTCACAAATGAAATATTATTTTCTTTTTATATCTTGAACAGTTTATCTTTCCTGCTATCCTATGCAGAGAGCTTGAAGAAATCTAGGTGGTTGAAGCTCACTTCACAAGATACAGAACGACCTGATTTAGGAAATGCGCGAGTTGTAGTCACTGGGGGGCGAGGACTGAAAAGTGCAGAGAACTTTAAATTATTGGAGAAGCTTGCTGAGAAACTAGGTGCAGCAGGTATCGACTAAAATATTAAGTATTCATTCATCATATTCTATTCATAAATATATGTGTCTGATAGCTGTTGTTGCTGTTATCTAATATGGTTTTGAGATATGCTACTTGTACACCGAAAAGTTGCGCGTAAACCTAACACCCACCCCATCAGGATTTTTTTTTTTTTTAAAGGATTGACTAGACTTGTGACATAATATTGGCTCTTGGATGGGTAGGGCGTAAGAGTTACACCCACTTTTTTGCTGTATATGTAGCATTGCTCTATGGTTTTTGCGATGTATTTGGTTAAAGACTAGCTATTTGATGTTTTCTTTTGTTCCTGAAACATTTTCTGGGCTTCGATTCGTCTGAAAGCTGGAATATTTTGCGTAATAGAATAAAGGGTTAATTGCATACATGTCCCCGCAAACATAGTGAATAGCAAAAATATCCCTGCAAAGTCCAACTTTCATTAGTTATCCCTGTAAAAGTCGTAATGTATGCAGATATGTCCCTACCGTCAGTCACCGTTAGAGAATTTTAGTTAACCACAGTTAAAATGCTTAACCATGGTTAATTAATAAGTTGAAATTACATTTTTGCCCCTCTCCATCTTCCTCACCCTCTCCATCTTCCTCATTCATCTTCCTCACCCTCTCCATCTTCCTCATCCTCATCCGCCCCCCCGGCCCCTCCTCCGCCTCCTCCCCTCCGCCTCCCCGCCGCCCTCTTCCTCTACTTCTCCTCTCCCCGTCGCCCTCGTCCGCCCCCCCCCCCCTCCTCGGCCCCTCCTCCGCGGCCGCCGCCGCCTCCCCCCCGCCCCCTCGTCCGCCCGCTCCGCCCGCTCCGCCGTCCGCGGGGAAGCGGGAGCCCCGCCGCGCGCCGCTGCCGCCACCGCCGCCTCTTTCTTCTTCCTCGTATCCTTCTTTTGGAGGGACATATTTGTGAGGGCAAAACGGTCATTTCACATCCCTACTGTTAAAAAATAAACAGATTTCAAACGGCAACAAACCAGAGGGACATATCTGCATATATTATGACTTTTGCAGGGATAACTAATGAAAGTTGGACTTTGCAGGGATATTTCTGATATTCACTATGTTTGTGGGGACCTGTATGAAATTAACCCTAGAATAAATTATGAATAATATCTAAATAATATGGAAAGTTATCTAAACCAATTAAAACCAAATAAAAGTATAGAACTTTTCCTTTGGAGTGAGGGCCTTTACCTTTAGCAGATGCATCTGAGCTAACTAATCTATTGAGACCAGTTTGGATATTAATTGGTATTTTACATCAATGGAATCTGCAGTCACTTAAAAAATTGCGTAAGAGTGGTATCCATAGAGTCAGTTGCTTGAACTGAAAGAGCACATATCATATTGGTGGATCTGATTTTGTTTTTTTTTTTTGATTCACAGCATTCAGTTTGGGTTGTGCTCTGTGTTCATAACTATTTTTTGAATTGCGATGTTTTCCATCCTCATGCTGTAGAGAAACCGCTTGAATTCATATTACTTTCGAAAAGCATGTTAAGCCTAAGTCCCTAACTATATTTTTGAAGAACCCTAGACACATGGAATTAGTTAAGTATTTTATTCAAATCGCTTTCTTGATTTACAAAGTGCTACTTTTTTCATTGTGTAGTTGGGGCTACGCGGGCTGCTGTTGATGCAGGATTTGTGCCGAATGAGCTGCAGGTGATAATTTAAAATTTTTGTACTTACCGTTGTATTCTGTTGAAACCGTGCTGCTATTTTCCAAGTTTTCCACATTATTAAGTTTTTCTTCACAAATTTTGCTGGGTATATATGAGTATATTTTGTCAAGAACGTTTAAGAGTTTTTGTTATTGGGCATTGTTTTGTGGAGGGAGCCTAAATTGATTGCCATTTGGCATGTTTTTCTTATTAATGCTCATAGATCAGAAATAAGTCACTAGCAAAGAGTAATAGCTTCATGAAGATTCTTACTTGTGTAGTGATGGTTACACAATTTACTCCTCACATTTTGTAGTAAATTTCTATATGGTTCTAGCTTTTTCTTTTTTATTGCTTGGGTTGATCTTTTCATGCTTCCAGTAGAAAGTAGAGAATATATTATCTTCTCCAATTGTTTTATTTGGAGCAATGACCCCAAAACATTACCATCTTCAACACGACACATGAAAAGCACTTTTAAGTTCCTCTGAGTAGCCTGGTAATTTGCCTAGAAGATTTCGTATTATATCGTAGACATTTAATAGAAGAGGAGACATGAAGAGATTGTACCTTCTTCAAGATGTTTGACATCATATGTATAAGTTAAATTTACCTTTCTCTGTCTCTGTGCCTCGTCCCATCCTTGTAATATGAGATACTATCAAGTTATAACTAGTTTTATACCTTCTATAAGTTTAAGCAGTTATGTATTTTCATTAACTTTTGTTCTGTAGCAGTTTAAGTAGACATGAGTTTTTAACTCTTTTGCCATGTATAACCATAAGCAATTTGCTGTACCAGGTTGGTCAAACTGGTAAAATTGTTGCTCCGGAACTATATATGGCATTCGGGGTTTCAGGAGCGATACAACACTTGGCCGGAATGAGAGACTCTAAAGTCATCGTAGCCATAAACAAAGATGCAGATGCACCCATATTTCAGGTAACCCCAGTACTTACCTTTCAATTTAGGAAGGTGGCAATAAGACTAGGAACTTCTCAATAAGACTAGGAACTTCTCTCATTAGAAAATAGTAAATACTCAAGATAGAACTTACAAGTATAGAATGTTGTTATGTTGCTTACTTGCATATGGATTTCGCTCCGTCTAGTGTTCATAAACGTATGGCTGATCGCTTCATCGTTTTACAGTTAACATTGATGGAGGTTAAGTTCACTTACATGTCTTGTGATTATTAATCATTGTTGTTGGGGTTCCTAGAGAAGTGGGTGTTTCTGAAGATAGGACCCAAAGAATGCTACATCATTCTCCTTTTTTTCTGCAATTTTTCTAGTTTACCTTTTATGCGGTAGTGTGAAAATATAATTTCTTTTTTCTTGCACAACTAAATTAAATTGTCTCACAATACGTAACTACTACATAGTTGAAGATTTTCTGTGCCTAAATCGTCTTGTTTGTTGGGTTGCAGGTTGCAGACTATGGACTAGTTGCCGATCTGTTTGACGTGATTCCGGAATTACTAGAAAAGCTACCAGAAAAGAAATGATCCCTCTGTTAAAACCAAGTCATGTCTTTGTAGATAAATAGATGAATAAATAGTTTCCATTTTCTTCCGTTACAAAGATAAATAGATGAATAAATAGTTTCCATTTTCTTCCGTTTTCGGGGACGGAGAGAAGAGAAGTAATAATCATGCGCAAAATCTGCATCAAGCTTTTGTTGTATTGAATAAGCAGGTACTGAAAGGAGTTTGATTTCATGATACTACTACATTTATTCAAGTACTTTAGTAAAATTAAATGCCTTCTCTGCACAGTATCACATACTAATGCCATCAATGCCTGGGAATGTCCTGGGAAACTGCCAGGTGTAGTTGTTGCAAGTGTAAATGGAAAAAAAATAAAAATAAAACTACAACCGTAAATGAAAAAAAAAAAAGTTAAAATAAAACTACAGGTGTAAATGAAAAAAAATAAAAATAAAACTTGAATATAGTGAGGTGCGCATCCGGGGAATCGAACCCCGGTCAGTACCGTGGGAGGGTACTATGATACCACTACACCAGATGCGCTTCTTTTTTCATCTGTTACTAATAATATAGATATTTATATATATATATAAAATATCATTCCTGCAGGGATCGCTTCAATAGTCGTGCGTGGACACGTGGCAGAATCAGATTCATTCCCTTTATGCTTCCTGATTTTTTTTTTTTTTTGGGTTTTTATCCTATAATAATAGCTCGTCTTATCGAGTTCCGCCTCCATTTCGCCCCTTCCCCCTTTCTCTGTGCTCTAGGGTTTCGTCGCTCTCGATTTTTTAGGGTCTCGGCGATTCCCATGCTGGTTTCGCCATGATCTCCCTCATGAACGAGTGCGAGATCCCGCGAGACCCCTCCGCCGCCTCCTCCGCCGCCGCTGCGTCGGGCCTCGCCTTTGGGATTGAGAGCCTTCACCAAACCCGCAAGGTCGGCGACGATGGCGCCTCGGCCGAAGCCATGGTCCCGATCGATCTCGGCGACTCCGGCAAGCCGACCGGCGCGTCGGAGGCCGAGATGGAGGTGGACGAAGCTGGGGTTTCCGAATTGAAGAGCCCCGACGCCGGATTCGAGCGACCGGGAGCTAGGGCTCCCCTCGAATCTATGGTTCCCGAGGCCTCCTTGGTTCCTTACGTCGCTAGGGTTTTGGAGGGTCCGGATGGTAAGGAGTGGATGCAGGGGTTCCGGGTCGGCGACATGGTGTGGGGGAAGGTGAAGTCTCATCCGTGGTGGCCCGGCCACATCTTCAACGAGGCGTTCGCGTCGCCGGCGGTTCGCCGGACGAGGCGGGAGGGCCACGTCCTCGTCGCCTTCTTCGGCGACAGCAGCTACGGCTGGTTCGAGCCCGCCGAGCTCATCCCCTTCGACCCCAACTTCCTCGAGAAGTCGCACCAGACGGCTTCTAGAAACTTCCAGAAGGCCGTGGAAGAAGCAGTCGACGAGGCGAGCCGGCGAGCCGCTCTCTCCGTCACCTGCTGCTGCCGGAACCCTAACAATTTCCGGCCCACCGGAATGCCTGGCTACGTATTCGTGGACGTGGCCGGCTATGAGCCTAATGGAATTTACTCTGAGAGGCAGATCGAGAGCGCGAGGAATAGCTTGAATCCTGAAGATACTGTTTCCTTTGTTCATGACTTAGCGTTGGTGCCGAGGAGCACGCCGGATCGAGACGTAGGCTTTATTAAGAACGTGGCAATGCTGATGGCTTTTAGGAAAGCAGTGTACGAGGAGTTCGATGAGACCTATGCCCAAGCTTTTGGGGTAGAGCCCGTTCGGCCGTCGCGGAATGAGTTTGGTGTTGTGGATCAGCCTGGGACATTCGCGCAAAGAGGTATCTTCTCATGCATGCCTTTGAGTTGCTGCTTCTATATGCTTGTAGTTAATTGTTACACGCACCCTTGCATTATATTTAGTTTCCATTTTGGTGTGTTATCATATGGTAGATATGTGTACCTGAACAATATTAGTTGCAACTATCTCATAAAGCCTTTGAAGTTAAGAGTTCAATCAAAATTTGCCTTATGTGAACTTGTTAGTTATTGTAGTTATGGTTTTCCCTTTTTTTTGTTTTTTTCCCCTTTGGAAGCTGCTTTTGGAAGGAAATGCCGTCTTATCTTACTATTGATACCACTTTTCTTAATGAAAGATAGGCATCTGCATTTACTGCAGATACATCTCAGCCTAATTGTTATAAATTATATTGGCTGAGATTAGTTGAAACAGTCTAAAGCTGAAGAAAACTTGAATATATTTAAACTCCCATAACTTTTTAAGCTGCTGCTAAACTTAAGTCAAACTCATTACTGTTTCTGAGGAAATACATAAATTGTTGATTGAAACAGTTGAGTTTAATGAGCGTCTTGCTTTGTTTAATAATAGGTCGCGCGACCTTATTCTACATGCATATTACAGTGGGAGTCTTAGAATTTGTAGCAAACTGCCTCTTTGTCTTTGATGGTCTTTTACACTTTGTGATTCTGATAAATAATGGAATCGTGTTGTTATAGAGATTTTCTTTCTTCATGATGACTCGGAACTCGTATATTTGAATTCCGAAACAATTCCCTCTACTTGTGGGTGTGGAACTGCATAAATTTGATTATCCTCAACTCTGCAGTGTTTGGAGACCCCTGCATTCACTCACTTCAGCACTGGCCACTTTGTAGTCCTTATTTATCGTTTTGCTAGCTTTTCTGATTTTTTTTTTTTTTAAATGGGCGAGATTTCTTTTCAATAGGCAACTTTGAAATAGTCTTAGGTTCCGGTTAATAACTTATTTTCACATGGTTACTGAAGATGATGCATGAAGCATTTTTCTAAGTAAGTGATTACTTAATTAGTTACTAATCTTATTATATGGTGCCTACATTTGCTTTAAAATTTTGTTAAAAAGGGTGCAAGTTTCTCATTGGGCATCTGAGGGCTTGTTGAATCATCAATGCAGCAAATCTCTGAACCTTAAGTTGGTGCTTATTTCATTTATCCCTAGAGTGGACATATATTAATGTATAATAATTATGTAAAAGTATGGGAAAATTATTAATTATATATCTAGTATCAAGGAATATGCGCTCACTGTGCCAATGGTGATGAGCAAAAAGGGCACACCTGCTGGTAAAGAGAAATCTCCTGCCTGTGATCTTAGTTATGGAACTTTGAGAAAATGGTCTTTATAGCAGACTATGGGCTCTCTTTCATATCGGAGCCACCTAGAACCTTATTTTCATTGCCTCTATTGCGAAAAGAAAAAGAAAAAGAAAATAACGAAGCATCAAAATTTAAACAACTAGTACTCCAACATGATTTAAACAACACCACAACAATTTCTTTTTATAATTAATAAGGACCTTCATGAGACATGAATGATCTTATAGTAATATCACGAGCAAAACAAGAAGCAGATATACATTTCTTAACTTGAATAGAATTGGAAATCAGATGATCACGGCTGCTGAGCTTTAACTCCTTATATTGCATTCTTTGAATTTTTATTGTTGCTCATATTTATGGTTATGGAGAGGACCACAATCAGGAGCGTTAGTGTGGTGTTTGGCTTCGATGCATTTTTTTAATGACTCTCAAAATAAAAAATACTTGCATTACTGAGACATTACAATTCTATGTATTTTTTTGGACTGATACGAAAATATTAATTTATTTTGCCTTTAATTAAATCGCTAAATGAAGAAAATGAATTCTTTTAGGAAGGCCTATAATATAATATCCTCAGCACTGAAAAAGTATTAACACTTGTTTTTACTGGATTAATGTTTCTCAGTTTCTGGCTTGGTTGGTGCACCTTTTGATTAGTAATATTTCTTTTCTGTTGAAGAGTACATGTCGTTTAGCTTTAAAAGTCCTTTTGAACTATTTACTCATCTAGAACCTTGAATTGGAGAAGTAGAAACTTGACAGTTGTTATGAAAGAACTACTTACAGCTGTGAAACATCTTTATGAGCTAGATGTTTCTACTGCTATTGGTATATTTAAAATATAATGGGTAAACTTCCAAATCGCCATCCGCTTTAGTTTAAGGAGTGTGTGTGTATATATATATATATATAGAACTAGGTTACTATACTATTAATAGCATCAAGTTATTGGTACTATTAGATTTTTGGCCTTTAGATGAAAGGATGTATGGTTAGAATGATAGTGATCTCCTAGAGTTGAGTGGGTGGTTGGTTGAATAGTATGATCTAACGGGTGTAAATGATTAATGAGATAGATCTAACGGTGGAAAACTTAATAGCACCAAGAGCTTGGTGCTATTGATAGTATAGTAGCCGGACTCTATATATATATGCCACTATACTATCGATAGTACCAAATAGTACCAAACATTTGGTGCTATCGAGTTTTCGATCGTTGGATGAAAGAATGTGTGGTTAGGATGATAGTGGTCCTTTAGGGTTGAGTGGTTGGTTGAATAGTATAATCTAACAGATGGAAATGATCAAAAGATAGATTTAACGGCAGAAAACTCGATAGTACCAAGATCTTGATACTATCGATAGTATAGTAGTCGGATTTTATATATATATATATATATATATATATATATATATATATAATTAGGAATGTTTGCTGCAGGATAGAGCAAGTGCTTAAATTTTTTTATTAAAATCCTAGCAGCAGCTTTCTGTTGTAGAGGAAGAACCTTCTGAATGGGATCTTCTGTATTCCGGGGCTAGAAGCTGGTTTTCTGCTTTGTGCTGCAGAAAAGCTAATTGCTTGTCAAACTAATAGTTGGTGTCACTAGTGCTCATTGGACTGAAATTACCATTGGCAAGCCTCCAAATTGGTCTTTAACACAGGATAGTGACATCTAGTTGTGGGTTATCTTGGAGGAAACAATCTATTTTTCCTTTTTCCTTTTTTTTAGGCATTAAGATCATACTTTAGGGCTTTTTATGTCATGGGTGGTTAATGGCCTTTAATCGCCTGTACCCGTACTAGTTAAACAAAAGTGTAGAAGGGCACTAGAAAGATGCGGAACTTTTGAGAGTCAAACCTCCCTAATATTTATTTATTTCATTTGATGTTATATATTCTGCTTGAATCGGAATCTTCTTTTCACAAATGTTGGTTTTGGTGAAGGTTTTTCCATAATATAGCTAAATTGAATCTGCTTAAATTTATTTTTATTTTTATTTTTTTTGGCCAATTTGATTAGCAGTTGAAATAAGCCATTTGGATACGTCTACAACCCCTCCTCTGAAGGAAGATAGTGTCCAATAATTACCCTTCAGAAAAAGTGGGACCGTCTCTTTTGGGTTAGGTTTATTTATGAGAGTGAGAGGGGGGGGGGGGGGTGGGGGCCTGGGGGGAGAGAGAGAGATGGGTTTTTGAAAGTCGATCCTGATGTGAACAATTTTTTATGTGCGTACAGTGGTCTACTGTTTACAGCAGGCCGCTAATTTATCGGCAAAGACTAGTGTTTTGAGTACTAGTGTTGTAGAATGTTGCTTTTATAGGTTGCTGGTACATTGATATGTACGTCGAGAGTTTAGGGGTAGTCTAGAGGTTTTTAGAATATTATTATTCATAGAGAGATGCCTATACACCCACGACACTCATAACCTTTTTGTGTCTATATTAATTAATTTGTTTTATCAGCTTTTTTTCAAAAAAAAATTAGAACTCTAAAGTGGTTGTATCAGAAAGATGTATTTTTTTATTTATTCACAAGCTAGGATTGTACATGTAACATTAGATAGTTAGTTTAGACATTTAGAGTTTAAATTTTTGGTGGGGTTTTTTGGTTTTCTGAAAGACTGCTGATGCGCAAATAATCAGATCTGCATGTGATCATCAGTACTTTAGGACCATGATCATTAAAGCATTACCTATTTTTTAAAACAAATTAATTACAAAATGTCTTATATATGATGTTAGCTCATCAGCAATTTATAACTTTAAAAAATACTAATAAATAATTACTAGGAACCATTCTGTGTAACACCTATTGCGATGATATGCTAATTTATATAATATAAATCAATCTCTATGTGATAAATCATGTGATTAGTTAATTAGTAACTCACGGGGTGGGTAGTAGCATTGTGGGGTGTCGGTAGCGGAACTCTTTTTTAACTATTTAAATAATAACCAACGAGGTGTCAGGCGACCCCGTGCGCCTGGGGACCGCATTTCCCTTTCTTTGTGGTCGCCTACGTGGCACTAAAATTAACGTAGCATACCGTCCCTCTTTATTATTATTATTATTATTATATTTTTATTATTATTTCAAGATGCTAGCAACTAGCAACTTGACGCGCTTATTAGCTATAAAACTCATTCACGGCTACAGGAGCATCTTACATAAATATACAATTAAAAATTATCACCTAAAATTTTATATTGGCCTGATCTCCAGGTAAAATTCCGAATGGCCGTCCATCCTACTCGAGGCGTTGTATTTAGATCAAATCAAATACAAATCAGAATTCAAAACTATCTTCAGCATTCAGCAATGGGTGTTGTGTTAGCCTATCAGTTTCAATTTACTAACTCATACCTTTTAATAATATAAAATAAAAATATTTATTTATTTACTTATTAAATAGCTTGTAATTGTAATATTGATAACTTAAATGTACGGCTGTAAGGGGTTTAATATTCTGTTGTTTTGTGATTCCACAGCGGCTCCGTTGGCAGGACAATTGAAAATAGCAGAAACGGTGAAGCCTTCTCTCCGTCATCCTCCGTCCGCAGTTCTAAAGCCCGCCACAGCCGCCGCCGCCGCCAACAAAGCGGGGTTCAAGCCTCCCGGCTCCACCTCTACCGTCACCACCACTGCGGCGACCAAAAAGAAGAAGAACAAGTACGTGCTCAAGCGAAGGGACGACGACCTCGGCTACCCCCGCCCTCCTCTCCCCGACCTCCGCCTCCCTCCCCCTCTCCCCGGCTCCGTTCCCACTCAACCCCTCTTCTTCGCCGACGCATCACAATCATCACCATCGCAGCCGTCCTCCTCCTCTCTGCTCCTTGCCGATGCCGCCGCCAGCGGTGGCGGCTACGTGCTTCAGAAAAGACCCCCTCCTCCTCCTCCTCCTCAGCTGCTGCCGCCTCCTTACTACTCTGGAGGATCCGATGGCGCTGGGCGGCAGGATTCATCTTCCGGAAGCTTCCTCCCTCAAGGCGGGGCCCAGGAGCAGGGCAGTCGGAGGGCGTTCGACGGAATGCCTGTCAGGAAGGAAAAGGCCCCGAAGCGCCCGAGAGCGGATGAGGCCGCCGGGGACGCCAAGAACAAGAAGAAGAAAAAGAAGAAACGGACGGACCTTCCCGTTGCGGCGGCGGGCTCTGCTTCTGAGCATCTATCAGTGGAGTCTCAAAACACGGGTGTTCCGCTTGGAAGTTTATTGAACTCTGCTGCTGCTCAATTGCCCAAACCGGATGCCAATTCTCTCAATCTGGATCTGCTACAGATCTTGAGCGACTTGCAAGAGCTAGCTCTTGATCCGTTCCACGGGATCGAGCGCGACGCCCCGTCTATCGCTCGCTACGTCTTCCTCAAGTTCCGGTCTCTGGTCTATCAGAAAAGCCTCCCTTCTGCAGCGCCTGGAGAGCTCGATTCCGGTAAACCGACAGCCGGTCAACCCCCGCCGGGGAGAGATGAGAGACAACAACCCTCGGCCCCAAGCTCGAAACTTTTGAGGATGATTCCAAGGCCCGACGACCCCACGAAGGGCGGCAAGAAGCGGATCCCATCCGATCGGCAGGAGGAGATGGGCGCGAAGAAGCAGAAGAAAATCGCCCAGATCAAGTCGATGGCGACCGAGAAGAAGGCTGGGATCAGCCAGAAGCCGCCGGAGGCGGATCCGCGAGAACAGAAGGAGGCAAGCGCATCCGCCGCGAAGGCGGAGCCTGCCAGGAAGAAGCAAGAGCCGCCTCCTCCCCCGCTGCCTCCGAAGGTGCCCTCTCCGACCGCATTGATGATGAAGTTCCCCCCAAGAACTGCACTGCCGTCGATCGCGTCCCTGAAGGCGAGGTTCGCACGGTTTGGGCCGCTCGATCTCGCAGGCACTCGCGTCTACTGGAAGTCGCATTCGTGCAAGGTCATCTTCAAGTTCAAGACCGACGCGGAAACCGCCGTCAACTACATCAAGAACAACGACCTCTTCGGGCAGGTTAAGGTACACTCCTATATCCGAGACGTCGAAGCAGACCCCTCCGTCGATCTCAGTCTGGTCCGGCCAGAGTCGCGGCCTGCAGCCGACGCTCCATCCTTCAAACCACCAGGAAATATCAGTAGCAGCAGCAACGGCAACGGCGGCGGCGGCGGCGGTAGTGGTAGTATATTAGGTCCTGCACCGTCTCTGCAGCAGGCGCGGCTTCCTGTGACCCAGCCGAAATCCATTCTCAAGAAGCCTGGGGACGAACTCGGCCCTGCTGCAGGTAGCACCACGAGAGAGGCCCCGCGTGTTAAATTCTTGTTAGATAATACCGGCGGCGATAGTAAGGCCGAACCGCCTTCTACGGTTAGCGGTAATGGCAATGGCGGTAGTTCGACCGACGGTTGCACATCTTCTATTCCGTCTGTAGATCCTCCTGCAACCAAGAACAACCCCAGATCAGTTAGCTTCAATACTCTGCAGCAACCGCCGCCGCCGCCTCTCACCCGACCCTCGTCCTCGCTTCCTTCTCGCATCCCACCAACGCAGCCTCTAGCATCAGCTGCACTCCCACCTTCGCAGTCGCTGCCACCGCGCGGTAGTGATGGGTTGATCCCAGCTCCGCGCGGGCTCCTGCGCGGGCTAGTGGCTGGTCCGTCGAGCCAGTCCCAACTACACCACGACGGGCCGTTTGTCGAGTTAGAAGATAGGAACAAGCCGAGCATCGACTTCTCACTCCAAATGATGAGCCTTTTACGACGGTGCAGTGAGGTCGTGGGCTCCGTCGTCGCTCTGGGCCACATGCCATACCGTCCGCTCTAAACCGGCGACGTGCGGCTCCGCCCGAGTGAGTTCTCGGAAGCTAATGAGGATGGCGGCAGACGTTCTGATGGGAGGCAGAGAGAGAACAACATGGGCATTGAACTTCTGGAATGCGCCTGTTAGCGCCTGTTATTGTGTTTGTTGTATTTGCTGCTTAGCTTTTTTGAGGATGGTTTTTTTTCTTCTTTCTTTTGACTGTGTGTTTGGTTTTAGAACTGTAACTAACTACTGGGTAGAAGAACAAAGCCACTTCACCGTTTGGTCGGTGTCACCATGTTCTATCATGCTTAATTTCGATCGGGGAAATTCTATAACTGAAACCGAACTCCCAAAAGAAACAAAGCGAGCCAAATCGAACGAAAAAACAAACTCGGTCCAACCATTTAGTTTGAATTTATTCGTACGGTCTGTTATTCTGATTACATGAATAATAATATAAAATGCAAAGTAAATGAAACTAATGTACCGAATGCATATTATGTACTATATTATTATTTGGTTTGGTTGATAAAATCCATCAACTAAATTCAAACAGAAGAATCCAAATTTATGAATTTAAAATCAGAACATTTAAATTATTTGTGGACCCAAGCAAGGCATATCCCTTTAATTATTTTCCCAGATGCTGCTAATTCTTCAGGGAATCTCCATCGTTCAGGTGTTGGAGAGTAATATGGGGCCATAATAATCTCACGTCCATGATATTCGTATTCTTAACAAAGCCACAAAGTGGAGTGAAAAACGAAAACTTTCCATTTTTGGTTAAAAACGAAACAGTCCAAATGTAGACTTATCGAAACCGGGCCTTTCATTGGCCCATTTAGTATAATGGGCGGGTGCCTAAATTCGGCCCATGAGCCCGCAAGATTTGATCTGATATTTTTATTGGGCCGGGCTGCTGAATCTAATGCTTAATTAGGCCGGGCTAGATTTACGCCGACTATACATCCGACCAAATATTTGATCATAAATGTCTTGAATCAATATCTAACGAGACAGAAATAACCTGCACCATCTAAAGAAGAACAAATAATGGCGAAACACATCTTTAAGATCAACTACATCTTTCAAGAATAGAAGAAAAGACCAGCTTTGTGTGCAGAGGAGATTCTGCCACTTCATGGAGCAGGAAAAACAGAAATCAGCAGAAATCCCAACCCACACATTCGAACACGTGCACGCGCGCACACACCCATACACACAGAGAAAGGAACCTAAAATCAATCAACTAGGTTCAGATAAAAGACAACTCAAATCAAATCAAATCAAAATCAACACTCTTTACAAATATTTGACATATCAATAGCGTCGACCAATACAACTCAGACTGGAACAGAGTAGAACATTCAATATCTAATCAGTTGATCTTCACAGACAAACTAAGGAGAGTATAGCATACCGACGAGTTAAGAGCACGGCTGGAAAAAATTGACCGGATTATAGAAACTACAATCAAATGCAATTAAAGGCAATGCTTCTAAAAGAAGTTTGCAAAATGTCACAGCAGCTGATTAGATAAGCACAAGAAGCTTCGAAAAGCAAATACTGAGAACTAAGATATGGAACGATAGGCAAACAAAATGTTATATATTTTCTTTTGTCAGCAGCACAATAAAAACAGAGCAATCCATTATGAATCTAATAGGGATCAGCACACAAAATGCAAATAGTAGCACAAATCATATGAGATGGTCCATTAATGCAAAAAAATAAGACATATAAGAGATTAGAATAAGAAGCAGAAAGCTATTTTTGTTACATAAGAACACGACAAAACAAATATAAGAAAGAATGACAAGTTATTGATTCGGCAAAAGAGTCAATGAAACCGGTGCACATTTTCTTCAATTATTAGCCAAAAAAATACAGCAAGTACCTAAATTCTCGATTTGCGAGCATGTATTCGTTCAGATAAATAGAAAATGATACATGGACAAAGTGTCAACCAAAATATCCTTCAACATTAGTGAAGAAGAGGGATCAAGATATCCTTATAACCATCTTATTCTTCTTTCCAGCAGACAATAACAACATTTTTCCGTCAACTATGTCACTCGCTTCAACCATCTTTTCCTCTTTATCAATCCTCTTATTATTCAAATAAAGGCCGCCTTGCTTCATCATGCGTCTCACAGCCGACTTACTTGCAAGTAAGCCGATAGAGACAGTTAGATCGACCAATGAAGAGTTTAACACCTGGTCATACGTCAAAGTACACGACGGAACGTCCTCGGCTATTTTCTCAAACATTTCTGAATCCAACTCAGTCTCTGCACCAGGCCTTAATGCTTCCGTAGCCATTAATGCTTCTCTCAACCCCTCCTCACCGTGAACAAATCGAGTAACCTCTTCAGCAAGCCTTCTTTGAACAGTATTAGGAACATAATCAGGCTTCTTCATCCCCTCCTCTAATTCTTGAATCTCATCTATACTCAAAAAAGTTAACATTTTTAAGAACCTTACGACATCTACATCCGGAACCGAGAAGAAGTACTGGTAAAATTTATAAGGAGACAGCATCGAAGGGGACAGCCAAATCGCCCCCCCTTCGGATTTGCCAAACTTAGTCCCATCACTCTTTAGCAAAAGGGGAAATGTCAATCCATAGGCCCCCTCAATTTGAAGTATCTTTCGAATCAGCTCAGTCCCCGCAGTTATGTTTCCCCACTGATCGCTTCCGCCGATTTGAACATTTACACCCATGTTCTTAAACAGGTAGAGAAAATCATAGCCCTGCAGTAGCTGATAAGTGAATTCTGTGTAACTCATCCCATCCTCTGAGGCTAATCTCTTCTTCACACTCTCCTTGGCCATCATTGCCCCAACCCTAGCAAACCTTCCTACATCTCTAAGGAATTCCAACAATGTGATGTCCTTCCACCAATCATAATTGTTCAAAATAACGAAAGAATCCGTAGTATTCATCGAGCCCGAGCTCAAAATTGCATCTTTGCCACCATTCTCGCTGCCAATACCCAAAGTAGAATGCCCAGCGTTTCTACCAAGGATTTTGGCTATTATACTCTTAATTCCCTCACTATTCTTCTCTAAGGTGTCGAGATCGAGCTCCGGGCGCTCGATGCTCTTGCCGGAGGGGTCTCCGACGCGGCCGGTGGCGCCGCCGATCACCGCCACGGCCTTGTGGCCGCAGCGCTGGAACCAGGAGAGGACGATGATACCTAGAAGGTTCCCCAGGTGCAAGCTCTCGGCCGTCGGATCGAATCCGCAGTAAACCCTAAGGGGATTAACGCGAGGGCGGGAGCACGCGCACCTTAGGGTTTCGCTGGTGAGGGACTCGACGAGGCCACGCTCTCGAAGGACGTCGACCACGTTGGGGGACTTCTCCTCGGCCTCGAGCGAGGCCGATGGGGCGGGGTGGGAGGAGGAGGAGGAGACGCGGCAGCGGCGGAGGAGGAGGAAGGAGGGGGGCCTCCGGCGGCGGTGGAAGATTCTGGAATGGTCTAGAAGCTTCGCGTGGGAGAGGAGGAAGGTTCTGGAAGCCGCCACGGCCGCCGCCGCCGCCATTGGGAGCTCCGGCGATTGGGCCGCTTTTGGTTTTCGAGGAGTGGTGACGACTCGTTTTGTTCTTCTGGTGTTCGGTGTTTGTGCTATCCATAGGAGGATCAAACGTGGAATTGGTTCACCAACTCAGCCACGCACTGAATTTTTTTTTTTTTTTTTTTTAAAGCTTAGTATTCTTTTTCATTATTTTAAAGGATGCCAATATATGCCTGGATAAAAAATAAGACAAATGGTCTATTTTGACTCCATTTCTGGAGTGGTAGGAGCCGCATGAATTATACAAGATTTTAAAACTATTTTTTTTTTTTTTATGCAGTGAATTTTTTTTAAAGTGCAATAATGCACTCCTTCCGGAGATACTGCTGGTACTTTGTGATGCATTGCGAGTGGCAGTTAGGTTAAGGATCAGATAACTTCTGATGGAGAGCGACTTGCAAGCGGCCATTCAAATTATTATATTACAAAAAGATGTGATACCTGGGCAAAAACGACACCTATCCTGGGCCTTAACACATTGTATAACTATTTTGAAAGAATTACTTTTCAACACTGTTTTAGAGAATCTAATCAGACCACCAAATGAGTGCTTCTTAGAGTTAGAGAGACTAAATCCTATATTGTTAAGGCTGGCTCCGTCTTCTCTGTGAACTAGGCTAACTCTTGGGTAGGAATAGAATGGGACTTTACCCTCAGTGGCCAATCTTTGTAAGTAACGAAATTTTGGTCCTTCCTTGAATAAAGTTTTCTTGTCATTTTTTATTTTTAAAAATGTCCATAGGCTTGACGGCCCATCTGGAAAATGGGCCGATCCGAGAACAGGGATTTCGCCCATTAGGACAGGTTGGGTCAAGTTAGACGATTCAAAATCATCTATATGGTCTGGTTTGGGCCAACCGATATCAGTCCCAAATTTGGTCCAACCCTACACACGTAACATTTGGTCACGGGGAATACAAAATATCGAACTCTCCATCTCCTGGATACACCATGCTGTGACATACAAAAACTCACAAACTTCATTGACTGCAGAATGGAAAACTATTTGTGCAAGCACGTCAAAATCCAGTTTCCAAAGAACTGGAAAGCCTCTATGAAAAGCAGAGAACTAATAAATTCCACTCCCAAGTATTTCAGATATTAGGATCTTGGAAAAAAGCTTGATGACTTGTTGTCACGAATTGAATGAAGGCATTACAGATTCAAGAAGAAACAAAAGAAAAAGAATGGTGATAAGGAGAATAGTAGAATCACATTCGACGTGTATGAACTACCGAATAATGCTGAGAAATTCAGTAAGAAAGCCAACTTCACATGCCACCTTGGCTCTACATCTGCTCCACATTAAGTAGCTTTTTTCTGTCGAAGCAACTCGACTGCCTTCTGGAACTGCTCCATCGGTTGTAGCTTCTGCTGAAGCTCCGCTACATCAGCCTGTCAAATAAGGTTATTCGACATGTTAGCCTTTCAGGGTACGTGACTCCCGGATATGAAGTTATCACATCACTTAGAGCACTTTTTCTCTCCACAATGCTCTGGCAAAAGAAAAAGGTAAACATATACAAATAATACAAGCACTATTCTAATTTTGTAATTTAGCCCTGTTTTAGTTTGTGAAACATTTTCATCTATTGCTAGTCCATCCATAGTCGTATTCCAACAACAACAACAAAAAGAAAAAAAAAAATCCAACGACCATTACAAAGTTTCCCATAATGAATGTAAGCTATGAAGCCTACTTGCTCATGTTGACTCAAAAACTTTTCGTTAGGCTCCTCTTATTGACTCAAAAGGCATGATTACAACCTCGAAATATAGCACTTAAAAGTTGTTAAAAAATAAAAGAAATTGAATGACAATGACACCAGCTAAACAAACCCTAAACTAAGTGGATACATAAAGACTTACATGCGTTAATTCTTAGCTCGTGGATGAAATTATGATTCTTATGATTTGTAAATAATACAGTATTTAGGCTAGAGTATGATCATAACCTACATATCACAGCAATTCAGATAGTTCAAAGGTTAAATGATTATTTTACTATAAATATAATGCAATCTGCCAGCATAGAATTATATTTTCCTACAGAATATTTCCGTAAGTTCCTCCAAAACTAATTCTAATTTCTGAGCATACTATGCGCCTTATTTTGTCAAAATCTGAAGCTATTAAGCTATCCTCGCCAATCGATACAATCCAATGTTTCAAGAATCAGATACATAATACAAAATTATAATCTCATCATAGTTGAGAAGCTATAAAGAAATTTAGAATCCATGATGCCACATTTCTCATGTATGCATACCTCAAGTTCGAAAAGCCTCGACCTTTCTGGAGCTAGCCCATCAACAACAACTTTAAGTTCCTAATATTGAAGAGAGAAAAAAAAAAGATAAATCAAGTAAGCTAAGAACCTTTGTTTTTGGGGAAAAGAGAATAAAATAAGATAAAAAGACAAAGGTATAAACACTGATAAAACTTACCTCAGTAAGATTTGCGATTGTCCTGTGTGTTAGGGCTAGTGCTTGCTGAAGCTGGCGAGTCAGCAGCTGTTCCGTTTTAAGTGCTGCTTTCAAACCCTCTATGTCAGTTTTGACGGCTCCTATAACTCCATTTGATTCCTTATTTGTGATATTCTGAGGATTAGTAAAGCATCAGACGCTTAATAAAGAAGTCATGGAATAAACAACTATGGTTTCGCCACATTATATCAATTTGTGTTCACCAAAGCCAATCGTTTCATATATCACCTTACCATTTGAAAGAATATTTCAGCAGAAAAGTGGCCAATATGCTGGCGCTTTAATGGAAAGTAATTGATTACACATAAGAAACATCTAAATTGGATTTATACAGAGAAAAGTTCTGTAAGACATTACCGGAATTGATAAACGAACTTTATCAGTTGTAGTCTGTCCTACTTTTCTATCTTGATCACGTTTGATTTCCGAATTCAAGATGGAACCATTTGGCGTATTACACATGGTAAGTGCAGTACTTGAGATAATTCCATTTGTCATAGGTGGAGGTATGTCTGATTTGTAGCTTGCTTTAAGAACATGGACCTAATCATCAGGCCGAAGTCAGAAATAAGAAGAAAAGAGATATATATGTACCCATGCAAAATTATCTATTTAAACATGCACACTTCTGCAAAATCTGAATTTTCATATATGCCCTTCAAAACACTATTTTTTTCACATATTGACCTCTGCACTTGCAAAAGGGCCCCTCTTTGATGATTCTCCAACCAAAGATAATGGTATTTATGTTAAAAAAAAGAGGTTCTTTCGAGAGGCATATATGGAAATATAGGTTTTATCAAGTTGTAAACGTAAATTTATGATTTTGCATGGATATATGTATGTAAAAGGCCTAAAAGATAAATAGAAATATGGAAATAAATGCCAAAATTACATACCTCGTTGCTATAATTTCCACAGTATCCTCCAAATGACACTAGAAACTCTTTACCCTTATAGGTGGTAAAAACTAAACTCAAGCCCTATAAGGACAAAGTTTTAAACATTAGTCACCTAATAGGGCCACTCTGTTACTGTAAAGAACAGGTGATCTCATGAAGCAGTAAACAAGCAAGAGTTTTGACTTCACAAGATGGTACATATGTTCACAGAAAATGCACCTCTTGGAAGACGACAGGATAGTACAATATACAAGCTAATGACAAGTGTAACTAGTATGGCCTTGTTTGGTAGCCAAATGTTACTAACCTTGTTTAGTATTGTTGCCATTATTTTGTTTTTAGAAACAAAAAACCTATGTGGTGGACGTGCTTGATGGATGGACTTTCCTACTTTTGTCGTTGTGGCTAGCTTGTAAAGCAGCTTGGTTGATGCTTAAAAGCATCTTCTTAAGAACTTTTTTTTTAAAAAAGTTACAACTATTTTTTTTTTGGTTGCCAAACAAACTCCGAAGAGTTTAGACTGCAAGCACCCCCCCATTCACTTGCATAATTGCATACTCTATAACATAGAATTTGTGTTAAAAAGAATGGAAGAAAGTGCCAATGACATCAAAATGGAGCCCAAGAATCCACATTTACAAAGCAAAAAAGAATTAAAGTGGAACATTAGATTGTCTTAACTTTCAAAAAATGAAAAAGAAAAACCAACTTGAAATGTGATGATAAGCAAAAAGTTTAATTATACTCGAAGAAAATGCAAGTCCTCTTAGGCTCATTTACAATTACTGGACACGTTACAAATGTTTATCACCTTCTTAGACCAGCCTGGCAAACTACTTGCTAGAATTTATAATCACGTTGTAGTAATCAAAGGAGAAATTACACATTGAATAGAACAGTGTAGAAACTTATATTTTGTACCACGTTCATGATTGATATATATTCTTTTTCTTTCAAAACAAAATTATTAAATTTCTTGCTTTATCCAATATAATATTGTTTCCTCTTGTTGCATTCTATTTGCTTTTCTTCAATGAACTTACATTCATCTGGACAAGTATGCGAACTCCCTACATTTACTTATGTTAACATAAAATTTCAAGCTTAATAAATTCAAACAGTAATGTGCAAAACAAAATTACATATACCGTGTCTGTGTGCAAATTCCAGAAGAGCACAATTTAAATACAAGGATTAAATGATAGTAAAAAAAAAAAATGCTTTAAACAGAACACACCTCACTTGCAAGGGGCGTACGCCCTTGAACAGTGGTAACAACTGACCATGCCAAATTGCTCATGTCAAAACAAAGAGTTTCCGAGACCCCTGTAGCAAAACAGTCATAATAAACAAAACTAATAAGGTGACTAGCACCAAGGCAGAGCATGAAAAAGAAACAACTACGTAGTTCAAGATTGAAATTTTTCATAACGCCTTTTTTAGGTTGACATAAATTACGTTATGGAAACCTGGATTCTAATTCAAACTTCCCTTGTTATAAGTAGGAATAGAATATCTCATGATTTATCACCATCTATAGCTCAACTCAATCAATATAACTCAAGAGCAGGATATATAACAAAATATTTTTCATCTGTCCTTTGTTTCCAAGTCCTTACATGTGTATTACTGATAATCATGTCATTATAACATGAATTCTTGCCAGCATGTTTGAAATTTTACATTGGACAATTTCATGATAAATTCTAATTAGTGAAGCTACACGAAATAGAAAAAATAAGATGAAGAGCAGATTCGCACAGGAAAAAAGAAGAAAAGCAGCAAAACAAATTTTAAGAGAGACAAAAGAGTATCAAAAGCAATAAAAAAAACCGCGTAGTAAACATAATTTGGCACATGCACAAAGATCAACATACCATTGTTATTATTACCACCACCGACAATAAACCAGTACTCTCCTATTCTCACACCTGCATGCCCAGCTCGTGGGCTTGGAGTCATGCCTACCTGTTTGGGTATTGACCATTTCCTCTGTAACAAATCAGCAGAAATACACATTAGAACACTTATCATTGATTCAACCTTACATTTTAAAAATTGAGTAGTGCTCACAGTTTTCAAGTCAAGGACATGTAGATCATTGAAGCATGTAGAACGAGATTCCCCACCAAAAATCAAAAGATAGCGCTCACAATGGCAAGCTGCAGTATGATCCGAGCGTGGAAAAGGAGGGGTACCTCTAAAATTGAGGAATACAAATTTCAGTCATAATAAGATGTTCATTTTACAGCTTCCATATTGCAGCAATGTTCTTCAGCAAAATCCTTAATACTCGAGATCATATATTATACAGTTGAGAAGCGATATATTACAAATATGTAAAGTAACGATTAGAGATTATATAGTAAGCATCATACACTTCAATGGAATGACATTTTCTGCCCTGGGAATCCCAATAGCATAGTGTTGCAAAAATGCGAATATTTTAATAAAAGCTCGACTACATATTAGGGCTTAAACCAATTCCAATATTTTTCCAACCAAACTCATAACCAGATCCAAAGGAGCCGGATTTGGATATAAAAACTCTCAATCTGATTGGGTTGAATGTGAAAATGATATGAATCCAAACAGCTAGAGATTCAGCTTCCCCTTTACTTCTTCTTTATTTTTATTTTTTTTTGACAATTGGAACATTAAAAAGATGACATAGAGAAAAAAAAAGAAAAATCTATTATAGCTAGATATTTGTGTAAAAAGCGATGAACTAAGGGGTAAATAAGTTTCCTTGAACAGATGGTATGTTGACATTGTCATGTTAGCATGTCAGCAGCGCACACTGTGCTAGTGCCAGACTGGCCTGGTTCGTGCAACTAGCATGCAATCCTTATTATGACTTATGTAAGTACGTATATTTATAAATTCTCAAGTACTTACATCGTATTAATTTCATCCCACGTCATGGTTTCCAGGTCAAGAATGTGCACGTCATTCAAAGGGGTTCTCTTTACATCTTCACCACCAAACATGACTAGGGTTGTTCCAATAAGTGTCACTGACTGGCCTCTACGAGATATCTGCAGTAGAAAGCAACTTGACTAAAAGAAACTAAAAGTAAACCTAGATTATGTTTCGCACTAAGGTAAAAGATAGGATTTGGCCACAGTATCTCATTTAAACAGCATGCTGCTTTTTACTGATAGCTATGGAACTCATTTAAGAACCAAAAGAACAGATTTCTCAATTCCAGCAGCGCATAGATGGAACTGTTCTTATAACTAATATATAATTGTCCTAATGCCTAGTATTCATTTTGCTTCATTATTTACAATACATGCGAGTTCTGTCGCAACTCATGAAAACATTCTTTGAAGTTTGGACATTGATGAGTAAGCGAAATACTTTGACAACATAAAGATGGAAAAACTTTGGCTCTCTACCATAGTACAACTACAGATCAAACAATGATTACCGGTGGTTTCCCACAAGTCTTTATATTTGCCCAAGTACAAGTTTGCGGATCAAATTCCTTCACTGGAAAAAATTTATTAGAACATATCAACTGATAAGAATGAGTTTAAAAAAATTAAAACTACCAGAAATATTGTGAAGCCAATATTCGAACCTGTAACAGTGTCTGAATAATCTTTGCTGTCCCCACCAATTGATAGAATTTTTCTTCCCCATGTAATCTGCAAGAAAATGATTGTTGAAGACTAGGATATTAACTACTTAAAAGCAGCTCTTAAACGACGTAACAGAACACTCTTTTTTGACTGTTATGTAACAGAACACTCAAGGTTACCAAAGAATGTCCAGCACAAGGAGCAACTGGAACGGTAGCAGCTGAACCTGGGGATTGTGTTTTTGCCTCTATTTCCGACCAAGTTAAGCTTTTCAAATCCAAAACCTTTTGGCAAGAAAAAACATCTCCATGAGTTGGTGCTACTAATATAGATCAGGAAAAAGAACAAGCAAAATGGGAAGCTAACAAAGCAATTCATTTAGCCAGAGTTTTCAAAGGCCTAAAGTGGCATTGTTGCAACCAAGATCAAGCAACAATAGTCCTTAACAAGTAACACCTCTTTTAATTAGCAGAACAGGCAAATCTGACTATCATTTCCGCAATGTACCTGAAGGTTGCTGAGAGAACGACCATTGTAGCATCCACCAAAAATGTACATTTTGTCTTGCAATATAGTTGCTCCATGCTACAAGTGACACCATATATATCCAGTTTTTATATAATGTAAAATAATTATTAAGAGAAAATAATTTCTATCTTGCAAACAAAAGCAGACAGATAATATAGGAGCTTAACCTCAAAAAAAAAAAAATATTCTGGAGTACCTGAAAACGGGGCTTTGGCTTCCGTCCAGACGTAGAAAGCACAGTCCATGTATCAAAGATTTTAACTGAATCAAAACCTTCTTTAATGGCATCCTTGTCCTGAGTCTCAAGCAAGTTTTCATTTTGTGCAGAAATGGTTTCAGGCTCTTGGATAGATATTCCAGTTAAAGTATCTGACTCGGCTGGATCCAGTGTTTTTTTCTAACAGAAAATAAATAAAGAGCATTTAAAAGGACGTGAAGCTTATCTCATGCGCTTAATGAAGCATTCACAGCCAATGAGCTGTCAATACTAGAACTAAGTAGCGCAATTAGCCTCAGCACACTTACATCCGTTAGTGCATCTAAAAGTGGCTTGATGATGGATTCAGGAACGTTGAAATACCACTCGGGATCTTTCTCCTAATAAGGGTACCAAAAGAATCATTACCTGCATGATCATATACATTGGCAACAATATAAGGACTTCTAGCTTACCTCCAAAACTTCCACAAAAAGACGCATTGCTTCAGCTGAAAGCATCTTTTCAGGCTGATCTCCGCTGCAAGAACAATTCGCTTAGCTGATAAAAACTTCTGAATGATAGGGCCAAAAAAAAACTCATGCTCAAGGAGGCAGCATAGCTTTTGACAACATTATAAGGTTGGCTAGATGACAACTCAAATAGCACATTGAAATTCTACTAATGTTAATATGAAAGTTATGAGAGCAGGTAATTATGCAAAACATTTACCTTAGGTTGCTGGCTATGGTTTAGTAAAGGAAACAAACCATGATATTACTAACAAGAAGTCATGCACTTCCCGCAGTGTTACCTAGACAGGTGAGATTAATATCAAGCATCAAGATAGAACCTCAAAAACCTTAATGTTACAGCCAGTTGGAGGTGTAACAAGGGGTGTCACTTATCCCCTTCTTCAGTCGAAAACAACAAAAAGCAGGAGGACATTGTTGTGGCCAAACCAAGTTATTCTAGGTCAAGTTGAGATAAGGAAATCTTGCCGATTCATCAAACTATGGTATTTGTCACTTCCATCTCTATACATCCTTGTAATCATTATAATTACAAAATATATTTGTACAGTTATTCCTCTTTGCCCTTAATCATGCCTATCAAACTGGTTCTCCAAAGCTAACAATAAGGCAACATCTTCTTTGGGCACTATCCAACAGAATTTTGGTATTAGCCTCTCAATAAATGCCTGAACGAGACATAAAATAGTGCTTCCAGAGTGACATTGCTAATCGCAATACGAGAATTTCTTTCGCAATCAAGATAGACAATTGTGAATCCATCACATGATTCTCGCATTATTCATTATTCCGGAACATACCTTCATGAAATTGGAATGTAAATCTCAGAAAACACTATCAGGATTCATTGATCAAAATAAATATTGGCAACTAATTTATTGTTGAGAAAAAGGATTGGCTGGCTGCTGATGATGATATGATTTCTGCCGTTCTGTCAAAAAGTGTTGCTCCAAAAGACTCTTGCTCAGCTTTTTAAAATTTTAATTGAACTGCAATTTCACACTGCATCCCAAGCTTAAACTACTAATAAACCAAAATTTTGAGAATTTCATGATGATGTGCAAATGTTGCACTTGGCTTCACAGTGGCTTCACCACCAAAAAAATGATCGTAAAATTGGTGATACAAAAACAAATAACCCCTCAAATATTCTAAGGAATACCAAACTTCTTTGCAACATACACTAATTTTGCCATGACATGGTCAAATTCAAATAACAAATTAGTATGCCGTCGAACATGCGGGAAAAGCCAAGACAAGAATCAGCAACCCATATGCTATTTAGTTGCTTTTCTCTGACTCTCTTATTAGTGATATTGCAAATTTGGCTGGTGATATCCAAATTAAAAACACGACTCCTTATGCTTGAAAATTCAAACAACAATCAAGCCCTAAAAAGGAATCCAATCATGGCTGCGCATGAAACAATGACAAGGACCAACCTCGTCCATTCACTTTCCTCTGCCGGGTTTCTTGTGTTTGGTTTCCCGGCAGCATATGGCCCAGACTTAGCCTGCACACAAGAATCAGCAGAAGAACGGATCACAATCAGGAAGCATTTCTTGCAGCGCTGTCACAATCAACAATCAATTCGGTCTCAATATCATTCCTAGTAGGCCATTCCATGCAAAATCTACCTCAATTCCAACACAAAGATCCCAATCCATTCTACTGATTATCAAATCGACCATAATAACACATCCATTATTCTACTAATTCCTCGATATCGATCAAGGTTTCATCATCATTTCTATGTAACAATTCAATGCAAGATCTACTTCAATTCCAACAAATTATCTACAGAGAGGACGAGACCAAGGGCACCATTGCAAGAATTAGGTATTCGGGATGGAGCTTTGGACCTGATGGTATAGCCCCTGGAGCTTGAGACGCACATCGTCCGGGAGCCTCGCGATCGTGGCGGTGGAGGAGGAGTTGGGGGCTCCGCCGATGCCGGCGTAGGCGGCGGCGGCGCGGAACCTCTCGGGGTAAGGAAGGGTGGCGGCGATCCCCGACCTTGGCGGCATCCTCACCATTTCGCCTATCCGCGAGAGAGAGAGAGAGAGAGAGAGAGAGAGAGAGAGAGAGAGAGAGAGAGAGAGAGAATGAGAGAGAGAGAGAGGGGAGAAGAAGAAGATGATGAAGAAGAAGAGGAGGGTGAGGAGGTATTTATAGAGGGGTTTCCTCTGCAATAGTTTCGCTCACTCTCTCTCTCTCTCTCTCGATCTCGCGGTTTCTTTGCTTCGTTTCGCGGGCAATGCGCGAACTCAACACAGGACTCGGTTGCTAAAGAATATATCTGATGCACCGGGTTCACCAAATCATTTGTGGACCGCCGAGATCTCCACCCCCTTCATTGTTGCTCTTTTTGTAATCAAACAACCAAGAAAAATTCAGAAAAAAAAAAAAGCTGCTGAAGTCACCACTGATGACGTGGTCTACCCGGTCCAGGCTATAACTTCTTGACTCCAGTTATTTTCGGTTATTACTGTTTGTCATGATTTTATGGTTTGCGACGGTTCGTTTTAACAAACTTTTTATTAACTCTATAAAAGATAATTCAAATTAAAATTTGAAAATAATAACAAAGATGGAGGAGGATGTATGCTAGAATCGCATACAGTTGAGGGGGTGTTTCCACCCGTTTTCACGTAATTAAGCCATTGTTTGTCCCCATAATTCGAGTCGGATCAAATCTAGTTTATCGGGTTATCGGATCCATTACCACTACTGAGAAGTGAGATCCCACAACTTCTCTCTCTCGCGCGCGCCTTTTTTCTCTCCCTTTACACCCATGAAGAAGCAGCTACTCCTCTCTCCTACCACCTTCATCGACCATACTCCCTACATAATACGCTTGCTCCGAGATTCGTGCGACATCGTCTCCGTGTCCTCCGCTCACTCCACCCTCCTCAAATCGGGCGCCTCCTCTCGTCTCTCCACGGCCAACCACCTCATCATCGCGTACGTGCGATGCCGAAGCGCCCCCGACGCGCGCAAGGTGCTCGACGAAATGCCCGAGACGAACGTGGTCTCCTGGACCTCGCTAATGGCGGGCTACGTCCACGCCGAGCGATCCGGCGAAGCCGCTGCGCTCTTTGTCGCGATGGGTCGCCGGGGAATCCCCGCAAACTCCTTCACCTTCGCTACCGCGATCAATGCGTGTTCGCGCCTCGCCGACCTCGCAACGGGTAGAATCCTCCACGCGCGTGTTGAGATCGTTGGGCTCAATTCGGATATCGTGATTAGTACCGCGCTGATCGATATGTACGGCAAATCTAATTCTCTTGGAGACGCGCGCGTAGTGTTTGATAGAATGAGTGAGAGGAATGTGGTTTCTTGGGGCTCGATGATCTCGGCGTGCGCGCAAAATGCATGTGGGAATGAGGCGCTCGCGCTGTTCGGGGAGTTCCTTGGTACGAGGCCGGCGTCGGGGTTGAGCCCGAACCACTTCACGTTCTCGAGCGCCGTGAACGCATGTGCGAGCGTGGGTCGGCTTGGATTGGGGAGGTCGATGCATGCCGCTGTTATTCGGTACGGGCACGATACAAATGACGTGATCGCCGGTGCATTGATTGACATGTACGCAAAATGCGGGTTTATTGGGTATTCGAGGAAGGTGTTCGATCGGATTGGGAGCCCTTCTCTTGTACCGTTCACCGCCATGATCGTGGCAGCTGCGAAGTACGGTCTTGCGAGCGATGCCTTCAAGCTGTTCGACGAGATGCAAGGCCTTGGCTTAAGGCCAAATAATGTGACTCTCCTAGGCATCCTCCATGCATGTAGCCACGCCGGACGCGTTGATGCCGGCCTCAAGTATCTAAAGTCGATGCAGGGCGATTATGGTATTGAGCCGTGCGTGAAGCACTACACATGCGCGGTCGACATGCTCGGTCGCGCGGGCCAGCTAGATGAAGCTTATGAGCTCGCTAAAGAAGTTAAAGCCGACGGCGGCGATGCTTTGATGCTTTGGAGCGCCTTGCTCTCGTCTAGCCGGACGCACGGGCGGGTCGACCTAGCCGACGAGGCTGGCAAGCGAATTGCAGAGTTTGACCGGGACGTGGCGGGGGCGCTTGTGGTTATGTCGAATACATATGTTTCGGCGGGTCAGTTGGAGAAAGCGGCAGGCGTGTGGTCCGAGTTGAGGCGGCGGGGGATCAGAAAGGAGCCAGGGTGCAGTTGGGTCGAGATAAAGGATGTAGCGTACGTGTTTTACGCCGGCGAGATCTCGTCGGCGGGGAACAGAGGAAGCGAAGTGATGGAGTTGTTGGAGGAGTTAGAAAGGAGGATGAGGGAGAGAGGGTATGTAGGTAGGGGGAGTGAGTGGGTGTTTGATGGAGTAGGGGAGGGAGGAGAAGAGGAAGGTAAAAGGGTGATGGTGGGGGTGCATAGTGAGAAGTTGGCTCTAGGGTTTGGATTGATAAGCATCCCCAAAGGGGTGACCATCAGAGTAATGAAGAACTTGAGGATGTGCAGGGATTGCCATGGAGAGTTCAAGATGATTAGTGACATTGTAGGGAGGGAGTTTGTGGTGAGGGACCTCAATAGGTTCCATCACTTCAAGTTTGGGTCTTGCACTTGTGGGGATTATTGGTGATTCTTAACATAACTCTTATTTTAGAGATTTGTAACTTGTACAAGAGACTGATGATTCATAAGGTGCATATGTATTTGTACAGTATATGAAAGGAAAAAATTATCGCATCATATTTATACTAGGTGTTTTCGTCTCTTCTTTTACTCTTTTCTTCTTTTTTCCTCTTCTCTCGCCTGTTGTCTTTACAAATTTTCGTAGAAATTTACAGAATATTCAGTCAGGTATAAAAAAACTCCGTCAGAAAGGATTTAGAAAACAGTTAACCAGAATAAAAGGATAAAAAAAAGCAAATTACATTACAGTATTGGAACTATGCTAGATTAATTTTTTATTTTACATGTCACATATTTCTTTCTTTTAAAAAAATAAAACTTTTGTGAGCACTAAACAAAACTAAACAGGAATCATGTTCAACAGTATTGACTAAAGAACATACTAATCGGCATATGTGATAGCATCTACTATTCAGGAATGTCGATGAAATCATTTGTCACAATTGCTTGTGATGCCCAAATTTTGCTTCGAGGTCTATTTCTTAGTTCAAGATCAACTGCAGCAGCAGTAGCGGCAGCGGCAGCAGCGGCGATAATTCGCAGCCGTGCATCTTTGTAGCAAAAACAAGATCCCATCATGATTGCAAATGAGAAAAGCGAAGAATTTAGAGAGAGAGAGAGAGAGGGGCCAGCGTCGAAATAGCAACAATTATACCGTAGAAGAAAATATTTGATGATGAACATGGAAACAGTAAAACAGAAAAGTATGAGGATAGGATCTAAAACCATGTCAATGTAAGATGTCATATATGATTGCGACAGAATTATCTTCTTTCATCAGTAATTCCTAAAGTAAACACTTGTCTACTGTTAGATTGCCAATCAGATGTACACCAGTAAAGTATTTTGAGATCATTTCCTCGCATTTTACCATTCTGTGATTCTTCGTCAGCATAAGTAAGATTAAAGAGAAGACCTTGACATATTAAACTGAGCCTTTGGCAAATTGAAAGGTCTAAAACTTGGATCAAAACCAAATTATATATCATGAAAGAAAAAGATATTTCCTGCTTGCTCCGGTAACTATACGATGCTTGTTATTTTTGACAATCAACTCCATTCATCTCTCTCTATCTTTCTCTCGCTCTCTCTTTCTCTGAAATTTTCTTGCCCCATGGAACCTGAGTCGGAGAAGAAATGCGTAGGATGCATAAAAGCCATTGTAGGACTCTTGATTCTGGTCTTCGTCCTGGTACTTATACTAATATCAAGCAGGCCACAGCCTCGACGACGCACATCTAACACTGACTGTTCCTGCTGCTGCTATGACTGCTGCCGCTGCAGCTGAATTATGCTTCCTATCTGATTATTATCTAGTTAGTTGTTGACTTTGGTTTTGCTCGGAGATCACAAATCTATATATTTCCTTATTTTTCTCGCAGGAAGGCGGTCATGCTTTGTATGTAGTAGTTTACATGACAAGATCATCTTTGCAGTGCTCTAAGCATTAGAGTGTATATTAGAGATCCTAAATAAAGGAATTAGTTGGTTTATCAAACTCTCATCTTGATTGTGTAAGTAAATTCGATCCTTTGTCCCCCCTTTTTTTGGCGAAGTATCATCATTTTATTGTTGTTTTCACCTCTTTGGTTTCCGAGAATCTCGTCTCGGCGTATATAACGAAATGCAATCAGAAATTGGGCTTCATTTAAATAGTTTTACTTTTTCTTCCATTAATATATCAGATGGAGGACTTCATTACAACTGAGGCTGTCAATTGAGCTTGAGCTTATTCCAACCCTCTGGTATTCGGCTTGATTAAGGGCAAAGATATGAAAGAAAACCAAAAATATCAGAAAATTTGTGGTGTTATTATAGTAATGATTTTGGTGTCAGATAAATAAAATTCTGAATGCACATTTGAGTCAATTAACATATACTAGATTAAAGGTCATAGATGCAGGAAATTTTATAAATCTCGATTCGGAGGAAATCTCTTAAATGAACTGTTCATAACATCTCAAGTTCAACTTGAAATTCAATGTGCTTTCTTGAGCTTGGCTTATTTGCAAACGAGCGGAACTTTAAGCTTAGCTTGTGACAGATGTGTTTGGCTTGTAACCTGTAACTTGGATGATGCAGAAGAATGATCTAACTCTCTGTTCTTACTCATGCAAGCTCAGGTGTTTAAAGTTTTCATGGTTAGAGAGGATTGTAAAAAAATTTAGAGATTGTCAACATCGAAGAATATGGCTCGCACATCTCTATGGCAAGATTCTTAATCCCATGAGAACTCACTGGAAAGATAAAAAAAAGAAAAAGAATGAGTCACATAGAATTTCCATTAGATGAGAAATTTTTTGACTTTGAACTATCCAAGTAATGGATTAGAAAACAACACAGAGCATGTCCCGATTAGTTGGGATCAGCCAAATTGCCACTAATGGAGCTCTAAAATATATATTAAAAAGCAAAGAAGGAAAAAAATAAAATAAAATTGATGTACTAACTCATTTGCTAGAATCATTAATTTGAATTTAGTTATTATTTCAGTTAATGCTTAATTAGTCAATGGTTATGCAAAAGCAATATCTTAAAGTTGTTATTTGTAAAGAGAGGAATTAAGTAGCTTTTAGCATCTAAGAATTGGCAAAATCTTACCATTGGCTAATCAGGAATATAGAGGTTGAATACACAACAATAAACTAATAGCAACCACCCTGATTAAGACACATGAATGAAATAAAAAAGGCAATAAGTAAACCCATCAAAACTTTGAATAAGCAACACATTAAAAAAAGGGAAATAATTTTTTTTTATGTAAACTACTAGAATCAAAAAAAAAAAAAAAAAGTTGATAAACTGGAAAATTTTCAACTACTTAATAGTACATGCACAATCAATTTATCAATTTACACAAGTATATCTCTTTCCATTGTAGCAAAAGCTATGATTGCTTATTGAGCACACTTATTCACTTGATCCTTCTCTAAGTATTATATGCTCCATAACTTTGGAAAGCATATAATAGAGAAAGGTTCCCTTGTCATTTTACAACACTTTCATTTTGTTCTTATTATGTACTTATTCATTCATTCCTTCATCATGGGATGCTGCTGTGGGGAGTCAAAATCAGAAAAGGAGAAAGGAGATTGCAATGAAATCTTAGGACTCCTCTTCATCCTGCTTCTATGCTTGGTGGTCATGGTGATCCGCGGAACGCCCCAACCACGGCACGGCAGGTTCAGAATTTACCGCTGCCGCTTCTGCTGAATAAGATTGTGTGCTCTTTCCGCAGTTACCGTATAGTCCTAAATATCGTGAAATTTTGCTTTCATCTCCTTGTTTCAGAAATAAGATCAGCATGATGAAGAATCCAAATGAACAAGGTAACTCTTGTATTACCGCCAAATCGAAGTAGAGAGAACTTGAAGGATACAAATAGAGGAAGTGCATTACCAAGTGTGTGCATTACCAAGTGCTGATCAAACTGTATTAGTTTCTGTAACTGATTACTTTTGTACGATTCTCATCGATACAAACTGTGATTTCAGTTTTGCAAGAAAAGCTCTCTAGTGAGCTTTCGAGCTTTATAATTTTCTGTTAATTGTTGTGCATGAAATTTCTCCTAATCTTATGTGGTTGGAGAGGCATGACAAAATTTCAGATGCTAAGAGGCAATGTCTGGAATATCGAACCTGTCGGGTGTGTGCATTGCTTTTGTCTTTTTTTTTTTGAGTAAACAGGGGTATACCCTATTTAAGCCAGTCGTAGAAAAAGTACAGATTTAGAACAACTCATCACCCACTCTAGGGCACAACAAACCCAGAAAAGAAGAGCTAAAACCGGGGAGCGATTCGCACGGAGCGCACCCCTTAGACCCCAGGCGCACACTTCCAAAAGGTCAGCATCGTGATAATTTTCCTTCCCACCGCATCGCTTCGAAAACGTTGGTCGTTGAAGATGCACGAATTGCGCTGCTTCCACAGTTCCTAGCAGGCCGCCGTGAAGAAGAGATCAAAATCCTCCTTTTGCCGCCCCCTCAAAGACTGCCTCACACGTTTCCACCGTGTTGGAAGATCCCCGGGAAGATAACACAATAAGTGATTGATGATCGGGTTAGACAGTAGGAGGGAGTCCCATGTGGCCGTCGCATAGGTACAGAAGAAAAGAATGTGTTCAAGACTTTCATCGCTAGCGGAACAAAAGGTGCAGATTGAGGGGCCTTGCCAGCCCCTTTTGGAAAGAATGTCGGCTGTGAGTAATCTATTTATCGCCGAGAGCCATAAATTTTTTTTAACTCGTAGAGGTATTTTGAGCTTCCATAGGTAAGGGGTTTTGCACACATTTACACCGTCGAAGATTAGGAAATCATACGCCTGTCGGACAGGTAAGGTGCATTGCTTTTGTCGTATTTTCGAATGCTGTAGAGTTGCTTATGAGAGGGGACTTGGCAACATTTTAGAAGTTGTTAAAGAAATATGTCCATTGTTGAAACATAAATTTTGTAACTTTTACCCATGTAACTAACATCTGGTAAAAACCAAGTAATCTGTCATTCTGATAGCAACTATGACAGGATACTTAATTGAGGAAATATGAACGTAAATAAAAGCGAAAATCACAATCAATGTATCGATCAAAGCATTGAAATAGCAATAATATCCCTACAAAGGAAAATATTTGATGATCAACATCTTGAGATGTCATAACCGCCACATTAATATATCTTGGCTTTCATCGGTAATTATTGAATCAAACACCTCAACACCATTAGAGTGCTAATCATTGTATGCCCGTCGGCAAAAGTTGCAGAAGCAATATGATGTTTACAACCCCTTAATCAAAGCAATGAACTTGACACATTCAAAGGAGCATAAAACATTTAAAAGGCAAAAAGAAAAAAATTTGAAGTTCCCTACTTGGCCAAGTAATTATATGATTCTTTACTACTCCAACTTGCTCTCAACAAGCACTCCCATTCATCTCTCTTTTTCGTGACCAAGTTGAATAGCATTATTTGGATTCAATCGGAGCTCACAGTGTGTATTCATGGTTCTCAAAAAAGTGTACATAATTAAGAACAACATGTGACAGAATCTCAAAGAAAAGGCATCATTTCATGGTTATAGATACAATCATGTAAGAAGTATTATGAACAAGGAGCTAATTTAATGAGAAACCTAACTACAAATTTTGTAAATACAGAAGGACAGTACTGGTTTTCAGCGCATATCTCCTTTCAAGCACTCTTCAAACTATTCGAATCACTTCTTAATTAGAAACACATACTATATCAATTTTCAACAGCGCATTTTCAATTTTACTAAACCCTGCCACCCATTTGATTATATGTAAAACAGTTTCACAGAAACCAAGTGAGCGCAGTTTCGAGAAACCTTCAACTTTGATACATTATGATCTGATCGATGCTGAGCAATCTGATTTCTTTTTATATATATATAGCTACTCTAATAGGATACACAAAATGTATGTGTCGCATTCAATGTAGCAACATGTTAAGAAAGGGAAATATTATGTAATTCAAACTGAATTAGTAAACTAACAAAAAACAAGCGAATCGAATCTAAAACTGCATTCGACTAATGATTTATTTGTGTCCGCTATCTTCAATCTCTTTCTTTCACGATTCTCAATGGAAGCACGGGCCCACCATTGAAGTGCTAATTATATGAACTCGCAAGCAAACGGAAACTTCATGACGTGACTTAAATGTATTTTTCAGCAATACATAGTGCTCGGTCGTCGAGATTTGCACAAGGAATGATGCTTATTGACAATGAATCCCAGGATTAAATAGAAGAGCTTGACAGTTTCAATGCGGAGCCTTAGCAAGTTGTTCAAGAAACTTAAATCCAAGTCCAAGGTGTTATATAAAGGGAAGTGAGGCTTGTCCAATATGTTCTGTTGAAATAGTAATAGGCATTTTGATCCTTCTAACTCGTCCTTGTTATTTAGCAATACACTATATATATGTATATATTTTTTTCCTTCTTCATTTCTTTCATTTCATTGCATCAAAATGGGATGTGGCTGCTGTGGCTGTGGTTGCTGCGGCGGTGTTGGTTGTTGCGCGAAGCCGAAGTCGGAGAAAAAGGAAGGGAATGAAGCATTTCTGGGGCTCCTCATGGTGCTAATCATTTGCATACTCCTTGCTTTTGTGATTTCTGGTAGGCAACAGCCGCGGCGCAGCACATTTCCGATGTATCGATGTATCGTTGCGGCTGAATTATTCTTGTATATATATATATGTCTTTGCTTGTTACATTATAATTCACACCTTTTTTGGGGCTTGTTTTTGCTTTGAAAGTACAAAAGTTTTCCTCCATTGATGTATGTAAATAGCCATTAAAATCATCTCTCAATAAGAGCCTAGTTAGCTGATGGCATTCTTTTAGTAAATTTGAATGGCAGGTCATGCTTCAGTAAAAAATCGACCTGGTTAAGTTGAACACTGTATGAAAAGAAACAAATACAAAATATAGCAACGAAAATGAACAGCATGCAATAAACGGCAATAATTGCGATCGTAATACAGTAAAAAATGAATGTAAGTGTCCATCTCAACATTTGAGACTTTAAATCAAAGTGTCGCATGAAACAGCAAAGGGTGGTGATTTCTTGTTTTGGTGTTATAACACCTAAATTTAACTGCAAAGAACCCACAAATATTAGCTATGTTGTTACCAAAGTAGAGTTGGCTACAAGGATTTAGATCATGCTAGTACTTAACTACAGCAGTAGGAAGAACACTTACTTGGCAAAAATAAGCACCTGATCGGCACCCTCAAGCAAGTTCGAAAACCTAGAAATGGCAATGGCCTTTTTGATGCTACAACCTAGAAAAGCCCATTGGGTCAGAAGCCCAGAGACTTGATTCTTTTTTCTTTTTTTTTGGTGTAATAAGTTTAGAACCTACTCAGATGAATATGAACATCAATTGAAAATTAAACGATGCAGTCATCAGTGATAAGTTCCTCATCGATGACAGGTTCCCCATTACAAGGCGGTTGCAAAGGTTTGCAATTTTTCACTGAAAGTTTGGTATTAGCAAAATCTCTGGCACCGATGCAGGATCAAGCTCCCAATACCCTCGAAGCTTCCCACCTCTCTCATTTGTCAACCGAAATGCAGGAATTTGATGAGAGAATCTCAAGTAGTCACCCTTCGCTATCTCAATTGTGCTTTCCTCTTTCCTATCCGGCATAAACACAGCCATGTACCCATCCACTTTTGCCAAAAACAACACTTTTGTGCCAGTATTAGTATGCTCGCAAATTTCCACTATGTCATATTCGCTGTCTTGTATGTCCGAGAGGGCCCATCCAACCCTCCAATTCTTGTAGACAGCCCAGATCTCACCAATTCCAGGTAGGATCTCATAGTGGTTTTTTCTATTGAGTTGTTTGGCTGAAACAAGATGAGAGAAGGAATCTGTATTATCATAAGTATTGCTCTCATTGGCAACTTTAAATGTTCCGCATCCAGGAGGTAAGTTTTGTTTAAACCATCGATTCTCCTCCTCTCCTTGAGGGCTAGCCTCGAGCCATTTTACATGCACTTTGAAATTTATCTCCAATTCAACTTTTGTTATCCAACCGTAGTATTTGGGCAATTTGTCTATGTCACTGTATAACGCCCAAACCTGACCAGGTCTGAACTTGTCGATCGACCGCCTCTCATCAAAGTTGTAGAATTGTGAATCAGGGTATTCATAGAAGTCAGGTTGAGAATCATCATCTTCATTTGCATTGCGAGCATTAGCTGCATTCTCATTACAAAATGAACTGCCGGATTTGCTTCCTGACTTGTCTACTTTCGTTACACAACTCTCAAGATCAACACAAGGAAAGGCCACCTCTATGTTGGCAGGAAGAGAAGCAAGGTCAAGTTCCAAAGCACCTTCCGGAGCACCATCTCTTTCTGTTCCACACAATTTATAGGATGGGACATGGTGCGAAAACCTTAGCATTTCACCAGGCGGAATCACATACAAGGCTTTGTCTGTTGCTTGCATGAATAGGCTTACAAAACCTTTAGTCTTAACTAGTGGAACGACACTAATGCCTATACCAGCTGTAAAATTTGAAAGGACTTCCACAACTTCATACTCGAAATGCCGATGTTTCTCAGCATCTTCGCTCCATTTTATATCCCAGCCCTTAAAAATAGCCCAAATTTCACCCTTTCTAGGGTATACATCATAAGTGTTTCTCTTTTTGCCTTTCTCCCAACAAATGAGATGAGAGAACATCCGGTCTGTAGTTACTTCAGTTTTCCCGAGAGCGAAGTTCCCGCAACCAACAGGTAGTTCCTTATCAGACCACACCTCCTCAGCCTCATTTGCTGGTTCGTGTTCTAGCCAAGTGTACCTGATCTTAAAGTCCGGAGCATATACATGTCTAATTCGAGCATAGAATCTGGGCATACCATCAAGATTATCATAGACTGCCCATATCTGATCGACCGCGAATTTGCTAGCATCTCGGTATTTATCAAAGTCGAAGAATTCAGGATCAGGGTACAAAAATGAATCCGCATCAGGTACAGGTTTAGGATTTTTCTCTTCCTCACCAAGTTTCTTCTTGTCCACATTATTATCACCATCATTCACTTGTTTCACCTGTTCATTTCCATTTGGTACTTCATCTTTCTCTCTCTTGTCCATTTTGCTGGAAACATTAATCCCACTTGTTTCTACGCTGACCCCATTCGCAACTCCATCTCCACCTTTCTTCAATCTTTTACCACTTGGAGGACACGAAAACTCATCACAATCATCACGATTACTTGCATCCTCACTGTAAGCTACATTTTGTTTCAGCCTGCTTGATCTTCGTGGATTTTGACTAGGAGTTGTTTCTGTGTTCTTCACTCCAGGACCATCTTTTCCATTGTTAAAGTCCTTACTGTCTATGCTGTCTGAATCACTAGAATCTACAATTACCTTTTTACCCCTCTTCTGCCCTGCAGCTGGTGTAGAAGCTTTAGTAGAATTATTTACCGTTGAATCTTTGCCGTCCAGATTTTTCTTGCTCATTTCAGTAGCCCCATCTTCAACATCTACCATACCATCTTTCTTTTCCTTGTTTATATCCCCACCCTCATTCCCCCGAAATCCTGTGCTGTGGGAAGCAGAACCACCAAACTGCCCTTGTGAAGCTCCAGAATTACTACTCAACCCATGCCCCAAGCTCGCCCCGGAAGGCACGTGTTGGTCATTTAACTCGTTCGCAATAAAAGGCTTCGAACAGTTCTGGCAACGAAGAGCCTTCTTTAAGATAGTGCGATAGTACTGGTATCTCATGCGACAAGAAGGACACATGGTCCAGAATGTCAGGGACCCAGAAAAAGCGGGTGGCGGCGGCTTTTGCTGTTGCTGATTCATTGGATTAGAAGTACTTCTCGCAGAAGCACTTCTCTTCGACGGGTGAGGCTGCCTAATAGTTGGAGCAGCAACTTTTGTGATACTGTTTCTTTTAATATCATAAAGGATACGTTTTGCTCGATCTGAAAGAACCATGTGCGCTTCTCCGATAAGCTTAAAAGCAGCTTCTGCTCCAGAGAATTTATTCTTGTCGGGGTGAAGTACGAGAGCAAGCTTTCGGTACTGCTTCTTGATCAACAAGTCGTCGGCTGTCGCACCAACTTGAAGAATACTGTACCAGTCGTTCTCCCCATTCAATTTAACACCCGCAGCGCAATGCACTTCACAAACAGTTAATATTTGAGAAATATTCTCTAACTCAGGAAAAAGCTGTTGAGCTTTTAGAGCTAACTTTCGCGCCCCTGTAAAATCTCTGTCTTCCATCTTTTTCAAAGCAATCTCTTTGGCTCTGACGGCCTCTTCCTTGTTGCACTCCATTATTCCCAAGAAGAACGGCCGCAAGTAAATTCATGTGAAGTATTTCGACCAAAGAAAGCAGCACCTTCTCTTCATTCTTATGCAGAAGGAAAACCCATAGCTTGTTTGAGCCCCTTCATCATCAGATAATGTACTCAATATTTAAGAATAACTTTGTAATTACCTGTACATGAATACAAACGTGGTTATTAACTCCCACAAGATAATTATATAGCTTAGTGTTTATCTTAATTCAACTACTCAAGTGATTGAAATTCTTAAGAAGTTGCGGTCAACGTTTTATTTAGAAAAAAGAACTCAATTATGTATCTTAGTCTACACGGATCAAGATAGAGAGAACAGAAAGCACACAAAAAAAAAAAAAAAATGCACAAGGGATAGTCTCCTTCTAAGCATCCAATGAATTTCCTTTATGAGTTGCGGGTTCTAAATGACTAGAAATCTAGGACTTGCGCTTCTTCTTAACTTAATATGCAACATACTAGATAATCGAAAACAAAATCAAAATGGAACTAACTAACAAAGCAAAGCTTTGTAACTATTAGGCCATAGTAAATCTCCAGCAATTAGCCATGACATGCTGGTGAACTTCTCAAAAGGATTAAAATTTTAGGAAGAGTATGGTAACTTCTGCATAGTAGCAAATTAATATTCAAACCAAAAGTTACCATTGACAATTAAAAACATATTCTATTATTCAAAGCATTAAAAACAAGTCTTACCAACAAACTTAAGACCAAGAATTACACCTCCCCGGACCATAAACACGGTCAAAACTAAAAATCTCTACTTGCTAGCCGATATATGCATTAGCTTAAAAGGGAGTAGACAACTAAGAAGAAACGAAAAATTAATACCAATGGAAACATTGACAAGACGATAAGTTCAACTTAATGTCCCAATGAGATAACCATGAAAGGGGAGCAAAGTGCACCACTTTAGCAAGATACAAAACAGAAAAGTGAGAATTTAAACAAGTAAAAGCAAGGGTGGTTAGCTACAACAACAAAAAGTCGAGCATCGATATCAATAAAAGCACATCTGGTGACCAACTTGGGATGAAGACAATAATGAATCGAGCAATTACTTACTGAGAAACCAAAACTAAGTATAGAGGAGTGTGAATACTTGGAGATGTCATATTAAGTATTTTCCAACACAAAAAAAAAATGAAAAAAAATGAAAAAAAAAAAACATAAGAGAACCGACAAAAGGTGAACTAAGGTTCTTGCATAGTTGTAACAAGGATAGTACCAAGATAGAGTAGGAAGATTAGTAAAGGAAAATACACGTTAATCATAATATAGAGAAAAGCCACCTCTTTCTGCATTATAGTTGCAATGAACACTTAAGCACGGGCTGCACAGCCTAACGACTCTTAAACCAGAAGCAAGAGAAAATTGTAGCAGAAGAAGAAGATAGGAACACATCCCGAATCCTTGCTATTACTAGCATCAATTACCGGAAGCAAAGATGGTCCAACGAGTTGACGGAGGAGACAATCGTAAAAATTGTACTTAACAAAGCAAGTTAATAAACATTGCAAGCAAACAACCTAATCCAGCTTTCTAAGTTTTAGCAAACCGAGAAAACAAATTGTAAGGAAAATCCTTGGATGCTAGATTTAAAATATGAAACAAACCTTAGATCACAATGCAGCTCAATAATTACAGAAACAAATAGTTTACACTTTTACAGGATTAGATATGCTAGCTTCATTTGTTAATCACGAAATAGTTAAACAAAATCTAACCCTTACTGCAACCGAAAAAAAAAACAGAAAAAGGAAAGAGATGGAAGGATTGATTATAACGAAGCAGAAGATTCACCTCCTGCTGATCACAAAAACCTTCTTCCAACAAACTACATTAAGAAAAATAGAGATCACAACCACAATAAATCATATGGTTCATTAATCTCTATTACTTATAACCCTAAAATGTAGCAACTGTTAAGAGAAACCCTTACAACTCCACTTACCAAACTGCTGGAGACCCTAAACCCTAGATTCTTCGGAAGCGCGAGTAGAGCCGAGATGGGACGGAGAGCTCGTCGAGAGTTCAGTAAGGAGAAAATGGAAGGGAGAGAGAGTCGGAGAGGAAACCCCGAAAACCCTAACCCTTGGGGGGCGAGTAGAAGGAACACTCTCGACGACGACTCAGAGGACGAGCTCCGGCGCGGCGTAGCGGCGGCGCCGGCGCCGGAACCCTAGCCGGAACCGGAGGGGGAAGGGAGGGAGAGAGAGAGAGAGGATTTTTGTCCTTTTTTTTCTTTTTCTTTTTTTGAGTTGGGGGATGGTGGGGGAAGGAGACTCCGCCCAGCGGGAAGTGGAAAAAAGAAAAGCGGAGGCAGGGAGAAACGAATTTGGAAAACTAATTTATGTATGTATGTAAGTGACAAAAATGATTTTATAAAATGCCATTACTCTGTGGATTCTAGGGTTGTCAAAGAAAGAGCCGATGACCGGCTCGTGTTTAGCTCGACTCCTTAACGAGCCAAACACGAGTTAGTTTGAATGAATTGTGAACCGATTTTAAGTCGGACTTTTCGAGTTCGTTACGGGCTCAAGCCAAACATTAGCCATTTGGTGCTTCCAACTTGAGCTAAACACAAGCTCAAGTTTTGTCACCTTCTAGGGTACCGTATATTATGGAGACATATGATGAAAAATATATTTTTCGACAGAGAGTAAAGTAGTTTCAGATCGGAGCGTAGATGACAGTGGACGGTATCATGGACGACAAGAGCAACTACTTTACGGCTACTTTTACAACTATGTTATGCCTACATTTTAATGTGTATGAAAAGTTATGTAAAATTGGATGATTGAGTGATTCTTTTTTCAAAAAAACTTTGGAGTGATTTTCGCACAATAATCACGCCCTATTTTCAAAATTGTCCCTTGATTATGTGCTAATTTTCGGATCTTTTAATATTTCATACTTGAGATTTTTAGATTTTAAGCGCGCTCTTGACTTAGAGACCGTTTGATTGCATATAGTTGCAACTGTATTGCAGTTGTAACTGTATGAAATTACAAATTCAGTGTTTGATTTGATGCATTTAACTTCAACTGTTGCAGTAGGAACTACAGGAAGAGGCCCAACTGCAGCAGTTGAAAAGAGTAACTTTAAGTAAAAGATAAGCTTACCTCTTTAATAAATTTTTAAATAAAAATATTTTTTTTTTATACATTGGAGGTAATCTCACCATCATATATAAAAAATAATAAAATTTTAAAAATAATTTCTCAACTGTATGCAACTAAATAAATTATTTATAGTTGCAGCACTTTCTACTACATTCGACCAAATATAATACATGTAGTTACAACTGCTGCATTTCCAACTGCATGCATCTCTAACTACACTGTATTTATAATTACATATAACTAAACGGCCCTTATTGTTTTAAAACTTGCTGAAGCCTTTGGCCCTCGGTATATATCATTTCACGGAAGCCAAACCTTTTCACCCAGTCCCTAATAAAAAAACTAATTAAAAAAACCAACTCCTACTTCTACAAATACATATTTGTAGCTTTAAAAACTTTGTAACAAATAGACTCTTTTTGTATTTAGCCCCTTAAAAAAATTGGTCCTAACAAATATATATTTACAGATATAGTCCTCTTCTTGCCACACGAGCGCGACGTTGGCATTTTTAAGTTGAATACGGTGACTTAAACACGGTGATTCAGTCACCGTGTTCATATTTACACTCTAATCTTCTTCTTTTTTAACTTAAGAGTGATAAAAAATACAAAGAGGAACACGGTGATTCATTTGGGATTGCGGGGAGTTTGCATTACATGCGGTGAGAAAGTACGATAGAAAAATATCCTGTTTATTTTCGTACGTAATATTGCATTCCGCATATCGCGATGAGTCGGTTACGATATATTTTATGCGGTTCCACTGAAGAACGCAGAAGCATATCTCTACATACTTTTGTCCCAACTCTATTTTATCTAATAGCGTCAGATGGGCTTCAACATGAAACTAAGCCTAAATCACCGTGTCTAACTTTTGGCGCTCGCGTTGTAAGGAGAGAGCTATTTATGTAAATATAAATTTGTTAGGATCATTTGTAATTTATTTTTTTGAGGAGGCTAAATGCAAAAAAAATCCTAAAAAAATTGATATGCAATTGTAAGTGCATTAAAAAATGGAAGTTATATTTGTAGTCAGTTTATTGCAATAAGAAAAGTTTCAATGTAAGTAACAGAAATGAATTTTTTGTCCATACTTTTTTAACACAAAATTATAATACACCATCATTAATTTAATCAATACTATCTAGAATGGTAAAAGCTAATTAGTTAGGTAAGGTAAAAAAAACATGCTATAGAGAAAACTTTCTTCAATTATGGTTGTTGTGGATTTACCCTCCTAGCATTTTTTTTTCCTAAGAATTTTATCAAAAAATTTATTTTAAGTTAGCGTACTTTTTTAATTAAAATAATTAAAATTAAAAAAAAATTAAAATGTGCATTAAAAAGATGTAAAGTTGAGGAGTCTATTTTAAGACGTTGTATAGTTTAGGGTTCTCGTTGCAATTTACCCTCCGGACTCTGGACTCTTCCCTCTGCATCCAGTAATTTTTTTAGCGGATCCCATTTTTAGTAGCCGACGACGACAACATAAACCCTACTCTTTCTCTCTCTCGCTCTCGCTCTCGCCGTCGTCTTCTTCGTCACTCTCTCGGCTCCCATTTCCAGCCGCTGCAACCCTACCCTCCTTATCATCGTACGAAGAGGAGGAGGAAGAAGAAGAAGACGCGAAGATGTCGATCCGCTTGCTGAACCCTAACGCGGAGGTCCTGAACAAATCGGCGGCGCTCCACATGAACATCAACGCCGCCAAGGGCCTCCAGGACGTCCTCAAGACCAACCTCGGCCCCAAGGGCACCATCAAGATGTAATACCCTTGCCCCTCAAAACCCTAACCCTAAACCTAATCCCGTTCTCTTCGTTTTCTGATTCCGATCACATTTCTGACGTTGTTAGGCTTGTGGGAGGAGCCGGAGATATTAAGCTGACCAAAGATGGGAACACCCTCTTGAAGGAGATGGTATGGATCTCTCTCTCGAACTCTCTCTCAACCTCATTTCGCCTCAAAGTTTAGGTCTTTTAGGTACAAGTGTATGTATGGTGACCACCGTTAATTATCGACCATTTTGAGATGTCCTCCTCAAGTTCTTTGCTTTGATTCACATTCCGTTAGCTTGTGATTTTTTTGGAAAGTTGGTTTCTGATTGCTTGGCATTTTTGTCTGTGTGGGTGTTGAACAGCAAATCCAAAACCCGACGGCTATAATGATCGCGAGGACGGCGGTTGCTCAGGATGATACCAGTGGGGACGGCACGACCTCTACCGTGCTCTTCATTGGGGAGCTCATGAAGCAGTCTGAGCGTTGCATCGATGAAGGTAGCTACTTCTTCTGAGCTCTCCTCTTTCTAACCCTTTTTTTTGGGGGGGGGGGGGGAGGGAGAGAGATCTGTATCGGATGTACTTTCAGAAAGGATGTCTCCGCTCATAATATTGTTCTCGCGTAATCACATTGAAGCTACTACAATGATTCTGACATTATTTTACCGAAAAAAGAGTGGATAGTAGATTTGCTTGCAAATTATGTCAGTGCTATCGGTTTTTGGAGGATCAGAATTCAGAATGCAGAGATGAGAGAGACTTAACATTTTGCTCTCATGACTATGCTACTATTGGTGGAAATGTTGAATATCAGATATTATAATTTAAGCAGTTTGCTACAGGGTGGTTAAAATATTTCTTACTGCTGAAAACTTGCCTCTAGGGGCATGCTTCGACATTTTTCATCTTCTTAGATTTGGTAGGGCTCGGCATTATCTTCAATCCAATTTTAATATAGAGTAAAAGCAATTCTTCCTACTATGTGAAGAGTTAGTATTGTTCAGAATTGTTTCAATTTCTGGGGGCCTTCTGAAAAGCTAGATAATATTTTAGATAGCTAACAAATTATGGTGATTGCTCACTTAAAGTTATGAAGGTGTGTTTCTCCATCGACCAGAATAATTGTGTGCTTATTTTTGAGGTGTTAGAGGCTGATGGCTCTGGGAACCTGATACTTTATTTTTTTTTTCTATTGGCTTCTTGATATTATCTTCTTGTTTTTAATGTCGGTACGTTCATTTGGACTTTCACATCATTTTCTGGTTTATAATTGTTAGCCTACTTATCAATAGAAGAAAGAAAATAATTTACTCTAGAAAAAGCAAGACAGTATACACTACTTTTATTGTAGTTTGTTATCAATTGACTTCCTAAAAAGCTAGTTAAGTTCTGAGATGTTTATGAGATCACTTGGATAATCTTCTTTGTATTTTATTTTCTTGGGCCATTAACACTGACGATTTCTATAATTAATTAAGGTAAATTCTTCATCTTATTGTCCCTGATATTATTTAATTTTATGAAAATTATTTTGTACAGGAACACATCCCCGATTTCTTGTTGATGGTTTTGATATTGCTAAAAGAGCAACGCTTGAATTTCTTGAGAAGTTTAAGACACCTGTTGTGATGGGTGAGGTTCCTGACAAAGAGATTCTGAAGATGGTAGCAAGGACAACTCTTAGGACTAAGGTAATTGTAGATCCTCTTTTATGTACTTATTGTATTTAATATGCTTGTGGTTTTCTTTTTTGGTGGGTTTATTTTCGGTTTCACTTTTATATTAATGTGAGGACTGTCTTGTTTATAGTTATATGAAGCCCTGGCTGACCAGTTGACCGACATCGTTGTTAATGCAGTAAGTACCATAACTTACATTTGTTATATTTAGAGCTCATTTGCAATTATAATTTCTGCTCAATAGTCTTTTGTATTCAATATGGGTAGGTGCTCTGTATCCGCAAACCTGATGAACCAATTGATCTTTTTATGGTGGAGATTATGCACATGCGTCATAAATTCGATGTTGATACTCGCCTGGTATGCCTATGATTTCCACTGATTTACAACGTTACTTGTATTCATTATTTCATTAGGTGGATACATTTTTTATCTACATCATTTCTCACTACTTTTAGCAAATTTTCGTACTTTTTGAAACTAATTGAACTTGAGAGTAAAAACTATGGAAAACTAATATATTTCGAAAACCAATAGTTTATGAAATATGGTGCCATTCAAGAGAAAGAAGTCGGCATTTCTTTCTTAAACTACCTTATCTCCAAAGCTGCATAATATTTGTTTTTAGGTGGAGGGTCTTGTCCTTGATCATGGATCTCGGCATCCAGATATGAAGCGAAGGGCTGAGAATTGTTATATCTTGACATGCAACGTATCTCTGGAGTACGAGAAAAGGTGCAAAATTATCCTTTCCTGTTGTGATGTTTACTTTGAATGCAATTTGTTGATATGCTGCCATTTATAGTGCATAGGACTTCCATGTTGTTGAGATGTTTAACTTTTTATGCTATTTATGTTCATCTCAGTTAAATGCTTTTAGATCTATCTCTCTCCTTTTTTTTTTCTTTTTTCCAAGTTAGTCCTATATTTGCTTTGCTGGATCATGCCTTTTTTTTGTTTTTCTTCTTGATAATCATTTATCCTTGTATGAATTACCTTGGATAAGCGAGAATGATGCTTTTCTATTGTAATCTTTTTAATCTCCGTTGATTTGAGTAGTGCCGCGGCCCTATTTATTTATTTTTTTCCCAGCTGGTGCCTAAATGATATTTTAAATTGTTTTTTATCTTTATCAAATTGTAGATTGTTGATTTCATAGAGATATTCAGAAATTCTGATGCTTTTTAAACAGCATAACTTATGTTGCAAAAGACCAACAAATTCTCATGATTAGAGATAGCAGATCAAAACTTCATTCCATCAGAATATTAAACAATTATACTTGTCAGCACTGTAAATTAAATGCCATAATGTGAAGAATGCAGTATACAGGGAGAAGTACATGACTAACATTCCAGTTGGTCAGTGAAATAAATGCAGGATTTTTCTACTCCAATGCGGAACAGAGAGAAAAGATGGTTGCTGCTGAAAGGCGTCAAGTTGATGAGCGTGTTAAGAAAATTATTGACTTAAAGAACAAAGTATGGTAGATTTATCTTCTTGTAAGCATCCTTAATGTCGATAGTTTGAACCTATATGAATTTTTTTAACGACACTTTATTGCTGCTTGCAGGTCTGTTCAGGCAATGACAAAAATTTTGTTGTGATCAATCAAAAGGGGATCGATCCTCCATCTCTTGATATCTTAGCTAAAGCAGGGGTAATTCATTTTTTCACTCCATTGGTGACTAAATGTTTTGTCTAACATAGCGAAAGAGAATCTATGGCTATAATGTTGAATATCCATTCTCTCTATGTGAGAACAGGTTTTAGTATTTTATATCACTATAAGGCATGCAATAACCCCAATTATATAAATAAGCTATTTACTACGAGCTATTTAGTAACTTAGAAATTTTCTTGGATAAAATTGCATTATTTGCCAGCTATTACAAAATTATATTAGTTTCTTGAATAGCTAAATTACAGGATTTCACTTAGTAGCTCAATGCTTCATAGCATTGTCCTTATTTTCATTTCCTTATTCAGGCCACGAAGTTGAAGTTGTATTTTGTTTTTGAAACGAATAATTTCTGAAATATTGGAATTGTCATACTGATGCTGTCCTGTTTATTCGGCATGCAACAGATAATTGCCCTTAGAAGAGCAAAGAGGAGGAATATGGAAAGGCTGGTATTAGCTTGTGGTGGTGAAGCTGTTAATTCTGTTGATGACTTGACAGAAGATTGTCTTGGCTGGGCCGGGCTCGTTTATGAGCATGTTCTTGGGGAAGAGAAGTACACTTTTGTGGAGAATGTCAAAAATCCTCGCTCTTGTACAATCTTGATTAAAGGTTCTTCCTTTGTTACATTGTTCGTGTGCATGTACTTTGCACTTCTGTAGGAACTGTAAATTTCAGATTACATACAAATTAACTTATGTAAATAGTTTATTTAAAAAGTTTCTACAAAATAGTTTATTTAAATATGCACTACTCTTGTAAAATCTGAATTGCTATTGGGTATCTAGGCAGTTCCCTACTTTTCAGACAATTTCGAAATAGCCCTTGACCTCTCATCTTTTTATTCAAATGCCTTTTCTTTTTCATTAGTCCCAACCAAACATCTTTCACATGAATATAAGAATATCTGTTTGCCACTTTTAACTTTTATCCTTTATTACAATTGTACCCTTGTAAACTGCATGTGTATTCAAAGTTCATGATAGTAGAGTTTTGAGCTCGGAGTTCAAGTATCAGAAGCTTAAAACTGTAAGAAAGAGAAATGTATATAAAGTTTACCGTGAAACTTAAAAAAAAAGAAAAAAAAAAGAGGGAAGAGGAATAAGAAACTTTTTTGGAATGTTATTAGCGTTCGCCGAAAGTTGCTCAATAAGGACTTTCTGAAAATTATTGTAGCTGAGAGATTTATATGAAAAGATGAAATGTAGGTATTCTTTGAATTATCTGATTAGCGTGGGCTCTGCATATTAATTACCCATGTATACCCCTTGAAGGTGCAGCTTATCATATGTTTGGGAGTTTATCCAATTTATGGGAGAAGGTAGTTTGGTATTTGAAGAAGTTATTTAAATTGGGGCCTTATTGTAAGTTGAAGCGTATTGAGGTTAAGGACTAATTTTCGAAGGGCATATGAAAATTCAGATTTTCAGGGCTATATATGTGAATAAACCTCTGAAAGGTTAAACATGGAAACACCCCTAACTTACATTATGCAGCTATTTTGTCCTCACTGCCAACCTTGTGCTTGTTTCAGGACCCAATGATCATACAATTGCTCAGATTAAGGATGCTGTTCGTGATGGTCTGAGATCCGTCAAGAATACGATTGAAGATGAAGCTGTTGTTCTGGTATTATTTGGCATATCCTGTTGTTGTCATCATTTTACTGAACTGCTTACAGAGTGGTGCTGTTTAGTTTAGGTGCATTCGGTTGAGTATTTGATATACTATAGTGAGTTTATGGAGAGAAGCAAGATAAAACTTCAGTCATATTTCTTTTATATTTGTTGAGGAATGTTTGTTTAGAATTAGAATATACCTGTTACCTTTAAAATATGTAATATTATACAGAACTAGGCTAGAATACTATTAATAGCGCCAAGTCATTGGTGCTATTAAGTTTTCAGCCGTTGGATGAAGCGATGTATGGTTAGGATGATAGTGATCCTCTAGGGTTGAGTGGTTGGTTGGTTAAATAGTACGATCTAACGGGTGGAAATGATCAAAGGGGTAGATCTAAAACTTGGTAGCACCAAGTACTTGGTGCTATCGATAGCATTGTAGCCGGACTCATATTATACATATATGCTAACTATTTATTATCATGTTAATAATTTATATTTTATTAGCCATGTCCTTTCTGTGTCAGTGTCCTAATTTTTTCGAAGTTGCCGAGTCATTGTGTTCGAATGCTCTCGTCCCGTGTCCTGTGTCTTGTGTTCGTATCCGTGTCCGTTTAACATAGGTTATTTTGTAGCTTTAAACAATTCAGCTCAATTGTTGAAACGGAAAAATTTCCCTTGTAAAATAAAATTCTTGATGAGAATTATTAAAATATTCTTGACTTCACAGGGTGCAGGGTCTTTTGAGGTTGCTGCTAGGAAGCATCTTATGGACAGTGTGAAGAAAACTGTTCATGGGGTATGCCATCATTTGCCAGCTCTTACTCAACAAGTCTTCAATTCCTGCGAACTAATTATTTAACTTTTCTTTTTATCAGCGTGCACAGCTTGGTGTCGAAGCATTTGCAGAAGCGCTTCTCGTAATCCCCAAAACCCTAGCAGAGAACTCTGGTCTCGATACCCAGGATGTTATTGTTGCCCTCAAGGTATAAATTAGTTTTCTCTTTTTTATGTTGCATAGTAAAGATTTTTGAGATATTTTTTAAAAAATGCTATATTAACTGTTGACTGAACCTGCTGTTTCATTGTGCACTCAAGGGCGAGCATGACCGAGGAAACGTTGTGGGTTTGAATCAGCACACCGGCGAACCAATCGACCCCCACATGGAGGGCATCTTTGATAACTACTCTGTTAAGCGCCAAATCATCAACTCTGGGTAAGTACAGCACCAATTAGAGTAACATTGCCTGAACCTTTTTTTTTTTTTTTTTGAGCACAAGGGCATGGATGCAAGAAATTATGGTTTTGAAAGAATAAGTTATGATTTTGCAGGAATATATATTTTGAAATATAGATGATTTTGCATGCATACGCATGTACTAAGCTCTATGTAAATGGGGGTTCCCAACCCAGTTCTCATATGCAATGCCTGATTACATCTTACCCTTGTTCTGAGAGTGGAGTTGTTTTTTCTGCAGACCTGTGATTGCTTCCCAGTTGCTGCTGGTGGATGAAGTAATTCGAGCTGGACGCAACATGAGAAAGCCGAGCTAATCCGTTTTTCATTTTGGGCCGTATTTATCTGGACTGATTCTCTTTCGCTGTTGTATTTACTAAATTTTCCGGTCCTTACTGCTAGATCCACACATTCTCGCTTTCTTTTTGTGTGTCGTGTGTTAGTGGTGGATGGTGGATATTAATGGACTCGCTTACTTGTTAGAAACAATGGTCTTTTTCTCGTCGAACTCGTCTTCTCTTGTTAACGAGAAAAAGGGACCTTCATTGAACTCTGGTGGGTTTTGGCCTATTATGCTTTCTAATTCTATATCTCCACATGCAATTTTACCTCTTGTAGCACTGTGATAGGTAAAAGTGCATTTGTGTGCATATATATGTAGGGCTTTTGGTCGATGATAGCTTCTATATCTCTTATGAGTGTACTTTAACCTCATCGTCATGGGAGGTAAAAGTGTCTGCGTGTGTATATATGAGATGAAAAGTGTGTGGGCAACCGCGAGGTCTTCATGTTTCTACATTATGATTATTTTTTATGGTAGAATATTTGAAATGGATATCGGTTTCGTTAGATTCGATCTACGTTATTTTAAATATATAAAAAAATTAAATTTATAATCTTTTGATACTATTTATGTGGTAGGAAAGGTTCAAAAATTAACTATTTAAATGGTCTCAAAATTTAACTATTTTAATGGTTTATATAAGGTTATTGTTAGTTTAAGGAACTGGGTGAAGTTTTGATGGAACTTTTTTTCGCTATGTGGCCACTGACAAGCTCAAATGGAGTTGTGTGCTCAATTAGCTCTACCGTTAGCACAGGCCGTTGTGAAATATGCTCCATTAAATTATATTAAATTTTTATGTTGATATTTCTTCAATTTTTAATCATTCTAATTTAAGTTATCTTCAAGTTCGATAAAGTTAATGAAATAATTTCATTAACTATTAGTCATTCATAATTAACGAAATCTACTATTTCATCAGCTGTAAAAGTATTTATTTATAACAATTAAATTTAAAAGAACCACCACCACTAAATCTAACAATATTTTTGATCTAATGAATAAGAAAAAAATTAAATGAAAAGCATTAACAGTTGATAAGATGTCACTCAAAAAAGAGAGTTGAAGGATTTATATAAAAATGATACACAATTCAGCGGGGCAAGATCATGGCATTTGTTGGAGAACACTGAGCGTTATTTGGGCCCAACTCGCCCAACGCATGCTCAAATCCAAATCATCGCCACACTTGTTCTGGTTCGAATGCTGCGCTACAGTTAAACCAATGCATCCCCATTTTACAGAGACTTGCTCTCCTTATACTTGATCAATAGAAACTTCTACATATCGCGAAACTACGAAGAGGATTTGCTCCGAGCTTCTTCGTCGTGTTTCCTCCATGGGTTTAGGGCTTCTCTCATAGCTTGAGCTTCTGGGGTGCTCTCCAACGCTCTCTTTTCCGCCTCGAGAACAATCACCTTATCATCTGGGACAAACATAAGATAAAAATATAATACATATCACGAATACTTTTGCATTTATGGTTCGATAAACAATTTAGCACAAGCAGCGTAAGGGTGTACTGAGCCATTCCAAACTGCGGTATCCATCAACTTCTGCATTAAATTTACAAGAAAATATCGTATGTCGAGAATTACGTCGCCAACCATAATGGTAAAATGTTGACGATTAAACCCAAATTAAACCAAGGTAATTAACAAGTAGAATGAAAGAAGAGGAAAGAGATCATCACTGTACTTCATTATAGTAAAAAACGTGTTAGTACAACACAATATAGGACTCTCTTAACCTAGATATGTATCGAAACTCGGTTCATTCTCTAGGAGTCCTATTAAAAATTTGAAATGAACGATACCTGCTGCAAACGAACTAGGATTTCTCGTTATTACTAGAGTCAAAGTAGATCCCAATTCCCAGTACATAGGAAAAGGCAACTGAGAACTTATTTTTTAACCAGAATGACTATTCGACTCGAAAAGCTCAACTGGACAAACTACAGGCTTGACTGCCTTGACAACGCTGACGGCATTCTCTCAGCTAAGAATCGGCACAAAGCATTTCCAGGAACTTGCAAAACGGGAAGTCATTATGCAGGAGACAAATCACAAGTAGCATGAATCTCTGAACATTTTGGAATTGCATCATTCATCCCTGAACATTTTGGAACTCGCACCTCGAACTTCTAGTCTGTGAACAAGCGTTATTTGTCCGCTTTAAAAGTTTCGAAGACTAAAGAGAAACACTGTAAGATGTTCAGGAACCAACAATGCATATCACTCGCAACTCATTTATAGCTCAGAACTGAAATTAAAATTTAGAGAAGAAAAAATTGCCACTCAATGCTATCTGTGCATTGGATCTTACAGCTCTTAAAAAACCAATTTCTCTTCTTCTCTCTTAAACGCATGAGCATAAACATACAAGAAGGCCAAACTAGGGCAAGTAAAGTGGAATTTAGTACTTACTACTATTTGACTCTTATATAGTTAAAAAATGCATTGATGCAGAACCAAAATTAACAACATTGTTATATAAGGCATTACTACAAACACCTTATGTGCACCCGCACACTAGTTCTATGTTACAAGCAAAGTTTTTTTTTTTTTCCGTTCATGGACATCCTCTCAACTTTTGATTTTTTTTTTTTTAGCAGTTACTCTACTAGTAATTTAACTTGAGAATATATTAAATTTAATAACTTAATTAGCTATTAGCGGTTAATTTGTTCATAGAACCCGCAGATTTATTTACTGAAAAGCGGCCAAAAAACGTTAAATTTGCTAGAATCACCATTAACCTTAACAAAAGATCCAATTTAACAAGTTGAAATCACTCAAAGAAAAAAAAAAAAAAAAAAAGGAAAATTGAGGAGGTGCCAAGAAATTTTTTTTTTTTTAAAAGTTGGGGTTTGTATTTCAAATCTCAATAATTTTTACCGAGAAGATTCAATATTTCTTAACTTTTACTTCCAAAACTCACTTTAATTTCAAGTTCCCAAAAAAAAAAAAAAATTGTTGGTGCCTGGGAAAAAAAAGGAAAGAGAGAGAGAGAGAGAGAGAGAGAGAGAGAGAGAGAGAGAGAGAAAAGGAGAGTTCTCTCACAGAAGCCGGTGTGGATCATGAAGAGCTCCATGGAAGCTCCCACCAGCGCCGACACCGCCACGATCTTCACGTACCATCCCACGAACTTCGTCATCACACAAACCCTAATAAACCAATCACGATTAAACCTTTAAAAAAATTTAGAAAAAAAAAAAAGGAAAAAAAACCGATTCCTCTTCTTCGGAGACCCCAATAGAGGGAGAAGAGGGGAGGAACGAATTTTTTTTTTTTTATTTAAAAAACTCATTTGATTAGTAATACAAGTTTGTAAAATGTCTAAATAGTCCCTTTACTTTCTGGATATTTCAACTGGATCTATTTAAGCCACGTTATAATTATTTTATTATATTTTTAGATAGCGAATTAAACATGGACTTCTTTTTTTAAAACAAGCAAAAAAGAGAAGGCACAGACACGATTTTTTTTTCCCCCAAAATTTCTTTAGTAAGTAGAAAAGGGATAAACACGATTTTCTTTTTAGGATATTTTTAGTAAGCAAAAAACAAATAAATCTGATTTTTTTGAATTTTTTTAGTAAACAAAAAAATTAGGTATAAACACAATTTTTAAGATTTTCAGAATTTTTTTAATAAGAAAAAAAAGATAAACACAATTTTTCTCGAAGGCCTCTGTACTTCTAAATCGTTTTCGATGATGAGACTTCTGAATCAATAGCTGGTTTCCTTAGATTTGATATAGAGTAATTGATATATCTAGAATATAAATTTTGTGATTTTCGATATCATTTACCTAACGATTGAAGTGGTTCAAAATCAATAACTGAAAATAAATATCTCACAAAAAATAATGATATAACAATATAATTTTAGATCGGAGGTATTTATTATGCCATTAGTAGTATAAAGGATTTTTTATGAAAAAATCATCTAATTTGAATATTTCTATACCATTAAGTTGCAAAAATCTCGTATCAACTCTTAAAATATTTGATTTTATGAGGCTCTCTTTTCGACATGTAATTTTCGTTACGAAATTAACAACTAACTTATATCGTGTTACACAAATGAAGGAATACGGAAAGAGTGAATTTCAGCAAAGTTGATGGTCTTCTTCACAAGCTGAAGGGCAGCTCAGTGAGGTATTGCCGGCACATCAGTTGGTCCTAACAAATCCTCAATTGGATTTACTTTCAAATTTGATCCCGCAAGTTTTACCGGCGTGTTAATTCAATTTTCTTGGAGTTTCAATTGAAAAATCAGAATATCCTGTGTTGATCATGGCATTAGCTTGTTGATTGTTAAGGACTAAATTGTTACAGTGTGAAACTATGAGGACAAAATCGAAATATACGGTCAAACTTTAGAGACCGTATTCTGCAACCAACCCTTGCTGATTTGAAGGTGAGTTTCCATTTGTGTTATCTCACTTTGTGTAGCATTTTAAATGGTTGCAACTAACATGTGCTTCCTTTTTCTTCAATCTTTTTCTATTTCATAGTATGTATGCTATTTCATGCGACATCTCCTCTGTAGGAGAATTAAAAGATGAACATTTCTCGACAAGGATGATGTCCCTGCGGGTCATCTTTGTATAACGATCCAATCTGCTAACAATAATAACTCGTTGGGTTCAAACCACCAGTCCAAAATGCTTAAGCCCAATTTTATTACTAGCGTATGAGGTTTCATATATAGCAATCAAAATTATTTTCCCCGAGACTATGGGGGCATTACATTTGGATCACGCAACCGTATGTGGCACGTAGTTGGAATTAGTGGTAGCAAAGTGGTTGGCACTAATCCTCCAAATCGCAATTTGGGGCTTTTTTTGCATTTAGCCCCCTCTTAAATTTGTTTTTCATAAATAGTCCTACAAAGTTTATAATTATAAAATTGGCCCTATCCCCGCCACGCAAGCGCCACGTCAGCGGCTGTGGAGGGTTAAGTTGAACACGATGAATGATTCACCGTGTTTAAATACGGTAAACCATTCACCGTGTTTGGACGGACTGAATAGTAGCCAAGCCCAACAGGGTAGAAGAACTCAAACAGTCCGACAGTGCAGTTTAGCTTAAACACGGTGAATCATTCACCGTGTCTAAATACGGTAAATGGTTCACCGTGTTCAACTTATGCCACTACTCCAGCCAGCCGCTGACATAGCGCTGACGTGGCGCTTGCGTGGCGGGGGATAGGGCCAGTTTTGCAATTATAAATTTCGTGAAGCTATTTATAAAAAAAAAAATTATGAGGGGGCTAAATGCAAAAAAAGCCCCGCAATTTGTAAAACATTACTTATTCTTGTTTGTTGACTAGGAATCTATAAGTAGACTTTCTGTAATACTGAAAGAAAAGAATATTAGCTAGCTTGACTTTTGCATTGAGTACAAGGTCAGAAACAATTATATATGCAAATGGAAAAATTCCATATATTTACCTAGTTTGTTAAACAAGCACTGTTTGCTAGTTATGTAGTAGTGTTCAACTACTTTTCTGTGATTCCTTTCTTTTTCTTTTATTTTATTTTATTTTAATCCATTAGCTAAACAGAATCCTATTATTTCTTGGATTTACTTTGTCTCCTTTAGTAAGAATGAACATAAACTTAACTGTGGATTGCCTCTGAAATAAAAAATGAATAGCATACTGTAATGAGAGAGCAGATATTATATAAAGTTCAACAACTAAAATGCTGCAAAAGCACTTTCTTTTTCCTGAGTCTTTCTCCTTTCAGAAAGCTTTCCATTCAGTTCAAACCTCCCTGTCTTCAACTAATGTTGCCATATTGAGCTAGCATTTGGAGCTACTGATTAAACAACTGTCAGGGGAAAAAAGAAAGAAGAAATTGCATCTGGTACATACATGCTGCTAGTTCTGGTTCCTCTTTCCAGTTAACAAGCATTTCCAGTTAACAAGCAGTTGTGATTCAAGTTCGTCTAAACGATTAGGAGTCGATATTTCATAGTTTTGTTGCCAGAAATTATCCAATAGTACCCTAGCAGATTCCTAACATCCAAACTAGCACTACTTTGATCCGTACCAATGCTCTCGTTGTGGCGCAAATAATATCAGTTTATTTCTTCTTGCTTTTGACAAAAATATATGCAAGAAAACGAAAACCATACAGAAGCCTTACTTGGTTGCTTGTTAATGAAAAGTGTTAGGCTACGAGCTGATCTGATTCGGCAGTGTTGGCTGGGAAGTTGTTCTCAAGACATGCTTCCTGCAATTCTGGAAGATGCTATCATATATGAGATCAAATTGTACTCCCGCTCTCTCCCGGTTAATAATGAAAAGGATATGGTCTGCTTCCAAAATCTTATAATACCTGCGAGAATGATAAGCCATCACTTACATTAGCTTCTGTGCATAGGATTTTTCTTAAAGTAATCACTAGTTTTTTCTAGGTATTTATATCCCAAATTTTTTAATTTGGTAGATTGAAATTCCAGAGTTTCATCTATATGTACAAAATTAATTAATCTGAAAGAGCTACAAACCAGACGCCTGGTTGTAGTGGATGGCAATCTGAGTCGTCGATGACAAAATGGCTCGGGTGCTCTGTCGGTATGCGTGGGTGGGTCATGGAAATTGTGTTCAATGCTCCATCATTGTCTTCCCAATCTTCATCCCTGCTCCAATGAATAATCATAAATCTTTATCATCATTGCAACCAAAATTTTACATCATCAACTTCACGAAGATAATAGACAAAAAAATAACACACCTGTACCCTTTGTATGGTGGCGGCGCATCCAATGGGTACCGCCATTGGCACATTTGGAAGACTCGAATAAAAAGCAGAGGGTGGATTCCGAGCACACTCGACGGCACTGTCATGCCCATTATCTTTCTCGTTCTCTTAGTTGCATAGCTGAAGTAGAATGTGTTAGGAAATGTATGAAGATTGGAGTTCACTTTGAGAGAGCCTTGGATTGTTAGGTCCGGCAAAATCCAATCACTGGATGCAAATGGACCCGAATTCCCCAAAAGCAGATCGATAAGCCCCGAAATGCCTTGCTTTCTCCATCCCATCTCAAAGTGATCAAACCCAAAATCATAGTAGTTCTTAAGCCATGTGATGTCAAGCCAATCATAGAAGATGACTCCTACGCGACAGAGTTGCAGCAGGCAAATTGATTTCATGGACCTCCCATCTTTCGGCCTGAGACAGCAGTCCTTTAAGTAAGCAAAGGATTAAGGCAGTTTTTTCACCCTCATATGTAAAAATCTTGTTTTTATACAATAATCTTAGAGGGGAAAGATAGTCGACGCCATGTTTTCTGCTGCAGTTTTCTGTTACACAATTTTGTTCTCCCAACTCAAATTTTATGCAATTGAATGCGCCAGAAAATGAACTTCTTTGTCCTTGTTAGTTACTGCCATATTTTTGTTTTTTGTCACTGATCAAACCCCATAGATATTTAGATTGTGAACAATCAGCACATAAAATGGGTAGAGAAAAAAAAACCAAAGCAAGAAATCTCAGCTTAGCGAAACAAGGCCTTAAAACTCACTGCATTCCGTCGAGGTAGGTTCTCGTGGTTCCGTTGAGAGCACCGGACAAGGAAGTTACACTCAAGACCCAGTCCTCGGAGGTGTTGTCATAGCCCTCGAAGGCCTGAATTAAATGTACATTTCATTAGCAAGAAAAGCATCACCATTAGCCAAAGAAAAGCACACTAAATATCCTAGCTAAACATTCCAAAAGCCTACTACATATAACAAACAAGGAAAAACTAAAGGATCCACATATTTACTTTGTCAGCGAGCATTTGCTGCAGCAACCGCGCGACCTGCGCCCCCGCCGAGTGTCCAACGAAATGAATGGGGTGGTGCTCATCCCACTGTGGGTAGTGCCCTGCAATTGGTAGAGGATATGGTCATTGAAAGTACTCAAAACTCTACTCTTCTCAATTCACGGTGAATTCAGCGGAATCAGCTTCAAGACGTAGTACGAAAACAAACTTATACTTGTAGTATCAGCTGCAGAAGAAGCAAATGTGATTACCGTGATCGTAGACTCTCCCAAACTGCGAATGCCCGCAAATCCTGCTATGCTCTTCCCCGTAGTCCACTCGCCCTCCTTTCAAATAATAGAACAATTCACGCGCCCTGCGACCGCGAACCGCCCCAAAACAAAATGTTTCAAAACTTTAGATCCAATTCACAGCCCACTACTCTACGAATCGAAGAGGAGAAAACTCTTCCGTATTACTCCGAAACTACTTAACCTATCATGGATGCTGGTTAAGGAGCCTAAGTCGGGCACGAGGACGTGCTCGTCCTTCTTCTCCGCCCCCGCGAAGTACGACAAGCCGCCGAGCCGCTGAACAAGCCGACGACAGCGAATCAAACGCACAAACAGAACTCAGTTCCAGTTTTGCATTAAACAGGGAAAGGAAAATTGAGATATGAACACAAGAGCAGCAGGTGATTATTACCCCCTTGCCAAATCCAAAGATGCCATGAACCAACACAATCGGTGGCAGTGGCCCATCTGAAGGTGTTGTTTCCTTCTCCTTACTCTTGTCTCTCAACTCTCCTACGGCCGACACTGCTGCATTAAAACTAGTAGGTTTGACGAACTCGAAAAGGGCCTGCGAGAGATCGGAGGCCACGGCGGAGCTGAATATGTAGAAACCATAGAGGAGATGGATCGCGGAGCTCACGAAGAGCTCGGCGAGGCTCAAAAGTAATCCCACTGGGAAGAGACTAATCATCTGAACCAGAAAAAGAAAAGAAAAAAAAGAAGAGACTCAGAGCTCACTACTCTTCTTCTTCTTCTTCTTCTTCTTCCTCCAAAAGAAAAGGAAAATGGAAGTGGCTCTCTCTCTCTCTCTCTCTCCCCCTTTCTATGTTGTTTTTTTTTTCTTTCTCTTTTTAGAAATGGAAAAGAAGAAGATGAAGGAACAGAAAAAGAATATGCATACAACAGGGAAAGGAGGGAGGGAGGGAGGGAGGGAGGGAGGGGGGGGGGTTTGATTCCACCAATGAAGGGATCTGGAGAGATCTGGTAGCTGTAGGTTGGTCATTCACTGTTTGCCACAACTACCCACATTATTATCAGGGAAAATGTGTGGAGAGTCCCTGTACTCTCCTGATATTGCAATTCGATTCCTGTACATCCTATTTTCAGTTTCTATTTAAATTATTTAAATCTTGGACTTTTATTAATTTTGCATCTTTGCTCTCCCAGCATTAGAACAATTTATTTATTTTTCTGTAAAATGATCTTTTTGACACTCTGTAAATGAATCCGAAATAAGTTTTTGACTTGTAAAATTGATTTTTTTTAGGGTTAGATGATAGAGTATATATTATGCCAAATGGTGGAGATTAAAAGAATTAAATAAAAATTATGAAAACCAAATATTTTGAAAATTTTTTTAATAAGATAAGTGAGCGAATATTGACCACCCCACGAAAAAATTTAGAACGTAAATATTACTACTACTTCAGCGGTGTACAGATAGTATTACTCATTGATAAGTGAGCAAATATTGACCCTATAAAAAAAATTTAGAATGTAAATATTATTACTATTGCATTGGTGTACATGTAGCAGTACTCATTTTGATAATTTCTCTTGTTGGCTTAAATGGGACAGCATCCTGCCTTGTGGCGGAAGGTCATGTTGGGCCGAGTCATGTTCGAAATGGCATAAGGCTGGGTAGGTTGAGTCATGTTCGAAGTGACGTGAGGTTGGGGAGATCGAATCACAATCGAGATTCGTGGGCGTTGTATCTGTACGTTTTAAGTAAATTAGTTGTGTATTTTTAACGGTTCGAATTTTTAAAATTAATTGTTAGCGCCAACGATCCGAGACAGCAATCTTATTGGACCCACCTCAGTGTGGAATTTATGATGTGCTATGGTCAATGTGGCCATGTGGCATGATGCCCACCTCTCCCTCTCAAATTTGCTTTCACGGAAAGAATACGGAAAGCAGTTGAAGATGAAATGCTTTTACTTGCAGATTAGAAATGTATTATTATTATTATTATCAAGAATTAAAAGTCTGCTTTGGACTATGGAGATTTTACCAAGAACTATTCACATAGTTTACCAGGAAAAGGGGTTTGTTTGTTTCTAAGTTTATTTCTCTGGTATTGACTCTTTTTTGGATGCATATGTGTTTTATTTGCTACGTCCACATAAAAATGTGAGAATATTTTATTTAGGCCTTGTTTAGCACTATTATTCTTCTTTTATTTTTTTTATAATACAATAAAAAAAAATTCTTTTATTGTTATAGTTATGTATAATACACCACGTCAAGGTCAAGTAATAGATGACAACTTAGGTAAATATATATATATATATATATATATATATTAAAAGCAAAAAAAATGCCTTTAATTTTTTGTTTTATGTTGCAAACAAAAATTAGGATACAAGAATGATAAGCAATCGACCATTCCTTTCTACACTATCGTATATAAAAATTCTATTTAGAAAGACAGAAAAACAGCTGCAACAAGCAAACTATATAACAAGCAAAAGTTACATGTTGCTTCCATATCTGTAAAGATTACAGAGTTGGTAATGATTGAAATATTACAATTACAAAGTAATTGTCATAGATTAAAATACAAAAGCATACATCAAACACAGTATAATTCCTGTCCTCAGTGTCAATTGAATAATAAGAACAACAACAGCTAAATTAATAAACCAACATACCACAAACTATGTCAAATGTTTCCACCTCCGATCCCGTTCTTGCATGTCAAGCAAGCAGTAGATCAGTCTATTTCAGTAAGCTTTTCCTTCTATATCTTTTTCACGACCTCCCGTCCGACAGAGATGAATAGAACTCCCATAGCTTAATAACAATGCGAGTATTTACAATTGACATATCACGAGCTTATTACTGTGTCATAATAAATGGAATAGGCCAGGCTAATAACAGTGAATCCTGATTAAGTAGCGCGTGTTTCTACCAATGACCACTAGGACCCTCCGGTGCCGCGGCCACTTTCCGAGCAACATGGGGTTGGGGTCCTTCGAGCCCCTCTTCGTCCCCTCTCTCGCTCTTGCAGCTAGGGTTTCTTCGAGGGTATGAACCATTAGAAGACGTGAAATGGGAAGAAACAACGGGGTTTCTGATTATTCTTTGCTGTTCATAGAGGTTGGCGGCCGTCATTGTGCAGTTGTTGTAACGCGACATTGGACCAACTACTTTACCCGGCCTGGCAGCAGATCCTATCAAAAGCAAAACTGTTAGTAAGAGAGATGATCTTTTTATGCATTATCTTAACAAAAAAGTGAATTCATAATGAATAGGTCTCATTGGAAGCATACAGCGAATAGGCTGCGCGTTAAATAGCCTGGCTAAAGGAATGAAATTATGTAAAATAATCTATGACTGCCATGAAAGGACTAACAATCGTACTTATGCTAAATAAAAACAGCAAAAAGAGAGGGGGCAAAATAAATAAAAAAAAAGGAGAAAAGTTTGGTTCACCTTGGAACCGTTGGGGAACTTGAATAGGGACCCTTGTCATAGGTACTGGATCGGCTTCTGGTTGCAGCTTCTCAGCTTCCTTGATTAAGCACTTAGAGAGATCCTCAGTGATGTTAGTTGAGTTATGCACCGTGTTATCTGAATAAAACACACAGGGTCTATACACGAAAACCTAAGTTAGTTGAATACAGGTGTAACAGACATTTCTCTTCGAGGATATTACAAAAGAAAAGCAGATATTCACAAAATTCACGGATTTTTGATGCTCTTTATCAATGCATCAAAAGGAGACAAAAATGAATGGTGTGTATAGAGTTAGCTTCTTCAACAATCAAGTGGAGACACTAATGGCTCGATGACGGTTGGATTCAGCTTTTCTTCTTATTAAATGTAAAATATGTAAGCTTGATAAGAAGATAACATACCTTGGTAATGATGCATGTTGCCTCTCAGGTGGGGCAACAGTTGCTCCTTTTCCGTAATGTTCTTCAAGGTATGCAAACTGCTTTTTAAACTGATCAACGGCACTGTAACATGAATTAATGTGAATTTAAGCAATGAAACAGATTAAATTCAACATTTCTTCTTACAAGATTGGTTCTTACAACCTAAAAATTCAAGGGTAGCCAAGTAATAATCTCAGAGGGTGGGGGTTTCACAGCATTTAAGCCTTAAAGTAACACCGTAAATATGCAAGGAGGATTCCAGGATTATAATTTAACTTCAAGCTCCAAATTTACTTTTTAGTACAGAAATAGATATGAAATCATTCAATTACTAAAATGAGAGATTTCTACTAGCTCCGAATTCATATGTAGACCCAAGTAAAACCAGATTAAAACATATACTGGGCAACTAAATTACTAACTAAATTGGACTAATTTCAAGATACATTCACTTCCTAGTATCTGGATTAAAACGCTTTTCCCTTTCCGCTATTAAAATTTGGTATTCTATGGATAAATACCTTGGATACATGAAACCAGTTGGCTCTGTTCCTTCCAGGAATTCTTTCAACATCTTTGGATGATATTCGAGAATTTCTCGGTATATGAGCTCCCTCACATCTTCTTTTGTAATCCTTCTCCTCTCGAATTCAAACTCCAATTTTGTAACAGGTTGAGCAGAAGGCTCCCTCTCGACTTTTGCTATATTCATGAAATAGGGATCAGCCAAAGCCTGAAAAAAATTTAGAAGAAGTTAGCTCCAATCCATTTTACAACACGTACAAAGAAAAAAAGTATCCAGTATTCCTGTTTCCACAAAAAAAGAGGAAAGAAGGCGGTTCTTTGCAAAAGAGCCAACAGAATTAGCTAACTGTACCTCCTCAGCAGATGGGCGATCCTTGGGTTCAAAAGCAAGCATCCTCTCTAATAAACGAAGGGCAAGTGGGTCCGCATTAGGGAATTTCTGAGAGAAGGGTATAGGTTTTTTCCGGCGCATGCTACTTAAGTACCGTCTGGCTTTCTCATTTCGCACCTGCAGAAGTAACAAAATATTAGATTTAGGTTTCTAAATGTATAAAGAGTATTATATCAACATTTTATTTCTTTTTTCTTTTTCATGAATACTAACCCTGGCAATTGCTTCCGGAGAAGGCGTCCCCAAAAGATCTGTTATTAAATCTAACTGATGGACCACATTTTTTCCAGGAAAAAGAGGCTTTCCAGTTAACAATTCAGAAAAGATACAGCCAATACTCCAAATATCTATTGCTGGTGTATACTGCGAGACCCAAGATACAGAAAGACAACGAAAAGATGTTAACACTCATAGTAGAAGCAACAATACAAAGAGGTATTTAAGAAAAAAGAAGGCGATGAAAGAAGGCATAACATCTGAACCTATGTCTTTATTATTGAAATTTTCAGCCATCTCCAAACTTTTAAGTTTAGAGTAGCTCAATAATTACAAATTAATATTGAAAGAACTATAGATTGTGTCAAAAAGAGCTTTTGCCAACCAAGATATTGCCACATACATAGGGAACCTCTCTACATTTTAGCACATCCTTTTCAGGTTCCAGAGTCTAAAATAGGAGAACCAAGCAAGTCCTCGACGTTATCACTGCAGTTATTTCTTAGTTCTTACCAAGAGAACAGATATAATCAAAAAAAGAAGATTACCAAGAGCATGAAAAATACAGTGTAAATCATATTTTAGAAAAGGAACTACGGCGAAACCAAGTTAACTAACAAGATTGAAACAACGAACATTGAAATAGCCTACAAACCTTAGAGAAAAAAGATCCGCATAATTCAGGTGCCCTATACCACCTTGTTGCAACATAGTCCTGAAAGAAGAATCATGTGCCAGTACGTAAGTCAACCATAATTGCTTACAACAACTATTTACTTAATTTTATCATTAGCCAACATAGCAGTCACAATTATATAATACTAATCATTCAATTGAGTTCCCTTTGTGTACAGCTATGACTATCTAAGCTTATGCTCTCTATTGCATTTGGACAAGCTAGAATAGTAGAACATACCGTCCAAAAGATGGCAGTAGGAGTATCACTGAAAGCCACCCTTGCAAGGCCAAAATCACATATCTTGAGTTTGCAATCAGCATTTGCTAAAATATTTTTGGGTTTGAGATCCCTATGGAAAACATTTGCTGCAATTACATAAAAGTTGAAACCAGAAAATGATAATGTTAGGGAAAGATGCAGGAATGGAAAACCACAAACAGAATTATGTGATGATATCATCAACACATATTTTTGGAGTGTTACTATGCTTAAATGACTTTCATCTAAAGGTAGAAGAGAAAGTGGAGAAATATGCTAATGGGAACAGAGGGCAACTCACAACCACCTGGAAGTGATTGTTATTTGTATACTTTTGCATGTATAATAAAGTTTCAGTCGACCACCTGGCAGCCAAAATCACATATTTTAAGAACTTGTATCATTACATTCTTCATATTATAAGCATCTCACTCTGTCTAGCGCGAATTACTTCCCCTATAAAATTATAGATGAATCTAAATTCTTTCAACTATTTTCCTCTTTTAGTTGCATATTTCAGCTCTAAGAAACTATTCTACTTCAACTCTTCCATACTATTACCTTCTGAAATTTAATGTGAAATTAAGTTCTCGCTATATAACTATGTGATAGAGCAACCACAGGATCATAGGACATCTTGCTATATCATCTCTCTTGCCCAAACTTCAAATTTCAATTGCTAAATTATTTCTACACCTTCATCAAAAAAAAGGAAAAGAATATTAAGAAATTTTATCACACCAAAACATCTTATTCACCTGTATGTATGTATTTTAAACCTCGAAGCAGTTGATAAAGGAAGAACTGATAGTGCTCTGGAGTGAGATCATCGTTAGCCTTTATAACCTGGTGCAGATCAGATTCCATGAGTTCAAAAACAACATATATGTCTTTGAACTCCCTCCTTGAGGGAGGCAGCAATATGTGCTTGATTTCAACTATGTCAGGATGTCGAAGGAGTCTGAGAAGCTTGATCTCACGAAGTATGCGCGTGGCATCAGAGACATGTTCGAATATATCGTTTATCTTCTTGATCGCGACCTTTTCTCCCGTATGAGTATCGAAGGCAGAACAGACAACACCGTAACTCCCTTTCCCTATCACTTCTTCTATCCTGTACCTGCTACCCTCACCATATTCCGTAAAGAAGTCCTTTTCAGCTGATGCCTGAGAGACAAAACAAGAACGAGCAATAATTTAGTTTTAGTATTTTTATGTTGTCAGCATTAAACGATTGGATAAGTCATGTTTCCTGCTCAAGATACGGAAATCCATCAAAATGAATTTTAAATAATTGAAATTTGCATTCAATGGGGTCCTCCATTCTACATTCCACGTATCTAGGATTTTCCTGAGTTGCTTCTTCTTGGGTGAGTTAAAGCAATATCATAATCAAAATTTCTTTTCCCTGCAAAGAATCATAACAGCATCGGAAAGAGGGGAAAAAAGTTACAATACACAAAGATGAGCACAATCGGCAGCAAAAGTCAACCTTTCCAACATTAGCCATTTGCTGAATGTTAGGATTGCACCTCCTTAGAAAGGAGCATAAACCGATGAGCAATAGCCTTTTGACCTTCTTTTATCAGTCAGCAGTCAACTTAAATTTGGATCTAGGGCCTGTCTAGCCTTGCTTCCACTTCTAGCTTCTACTTCTATTTGCAGCAGCAGGATCCTTTAGTAAAGCGTTCCGCAAAGATAAAACTCTAGAGCTTCAATTTATAATAGGAAACAGAAATGAGATTCTGAGCCTCAAATACAGTAGTAGCTCCAATCTGGTGCTTCTGATTGTACCGCAGAAAGAAACTATTCTAATATAGTGCTTCTTCTAATAACTGTACTAAGACAACACTTCATCATACAACACCGCAAATTACAGCCCGGCCGAACAGGCCCTAGTATGGAAACAGATTCAGTAGGTAGTTCGACGACGCGTGTCTCAAGCATGCATTCTCAGATCAAAGATGAACACTTGCTAGAGACAAAATTGATGTCATATACATAACGAAGCCGATTACTTCATCCTTACCTACTTGGAGTGAAGATATGAACCGAGATATGCAGTTTTTAGGCATAGAATAATTGTATTCCAATTCAGCTTAAAAAGTTCAAATAATAATAAATAAAAAAAGCAGTAGCAATTTACATGATTCCAGCAGCGATAATAACCCAATAAAGTTCAGATTTTTTTATAAAAGTTCACAAATTTAACCAAGATGGAAAACAAAAAAGAAAAAAGAACCCATCTCAGATCAAGTAGTGAAATACTGTAGTAGAAAGAAAAGTGAAGGAGAAATAAACATCCCAGAAACAGATCCAGGAGGGAAGCATAGAGAACTGACCACCCTTTTTCTCTGATCAACCTGCATCCTTTCACTTAGATCTGCAAAAGCATCTCACTCTCCTCCTCTCTCTCTCTCTCTACTGATCAAGCTGCAACTAAAAAAACCCACCAAAATCCTTGAAATAGAAACCAAGGTGATGGAAAAAAACAAAGAGAGAAGAGAGAGAGAGAGAAAGAGGAGGGTGGGATCTGCTCCTTTAAGAGGGTGGGGGGCGGAAGAAGCAAAAAGAAGGAAGCTAGGCCACAAACTGGACAAGAAAGGCAGCTGGACTCTTTAACACTCCAACAATATCTCTCTCTCTCTCTCTCTCTCTCTCTCTCTCTCTCTAAACTCTCTCTCTCTCTAAATCACAGACTCACAACCACACAAAGCACCTTTTCCTTTAAAAATATTGCGGTTGCAATTTTTTTAAAATATTTGCACATGGAGTCCGAGTGCAGGCAGCCATGCAAACCTCCCAAATAAATAAATTAGCATTTTTTTCACTTGATATAATTTTTTACTTTCTGTTTTGTAATTTATGGTGTGTTTGGTTTCACATAAAAATATGGAAACAAAATTTGCTGTGGAAAAAAGTTTTCGGAGGAGAATAAATTTTACGGTATTTAGTGTTTGGTTTGTAGGAAAAGAAAAATACTTTTCTGTTGCGGTTGTTTGGTTAAAAAAAAAATAATAATTGTAAATAAAAAATTATTATATATATTTTCTCTTATTCTATATATTATATATTATTGATATATAATAATTATCATATTACATATATTAGTATTATAATTTATATTTATAAATAAAATATATTTAAAATATACTATACAATAATTAAGTATGTAATATAATATATAATAATATATTTAATGTTATAAATAAATTAGTATATATTTATAAATAAAATATTATAAATAAGATATTTATATAAAAAAAAAAAAAAAAAAAAAAATAAAAATTATATATATATATATATAATCAAAGAGAGAGAGAGGTCCATTGCTCTCTCTCTCAGGTGGTCCACGAGGTGAAGCCCACGCATTCGTAAAAGAATTTTTCCAAAAGAAAATTTTTACACACAACCAAACATCAAAAATGTACTTTTTCAACCGAAATAAATTTTCAGAGTACTTTTATAGGGAACCAAACACCCCTTAGGAATTCTTTTTTTCAGTTTTGAAAATGCTGAGTGTAAATTTTACTGCAACATCCAAAAAATTTAAAAACTCTTTTTTTGTTTTATTTAGTGCAAAAATATTGATATGACCAATGAATAAATACAGATCTTGAATGATTAGGATATAAAATCTATCTATACTATATATAAAAATATGTTTTTTAAATTTTAGTCTATTGAAAGGCGGAATACAGAATGGAATCGAAAAATATATTCCTCCCATATATAAATAAATAAATAAATTTAAAAAAAATCTGCTAAAAGTAAAAAACTATTGTATCCCTTTTTATAGTTTATTAAAAAAAAATTCAGTCTACCAACTGACGAAATTCACAACAGAATCAAAAAATATTCTCCTCCCACATACCAAAAAAATGGGGAAGAAAAAATCTGCTAAACGTGAAAAGCTACCATATTCATTTTATCTCTTTTTTGCTTATTAAAAAAATCCAAAAAAAATCGTGTTTATTCTTACCTTTTTTTACTTGCAAAAAGAATTCTGAAAAAAAAAATGGTGTTCATCCCTTTTTTTTTCTTACAAAAAATATTCAAAAATATATATGTTTATCCCTTTTTGGCTTACTATAAAAAGTTCTGAAAAAAAAATTGTGCTAAACGTAAATTCTGAGAAAAAAATCGTGTCTATGCCTTCTTTTTTTCTCACTTACTAAAAAAATTCTTTAAAAAATTGTTCGTATTTATTCGTTGTTTTGCTTACTTAAAAAATAACAAAATAATTATAACATGCCACAACATTGTGCACTATAACTAGCACCCTATAAATATGTGTATATGTAAAGTTGCTTCTTTTTTTTTTTTTCCATGTGCACGGTGAGAGGAGTGTAAAAGGACCGGGTTGAAAACTGTTTCAGAAATTGTAATCCATCCCCGATTATTTTTATTACTTACATATTTTTAGTTTCAATTTTCTTTTTATATTCAGTAAAACAAGATATAAAACTAATTGGATTTATGTTTTAAAGAATTATTATTCAATACATCAAATAGTCGATTAACATTATGGTGACCACATATATCATTTTATTTTTCATGTCACAGAATATATTTCACATCGTAAATGTTATCTCGGCCCATGCTCATAGGCCTTAAAAGCATGATCCAATTCTCTTTGGTATAGGCCTCCAGTTACTCAACTCAAAAATTGCACAATGAACCTGTTGATTCGGAATCACAGGATCGGTCGATGTCACATCTGATGAATCAATTTTTACTGATTGGTTCGAGCACCCTCACATAATCGGGACAATGAGTGCACAACTATGGCACACGAGAAAGAAAGATCAAACATGTAAATTCGTAGCCATTGTTATTGTTATTATCATACAAGATAAGAAACAGAATTTACATGGAATGGAAGAACTCAGATATCATGCCCCAGCATGCTACAATTACTCGCCAAACCCCGCGCAACTATATAACAAATTGGCATTTACAGTTTGCTTCAAGTATAATAATCAGAATCACTTCTTCAATCGGCGGTATCTGCGTCATCTTCATCGAGAAAATACAAGAACCGGCTTCGAACAGATTGATCAGATGACTCTTCATCGATCTCTCTTGTGTCACGCAACGAGGACATGCTTAGCCTCTGCATGTAGACTCTGTCGTAAGCATCGATATTCAGACCTGAAGCGAGGAACAGTTCGAGCTCATCGACAAACCGCTTGGTGCGGGATAGGAGAAACGGCCCGGCAGCATCAAATATCAAGCGCCGAAACTCCTCGCGCTTCTGCTCGGGTGTACCTTTTAGACTCTCCTTTTGTTGCCTGCAGTTTGACACAACGAAGTTTGCTAACGAGAAATCACAAATGGATTAGGAACCAGAATATCGAAGAAAAATTTCATTATGCTTATAAAATTGAATTATTCCTACATCAAAAATTTGTAAACTTTAGCTTATATGAGGACCGCGTCACTTCAATAACAAATTACCTTGTCATAAAAGACTCAACAACACCTTGAATGTGATGGACAATAACATCAGCATCCTCCTCCTGCATGTAACATAAGATGCAAGCCATTAATATTTTGCAATCGATAGCATTTAAATAAAGTTGATGAAGGAAAGAGCATCAAACAAAATTTTTCTACAACATGTTTGAAAAGAGCAAGTAGTTTATTTATTAGACTTTTGCCGTCATAGGGTTTGCGGAAGAGCGAATGTTAGCACAACCTCACCCCACGTGGAGAGGCCATTTATTGATCATACCCATGAAGCCCCGAGTCATGCGGGAAGGAACAAGGGATTTCGACTAAGCCTCATATTTAAGAAATGTAAACTCGATTTGAGGTAAAATTTCTTGGCATGCAAAGTAAAAAGTGTATGATCTCAGAGCATTACTTGTGTAATCGTCTGAATCTCCCGTCTCAGCCAATTTTGCAGCCACATGTTTTGCCGCAGATACTTGCGGCTGTTCCAATATCGTTGCACGTCAAATATATTATTCGCGATCTCTGCCCAATACATAATCTTAATGGATGCGACAACATAACCCATACAAGCAGAAACTAACCAAAATAAACATGAATACCTTCTTCTCTATTGTACACGTGCGATCTAAGTTCATGAGCATCCGAAAGACACCTGCTATACATACAGAAGATAAATAAGAGGTTCCATTCAACTTATCACTACACATCAGAAAAATGAAAATGGAACTACAAACTTAAGCAAGGACCACCTCTTTCTTTGATCATGATTCACGTAATGCCGCTGAAAAGATCCACCACTAAATCCATGTATTATAGATAAATTCTCGACCTGCAGATGTATGAGGAAAACATAGCAGCGTCACAGATCGATTATCAGTTCTCAAAATGAACGAATAATGTTCTTTATATTGAATGATAATAATAGCAGGGTAAATTAACCTTGCAGAGGGGGCATCTGATCGAAGACAAGGGTCGGGGGTGCTTGGCAGAGGCGAATTTTACCCATTTCGTAATACATTTGTAGCAAAATGCATCTGTCGACACGATTACGCTAAGAAAAGTACCAGATTTTGATGCGAGAAAACATTGAAGCAGAAGATTTATTTCGTTCTAAAAATCATCCTCAATTTACCATGCATTAATATCTACTAAGAAAATGAGTGTGATCGTTGATTAGAAGGAACCCACCCGGAGAAGTGGTGATATAAGAAATTTTTTTGAAAGAAAAGAAAAGAAGAAGAAAAAATGGGAAAAGAAGAGTTACGGAAGCAGCGATCTAAGTAGGCGTGGTCTTTGAGAGGATCGAGACAGATGGGGCAACAAGAAGCCTCGGCGGCGGCCGAGGAAGAAGACGAAGAAGACGACGCCGCCATTTCCGATTCCATCCGATCCCGCTCGGGTAAAATTGCACGATGGTCTCCACAATTTCATGCTATTTGCAATTATTTGCCTGTTTTGGGCCTCGCCAGATTTTAGGCCGAGCCCAAAAAAAAAAATCGAGCCGGGTCGGTTGGGTCGGGTTTTGCTCAATCCAATCTGCATAACGTTTTTGTTGTTGTTGTTTGTTTTTTTTTTTTGAGAGAAAGGTAGCACGCTACCCGCTTCGTTTTATTTTTTTTTAGAAATAAATTTAGCTAGAAATGTGAATCTACTAGAATTCGAACTCGAGACCTCGGGTACCAACCACCAAGCCTTTTGCCACTTGCGCTAGGGACGGTCGGTGTTGGTGTTGGTGTTGTTGTTGTTGTTGTTGTTGTTGTTGTTGTTTGTTGTTGTTGTTGTTGCTGCTGCTGCTGTTGTTAAATTGCACTGCAACTCTCCATACTTTTTCACTTTAACCTCACACTCCCAACTTTAACATTCATCAGCTTTACTTTCGAAAGTGCTTCGCTTTGTCTTCCGGGTAGTTGTTAGCTATTTATTATTAGACTAAAATAGGTTCAACTTTCTGCACCGTAACAATAGGCCCAGAAGATTAATAAGTTGAGTTGGGTGAGCCTAATAAATTGAGTTGGGTGAGCCTAATAAGTTGAGTGGAACTGCGGTCTACAAGATACCTAACGGCAAGAGGCCCAATAATAGACTTAACGTTCAGGTGGATTGAGTCAGGTTGAAATCCGTGAGCACTGTGATTGAGCCCTTAAGTGCGATAAGTGCGCCCTTTCTATCAGCACGTATTTTTGAGATAGTTGGTTAGCGCTTACGATCCACAAGTGGTATCAGAGTCAGTGGCGCAGGTTCGATTTTCACATACTGGGGTTCGATTCCCACATGCTGCCCTAACGCTGCAGGTGTTGGGAGAGGGAATTGTTGACTATTTATTATTGGACTAAAATAGGTCCAACTTTTCTGCTAGTACTCTTGGCTTGTATCTTGCACTTTCTCAAATAGGATATGCCCCACTTTAATCCATTTACTGCTTACCCTTATTTGCTGTTGACGAAACATATATTACTTACATCAGGTGAATTTGTACGCCTGCGACTAATATTTCAAACCTAATACGTTATTTGAATAGTTAGATTGAAAATACAAAACAAATAAGTTGCACCAGGTGCAGGTAATAATTTTATTTTAAACGACAGTAGTCGTTGTGTCAACCGTAAGATCTTAAAAATTTGAGATATTGAAATCTTAACTAAACATTCATGGACTAGTAGCACAAATTTACTCAATCCAACTGTTTTGCTGCAGCAGAATTTTTTGAAAAAAGTTTACATCCATCTTTATTCTAAGACTACTACATGAACATATATATGGTACGAGATTGAAATTAACTAATTTTTATATATTTATTCGACCATCCAATATGACCAAACATAAGATGGTGCAGAATCACAATACAAAAAAAGCATGTGAACAAGGAGTAGAGAACATTTTTGTAAAAATGTTTTACCGAGAGCACTAGAAACAGTTGGAATAACCGAATAAAAATATAAAAAAGTAGAATGGTACTATATAAATGGATGCATCTTGCTCTCAATGGGAGCATTTCATTCAAATCAATTATTCTCAGCAAAAAGAGTTGCAATGTTGATCTACTCCACTTTGTTCATCATTATTAAACACCATTGATTTTATACTTTTCATGAGCCTCCCTTTGTCCAACTTTTCTCTTCTCTTTTGTTGTCTTTCTCAAAGATAAGGAGAACTTGATTCCAACATGCATGCTATATTTGAGATCTTCTGAGGACACCCATATTCCTAGATATTATTTTGCATCTTTTTCAGCTTTCCGATTCGAGAAAGCACTAACAGTTTATTCATTAATGTGTCCCTCCATGTCTTTTCAAGAAAAAAAAAGGAAAAAAAATCTCTGTTTGGTAGAAAGTGAAGCGCTATGCTGGAATTTTTGATACTACGGTTGGAAAATACATTTCTATTTTTTGCCAGAGGATATATGTTCGAGACCTTTCTATTTGGAGAAGAGAAATGCTACTTGTACGCCTAAGAATTAGATTTCTATCTCACACCAACACATCCAAGAGTTTAGACAGTGTTTTTAGAATTTTACTATTAAAAAATAAAAATGTGATGATACTAGTGAGGTTAAAAAAGAAAAAGAAAAAAAAAAAAGAGCTTTTGAATGTAGAAAATGTAAGATTAACACGCTCTTGTAGGTATAAAGATAGCATAACTCTTTGAAAAAAGATCCACTAAAAATTGAGCATAGTTTGAGGCAAAGACAAAAGCATCGCCAAATGGCAAAATCCTCTTATGTGACTTTCCCTTTATGGGTACGAGAATGGCAAACAATTACTTGTTAGGAATAGATTCTTTCTATAATTTTCTTCCAAAAGAGCTGTCCAAATTTTTAGATAGATTAAGTGTAAAATTTACATCAAACTTTCATATGTTTAAGTAAAATATTATTTTAAAATATATCACCAACTGAATTATTAATTTTTTTTTTTGAGAGAGAAAGGTAGCATGCTATATGTTTCGTTTATTTTTTAAAAAATAAACTTTGCTGAAAATGTGAAACAATTAGATTTCAAACTTGGGACCTCGGATATTAATCATCAAATTCTTTGTCACTTGTGCTAGGAACAGTCGGTCCAACGAAATTATTGATGAGTTCGGTTTTAGTGGACGACAAGTTGATAAAATTAAACTGCTAGTTAGTCGAAAACAAAAAATCGGAATTAAAAAAAAAAAAAAAAAACTCGCCAACCGCACTTTGAGAACATTCTGAGGTACACAGTAAACTAGTATATATTACAAAAATATAACGAAAAATAATTAGAATGGCCAAGCTGCAGCCTCTGATCTTGAATAGTATTGAGGTTTAGTTTGATAATACAGTGGCTAAAAATATTCTTTTTATATTTTAGTAGAAGGTCTAAAAAATTCAAAAGTACTTTCAATCTTTTTTTTCGTTGTGCTTCTTCAGTGACAGTTCCAGCAATTGTTTTATCAGCATAAAAGGAGAAACAATTAAAAGCAGTTTCGAATTTGTCGAACCTTCTAAAATATAGAAGAAATACTTTTTACCATCGTATTACCAAACTAGATCTGAAAAAACTAGATAGGTCCACCGCGAAGTTACCGCAACTGTGCGAGAAAAATCCAGACCCACACTCCCCAGAGTTTTGCTTATTAACTAGCAAACTCGAGAAAATATTGTTTGCACTCAATACATCTTAGTCTACCGACCATGCTCTCATTTCGCTTCTCACTCTGTTTTGTGGAAAATAAAAATTGAACTAGGATATGAAATAATTGAACAGTTGGCTATGATGCAGAACCTTCACAAAATAATTTGTTAGTACGTTCTTCAGATAAGCCGAACTCTTTTATAAACACCCGAGCAAAAGCAGCATCCCTAAACCGCCGCTCCCACGACAGCAAGACTAGTAGTGGTGGAGAATCTACTCTCAATTGCAGTAGCTGCTGCAGTAAAAGCTACTGTTTTATTGCTTAGATCCTTCATGATACCTCTACTTTGTAACTCTATATCATCATTCTTCAATCCATACAAAAACTCCTGAACAATTTCAGTACTGGGGCCAGCCACCATCCTTTCCCAGGCCTCGTCGGCCGCCTCCTTTCCTTTCTTCAAGAACACCTCCGTCGCCTCCAGCCGGCGGACGTCCCACCCGGGCAGCGTGCGCAGCCGCCGGATCTTCTCTAGCTGGCAGCAGGTGAGCCTGCAAGTGCTCGCTTTGATATCGTCAATCGCGTCCGCTAGAAGCCGCCGACGCTCCGCCTCGTCAACCGCCGTCCCCTCCGACCGGAAGTACCGGTCCATCTCCGGCACCCCTATCGCCCTCCGTATCCCTTTCGAGTAGTCGGTGTTGTTGGGGTCGAACACTTGTTTCACCTGCTGAGCATAAATAATCAATTAATATACCCTTCTCTACTAGTTTAAGCTAATATAAAAAAATACATGTTATGTATTGATGATAAAAGTGTTTTTCCTCTAGTAATTCGAGTTTTTGAGAAGAACGGTTGTTTCGAATTACCTCCTGCACCAGACCGCGCTCCACCATACGGTCCACGCGGTCCGCCACAAAATCATGCAGCACCGGCAGCTCCGCGTCCACCCACAGGAAGCAACACTCGTACCGCGAGCAAAACTCCCCGCCGTTCCCCTCGATCAGCTCCTCGATGTACGAGTTGGAACCTCCCACGATTATGGGGAGCCGGCCGCGCCTCGCAATCAGGTCTATCTGTTGTTTAATTCGCAGTATGAAACGTCAAAACACATTTCTCTGACAACTTAATTAATTAATATTTGTAAACTCATTTAAGTATAAAATATTAAAGTACCGTTCACTAACAACTTAAGTTTTCTAGAAGAACGTTCACAGTACCAAGAGGGTAGCCTCACGGCGGAAGTCTGCGGCGGTGAAGTCGGTGTCAGGAGGGACGACGCCGAGGAGGTAGTGCGGCACGCCGGCGCACTCCTCCGGAGTGACCTTATTGGTGACGACATCGAGGCCGTCGTAGACTTGCATCTTGTCGCAATTGACGACCTCGCCGCCGAGACGGAGGGCGAGGTCGATCGCGAGGCGCGACTTCCCGGTGCCCGTCGCGCCCATCACCACCACGACTTTACTCCTCCCCCCGCCATCGTCGCGGGAATGGAACGACGGCATGCCGCACATCACGGACTGCTCCGGCCGACGGCAGCGAAATTCGCCAGAATCCGGCAAACGGGCTTCTTGCAAGAAAGCAAACCTGTTGTGATGACACATCAACTTCAATGAGTTACTTAATTAAGCTTCTGGAGAGCAATTCAAAAAGATGGCTCTCTCATCGGTGCAAAAAGCGAATGCAAAGGGACGCGGCGACATGTGGGTGGGTCAAGTGGTTACTAAATTGAGCAGCACACGCGGAAGGTTGATCGAACTTACCGTTGCAGGTTTCGCAGAGGATTACGTCTCTCTTTATGAAAGTGCTTCTCTGTAATGAAAAAGCAGCAAAATTTATACTTCTGAGCTTCAAAAGTTTTCAATCAACTGTAACTCCACTCTCCACTGCGGTCGTAAAGAGACACAGTAAAATTTTTATTCATAGCTCTATTCAAATCGCACTTCTGTATTAACTCTAGTTTTTAGAAATGAAGCACGTCATTAAAAAGACGAGTTGGCTCAAGTCCCTTTCCGCGGCACAAACTTTTGCCTCAGAGAGAAGAGTGTTACCACCCTTTATATAGAGCCTGCAGCTACATGGAGTATCCGAGGATAAATTATATACAACTTATATTAATCGCCGAGATACGTACGAAAATTAAAGCATGAGCAGGACAATGGCATATATATGCAAGAGTATTTCCATATTTTTTTTCCTTATACGTATTTATTATGAGTAGAGCTATTATGCTTTCGGAAGCATAAATGAGTTGGTGCTTTCGACTTTTTGACCTTTGGATCAATTTTTTTGATCATTTGTAATATTTACATTAATATTATTATCCTGTGGGGACCACTCAATCCTAGAAAGATCACTCAACTCTGGAGGGACCACTATCATTCCAACCGTACAATTCTTGATCTAAATGTCAAAAAGTCGGAAGCACGAACTTCCTTATACTTTCGAAAGCATAGTAGTTCTACACTATTTATGAATACCGCAATAAGGTTAACTTTTTGTAGTATAGTGATGTGTCGACGAAGACTTAAAGTTACTGCACACACCGGATTCAAGGAGCAGCTGGATAGTCAAAACCATGATATGTTACAATGTAAATTAACCTTGTTAATTAATCTATACTGTTAGTTAGAAACATAATTAATTTACTTTTAAAGTTTATGCATACTCAGCTTAAACACGAAGTTCATTGAGCAGTATACATAAACCACACACAAAAAACAAAAAACCAAAGAACAATCTAAGTGAAGGTTCCAAGTGTCTGTTCTACGTGTTTTGTTCCGTTTGTAAACAAAAATATTTAATGTACTGATACTAAGATGGTGGTGCTTATCTACTAAAAAGATGGGCAATATTAAAGTGGGTGACCAGGAAGAGGCTTTGAAAGAAGCAATGGTCTCAATTAAATTAAGAAGGACTCCTTTAATTCAGTGGTTCATGGTGAGGGAACCTTTTACATGTTAGTACACTACACAATTTAATTATGATTAGAATTTGCTTCCATATATGCTTAATACTAAGTCTGCGCTAGTTTGACGTGCCGTTCATTGGTATAATATGAACAGAATTTGGAACAACGGTCTTAACAGCTCTGCTCATGTTAATAATAAATGCACGAATAGTTTCTGCAGACTTAGCAATACATATATAATCGGCGCAGTACACTAAATTATCTCTTTGTGATAAAGATAAGAACTAATGTGGAACGATATATGTTGGACGCGGGAATCATGGAACTTTAATGTTGAGAAGTGAAACAATGACAAGAATGCGAACGTGGATTAACAAAACTAGACAGTGGAAACTGTTAAAGGATACGACAATAGTACGTTGTACAAAAAGGGTTCTGAAACGTGTGTCGAGTTGGAGTTGAATCACTTTGACTCACATATGGCGCGAATTTAATTAAAGAAGTATAACATATAATCCTTAAACAACCGGCTAGCTAGTCTTTCGTCTACCTGTTGCCTGCATTTGTAAAGACAAATGGACAAAGTCCAGAGCTTTTTACTATATATGAGGTAAAGTTAAGATAAGTTCGCGGGTTTCAAAAGTAAATTTTTTCATTTGAAGTTTTTGATTACCTCGTGCTCTGATATTATATTAAATTATGTGAAATAATTATTATTTTTGAAAACTTTTAAGCTATTAGAGAAACGATGTTTTTAATATTTGAAGTAATGGTCGGACGTTCCTACCATTACTTCAAACTAGGGAAATTTCAAAGTACTTTTTAAATTTCTTTTAGAGCGCTTTAAGGGATCAAACTGCATGTGCATTCTCAAACTAGACTTCAGGAACATAGAAAAGCTTCAATTTTTAGAGGAACATGTTAGCCAATCCTTGCATTGGTTTTTACGATCAGCAAAATAATTGCACAAAACATGTGTTTACCCTGTAGCTCTACAAGGAACCTAGGAGTTAAAAGATATGTTCATAATTATTTCGATGGAGAGGGGAAGGCATTCTTAATATAATGATCTGATTATTCGCCAATTAACCAATAAAATAAGTTGTGTTATGCAGTTAAGAGACACTCAGAATAAACAGACTACGATTTAACAGATTATTTTACATCCCTTATTCATGTCAAACATGACTACAAGGAGCACAAATCATTATATCAACAGATAGAAAAAATTAAAAGAAAATATAAAAGACCAATACTAAATACAAACCACCATAGAAATACAGCCAGCCTCTCTAGAATAAATTAGTACTTAAAACAACATACAGACCAAAACCACGACGGAAAAGTGGCTCAAATGCTGAGTTAGTCCTCATCTTCCTCCTGCGACTGAGTGATCGACCACAACTTCTTATACATCCCCGATAAGGCCGCTGAAAATTCCGACATAGTCCTAAACAGTTCCGGAAGGTGCGTCCGAAGGCTCCCAAGTGATTTCTCCCTCACCTGCTTGCACTGCTTCCTATGATTCTCTTCCTCTTCCTTCAACCTGATCTCCAAAGCCTCCACTGCAATCTTTCTCTCCACCACGGGATCTTGATTGCCACCTTCGCCAACCTCTGTAGTGTTTTCTTCACCCATTGACGCCCTTCTCTCCATATATTTGCGGTGCCAATCCTCAAACTGCTTCCTCTTTCTATCTAACTCCTTTCGAGTCTCATCGCACTTGTGTTTCGACTTCAGCTCATCCTGTTGGTAAACCACGATATTGTGTATCACTTCTGCGAAGCTGTTTATGGCTGTGAGAGCAAGCACGTCTGGAAGCTTGTCGAGAAAGTCATTCCAAGCATGCAGAAGCTTCTTGATCGGAGGGTCAGCTTGTCGAGGTGGGGATGAAACTTTCTCTTTTAAACTGCTTTCGATAGGTATGAGGTTGAGTTTTAACCAACTGTTCAGCGCTTTGATGTACTCTTTCTGATTTAACATGAGTTTCTGGAACTGCGAGTGCCACTCTCTCGCGACGTCGCATAGCTGGATGGTCCGGTCATGGTGTGCTTCGCTTGTCTCTTTTGGGGCAAGCGAGATGTCGAAGGCTCTGAGGCCCGTCACGATCTTAAGCTGGCTACGATGATGTTCGTACATTATCCCCCACATCTTGCCCATACTGATCAAGTAGCAAGAAAAATAAAAGTTAAAAAGAGTAATATTTAAAAAACAAAATCATGTTGCTATCTTTAACAAAGAAATCTCCAAAGTATAATAGAAGAACAGATAATGTCAAAGAAAACTTATACAGTAAAAGAATGATCTGAACTAGCAAAATTTTATTTTGAACTCGAGAAAAACTTACCCGTCAACAAGGTCAACTAGTTTTGGATAGAGCTGATGATCACGCAGGCGATTAACTTCTGAAACTGTTGAATCCATGGATTGCATGTCAACAATGTATCTCGTATGCAAGTGACTAACAGCAGACTTGGTCTTCTCAAGTACTTCGGGTCTAACACCACGTTTCTTTTGCTTATTGAGTAACGCCACCTTTCTCTGATATTCGATTTTCATAAGCTCACCAGCCTGTTTCAGAAATTTATATAATTATTTGATTCGGCAGTAATAACTCATAAAGGAGACGATGAATGAAAATATACACGCACAAACAAGGTAGGCACAACAATGAGTTCGAAACAGAAACTTCTGCTAAAAAAGAAATCACATCATGTCTATCCTCTATATTCTTTTCTGTCTTAAATCCCTCAGAACATGCCTAAGGAAAAACAGAAATTTAGCCAAAGCAAATTTAACAGATATTTTTTTAGTACGGTTCGTGGAAGTAGCATATCAGAAAATGTGACGAGCATCCAAAAATCAAATCAGAAGAAGTAAAGATTGTTTAGCAGCTTGGCTCGTTAAAAATGTGGCACTGCGATGACCGTGGGGTGATGAGATGAGCATGCACACAGGTGTCATGGTGATGTGCCTTGCCTACCAGAAACATGCGCCCCCCCCCACCCCCAACCCAAACAAAAAAAAAGAAAAATCAAAGCCACCCCGGTCTTACGTGAACCTTCAAATTAAGTACTAAGAAGGAAATAAGGAACTGAAATGCAAAAAAATAACATAAAGACTACCTTCACTTCATCGTATAGTTTTTTCTCCCAAGCAAGCATCTTATCCAGAATGGTGGCATGTGTTTCCCATTCATCATTATCAAAATCATCATTTGCATCATCTGTTTGCGGTAATCCTTTAAACGACCTATTCCATGTAATGGCTTTCATAACTCTTGCCGAATGATCAATGCGTCCTACAAAATTGACAGTGAGGAAATCATTAAGCAATCATGGCAACTACTACAAGAAAAAAAATGAAAAGTTTAGACAAAGCTAGGATATAATAAATTAAATAATAATGATAATACTAGTAATAATAAACAAAACTGTAAGTGCACCCAAACAACCAGTTTGAATTGTGGTTTTTCAGATAGCCTGTTCATACGGTAGAGAACATAGGCTCATCACATATGTGGTTACAAGCAACCCACAATGGCTAAGAACCTTAGAGGTTGATATAAGTAGGTGAGGTTGATATAAGTAGGTTACACATGTCATGCGAATGGATAGCTGCCTAAGATGGCTAAGAACACTGGAAGTTGACATAAGCAGGCAACATAATGAACTATATAATACAAGAATCATAAGAAACTGCGCTAAGATGTGACACCTGGAGGAAAAAAAATGAAACTTAGAATGATCTCCGAGGAGGAGAAGAAGATCTAGCATAATGCAGAAGTCATTAAGAAAGTTATAAATACTACAGAACATAAACGGACTTCAATTTTGTTTGGCTTGGCTGGAGCTTCTGAAGAGGTGCCGTTTGAGCAGAGAAACTAACAGCCCTTTCATCTAAATCTCTTCAACAGCTTCTTGCCACAACATGCAGCAGAAGCCGAACTTTCAAGCTAAAGCATCCTCTTTTGAGTCCCACAAACTCAAGTTAGCTTCCCGCCGTGGCAAAAGCTCCGACCTATTTGTCCTTAGCCCTCATTTCCCGAAGCTACTGCTTTCTCGAGTAGAAAAGACGCTCTAGAAGCTAGGCCAAACAAGCACTTAATAGGAATAACTTCTGAACCAATCTAAGACCAGCTGAAGAGATTTTGACACAATTCTCAACTGTAGCTACTAAAATTTACGAAAATTACAAAAATCTAGAGCAAGGATTTAAGTGCCCATCGGCACGGACTGTATCCACCGTGCCGTATCGTGTCGTGCCAACAAGATATCAGCACGATACAGTCCCCATGCTGACGGCATAACTCAAACCCTCTGTTCTTTAAATTAGTAAGTAATTTTCTCAATAAAGTTCAAAGACTTGATAAAGATACATAATAAACAGTTAGAATATTTTGTTGCTTAAGAAAATAAATATTTCATGCCATTATGTATCGGCACACATGTATTTTTTGTGATCGGCACGCATCGGCACGGCCCGGCACGTACCGTGCCAGCAAATTTCCGGCACGATCCCGTGCCACGGCACTTAAATCCTTGATCTAGAGGTTGCTTTCTTTGAATGATGCATTTATCAGTAGCACCTATTCTATGGATGCTGTAAATAGATTTGTTCATAGAGCTTGCCTCGTTTATCGACAAAGTTGGAGTGGTAGTGCATGCGGGTGGACTCGAGCATCTTAGAAACATCGTGAGCGCTCAAGAACGCGTGGAGGAAATGGTCATCGAGCTGGTTCAGGAGCTGCACCAGGTTCAGGCCGGGCTGCCCCGCCACGGAAGCCACTGCCACCGCCTTCCCCTTCTTCAAAGAAGACTCCATCGGCACCGCCGCTCCGGCCGATGCCGCATGCTGGTGGTGCACCGCCCCTCCTCCCTGCTTCACCTTCTTCGCCGGCTTCGTCGGAGGCGGCCGAGGCGGCGCTGCCTCCTTCTCCGGAGCGATCGTAACGACAGGATCGTCGGCACCGCTAACCTTGTTTGGCCTGCGATCGGCGTCAAGATCGCGTCTTTCGGGCCAGGAAGGGGGCAATTGCTCCTCCACCTGGCCGAGGGTGGGCGGGGGCACGGTGTACTCGGGTCCGAAGAAGTAGTCGTAGGTCTCCATGCCCTTCGACTCCGGCATCGGGGGCGGGGGCGGCGTCGCCACCGGATTCCCGGCGGGCTTCGGCTGCGGCGGCCGCGGCGGGGGCGGCGGCACGGCGGCTGCGCGGCGATCAGCGCGCGGCTCCATCTCCTCCTCTTCTTCTTCGTCTTCCGCCCCGTGTTCGTGCCCGTGCCCGTGCCCGTGCCCGTCTTCTTCGCCGTCGTCGTCGTCGTCGTCGTCCTCGTCCTCGTCCTCGTCCTCCTCTCGGATGGGGGAATCAGGGGGGAGCGGGCCCTTGGCCTGCTTTCTAGGGGGTTTGGGGAGGGGGAGGTCGGCGGGCATGCTGGCGGAGCGCTGGAGGGGGGAAGAAAAGTCGGGGGCGGAGGGAGGGGGAGGGGGGGGGAGGAGGGAGTCGACCGGGGGCTGCCCCGCCCCTGCTACTACTCCCGCCGTCGTCGCCGCCGCCGCCGCCGCGGAGGAGGAAGAGGACGAGGTGGCGGCGGCGGAGGCGGAGGCGGAGTGGGAGAGGTGGTGGAGGTGGGAGAGGTGGTGGGGGTGGAGGGACTCGCCGTGGGCGTAGTCGGAGAGGGCGGCGCCGGTGTTCTTGAGGGCGACGGCGTAGGCGGAGTGGGCGGCGGCGAAGGCGTTGCGGGCGACGACGGCGCCGCGGAGCTGCTGCTTCCGGTCGCGGCACCGCGCCACCGACTCCTCCAGCTCGATCTTCGACTGCGCGCACCCCATCCCTTCCTCCCCCGCCCTCTCCTACGTGCCCTGCTACGCCTCTCGATCCAAATTCGATCGGAAATTCTTCGCGCGCCAGGCGGAGGCGAAGAACTCCTCCAGCTCGATCTTCGACTGCGCGCACCCCATCCCTTCCTCCCCCGCCCTCTCCTACGTGCCCTGCTACGCCTCTCGATCCAAATTCGATCGGAAATTCTTCGCTCTAACTACTTTAATAGAGAGAGAGAGAGAGATCGGATTGCTGGGGTGTATGGGTTTAACTAATTTCTTGGAGGCGAAGAAGGATGAAGAGAAAAAGGTGCCGACTCTCAGAAAAGGAGAAAGAGGAAAGGAGAGAAAAGGGGAGGGAGAGTGGAGGATGAGTAAGGCGACCGACCACTGCAGGGCCACTGTGCATAAACACATTAGGACTAGTCCTATATTATCATATGGATTTTAGGACACTATGTTAATTGGTTTGCTTCTTTCAAATTATTAATAATAACTAATTAATTAATGTTTTTTTAAAATAGTTTTTATAATAATATTTAGTGTTATTTTTATTACCGAGAGTTTGATGATTATAAAGATTTGACGATTTTGCCGAGGGAGAGCATTATTGGCTGTCAAACCTTACTATTATTTAACAATCATGTACGGCATTTGTTTATTGAATTATTTAATATTTAACTATGGATTTGTTAAAAAGCAGTTTGGTAGTCCTTGCTTATTTTATACTTTGATTATCAGATTTATGCACGCAATCTCTTTGAACACTTTTAGGGATCGGCGCCCGCAGAATTTATTTAGAGAGGAATGTATGTTAATCAATCTGATTTTCACGGGTATATATTATATAATATGCAAAATCTAGCTGTGCAGGGATGCATGCATAGTTTCACACATTTGCAGGGATAAACGTGACTAAAAATCCTTTTATTTTTTTTACTATTACCCCAAACAAAGAGCAGAGCAACCACCAGAACTTACTACTTTTAGGCCAAGAACACTCGCTCAAAAAAACAAAAACAAAAACAAAAACAAAAACAAAACAAAAAAAAACAAAACAGTGGTGGAGACTGGTACTATGAAAATCATGAAAAGTAAGAAGAAATGTGAAAATAAGGATAATAAAAGAATACAGACAGCAGAAAATGGTATTAAGCTTTATTATAGCAGCCAAGATTGGCCGCCCACTTAAAAGAAAATTCTGTTATTTACAGAGTATCTCTATAACACAACTGCGGCAACAGCAACAATCTAAGATTTGAGGTCCATCAAGAGATGGTTATTTACAAATTTAGCAGCTGAATAAAGAAATGTAGCACAAACATTCTATTATATACAATGGATGGCTATATACAAGCCTCAGGCAGGCAAGACGATGTTCTCCAACTGCGAGAGCCTTAATCCGCAAATTACTGTGTACCATTATGAATGCTAAACAGAGAAGCTACGCGCCGCTTTACATCAACTTGATATTACTAGTGATTCCTCAGTAGGATTCCTTAACAAGATAACATCACCACCGAGTTTTTCGTCATACTGAATCTCACTGTTGCGTATTATAAACTTGCATGAACCCTTGGCATCAGCACGTAAATCGACGCCGAAATAATTGAGATGGTCCGATATACTGTCACCGTATACAGACCTATCCAATGAAATAAAGAAAATGTATAGGCAACGTGAAAGGAGCAATGCGGTCATGAATAGATTGATATAGAGAACGTAGGTACCTGCAACAAGAGTCGTCCTCCCCAGAACCGTCACATATCTCCTCGACTAGCTGAGAAAGGCTTCCGATTCCCACCTCATGGAGCCATACCTGAAGTCATTTCTAAGATTAAGCATATTGCCTTTCTGGAAAGTACGTTATTGGAATTTCTGAGGTTAACAAGTAAGGCCTAGTATGAGAATGCTTTGCCTATAGCAGATCCTTTCAGCGGACCAACATGGAGGAGGAAACAAAATGATGTGGGGTTTCCTCAAGATAAGTCCCTCAATTACAAGCATTTTCTTACCTCTCGCGGGAAGTGATGATACGTCTTTTCGGCGAAATAAGAATAATATGGTGGTAAATGTGGCACTATATCGTTCTCGTTGGTCACACGAACCGCTTGTGGTACCTTCTTATGGAAGTAGGAAGCAAAAGCAGCATTACCAACGCGAGGTTGCCCGAAAGTCATGAGCTGAATATCTTGAATTCCATAATTGACCTGCCAAGAGAAAAGTCAGCGATGAAATAGGACATCTGTATCAAATTTCATAGTCAAGTAAAAAGTTAAATCTCCATATGCCACCTAAATGGAGAGAAAAGAGGCATCAAAGAATCAAAACAAAGCTTCGTGTTGTTCAAAGGTAACAGCTGTTTCTTTTTCAGAAAATTCCATAAGCTAATGCATTATGCAATGAGATTGTGGACATCTCATAATTACAGATCCCATAAATGAAAAATTCCCATGAACTCCACATCTCACAGCAAGAATAGGTTTCTTTATGGCCTGCAAGTTGCAACTTCTAAAATGTACACAGAAAAGGCAAAGCTTCACAAGGATCAGCATAGCAACTTATTGTCTTTTAGATAGTTAATATGCCATTCAACCTATAGCTATCAATGTCAAGGTTAATTAAGAAAAATGTGGGATCATATATTATGGGAATTATCTACTCATTGGAGTTGATCAGTTAAGTTTAGTAAGATATGAGGGATTAGGAGACAATTTATGAACAAAAATCATGAAAAAAAAAATTCTATATTGTACTACCTATTTCATTAGTTGCTTGGAGAAAGGCATTTTATGAACAAACTAAAGGTACTTACAGTAAGATCAAGAGCGCAAAATGTAGCCAAAGCCCCTCCCATTGAATGCCCCGTAACAATGATACGGATATCGCCATAGAATTTCCTAGCACTTTGAACGGCATTTACAATCTCAGGACGCAGAGTCGTATTATGATAAGCAGAATAAAACCCACAGTGAACCTTCAACCACAGAGAATCATAGAAGTAATATGAGTACTCATTGACCTCTACGATTTACTTAAAAAGCCTAAATAGCCATCGCCTACCATCGCTTCCGGCATGCCTGGGTAGTGCAGATCGAGCTGCTTCCAATATAGATCCTCAATCCAGTTCATTATACTGAATAACGTAATTTGGCCAATAAGAGAAGGTTAGTTTGGGGGCGGCAAAAGAAAGCACGAAACTGCAAAAAATCCATGCATGCAATGCTTTGTCCAAAATGGATGGTTATCATTGTGAGAAAGATGCATTCCATATTAATATTCAGAAAATGGCGGGACAAAGTTGGACCAGTTTCAATGTGAAGACCCTTCTACCCATATCAAGTTGAGAGGCCCTTAAATAGATAATCAACCAGAAAAGCAATTATACCTGCTTTTTTGGGTGCCTCTAAATGCCACGATAATGGAGTTCAAATCATGAGAAAATCCAACAAATGCCTGCATAATGTGGAAATTTGCTTTCTCACACTTCAGCACATTTTATAAGTTGAAAAATGATGCAAGCACATCATCAATTAAATACGGAAGAACCTGTAAGCAATTCTGTACATCAACAATCAGCTCTATCATCGTAAACCCCTGTTTAGATACCACGAATGTCCAAATATCAGAGATAGTGCAAACCATGCTTGCCGTAACAGAACCACATCAAATAATTAAGGATAGGCATCACAATCATCAAAACCTGAGGAAAATGTAGTAAATACCTTAATCCTATCGTTACACCTTGAGCAGGTCCATGTATAAAGAGCAGTAAGATCTGTTATGTACACCTGAAAGATAATTGCACAATTAATCAGTAGAAAATCAAAAGAAAAAAGCTGTAGATTGAATAAAAAGGACAAATTAAGGCTGCATGCTACGCTTCGAGATCTTTTTTACGTGATTGAATGCAGCTGCAGATGGCAGATTGTTTGGCAACTATAAAAAATCAAAATTTTAGTAGCCTCTTTTTTTGCTATTTTCCTGCTTCTTCCTTCTTCATTCTTTCGGATAATTTTACAAGCTACGCTACTATAACAAGAATAGAGAAGTTCATCTGCTAGTAAAATCAATCGCAGAGAATTTGAGTTCAAACACAAAGACATATGGTACGTGTGGCCAAACAAGGTGCTATAGAACAGCTGAGAAAAGTATATGCCAATGAACGTAAGCAGCGATGATAGAGTCTACGTTAAATTTTCTTTCCAGCAATACAAAATTATATAGAGAAGAAAGGAACAGAAAGTAATGAACACCAAATGGATGATAAATAGATAACTAGTGTGAAGATTATATGATTTTGTATAAGACTCACAGCAGATGCATATTCCACAAGTGTTCTGGCAAGGGTGTGATTGTAAATATGGTTGTCATCTGATTGCTTGATCTTGATTTCTGCCACGAAGAAAATGAGCCAAATGATGACCATTAACATTCCCATATACGGATTTTAAGTACGATAAAAACCACATATCCACCATCGAGAAAGATATGCTTTGAGAACATATGATTACAAATGATAGACAACAAACAACGAAAATTCTAAGCGCAAATAAGTTTCTGGGTTGATCAAGTATGATACCCTTCTTGGTGCCTATCTTTAGCATAATGAACAGCTTCAATATGAACCAATTATATAGTAAATCAAACGAACAAGCTCCAAGCTAAGTACTATTACATACCTGATAGTTTACTTTGTATTTACAACTATAGTTTATTCACATGAATTAATCCCTAACATTAACACAAAAAATGGTTCTCAGCAAAACAATTCAATAAGCTCATCAGTTCCTGCACAATTTCCGACTAAATTAGATCTTCAAACTCAAGAGATCCAATAATCAAAACACGATTCAATTCAACGTTAGAAACCCTAGAAAAAGGAAATCACTGATCCGTAGGTAAATAAGGAGAAATCGTTGTGAGAATAACAAATTTAAGGTCGAATTAGGATGAAAAAAAGATCACCTCTTCCTCCGGAGAATGCGAATAAGGTGATCAAAACCAACAATATTACGCATAATCGAGGGGACATCGCCTCTACGAAATCCGCACGAAAAATTTTGGGGGCACAAAATTACGATCGAAACGAGTTTTTGAAAGGGATTGTGAAAGCGAAGCGATCGCGCGGGGGTGGATTGATGAGGATTTATCGAGAGTTATCGAAAAGGGGGAGACGAATTTTGGACGCAAAGGAAAGCAAAAAGTCAACCGCTTTGGACCCAAGGATAAGTTACACCATATTTTTCTGATTTAATTTATTTTTAGGATAAAAAAATTATTTTTGAATGTTAAGAAAATCTTATTGTTAAGTGTTTTTTTTATTTTTTTACCATAAATAATTTGTTTTTATTTAATTTTAAATATGATTTAATATTATTGTATAAATTTTTTTTCTTAGCTCCCGAATTTAACGAGCAACGCATATGCAAATTTAAGGAAAAGCCTTGAATTTGAAAGCCATAGTACTCATGCCAAATTTTTTTAAAATAAGAAAAAAAAAACTTAATAGCTTTTTATTTTTTGCATATGCAAAAGAATTAACTGGTTGGATATATATAATTAGCATGTAAATTTCCATGGATCTCAAATGCTATGTTTAAGTTGGATTCCAAACACAAAATGTCATAATTAATCAAGTCATTTTGGCTTAAGATTCAATTAGCATTTACCACGACTTTAGATAGAATCTATTGAACATAGTTCTTATCCGCGCTCTATATGTTCAATTTTATATTTTAAAAAAAGTGATAGTATTAGCATATCTATATTTACAATGCACAATTAATTATGCAATGAATCTAAACAATTTTAGTCAATATATAATAAGCAGATTTAATATATTATATACGTTATTAACAACATAAGGATTATTTCTAGAGTAAAGTTATTTATACACGTCAAAAAAGATATACATCTTATTCATTTTAGCAATAGAGTTGCCTTACAAGTCAAATTGATGTGATTAGTAGATGAACCCCATCTATATATAGAATATGTGGAATTATAATTTAGCCTTAGATGTACACTTAGAATGCTTCATATTTTTACTATTACCATCCAAAGAAGATTATTTTATTAATTCAAATATTTTGAATTTATTTTGTAACAAAGATATGTAATTTTTGCTTAATTAATACAACCACCGGGTCCACCAAAATAAAATAAATAACCATCATTTAATCCCTGCTTTCCTGAATCAACAAGTACCGTAACATTGTAACAATCTTTCTTATGAGTATAAGCAAATTGTCCACCATCTGTAAGTTGAGAGGATCCACCTATCGAATTAAATATCTCAATGTTTTTTATAAATGCTGTTTTTCCTTGTAGTTCAAAAGGATAGTGTCCACTGCCCATGGGAGGTCCGGTTTCATTTTTCGCATAGCTTACGAATCCCCCCCATGAAATTTTGTTTGCATTTTCACGTAAAGTTGTAAAAAGAGATTTCCGCCAATAACCTATTAATCGAGGTTGATCTAAATCTTCTCTGTATAATGACCAATCTCCGGTTTGAGGTTCCTACAAAGATGTAAATGAATTACAAAGCAACATTCTACTACTAATTATAAATAAATTTTATGTTATCACTGAGTAACCAATTGCACACAAAAGTGGTAAACAAATTGGTTTGTCATCTAATTTTACTCAACAAAAATTAATAAATCATATTCATATGTTAACATTGTCACAATATTTCAAACTTTTAATACATAACTTTGTCTGATGAAATTGCCAACATTTTTTTTTTGATGAAACAGGGATATACCCTATTTTACAAAGAAAGATACAAGGAGAAATCGAGCTAGCAGCTCTTTAAAATAAAACACCCAAAACCTCATTACACTCCAAAATCCGGACGACGGCGTCTAGCAAGAATACAAAAACCATACACATACACATAGTCTCAGACACGATCCAAAGAGAACTAACTTAAGATCCGAGCACAGAATTCCAAAGGTATAGATTGTTAAATACTTTGCTTGCCACGACGTCACTTTGGGTCAACCGGTTGTCGAAGATTCTAGTATTTCTCTCTCGCCATAATTCCCAGCAGCATGCTGCGAAGCAGAGGTCGAAGATTTTTTGTGATTCCCCAGTGACTTTCTCCCTTAAGCGCGACCAACAAAAGGCTACTCCTTCGGAAGGAAAAGGAATTAGAAGCGGTGCATCTGTGGATTGTTGCAATAGCCGATCCCATATGGAGGAGGCAAAAGTGCAGTGTAGCAGAATATGGTCCAATGTTTCCTCATGCGCATTGCAGAGCACGCACATTGACGGGCCACACCACCCACGTTTGATCAGGTTGTCAGCCGTGAGTACCTTGTTTCTCGCTGCTAACCACATGAAGAGCTTGATTCTGAGGGGGATCTTTAACTTCCACAGGAGCACTCAAAAGTTTATTTATCTCTGTTATTTTGTCACTAGGGCATCATTCTGTTTCTTTCAATTTTGCTCTCCATTAGAATGGCTACATACAAAATAAAATAAATAATATATATATATATATATATATATATATATATATATAATTTGACAATTCTTATAATAAAATATGCCAGTATAGTGAAAATAAATAAGTAATTTTTTCCTTTTTTTAGTAAATTTTTTTTTTATTGTTTCTAGGATAGAATAGAAAATAAATTAAATAATACAATGGAAAAGAAAATTCTATAAACCTTTATTATGCTCAGCGTAATATAGTATTATGAACCATTGTAAACGGAGGTAGGGCCAACTAAATCTCTCGGTGTAAGTATATGCCGACTAACCAATACAAAGCCTCTACAATTAAGATTGTAACAAGCTAGTGGTGGATGATCTGGCGGGAAAGAAATAACATAATTTTTAGGAACCAATCACTTGACCCTTTTTTGACTATTAGACGAATCCGGGACGTGAGCAGAAAATGGGATGAGTTTTGCTGCTCTTAGTGATTTCGTTTTGAGTGAGGAGTAGAATTTTTAATTTTTCTACATTTTTTTCTTCTTTGTTTTTATTTGTTTTTTTTTGTTTTGGTTGCCTTCAATATTTTTCGAGGCCGCGTTGCCTCAATCCATGTAGCTAAATTCATCTGCTAAATGAATGAAGCGGATAGCGTGCTATCTTTTTCTCAAAAAAAAAAAAACAAGCTAGTCCTCCGTCTGCACTCAAAAAATAAATGAGTTATACCACTAAACAAATTTGTTGATATATATATGACTAAAAATCTTTCTACTTACTGCCCAAGTGCCCAGTATGTGTAGAAATGAAGGCTGTTATCTTCGTATAAATCAGGATGCGCCTGACATGCATGTCACAATGTTGAAAAAATAAATAAAAATTTCAAGGCTTTAAACATTACTCTAATAGTGTACACACATATTATAATTATGTAGCGTGTATATAGAAATTATTCTATGTTACATACGTGAAATCCTGCTGCTATAACATTGTGTCCTCCTTTGTAATTTGATAACCATATTAAAGTTGAACTTCTCTGATGAACTTGTATACTTGGCACATCCCACAGGTTTAACTTCGCTTTAGTGCCCTAATATTCACCATCTTATTGTCTGATATATAGCCCACTACAAAGTAAAAGGATTGTATATATGCTTGTTAAAAATAGTTGCAATTAATAAATTCATGAACAATAGTTAATAATTAAATAAGAAAAATAACTACCTAGTTTTAATCTAAATTTAGCACTGATCTTCATATCTAATTTGATTAGATTAGTTACTAATTTATTTAACACTATGTACTAAATTTTGAAAAACTGGCTTTTCATGTCAAAAGTACGTAGTACCAAATGAAGAAACAGTTTATTTGAAACAATACTTTCAAAATGTGCAAATTAACATAGAATTGAAGTATTCTTAACAACGAAATAATCATAAATGTATTCTTAACGACGAATATAATATAATAAGAGCATAATCATAGAAGTATTCTTAACGACGAATATAATTAATATAACAAAAGTATTGAAGTACATATAAATATATATATATATATAAAGGAGAATTAAGAAGGTCACATGTCCTATGTCTTCCGGTGGTATGTCAGAAGGTACAAATAATTGTCTTGAAATGTCAATATGACTGCTGTTGGTCGACTGCCTATACCCTCGAAGCTGTCACAATAATTTTATAAGGCTTTACGTACTTCTATACGAGAAAATAAAGCTTCTGTCTATGGCTAAAATTTCTGAGTTAGAAGAGTTAATCAAAGCAAGCAATGTGTATCTATGCTGCAAATGTAAGCGTATCTCATTTGCTACGCAAAGACAATGATGTACATCAAATCCAAAGTCACAAATGGAGTTCAAAGTAAGAAAAATCCAAGAAAGAGACATCCTAGCTAACTCACCTAATCAGGTCTTGAGAGCTAATTATTTGAGATGGATCAATCTTAATATGTAGCTCCTTGTTCGAAAATACGAGAATACATAGTAATAGTGCATAAATATGGTGATTTGATGCATCATATCGTGCCAGCAGTGCACAGTGTGTCAGTTACCAGCACAATATATGTCGCAGCAGCAGTCTACGAGAATAAAAATCACAAAATTGAAATTGTCAACTCCTCTTGATTTTGTTATCTTAAAGATGCAAAAATATGTGGATCCATTAGGACAATATATATGGCCCATTAGGCTTAGAGGCAACATTTTGATAATTTTCTTACGTTACAAAAATATAAATTGTGAATATTTGCACAACTTGAGAGATACTAACCAAAGAAACATTGTACTTACTAGTTTTGGAAATAGGCTTAACAGGGCCACGTAAATTTACCTGCTCTTTTGTTTCTGCATCTTCAAGCTTCAACACTGATCTTCCCGTAATGCGGAGAGGAGAAACAAGAGAGAATAATATAAAAGCCAAAACAATATGGGTGCTTTTGTAATTCATATTTGGAGCCATGAAAATACAATATCACCCAAAAATGTTTCTAATATATATGCACAGTGTAGCATATTGATTGCTTTGGAGTTTCCTTGGCAACCCTTCTCTGTATGACATGTTTGACTTCTGTAATCGGACTTTGGTCCTTATCTTCTCAGTATATCCCCATCTCAACGAAATTCATATGATACATTGCACCTCAATTATTTTGCCTAAAATGGAATGACTGCATTCATTATCTTTCGTCTCTAGATGAAATGGTTTGACGTCTCAAATACGTTTGTCTTTATCTTTTATAAAAACATCTTTTATCTCACATTTATTGTAGTATTAATATCTGCTTGATTCGACTATGGTGGTTGACCAAATCACTATATTGGCTTTTATAGCTACACGTCGCACCACATCTTTTTTTCACACTTATAAAATTAGGATTCAAACTCGTTTTGAGAAATAAGAATAATAATAATTAGAACCAAAAAATTAAGTTGGCCTAAGAAATGGGTCAAGCTTGAGTCCGGACTCTCCCTAGGCTAAGAAATTATTATTATTATATTCATAAATTTTAAAAGAAAATTTGGTAAATAATACGAAGATAACATGCTGGGATATGAAGAGAAAATTTATCGGTTTTCCGCTTTACTGACGCAACTGCTGACGCTCGACAGACATTTCACGGGAGTCTGGTACACTGTTGTCCACAGTCTGTTTATCATTTTTTTTTCAAAAAAAAAAGTTTGTTGTGTTTTAGTTTTCGACAACTTTGAGCCGGCCCCGGCGGGCGACCCCTCATCGGTCATTTCCCACTTACGTCCGCACTTACTTCTGCCTACCCCTCACCTTCCCTCCCCTCGCTCACTACATATCTGCCTGCTGCCCCCACTGCTGCTGCTGCACTCATTGCCTTCCTTCCTTCCTTCCTTCCTTCCTTCCTTCTCCGATCAAAACACCGAAATTTGAGATCCGAGTGGGAGAGAGAGATCTAGGAAAGAAAGAAAGAAAGAAAGAAAGAAAGATGAGCGGAGTGGGGAAGTTGGTGTGCGTGACGGGAGCGTCGGGCTTCATCGCCTCCTGGCTGGTCAAGCTCCTCCTCCACCGCGGCTACACCGTCCGCGCCTCCGTCCGCAACCCCGGTACCCCCTACCACCACTCTCCCTCTCTGTTCTCATAGAATTTTTTTTATTAATAGAATTAAGAAATATTATAATTACAAAATTAGTCTTCTAAAAAAATTATTTATAAAACTAGATATATGCGGTGAATGAATTAATGCTTTCTAAATGCGGTGAATCATTCACCGCTTTCTTTAAAGAATAATAATTATTTTTAGTATCTAATACCATATATCTTTTGAAGTTTAAATGCGGTGAATCATTCACCGCTTTTAGAGTTCTAATTTTACAAATAAAAATTTTAGAGGTCTATTTTTATATTTAAAAATATTTATAGGCTTAATAGCCTAAAAACTCCGTTCTCATATCTCTCTCTTATTATTATTATTATTATTATTTTTCTACGAGGGCCTGAAATTGCCCTAAATCATATCCTCTGTTTTTATTTTTGGGTTTCTGTGAACAAAAATTTAGTGTGTTTATTAGTATTATTATTATTATTGTTGGTACTTTTGTTAGTGTTGGCTAGCATGTAAATTTGCATCTTCCAACCAGTAATTTACTCTTTTATTCTCTGTTTTTTTTTTGAAAATCTTTTCGTCCTGTAAAGTGTTATGTAGAATACGGAGAAAAGAGTAAATGCTTGTTAGGACTAGTGTCCTATTAGGAGCACGGAGGCATCTGCGCTCCTAAGCTATTTTCGATAATGGAACTTTCGAATCGACGATCGACTCCGTTAAACTTGATCTAGCGTATTTAAAGTATTTAGAAAATAAATTTTGTGGTTTTTCGATATCATTTACCTAGTGATCGAAAGAACTCAAAATCAACGGTTGAAAAAAAAAATCTCACAAAAAGTTATGATATTACATTAAAATTTTCGATCAGAGATATAAATCTTACTGTAGATAGTATAAAAAAATTTTCTATCAAAATTTTATCTGATTTGAATACTTCTACACCATTAAACTTGCAAAGGATACACATTAACCATTAAAAATTATTGATTTTGAACCCTTTCGATCATTAGGTACATGATATGAAAAAATCGCAAAATTTATTTTCTAGATACTTTAAATACGCTAGATCAAGTCTAACGGAGCTGATCGTCGATTCGAAAGTTTAATCATGAAAAACGATTTAGGAGCACGGAAGCCTCCGTGCTCCTAATAGCACACAAGTCCTACTCTTATAATATGTTTCCTTCGTACAAGTGTCATATTTATGGTTTAGAACTCTAGATGTAGAAGGTTGGGTTCATCAGCTGCATTCGACTGTATGAGCTTTTTATGGAATTAATTGCTAATTCTGAATGTTCTTCTTCGTATTAATAGCTGATCCGAAGAAAACTGAACACCTCCGTGCATTGGATGGAGCCAGCGAGAGGCTGCATTTGTTCAAAGCAAATCTGTTAGAAGAGGGCTCTTTCGATTCTATTGTCGAAGGTTGCGAAGGTGTTTTCCATACAGCATCTCCTTTCTATCACAATGTTACGGACCCCAAGGTTTGTATCATGATCCCTTCTGATAACTATTCAAATGCCCACAATTAAATCTGGGAATAAAATGGGCTCATGAATGCGATATGATGCCCATTTACCTCGACAGTTTCGGTCGGATAACCGAAATCCGTAAATTTGAACTATGATTTGGTTTTTTTTTTAAAAAAAAATGAATTTCAACTTGTAGGCCGAGCTAATTGACCCGGCATTAAAGGGCACACTAAATGTTCTGGCTTCCTGCACCAAAGCCTCTTCCATCAAAAGGGTGGTCGTAACATCATCCTTGGCTGCTGTGATATATAATGAAAGACCAAGAACTCCTGAAGTTGTGGTGGACGAGACATGGTTTTCTGATGCGGAGTTTTGCGAGAAGACTAAGGTACGTGGCGATCCTTGCAGACTAGGTTGAGTGAAGTTAGTGCCCAATAATACTTCATGATTAGATTTTATCATGAACCACAAGCATTATGAATAATAGTTACTTGGCTTTGTGTTTGAGCACTTGAAGTAATTGTTGTCATTTTTCATATCCTACCAGGCATGGTATGTCCAATCAAAGACTTTGGCGGAGGAAGCTGCCTGGAAGGTTGCAAAGGAGAATTCCATCGACATGGTTACGATCAACCCTGCTATGGTCATAGGTCCTCTTCTGCAGCCCACTCTCAACACGAGCTGTGAGGCAATCCTCAACTTAATAGATGGTATGTAGCTCCGCTGCGAAGGTCGTGCTTTAATTGCTTGCTGCAACTATCTGCTATTGTATTTGAATTTCGAATGCATCTCTATCCACATAAAGAAAACTGTAGTTGAATACAATTAGGGATCTCTGTTGGGCCTTGCTGTAACGTGTAGCGTTGTTTATGAAGTTTGTTTGAGTACTGGTATTTGGAGCAGCTCTCCTCAACAGTTTCTCTCTCCAACAGAATAGCAGGCTCCAAATCTGAGCTTCTACGTTTAGAGCTCAAAATCTTGTTTCAGCTTCCTGCTGCAGCAGAATTAGAGGCACCAAATCAGAACTTTTGCTGTTAGATGAAGTGCTGCTAAGGATTTTCATTTTCATCAGCCAATTGCTAGGATGAAAAAAAATGGGCTGAAACACTGTCTTGCTTTCGTGTTAGGCACTTTTTTTGGTCACTGATTGTGTCTTTAAGGCGAAAGAAGACGAGATTGACTACTGAAAAAATTAATCTTGCAATGAGAAGTTAGAATCGCCGTATTGTTCTCTGTACCAATTAATTTCCATGATGATTGGATAAAAATAGTTTGAAGATATTCTTAATAAATATGACAGTAAATGCCAAGATACGTCTGAAGTTACTGTTTAGTTCATTCTTCTGATGGAATGGTGTTATGTACTTTCACTGTTTGTTTCTCTTTTGTTGTAAATTAACCATTATTACTATTTCATTTTTTTTTTTCCCTTTAGAATTATTACTATTTCATTATCTGCCATAGGTCTGTTTCTCCAGTAGTATTTCATTCTATGTGAGCAAGAGATTCTTTGTATAAATGTTTTATGGCATGTCTGGAAGCGGTTAAGTGATAATAGATTTCACTTGATTTCTTACAGGATCATCTACGACGTATCCAAATTATAGTTTTGGATGGATAAATGTTAAAGATGTCGCCATGGCTCATATTCTTGCCTACGAGGTACCCTCAGCAAATGGACGATACTGTTTAGTTGAAAGCGTTGCTCACTTCTCGGAGATCGTAAAGATCATACATGAGTTGTATCCTTCCCTTAAACTCCCTGAAAAGTAAGTTAAAATCTGACATTTTTCATTGCCATTCCTTTCCACATTAATGTAGATGGGCATGTCCTACGAATAGTATTCTTTCATTTAATTGGCGCTTACTAATTTCTTTCCTATTATACTTAACCCTTGTTTTTATGTAGTAGACTTTTCTAGGAAAGATGTTGGGGCGTCGTGTTGATCGATATATAGCTTAGGTTAAATTCTTAGCCATTTGTTAGATTTGCTAGAGTTATCTATGTGTAAAAATTTGAAAGAAATAACATTTCAACTTTTGCTGTGCCGCAAATCAAAAAAAAAAAAATTTGGAACTTGAAGGCTTGTTGCTGTCGATTGTAGATTTTGTTAAAGCTAACAAAGTAACAAAATTAACTGCAACAAGTAGGTTGGATGAACTATATTCTCAGACTTTCCAAGATGGAATATTGTCAATAATGAAATTTAGCAAAGCTTTAATTTGCCGATCTTTGTTTGTTGGCAGGTGTGCGGATGACAAGCCTTTTGTTCCGATCTACCAGGTCTCGAGGGACAAAGCAAGGAGCTTGGGCATCGAATACATCCCTCTCGAGACGAGCATCAAGGAGACCATAGAAAGCTTGAAAGAGAAGGGATTCGTCAGCTTTTGAAAAGCCGCAGTTTGTGACGTGAAAGGCTATATATGAGAGTGGTCGAGAATGCTTTGATGGTTGAATAAAAGTCGGCTTTTTTCATGTATTTGGAAAGTGCTTAGGGGGTGTTAAGAGGATTAGAACTGCATTGGATCTTCTTTCTTGTGCTGTTGTAGTTGTATGAACATGGGGTCTCACCATAATGTTGAGATGTGGTTTGAATCTATAGATGTCATAAATAATGGCCTTTTACTAGTTTAATAAGTGGTAGATCTTCCGATTTTGCTTCAGCATTTGTTCGAAACCTCTGGTATATTTTGTGGTAAACAGAGAACTGGAACTCGTGTTATGCCGGAAAGTATTAATGGAAGTTTGGAGCCCATATAAGCGCGCTTTATTTTGGAACTTCTGAATCTGCTATTGTCTACAGAGTTGATCTCTTTGAGAGAATTTCAACACAGTTAAGTGCTCCTCCTAACCGCAGTACTGCTTAAACAGCACGATTTCCTGAAGCTCAACAATCTCAGTATCCTTTGGGGACTCTGATGAAGGTATTGGATAAAAAAGGAGTAACACAGTAAATTGACGTCCAATCTGATGCAAAATCTACATTTATTTATAGATGGTCAAAAATAAAATTGATTCAAAATTATGAGGATAAATAAATACCTGGTAGGTAGAGTTCCACAGTAGCCATAGTATGCTTGCAATCTAAGCTCCAGTTGGGTAGGAGCAGACTCTGGCCATCATCATCAGCAGTTTGGACCCATAACTAACGAGATAGATGATCATTACGCACTGCACTAAAATCAACAGTCCAATAAACTAAGCAAATGCTTTGTTCAGTTTCTACCACAAAAGTAATCAAATAGACGCTTCATTTTAGGTTACAAAAAACTCGGTCAAAAACACTAGCAACACCACGAAGTTTCGGGCAGAGGTACTTCTACCAGAAAGTACTATATAATAATTAGGTAGTAAAAATTAAAAATTAATTTTGTTATATAAATCGAATACGTTTTAGATAAAATTCTATATACTTCTCTGTTATTTATTTTGGATAAACTTCAATTACTTCCATGTGATTTTGCACTTTTCCTTTTTTTTGCATAAATATCAATCGTATTTCATAAAATTATTAGATGGTAATAAATAATAAGTGTTTATTACTGTATTAATATTATTGGTTCGACGATTCATTCGTCCATAAACCTAGGGGCTAGGGTATACACCACCCTTAACTCCTTAACCCTTCTCCCTCGCCTTCTCTCTTGCCCCTCTATTTCTCTCTCTCTCTCTCCCTCCTCCCTCGGACCCGCACGCTATCCCTATCCCTCTCCCTCTTTCTCTCGATCTCTTCTTCGTCTCCAATGGCGCCGGCGCCGGCGGCGGCGAACTTCGGGGGACGAACGAGCGTGCGCGTGGCGGTGGTGGGCGAGGCGGGCACGGGGAAGTCGAGCCTGATCGTGACGGTGGCCACCGAGTCCTTCCCCGAGAACGTCCCCCGCGTCATGCCCCCCACCCGCCTCGCCGCCGACTACTTCCCCGATCGCGTCCCCATCACCATCGTCGACACCTCCTCCAGGTCCTCAATCTCTCAATCTCTCAATCTCTCAATCTCAATCTCTCTGTGTTGTGAGTGAGTGTGTGTGGATCCATGTCTCTTTCTCTTTCTAACTCTCTCTCTCTAATTCCCTTGGTTGCAGTCCGGAGAACAAGGCGAAGCTGATCGCGGAGTGCCGCGCCGCCGACGCCATCGTGCTGACCTACGCGTGCGACCGCCCCTCCACGCTCGACCGCCTCAGCACCTACTGGCTCCCCGAGCTCCGCCGCCTCGAGGTCTCGCTCTATCTCCTTCATTTCTCCCTCTCGCTACTGTTCTATTTCGGATACCATACCCTAGGTACAGGAGAAGACAGAAGAAAAGAGGATTGAAGAAAAATTGGCAAAATAAAGTAGTTTTTTTTTTAATTTTATAAAAAGAACTTGTAGTATAAGTGTCTGAGATTTCTCCCTTTTTGTAGAGGAAGAAGAAGAAAGTGATATCTTCTCCTACTCTTTTTTTTTTGTTTTTGTTTTTAAGTGGCTTCTTTTAAATCTAGTACTCTCGATCCGGTCTGCTCGGCCCTGCTGTAGGGTATGGTGTTGGATCAAGTGATTTCTGAGTTGCACAGCGAGTGCTGTTTAAAGAAGCATTGTATTTGAACCTCTTCCGTAGAAAATTCTTTGCTGCGGAAGTGGGAGTCACCAATTCAAGCTTCTACATCTGCAGCGGAAGAACCAGAATTTTTTGCTCGACAAACACCCTACTGGAGGTGACTGTCGCAAAAGCAGCAACATAAGTGGAGCCAAATAGGGCACTAAACGTGTTAAAGTAGATTCTATTACCAGGACCCATATTTTGAGGTTCTTTGCAGGTGAAAGTGCCCGTGATCGTGGTTGGTTGTAAGCTGGATCTGAGGGACGAGCAGCAGGTCAGCCTTGAGCAGGTGATGTCGCCGATCATGCAGCAGTTTCGGGAGATCGAGACCTGCATCGAGTGCTCCGCTCTCAGGCAGATTCAGGTCTTGTCCTTGTCACTTGTTTCTGCTCCTTGAATATATAAATGCTAATCAGGAATGATAGATGATACAACTTTTTTTTCCTTTTACTTTTATATTCATTTGGTTTCTTGCTGGGAGATATCTTGGTTCTGGAAACGAGCATATACTAAAATTTGAATGCGAAATGCCTCCTTTTGCAGGTTCCTGAGGTGTTTTATTATGCTCAAAAGGCGGTGCTTCATCCAACCGCTCCTCTTTTTGATCAAGAGACCCAATCATTGAAGCCTCGGTGTGTGAGGGCTCTGAAACGGATATTCATTCTCTGTGACCATGATAGAGATGGTGCTCTCAGTGACGCGGAGTTAAACGATTTTCAGGTTCCTCCCTCTTTGTTGAAAATTTACACTTATCACTTCCATATTTGGAATATTAGAAAAACCTTACTGTTTCCCGATGTTTGCAGTGATAACAGTTTTGTCTGTTGCCTTTTCAGGTTAAGTGTTTCAATGCTCCTCTCCAGCCATCTGAAATCACGGGTGTAAAGAGGGTCGTGCAAGAGAAGATGCCGGAAGGAGTGAATGAGCATGGGCTCACATTGACTGGGTTCCTCTTCCTGCATGCTCTTTTTATAGAAAAGGGCCGTTTAGAGACTACGTGGACAGTTTTAAGGAAATTCGGATATGATAATGATATTAAGCTTAGAGACGATCTCCTTCCGACAACATTCAAACGAGCTCCTGACCAAGTAAATTTTACATTGCCTTTTAATTAATGTACTGTTAATTGCAAGATCCTTTTATTTTTCTGATGCTGACATCTCACCTTTTGTAGACTTTTAGTGGGTGGATTCTAGAATTCATAGGACCTTTCCTCGCCAATTAATCAAATTTCTAGAATTATTGCTATTACTACCGTTGTAGTTCTTATTGACATGATTAGGCTTGCTTATTTTGTTGCAGTCTGTGGAACTGACAAATGATGCTGTGGAATTCTTGAAAGGGTTGTTCTTCATATTCGATATTGACAATGTATGGATCAGTTCATTCCTCTGTTTCACGCTAAGACATTCTTTTATCATTCTTTATTTGCAATGTTTCTTTGTTCGCTTTCTCTACTCCATTGTGATACATGGCCATTCTTCTGTAGAAAAAGCTGGATGATTTTCTGTATAAATGACTGAAGGTTTTTCATGTTTTAGATGATGATCTCACACATATGGATCTTTCTAGACTCCTTGATTTAAAATTCTACATGGATGAGATGGCCTATGTATCATACAGTCTTTTTCCTGCTTGGGTGTGTGTTCCTTGAAATTTAATTATTTGTAGTTCTACTCATTTCCCTTGGTGTTTGTTTATTCTTATCTTTATATTGCTGTTCTGTTTTTTTTTTTTTTTTTTTTTTTCAATGGTAGTAAACTGCCGTAACTAGTTGTTGTTCTTCAATGGCACTAGCTGCTGCAAAGAATAAAATTTTTCTGTTTCTAAAGCTGAAAAATAATATATTTCTCTTGAATATATTTCAGACTTATTGAGTTTGTCTTGTTTTATGTGACGCTTGCAGGATGGGGCTCTAAGACCTGCTGAAGTTGAAGATCTTTTTTCAACTGCTCCTGAAAGGTGAAATGTGTTGTTGCAGGGCAAATTGTTCTTAAGTGTTTCTACTTTTTAAAATCCATTGTCTCATTTAATGCAGTCTGCAACATACTACATGTTGTAACTGCATCTACTTAAATTAAAATATTTTACATTTTTTCATGCACTGCGCAATCTTAATGTGGGTTAAAGTCTGCCTATATAGGGTATTGTGATTTAATGTCCCTTTCTAGTTTTTGTACCTAGTGACCTTCTTGTACTTTTTTCAAGGATATGCTGAAAGTTACTTGCATTAAAGGGAGGTCAAATTTGATTACAAAAATAACCCCTTGTAGTTATACTATTGGAACGAAAAATATCTTCCTTTTATTCTTTTATCACGTAAGAGGAGTCCATGAATCAAGGTTCTTGAGCTAGGCATTTGAAGGAAGACCATCTTGTTATTATGAGTCAATATTTTGATGCTAAAATTTTAAGAGAAGCTGGTTTTCTGCCTTTAAGACTACTTATTACCGTACCCATTGTTTTGTTCATTATCGTAGTTCAAATTTCTTTCCTTACTGGATACTAAATTCACTATTCTTATTGTGTTCCTATGTGATCAGTCCTTGGTCAGCTGAAAGCCTCTACAAAGATGCTGCTGAAAAGAACGTATTGGGTGGTTTGTCGCCCGAAGGATTTCTCTCTGAGGTGCTTACTGTTGATTTTCTTTTTTCTCTTGTTTCTTTACCTTTCAAGTTTTGTTCATGACCTTTTATCTTGGAGAGGCAATCAGAAATTTGGATTTTTATGTAATTAATTAAAATGAAAAGGCAATGAAATAGAAAGAGGCTTGATAGCCTGTTGGGTCAGTGAGAACTCTCTTATTCGCAGTTCTAGTTCAAATCTAAGTACATCTTTGTTACCAAATGTATGAAAAGTGGTTTATTTTAAGTAGGATCTATAGGCAGTGTTTTGTAGGAATGCCAGAAACTTTCTAAGGCAATGTTTGGTATAACAAATGGAATCCGAGTCATTTTCTTCTGCTTTTTATAGGTTTAGGCAGCTAGGATCTTCTGGTTTTGATACTTACATAGAGACCTGTGCAAGTTGAATATGAATTTATGTATGTTTACTAGGTTAAGATTTCTAATGTCTCCTCAAAGCGTTTTCTTTTCCTGCGATTGCAGTGGGCGCTCATGACTCTTCTAGACCCAGTAGCTAGTCTAGCTAACCTGATTTACATTGGCTATCCTGGTGATGCAACTTCAGCTTTTCAAATCACGAGAAAAAGGCGTGTAGATCGCAAAAAGCAACAGTCCCAAAGAAATGTTTTCCAGTGCTTTGTTTTTGGCCCAAAAAATGCTGGGAAGTCTTCGTTGTTAAATTCATTGATTGGAAGGTAAAGGAAACCTAATTTTCTTCTCTCCTTCCTCAATCCATTGTTACCTATAACAATTGAACTTCTTTGATTTGCGCTGCTCTGATATCTTGTTATTGTTATATTTTCAGGACATTTGTTGAGAGGTATACCCCCACTACCGGTGTACGATATGCAGCAAACATCGTTGACGTGTCAGGAGTAAGCACGAGTTCTTTTACAGATACTCTCTTGTGAATCTAAAGAAACATGAAATTGTGTTTCCTCCATCCTCTATCTAGAATAACCCTTCTTTTTTGTGCCTGAATGAATAAAGAATCTTTTCCGATCTTGAACTGACTAGAAATTCTCGTGTTTCTTCTTAAGGGGGTTAAGAAGACACTTGTAATGAGAGAGGTGCCTGAAGATGAAGTCAGGCCTATGTTGTCTAATAAGGAGTCATTAGCAGCTTGTGACATAGCAGTATTTGTTTATGATAGGTATAATACATCAGAAATACTCTTCCTTTTGTTTTGCACTTTTTCTTTGTTTTGAGTATACTTTTGGTTGTGTACTTGTTTTACATAATTTACATTACTTGATTCATGTGTTCAACTGATATATTTATGCTTTTGAATACGTAGGAACCATATACAAGCAACCACCTCTTAGAAAAAGCAACTTTATTTGACAGTGAGAAAATTACAAGTCCATCTAATTTTTTGCAGTTCTGATGAAAATTCGTGGAAGAGAGCAAAAGAGTTGCTTGTTCAAGTTGCCGCTCACGGGGAGAATAGTGGCTTTGAAGTCCCTTGTCTTATTGTTTCTGCTAAGGATGATCTCGATCCTTATCCCTTGGCCATACAGGAGTCAACTAGGGTATGTTGTCGTCTATCTTTTGGTTTGTCTTATTTTGGCGTTAGCATAGTATGCACTATGATAAAAATGAGCATCTTGAATTATTATGTGGTTGGGACTTGTTTGGCCTGGCCGGTGCTTTTGTAGAATGGCTGTTATAGTACAAAGTTGTTCGAAGAAACACTAATGGTGTTTTTAGTAAGGTCTAATTGAGACAGCTTCTTGCTGCAAAAGACGCAGAAGCTTTAAACTAGTGTTTCTGCTTTTAGGGCACAACAGCTCAATTTTGCTTTTGGTTGTCTAGTCTTTTGTTTACCGAAATGCTTAATTTTCGAAGTTGCTGCTTTCTATAGTATAAAACCTGTTTCAGAAGCCAAGCCAAAAAGACACTTAGTATTACACTAGTATTTAATCTGATGGTTGCATCTGGTTCCTGCCTGCTAGTCTGATATTGTGGTGTTAGAAACATATTCTTGAACTTTGGTATCGATGGTCTTCATACATTATCTTATGCAATTGCTTTCCATTCACTTAATAAATTACTCTTATCTTTTTCCAAATATATATCCTTGTTAAATTATCTATTGGATGTAGGCCTGTGTTAGCCTTTTAGAATTTCAAACTTTTGCATACATGCCTGTATGCAGAACAAGATATCTGTTCCTATACATTAAAGGGTGAGTGTTGAGGGCTCTCGTGACATGTCAGATTCTTTTATTTACTTTCTGTTCAATCACTTTTATTTTTTTAAATATCTACCATTTTTAAATTATCTATGGCATATAAGCCCATGTAAGCACTATAAAATTGAAACTTATGCATACATTCCCCTATGTAGTTAGATATAACCTTACAAAAATCGGATATTTATGCATACACCTCTAAAAGAAAAGAACCTCTAGGCCTACATTCCCCTATGAAATGAGCTATTTAGTCATACACCACTGTACAATTTGATTTTTCATATAAGCCCATCAAAATTTTGGAAGTGGGTTTTCTCCATGTTATCTTGTTGCACCTCTCTATTGCGACATTCAGTAGTTGCTGGGTGGAGAAAAAGATTAAAGCTATTTTTTGTACTTTGTAATCTCCTTCAGGTAAGTCAGGATATGGGGATAGAAACTCCCATTCCCGTCAGCATGAGGTTAAGAGATCTGAATAATGTATTCCAAAGGATAGTTAATGCTGCTCAACATCCGCATCTGAGCATTCCAGAAACTGAAGCTGGAAAGAACCGCAAGCAGTATCGCCGTCTCGTAAACCGATCCCTCATGTTTGTTTCAGGTATTGTTCTTTCCTCATGCATTTTTCTTTTCTTGTTTTCATCGTCGGCTTGTTTATACTGGTGCATTTATAGGTGCGTTTTAAGTGCCCATCGACACGGACCGTGCGATAAAAATATAAGCACGATATGGCCCCTGTACCAAGGGCACGGCTCAAAACCCTATTTTCTTTGAAATTAGTCAATAGTAACCTCAATAAAGTGCAAAAGATTTAATAAATATATATACTAAGCAATAAGAATAGGTGTCAAAGAAAATAAATATTTACTAAGAAATAAGAATAGGTGTCAAAGAAAATAAATATTTTATGTCATCGTGTGAAGGCACACAGGTACTTTTTCCGATTGACACGGATCGGCACGGCACGACACGCACTGTGCTGTACCATACCATCAAGTTGGCATGATTCCGTATCATGGCACTTATATCCTTGATTTATAGTAAGAGATGTTTATCGTTGTTCCTATGCAAAATCATCTATTTAGATATTTTAGATATATGACCCTCAATATATGAAATTTCTTATATGCTTTTCTTAAACTAAATTTCTTATAAAAATTCCCTTCAAAGAGCTTTTAGTAATACAAAACCAGCTCCCCTCTTGATTCGCATGACACCCCAACTGAAGGGAAGGGTCTTATGGTACCACACTCCTACTTTTGATTGGGCATATAGTGAAAATGAGATTTTTACAGGGGTATATACATATAAATCGGTGATTTTGCATGGACATATCCTGTTTTACCAAGTAGTTCAAAGATAGCTTCCGTTTCTCTGCCCCGCTATAATACAGGCCATAAATTAAAGGAATTTTTTTTTTCCATCCACTTTATAAGACTTTTCCAACCTTTCACGAGCTTTTATTACTTCCTTTTCTATCTCATATGATTTCTCTCAAATATAAACAAACTTATGTCCATTGTAAACAGTTGGAGCTGCTGTTGCGGTCGTTGGAATTGCTGCTTACCGAGTTTATGCCGCAAGAAAGAATACCTCCGCTTGAAAAGAAAAAAAAAAAAGAAAAGAAAATCTTTGGTGGCAACTCTAAAGAGGTTTTTCGCTTCATGGTCCTTGGACCTCTTTTTTCAACCTTAGTGCTTTTTCTCTTTCTTTTTAAGTTGTACAGTTCCACCAGCGGCAGTTTCTGTCATAGCCTATTTAGTGTCTGATGGTTATGATGTTATCTTAATTTTTCTACTCGAAGTGCTTCGATGGAAAGCTAGTAGTTTTGATTGGTGGGTTGGAGCAGCCATTTAATGCTCTTTATTTTTGGAAATAGCTGTTTTTTACTCCTTGAGGCCTTCATAACCTTGGTGAAGACAACATCTGATTTGTTTTGCTAGAAGCATTTTTTTAGTAAGTTTTCTTTGGTGAGTGCGGTTCGTCAAAACATATAAAATAAAATAAAAATAGTTGTAACAGTTTTACTGAGGACTTTTAGTCGTAGTTACTAATAGCTCCCTGCCGGAAAAGAGGGAATGTAACTCGGAGCATAAACCATCCTTATGTTTGCACTATAACATCTTTTAAATTACAATGATTTTTTTACCAGGAATATCAGTTAGTCGGATCTGGGTCCTACAATCTCCATTATAAAAGCATGATAAACAGGCCGGTGTTTAAGAAAAATTGGAGCTGGTAAATTCTCTGCACTTGCAAGGTTGCTGTTGTTTCAGTAATCAGTTCATCTGCATTCCTCTACCTGCGAAACGAATTTGGAAAAAAAAAAAAAAAAAAACCAACTTTAACATCTGAATGAAGATCAGCAAGCATAACTTTCGAATCATGCTACCTATCTGCACTAATCTGGGTGGCATGCTCACATAGCATAATCATTAGTATACTTCAGGCCTTGGGTGCATATTGATCTCCCGAAACAGACTTAACTCACTTTCAGATCATTCAACCTAGCACAACGGTTAGGCAAGGCGAATTCTAGGTTGTCGATCCCGCTGCTGCGTACCGTAGGCACCAGTGTTTCAGATCATTTTTGAAGTGCTCTTTTTAGGTTGTCGATCCCGCTGCTGCGTACCGTAGGCACCAGTGTTTCACCGAACTTTTTCTCTCAATGAACCTGCATGATCATAACTGAATCGGGTGAGTTAGCAGCTATCATGAAACAAGAAAAGGTGAAAGACATACATACCTTACTTGAACTACATGAAATTTCAATTTAAGTAGGTCACTGAATTAGGTAGCAATCTCAAAAAAATATTGATTTTCTCACCTAACCTTATAGTATGTCTGATTCATGGACCAGTCTGAGAGAACTTAATAGTATTTATGAAGTTTCTGTAGGGTACATCTTCTGTTACTGACCAGATATTCTATCAGCTCTCTGACAGAACTGTTCAGTTCTAATTGAACTGCACAGAACTTTTTGAAACAAAAATAATTGAGGGTTAGGTAGTAGAGTTTGCTCCCATGTAAGGTATAAATAGTAGCTATCTGCTCTTCCACATTACATCCACTGTACCTTTCTACAACAGAACAGGAGAGAAATGATAGTGTTTGTACTTAAACTAGTGTTTGTACCTAAACCTGCCAAAACTGAAACTATGAAGCAAGTCTTAATCCCAGCAAAATTAGATAAATAGTTGCTATAACAAGCATCGAAGAGTGCGTACTTATTTTTTCTTGGATAAGAGCAACATACTCCATGCTATTTTCTTTCCATGCATAAGAAATAACATTGCGGTACATATATGCTGCTGGTTGAATTCCTGCATCTTCCATCCATTGCAATACCTGTGTGGACAAATTCCAGGAGGGTAACATAAACAAGGCAGGATATTGTAGATATCATACCGAAAAGAGATTTCAAACAAAGAAGGGGCTTTTACACATATATCCCAGCAAAGTCATCCATTGACCATTGTCATCTACTGACCATCGAAATATACACGAAAATACGGAAGAAAGAAATACAGTTAAGTTGGCAAATCATCCAATACGAAAGGGTTATGTTTTCTAGTAAGGAAAAAAAAAAATTTATAGAGAAGAATTTCTTGAAGTAAAAATTTACGTACTTAAAGAAAACTATGCAAATATCTCAAGAAGAAAGCCCGGATATTTTTTTTTTTTGAGGATTCATGTGGTTAATGTCGCATAGTGTAGCAAAAAGGCCAACACTTTAGGATCTTCACCAACACTTTTGTGAGTTGTACAGGACATAATAAAGTTGATCTCTTGGTGTAAATTATGATTTTGAAGTCGATCATGACTTACGAGAATGTTCAAGAGAGTTAATATCTCAAACAAGACTAAGTTTCTTCTGTCCTTCCCAATAGGATAATATGAATGCTTGGAGAAGGTAGTTGTCGCATTAAAATTCAAATCCTTCATCATATTTGTATCCATTGGTCATAGAAGCCAAAGATAACCATGGATGAAACCATGGTAAATTTTTGAGATATTATTCTGTTCAAACAAAATCTTTACTCTCTAAAGTTCCGTTCAGTAAGAGGAGGCCGATCTTTAACAATGAGTAATCAATCTTCAAAATACACTTGGATGTGCAGATTAAGTTTAAACAAGAAAGAGAACAAAAGCCACTAGAAAGAACATTTTTAGGCACGCCAACAAACAATCTTACAGAAAGTTCTTTTACTCACCTCAATATATTTTCTCCATTTTCCAGCAGCCAAAAGATTCTTCAATAGAATTGAATAAGTAGCACAACTGACATTTGAGCATGAAGCCAGGATCTTGAAAAAAATCTACATGAACAATAGGAATTATAGAATTTCACCATACAAATCGAGTTGTACATTTAAAAAATACACAATAAGACAAAAGTATGCCAGTATTAGAACAACTAAAATCACCCATTTGTATACAAAACATTTGAGCTACAGACCATCTCCATTGCCAGCCACGCCAGCCATACACTTTGAATGCGACCATTCAAAGGACAGTATTTTTTAAACTAAGAAAGGATGTAGATCGCTGGGACGTGGGGATTGAAGTATGAGATGGGAATGGGGGCAGATTACAGGGCGCTACATGGCTGTTAGGGTGCAGAGTTTCTGGCTATAACTTCTGAGTCATAGGATATCTTTCGAATATGAAATCACAGGCAGATCAAAACAGAATTACCTAAACCATCTGAATAGGACGTGATCGACGGTTAACTAAGAGGACAAAACCTGCTTTAAGTTAGTAATAAAAAGAACATTCTACAGTACCTTCATCATAGTCTCTATCTTCCCACACTTTCCAAGAAAGTGCAGGAGCTGATTTAAAATCCCAAGTGACGTTGATGAGAATGATGGCTCCATATGTTCAATTACTTGGATTGCTGTCCTCCAATCACGGAGCCTACAATTGGGAGACCAAAAATAAAGTATATAGCACGTCATAACTTGCACATGCAAGTGTGCATCATTGAAGAAAGATAAAGCATTTATTTTGCTAATGATACCTCAATTTTGTAGAACTACGGTGATGTACTTTTGGGCTATAAAGATATGGAAATTAGTTACAGAAAGGACATTCCTAATCTTTTTCTGCAAGGAAGAAATAATTGTTTTGGATCACCAAGTTCCAGGCATGCCTTTCCATCAAATAAAACTTCATGTTTGAAATCCTAAAATGGACCTGAATTCTGCTGCGAAGATACAATCCAGGTTGGTTTCCAAAAATGAATTGGGGCTTATAACAACATTCCCGAAGACCATCAAGCCATAAAGAAAAGCCAGATAGTGATAAGATCACGCACTCAATTTTTGCAAAACTGAAGGAAGGACTTTTTCCAATCCAAGGTTTAAACATAGGTGCAAGCCCTATATACCTGAGAATTAAGTGCATACTTGTAATGATCCACAATGGTATACTAGTAACATGGATTATCTATTCGTCTGTATATACAATCCATAGTCATAAAAACATTAAACAGCCTATATTAAATTAAAAACCAAACAAATAAGTATAATCGCCAGCTTAACAAGTAGATTCTAACTTCAAGCATAATGCTAACCAACAAGGATCTTACATGCTGCAAGAGTATATAATCTCGTAGGACGCACTTGGATTTAGAGGTATATGCTTCTCCCTCATCAACTCTACCAACTGAAGAACCATTTCAGGTTGGCACCCTCTATTCAAAACTTCCATGAGGGATGAACATGCAATAGGGTCTGGCTCAATACCCTTTCCAGCCATGTCCTGGAAAAGATCCCATGCTCTCTTCCAGTTCTCTTGTTGTCCATAATTAAAATATATGGTTAGTGCAAACTCTCTTTACCAATTATTTTCCTAATTATATTAGAGGATGATCTAACCTGCTATGCTATAGGCATGTATCATGGCAGTGTATGTTATAACATCAGGAAAACAACCAGCTTCCCTCATACGATTGAAAATAGATTCAGCTTCTACTAATTGGCCCTGGAAATAAACAATTATGTCATTTTATGTATGATTACCAACATTAAGAGATATTTGCATATTTTCTCCCGTAAAACTGCCTATTTACATATGTATATCCCAGTGAAATCTGAATTTCATACATGCCCTTCCAAAACAATCATTACATAAATACTTTGTAGTTGCAAAAATACCCATCCATACAAAACTCCTTTTAATACAAAATACTTTTCCCCATGAATGGATAACTCCCCAAATTAAGGTATTTTCATAATTCATAAGAATCAGAACTTTAGAGGGGTACATATGAAAATTCAGATTTTACACGTGTATATCTGGATAGATGATTTTAAAAGGGCGTATAAAAGTATGTTCTGTGTATGTAAAAGCTCCCAATGACACTTGCCTGTTTACTGTACACACAGATCAAAGATGAGTAGACCTCCTTTGAGAGAGGAATATCCAACTCCATCATCTCATCCAGCAACTTCAGAGATTCTGTGAATTTACCAACCTTACATGAACCACTAATTAGTATATTAAAGGTTACAGAATCTGGCTTTGCATTATTTTCTTTCATCAACTTATACAACTTCAAAGCCTTGTCATATTCTCCAACACTCATATAACTTCCAATGGCCGAGTTGTATGCAACTGTATTCAATACAATCCCTCGGGACTTTGCAGCTGAAAGTATAGAGTCAATTTTGACAATTTGACCACAACGTCCACAAGCAGCCAAGAGAGTGCTTATTGAAACAATATCTGGGTGGATCTCATCTCTTTCCATCTCGCGCAGCACTTCAACAGCTTCAGTTAACATACCCGCAGATCCGTAAGCATCAATTAGTGCATTATAGCTAACTCTATTTGGTTTCCAATTATGGCGCTTCATTGTGTCGAAGATCTCCCTAGCTTTTTCAGGCTGTGAAGATCTCCCATATGCATTAAGTAGAGAAGTATATGAGACAATATCTGGTCTTAATCCAGTCCCTTTAATTAACTTGAAAATAGCTAAGGCCTCTACATGCATTCCATTTGAAGAATACGCACCGAGAAGTGCATTATAGGAAACGATATTAGGTTTCAAACCTTCTGCAGCCATCATATCAAATACTGCCTTGCAATTCTCTGTTTGCCCACAAACAGAATAAGCACGCATAATAGTGGTATATGTCACTATATCAGGACGACATTCTGAGCTTTTCTCTTTCATTGAATTGAACATATCAACGGCTTTTCCAAATTGTCCAAGCTTTACGAGGCAATAGATGACAATGTTGTGGGTGAAAATATCAGGGGAAATGTCGGTCTCTTTCATCAGTTCGAAATAAGCCAAAGCTTTTGAGTATTGAGCCCCATTCTTGAAAGCTGACAAGACGATGTTGTGGGTAACCAAATCAGGCCCCACACCGTTTTCGGTCATTTGCTTGCTAATTTCAAGAGCCTTCTTCCAATTCCCAGTAGACCCACATGCATTTATGAGGTTATTGTATGTAGTTCGGCTAGGAGGTATCTGCTCCAATATTTCAAAGTAAGTTCTCTAATGTGAAACCTTATGCTATAGAAATGTAGAAATGGTTAAACTTTGGTACTGAAAATTGATAATGAACCTTGAGGAGACACAAGATTTTTATTCTTAGTATATCATATATTTGGCTGATAAACAGAAGTAATATATGCGATATACTAAGAATGATAACATATGTAGTCGAATAAGAATCTTGTATAAAAGGATAAGATTCTTATTCTTAGAATATCATATATTCTTAGTATAACATCACACAGATCAAAGGCATCTCTTGATGATTCAAAATTATAATTCTTAATCGATGTCGTAACCAGGAAACCATGTTTAATTACTGAACGGCACCTCCTAGTCATCTACTCATAGGAACATGCAAACCAACCAAGAACTAAAATGCAAATTTTAAGGATGTCAGTGGAGGGTGATAATGTCACATGCCATGTTTTCTGTCATTTCAGTTCAAACAGAAATTCAAATTAAGGATTGCTATATGAAAATTGAAAAGCAAATGTATAGCTGGTAGCAACCAGCATATCTGCTAAAGAACTAGAATTAATTAAGCCAATTTGCAAGTTCAATAAAGCTAATTTGAATAAGTTAATTCTGATGAAGTATGATAAGGTATGAAGGAAACATAATACAGACAGCAGCTCGAAGCATATCTTCCATTATATTCATAGCCCAACGCCACTGACCAGCTCGCGCATGAGTGTGTATCAGAGCATTAAAGGTCTCTGCGTCAGGTTTGCATCTAGGGAGAAAAGATATTTTAATTGTCAATGAGAGAATATCTTCATAATCATAATAAAAATGCCGTAAAAGGACTACTTTAAAAAGCCAAATGGCTGCCATATAAGAGCATCCATAATAACTATTAACATTTCTACACCGTATTAGTATTCTACCTCCACTCTTGCATCTCGAAGAATAAGCCACGTGCTTGATCAATCCGATTATGTCTCGCATGCAATCTTATCATCATATTGTACATGTCCGTGTAAGCACAATAGTTCTTCTGATTCTTCATCCAGCAAAATACGTGAACGGCATGTTCAAGAGAACCCGCATTTGTTATTTCCTGCAAGAAGTACCAACATTATATAATAAGTTATCATTTTATCAGTCTTGCTGAACCACACTCTTGCATTATTAGCTGACAATAAAGTTTCAAAAATAGCTATTATTTGACAATGGCGCATTGAAGGATTTGGTGAACAAGCATAGGTCGAGCCGCCAAAAGAACCACGACTCACTGATTCTAGTATGAGTAACGAGGGCTCAAGTATTTCGGATGAGTATCTGGACTTAATAAATTACTAACTATAGCAGATTGACAATCAAAAATATGGAAATTAAGTACTATTCGGGACAAAATGCTGCACTATGACATTGTATGAGCTGTATCTAGAATTTGGATAGAGAAGGGACTAAGTTTGATACATGAGATTAACACCATTGAGCAATTTGTGTTTAAGCATTTTGGACTAACTGTTCATGCTAAAAAAGCTGGTTATACTAGTGGGCTACGCTGGTTGGTATGTTACACAGAAGTACCCGAATGAGGAGAGGGAAGTTGCGGCGGGCGAATCGCCCGGCCCAGCAATTGAGGACGCCGTCGACGTCCTCCCAATGATCGAGCCCTAGCACGCGCTCCGCCACCTCCGACACCTTCCAATCTCTCTGCCACCGACTACCCTCCACCCGGAGCCGGTGCCTGGCCGGGATCCCGTCCTTCCGCACTCCGGCGACCTCGCCGGAGACTCGGCGGCGCCCCTCGTCGTAGTCGACGGAGCCGACGAGCTTCCGCTCCGCCCATGGCGGAGGGTGCGGAGGGGATTTGGGCTTCCTCGATGGGGGGCGGATGCGGAGCGGCGGAGTGGGAGGAGTGGGGTTATTAGGGTTTTGTAGAGGGGAAGGGTTTTGGGGCGTTGAGGAGGAGGAGGAGGCCATCGCCATGGGAGAGGAGAGGAGAGGAGAGGGGAGGGGGGGGTTTCGTACTTAAACACTGGGTTGTAGTGAAATTGGCGGGGGAGTGGAGTGGATAATGGTCGAGGGAGCGCTCGCACTGATCGGATGGTACAGAAAAATGTTGCGTGCACCCGGTGCAGTGCGCTCCTAAGCCAATTTTTAGATGAAGTTATTTTACCCTGCACCGAGTGTGTGAAGACGTCTAAGCATTTTAATTTATTTTATATATTATATGATTTTCAAAAAGTCCACACATCAAAAGCAGTAAAATTTGGATATTATTTTTTATAAATTAAACAATATTTATTTCTGAGTTACTGGTTTTTTTTTTTTTAGATTACTTGATGTCTTAAGAATAGGTTTTTAAATCTGGTGATTTATAATACATGACTTTTCAATACTTTAAATTATATTATTAGATCGAGTTTAATTTTTAAATATTAATTATTAAAATATTAGATCCAGTGTAAGAGACATTTAGATATATCAAGTACAAATAATAATCTCTCTCTTGTACTAAAAATCTAATTTTAGACACCCACAGGACACATTGAGAACAAATATTTACTATTTAGTTATCAAGTAATTTCAAAAATTAATTGTGTAAATAAAATTATGCTCCAATTATGATTTGAAAATAAGTGGATATTTTGAATGGTGCAAGATGTCGTATGCACCCGGACCACGATGAGTTGCAGAAGGTGCATTAGATGTATAGGTACACCTGGTCCAGGCCCAAGCGTTCTCCTTTTTCACCCTCCCTCTCTTTTCCTCTTTTACGACTCCGATACCAATTCATCTATTCATCAAATTACCCCCCTTCTCTCTCCCCCCCTCGCTCCATGGAAACCCTACCCTCGAGCTACAAGGAGAACGACAACGACGACGAGGAGCCAATGTGGAGCGAAGCCCTCGACCACATCCCATCTCCTCCTTCTCCTCCTCCCTCCGCCGCCGCCGTCGCCGTCGCCGTCGCCGCCGCACACTCTTCTCCGCCGGAGGAACACCCCGAACCCCAATCCAACGGCCACGCCTACCCCGCCGGCGCCGACGATCCTCCCCCGCCGTCCGATGACGACGCCGACGACCCCGACGACGACGACGACGACGACGAGTCCGCCCCCGCCAGGAAGAAGCAGAAGCCCCTCTCCTCCTTCGCATCCGCCGCCGCCGCAGCCCCTCCTCTCCCCGCTCCTCCCTCCGCCTCCGCCTCCGCCTCCGCCTCGAAGAAGCCGAAGAAGAAGAGCAACAACGTGTGGACCAAATCCACCTCCCGCAAGGGCAAGAAGAAGCCCAAGCCCTCCCCCCACGCCCCCGCCCCGGAGGACACCGTCCTCATGACCCCGATGCCCCGCGGCTTCCCCGACCGCTCCGACGACTCCCCCGACGCCCGCATCTGCCTCTCCCGCGTCTACAAGGCCGAGAAGGTCGAGCTCAGCGACGACCGCCTCGCCGCGGGGAGCACCAAAGGCTACCGCATGGTCCGCGCCACCCGCGGCGTGATGGACGGCGCCCGGTACTTCGAGATCAGGATCGTGCGGCTCGGGGAGACGGGCCACACCAGGCTTGGGTGGACCACCGAGAAGGGCGATCTACAGGCGCCCGTCGGATACGACGGCCATAGCTACGGCTACAGAGATATTGATGGGACTAAGATTCATAAGGCCTTGAGGGATAAGTATGGGGACGAGGGCTACACAGAGGGGGATGTGATTGGGTGTTATATTAGCCTCCCCGATGGGGAGACGTATGCGCCGAAGCCGCCGCACCTGATTTGGTACAAAGGGCAGAGGTATGTCTACTCGGCCGACGGCAAGGATGAACCGCCCAAGGTAGTGCCTGGTGAGTTTCTTCCCTTGCCCAAAATCTTTTTTTTCTTGTTCTTTTTTCAGCTATTATGAATGTTTCCTTTTTGGTAACTTTTGAAGTGTTCGTGTGTGGTTGTTTTACCTGTTTGTGGTATTGGCTTTGTGATTATATTGATCAGTATTGTAGATTAGCTGCATTTGTCTTTGTGTGGATGAATGTTAGTAGAAGGGACTTTCTTCTTACTTTTAAGCTGTGAAAAAATCAGGGGGTATTGTGTAGTTCTGTTTGCAATTAAGTTCTCTTTAATTCTAAGCTGTAATAGAATCAGGGAGTGTTGCTAAATTTTATCTGTGAATCAAGTTGTTTTTGGAGCTGTTGACGAAGGGTTGCGATTTCACAGGAATTGACCATCAGCTTCCTACTCTTGTTATAGGTTATTCTTTGATTTTTCTACCAATTTTTTATACATTATCTAGAATTCAAATGCTGTCGTCGTTCTGCCTTTCAATATTGGCTCAACGTGTATTACTCGGGGATGGCATGGTATGGGCGGTGGTTCTAGAGTGCTGAATTGCTGTTCTACGGGTACTGTTTAGCGACAAAATAAGGGTTAAGATTTGTTGGAAAGAAGAGAACTTGTTCCCCATTTAAAATTTTAAATGTTCTTGTGCTCAGTTCCATTCTCAATCTGGTTTCAGAGCTTGCTTGGAGTTGAACTTTGTCTTGCAACTGCTGAAACATTTTGTAGTGAATTGTTTCATAATGAGTTGATTCTTATATTCCCCCTTTTCAGTTATGTAGTATTCTTCTGTTGTATTTGTTTGGACAAAAGAATGTTATTAGATTGTAGATCACTTTGTGGCTGAATAACTTTTTTTGAATTTGATCGCCGTAGAATCAAATCAGTCCTTAATCTCTTATTATTCCAACTCTGCAGGGAGTGAGATATCTTTCTTCAGGAACGGAATATGCCAAGGTGTCGCCTTCACGGACCTTTTCGGTGGACGATACTATCCCGCGGCGTCCATGTACACACTTCCTAACCAGCCCAACTGCGAGGTTCGGTTCAACTTCGGGCCTGATTTCGAGTTTTTTCCGCAAGATTTTGGTGGCCGTCCGACCCCCCGACCGATGATCGATGTTCCTTATCATGGCTATGATTGTAAGATTGACGGGCCTGTTGAAAATGGTGTTGCAGAGAAAACTAGTTAAATTCTGTCTTCTTTAAGTTTTGTTTTCTTTTCACTCTCGGGGAAGAGCAGAGATGAGGAGTGCTAGAAGAAGTCCTTTAAGTTGTACATTAGAAGGTGTAAGGCTGGTATATTAGCTGATTGCTGATTTTAACTTTTGCCTTTTCTATCATTTACTAACTTATTTTAAATCAAGAAGATTTCGGCAATTGAAGAGCATCATGTATTTTTTTTCTGAGAATTTCATGTGTTTGCATTAGGTAAATTAAGCCACTGGTAAATTTCACTTCAGTCGCCCTACTTCTATTTATCGCAATTGTCACTTGATCGAAACAGAAATCGAAGTCGTCAATTGCAATAAATTAATAGATGGTGAGCTAAGTGAAATTTCATGTTTATCTCTGTCATCAAATCTGTAATTTGCCCTGCTGACTTATTTTTGGAATTCTTTATACTGGAGTATAATCTAAACAAGAAAAATCAGGTTAAAAGCCTTTACGCTCCGTAAAAGCCATATTAACTCAAATATTGTTCTTCTTGTTTATAATTTTGTATTATTAGTGAGATGAGCTCACTTTTGATCGAGTACAATTGGGATTGCGGTTTTATATTTTAAAACTTGTTCTAATTAGTTGTTTCAGCAATTTCTTTCAGCCAAAAAAGTGTTGCAAAAAAGGTGGACCTCACACCATGCCAACACTTTTCCTTATCTTTTCCTATATAGATAGAAACAAATGCTTCAGCATCTGAAGCACCAAAATATCTCAGCAAGAGGAATGTGTGAAGCCTGAAGGAAGCCTACTAATGCACTGTGTATTGAAGACTCTGGTCTCCTGCTATTGTTACTACTGTTTTCTCTTCTTAGCAAGATCAACATATGGTAATGCATGTATGCTCCTTGAATTCCCCCTCCCCCTCCACCACTACCACTCTCTCACTCCCTCTCCACCATGCTTTGCTCTCAAAGCCCACACTCCAATTTCCCCAATCTCTGTCCTCGCCATCGTCGCCATCTCTATCTCTTCCTCCCGTCATCACCAACCATACCACTTCTCACCTCGTAGCGGTGCCCGAGGATTCTCAGGTAATCAGTGGGGTGAGTTCTCCGTCGCGGGCTTTTGGTGAAGAAATTGCGGAGGATAATAATACTGTGCTGGAAAGGAGAAGGAAAAGGAGGTGGAGGAGAAGGACGAGGAGAAAGAATGCTGATTTGTGCTCAGAATCGGATGACGACGAGGAGGATGGGAGAATGTTCAGTGCAATAGATCGATGTCGTTTTTCAAAGGTGGAGAAATCGAGGTATCTTACACGAAGGCAGGAGGCACAATTCTCTCTTTATCTCAAGGTTGGTTGTTCATCTTGGTATATACAAGCTGCAATTGTGATTTGCTTGCTATATGGTTTATCTGGTTTTAAAGCTGCTCGTTAATCACATAATTCTCACTTTCCAATAGAGAGATTGAGGAGAAAGAATACAAAATCTGATGACCCTTTCATTATGTGACATAGCTTTTCTGAGTCTATAAGAGTTATGAGCTGGTCGCAAACATTATATCCCAATGTAATAGGCACCGTGAAAGTAGACATGTATCATGTAAATGGTACATCACAGTTTCATAAATTAAATCTCAGTGTGATGGTCACTACCATAGGATTAAAACGAAAACTCTATTATCTCATCTTTTATACTAGAAAAGCAGTTGAAATAGTTACAATATATGTCTAAATGAGCGTATGCAGGAGGCGGCCATGCTAGAGAAAGAAAACAACCAAATGGGGGGGTTCACTTCAACAACATCAGCTGAGTTGATAAGGAGAAGCAGCAGAGACAAAGCATTGTTGAGAGCAAGAGAGAGTAGAGAGAGGATCATCCTCAGCTACAAGCGCCTCGTCGTCTCCATTGCTTCTACCTACCAGGGCAGAGGACTCAGCCTTCAAGACCTCATCCAGGTTAGTTATCCATTCTCTGAAAAACAATTCTAAGATTTGTTAAAAATATCAAATAGCGAGTTTTTTTTTATTTTATATATATCTCTACAAATATGCAAACTTGCACAGATACCTATGTCCCTGAAATTCCGATAGAATGAAGGATAACCAACTTTTTAAATGCAATATTGGCAGCATGTCGCCTATTTAACTAAGTTATCATTGGTAAAAGTTAAATCATTTAACAACATACTCTTACACTATAAGCTACTGTTGGACAAAGAAGGATAGTTGAGATATGTGGCCAAACATGCAATAATTTTCATACTATATTCGAACTAGCTTTGAATTGTGCTTTAATTGGAAACTATACGAATTGATCATATAATTTAAATGCTAATGTTGGAGCAATAGCAGGTTTCAGCTATCTGATTGTTTGGAATGTATTTCAGGAAGGTTGCATAGGACTTCTTCGGGGTGCGCAGAGATTTGATCACAAGAAAGGATATAAGCTCTCGACTTATGTCTATTGGTGGATCAAGCAAGCGATCGTCAGAGCCATCGTTAACAAGTCAAGGATTGTGAGATTGCCAGTAAGTGATTAATTTTTTAAAATTTTCATAGAATTTCTTAAATATTTGCTTCACATGCTCTAAACGTTTTCTTTTTTCCCCTTCTTCTGGTTATGTCCAATGACTAATAAGTGCATATCTAGCATTTGTGTAGGGTAGCTTGTGTGAGGCGATGAACAGAGTCGCAGAAGCTAATTCGGTACTAAGGAGGCGATTAGGGAGATGGCCTACTTACGAAGAAATCGCCGACTTTGTACATGTAGGTGTTTCTAGTGTTCGAATCATTAGTGAGAGGATTAGACATCCGATTTCGATCGATCAACCAGTGAACAAGGAAGGTTTGTCACTCAAGGTAAAAAGCTAATTTCTTTTCTCATTGCATCCTTGAAACAAAGGAAACAAATTTGGGTTAGTGCTTAATTTTTCTACAAGTGTTATGCAGTTTTCTTTAATTTTGTTTTTGTCCGGATTATTTGCAAACTATATATTTACGGGTTTTACTTGGCAACATAAAACGCAAATGCAGGAGTTACTTTAAGTTCATTTTATTTTGAATAATTGAGTATATGAACTAAGCAACTCAGGGAAAGTAAAAGAAGCGAAAACATAAAGATGCCAATTGCAGACTTATTATCCTATTATTTTCTTTATTCAATCTTTACTGCAGGAAATTATTCCAGGACCCGATGAAATACGACCGGAGACGATTGTCACAAAACAAATAATACTGGGGACTTTGGAGGAGCTTCTCAAGACGCTCAGTGCGAGGGAAGAACACATCGTGAGATTACACTACGGTTTGAATGGCGAAACACCGCGATCATGCGAAGAGATCGGGAAATTGATGAATCTTTCTAGAGAGAGGATTCGACAAATTCGTGGTAAGGCATTGGCAAGACTCAAGGAAGAGAAGGATCTGATAGAAAGCTTGTGGCAAAATTCTGTATAGAAATTTCATACAAAGTTATCCAAGTCATCAATTATAGGATCATTACAGGAGATTTATAAAATTGGAGAAGCCACAGCAGTATCAAGTTCATGCTCTTGTATAAAAGTTTCTTCGTTTATTTCTTGTACGCAACTATGTGTACAATGCAGAGTCATAGAAAAATGTCTCTTTGAACAAAATTATGTTTTCCTTTTCTTTTCTTTTCTTTTCTTTGTTTTTTTGGATGTTCCATAATCTAAGCATAATCTGTTAATAATAAACTAGAGTGGCCGACATCTACTTATACGCTCTAAGTTATTTCTCTATTGCTAAATAGTCCTTGAACAAACAAAAGCGCAATACTAATAAAATATCCCCGGACTCTGACGCGTAGAGGCAAAAATATAAGACATGGACCGTACTCACCGTGTCGTATAGTGTCAACAAGATATCAATACGATACGGTTCATGTACCCGATGACACAATTCAAAACTCTTTATTCTTTAAATTAGTAAATAATTTTCTAAACAAAATTCAAAAAAATTGATAAAGATATATAATAAGCAATTAGAATATTTTGGTGCTAAAAAAAATAAACATTTTATATCATTATGTGTCGATACACATGTACTTTTTGTAACCGGCACGCATCGGCTCCGCACGGTACACACTATGTCGTACCGTGCCGACAAATTTTCGGCCCAACCCAGTGCCACGTCATTTAAATCCTTACCCTGATGTGTTTGGATGAGAAGAAAGAACAAAGTCGAGATCCACGAAAGTCCTCGCGAATCATGGACTTTGAGAACATGCAGCATCTTATTCTTAGTAGGCGAAGGTATAACCGTACAAATACATCTCATCAAATTTAAAAACAAGATTTAAACGATGGACCAATGTGCTAGACGCAAAAGGTTAGGAACCTAATTACAAAAAATTGAAGTGTCAGTGTTAGAAACCTCCTAAAAAAAGGTTGGGGATTAGTATTGGCATTGGATATAAGGGTTCAGGGACCTGATTGCAATAGTTTTTGTGTCGGAAACTAAAGTGTGATTACTTGAACTGGTTGGGTACTAAAGTACAATTTACCCCTAACAAAGGGTTCTTCTAGTTCTACACACATACTACTCCTTTGGTGTGTGTGTGTGTGTGTGTGTCTCTCTCTCTCTCTCTCGACCATGAGCGGCGGCGTCGCGGCGATCCGCGGCGGCTTCAACCACCCGATGGGCGGCGACGGCGAGAGGAAGAAGCGCCGCGCCGAGGAGGAGGAGGACGACGACGAGGACAACGATGGGAGAGGCATGGACGCGTGGGAGCGAGCCTACGCGGACGAGAGGTCGTGGGAGGCGCTCCAAGAGGACGAGGCGGGGCTCCTACGGCCCCTCGACGCCAAAACCCTAGTCCACGCCCAGTATCGGAAGCGCCTCCTCCTCAGATCCTCCGCTCCTTCCTCTTCTCGGATCCAAAAGGGCCTCATTCGGTACCTCTACGTCGTCTTCGATCTCTCTCGGGTTCGTCTACGCCCTGTTTTTGAATCGAATCTGATTAAAACTCAGTAGATTTCAGTGAGAAGAAGCATTTGATTTGATTCAACTAGAAATGAATGTTGCTGTTCGGAACAAAATTGGAGTTGAATTTAATACGATATGTGTCTACTTTTCATAGACATATTGTTGAATAAATAGTTAGGGAGCTAGTATGTCTATTTTGCTAGGCCAGGTATTTTTGAGCTTTTGATACATTACAACTAACATCAAATGGATTCTTATCAATTCGACCTCAAATGACGAAATTTGATTGTATTATGTGAAATCCCGAGTCAATTGAAATCACATTAACTAATTTTTCTGAAATAAAACTATAATTCCATTTTCGTAGAATTCGTGGATTTGAGACAGCGGAATTGGGTGTTAGTTTTAGTCGTTGGTGTGATTCTGGTGGTATTGATTTATTTGGTGTGGCATGGAACCTTGCGTTATAAAGTTAGAAGACATATCTAGATAGGGAAAAGCGAGGGTTTTGGGTTTAACTATGCTTATCTTTTGTGTCTGAACCATAATTAGACCTCTTATTCATCTTGGATGAATTTGATATACCCTGCTTATCTATTACACACTTGTTTTCACACTAATTTTTAACTAATGTAGGCAGCTTCAGAGACAGATTATCGCCCTAGTCGAATGGTGGTGGTCGCTAAATGTGCCGAGGCGTTCATCAGGGAGTTCTTCGATCAAAACCCATTGAGCCATATTGGTCTCGTAACAATAAAAGACGGTGTTTCTCAGCGGCTAACAGATTTAGGAGGTAGTCCAGAGTCACAAATTAAGGCATTGATGGGAAAGCTCGAATGTTCCGGCGATGCTTCCTTGCAGAATGCCCTAGAACTTGTTCATGGATATCTGAGCCAAATCCCTTCTTACGGCCACCGCGAAGTCTTAATCCTGTATTCTGCTCTCAATACCTGCGATCCAGGGGATATAATGGAGACAATTCAGAAATGCAAGCAGGCTAAGATTAGGTGCTCAGTTATTGGCCTAGCAGCTGAGATCTTCATATGTAAGCATTTGTGTGAGGAGACCGGAGGATCCTATACTGTGGCTTTGGATGAGGTAAGCATCATCTGCTTGTCCCGTTACCTTTGGTACAGATTGATTCAAGAATAACATTAATGGGGACACAATAGGATAGTAATGTACAGAGTCAATTAATTTTGGTAAAAATGTATGGGGGCACCCTCAACTGTAGGCCATTTTGAGTTACACTGCCCTTTACCATTGTTGTTGTTGTTGTTGGTACCTTCTCAATTTTTTCTTGTTTTGATTGGAATTATTTCCATCAAATAATGGCTTTTTTGGCAGTTCATTCTTATTATTATCAGAGCCTATAGTTCATCAGCTGAAACTTAATCAACATGAAGAAAGTTGATGGGTTGCCAATAGAAAAAGCTGGAGAGTCTACTTCAAATCTTCAAACATATTGAGTTTTCTTACGTCAAAATGGCCTGTAGCCTATAGTCCATCACCTGTACATATAGAGGGATAACAGTAGTGTTTGCACGGAAACTGTACCAATGAGCGTTGGAATAGTTGTTCTTGAGTTATCTTAGAACAACCCTGTCTGACTGTAACACATATTACCATCGACTTTTTACTTTGTTTAGCAAAACAAGGGGGATAATTTGAGTTGTCCTGTTGTGTGCGAGACTAATGTAGCCTTTCTGAATATGTGCACACTATATTGAAGTAACATGACATATATTTATCCTTGCAGTCACATTTCAAGGAATTGTTACTGGAGCACGCTCCTCCACCCCCTGCGATAGCAGAATATGCTGCTGCTAATTTGATCAAGATGGGGTTTCCACAAAGAGGGGCAGAGGGTGTTATCTCTATTTGTTCATGCCACAAGGAAGTAAAGGTAGGTGGTGGCTATACTTGTCCGAGATGCAAGGCCCGTGTATGTGAGCTGCCAGCTGAGTGTAAAATTTGTGGATTGACGCTTGTTTCTTCTCCTCACCTTGCGAGATCTTACCACCATCTTTTCCCTGTAACACCATTTGATGAAGTATCATCTATGTTTTCAAGCAAATTGAATCAGAAGGTACCGCAAACTTGTTATAGTTGCCAAGACAGCCTCGCCGGCCACGGTAAGCATAGATTCTTAGAGTTCTTAATGTCATACCTTAGCTTATATGCAGACATAATTTCGTGCATGCTGCATACATGCATACATACAGACATTCAATGAGGCATCCTCCGTGTTTTTGGAGCTTGTTATGTGGATATCCATTAAGAGGTCTCAGCATTGTCCCTTTTAATGGTTGATTCGAGGTGTTTTGTCTCTTTAACAGTCAAACATGATTGGAATTTGGTCAACTTTTGTTACAGAGAGTTATTGGATGTCTAGATCAAGAATAATCGGTCTAATTTCCCATTGGGCGATAGTATACTATGCTTGAGAAGCATGTTCAATTATCGCTCTGCAAATTTCAGCCCAGTTGGTGCATGGGTTAAAGAGCTCCAAAGCTTACGAAATTTCGTATCTTGATATTTCAAACAGCTTAAATCACATTTAACAGTATGACTCATTAGCCTCCAAAAGTATCAGCCGAGTTCTTCTTTGTCGTCGTCGTCTTCTTTTTTTCAGCCCTTCATCAACGAGTGCCTCCTTTTATTTTGTTTATTAATCATTGAAGTTTCTCTGTTCTAGTATTCTGCTGTTCGACCGAAGCAGTGGACATGAATCACCAAACTGACTCATTTAAGTTCTTTTTAATAACTGCGAATTCTTTGCAGGGAGCAAATCCAATCTCCACGTTACCTGTCCGAAGTGCAACCAACACTTTTGCCTCAACTGCGATATCTACATTCACGAGAGCTTGCACAATTGTCCCGGTTGCGAGAGCCAACGCAGCTTGCCTCTGTAAGAGCTTGAATTATTTTTTTCTTCTTTTCTTTTTCTTTTTTTCTTTTTTTCTTTTAAATTTAATGTAGCATGGGGACGGCTATTTATTTGATGCCACCTTAAAGAAGCCAGAATTAAGAGCCAATGTAATTTGACCAACTCAATGTTGTTGGTTTAAAGGTTGTATTTATCACTTGCTGTTGCTAGAGCTGCTCCAGTTTTGGGTCATAATCAACCGATGTCCAAAATATACTTGAAAATTTTCCTCTCATCTTAGTGAGTAATTTATTTTGCTAAAAGCACATATCATTTTCTTTGTTTTTGGTGAATTTGCCTTTAGGCCCCTAAATTAAACGCCTGAGGCAAGATTTAAATGAATAACCGTGGTAATATCTCAAACAACTGAAATTGTTGCGTTCCTCTGAATCCCAAGAACAAAACATCGAAGATGTGAAGTATTTGTTATAAACTTGAAATCTTATAAATAAAGGGACTTTATTTTTAAATTACACACTCGTCGGCATGAGCCCAAGCTTTAAAGAAAAAAATAAGAAAAATCATTAGTACAGAATGAGTCAAAAATACATATATAGCAAATCAATTCAGAGCTGGACTTGCCACTCAATTCTTAAGCAGCTGCAATCAAATACTGTTTTGACTCTGTTCAGAGCTGCTTCTCTATGCTGCAAAACCGGATTTACAGCATTTTCTTCTGTCTTTTTCCGCGACATCTTCCTGGAGATGCTCTTCCACATGGATTCAAACTTGCACGCTAAGATCAAAGGAAAAAAGTCGAAATCAATAAGCATGAATGTAGTCCCCTAAATGATGCAAAAAGCTAACAACATCAATTGTCAAGTAGTTTCCGAAACGAAGTTGAAACTGCAAATGATGCAATACTAAAAGATACATACATGAGACTTAAAACAGAGAAGAACAGAGAAGAGATCTTATTATTTATTACCTTCGCTGCGGTCTGCGAATCCTCGGACGATGCATGCAAGAGACCAAGGCCTTCCTGCAGAAGCAGCTTTCGCCCCGCCTTTGATCTCGCCATTATGTTGTTTCAAACTGGATAAGCATCATTTTTTTTTCCCCCCTATTCAATGAATCATATTTGGGGGCAATATGCAGTGACAGATGTTTGTAAACATGCAATTTTTGCCAACCAACATTTAAATATTTAAAACAAGTGTAAATCACGTGAGATAATCTAATCAAATTGGTTAAAAATGAATGTCATGCTCAAATTAAAGGATACATTAATCTAAGTCTCTTTTGAAATTGCGTATAGGTGAGGAAGCCTCCATACATTGTCTTCTTTTTTAAAAAAAATTTTTTGCCAAAATCTTTGGAAATTACGTGAATTACCACTACCATTAAATAAACTACTAAGATTTTATTTAAGTAAAATTAACACAAAATTCTAGTAGATCCAATTCATTGAACAAACAAAAAAGAAAATACGCACAAATTCGCAGAGAAATAAGAGGGGAAAAAAAAAAGAGATCGAAATTACCGGCGCACGAAATTCGTGGTGACCCCGACGTAGGAGCGCTTCAATCGGGAGGAGAGGATGAGGTAGACGCACCATTCGCTTTTAGGGCATCGGCTTCTTCGTCCCCCGCGACCGGGGGAGAGAGACGAGGACGAGGGAGAGGAAGCGGCTTTTGGCTTCTCGGAGATGGCGGTGGGAGAAAGCGCTTCTGGGGGAAGCCGATGAGATAGGGGTTTGGTGGATCGGAACCGCGTCGAGAGCTTCCTCATCGATCGAACGACACAAAGGATGGATTTTTCTTTTTTTCTTTTTTCTTTTTTTTTTAAAAATTTTATCTCACGGTTTCTTCGTTTCAGGTTAATTGCTTTTGGCTTTTCGGAGTCGGAGCGAGCAAAAGCGCTTTTCGGAAAGCTGATGAGGAACTTTTGGTGGATCGGAAAAGCGCTCTGGTTAGGTAATAAAAAAAAATCATTTTTTTTTGTTTGATTTCACTTCTAATTTTATCCCCCCAAACAAAACAAAAGAAAAAAAAAACAGCTACTTGAGTTAGACTAAGGGCCTGTTTGGCAACCGTAGGAATTTAAAATAGAGTTTTATATTTTACTGTAATAGATTGGTACAAAAACTTTAAAACTCTATAATTTTTTACTCCGTTTTTTATTGTTTGGTTCAAGTCCGGAAAAAAATAATTTGATGTAAAAAAAATAAATTTTTGGTGTTTGGTGGAGGGCGGAGGGCGGCTGTGGAGGACGGCGGCGGCAGCGCCGGCGGTGGGGGCGGCGGAGGGCCGCGGCAACGACAGAGGAGGGGGGGGCGGCGGTGGTGTTGGAGGCGGAGGGCGGTGCGGCTAAGGGCGGAGGGCGCAGGGCAGCGGCAGAGGGCGGCGATGGCGGTGGAGGGCGGCGGCAGCAACGGAGGAGGGCGGCGGCGGAGGGCGGTGGCGGCTGAGGGCCGAGGGCAGCGGCTGAGGGCGGCGGTGGCGGCGGTGGCGGCGGAGGAGGGCAACGGCGGCGGGGGCGGCGGAGGGCCGCGGCAACGACAGAGGAGGGGGGGGGGGGGGCGGCGGCAGTGTTGGAGGCGGAGGGCGGTGCGGCTAAGCGGAGGGCGGAGGGCGGAGGGCGGAGGGCAGCGGCAGAGGGCGGCGATGGCGGTGGAGGGCGGTGGCAGCAACGGAGGAGGGCGGCGGCGGAGGGCGGTGGCGGCTGAGGGCCGAGGGCAGCGGCTGAGGGCGGCGGTGGCGGCGGTGGCGGCGGAGGAGGGCAACGGCGGCGGAGGGCGGCGGTGGCGGCGGTGGCGGCGGAGGGCGGTGGGACAGCGGCGAAGTCGAGGAGAAGGAGGTGGTGGAAGATGTAGGGAGCAAGAAGAAAGAGGTGCAATGAGTTCTCTGGAAAAAAAAAAAGTGGTTTGTGCTCTTTTTTTTTTCCTCCAGAAAAACTCCGTTTTGAGTCTATTACTCTGTTTTTTCTACAATTCCAAAAGTCATCCAAACAGGATCATTGTAATATTTCAAGAGTTGTAAAAAATACACTGTAAGTTAGACTATTACTCTGTTTTAGGGAGTATCCAAACAGGCCCTAAAAGTATGATTCATGTGTTTATAATGGTCTCCTTGAGATTTGCTCAAACTCAACTCAGCAAATTCTACAAATAGGCTAGATTTGAGCCAGATTGGAAACCAATTTGAAAATCACAACCCAAATGCACCACGGTTGTGCTTTTTCTAACTCGGTTTTCCCTTCAACCTATGTTTTCATTATCTGTATTCTACTTTGCAGCAGAATTAAAAATATAAAATTATAATATTTATTCTGAGACTAATTTATTATTATTTTTATTTTATTATAAATAAAAATTTAGTTGTTTAATTAAATATTGGCTAAAATTTAGGTCAAATCAAAGCCCATGGCCATGGCTAAATCCAAAAGCATCCCCGCTGGCCAGCTTGTTTGTCCGCTAGTCATGACATGGCGGTGAACCAAAGCACGTTTACCACAAGCCATGGTCTCTTCTTGGAATTCAAATACATACACATATATACATATACAAATAGCGTGTTAGGTACGAAGTATATAATTACGTGCTCTATCATCTATGTAGATGTTGTGTTTTACTCTCTCTTTCTTTTTTAAGAAATTTGTTTTTAGTGTTTTGGTTGATACTCCAAATTAAACACTGCACATGGAGCTGTACATGCTGTGCTGGTCCTTCTTCTAACCAGGAGATCCGGTTGGTCGGCCACTCCGATTCGAAAATGATCACACCTTTGTTATTTTTTGTTATTTTTACTTCTAAGGAGTCAAAACCTACCGACTGTCCCTAGTACAAGTGGTAAAGAATTTGGTGGTTGGTATCTGAGGTTCCGTGTTCGAATCTTAGTTGATTCATATTTTCAGTTAAATTTATTTTTAAAAAAAAATAAACGAAGCGGGTAGCATGCTACTTTTCTCTCTCTCTCAAAAAAAAAAAAGTCAAAACTTTGTTAGTTTCTATCCAACATGTTGATCTAATAAAAAATGATTTAAAGTAATTTTAATATCATGAGCATGAAGATTTAATTGATTGAAAGATCGATCCGACTAGACATACTGAACTATCTCATGTGGCCCAAAAGATCGATTTGATAAATAACACTTCAGAAAATAACCTTAACAATAGATACAGTTCACCAATCATATCCAGCGGAGTTGGCTAAGGGTTCAGACTAAACTCTAAGCCTTTTTAGTTTACTAAATACTCAGCTCTGCTCAAACAATACTCTTTTTTTTCGAAGCTCTAGGTTAAACTGACCCACATCATCTTATTAAGTAAGAAAGGTTTCAAATCTTTGTGAAAACAGTGAGGGGGGGTCCAAAAGCAACAAAATATGATGTCTTCAAAGAGAAAACACAGAACAAGAAGGCATCTACTACTTTCCCAAAACCCACTCTTCCATAACAACTTTCCATCATTCCTGTATTTTACAATCTCTGCACCAAATCTTTTCATTTCTAACTTCTTAGGCACAACAAAATTGGATTCCCACAACACCACTGTCTCCATATATACCCCATCTTATTCCCTATATCTAATCCATATCAAGGATAAGAGAAACAAGAAAAAAGAAAAAAAGAACAGAGAACCACCAACATAAAATTAGAATTAGAAAAAAAAAAGGAAAAAAGAAAATTGAAACTTTTTTTAAAGTATTACAATCCTATCCTATCTTTCAAAGAAAAGCCTTGGCCTTGTCCTCTCAGGTAGAATATAATCATCTATTTGCTTTCTTTTGCTGTTACTGCTCTCATTGTTGCTTTCATTGCAGGTGATGGTACTCCCACTGTTGCAATCTTTAGATTTCCCCTTTAGTAAGTGGGGTTTGAGTCTGCTCATGTCAGAGAGCTGCACTGGTTTCAGAAAGAACTCATCTGCTCCTTCCTCCAAGCATCTGATCCAGTAAAAAAATAACCAATTAGTTACTAGTTGGTGGTTAATTAAATTATATTTCTTTTGGACCCAAAGGATAAAGTGATTCATTATGATGTACTGGTCTGAATGAAATAATGAGAAGATATTGCATTTGATTAAGCTACTGGCCTAATTGAACCCAAAAAAAAGCTTTTGATTAAGCTTATGGTTAGGCTTTTTCTTTGACTATTAGTATTAAGCATAGAACCAAGTCTAATCATAATTTAAACCATTTTTTTAACTTGAAAAGAGATGATAATAAAGATCCTGAGACTAAGTTCTACCTTCAATTTATTGTCATGGGGGGCTAAAGTTGACTTTGCAGGAAGGGTCACTACTGATTAGAAAAATTAAAGCCTCTACCACACAATTCATCTGATGTTCTTTATTTGCAATTCTAAAAGAAAGAAATTCTTTCTCCTTCTTCAGTATCTAAGATCAGAAAAAAAAAAAAATTCAAATTAAACCAGGGGTTTAAAATTTCTTTTTTCTATTTTTTTTTTGTGCTGTTTTTGCTTCAATTTATGCTATTCTACCAATTATCATGAGATCATAGGAGCTTTGTAGTGATTACTGAGCTCACCTGTTAATCCTGGAGGGCACATTCTCAGATGACATGATCACAACTGGAATGTCTTTAAGAGATGAAGACTCCTGAATTCAGCAATTAAAAAAAGAAAAAGAGAAAAAACCCCAATTAGGCCTTTTCTTTTCTACAGAAATAAACAGTCAAGAAAATAAAACAAAAAACACTGCAACATCTACCTTAATCTTCTTCAGAAGATCATAACCAGTCATTCCAGGCATGCAGTAGTCTGTGATGATCAAATTCACCTCAATTTCCTAAACCAAAAAACCCCAATTTTACTTCATCAGAAAACTTAGCTACTAATGACCATCAATTCAAACAAATCAAGGAGCAAAAAATCAATAAAAAGTTAATTAGCTCTTGCAATTTTTGTCACCTGTTGATTAGTAGGATAAGATAGTGTGTTTGTTTGGTCATCCTGCAGGCCCAGAAGCGCAAGAGCTTTGGTTCCAGAATCCACAGTAGTAACTGAATCAAGCAGAGAAAAATCAACCCAAAAGCCCCAGAAAAAAAGTACAAAAAAAAATAAAATAATGAAGAGTGCCAACAAAATTTACCTTGGTAAGAAGATGTCTTGAGGAGCCTCTCAATCAACTTCCTATCTGAGAGGCTATCATCCACAGCCAATACATGGAACCGGGTATCTGTTGCAATTGCCATTGCAGCTCTAGAGAGAAAGAGATAGAGAGAGGGGAAGAGAATAGTAGTGGGGGAGGTGAGAAAAGAATAGTAGTGGGGGAGGTGAGTTTGGTGTGGAGTTGCTTTTCTTTTATAAAGGATTCCTTTGGAGATATGAAGGGCCCAGCAAAATCCCACAACAAGGAAAGCAAGATCAGACCAGATCTTCTCCATATCTTTCCTAAGAATTGACTCTTCTCACCAGTGGAGCCATAATACTACTTTGAATTGGAGAGTAAGCAAAGAGGGGCCATCACTTTCCTTTTTATTATTTGTTTCTTGTTTTCTCTTGTGTCCTGTTGCTAGCTGACTCCCCTCCTTGTTGGGTCTTTTTCCTTTGCAAGTGGCCTGCAATTATGCCTGCTAGATTTGTTAGATAAAGTGGTTGGGGAATAGGATATGTGGAGATATGCTCATTTGTAAATTAATTAATTAATTAATTAATTAATTGCTTAATCAGATATTAACCAAGTTCCATTTGATATTCGCGATTATTTAAAAGAGCTTCCCTAATTGACGACCCATAATGCTTATGTCTACTAGTTTTCATGTTGGATCGGCCTTGAGATTCAGGTAAATGATTCACGCGCAATTTTATTTTTTTTTTGAGATAAAGGTAGCACGCTACCCATTTTATTCGTTTGAAAAATAAATTTTACTATAGATATTGAGGCAACGAGGCCTCGAGTGAGTCAGACAGCTACAGAAGCAAAGAAAGAAACTAGCCCCAAATAAATTTTTAAAAAAAGGATTGCAGCCCTCCCTCAATAAAACATGTCGTTTAGAGCTGCAAAATTCAGTCCATTTTCTTATTATTTTACGAATTCGTCTAATAGCCTATAAGGCGTCGAAAGATTGATTCCTAAAAATCACATTGTTTCTTTCACGCGCAAATATTAAAACACCATTTTTTAGCTGAATTCAATATTTTGATACCACTGAATTGCGAATTAAGAATTTAGCTGTGAGGGCAATTTATTAAGCAGGCTAGATCTTTCTAAACCCCAATTAAAGAAGGGGCAAAGAAGAAAAAAAAAACAAAAACATGAAAGACTTTGAGCCACACTTAGACCCCACTGTACTCAAAATCCCTCAGCCATGTGCTATTCTTTAATGAGGTTGTTACCAAGAAAAGAAAATTAAATAATTATGGCAATTAAACCCCAAGTAATCTGAAACCTGTGGATACTCAGGATTGGCAATGAGAAGAATTAGGTGAGCAATGCCAGAGAAAAAGTGATCTTGTGGCCCCAAGGATCAGAGCAAGGATGGGAAATGTGTTGTGGACTGGGGATTCATACATTCTCTCTCTCTCTCTCTCTCTCTCTCTCTCTCTCTCTATATTTTGTGTACAACCTGTGTGGAATGATATCATAGAGTCTTTCCCCATATCTGGAAGAGATCAGCTGATGGGTGCTGCTGCAATAGCCAAGCAATTTTCTTGTTCTCATCCTCCATGTCTCCATATCCTAGGAAATCCTCTCCATGATCTCTCTTTATATTTCTCAGAATTATTAATTGCATGGACCTTGGCACCCAGGCCAAATGTAACCATCTCCTCTTTTAGAAAGTACTGCTATAGATGTTCTAGAATGTCATTCTCATATACTGACGATGTTCTGAATACTGTAACACGAAAAAATTTAATTGGTTATTGCTGCATACTTTAAAAGTGTCATATTAGATTGTCAACACAATAATAATATATAACGATAATATTATGAAAAAATTTTAAAAATATTTAAAAATTAAAAGTAGAGATGTGATGGGCTGCCCTTGACTGATTTGATAGCCCGAGTATAACGACCCGACCCGCTAGCAATAATAATTCGTTGAACTCAAACCACCGGCCCAAAATACTTAAGCTCAATTATTATTACTAGCGTGCGAGACCTCATATATTCCGATCAGAATCATTTTTCCATCCGATGTGGGACTATTGGGGCGTTACAAATTTTTCATGTTTAGACCCTGACGTCTTCGTCAGGTCCAAATCCGATAACAGACGAACAGACCAGGACCAGAATTACCAGGCGATGTAAAATTCTAAAGGTGGTTCCTACGAGGTTCTATCCCGCATAGCACTTAACTCTCACACTTTCGGCTGGTTTTCGGCTCTGATACCAATTATAACGACCCGACCCGCCAGCAATAATAACTCGTTAGACCCAAACTACCGGCCCAAAATGTTTAAGCCTAATTATTATTACTAGCGTGTGAGACCTCATATATTCCGATCAGAATTATTTTTCCATCCGATGTGGGACTATTGGGGCGTTACAAACTCCCCATGTTTAGACTCTGACGTCTTCGTCAGGTCCAAATCCGATAACAGACGAACAGACCAGGACCAGAATTACCAGGCGATGTAAAATTCTAAAGGTGGTTCCTACGAGGTTCTACCCCGAATAGCACTTAACTCTCACACTTTCGGCTGGTTTTCGGCTCTGATACCAATTATAACGACCCGACCCGCCAGCAATAATAACTCGTTAGATCCAAACCACCGGCCCAAAATACTTAAGCCTAATTATTATTACTAGCGTACGAAGCCTCATATATTCCGATCAGAATTATTTTTTCATCTAATGTGAAATTATTGGGGCGTTACACCGAGAGTCTCCCTCTCTCTTTCCATAGTTGATCATATTTTGCTAAAATGTACGTTATTCATACGTTCTCGTCTATAATATGAATATTTTTTTTGTTGTTTCATAGTAGGCATCAACTGTAGTTAAAAAAATACCTAGGCAGGAGCAAAGCATTTTCCTATATTATTATATGTTTCCATCACTAGCTTATGGATTGTAGCACTGAAATCAAAGAAGATCTGATATTTGGTGATGGTGACCAAATCCTTCCTTACTAATCAAGGGAAAACAGGTAAGCAGATACTGTGGAGAGCCAAAGAGTAACAGGGATGGAGATTCTATTCTGGTACACTAACCTAGTCTAGTGTGGGAAAGTGATAGGAAATGTTTACCTGGTCCTATTTTCTTTCTTGTGAATGAGTGTATTAAAAAAATAGCTTACCAAGATTGACCACCAAGTATTCTTGGTGCCACTTTCTGTCTCAAAGCAGTGCAATTGTTAGGTGAAATCACATCTAATTTAATTCTTATTTGGTATCATTAGATTTTACTAACAAAACACTAAATCTTCACATGACATGAATATGTTAATCCAAAAATGATACAATCATAATATAACTATTGTACAAATTATTTTTTGAAAGATTTACTGTTTAGCGACAATTCTGAAAACGATACGAACAACCTAACTTCTGGGACAAGTCTATTTCAGAAAACAGCAGTCGCATAGTTGGCAATCAAAATGTCTAAGACTTTTGTTATAGCAGGAAGTTAAACTTAGAGATCTTGTTTGATATTATTTTTCCTTTTTTTTGGTTTAATTAGATTTATATTCTACCTGATTTTGCTTGTCAGACACTAAAACCCAATCATTTCCAAAAGCCATCACTGGCATAGGCATAGGCATAGGCTTAGGCATAGGCATAGGCTTAGGCAGAGGTGGAGACACTAGGAAAAGCAGATCCTGGTTTTCCATAAGATCCAAGTTAGGCTTGGGAGTGTAACCTTTGAAAATGAACTCATTCCTACTCTTCTAGATATGGAATAATAAGGTGTGCTTCAGTAAGCAATGGTCAAATTGTTGCCAAAATTTTGAAATAGAGTAGAAAGCTAATGCATTATATGTTCAGGGCATGAATCAAATCAAACCAAACCAAACAATACTAGCAAGATTCCATGCAAGTAGAATATGTTCAATAGTTTCTGGTTCACCACCACACATTGTGCAAGAGAAATTCAGACCTTTTAGTCGCTTACTGATATTGAACTTTGCTGGCATTGCATCACTAATACACCTACAAAGAAAGTTTCTTACTCTGAAAACGAGACATTTGCGTCTTCATAGTGTTCTCCAAAACTTAGGAAGAAGTAGACCAGAAGAGGATCCAATCCAACTGTTATATATGATCTACCAGTTTGAAGGCAAACTTACAAACTGTTTGGTCGCGCGCGCAAATCGCGCGAAAGGGGGCACTGGGGAAAGCCTTGATATCTGAGCTTTCCCCAGAAGTGCGCAGCCAAACAGGCCCTTAGTTGAAAATAGTCCATTATAGGATTAGCACCAAACTAGCTTGTCATTCCACCTGACTGAAAGGTATAACTGTATAAGGAACCACAACTTTCTGCAAAACAAGGATACAATATTTTTCTTTTTTCCTAGTGATGACAACATAAAGAATGCAAACAGTCTATCATCTGTTGGCCCATTGAAACTTTGGCCCAACCCAAAAAGGCCCAAAACGCAAAGCCTAGTTCGCCTTTTGTAGGCCCAATCACGAATAAAACATCTTTTCTTAAAATAAAATACTATGATAGAAACTCATGTGTAACCATAACATTAAAGTAGCAAGGTGGAACCTTTATATCCCATATAACCCAAAGTTCAAACACAGTTTTTGACTAATATTGGAATAAAACACACTAATCGTCGATAAGAAGACGATATATAACCATGTACCCAGAACATAGTAATAAAAAAAAAAAAAAGAAGGAAAACCATAGTCCTAAGAGCAACAATCCCCAACATCATCCTAATTAAGCTAGGTGGTATGTCACTAGGTAAAAATATATAGGTAGAAATGCATATGGAGAGACAATGATCATCAATTCCCAGCTAAAGCAAGGAGAAAGTTTTTGTAGTCCCCGGAAGTCTCCTTGCCTATTGCATGCTCAAGAGCAACATTAACCCTTTTCTGAAAAATCTCCTTGATCACCTTGAGATCCTTCTCCGCGCGCGTGACGATCACACGAGTAAGCGCGCCTTCGTCGGTTCCCGATTTGTCTATCGCATTGCGGAGAACCTACCAAAAAGAAGAAAAACAAGCGAATCAAATATACACATGTACAACTAGTAAATCGGTTCACATGTTTGTTTACCTTTGCAAAGTATTTCTTAGGATTGGTGATAGAACGAATCGCTGTTCGTAGCGCCAGTGCAAAATCATTTGGAGTTTCACTAGTCAAAGCCTGATCATAATCACAACATAAATTCAGTTACAAAAACAAAAAAGTTCTTGATCATGATTTTATAAAGGCCTAATTTGGAATAAAGGGAATTAGAATCCACAACCTTGGTGATGGAACCGCCGTATTCGTCCTTGTAGCGGTTGAACGTCGCAATAAGCTGCGCCTTGCTCCTTGTACCCAAGATTCTAATAATTTCCTCATGATTAAAGGCCCCCTTTGTGATAGCCTCATGAAGAATCTTTGCCTCTGATTGAGCTAAGTTAGCATTTATCTCCTCACCGTTGTATCGATACGTGCTCACTAGTGCAAATAGAAGCTGCAATGTATAGTTCAAATAACAACAGTATAAGTGGTTCCATAAGTTCCCCATTAAACCGGACAAATTTAGCCGTCCAATTAAGTGAGAATTTGAGTGAAGAACTTAAAGTTGCATCAGACTACAAACAATAGGAACTCAATTGTAACAGTTGAAAAGGTGTTATGTCTCTAGAGATCATACTGTGCGAAAATCTCCGGTGGTGTGCGAGGCAATATCTTCTTCCAAAGAATGTTTGTAGCGCCCTTGGTACGCTCGCTTCACAGCCAAGAGCTCATCAGGGGAATTCACACTCGCGATCTCAATTATTACTATGTAATCCACATTCGTGCTCTTCAAAGCAGCATTAGCCATGATAGCTTCTCGCTCGACCGGATCGAATATCCATCGATAAACCGCCCTCTACAACACAAAATACAAGATGACGGTATAAGAATGCGTGTATTGTTAAAAATGGAAGGTTGTGCGCCAACATCCGGTTCCTACACAAACCGATACCTCGAAGTCGCCGGAGAGTTCAGACTCGAGCCGCTTGATCAAATTTTCGTTGTATTTCTCTTCGTACGCCAACGCGATTTGCTTCCTCTGAGCTGCATCTCTGTGTGCTAATACAGCTATCACCGCCTTCTCGTCAGTTCCCCATCCTATAAAATGTCACCGAGGAAAAATTAAGAACATAAATATTATCCTTCTAAATTATTCCTCGTTTGATCAACAGTTGGTAATAAGAAGTGGCTTGCGCACTATTTCTCCTTAAGATGAAAATTCTTTTATCATGAAGTTGACAACAGAAGCTCAAAGATGGCATCACGAATAACACTTCGCCCCTGCTGACCATGTTTCTGCATCAGGCATGGTCTTGATCTACATGAAGTTGATTCGGGTCCGACTCAAATGTTATTTATGGTTAGTTTCAGACCGCGTCGTGTCAACTTACACAGGTGCGAATCCGGTTAGCCCAAAAAAGATCTGATGAATTCGAGTTGAGAATTGTTTGAAAATTGAAAATAAGTGGTGATTAGCTACCAAATGGTTCAAGAAAATATAGATAATTCTCTCCATTAGATGCCAAAAGAGTTGTTATATATTCACCTAATTCTCTTAATCATGTAATCCAAAAATTGCTTAACCACAGTAGGTTATTTCCGGAGTAAACAGAGCAGGAAAAATGGACATGTTGGTGAGTGGAGTGGTTGAGATCTCTATTAATTTTAATATAGGATAGGAATATAGGATAATAGATAAATTAACTAAATTTTCAATATAAAACTAAAAGTTTAATTCACATGTATTGCCATAGTTTAGAAGGTAACGCCCTCTATAAATAACAATATTGAACAGGGCAAAACAGGACTATATTAATCTTCTTATATGCAATTTCAAAATGTAGCACAAAGAGACATCTCAATTGCTGCATAAAATCAAATTCAAATTATATTGAGCATCAACTTGCTATGGTTCGATAACAATTAATAAAAGCCACATTCATATTAATAGGATTCTAAAATTAACAAAAGTAGACGAATCATGCATCCAATGTTCACACTAGCATATAATGCACCAAAAGAGTCTAAAAAACATGCATGGACAAAACAAGAAACTAAGCTGATCAAGATAAAAAGAAATGTCGCCGATCGGCTCGAACAAACCCAACAGCTTTAAACTGCTAGATGGAAAAATCCATGTAAGTTTTTTTCATCGGATGACGGAGATCCGAGTCCGCAGGAGGCGGTGGGATTCACATTGCCCTTAGTTTTTTTTTTTTTTTTTTTTTCGTTTCGAGACCTAGTTACCTCGTATTGTAGCTTAATTCATCATCCTATTGAATGAAGCGATAGCATGCTACCATTCTCTCTCAAAAAAGAGAAAATTCCATGTTAGTTATATATATATACATATTCAAGACTATTGATTCCATTCGATGTGGAACTAATATTGTTAATATCTGTCACAATTTTCAGATCATTTTAAAAAATGTGGGATCCTAAGAATGTGTCATATTTATTGATCATTTTTTTAAAAAAAAAAATAGCAAACTATCCATTTCATTCATAAAGAGATCGCATATATATTACTTTTTTCTTTTTTTAAAAAAAAAATAGCATACTATATATCTGCTTTATTTTTTTAAAATAAACTCAGCAAAATATGTCAAACAACTAGACTTCGAGTACTAACTATCAAGCCCCTAACCAGCTACGCTCGGCTAGGTACTTTTGTTAGCATAAACACGTGTATCTCTTCTCTCAATGCAATTGAGAGATCAAACTAAAAGTCTATATATACATCCTCTCAAGAATATGCTATGAATATTTAGAGAGAGAAAGAGACCTTGAAAAGCCTTCCTCAGCTTCTCAGCATCTTCAATAGGAGAAGGAACGGGATCAGGAACACTAAGCGTGGCCATGGCAAATTACCCACAAACACACTTAATTACTCTCTCTCTCTCTAAAACAAGAATATCAATGCTATATATTGGCAAAGACTCCTCTACACATAAGGCCAATATATATAGACAACAAAGAGAGAGAGAGAGAGAGAGAGAGAGAGAGAGAGTACAGAGTGGTGCAACGCATGACCTCTTCCGCTCATGAAACTGGCCCCATTGCTTTGAACGTAACGCTTGCTGCCGGTCACCTCGGTTATTGTGGAACGTAAATTTTTACTGCCTACACCGGGTCTTTGAACCTTCGTGGCCCTCTATTCTATCTTTCTGTTTTTTTAAATTTCTCTTGAGCTATTAGTATTGTACTGATTCGAATAAACTAACAAGAGAGAGTAATGGACGAGGATCATGATAAGACTATATGGCTGAATATGTTCCAACATTACGTACAAATTAGATTTAATGATTAGAAAATAATAGAATTATTTTATCGAACTAAATTTAATAATTATCTCATGTTGTGATCTATGATGTCCTTTAGTTATCTTATTCTCTCCAATTCGACCTTACGTGCTAAAATGAGACGATCTCTACTGTACAATGAGTTATAGTTTTTTTTTTTGTTCCCCTACTTGGATGCGGAATAGTTGGACAAAAAAAAACTAAGAGATTGATATGAAAAGCAGATGACGGTGCGGTGCATGAGTGCTGACGCACTAGGTGCATGCAGATTGAACTCTGGAAATTAAGGAAGATGCCCACTGACACATTTCCATTTCAACTCAATTACCTAATAAATACTTTCACCTAATAATACTAAATAATAATAATATTTATTATCTTTACACATGTAAACATAATAATGCACATTGATTTGCTCATTAATTTATGCCTTCCATACTCAACCGGCTGGTCCGGCTCTCACCGTTTGTCCGGAATTGGAAACAGTATCAGTGAGTAAATATTACTGATTTTGATTTTGATTTTGATTTTTTTTATTTTTAAAACTATGTTCTTGCAAATTTAATTTATTTTTTTTTTAGTTGTGTAACGTTCTAGTTATATAAAATGGGTGCAATTATAGTGTTATTTATGTGTCATTATATAGTTGCACGTACTAGTGAGCGCATTATCAGTTGAAAATGAGGATTCTTTCTTATAACGCGAGTACATTAATTAAGTTCTAGCGTTACGGGTCACATAAACGCGCGAAAGCCCATTTTCGGGCTCATGTGGGTCCCACATTGGTGGGCCCTCATGGCAGTGTCATAGCCGTGACACGTAACCGAGATTAGCGCGCCACATCACGATTGTGCAGAGATGTACTATTTCTTTTGGTGCTCCTTTTTTTTTTTTTTTTAATTATCCTGAGAGATGGAGTGGTTGAGACAAAATAATGTGGCAAAAAAGAGAGTACGTGTCCAGCTATTCGAAAACAAAAATTAAATGCAATAATAATAACCCCCAAGTAAAGTGTAAATAAAAGTAAAGAACTGCTATCTGTCCATCCTATCTTAAAATGTACATCTCACATCCCTTTAATCCTAAAGTTTTGAAACTCTTTAAATTGTTAATGTTTTTTAAAAATGACAAAACAAAATTCACTTACTGCCCTTAAATAAGGGGTGTAAGATATGCACATCTTTTTGGAGTGTATGGATAGACAACTTAAATTACAAATAGGCATACCAAAGAACTTCAAAACTGCAGCAGGAACAGCAACAACCACAAAAGAAAACCCTCATGCACCACACAATTTCGACAAGCTACAAGAAACCATTCAATAACTGATTTTGTATGTACTCCGTAAAGAAAGAAACTAATCAGCAAAAAAAAAAAAAAGACTACCAAAATCTGCAAATAGTAGGACATCATAATAAGCAGGAGCACCACAATGAGGGATATGACATCAAGGTAAGAGAAACATTTAAGTGTTCTTCCAAGTTAGCAACCCATGTTAGGTTAGGTTCAATGAGACGGTAAACATGGGATTGCACAAAAGTAAATTTGCAATTAGCGGCCATTTACACCAGTCCCTCAACTAGGCATTACATGATACAACGGTAAGTGACGTGGGATCCTGTGAGTTCTCCGTCGTATGTAACTTTCAGAACTGTTCCCTTCTCGAGGCCGTAATATCGTGCGATGGCATCAGCTTCCAGCATACGAGGAAGCTGAAAAGACAACAATAACGCAGTTTTAGCTACAAAGAAACATGATAGTCTTGTTTAGCCTGGCTTCTAGAGCAGCTACTCTTCTTGGAGAAGCAGCTTCCATGCATTGGTAAACAGTAAAGTCTACAGCCAACCTTTTATGCTGCAGAAGCTGAAATGGGTTAATGGACCTCAAAAAAAGCACAAGCTCCAATTTTGAAGCTTCTGCTTAAGCTGTAGTTAAACAATTTGGAACAAATGCTTCTTTAAATAGCTCTACTCAAACAACACTTTTGGTGAATCAAGGTATTGTACCTACCTGTTTATCCTCCACACTGTACTTCTTTAACAGCTCATTCTTTTCTTCTTGAGTCAGTACTTCATGCTTTGGAATCAGAAAATGCTTTGTAATGTTGACCAGCAAGTCGGTAATCTGAAATTTCCAAGACATACCAATATCAGAATGCAGAAAATTTGAAAAGGTTCAGATCTCTAACCTCTTTAATTAAATTAAAAAAACATTAAAAAAAAACAAAAAAGAAATATCGAAAGATAGTATGATAAGACCTATATGATTTTCATCTCTAATCCTATTTTATCTAGTATCATCACCACTCATCCATCTCAACATTCTGATCTCTGCTATTTCCATATTTCGGGCATTGTATTTCCTGGATAGCCCCAAGGTTTAGAGCAACGAATCATATTGCGGGGCGGCAATGTCCAATGCAACTTGCCTCAATTTTTGAGGTATCTTTAATCATACTAGACTCTGTCATTGCAATCCCTCCACTTAATCTCTCGAGACTTAATTCGACAGCCTACATTATCCTTACGCGTTGTCTCGAGATTCAAAACCTGCTCATCTTTTAAGTAGGTCTCGCCATTAATCTTTTGACCCAACCTCATAGTTTTCTCTTTTATTTCCACTGAACACGCACACGGCGTAATCTTTTTCCATTTAACTAATTTTTAAAGTTTCAACCACGAAAACATCAAAAGTGTGCCTTTTAGCTACTGCAAATTCTCCGTAGGGTTGATCTTTCACTACAACAGATTCCACCAACAATGTGATTTATAGTTACTTGAAAAGTGGGATTACTCAATCATTCCACCATCATCCGACGCAGATAACCAGAAAGCCCACAAATATACACCATTTTCTTCAAATTGATACAATTTTCTCTACACAGTAGTGAGTAGCAACATCACAAAGCAGCATAGCTATACTTTCACATTGAACTACACAAGCAACGGAAAGTGAAGAATATGAGTTTTGGGATAGAAAACGTTACTTGGAATATCTCCACTTTGCTCGAGAAGATATCTTTGATGGCGTCCCGAGATTTAAACGTCATTTTGCTCTGCACGACGAGGATCAATCGAGTGGAGCTTTCGTTTTTGAGGCCCTTGTAGATTTCGCGAATGGTCGACACCTTGACAGGGTCAGTTCCGCAGAATATGACTCTCACCTGCAATGCAACGGAGAGTCTCTCTCGTACATCCTCGAGTTACAAAAACTATAAACCCTAGAAGAAGAAGAAGAAGTAGTAGTAGTAGTAGTAGCAAGGACTAAGGAGGAGGGTTTAGGGTTTTTAGGGTTTTGTTAACAACCTTTTGGGAGGGGTTGGAGAGGAGGGCGGCGGAGAAGGAGAGGCGGTCGAGGTCGGGCTTGTCGAGCCACCATGCTCGGAACTCCGCTAGGGTTTGGGCGGCGCCGCCGGGGATGGGGGAGACGTCGTAGCGGCGGTCGGCGAGCATCTCGAGGAGGGTGCGCCGCGCCAGGTAGTACCGGTGGCTCTCCACGCCGCCGCCGCCCCCCTCGCCGCTCTCCACCATCGCGCTCAAGCAGCTCCCCTCTCCCCCTCCCGCCTCCGCCGCCTCCGCCATTCTCTCTCTAGATCTCTCTCTCTCTCTCCCTCTCTCTCTCTCTCTAGATACAAATTTTAGGGACAATTACTAATATTCTCCAAAAGTTCTCGGTTTTCTTAGTTACCCCTCTTAGAAAACTTATATTAAAAATATTTTTTTAACACTGACCGATCCTAGTACAAGTGGCAAAGGACTTGGTGGTTGGTACCTGAAGTTTCGAGTTCGAATCCTAGTTGATTCACATTTTCAACTAAGTTTATTTTTAAAAGAAATAAACGAAGCGGGTAGCGTGCTAACTTTCTCTCAAAAAATAAATAAATAAATAAATATTTTTTTAACTTATTTCAAATATATTTCAAAAGTGAACGATTACAAACCGTCGTTATTTCTGTAAAATTATCATTTTATCCTTTCAAATATACTTTCTACCACCACCAACTTTTCTTATTTGCTATTAAGTTATGACAAAAAAAGTATTTTGACTTTTTATCTTTTCAAATATACCCTCTGTCATTATCAACTTTTCTTATTTGCCTTTAAGTAAGGGACGAAAGAGATATTGTGATCTTTTCTTTTAACTCTAGTAGAAATTTAATCCGGATTTAACTCGAGATAACTTAACGGGTACTAACAGCAGAATTATTTTTAAATAACGAAAAAATATACGAGGGGTATATTTGAAAAAAAAAATAGAAATATATAAGATATTTCAGAAGTTTTGAGGAGTATACAAGTAATTATCCCTAAATTTTAATATAAAAAAAAAAACTTAATAAGACTAGTGTAAGAAGCTGTTGAAAATAACAAAACAGAAATAACTAACTATACACCTCTATTTTAATAGCACTTCTGTAAAAGCTACAGTCAAGCCAAATAAGCCCTGTAAGCCACTCGAATGCTTTGTAATTCATAAATTTCTTTACAATCCTCTAATCACTGAACACAATACACAGTAATTTTTTTATAAACTATTTTACAACGCTTCTGTGACTCAGACACTTTGTTGAAGTTACAATTCCTTGAAGAAGGCATAAGACAGAACAACAGTTTTACCATGCAGATACTCATCTTTACACCGAAACAAGGAGGAAAATACACACAATTGAATAGGTTGGAAGCAGAATGTAGTTACACTTTCTAGTTCTACATGGTACATCTTTCTAACCTTATTATAAATTTCTCAACAAAAATATATGCCGAACTGATAGAATCATTTGAATTTGGTGGTAGAGAGTCAGTTTACGAGATCCGCCCGCCAAAGAAATAAAAAGAGAGAGAACCATAACTGAGCTCCTTTGCCTTATCTGATGAAAGATAATATCTATGAACAATGCCTCCACATTTGAAGGAGGAGGGGGGAACTTTTCTCTACAGTATGAATGAAGCTATACAAAAGAAGCCAAAATGCAGCAACTGACATTATTCTGCAATACAAAAAGTAGCATGGTTAGACCAGCATAACAGAATTAACCGGCGGCAGCAGTAGCATTAATAGCCAGAATATTATAGTAATTTTGACTTTATATCTCTACAGTTGAAACTTCTACTCACATTCCCCTCAAAACAGAAAAATAATCTAGCAAGATCTCGCTTTAATCTGATAAAAATGATCGTTATAAATCATTCAAGTTGAATCTGATAGGCGGCAACTAAACACCATCTGACAGTCATGAATTTAACAAATAGACAACTCAATCGAAAGACACGCCAGAGACAGCATAATCAGAAAGCACGAAAACAAATAATGATTTAAGAACAGCAAGAAACATTTTAAATCTGTTTAATCAGATCAAATAGAGTCATTAACCACTCAATTTCAATTTGATAGGAATCCGATTATAGAACTATTTTCAATTTAACAAATATATATAACAATTATAGCGTAAGTATCAACATGACTATCAGAAAGTCGGAGATAGAAGCAACAATTCAAGAGCAGAGAAGGTAGGGGAGAGAGGAGGAATGGGGTGATACCGAATCGAATATGGAGAGAGAAAATCATCCGATGGGGAAGGGGCTGATGTCGCCGGTCCGGAGCGCGCGGGCGATCTCATCCGCGACCATCACGCACGAGGAGATCCAGCCGTCCAATGCCACCCACACCATGTTCATTATGTACACAGCCAATCCCCATGGCATTGCCATTTCTCCCTTTTCTCTCTCTCTCTCTCTAAATCTCTCTCTCTCTTGCTCCTGGCAAAAACTGCCCCCCCAATGAGGCAATTCCACAAACACCAAGCTGGCAAGAACCAACAACCAATCATGAATCCAACAGCAAGCAAGTAAACAAATTTGAGCTTTCACAAAAATAAGGAACAAAGAGATAAACTAATGAACTATTTTTGAATAAGATACTGTAGAATGATTACTCAATAATGATTGTTTTATTCTTTTTTTTTTCTGAAGAATTCAATTGTCTAAGGCATTAGGTGGGGAACCAAAAGGAAATTGAACAAGTCAAGAAGGACAAGGGTAGTTGGGTATACATATACTTAAGTTTCGGTTGAATTGTTAATTAGGAGATTTATGGATGTGGGTCTCACAAAAATGCAGAGAGAAACTGAAGAAATTATTCCAACTGTAACTGTTTCCTTCACCTGCAGGCTTAACTGACATGAATTACCTCTGCAGTTTCTGGAATGAAAGACAGCTTTTTTTATTATTTTTTCTGCCCCCGGAGTCAAGTAAATCATTCTTTCAGGCCAAGGTATGTAAAACTCAAACCTAAGCTGTTAGATGTAATCCACAACTTCTAATTGAATCGTAACTACTATTTATATTAGAACTTTCGGTCCTCTCGTTTTGAGTCGGCATGGTGGGGTCAGTACGATGGGACGAAGAAAGTAAGCTTCAATTTGGGTTCTTGTGGTTTGACAAGTTACACCAATCTTATCGTTTTGCATCTGTTGCGTTATAGGGTCTTATCATCAGAAACTTGCTATTTTGTGTCGCTCGGAGATCACATGCGTCGTGAAAACATAACCTAAACTCGGTATTTCGTATCAATGCTATAAATTCAGCTACAATTCTGAGATGAGAAGATAAAACAAACGACAATGATTTAGTAGCCGGTGCTCAATTCCACATGGGAGACAGTGTTGTCTATGATTGCATTGTTAGGCGGAATTGATAGAAGATCGTATTGCACAAGTATGTGAGCTGGTAAGGCACGTCTAAGGGTTAACGATGCTGACATGGGGGATTAACCACCCCAATTATTGATAAGGATAGCTCGGCACGACGTCGCTGGGTCAGATCTTAAATAGCACTCGTACATCATGAGTGGGCCCTGAATAACACCAGGATAAGAATCCTCGGTTGCTTACAAACGTTTTCGGGGCCACAACTTCGATAAAGGATTAGAACGATGATGGTACAAGTTATCCGGAATGTCTTCACGCAGCTGTTATCCAGAGGAATAGTATTTCGTTGATGAAGTGGATGAAGAACACTTACAAGCTAGCAAAAAAAGGACAACTCAAAGGCCAAAAAAAAACAAAAAAACTCGAAAAGCTTGTATTTTTCATTCCTAATTAATTTATTAGTTAACACACAGCCCAATGCAGCACCGACATCCAGTAGGATCAACTGTTGCTCCAATAATTACGCACCAAAAATAAATAGTTTAACCTTGAAACGTGTCACTCGGTATGAAAAAAAATTCCAAACCCCTCATTATCAAACGCCTATTCACACAATAATTACAAGACCAAAAAAAAAAAAAAAAAAACTCTCTCCTCAAAAAAGTCAATTTTTAAACACAGCAATAATACTTGGAGGAAAAAATAACCATAAACTTCCCCTGTAGCCTTTTCCTATAAAGGTTCTGTACACAGCAAGACTGAATTAAATTAAAAGTAAATAACTAATGCAATATCTACTGATAAATATACTACTTTCTCACTCTATGGACCAAATATTTCCCTCTCATCTTTGACTGGCCATAGTTATATACACAAAAGAATAGATAATTCGATCCAATTTCCGTAAACTCTGAAGCAATTATATACGGAAAGGCAAGCCGAAAATAGATGCCCTAATTTCACCCTCACGCAAGCTAGTGCGCATTAAAAACTGCTTAAAAGACTGCGATTTTTTTGACGATTCACCAAAGTTTGTACCTTTTTGGCTGTTCCTTCCTCTGCCATTAAACCTGATTTCTGGTGAAGCCACTTAGATTGGACGTTGCTTGTCGCGAAGATTTTTATGATTGCAAGGTTGTGGGTTGTCACACAATCTATTGGCTCTTCGTCTGGAGTAAGAAAATGCTAGTATAGCTCGTGTCTTCTTAAGCCGCCAGTTTCTTCAGAAGAAGCCATATCATCCTCAACATGCTTCAGTAGCTCCCCGTTTTCATTAGCAAGTCTAGTAGTCAAGGTCGGAGATAATGGTGCATACATACCTGCTTATTAAAGTGATATCAGGCGAGAGATTAAATTAAAAAAAATGGAGGGGTTTCACATACATCCCTGCAAAATTATCCATTTACATATATAGCCGTGTAAAATCTCAAGTCTCATATATATAAAGCTCAAAATTGAAGCTTCTCACAAAAAGTAGCACTAACTCGAGTTGGGGAGTCATCCAATTCATAAGGTAAGTTGGTTTTCAATTAATTTTTTTTTTTTTTGGGGTGAAGTAGGGCCTATTTGTCAGTACAAGGGTATGTAAGTGAGAAATTAAGATTTTGAAGGCAACCACAAGGATAAGATATGAATTTCACAACGAAAAAACTGTAAAAATAAGAGGATAAAATTAAAGATTCAAACAAAATTTTCATAGGCTCCACCTAAAGATGCTCAGTGGGATTACACGAAAGAAATACCTAAAACTAACATGAAACAATGAAAAGTTAGAGAAATTCTTAAAATTGTATGAAAAGTTGAGCACCAGCATAGCAACTACCATATATATATATATGTCATGCATATATATATGTACATACATATATATATGTACATACATATATATATATATAGGCTAGGGCTACTATGAGTATAAACTCCTTTGTACTCATAAGTTTTCGGCCGTTGGATGAAGGGATGTGCGGTTAGAATGATAGTGGTTCCCGGTTAGGATGATAGTGGTCCCTTAGGGTTGAGTGGGTGGTTGGTTAAATAGGATGATCTAACGGATAGAAATGGTCAATGGGGTAGATCTTACGGCCGAAAACTTATGAGTATAAAAGGGTCTATACTCATAAGAGTATAGTAGCCGGACTCTATATATATATATATATACACAAAATAAGAAATTTTATATTTGAAAAAGAAAGATCATAGCGAAAAATGCGAGTTGCTCACTTCTTGAGAGGTTCCTGTCTGAATCTTTAGTCACATGCAAAAGGATGGTGCCTGACAGAACAACAATGAAGCCACAAATTTCAGAGATGATACTCCCTGCACCTTGTCCATCCCAATCCTGCAATCATGTTAAATGCTTGAGTTTAATCAATTGTCCTTCATTGGAATCCCTTAAAAACAAAAAAAAGATACCCCAAAGAACATGAAAAAAAGAAAAGGAAGAAAACACAGAGCTGTGGTGTGCAAGTCTACTAATTTTTTCACAAGTCAACTGAATTTTTGACTAGTCATTTTTCACCATTTTTCTTTCTTTTGGCTGCTACTTGAAGTGTCAAAATGATTCTCATCAAACCAAATAGAAATAATATGTGATAATTCTTCCACCACATCCAAAACTACAAGTCTCTGAGAAATACAAGCATATCAGTCACAATAGGAAGAAGTATATGCATATGTCAAAATGATGTTAAGTGCAACATGTCAACAAGATAAAAATCTACCACCATATATTTGAGATAGACATGTTGAATGCTTCAATATGCTAGTAAAAGATACAAGATGGAAGTCTTGAACTTTTTTTACAGAAACCAGTATAGTACAAGAATTCATCCTAAAAAATATAATCGATTATATTTGAGATTGACATGCCAGATTCTGGACTACTAGTGAGACAAATGATGAAATGAACATAAAAGTTTTTCAGCCTTTGCAATGAAAAAGAAAATTAGAATGGTCAATACTAGCTGATAATGCACAAATGATTAAATTGGCCAGCTTGTTTTGCTCTGAAGAAAATTATTAATAAACATACAAACAGCTAACAGCTCTCAGCAAGTCTACTACTATTTTGAAAAGCAATATAACAAAATGGTACCTTAAACATTATAACACTTGCTACAATTGTAAGTGTTGTGAACATCACGTAATATATTGGAGAAACAATGGCGGTGTTAAAAGTGTCAAGAGCCTGCAAAACAAACTGATAACTTCAACTCCACTAGAAAAAATTATAACCGAAAGACATACAAACAAAAGGGGAGAAAAAGATTCTGTAACTTCTCAGACCAAAGAGATTACTAGATAACATCATACAACAGAAAGCTGAGATAATTTATCTATAGTACTAATAACTAGCCCATGATATAAAGATTATAATGGCAGCAGCAATTTCCATTAGCACTATAAGATGAAGTTTTGGTTGCTATTTTGATTTAGGTTTCGGTTCAGGCCTAGCTGTATAAGAATTTCAACAGTTTCAGTTTGTAAGTTCGGAATCATGTTCTACATTCAGATGCTCCAAAGAAAAAAGGAACAGAACATATGGGGATCATTCTGTGGATATAAAGTGAATGTCAGGAGTTGGTTGTTGCTCCAATGTCACATGAGCACAACACGGCATATAATGACATGATGAGTAGTTCAACTCCCATATATTCACGAAGGCTGTTTCATACATATTATAAGCCAAAGAAAAGACATGCTTCATAATCTTCAAATATGAATATTATAGTAAATCTTAAGCGGTATCACGGAGCATTTAACTACAAAGAAAGTACAGCCAAATCTTTGTAATAGACCACTACTAACCTTGTTAAGATAATTCATTTGTGCAATAACACATGTGAGCACTACCAGCATAAAAAACCATGTCTGTGGATAAATCAACTGATTCATACCCTCAAAAGTCAACTTTAAGGAGGTTCCTAGAGCTTTAACACTCATTACCTGCATAACAGCAAGACACTTAATAATTAAACCAGAACAAGACTTTAATATGGAGAGGCAGGGGGGGGCGAAAATGAGAATCCAGACAATGAGAGATACCGAGAGAGAACCCATCAGCGAGCAAATGCCTGTGAAGATTAGCACATTGGAATGCCCACGGCGCGGAGCAAAGTGGAAAGCTAAGACAAAGACTAGCACAATAACTGAAGCCACATATAACAAGAAAGCTGAAAACAAACAAGAAAATCACAAGATAATTATCATCAACCGATACATAAAAGAAAATGGGACCAGATAAATAAGCCAATATACTACAAAAAAAAAAGAAGAAGAAGCTAGAATCACCAGGCTGAGTGGCCAGGCTCCATATTTCCTGAACAGAGGATATTGGTCTCTCCTGTGGTGCATGGACGACGATGACAACTGATCCGGCAATACACATCACACAGCCCAACACACCAAGACCTTGCAATCTTTCATTCAAAATGAAGTGGGCTAACACCGCACTTCGACATACATTACAGTTACATCAGTAACATAAAAAATCAGTCCAGTTATTGTAGCCTAAGTTGTGAACCTATTCTTATACAAGCAAACTTACCTCACAATAATACTTAAAGCACCAAGAGGAGTGACAAGAACAGCAGGAGCAAAGGCATATGCCACGAAATTGGCGACCTCCCCGACAATCACTACAGCATATATAGCTTAATCAAGATACATCTTAAGACAAAACTTAGAAAAGATGCAGCTTTCTCAGTATCAGCCACCAAACTTCAAAACTTCGAGGGGGGAAATCATCGTAACATTCACTCATTCTAATCAATCAAGTACCATATTGCCCTCAAATTTCTGCAATGACAGACCATCATCAAAAGTACAGGTTTTACCAACCTGTACCCTTCGTACTTTGAATGCTTAGATGAGTCTCCTTTGATTCAAGTCATTGAGCTTTTATGAAGCTGACTACTGTAAACAAAAACCGAGGGAAATAAGGGGTTGGTGGTTAATGGAAACAAGTAGAACACGTATCCTTTATAACTTTTGAAAGTTTAAGTAGAATATGTAAAACTCCGACAGTTCACAGGAGTCTAGCACACTTACACAAATACATAAAATCCTAAGACACCTAGGATTAAATCACAACTCATTACCTAGTGAAGGTAAAACTGACATTATGACCTAAAAATACCAATGTCTACAACTTGGTAGATTCAATTACTGATATGTTCCATCCGATGCACAGAATTAAGAAGAATCAGAGCTAACAGTAGTAACACAAATAATTATACAAAGAGAAGGGAGAAAGAGGCTTACTCGTGATCATACCAACCCACCAAAGGGGCTCTAACAGGTAGGAATACCCACCAACTCCTGCAAAACAAGAGAACCACAACAGCTATGAAACCATCACAATTCGCCAGCAACTGATAGAAATCGACATCAAACATCAAATCGATCGACGATATGAGCAACAAAATTAGGGCAAAATCCTTCACCTGCGCGGACTCCAGATGCGGCGGCGGCCCTCCTGAGCCCCTTCTTCTTAATGATGAAGCTCGCCCCGATGAAGCCGCTCGAGAGGAGCGCGAGGAGGAAACCCTTGAGATTGTCCCTGGAGAACCCCATCCCTCTTATCTCTGTTATCTCTCTAAGGTTAGGGTTAGGGTTAGGGTTTCGTTTCCTCCTCTTCCTGTGTTCATGGGAGGACGACGGCGACGACGAGGACGACGACGAAGGGAGGGGATTGGTTGAGAAGCGGATTCGTAGTGTTGGTTAAGCTGGGTCTTCTCGTTACCTTGTGGGAATTTTTACTATTTTTTAAATGATTAATAAATTATTAATAAAACTTTTTGCCCTTTTTTATATTTCTCCGGATTTGGTTGGGAGGGCAATTTTGAGGACGCAAAAATGTACCCGGTATGCCGGGGCTTGATTGCCCGCTTCGGAGTGGGTTACGTCGTAGGACAAAACGTATAAAGCTACACCAGAAACAACTGCCTGAACCAGGTCCACCACGTCATCTAAGAACGGCCTACTATCTTAAATTTTAAAAAGAACTATTATATATCTCGTTATCAATCTATTCAAAGATTCAACTATTCACTATAGAAATTGATTGGTAGAAATTCTTATTTTATGTACACGAAGTTTTGAGTATATTTAAAATTTTTGTTTTGATAACTATCGAATAAAGAGTAAATAAGGTAGGTGGTCTGCAATGAACCGGATCCAGGAAACGATCTCTCCAGCTGCCACGAGGCCTCGCTGGAGAATAAAAGGGCTGGAAATCCGAACCCGAACCCGAAAATCCAAACCTGAAGTAATGATTTTTTTTACTATATTTCAAAATATACCGTTGGATAAAAATCCAACGGATAAAATTATTAGGCATTTTATATATTGTATAAATAAATAAATAATATGTATATAATTTATTCGGGTTCGGGTCGGGTTCATACGAAATCCATACCCGTACCCGTACCCGTCGGATTTTTTTTTTTTATACCCATACCCGAATCCATATACATTTAGTTCGGATAAATCTGTTCCGTTCGGGTGCGGGTTCGGGTAATATTTCGGATATCCATACCCATTGACATCCCTAATCTGTATCCAGCAGCAACAATTGGAGGAATCAGCGGTAGTTCTAGCGCCCTTTTATTCTCCAGCGAGGCCTTGTGGCAGCTGGAGAGATCGTTTTCTGGACCCGGTTCATTGCAGACCACCTTGTTTACTCTTTATTCGATAATTATCAAAGCAAAAATTTTAAATATACTCAAAACTTTGCGTACATAAAATAAAAATTTTTACAAATCAATTTCTATAGTGAATAGTTGAATCTTTGAATAGATTGATAACGAGATATATAATAGTTCTTTTTAAAATTTAAGATAGTAGGCCGGTTCTTAGATGACGTGGTGGACCTGGTTCAGGCAGTTGTTTCTGGTGTAGCTTTATACGTTTTGTCCTACGCGTACCCAGAGACGTAACCCACTCCGAAGCGGCCAATCAAGCCCCGGCATACCGGGTACATTTTTGCGTCCTCAAAATTGCCCTCCCAACCAAATCCGGAGAAATATAAAAAAGGGCAAAAACTCGACTCGAAATTAAATAAGCCGAGTTTGAACAGAAAAAAAAAAGCTCGAAATTTATTTCAAGCGGAGCTTGAGTTTTACTGGCTCGCTCGAATTAGGCTCGAAAAGCTCAAATATATATTTATATATAGTTCGGCTACTATATTATCGATAATATCAAGCACTTGGTGCTACCAAGTTTTCTGCCGTTAGATTTATCATTTTAACCATTTCTACTCTTAGATCATATTATTCAACTAACCACCCACACAATCCTAAAAGATTACTATCATCCTAACCGCACATCCCTTCATCCAAGAGCCGAAAATCTAACAACACCAAGCCCTTGGTATTATTAATAGTATAGTAGCCTAATTCTATATATATATACTAGGGTTACCATACTCTTATGAGTATAGAACACTTTGTATATATATATATATAATTATATATAATATATATTTTAATTATATATAATAATATATATTATGTATTTTAATTATATGTACATAGAGTTTAGGTTACAAGGCATATTTGCTGGCCCACAAAATCAAATCAGCAAAATCCTACTCTAATTGCTCTCTCTCTTTTTCACTTGCTCGCCGAATTGCTTTCCTTATCTTTTTTAATATTATAATATCGTATGTCATACATTCATTTTGTATGTTACTATTAGACATTTTTTATATCAAATTTTAGATAATATCTTATAAAAATTAAACTATAGCTTGTATAATGTTAAGAATTTCAAGCGGCTCGTTTAAGGCTCGAGCTCGTTCGACTCGAAGTTAGGCTCGCTCGAGCTCGGCTCGAATTAATTTCAAACGAGCTTGACCCTAAATTTAGGCTCGAAATTAATTTCAAGCCAAGCTTGAGCTGAGGTAAGCTCGCTCGAGCTCCGCTCGTTTCCACCCCTAGGTGTGAGATGGCGGTCATCCAACGTGTACTCTGTTGTGAATAAAACTTCAGTATAGACTATAGAGCTCCAAATGATGCTCCGTTGGAGAGCTCTTAATTTGCTGTAACGTATTAATTTTATCTTAGTTTAATAGTTTATTGAATATTTTTTAATATTAAAAGTTAAAAAAATTAAATCCTAAAAGAATTTATTATAATTATTGGATAGCGATAAAAGTCACATGATCATGACCAATTGAGACTCCTTAGCGCTGCGTAGTTGCAAAGCTCCCCATTAAATTTTTTTTCTCTCGTTTTGTCCACCTTAGCCTAGTTTGATAATGCAATGTCTAAAAAATATCAGTTTTATATTATGAGATACTCAAAATGTTTAAAAATATTTTTAATTTATTTAATGCTTTAAATTTACAATTACAATTATTACCAGAAAAGCATGTAGACGGTTACACCAGTAATTTATAGTATAAAAGAAAAAAAATTGAAAGTGTTTTTAAAATTTAGAAAAAATAGTAATTTTAGCCACCACATTACCAAACTAGGCTTTAGTAAAAAAAAATTATAAATAATTTTAATAACAAATATTTGAACTTATATTAGAAATAATAATTTATTTAATTTAAAAAAATATATAAACTTAGATTCGAATAAGGTGATTTTAAGTGGATATAGAGTTTGTTTGGTTGGATGTAAGTATAACTACACTATAGTTAAAGATCTAGTCTAATTAAAAATACAACAATTGTAGCTAGATGTATCTATTTGATTGGATACAGTCGAAAATATAGTTAATATAAATAATTTATTTAGTTGCATGTAGTTAAAGATTATACTTATAAATTTTATTATTATATTTTATATATGAGATGATATTATTACCATCAATTTATAATTATTATTTTTCTCTTTATAAAGTTATTTGGTAGATAAATATATTCAAGCTCCATTTCACATTGTGTTGTGCATATGGCATGAGTTGATTATAGTATATTTTTCGCATTTCTATTAAAGCACAAAAAGGTATATTTCTATACACTTTCGTCATAATAGTAAAAACTTTCGTTTTAATGCTGTTTTACTAGATAGCATAACATACTTAGATGTGCTTTAATACCTAATAATGAACACTAGTTAAACTCAACTCCACTAAACCAAATATCGTATTCATATTTATATACGATTAATATTGTAGTGCAATAAAAATTACATACAATCAAATAATCCAAAAATAATTTCAAAAAAAAAACTCTATATTAACCATATTATTTACTTTTAAAAACAAAATAGACCCTAATTTTATTTAATTAACACGGGTCGGATTGGGACGGATCAGCGGCGACACCCCCACTACCCCGCCCGTCCGTGCATTTCAGTGTAACGCTTTACGTATACCGAGTTTCTGAGTTTTGAAACCTGACATGCGGGGCCCACACTTGTGGGCTCCACGTGTCAGTTTCACATCCTGAATGTACTACCTAGTGCTCCTCTCTCCCTCTTTCCCCGACCTTTCTCTCTCCTCTCTCTCTCTCTCTCTCTCTCTCTCTCTCCTCCTCCCCCCTTCACGCCTCTCTCTCTCTCTCTCTCTGAATCGGAAAAGGAGGCAGAGGCGATGATCTCGCAGTTCTTCGTGCTCTCTCAGAGGGGCGACAACATCGTATTCCGCGATTGTAAGCTCTCTCTCTCTCTCTCTCTCTCTCTCTCTCTCTCTCTCTCTCTCTAGATCACTCTCTTTTGCTCTCGATCGATCATTACCCAGATCGCATCGCGAGTCTCTTGTGTTATAACCCTAAAGATCACAATCACTAGATCTCTCTCTATAGATCCAGCGGTACAAGTTGTATTTGCCGGCCCTCGGTTAGATTTGGCTCCGATCAATTTTACCTAAAATTTAACCTGATTCCCTTCTGCTTCTTATGATTTGATGCTCGATTTAAGTTTCTTATTTCTCCTTTTTTTTTGCAATTTGTGAGAATTTTTTTTTGTTCATAATGGTGCACGCCTTGAAACGGTAATCCCGCATTATTCCACAATTTCTGTTGATTATATGGTCTTTGGTTTGTGAAATGTAGTAGAGAATGTGTCTTTTTTGTAGTTGAATGCATGCTTATATCTCGAAGGCTTAATTGCGAATTTATCAATTAATCCGTATAAGTATATGCAGATCGAGGTGAAGTACCGAAGGGAAGTGCAGAGATATTCTTTCGTAAAGTGAAGTTCTGGAAGGAGGATGAAGCAGAGGAGGCGCCGCCTGTCTTTGTAGGTAGCCTGTGTCACAAAGCTAGTTAAGGACTTTGCATGTCTTATCTTGGTGGGAAAAAAAATAGATTTTTGAAAGTAATCTTTAAGAATAGTACTAGGGTGAACAATTGAGCATGTTACTCTTCTTGTTTAATTTCAACTTGTAGCCTAAATTTAAAGGGCTTGTTTGGTCCTGATGGAGCTTATGCTGAAGAGCTGTGGGAGTAGAAACATTTGAAGAAGTGATAATAACTGTTTCGTTAAGTTCCTTCTACTGCTTGTTGCAGCAGAAACAGGAGTTTTAAGTTGGAGCTTTTGCTTTTCACAGCCAAAAGCTCATCTTAACTTCCTATCTCAGCAAAAGCTTCAGACTAGTATTAGCTTAGTGCTTGGTAACAGATATTTATGCATGTGTATCTTTCTGTTTACTCGTGGAATGGGCAACCTCTTCTATAATTGTTATAGTGTCCATACAATGCCATTATGATGCTCTTGGACTGTTTTATTCATTTCATGTAGCTCTTTGTGTATCGTAATCTTTTAAAGGATTTTGTGTGACTGTTTTATTCATTTCAATGTAGCTCTTTGTGTATTTTAATCTTTTAAAGGATTTTGTGTGTGAAAGCAACGATAGAGTGTCACAGCAGCCTTGAGGAAACCCTAATTCATAAGAAGCTTCAACTATTAGGATCTTTGACTGCTAGCTAATAATTTACAGTTAACTTTGCTATTGATATCATGCCATCTATTAATTTTATCCTTTTATCCTTGCATCTTTATCATGTTCTTGATGTTCTTCCTGTTGGTTTTACACCTGAAATTTGCTTTAAGATTCATCTCCCCTTATTAAATCTACTACATGTCTTTTTTCTTGCTATAGAATGTGGATGGTGTGAACTACATCCATGTGAAGGTGGCTGGACTGTTATTTGTAGCAACCACGAGAGTTAATGTTTCACCATCAATTGTTTTGGAGCTTTTACAAAGGATTGCACGTGTGATCAAAGATTACCTTGGGGTTCTCAACGAAGAATCGTTGCGCAAAAATTTTGTACTAGTTTATGAATTGCTTGATGAAGTCATTGTAAGTATTATTGATACTCTTTGCATCTCAACATTAGAGTTTCATTAGTATTATTGCTCTTCTTTTATCTTTTTCTCGCTCTTCAGCTAGTGACACAACCATTTTATAGCTTTTATATGGTGATGGCATCTATGAATATGTGAAATGCTTTTTTTTTAGGACTTTGGATATCCTCAGACAACATCTACTGAGGTTCTGAAATCATATATATTTAATGAGCCGATTATGGTCGATGCTGCACGCTTGCCACCTCTTGGTCCTGCTGCTATGTTCATGGTATTTATATATTCTTCTAGCTAAATTTTCAAAACCCCTGCAACTTTTTCCTAGTTGCAATTCGACCCACTAACTTCAATTTGGTACAAGGAAATAAACTTTCTTTTCTCCCTTCCAGTTTGGGTCATAGTTAATATGGGGCATAATACTCACTATCCATGTAATATCACTTAGTTAGTTTTGGTGCAGAAAAGCACATTTCACCATGGAAATCTGATTTCGTAAACACATGATATTAGATTGTGAGTATTTTTGCACCAGATCAACCATTGTGGGCCAAATAGCAATGCAGAAAATAGTTACTGACACCAGACTGGAGTTAAAAAAATGGTTAAAGTGCAAGCAATCATTCATGAGAGGCTTAGTTCCCATCTGATATTACTGGGGTCCAGATAATCTCATTTTATTCCTTGATTGATGTTGTTGTCTCTGCAGCAAGGAACTAAACGGATGCCAGGTACAGCTGTTACAAAATCTGTTGTAGCCAATGAGCCTGGTGGTAGGAAGAGGGAGGAAATATTTGTTGATATCATTGAAAAAATTAGTGTGACATTCAGCTCTAGCGTGAGTAATTTCACATAATCTTCTGCAAAGTTGAATCAATATATAATTTTCTTTTCTGAATTTGACGTAGGCCCTAGTCAGTATACTCCGTGATACTTCTATTTTTTTTCTCATTTGATGTATTCTGGTTTCCGGATAGCAATATCTTCAACACATTGTTTACTGGTGTGCTTATTCATTGACTGAATAGGGCTATATACTCACATCAGAGATTGATGGAACCATTCAAATGAAAAGTTACCTTACTGGAAATCCAGAAATCCGCCTTGCTCTTAATGAGGATTTGGGCATTGGAAGAAACGGATCTTCAATTTATGGTATATTCTTGACATTGTTACTGAACCAAATTTTGTTAGTGAAACATCATTTGTTTCTTGCATATGAATATTATCATTACACCTCGTGAATTTAGCAAATTTTGTATTACTAGAAGGAGATGCTTCCATGTTGAACTAGGCTGGTTTGTCTGCTTAAGGATAACTTTCTGTAGTCTTAGAACAAGCAAATGGTAGAAATGTGCAATATCAAATTACTGTAGATAAAATTACTCTGAAAACTGTCTAGTACGGAGTGGATCATATGATGTTATGTTAGCAGAATGTCAGAAATTTGATGATTGTTCATAATTTAATCCTTTCACTTTCTTGCAGGATTCACCATTTATTTATTTGATAATAAAGTAATCTCACCATGCTTTGCTGATTCTATTAAATTAATTAAATTAATCTTGTGCAGATTATCGCAGTTCTGCTGGAGGAGGAACTGTAGTTCTTGATGATTGCAATTTCCATGAGTCCGTGCACCTTGACAGTTTTGACATTGACAGAACTTTGACATTAGTGAGTATCCTCTGCAAGTACTTCAGTTACTGAAAGTTTGGGCCAGTTTTTGCTTTTCACACACAAAATGCTCCACATTCCAGTTCTGGACATCTAGCATTAAGGGATTGATACTGAGAAACTTTAGCCCAAGATTACAAAAATATAAAAGGAAGCCCGAAGTTGCAGAATGAGAAAAAAGTAGCTTTGGTTTCAATACACCCAGTATGTTCTGCTTATGTTCTTGGCTTATCAGGATACTTATGATTTCTTTAATCTTTGTAGATTCCTCCTGATGGAGAGTTTGCTGTAATGAACTACCGAATGACTCAGGAGTTCAAGCCTCCTTTCCGTATTAATGCGTTGATTGAAGAAGCAGGGCCACTTAAGGTCTGACATGCTTATTGCTAGTTTATTTGCTTTCCCTGTGTGCTTTATCAATTAGCAACTTAGTTACTTGTAACTTTATAATTGATCTTTTAGTAAATCTGAGGGGATCCTCCTAATTCACAGGCTGAAGTTCTTCTGAAAATACGCGCCGACTTTTCTCCAAGTGTCACTGCGAACACAATTACGGTGCAAATGCCAGTGCCATCTTATACTGCAAGGTGGTCCTCTTTCATTTTTCTTTTTCTAAAATAAAAAAAAATTTATCTGTAAAGGAACTGCAAAGAGAGCATGTGCTACATCGAAATGCATGGAAATATGCCAGTATTAATAGATTAAATCATTGCACATCACGCATTACAAAATTTCCATAATGAATGATCAAGATACAGATTCTCTATCTAATTATTAATGGGAGAATTTAAGCAAACCATCTACTGCCTCTCACTAAAGGTAGAATAAAGCTGTTTTGTTATGACATGAAAACTATATAACACCCAGATATGTAATTCTATACAGGCCTTTCTAGTTTTAATTTTAATTACTTACTGTTATGCAATACTGTTTTTTTCCCTTAGTAGCTTAGTTGAAACTTTTGTGTGATCTTTGTTGTATTACTACTCTCAGAACAAATGCCAGAATCCATTCAAAAAGTTCTTTTTTTTTTCATTATAATTATTTTATACTTTTGTAGCATAGTTTGTTCAGGCATTTTTGCTGTATTTCACATATGTTTCTTATATCCTACATGGATTGCGCATGCATATGAGAAGATAGGAGTTCATTTTTGTATAGTGAAGTTCACATTATTGATAATGTTTTGTTGTTAACTTAGTCTCTTTGCGAGCAATTCCTGTTCAGGGCTAGTTTCGAGTTAGAAGCTGGGGCAGTTGGGCAGACAACTGATTTCAAAGAGGGTTCTAAGAGATTAGAATGGTGCTTAAAGAAGGCAAGGCTTCATAACTACCATTTCATTTTTATTGTTATGATACATCTTTTCTTTTTTAGGGCTTGTTTGGATGCAAAAATCTTGTTCAATATATTTATGTTTACTTGGGGGTTGTAAAGCATATTTACAACGGCATAGCTTATATTTCCTCTTTGTTATCTTCTCTTAGGTTAAAAAAAACATATGGTTGGCCCTTAAAAATTTTAATTTCGAAGATATACTAACAAATAGATATAGGACCTTTGGAAGTATACGCCTCAAGATACATGTATTTTCTGTATACCCCTCATAGCCCGTACTTAGATTTGCGTCCCTCCACTTGAGAGCTTTTCCCACCGAAGAGGCAAGTGTTGGGAAGAAATTATGGTATCCTATACATTTAGATTGATGGCCTCTCATTCAGTGTGAAAACATATATTTATTCATGGTGAAAATCCCTTGAGCAGAGGGACATTCTCTTGTATATTGGCAAATTTTAAGAGTAAACTGCAACTTCTGAGTGTATACGCATGCTGGCTGTAATTTTTGAGGGGCATATACACATAAATACTTATATTTTGAAGGGTACATAACTACATACGCAAATATTACATATTATTTCTTTTTATTCACAATCAGCTAAAAGGTGCTAACTGATTTCAGATTGTTGGTGGGGCAGAGCATACCCTTCGTGCAAAGCTAACATTTTCCCAAGAATCACATGGTATTGTTATTTGAACGTCTGAATTGCTTTGACTTTCATATTTTATATTACTATAAGTTTTCATGACTAGTTACAATGTCTAAATAATATCTGTATAATAATTATGTAAAAGTTGATATCCTCTTTTTATTAACTCAGATCAATCTTTTGCAAATTGTCGGAAAACCATGCAGGTAATACCACGAAAGAAGCTGGACCAGTGAACATGAATTTCACCATACCAATGTACAATGCCTCAAGGCTTCAGGTGAGTTACAAACTACGACACTGCCATCACTGTTGGTGCATCTTTGACTCTATAATCGGTGTCACCTACTTGTTTTTATTGCTCGACTCTTGTGTTGCCACAGAACCTCGTTCAATCCCTCGATCGTGTGTGTAGAAATAATGTTTCAAATTTTGGCTTCACTTGCGCAGCCTCTTTGATCATGTTTTTCACATTGTGGTTTAACAATATCAAACTGTTGTCTTTCATTATGCTTTTTTCTTTGGTCCGACGTTACCCTCATGTTTCTAATCTTATAGTTACCTTTCAAAATAAAGAAAGCATTATACGTATAGAATTCGATGTCCAAATTATTTGAAATTTAACAAGTTGATGTTCTTCTGCGATGCCATTGCAGGTGAGATATTTGCAGATTGCAAAGAAATCCAAGACATACAATCCGTATCGGTGGGTGAGATACGTCACACAAGCAAACTCCTACGTAGCACGCCTATGAGGAAACCGTTCGAATCGAGGAGGCATTTTCATCTTGCCGGTTGTTTGAATTGCAGCTCCTGTATTTCCGGACCATCAGCAAGCACATATCAGATTGGTCTTTTTTTTTTTTCCTTTTGCATATACAACCCTGCATATATGCAAGATTGCACAAATCCCCTTGCAAAACGTTGGCATTTGTATGCGCACCCCTGAAAACCACTGTCATTTACATCCAATCAGCTGCTAAAGAACCCAAATTTACTGCATAGATACCTGCGACAGCGAGCGGCGCATTTGCAAATGAATAAGATTTTCAGGGTTGCTATGCAAATACCAATTTACTAGGGTATTTGTCTCATTTATCATATGGGCAAGGAAATATATGCAGAAATCCGAAATCAAATTTACAGCAAAGACGAGCAACCTATCTAGCGGGCTTTGCGTTTCCATTCATCTTTACGGAATATATAATAACCTCTCTTCTTGTAGGAACCTTTTTCTTTTTCCTTTTTTTTCCTTTGAGACATCACATCAGTGAATTGGCTCCTTGCAAAACTGATTTGTACCTATGGAGAGCGGTGAGCTATGTTACTGTGTATGTGTATGTGTGTGTGTCGGGAAACTTGAGTTCTTTTCTTTATGGCCAGTGCTCGTTCCTTTTTGTTTCTATGGCCCGTGCTTGTACTTTTGTTTGTTTCTTTCCTTCCTTCGCAAGTGCCCTGACAATTTGCTGTTTATTGGAACCTGACAATTGCTGTTTCTTCCCAAGTACCTGACAAAAAAAAATTGGCATTTTCTTTTTGTGGTATAATTGGAACCAGATGGAGGTGCTAAACTCGAGATGATTTTTCAGTTGACCTAGTTAGTTAAATGTTGAAACTAAAGCTTACAATCACTGTAACGATATCTAATTTGGTTGTTGGTTGGTATAAAACGCAAAATGAAAATGATGAATTCCTAACGGTTTCCACAAGTGAAAAGAACATACGAACATGCGGTGCCTCATTACTCGCCGTGGGCGGCACCGACCATTTGGGCTCGATAAAGACCTGCATTGGAACCCGGCCCCACATAGGCTTAACAAAAGAAACTACCAAATCTCGCACCCAATCTACACCACTCTCTGTTGTCACTTGATTTTCTTTTCCTCGGGCTTAATTATAATTTGTTAATTTTTAGAGGTATTTTTATTTCTTTTATATTGTATGTATATCCTTTGTAAATTTTTCGTTAAACTTTAGGTATACACTTAACCAAATTTTGTTGTGTATACTAGATTACTAGGTAGGCAGAAATTTAAATTACTATTAAGCATGCGCAAAATCAACCGGCTGTGAATAATCCTCCTTCAAATGCTACCTATGTGTATCAATCACCGTCACTGATCTATTGGTTCAATGGTTTGTACAACACAAGCTAATTTGTACGTGATATATATACATAAGTACATTAACAGATTATGAAAATAGCATTTTAGTACCCATAAAAGTATCTCTTACAAAAATAAAAGATCAACATATAAAGTAAAAAAAATAAAAAGAAAATACTCCTGAAAGTTTAAGAGTAGTAGTTAAATTTAAAATATCCATGTATTTTCTGGTGCGCTATTCTGTCTCTCTCTTTTTCAAGGATTGACTAATAAAACTGTTCTTAAGATAAGAGAAAAATTACTATTTAACACTTACACCACGTCACCACGTCATCATTCGTATCCAATTAATTATATTTTTTTTCATAAAAAATATAATAAAAATACTTTTCTAAAACTAATGTGGGATGGGTCAACTCTAAATATATTTTTTTTGAATTAGTTGGATGTACTATATCAGTTGCCTTTTAGATTTTTTATTTTATTTTATTTTATAAATGATGCTTCTCCTACTAGTGGCTTATTCCTGGAGACAACCAAACCAGTGTGCACAGTGTAGAGTGATCTCCCTTCTCTCTCTCTCTCTCTCTCTCACACACACTGAGCAATGTCCGGTGGCGGCGGCGCCTCCTCCTCCGTCGCCTTCTCCGGGCGGTGCGTAGTCTCTACTCGCTTAAAAGTTAAAACTCGATCCCCTTCTATGATCTGCAGCTACCGTAAGCATTTCTTCTCAGTTTCTCCCTCACGTTGATGCAAAAGTTGGGCTTCTTTTTTCCTTTTTCTTTTTTCTTTTTTCTTTTTTCTTTTTTCTTTTTTCTTTTTTCTTTTTTCTTTTTTCTTTTTTCTTTTTTCTTTTTTCTTTTTTTTTTTCCGAGCCCAACATGAAAATTGAGAAAATTCAACAGGTGGGTCTCTTTGCTTTTGTCATTAATCACCTTGAGAAGTGAAGGATTTGTATGCTGGAGGGAAAAATAGCAGTTCCCATGTTGTAGCTTAATTTGGTGAATATTGATGGGTAGGTTTTGGGAACAATTATGAACAGTTGAGATAAATAAGCAAAAAGATTCTTGTTTTCAGTGAAGAAACAAGGGTTTATGGTTTTTTTTTTTTTTTTTTTTTTTTTTTTTTTTTTTTTTTTTTTTTTTTTTTTTTTTTTTGTGGCTAAAATTGTGAATGATTTGGTCCTTACTTTACCTTTGGAAGCTTCATTGTTCTTCTTTGCCTCCCTAAGGTTTGCTGTTTTAACCGCGTTTTCTTAGCCAATTAGACCAATCAAATGGGTAATTTATTTGGGTAATATTTTAGCTACGCAAATTACCTGTTCCCCCTTCAAACCCTAATCACTTCATATGTTATATATATTTTGTAATTTGTTTTTCTACTCTCTCTCTCTCTCTTTCTCGACTTGTTGCGAATTATAGTAGTGATTTGACTTTACTGCATGTTACAGTACTAAAACAAGTAACTAGTTCACCAAGTAATTAAGAATCTAGCTCCCATGTCAAACATAGCCAGTTACATTTTTCTTTAACAGATCTTAACAGATCATAAAACTTTGAATTAGTCGATCGCATAGTTGACTATTTCGTTCGTAATCGCTAGATTTAATTATAGTAGTGATTTGACTTTACTGCATGTTACAGTACTAAAACAAGTAATTAGTTCACCAAGTAATTAAGAATCTAGCTCCCATGTCAAACATAGCCAGTTATATTTTTCCTTAACAGATCTTAACAGATCGTAAAACTTTGAATTAGTCGATCGCATAGTTGACTATTTCGCTTGTAATCGCCCCGTAAGGATCTAGCTCCCGTATCGAACATAGCTTAGCTATCGATTTTCAATAGGTCATAAATCTTGAATGGAAATGGATTTCCATAATTTGATTCATAGGTGCTATCGTAACAAATTGTGCAATAATCTAAAACCTGGAAGTGAGCGGAAGAGAGTTACCTCTGTAATCGGCATTAGTATTAAGTGATTTTGATGCAGCCCAAAGGAAATGCTCGAACCGCTCACTAAAGCCTTTTCCATGTAGAAGAAGGACGGGGAATTTTAGTTGCGTAAATTAATTTCTGTGTGCAAGTTTAGAAGCACTTCCTAGTTCATATATTTGTTAACATTTGCTTCATGAAATTTAGTAAATTGGTAATCGAAGGCAAAAGGAGTTTAAATAAATTACAAGAGATAAGGCTACGTAAAATGTATAAACCTACTTTCGATTCTTACACACACGAAGTGAGTTGTAGCTATTTCTAGATGTAAAAGTTATTTACATTAAAAGTGGTTAGGATTGGAAGTAGAGGTAGAATGAAGGGCAGAATTATTATAGGCAATAAGTTCTCCAACTTAAATACTATGTTTACACCTGTATTAACTTGTTCTTTTACTGCTGCAAAAGGTTGGAAGGGAAGGTTGCTTTGATAACTGGCGGTGCTTCCGGCATTGGCGAAGCCATCGCGAGGCTCTTCAGAAAGCACGGCGCGAGGGTCTGCGTGGCGGACATCCACGATGATCTAGGCCATCAGGTCTGCGGAACCCTAGGCGGCGACACCGTCGCTTGCTTCATCCACTGCGACGTCACAGTCGAAAACGATGTCCGTCAGGCCGTCGACTTCACCAGCGACAAGTTCGGCACTCTCGACATCATGGTCAACAATGCGGGGATCACTGGCAGCAAGGTGGTGGACATCCGGGAAGTCGACTTTGACGAGTTCAAGAAGGTGTTCGATGTCAACGTGAACGGCGTGTTTCTTGGGATGAAGCACGCCGCCCGTGTCATGATCCCAAATAAGAAGGGCTCCATAGTTTCGATAGCCAGTGTGGCTAGTGTTATTGCGGGGATGGGCCCACATGGTTACACGGGGTCGAAGCACGCAGTAGTGGGGCTCACCAAGAATGTGGCGGGGGAGCTGGGAAGGCACGGGATCCGCGTGAACTGCGTTTCGCCATATGCAGTTCCAACAGGCCTGTCGATGACCTATTTGCCGGAGAAAGAGAGGAAAGAGGAGGCACTGAAGGATTTTTTATCTTTTGTCGGTCGCCATGCGAATTTGAAGGGCGTGGATTTGACGCCAGATGATGTCGCGGAGGCAGTGCTTTTCCTGGCGAGCGATGAAGCAAAGTATGTAAGTGCGCTTAACCTCGTCGTCGATGGGGGGTTTGCTAGTGTGAATCACTCCCTTCAAGCATTTGAATGATTGGTATATTTGGGCATATTTATATATTTGCATTGCCTTAAATAACTGCTTGAAAACTTATCACTTTGATATTTATGGGCCTTGTGTTTTATAAAATTATTGTAGGTAAGATGTATGTTTGATCTTTTTTAAGTGAAGATGCAGCACTAGTAAATGGAGAGTTTATTCATTTTTGGATTTTGGGGGCCATATATTCATTTTTGGATTTTTGCATACACTTGGTCATGAACAAGAAGACTATGCCATAATCTCAATTTCAAAAGCTGATAATGAAAAATACAGATGGCAAGTGCTTATGAAAGATAATGATTAAAGCTAATTCATAGACACTTTTATTCACTAAGTTTGAATTTATTACCATCTAAGCTTGGGATTTTAATTGAGTGATGATTCCATGTTCAAAAGGTCAGAAACTAGAGGGGTGGCATGTGTACATCTGAAACCTGCAACATATAAAAGGTGTTAAACGAGACTCACAACTATAGGCTATGTGAAATAGACTACTTAACCGTATAGTTTTTCATTAGTAACCCCTTGAACTGTGGATCCCTTGAAAAGTTTTAAGGATTACATAGGACATTGACCATTACTGCTCAGATCCCACAATTATGTCAGCTAAAGTTGACATAGTCATTAACTTCAAAGGACTGTTCTATTCAGCTGTTGAGGACCACAATTATGTCATATTTACCGACCGTCCCTAGCGCAAGTGGCGAAGGGCTTGGTGGTTGGTACCCGATGTCCCAAGTTCGAATCCTAGTTGATTCACATTTTCAGTTAAGTTTATTTAAAAAAAAATAAACGAAGCGGGTAGTATGCTACCTTTCTCTCAAAAAAGAAATAATTATGTCATATTTGGTATTCTTTTCTAGAGACCAAATATGATTGGTTGGAAACACCACATCACTCATGTGACTGCTACATTTTAAACTTTTTCGCTGTTGAGAGATGGTAAAACAAAATGATCTTGAAGCTCTCATTTTCACCAAAATGAGCAGCATTTATTCAAAGTAACCAAAAGGAATGAAAGAACAAATTTCCAGCAAGAGATAGTCAAACAGCTAGTTATTAAGAAACTAAAAAACAGTTCTGCAGCACCTTAGATACTAAAACCAATGAAAAAAAAAACCACATAAAGATCAAATTACTTTTGAGGATTAACTGATAAAAATTGAGTAAAATGAGTACATATTTGTTACATTCTCAACATCTCGTACAACAACTGCGAGTGCTTTATGCGGGAGCCTTAAAGACAGTAGTGTATCTAACAATTTGTTATAGAGCTAATTTTCCACAAAACAAGAAAAATTTAAAACATGTGATAAAGCTACTACATATGACCTGGATCAGCTCTCATTTCGGCCTCCACATTTATAAGTCCGAAATTTAAACAGTTTATATACATTGAGAAGAACTTCTCAAGTCTCGGATCTGATTGCAAAGTAATCTAATTCCGGCTCAAATATCAAATACAAGAACAACATCAACTAAGACTTCAAGGCCCAATTAATATATGCTAATTCAAATTGTGATGGAATACTTCTGAAATATTACTAGTCACTTGCTTCCATCCTCTGTAGCTCTTGGATGCCCGGCCGGGGTTTAGCGGGGGTAGGTGAAATGTTAGTAGATTTAAGGGCGGAAAAGTTAAAAGTATGTGAATAGTAATACTTTTAGAAGTATTTCATAGCCTCATTTTAGTCCTCTCTCTGAAAAGATCAAAATTAGTTTTCAACCATCAGCTAACCCATGGACATCAGCTTGATCCACTAAAGATTGATCCAAATTTCGATCATCACTACGGGAAGCCGATTGGCCACTGCAGTTCAATTCGGTTTCTTCTTCATCATCCTCAGTAAAATCGGAAGCTGAAACAGCGTCACAGGTTTCTACCTGTGCACTCTCTAAATCAGCTTCCACTGAAGCAGTTTGCTGCTGCTGCTGCTGCTCGAAGTCGCCGCCCCTATTCCCAAGTAAAGCCTCCCTTCTGACAACATTGAACAAAATTCCATTTTGCATTCGTTCCGGCTGCAATAAATCTCCTTCGGAAATCATAATCCTATTAGAAGCTCCGAGAGGAGCTCTACAGTTTCCGATTTCGGTGTCCGTATTTTCTGAGCTTCTATCAGGAGTAGTAACTCTTGAATTACTGTAAAAAGGATCTCTATTCTCATCATCTCTCGTAAAATTCTGATTGAGTTCCAGCTCAACCTCGAGATTTTGAACGAAGTTAATGAATCTATTCGCAGAGGCAGTCCTCATCAACGGCCCACCACTTCTAGTCCAAGAATGCAAGTCCGCGCTCTCTGACTCGCTATCGCTTCCATCATGTACGCTTCTTGGGCCACGAGGATACGAACTCGGGCCTTGTTGGGCTGAAGTATTAGTAGCCTCTGACATGATATCTTCCTCAAGAGAGCCCGATGAGTTCTCCCTCGCTATGCAGTTCCACGAAGGGATTCTCCGCGAAGTGTTTCTTTGAAAAGCGCTCGTGTGTTGTCCTTGGGAAGAGGCAGCTGCTCTCTCCGCGCTTCTCTTTAGCCTCCTCATGTGGTTAAGAAGTGCGACACATTCGTCTAACACGAGCTCGATAGCGCAGTTTGCCTTAATCGCAGAGAGCTTCTGCCAAGTGCACCTCCTGCCTTGGTTGGCGGCCTTTTGGAGCTCCGCGTAAGATGGGTTTTGTATGATCTTTGAGTACTGTTAACCAAGAAGCCGAAAAGAAACCGTTTGTCAAAACTATAATAATAGTCCCTGAAAAGAACATCTATTTCATATATACCCCTGTAAAATCTGAATGCATATATGCCCCTCGGAACTGCAATTACTCACAAAATACTGTTGTGTTGAGTTGGGGAGTTGTCCGATTCATGATGAAGTTTGTTTTGCAATGTATAAATTTTCATATACTAAGACTTACATGATATATGTTTATATCTAAATAGAATTTTTTGCACGGGTATACATGTAAATATATCTATTATCAAGGAGGTGAAGAGTGACAATTACCTGAGCAAGTGTAGCCGGCATGACCACTGTGACATCACCCTCCCAATCCTGAGCAAATAATTTTGCTATTCCACCCAGTGGGAATCCAAGTTCCAGGATCTGATTGAACCTATGCTTAACCTCCATCTCGGTGAGTTGAGCAAGCTACATACAGAAATTCACCAAATTAGATGATCGGTTTGCATAATAAACAAAAATTTATAATTAAACTATCATTTCTAAGAAGCTATGCGAATGTTGAGAAAAGTAAGAAGTTATTCATTTGCACAACATTCGCATTCAAAACCCTGGAAAGAAATAGGAAACTGGTAAAAGCAAGACAGATAAAGATCTTCGAGCAGATAATATACTACCTTCGCAGCAAAGCGGCCCCCATAAGCTCGAACAAGCTCCTTCAACCTCAAAAGAGGGGCAATGTGTGGATTGGCTTGGCTAACGATAAAGTGATTCACATTGAATAATTCCTTCAGTTGTATCATAGGCAAATCGCTCTCTAAGCTTCCATCCCTCCATCTTCGCGCTGAGGTCCCCTGCGACGACCGCTCTTGACCCACCAAGAACGGCGCGTGAAAAGGAACAATCTCGCCAAACCTGTCCTTCGCCATTAGCTCCTGAGCCTCAAAGAGCCCGGGAAAAGCACAAGAAGCCGTGACGGCACTCCATATGACGACGTGCGGAGAAGTCAGGTAATTAAGGCATCGTGGTGGCTCGTGCTTTCTGGGAGAGCAAACCGTGATTCCGAGAATCCGACCAGTCAAGTCGTAAGCTTCTTGAAAAGTTAAATTGCTCGTGAGGTGCCTTAACATTCTTTGCAAGTGCCTGATCTCGTGTACCACTCCGCATGTCATTACCCTTTTGACCACAGTAAATACCCCGCCCAATTGGTCGAAGAATTGCAGGGAATGCCACGAATCTTCAAAGAACGACTCGAGCTCGGGCCACGACCGAGTCGCTACAATGGCGCACATTATTGACCCGACACTCGATCCTGCTATTATACGGGGAAGGAGCTTGTGCTCGACTAGCGTTTTCACTACGCCCACGTGGAAGGCTCCTAAGGAAGCGCCCCCGCTTAAGAGGAGGGCCGTCCTGCCGAAGGCATGCCTTGTCTCATGCATGAACGCAAGCTTCTCTTCTAACAGTAGCTCTTCGGATTCAGAATTGCATACCATTTTTAGTTGTGTCGAGACCTCATCGATGTACTCTTTTATGAGTTTAGGCACCTGACATTGTGAGAATTCGGGTTATCATAATTGCTCGAATTCCATATTCATGATAAAACAAAACAAAAGATAAGAGAATTGCATGAGTATATTCGCTCAAAAAACTTGCTGAAAGGTTTGATGTGGTGAATAGAGTAGAGAGTATTATCACTTGATTAGATGCTTACTATGCCGAAATTTAGAATAACGCAACGACGGGCTCTGCCAAAAGACAGAAGATACATACAATTTAAGGACAAGATCAAATTTGTAATTAATTCTAAAATCTCAATAACAGCTTTTCTCTACAGCATAATCAAAAGCACTAAATTGGAGCTTTTGCTTTTGTGACTGAGGGTCTCATTTCGACTTCCCGACTGAATGAAAGCAAATGCAGAAGCGGGGCCAAACGTACACAACTGAATTCGCAAAACTAACACTAAAATCTTCAGTCCTCAGTAGCACTTGCATCAAAAAAGGAGAAAAAAGGTGCTAAAAATGTCATTTTTGATGCACAAGAGAAAAGGGGAAAAAAAGTCATTTTTACCTGGAGCCTTCCTTTGTGGAGCTCGGGGTTGCACATGTTTCCCAAATTCCTCAACAGATCGGCGCGCATACAAAAGACAATGTCCCTGAGCGATCCCTGCTCCCTGCGGCGGCGCAGCTCGTCGAGCTTGTTCCTGACGAGCTCCTCGTCGTAGAGCTCGCCCTCGCTCGCCCTGTAGGGGGTCTCGCGGTCGAGCATCTTGGCCGCATGCGACCACTCCTCGTAGGTGAGCGCGCTCCGCATCATGTTGCGCCAGAACGTGCGCCGGTACGCGGACTCTGCGCGCGTGCGCACGCTCGTGAAGCGCCGCAGGAGGAAGGCGATGAGGGTGACCACGGCGAGGATCCCCTGCGTGTTGCGGGGGTGGAACCAGAGCGCGGCGGAGCGGAGCGTGCGGAGCGCCGCGTACAGGGACCGCGCGGCGTCGCGGCGGAGGTGGGCGAGGGAGGCGCACGCGAGGACGCGGAACGCGATCGTGCGCCCCAGCAGCGTCGAGGGCCCGATCGAGAACGGATCCACCGACGCCTCGCTCGTGATATCCATTTCAAACTACAACGCGATTTCGTCCTCTCTCTCTCTCTCTTGGCTATTTAGTAGCGAATTAGAGCTCTCCGATCGATAAAGTTTGTGCCTTTGGAGGAGAATTCGATCTAATTATGCTCTCCGATCGGGAAAATTTGGGTCTTTTGAAGCGAATTTAATCGAGAAACATTGCGGAGAATTGAGTAGAGTGTGACCCAAAAGTGGGGGAAATTACTAAAAGTGCGAGAAAAAGAAAAAATCGATCTTTTCCCCTCGTTCCCTTGCTTAAACAGCAAAAAATTGAAAAATTGAGCCGTGAGAGAGAAATTGAGTTCCCAAAATCTGAGTATCGCAGCTTATGATCGATCGATCGGGAAAAATGGTTGTTTTTTGGGGGGGGGGGAGAGAAGAGACAACGAGGGACTAAAATCGGGTGCGTAAGAAAGGGGATAAAAGGAGGCGATTTACGCTACGCAACCAAATCCAATCCGAATCGGAAAATGAAACCCTCTCTCTCTCTCTCTCTCTCTCTCTTCGTGATCGAAGAAGAAGAGGATATATAGTCGTTGCAACAGAAGGTCAGGGAGACCTTGTGCATGGACCGGGTTCACCACGTCATTCACACAAGAAGAGACGATGAAGGAATATATTGAGTGGTCTACAGATGACGTGGTGAACCAAGTCCGGAGCAAGTGGATAAAAAGGACCCGCATTTCGGTGCCGCACTGAATTTAAAAAAAGAGTCGTGTTTGGGCCCAATCCCAAGTAGATGGATAAAGATGTACTTCATTTGTTTCTAGTTCCAAAAAGTTTGCTTTTTTAACTTAAAAAAATATTTAAACTTATTTAAATATTCGAATACAAAGAATATAAGATAGACACCGCTATATAAAATACACAATAAATATATTGGCGTCACATTTTGCTTATTACTATTAATAAGTAAATCTATTTGATTCATTTACTGTTTGATTCAATAAATTTATCATGCAATTAATTTTAAAAATTATTTATATCAGCTTCACTCAGTCCAACACAAATTGACTCTCAATCTCTATATCGCAGGTTTGATTTGGATCGGGCACAGCCGAAATAGATCACAATTATATTTTTGTCGCAGAACTTCGAGTTATGTCCTTAATTTGAAAGCCTCCTAATATTTTTGACAACACGCTTCCTATTTCGCTTTAGCATTATGTGACGCATAATTGAATGATTCTTCACGTACGGTGCTAAATAATAAATGTCGATTAATTTACCTCCACAAATAGTGTCTTGTCCTAATTCACAATTTGAGTACACGCACAAAACTTCTCTCCATCATTTTATAGTCCTTACCGTAGAAAGTCACTTTCTTTTCAAATTAAAACTCCTTTTTTTTTATTTCAAATTCAAACTACTAGCCGTTGCAGTCATAAAAAAAATGATATAGGAAACACCCTATTAGGATGTCACCCCCACTTTAGAAACTGCCACTGTTAAACTATTATTGCACTCTAACTACTTTCTACAGTTTCTCTTCCTCTCTTTGACTCCTCTCCTATTTCCTTCATGAAAACTCTTTTTGTCTTTTTCCTTTCCCCCTCTCTATAAATTGAAACCATACCATTCACCTACATCTGCAACACATATCTAGTTAGAGAGATAGAGAGATTTTATAAGTAAAAGAAGGTAGAGAGAAAGAGGAAAAATAGATCTAGGAATGGCAGGAGAGAAACTCAACTACTTTCTGGCTTTTGCCATTATCATCCTTGCTATCTTCGGCCTGGCTCGGGCCGAGGAGGTTTGCGACGGTGATATAGTGGATTTAGTACACAATTGCAATCAGTTTGTAAAAAAAGATGGCCCGAAGGTACTGCCGAATTCAAAATTGGTCAAATCGTTACATCAACCTCACATGGAGTACAACGCATTTTAAAATGGCTACCTGAATGTAGAGAGATACTTTACGAATAGAATATAGTTAGAGACTTTACGAATATCATCAAGTTCTATGTAGAGATACTTTGAATAAAATTTTATTAAAAAAAACTCTGAAGTTTTAGTATCTATATCAAAGAAATCGTTCCTTCTTGCAGATACCACCCTCTGAGGAGTGTTGTGCAGTCATAAAGAAATGCGACGTGCCATGCGTGTGCAAGCACATAACAAAGGATGTCGAAAAGATCATCAGCATGGAGAAAGTCGCCTACGTCGCAGAATGCTGCAACCGCCCTTTCGCTCATGGAAGTAAATGTGGAAGTAAGGCTCTTACTGTATTTATTCATAGATTATGTGTACTCTTTCACCAAAGTACTCCACAGTAAACTAGTTAATCTAACTATTGGTTGTGCTGGGTTTGGTTTCAGGTTACACTGTTCCAAAGGCGTGAAGAGATAAGGAGAAAGAGTTGGAGGGGAGAATTATTAAAGATCAACTATGATCTACTTTTCAATATTTTGCAGTGTACAACTCTAGTTGTTTGATTTGAATGGATGATTTGTAATGCAGTTATATATGAAAATAAAACTGGTTTCTCCTTCCATTAACTCTTTGTTTGTTCTATGTCATTGATAGTTACATGTACAATAGAGAGAGAAACACGCGCACGCACGCACACGCGCGCGCACACACACATGCTTTCTTTTCAAATTCAAACTTGCCGTTAGAGTCGAAAAGAAAATGATATAGGAATTGTCCTATTAGGAGCATAGTTAGTTAATTCGGATTCGGCAAAAATCCGGCACAGGTATAATACGGATAAAATTCGTCTCCTAATTTTTAAATTCGTTGAAAAATTCGGCTTAAAAAACGAATTCAATAATTATTATACAATATGGCATATAAACAATCAAATAAGAAATAGAGCAAAATAGCCCATAATTAATTATAAAATATATAAATATTTTTTTTGAGGGCGAATGAACAAAAAATTCATATTTAAATATAAAATATAAAATAATCTATATTTAAACATAAAAATTATAAGTTTTTTATTCAAATTTTCAATAATTCGGGAATAATTCGCGAATAGTTCGCGAATAATTCGGCAATAATTCGGCTGGCTCCAAAAATTCGCAAATAATTTCGTATTTTTGCAAAAAAATTGGTAAACTGAAATAGAAATACGTCTTATCGTTCTTTATAACAGACCGTTTAATTCGGATTTTCAATAATTCGCGAATAATTCGCGAATTAACTAACTATGATTAGGACTCCCCCATAGAAATCCACTGTTAAAAGCTATTATTGCACTCTCTAATTACTTTCTACAATTTCTCTTCCTCTTTTTGACTCCTTTCCAAAAAAAATTCATGAACTTAATTACACATTTACACTCCTTATACAACACCTCTTTTTCTCTTTTTCCTTCCCCCCTCCCTCTATATATAGACACCCTAACATTCACCAACATCTGCAATACATATCTAAAAAGAGGGAGATAGAGAGATTGTATAAGTAAAAGAGGGTAGAGAGAGAGAACAGAGGAATGGCAAAAGAGAAACTCTACTGCTTTCTGGCCTTTGCCATTACCATCCTTGCTATCTTCGGTCTGGCGCGGGCCATAGACCCTTGCGAGGCCGATATAGTGTATTTAATACAGTATTGCTATGAGTTTGTACAAATCAAGGGGCCGAAGGTATTGCTGATTTCAAAATAGGTGAAATCGTGAAAATCGATGCATAGACCTTGTGCGGAGTACAGCGCATTTTGAAATGGCTATCTGAACTTCGCCTTCTCGTTTTCTGTTTCATTTTTTTCTTTACTGCCTAAACTTTCATACTTTTGAATTCAGAAAGCATTGTCAGTTTTTTTTTGTTTTCTTTTTCCCTCCAAAACTAGAAGACTTTTTTAAAAAGATTATAGTCAGAAACTTTATGAATATCATCAAGTTCTGCACAGAGATACTTAAACCCCAAAAAAAAAATGCTAATATTTAGGTAGCAAGTTAAAAAGCATTCATTGCCAACATTTCTATCAAGATGCATTATAGTTTAGTTAAATGTCTTTTATATCGTTACCTACAAAATATTGGAACATTGTTCGCACTCTGGAAGCTTAAGCAATCAAAGAAATTGTCTCTCACAGATACCACCCTCTATCACGTGTTGTTTAGTCGTAAGGAGTTCCGACATGCCGTGCGCGTGCAAGCACGTAAATAAGGAAGTTGAGAAGATCATCAGCATGGAGAAAGTCTCCTACGTCGCAGAGCGCTGCAACTGCCCTTTGGCTCATGGAAGCAAATGTGGAAGTAAGCTATGAGGCTCTTCTGTATTTACTCACTACGTGTATATTCTTTCCTCATAGTACTCCACGCTAAACTAATTAGGTATTAATTTACAAGCTAATCTAAGATTAATTGGCATATATTGATTGGTTTCAGGTTACACAGTTCCATAGGCATGAAGAGAAAAGGAGAAAGAGCTGGGAGGAGAATAATTAAAGAGAACTATGATCTGCTGCTCAAAATTTTTCACTGTACAACTCTAGTTGTTTGATTTGAATGGATGATATGTAATGCAGTTATATATGAATATACTGGATTCTTCCTCCATTAACTCTTTTTTGTTGTTATGTCACTGATAGTTGCATATACAATAGGGAGTGAGAAGAGTTTTTTAGCAAGACTACTGTGGATAGCACCCATCCCTTTATGTTATCAACCTAAATTTAATTTTAAGTTTGCAAATTTAAATTTAAATATGGCCTACATTTGATTATGGGTTTCCAAATCAAAACTTAAACATTACCTCGGATTTTGAAGTTTGAAGGAACCAAAAGTCTTATTTTTCTTTTTCAACACCTTTTGGCCAAACAATGTAATGCTTCCAAACTTTGTAATATTGGAACCTCGGCAACTGATATGAGAAGCTTCCCTATTTAAGCAGTTTAAAATAGTCCAAATTACTTGGACTACAGTTTCAAAAAATAATTTTATCCCACGATTAAAATAATATGACAATTAGTCATAGTACTACATAATAGTAAATTACATATCAATAAAACGCAAAATTTCCCGTTATGAGAAAATACATAATGCATAACGTTAAAGAGACAAGCTTTCTACGATATCATGTATTTTGTGTGTGTGTGTGTTGTGAGAGAGAGAGAGCATCAACTGAAGAATGAAACAGGAGCATTGCTGCAGAAAATGAAAAAAAAAAATCTCATTAAGTATCAGATTGTAGTGAAATACCACGAAGAAAATCAAAAGTTGAAGACCAAGTAAATTCAGCAACGAATTTCATAAATCGAAAAAAGCAAAAGTACTCTCAAGGGTATATATCTTAGTCTAATATTGGTCTTAGTAAGAACATAAAACTCAGATGTCAGCCAAAAATGTGTGACGGCACATTAAGGTTCCAAGAATTTTCTAAAAAAGCATAGGAGTAGGAACTATGTTGGTTCGCTTCATTTCTACCGAGCGGTCTGTGCAGCTTGTGCCGGCTCGACGATGTTCTTCGCCAACACATATGTCCGCATGTTAAGATTTTTCAAGCTTTCTATAATCTGCTCGTGCCTGAGGAAAACAAAACAGAAAAAGAAAAGAGATGAAAAGATAAATCATTTCTCTTTATAATAGAAAACGAATTTATAATACAAAAGAAAAGATCAATCATTTATTTACTCCTTTTTTAAAGAAAACTTTTTAAAATACCAAAGGAATTTATAATGTTGAATTGGATAACTCCCACAAGAGGCACTTTTATAAGAAACTGCATTTTCAAGGCCTATAGCTGTATATGATAATATTCATACTTTCCAAGTATATATATAAGCAATATATTAGTGCTTACACATTGAGATGATTGGTCCCCATAATAAGAGTCCCTGAATCGGAATCCATTTTGGCTTCAAGCTTCGAGCTTCGAACAAGATTCATTACCCACATCTCTGCCTCATCATAATTCATGTTCAGCTTCTCCGCAAGCATGCTGTTACAAGTCAATCTTATAAGCATTTTACCTTCATACATAAATGCTGTTAAAAGCATAGGCGTAAAAAAAAAAATAAGAAAAAAGGAACATTAAATGAGAAAAATGCTGGCAAAATCACAGAAATAATATTATGAGGAGACTAGAAATATTCATTGAATTTACGTATACCAAGGAAATCATTAAAGAAAATAACACAAGGAAAGTTGTTTAGAGAAAGAGAATTGTAATCCACTCTCTGATTTAGCAAGGTTACTGAGCATGCAGAAACAGAAATTTCACAGGATATTGACATAGCATGATTCCATCCGATGCTGAATTACAATAGCACGTAAGAAACAAAGTTTAAGCATGAACTAAAGTTAGATTCTTTTACCTACTGCAGTGTGGACAAAAGTCAATAAAGAAGTATTAACTTAGCATGGTATTGGTAGGTGAGGAAGGCATCCTCGCAATGTTTGTTGTTTTAACTACAGCTCTTTTCAGTTACATCCGAGCAAGATATAAACACTCATGCACTGACCATATGATATATTCGAAATAGTCCCCTTTCATCATAAGCTATCCAGATAATTTTGAATTTCGAGAAGTAACTCATTCTTTGAATCTCTAAAATTTCTTCTTCCCCCCCCAAGTGATTCATTCCAAAACTGTGACCTATTTACTCCAAAATTATTGCTTATTACAATAATTTTCCTACGCTATTCATTAACAGTTTAAAAGTTTACAATAACCGAGTTCTATAACATGTTAAACATGTAATGCAAATACCTACAAAAGCCCCCCAATTTAAGTTGATAATCAATTGCATGACCTATGTAGTTGTAATCATATAAAAGGGGACCAAATTGGGGGGAAAAAGGGGGGGAAAAAGAGAAGCCCAACCTGATATTGATGCACTTATGTATGCGGCAGTAGGTCTCAAAAATGAAGAGACGTGCATTTTCAAGAAATTCGTCTCTTAAAGGTACAGTAGTGAAGTTGCCATCTTCGGCATGCTTTCCAAGGAATGGATCATTCAGTATCACCTAGCATGGATACAAATTTGTTAGCATCAGATAGTAGAATTTTTCAGAATGTCTAGAATACATAAATAAAGTCAAATTACGTAGCAAAAGAATAGAACGTTTTTTATGATATTCTATATAAAGTATAATTGCCATTCAAACTATTCGAAGATTCAACTCAAAGAGTAAAATCTATGAAACTTACTTGCTCGCACTCTTTAAGTTTCTGCTGTGCACCTTCAAAGTCATAATTTATGTACAAACATTCAAGAAACTCTGTTACGGGATCCTTGTAACAGTGTTGTTCCTGCTGTATAACTTTGATCAACTCTTTAAGCATATTTCTTCTTCTTTTGTTTACAATGACTGCAGTTGCAACATAGCGAAGAAGATGATGTGCATTTGTCTGAATGGCATTAAGATACCTGAAAAAAGAATATTAACAAAAGAAGATTAGAAAAGTATATTAAACCTTTCCTCACAAAAGTAAGATTGTCAGCTCATTCAAAATTTTTGAAATTAACTGCAAATTAACTAAATGAAATATCCAATCCAACTCCAACATCAAACTTGAGAAACCTTAATTAACATACTCAAAGTTGTGACTTATTAGGTGTTTAAAGTAATAGATTAAAAAGAAAAAAAAAAGGACTAGCCTTTTCATAATGATGTTAACGAATCTCACCTCTTGAAAAGATGTATAATCGGAAACTACTTAATATACAACCCAAATCTCAAACAAATCCTGATAGAAGTACTAAGGAGGATTCCAAATTGTGGCTTAGCTGGTTTCTGAAGCTAATTAGAGACCTGCCTAGTTTTGATGTGAAGTGTTATGTGCCCATGTCACAAACAACATAAGCAAAAGTTAGCATGTGCTTTTGTGAACTTTCCACTGTGAAAAAGACTAGATAGATACTTTCTAGATGTATAACATCAGATCAACAGGCCATGCTTTAGTTATCCAAGGTACTTCATTGTCTGAATTATCAGGATTGGGATTTAACACATACACAGTTGAGAGATGAGAGAAAAATTACTTTCTGCTATATTATGTAACTAGGGATAAATGGCATCACATTTGGCAAATTAAACTAAGTACCACAAACCTGTCCTGAAAAAAGAGATCAATTATCCCATTTCTCCCATTTTCATGGTTAAAGAAAATGAAGAGGCTCCAGTGCATCAGCCATATCCTATTTTGCAGTTGATTTAAAGGAGACGCAAAGTTCTGCAAATAATATGAAAAAAATGGAATCACCCAAACCAACAAATAAAAAGGAAAAACTTACAAGTTTCCGGATGCACTGTAGAGAAAACCAAAAAAAAAAAAAATCTAACCTTCGAATCAATGATCTCTTTCAACCTATTGAGCTCCTCAAGTGCAATATCCCAATTCTGCATCAAAATCTCAGCCGCAAGCTTCCCCCAAAGTGCGCTCAAGCTTCTATCACTGTTAGTGCATAGTGCACGATACTGGTACAGATAGTCAGCAGCTCCAGAATAGTTTCCACACTCAAACTGAAATTTCGCATACTGATACAAAGCCTCTATCTGATCCGGACCAATCTGCTCAGTTAACAAACAAACTATTTAGAATAGACGTTCGACCTTCTCCCATTGCTTACACTTTTAAAATCTAAAACTAACATATGAAAGTAAATATAACTAGTGCCTTGTTGGCTTGGCTAAAGGAACCAACTTCTCTATTCCCGAAGCAGAAAACTTTAGGGGCATTTTATTTAGAGAGTTATCAGTGCTTCTTCAAAGAGCTCTACGCAACCAAAAATTCTGCGGAGTCTCCAGCCCGACCAAACAAACCTAAGTGCCTATTTGGCCCCTTGCTGTATGTCTAATTAATGAAGTGATGCAGAAGAAGTGCTATTACGAGAAGCACTGTATTAAAATCATGCAGCAGCTTCTTTGTGCAACAGATTCAGAAGCTTCAACTTGAACCTTCTGTTTCTATGTATCAGAAGCTCATCTCCGCTTCCCACTACAGTAGAAGCTCCAAACTTTTCTATTCGCCAAAATTTCTACTAGATGTCACTGGGAAACAGAAACTGGGAGTTTTTAGTTCAAAATTGCCCCTTGGAACTGCTAAATCAACGATATCGTCACCAAACTAATACATTAGACCTATTTTTTAATTAAGCAAAAGGAACAAGGAAAGGGAGAGAATTATAGAGAATTAAATAGGAGGACAACCTGAAATCGATCATGAAGCATCTGGATGTTGTACTGCTTATCCGCCCGCAGCTCCTGGACCAGCGTAGCGCTCTGTAGGAAGGAGATAAGCGGCGCCGCCGACTCCTCCAGCAACTTCAACCGCGCCACCACCTCCACCCTCCTCTCGATCATCTCTGCTCAAACACAAACCCTAGATCCGCATCACAAACACCAACAACAACAACAACAAGGAACAGAGATCGAATTGAAAAGCGTAGTAATAGTAGCAGTAGTAAGAGAGAGAGAAGGGACCTTGGGGGACGTCGTCGGTGTGGTAGAGGGACTTGTGGATGTCCATGGCGTAGTCGACCATGTTGGTTTGGCTGAGGAGCTCGATCTTGGCCTTGAGGATCTCGTCGTCGTCGTAGAGCTGCCGCTCCTGGAGGAACTCGAGGAGGGGGAAGACGAGGTGGCGGTCGAGCTGGGGCGCGATGCGCGACGTGAGGTCGTAGTTCGCCATGGCCGCTGCCGCTAGGGTTTCCTTCCTAGGGTTTCTTTTTAGGGTTTCCGCCTCCATTCTTTTCCGGGCGAGAGAGAAAGAAAGAGAGAGAGAGAGAGAGAGAGAGAGAAGCAGCAAAGGCTGATGATATATGGGCACGAACCGATGCGTAAAAGAGTTAAAACGAATAAGGTCGCCTTCGGCAAATCTAGGCCGTCCGTTGGTAGACGTAGCTTAATACGTGATTGATATCGACCGTACGTACCAACACGGTTAGACTAATAAATGGGCCATAATGAGCCCAACGCACGGCCCATTGGGCCAATTATGCCCCGGCATCTTTCTTTAAAAAAATATTTTATCTTTTTTCCGTTGTAAATTATTATTCCCAATCTTTAACATTATCTACTATTATTATCTAATAAAAATAAATCAAAAAAATTCGATGGAATTATTTTCTGCAAAATCCAAGGGCTTCTTAGTTTGGTATTGAGGTCAATCTGACACTATTAGATAAAATAGAGTTAGAGTAAAAACATATAAGGATATGCTTTTGTTTTTTCTGGTGGGATCGTAAAAAATATATCGTAACGAACTAATCGCGATATACGGAACGCAATATTACGTACGAATTTTTTTATTTTTTTCGTTGTAAATTATTATTCCCAATCTTTAACATTATCTACTATTATTATCTAATAAAAATAAATCAAAAAAATTCGATCGCTCATCTTACGCTATTAAATAAAATAGAGTTAGAGTAAAAATATATAAAAATATATTTTTGTATTCTCCGGTGGAACCGTAAAAAATATATCGTAATCAACTCATCGCGATATGCGGAACACAATATTACGTACGAAAATAAATAAAATATTTTTTTATTGTACTTTTTTACCGCACGTAACGTAATCTTCCCGCAATCCCAGTCTAAACTTTCTTAGGCTCATAAAACCGTCCACGTGGCCTCATCCAATATCACACCACACCCACCACTTTTTAAAAATCTCGATAAAACCCCTCACCTCTTCCCCTTACACAAACACCCACCCACCCACACACACACACACACACACACACGGGGCCATGGCGGATGCTTCGCTCCGTTTCCCCGTCCCCGCCGTTGCCGCCGCAATTTCGAAAAATGGCGGGAGCGGCGGGGCCGAGCCCGCGAAATCGCGGGTGCTCGTGTTGGGAGGGACGGGGCGGGTCGGGGGATCAACGGCGGTTGCGCTCTCGAAGCTTCGCCCCGACCTTCGTATACTCGTCGGAGGGAGAAATCGGTAATCGTCTCTCGATTCAGCGTTTAGAAGCGCATATTTGTGTGTGCTTTCGATTCGGTTAAACTCGCTGTAGTTGTGTTTCATGATGTAAAGGTGCTTGTTTTGGCCTAGTTTCTAGAATTGCTGCGGCCCGAAGCTGCTCAAATGCGCTTTTGGGCTTGGCTGAGATGAAAAAGCTCTAATTTGAAGGTTCTGCTTCTCTGGCTTAATGGTTAAGCACATTCCATTTGACACCTTTTATGTCTAGTATGAGAAGCAAAAGCTATCAGGCAATTGGGAAATTGAAGGCCGAAAGCTTTCGCTGTCGCCAGGAGCTGAAATGAGCTTTGCAGCTCGAAAGCCTAATTCGGAGCTTCTGCTTCTGCTACGTCGAAAGCAGTTTCGGGGCTTTAGGTGATGAATATGCGGGTGCTTCTTTGAACAGCTCTACTCAAATAGTATTCTTGTAGTTAGCGATATTTTATGTTTTAGCAGATTTGATTGACAACCTGTGTCTACAGATAAAATGCAACTTTTTCTGATTTTATCTAAATAAACCAAAAGTTGTTCCATTTGTTCAAACATGATTATTTGGAATTCCTTTTTTCTGGTCCAATAATACCTTCTATTTAATTGTGAAGTTTTGCAATTCGTGTTAATATCTTTTTTTTTTTCCCTGTTGGCAGGGAGAAAGGTGCTGCTTTGGTATCTAAACTTGGAGAAAACTCTGAGTTTGTTGAGGTTAACATTGATGATGCAAGCATCTTGGAAGCAGCTTTAAAAGGTGCGTAAAACATCTCAACTTTTCTCTTTTTCATGAATATTTGGTGTCATATGTTAGGTTCTTAATGAATTCTTAGTGAATGCCGGCATGTTCAATAACATAAATATTTTGGTTTCATATCCTAAACGCCAATTTAGGATGGCCCAAAAGCCTGAAAGCACCTTCTGTAAATTAAATCCTGACAGGACTACCCAGCATTTAATTGAAAACCTCTACTTTCGAAAGTCCGATCTCAAGCTTAAGCACGAGGAGGGATGTTGATATAGCATGCTAATTTTTCTAACTACTTAAATATTCAGAGAATTTGTTGTCTTACCAAATTCGAAGTGAAATTAAGAAAAAAATGCTTTGCCTCAGATGTGGATCTAGTAGTTCATGCAGCGGGACCTTTTCAACGCAAAGAGAAATGCACTGTCTTGGAAGCAGCCATATCTACGAAGGTGAGAATGTGATAGTTTGTGTACTAATTATTCATCAAATTTGACATTATTAACTTTTTGAGATATTTACTACATACTCCTCCGAAAAATTTCCCTATGAAATCTGAATTTTCCTATATGCTCCTCAAAAACTGTTTATATATATATATAGAATTCAAAACCAGCTTTCCCATGAGATAGTTTGATTCCCTAGGTTAAGATAAGGCCATTTCTTTAGGAAGCTGCATTTTTTGACTGGCGTATAAGGGTATATGTTAAAGCCCCTACCTGTTTTTTTCTTTAACTGAATGAAGAATCACTTATAGACTTCTTTTTCCTGCCAACAGACAGCATATGTTGATGTTTGTGATGACACGGACTATGCTTGGAAAGCAAAAAGTTTCCATAAAGAAGCAATAGCTGCTGGTGTTCCAGCTATAACAACAGCTGGAATATATCCTGGAGTGAGCAATGGTGTTTCTTTATATGGCATAGCATAGTAGTTTAATATTTCTGTTTCTTTTTTCCGAAGAAAGTATTGCAATATTTCTCCATTTGCTCTTTATCATGACTACATTTTGAGGGCCTCTATCAAATTCATGAACACGAAAGTGGTTGGCAAATCCTGTACTTGTTTTTTTAGTTCATTGTTCTTCAATTTTTTTTCAAACATGACTTTTTAGATATTAGAGAACCGCTTTGAGTTTAACTGAGGTTTAGATGTGACATTATTCTAGTTGCAGTTGGATAGATGGAGAGGTGATAAAAAAAAAACAAATTTAATGATCTGTGGTAGTTGGAATTGCACGCGGTTAGGTAATTGGTGAGCGGTGTTTGAATGGAATTGGTTCTTACTAATAATACAACTGTGCAGATATTGCCAATGATGAAATCATAGTTGAATATGTTTGATTATGTTTCAAGGCATTAAATGAAACCAATTCTTAGAGAAAGGAAATGCTCATCTACCAATTTAATGAAACCTACATTGACGTGTCACAGATTTCATGAAGAGAAAGGTCAGGAAACTTCTAAATAACTTTTATTGATGTATCATTTCTGTTTCTTGCAACAGTTATGGCGGCTGAGCTTGTTCGTGCTGCGAAAAGTGAGAATGCTGGTGAACCAGAGAGGCTAAGGTTAGTATGTAAGAAATTTTATGTAAAGATCGAAGCATTGCAAACTGTCTTGCTTAATTTGGTCTAATGAAAGGAAGCTTCTGAATAATTTTAAATTATTTCTTTTTCCATTTCTCTTGTTGTAAAGAACAAGTAACCTCCAGTATGTACATATATTCACACTCTATACCTTACTAAAGTGTCTTTTCAGATTCTTCTACTATACTGCAGGTTCTGGTGGCGCAGGCCCAACAATATTGGCGACAAGTTTCTTGCTGCTTGGAGAGGATGTTATTGCTTATAATAAAGGTTACTGATATGTACTTATATACTCCTACAACATTGTCTATGTCTACTCACATTTATATATATTTTTTTTTTGCAAAATCCCTTTCAAAATCTTAATTTTACAGTTAGTGCCCTTCTTTCGAGAGCTTCCTTTTAAGTCACAACCAAATTCCCACCAAAAATTCAATGAATCCTCAACTTGAGATAATGATATTTCTCTGAGAAATTGCATTTTCACAGGGGTATATATTACATGGATGATTTCTATAGGTTATTTGTATAGAAGTCCTTATAGATCATGTGGCGAGTTTCAGCTTGTCCAAGTTTTAAGCCATTTCTCTTTTGAAGTAGACAATAGCTGATGCACTTTACTTTTTAATCAGGAAAACAGATCAAGCTGAAGCCATATAGTGGAGGCCTTACAATTGATTTTGGAAAAGGGGTCAGAAAAAAAGATGTTTACTTGTTGTAAGCCTTTTAAAACGCACCATTTTTCTCTATACCTTTTATCTACAAGTATAATTTTTATCTCATTATAATTAGGTATATTTTTCAGGAACTTACCAGAAGTTAGGAGCGCCCATGAGATTTTAGGTGTTCCAACTGTTAGCGCTCGATTTGGGACTGCCCCCTTCTTTTGGAATTGGGGAATGCAAGCCGTAGTAAATTTTCTTCCGCCGGTATGTTCTTCATTTTTTTTTTTTCGTGACCGCTGCAAAATTATCTAGTTAATTATGTACCCCTTAATAATCTCAACTTTCATATCAAAAGCTTGGTTTCTGACACATCTAAAATCTTCTTTCAACTGATATGGTCTTGAGCTCATTTGAAGCTTTCTTAAGGTGTGCAAAAGAAATTGGCCTCTTAAGGTTCTTATTAAACTAATTCATTTCAGTATTTCACAGGATATTCTAAGAGATAAAAATAAGGTGCGAAAATTGGTTGAACTCATTGACCCGTTGGTTCGAGCAATCGACGGCATTGCGGGACAGCAAGTCTCGATGAGGGTGAGAAAGTTACTCAAAATTCATGATATTTTTCTATGCTAGTTTTTGTTCTTGTATTTCTGAACAGGCACATGTATCGGCTCATATGAGTGCATATTTGATCACACTTGTCTTGTGCAGGTAGACTTGGAGTGTTCAAACGGACGTAATTCTCTCAGTTTATTCACGCATAGAAACCTATCCATGTAAGTTCTCAAAACTTTCTCGCACTAGTACCAAAGGAAAGAAAAACATATATATATATATATATATATATATATATATATATATATATATATATATATATATATATATATATATATATATATATATATATATTGTGAGAACTACAAGAATCTGAGTGTTATGTATCTGAATCTCAGAATCGGAGAGTTTTTAGCTCGAATTAAGCTTTGAGAACCATTTTCTCAAAGCTTCAAAAGATGCGCTCGTATGAAGCGCAACATAAAATAATTTCCCGTTATTTCTATTTGGAAGTGATTCGCAAGAAAATTCTAATTGGAATAAAAGATGAAGACAAATGGACTATATTCTAAATCTTTTCCAACCATTTTTAGATGTGGATGTACTTAGATTGGCTCGATCGATTGCACCAATATTTATAAACTGGGTATATCTGACTTATCAGAAAATATAGTATTGCTCTGAAATGTTGTCACTTCATATTTTGTGTAAATCACATTTTGTGAATGTTTATTTACTAAATCAAGTTTGGTGTTGAACTTTGCAAAATCGGCACTACCAGATCAGTGGGAGTCTCAATAGCTGCATTTGCTCTAGCAGTTCTTGAGGGAAGCACGCAACCTGGAGTTTGGTTTCCAGAAGAGGTGAGTCACATACATCAGAAAACAAGTTATACAACATACCGATCGAATTCTCCTTGACCATCTTTTCGACTGTCGATCCAATGCAGCCGGAGGGGATTGCAGTAGAAGCAAGAGAAGTGCTTCTCGATCGAGCAGCTCAAGGAACAGTTAATTTTATAATGAACAAGTAAATCCTCTTTATCCCTTCCCAGAGCTCTATCTTTATGCTGAGGAACTTTTCCTTGCAAAGTCACTTATTAACATAATATATACTACACTTATGCTCCGAATTTTCATTTTATGCTTCTCGAATGCGCATCATCTTACAGAAATTGAAGTTGGCTTTATAGTTGGAAGAGTATTTTTCTAAAGAGCACAATTTTGAAGAAAAACAGGGTTATGTATGTAACGAATAAAGTTTTATGTGAGAAATCTGATTTTGCAGGGATGTGTTTGTTTGTATGTGTGTGTATATATATAAACCAATTTACTAGATTCAGTTGAACTTACATGCAAAACTTTGTCATTCGCAGGCCTCCTTGGATGGTGGAAACTGATCCAAAAGAGATTGGGTTGGGAATATACGTGTGACTAATCTCAACATTTAAATTCTTCCAAAGTTGAGGGAGATTTTGGCAACTAAATTCATTCTTCATATGTTGTACCAGTATTTTCTTTGCATCATTTGATTTTCTGTATTATGCTCGAAATATAATATTTGGAACAGCAAGATATCTCATACACAGCTTTTGACCTAATATTTTAGGTTGTCAGAAACACCAGATGCATTGGCTCTACATTTTATAAAGAAGATGTGGTAATGGTAGGTTCACATAAGTTATTAGTGCAATTCTAGCTTACATCATTTGTGTTATTGAGCCACCACATTTGATTCATTGGAAGTTAATAACTTCTCTGCAAGTCAAATAGAAGCTGAAATGAGCTCTTAGAAGCTCTAATTTGAACTATGTTTTTGCTACAATAAAAAGCTGTTCTCGAAATTTGAATTACAAAAACTGTTATCCTACTTCGAGCAACTTTACTCAACTAACACTTCAGAGGAAGCTCCATGGTGCAAATCCTTCCATCTCCATCTACTACGACACTAATGCTCTTAACACTCTCTATAAACATTTGTAATGGGGCAATATGATTATTACAAAAGCTAAATCTCTTGTTTCCACTTTTCCGAACAATAGAATGGCCAGCATCAAGTATGAGAAACAGCATCCAAACGAAGAAAGCAGCAAAGCATAGTTGTGCATCACCTGCGTTTCCATGCAGTAGATGTGAGATCCAAAAATTCCGACCATATGACGAAAATTTCAAGCTACATCTCTCTGCGATTGAACAAACAATTAGAGTTAAAAAAAAAAGTATACCATCAAGGAGAAATCAAAGCACCTTGTCCACAAAAATCATTAATGGGGTAAATGCACTGGAACCCCTGAACAATGGTAAAAAATTTTGAAAACACTATCGGAATAATCCATCAGGTTCAATCAACCAAACACTCTTTATTTTCTTCAGTTTTTCCTGACAGCCATTAGTGATGCGGAAGCAAAATGATGGCAGATGTCCCTAAACTGATAGATGCCCTCACATTGATTAATGCAATCGACAGAAAAGGGAACAGACTTAGTAGAAATTTAAAGTTTTAGGGGGCACATGGCTGGTCGAAGCACACGTATTATCTGGTAGTTTATGTCGGGTTTCAAAAGTTGAGGCAACCATCTGGAAAAGTGCCATAATTCAGGGACCAGTATAGTTTACAAGACCAGTTTAACTGATATCATTCAACAAAGGCAGCTTAAGTTCTACGATCGAGATTACGCCAACTACCCAAAGGAATTTCTTTTCAACAGTAAACGTAAACCTTACATTGCTTCTACAAATGCTGCGCTCTCCAGTCCATAGAGAAAATCTCATCATCATCGTCACCTTCATCACTCGAGGATTCATCACTCGATTCCTTAGTAACAACCGCAGGCTTTTGCTTAGCTCTTGCAATCTTCGCAGCTTTTACCTCCATGAGCTTCTGCTTCACCATATCCACATTCTCCCTATATTCCCTGATAAATTTTGAAAGAAAAAGGAGAAGAGACCAAAATATTATGAGAATTAAAGCCTAGAGAAGTAATTCTTTTCGTACTTGGGATACAGTAACTCAGTAAGTAAGTGAATTTCTCACCTTTGTTCTAGGGTCAAATATTCCTCCCTCTCCTCAGCAGCACCAATCTACAATCAGCATGATAAATTAGCCATTTTATTTTGAACTATTCTTTTGGGTGCTTTCACATATATATCCTCCAAAATATAGTTATAAATGTACCACAAGGGGGGGGGGGGGGGGGGGGGGGGGGGGGGGGGGGGGGGGGGGAAGAAGAAGAAGAATTTTCAAAGTTCCCTTGAAACTACAGTTCTTACAAAATTATCCTTCTCATAAGTTGGATAACATCCAACTCGTGGGAAAGTTGGACATTTGTCAACAAAACTTTTCTACAAAGAGCGCCATGATTTTGCGACTACAAGTTTATGTGTAAACTACTGAGTTTCTTGGAAAAGCATCTATGAAATTTAAGGTTGTATGGGTATATATTGAATATCTTTAGAGGTATATATGTAAATATCTCTTTCTTTTAACCATAAAGAAGAATGATTTCAAGTAGAACAATTCAAATTTCAACCTCTTCTTCTTCAAGCCGATCATCAACTTCCTGCAAGTTGTCCTGAATTTCTTTTTCGAATTCTTTGTATGCATCACTGCAAAAGTTTTGACCAAAGTTAAACTGCTTGAAACTCAAAACATATACTCAGAGAATCAACAGAAACATGGTAGAAAATGAACTAATTAAAAGAAAAGGAGATCAAAGATCTTTATGCAAAAATAGCAGTGTTTTCACGACACCATAAGCTACAAGAGTGAGCCTACATGACATACAATTTATCAGTTATCGCTAAGATGGGAACAAGCAGTCTGACAATCTGGTGAGTCAAACCCTAGAAATATCAACAAATAAATGAATAAATTTACCTAGTTCCTCAAGTAACAAGAGAACATGATGCACAGAAAGATAGCATTATTTTATTTCATAATGCCAAAAGTAATGGTCTAAAGAACTTACTCGACATCAATTTTCACAGGTTTAATGCCACGGGCACGGAGATCCGCATCTTTGTTATCAAAGAAGCCTTCTGGAAGTGCTCCTTTAACTTGCTTAGCTTCCACAGCAGTGGCTGAACTTGATGCTTCATTAGCCTGGTCAAACTGCTTATCAAAGAAGCCGTCAGGAAGAGCATTCTTCAGCGGCCTTCTTTCAGAACTAACGTCTTCTACTGCTGTTTGTTTAAGCAGTTTAGCATTTTGATTTTCACTTCTATCCGTGCCATCAAAGAAGGTCTCGGGAAGAGATCCCCTACCCTGCTTGGCTTCCTTACCGTCCGTCTTTCTTGACATCTCACCCAGTTTGTTAGTGGGTCTGTTTTGAGGTCCTTTTGTTTCTTTAGTATAAACATCAGCAAGCTCATTTGTCTTTGTCACAGAGTGGGTCCGTTCCAACAAGCTGCTTGAAGATGGAGATACTTCTTTACTTCTAGGCTCAACTTGTGAGCTGGCAAATCGGGCCCTTTCTTCAGCGCTAGTATCTACAAATGAATTTTCTTATTAGTTGCAAAGTAAAATTGAATTGCCTGAGATAAGAGAGAGTTATACACTTACACTTTAAGATAGCAAAAAAAGGGAAAAAGAAGACATCTACAAATAATATAACTAATATTAGTAGCATGGAATGAAACTGTTATCCAACGATGGCAATTGGCCCTTGAATGAACAAATACGATTGCAAACTTGCCAGGCAATTACTATCGATATAGGTAGCGTGTATTAAGATATGAATATGTTTCTGTATTCACGGGGCTTCTGCATTTTAGCCGGAACAAATCTAAGAAGGCTGGTCAATTTTGTAATATAAATCAGAAAGAGAACTGATGGAGATAATATTAACTGATTGAATCAAGCATGTTATTTAGAATTCGGCGTCTGTCACTCTAACTTTTAAGAGACGGTGTGAGAAGTTTCTCAAAGGACCAGCTTAAGAGAAGAATCTTACCAATCTTTTGCTTTTTTGACTCTTTATTATCGAAGAAATCTGCAGGTAGCGTGGAAGATGGCCTTGTCTTCTGCACCTCTGTTGGTTGTTCCTGATTTACACTATTGCCACGAGCCACTCCAGAAGCAGCGGCGGCGGCTCTTAATTTCTCAATAGCCTGTGAAAAGAAAAAAGGGTCATAATATCTTAAAGAACCCTGCTGCTTGTATAGATATAAAAATAACATATTCAACCGGCTGTATGAAAAAGCGGCTTCTTGTTTCAACATATTAGGTAATGAAATTTAGTCCTAAATAAGATGAAATTTAGTACTAAATTTAGTTCATAAGATGAAAATAGTACTAAATAGAGATTGTAAGAGTGAAAACACTACCTCATGATGCTTTCGCGAGACCTGGTGTGCAGGCCAATGTGATTCAGATTTCAAAGTGAAATTGCATACTTTGCAAACAGCCTGATCACATTCATTATACCTAAACAACGAAAAGGCATAATTAGATTTCCATCTCTGACTCCAATTAAACCTTAAATATGACTATAATTACACACAAATATAACATTCTGCGGCAAAGAATAAATTTATAACTCCGGCTGGCAAAGTTCTAAGAAAGTGCTAATTTGGCTTGGCTTCTGAAACAGCTTCTCTACTCTGCGAACCACTATTAGGCGCTTAACAAGTAAGAAGTTCCGAGCTTTTGCTTCTGCCGTTGCAGGAAGCTATTAGGGCGATTTCAATGTAAAATCTGTTGATGTTTTTCCTAACAATTCTACACACCAAACAGGAAAAAAAAAAAAAAGAAGAAAAATACTAGAGTCTGCTGCGGCTTTAAGCAGAAGCATAACGGCGACACGGACAATTATCATAAACGGAATCATCAAATACTGCATTAAAGAGAGAGATAGAGATGGATAATAAGGAAGAATCCCGAGTACCTTACAAGAGGTGAATCGATGCGCTTCTCCCGCTTCTGCGCGGATTCTCTCAGCTTCGCTCGGAATAGCTCCTTCCTCTTCTGATCCATCGCCTAATCCCTCCTTCAACACCCTAGAAGCCCAAATTAAGAATTTGCTCAGCTTCTTCGCATTATCTAACCAAGTATTGAACAGAACCCTAACTTCCGAGAATCGACATCGTTGAGATAATCCTTACCCTAGATCGAAATTAGCGAGGTTGAAGACGAAGCGCGCAGAGAGAGAGAGAGTGGGGGGGGTTCAGGGGCTTGTTCTCTTTTTAGGTGAAAATGTACAGAGGAACCCCTCAACTATGGATGATTTTTGAATAGCAACCTAAGGTTTGATTTTCCTGAATTTAATTTGGCTTTAACGAATAACTCAAATTTAAAAAAAGTAAAAAATATTAATTTGATTGAAACCCCCAACTTTCCATTTTTTTTTTTTCATTGAGTGATTTTTAACTTATTACAAATAAAAATTCGGTGAGAAGTTGAAAGCTTCCTCTTTGAAACTGCATTAAGGTTTATTTCAAAATAATTTAGAAGATAAAAGAATGTGTTAAAAATAAAAATAAAAATTGATGGAATCAATTTCAGAATAGCCTGCAGTTGATGGAGTCTCCATGCATTTTTAGCTAAGAAGACCATTAAGGTCTGATTTCAAAATAGCACATGGTTGAGGGGCCTCCGTACATTTTAACCTAAAACCACATTAAGGCCTTTTTTTAGTATGAACTATAGCTGAGGGGTCTCCGTACATTTTAACATTCTCTCTAAATGTCGGCAACGATCGGCCAACTCGTTGCCGATATTGCGCTTCGCGAAACCGAGCAGGATATATTTTGGGCCGGATTAAATTGGCCCAGCCCAGGCCCAACTCGGCCCGGAAAATGATATGACTCTATTTTAACTTATTCCATTTATTTTTTTTATTTTCTTTAATTGGAAACATTAGCTTTGTATCTCAAGCCAAAATGTAAGTCTTGCATTGTTATATAGAATCTAGTAGTCATAAATTTAAGTATCTTGCATTTATTACAAAGATTTTAAACTCCTTGACATCTTTGCTTTATATCCACCAGTTCATCTCCCTCCACTCATAGTTTGGATAAACCTACTATATTTACAAACTTTTGATACATTGATAGAATAATGTAAAAAAAAAATTTAATTAATGCATATATAAATGCAAAATATTATATAATTCTGTTAATATATTAATAGTCCATAAAAGATACCTTACGGCATTATTAGAGTTATTTAAATAACTCAATTACGTGTAGGCTTATGTCTTTCACTGAAAGTGAACTTTTAGGGTTAAAGTAGATTTTGAGTTGAAATAGAATTTACATAAATTTTTTTTCTCCCTCGTTGTTTGTTTCCATAGGTATGGGAGTAAAGTTTTTCAAGTTCTGCTAATTGTTTCGCAGAAAATAAATAGCGTAAAAATTACAATTTAGACATAAATAATAAATAACTTGATAAATAATAATTTGTAATGTAATAAATAAAGAATAACATAATAATATTCATATATAATTAAAAATTGTAATCCAGAACAACTAAGTTATTTTTTTACATAAATTATAATAATAAAAGGCAAGAAAATTATATAAAAGAAATACTAATATTCAACTAATCAATTTTTTATCATATTTTGAATATGCAAACCAAATAAAAGAGATACCAAAACTTAATTAATCAATTTTCATTACATTTTAAATACATAAATCAAATAAAAAAATAATTAGTACTATAATCAAATATGTTTAAATGTAGCTAGCATTATCTATTGTATTCTTAAATGACTTTTTTCCTTTAGGCTCTTTATTGTAATTGACTTTGGTCCCGGGTTAGCCGAAGTCAATTACACTATTATCAGTGGCTTGAATTTTGATTATATCTTTATTATGATGAAGTAAACAGTAAAAATAACTGTTTACAGTCGAAAACGATTTCATCCCTCTCCAATTTCACCCAAATAAATGGACCGAAGAGTGGTCCTCTGTTGGCGCGGTGAACCGGGTCCACCTGTTTCTGTTTCAGGAGGGGGTTTCATCACTATCGCGCCGACCCGAACGGACCCAATGAGACTGCTCCACGTGTGCTCTTCACATCATCGTCATGTCCTCGCCAACTATATAAACCCTTCCGCTTCCTCCCCCTCACCATGCGCGCCGGATGCATCGCACGCTTGCTCCTCCCCCAACACTTTCCCCATTTCGATCGCATATTCGATCGCGATCGAGGAGGAGGAGATCGAAGGTTCCAGAAGAAGAGGAGGAGAAAGAGGGCGAAGGAGACGATGATCTCGGGGTCGGATCTCTACCGCGTGGTCTCGGCCATGGCGCCGCTCTACACCGCCATGGGCCTCGGCTACGCCTCCGTGCGGTGGTGGCGCGTCCTCTCGGCGGAGCACTGCGCCGGGATCGGCCGCTTCGTCGCCGTCCTCGCCGTCCCCCTCCTCATCTTCCGCATCGTCGCCCGCAACAACCCCTACGCCATGAACCCCCGCCTCCTCCTCGCCGACTCCCTCCAGAAGCTCCTCCTCCTCTACGCCCTCCTCATCTGGGCCCTTCTCCGCCGCCGATCCTCCTCCTCCTCCTCCTCGTCGTCGTCGTCGTCGCCGCTGCTCGCGTGGGCGGTCACGGTGTTCTCCCTCGCGACCCTACCCAACACCGCCATTATCGGAATCCCCTTGCTGAACGGGATGTACGGTCCCGACGCGGGGGTGTTGGTCGCTCAGATCATCTTCCCCCAATTGATCGTGTGGTACAATCTCATCATTTTCATCTACGAATTCATCGCCGCACGCCGCACCGCCGCCGTCCGATCCGAAAACCCTAATAGTAGCATTGGAGGGGGAGGGGGAGATGCGGCCGATGTCGGTATTACGGTTTTGGTATCGGAGGGGGGAGATATGGTTTTGACGGAGATGGCGAAGGAGGAGGAGAATGCAGGGGCCGGAGACGGAGGTGCGAATGGTGCGGATGCTATGGCGGAGGAGGAGGGGGAGGAGAGGAGGAGGCCGCCGGAGGTGGTGCCGGTGAGGAAGGTAATGGCGGTGGCGGTCAGGAAGCTTGCGAAGGTGCCGAGCACTTACGCCAGTTTTCTCGGCCTTCTCTGGTCGCTCATCGCTTTCAGGTTCTTCATTTTTCTCTTTTCGTTTTTTCATTTTATAGTAAGTCTCACATTTTCTGCTGCATGTGCGTGTAGTATTAATATCTGAGAAAGAGAAATGCTTAGTCTAGTATTAATATATGAGAAAGAGAAATGCTTAGTCTACTTACACTGTTAAAAAGTTATGAAAGAATCACTCAAATTCTCTTTCTCATCTTTTTCTTTCTTTGTTTTTAACATTAATTTCCATCGATAAGTGACAAACAATACTAATTTTCTGTTACAAATTGCTTTTGCTTTTTTGTCTTATCTATCTAAATAGAGTATAAAGAAAACAAAGTATCATTACTAAAGGCTCATTAAAGTTCTTGAATTGAAAAAAAAGCCTGCGACTATGGATGCCCGTGATTAATTAGCTTTTTTTAAATTATGATATACCTTTTTTTTGTAGGTATGGAATACAGATGCCTGCGATTATAGATGGCTCGTTATCGATAATCTCTTCTACAGCAATTGGCTTAAGCATGTTTAGTGTTGGTAAGTATATATTCTTCTTCTGATTTATACTTACGAAGAACTCCGGACAATTTTTACTATGAATAAATAAACAAAGTTTAACTGAGATTGTGTTTAGTTAATCTAAGGCTCCTTTTCTACTTTCCTTAACAAGGTCTATTTCCCACGCAGGAACATTTATGGCTCGACAAACACGATTTATTTCCTGTGGTTATCGTATGGCGATAATTGCCACAGTGATCAAATTCCTCGTAGGCCCTCTTATAATGGCTGGAGCTTCACTTGCTGTGGGATTACGCGGCACGCTTCTGCATGTAGCTATTGTACAGGTAAATTCCGTGAATCTATTACCTAAAATTTGAACTGTTGCCGCTGAATGAGAAATGGAGTTTAGTTTAGTTTAGTTTGTTGAAAAATGTTACAGTATTGTATTCATTTCTGTGGAAATGATTAGTCCTAGAGAAATCCTTTCGTATTAATGTTCATTCATGATTTTTGTCTAAATAGAGCTTCTGTTTAGCATCATAGGTAAAACTTCAAACTTTACCTATTCTCTGTCAAATGTCTAACTAGTACTTCTCACTTAATATAGTAGTTATATGAAGGGACCTTCAAGTGAAAGCCTAACTGCTGCTTTTTGACCTGCGCTCAAATCGAATGTAGTTATAAATGTAACAATTGGAGAGAGTAACTATAGATAAGAATAATCTTACCGAGCCCAATTGTTATGCTATTAGGAACAAATATGCCTCTAGGGGATAATTTCTAATCAGTCTCAACATAAGTGAAAATTTTTACCCGCTAAACGTTCATCCATGAGGCATGAGGCTTAGGGTGTGTTTGCTTTGATGGAAAAAGAGGTTGAAATTTTTTTTTCCACTGAAAAGTAGTTTGTGGATCGTTTGGTTCATTGTAAAAAAAAATTTTGGGAAAAATATTTTTACATATTTTGGGAAAAGTCCAGCGAAAAACAAAAACAAAGGGAAAGAAAATTGCGGCTCACAGCAACATTCATGTGCGGTCCACGAGGCCAGCCTCGTGGACCGCATGAGAGGGAGGTCCACGTTGGACCTCTCTCTCATATATATATATATAGTATTTTATTTTTATATGAAAATATTATTATATATTATTTTATTTATAAATATGTAATTATTTATTAATTAAAGATATAATTAGTACATGTTATATGTTTATTATGTTATATGTTAATTATATAATATAATTTAAAATATACTAAATTTAAAAATATAAATTATAATAATATATATATTAATATATATAGTATATTAATTGTTGTATATAAATAATATATATAATAAAAATATATTAAATAATTTTTTATTCATCTATCTTTTTATTTCTTTTTCTTTCAACCAAACAACAGTAACAAAAAACTAATTTTCTTTTCCTACAAACCAAACACTAAAGAACGTAAATTTTACTTTCCTCCGAAATTTTTTTTTCACGGAAAACTTGTTTTCACACTTTAACGTAGAACCAAACAGTCCCTTAGTGTTTTATTAATTTTTTTCCCCCCTCATACCTTGTAGGCTGCTCTTCCTCTTGCTGTTCTTTCATTTGTTTACGCAGAGGAGTACAAATTGCAAGCAGACATCATGAGCACAGCGTGAGAGCTCTTTAAATTTCTTTGTTACTATTTAACATTTTATTTCTTTTTTTCTCACCTTTTTTAAGCCCTTTTTAAACTCTTTTGATTTTGATTTATGACAGGGTTATCACAGGAAACTTTGTGTCTATTCCAGTCACAATTCTTTACTACATATTGCTTGGTCTATGATATACAAAATACAGTGAGCATAAATATTTTTTTTTGGTAAAGATGTATGAAGACCCCCATGTTTGTTTGGGTGGAAGTGAGGTGGAAGTGGAGAGGGGAGAAGTCGTTTTCGTCAAAAACGACCACTTCCGTCGTTTGGTTCGCCGTAAAAAAGTTACGGTCGAAACTCAAGTTAACCCGAAACGGCGTAATTGACTTCGGCCCACCGTGGGCCGAAGTCAATTACGGTGAAGAGAGGTGAAAAAAAAATATTATTTTAAATTATATTAAAATATAATTATATAATTATATAATTATATTATTTTTAATTATATATTTAAAATATTATATAATTAATTTTTAATTATATAATTAAATTTTATATGATTAAATGTTATTTATATAATTAAAATATTATATAAAATTATAATTATATAATTAAATAATATATAATTAAATTTTAATTATATAAAAAAAATATTATATAATTAAATTATTTATTATTATATAATTAAATTTTAATTATATAAAAATATAATTATATTATTTTTATTTATTAAATCATTTATTATTTATACATAAATTATAATTTTACATCATACAATTCCTACCAAACAAACAACGGAACTAATGAAACTTCACTTCCATAACTACGAAACAAACAGTGGAAAAGAAGTAATTTTCACCGAAGTCCACTTCAACCCAAAGTCCACTTCAACTCAAAGTCCAGTTTCGACGAAACAAACATGCCCTTAATTTAATTTTCACTTAATTTAATTACCTCTTTATTTCAACTAGTTTGTTTTTAAATGCAGATTATGTTAACAAATCTAGTACTTAACAATGTTAATTTTAGCATTCCCGATTTAATAGAAAATAACTTAAATTAAGATTTATAAAATTAAAAATTGTTGGAAAAAAAAGTTAAAGCTGTATTTTAGCATGGCGTATAACAGGGGGTGTTCCAGATATATTTTTAGAAATATATTACTTGTATATCCCAAAATGTGGTGTTCATTTTACACTCCTTGGTTTTTTATTATTTTTTAAAAAATTGAGAAGAGAACTAATTTTTGGCTATTGGATAAGGATGTGTAAAATTTACAATTTGTTGTGGAGTGTACTAATAGCAGTGCTCATATTCTTACATTTCTTCAGCGGCAATATTCTTGATAGTTGTATAATATAAAGGTACTGATGTACATACAAAAAGCATTATCTTAGACTAAATATTGCTAATTTTTTGGACTAAAATGTATAATTTTTCTCGTCGGTATTCAAACATATTTTTATATTATTTTGTTTTGATCAACAGTATTCTTGACAGTTGTTTATTCTGAAGACAGTGATGTACAAATAGAAAGCATTAATTACTAAATATTAATAAATTTTTGGACTAAACTGTGTTATTCTATCTTGAGGGTTTCAAGATATAGTTTTATCTTTTTTGATCAGCAACATCAGCAGTGTACAATAGAAATAATCAACTTTTCCAAAGTTGAAATATAAATAAACATTGCATTTTTTAACTCAAGATTCTTTTAACCCAATAGCATTGTGGATAGCCTTCACTACCAAACGATCTTTATTTATTGCATTAAAAGGCTTGAATTATTAAATTGCTCCATTCTTGGTTTCCAGATTATGATCCCTAAACAAAATTAAAATTTAGTCCTCATAACTATTAGTTTACAGCAATGAAGTAGATGCCATACTACAATTCAACGCAAAATTGACTTTGAGATTTTTCAAAATTTTTAATATAGTAATCCGAAGTTCCATAATCCCATCTTAAACTTTCTACAATAGTAGAGTTTTATGGTTTATATTCTTAACTAGAGCTACGCTCGGTACAGTAACTGCATTCTAAAGAGAAGCAAAACAAGAAACCCACCTGCTAAACCAATCCCGTGGTCCACGGCTGACTAAAAGTGGACCAAGTCCATGCAATGCTACCTAAAACAGGCCGGGGGAAGCAGTACACAACGTAAGGACCAAATCTCGGCCCAAAGTAATTGGGACGGGTCGGGCCCATATAAAAGGAGAGTCCATCTCCATCCAGTTTTATGGAACTTTTGTTTCATGGCTTGGCCTACACCCGATCTACATGTTTGGGCCCAAGAAGGCCTGTGAATAACCGGGCCGGGTCGAGTGGTTTTTTAAGGCCCACGCAGTGGCAACAGATTTGTAATTTACACTCCTAAATAGGGGTAGAATGGTAAAGCAATTTCCCCACCACCCGACACCTCGTTCAACTCGCTCTGTCCTCCTCTCCTCCGACGCCACTCTGCTTCTCCATCTTCCCGGCACCGCTCTTCTCCTCCGTTCTCTAAGGCTAGGGTTAGGGTTTCTCTCCTCCTCAAACTTCGTCGCCACTCTAGGGCTTAGCGTTCCTTCGTTCCGCTTCCTCGCTTGCAAATCTCAGCGTGCTTTCTCTTGGTCTCCCCATTCCATCTCCCCGCTCGTTCTCTACGGACCCCGGAACCGGATCGTCCAAACTTGGGGGCTCGTTCTCCTTCCGCGCGCCCAGAGTTAGGGTTTCTTCGACCCAGCCTCGAAATGGGCCGTCGAAGGGTTGTAAGCGACATGGATGGTGAGTATTCTCTACCCATTTCACGATTCTGTGCCATTGATGGGCAATTATCTCTCATTGGTTTTCTGATGCCCCCGCAGAGGAGTTCGATGCCAAGGGGAGAGACAACGAAGACGACGAGGACGAAGAGGATGGTAGGGTTTATGATAACCTTTCTATTTAGCACAATGCTAGGGCGGTTTTAGGGTTTTGGGGGAATGCTTTTTGTGTAAAACGTTGGCATTCTCTCTGTTTGCAGAAGAAGGTCAAGACGAGTTCGAACTAGATGGGTTTATAGTGGATGATGTTGAAGAGGAGGAAAAGGTAGATGTTGATGAGGAGAGGGGCATGAAGAGGGTGAAGAAGAGAAGGTAAGAGCACCTTGATTTCTTCTACATTATTTTTCATCGTTACACAAGGAAGAAATACTAACAGTATAAACTTTAATGTGTATTATTATGTCTCAGAGTAACAGAGAAGAATTTTGTTCTTGATGAGGATGATTATGAGCTGCTCAGGGACAATAATATCGCTGGTGTCGGCCGTCCCATAACTGTGCGTAGGCAAATCTCCTTTCTCTTTGGAGGCATTCGCGTGTTTAGTGCCTATTTGGTGCAACTCTTATGCCAACTTCTTTACTTGAAAAGTATAACCCAATTGAGTTAAGCAAGCAATAAGCTGTGGTGGCAAACAGAAATGAAATTCTGTAATCTGTAAGGAGAAGCTCAATTTGAAGCTTCTGCTTTTATCTACACTGGAAGCTGTCTAAGTGATTTTAATGAAAGAAGCTGTTAGTTCTTCTTCAAACAGCTACAGATAGCACTTCTGCAGAAGCTCCGGCTTTCCCAAATATGTTGGCAGTTATAAGTTTTAGCGGACTTTATAAGCATTATCTAATATAACATTGTCCTTCACATACTGTCAGGATCGCAATTTCAAGCGGTTGAAGAAGGCTGGGAGGGATTCTGAGCCAGGGGAATCGTCTGGGTTTTCTAATGAGGAAGGATCAGAACGTAATAGGGCAGGTGGTCGAACTGCTCGGGAGAAACTTAAGCGCAGTTTGTTTGGCGATGACGAAGGTAATATTCTCAGATCCTTAGCCTTTTGGATAATGCATTGATGAGTGGAATACATTGTTATTTATTTCATGTTCTATGGATTATTCTCAGCTGGACCTTTGGAAGACATTGCTGAAGAGGACGAAGACGAAGAGGATGATGACTTGGCTGATTTCATTGTTGAGGAGGATGATGCTGATGAAATTGGTGCTGCAACGAAGTATGAAATTGTTCTCCTATTTATTGTTAAGATACTTACATATATACCTGTGCAAAATTATCTATTTACATTACATCCTTGTAATATATGAATCTTCATGTATGCCCTTCAGTAGTTTTCGCCCATGATTCAACGAATTTCCTATTTTAAGAAAAAATTATTGATGAAAATTCAGATTTAAAGAGGTATATATGCAAAGAGATGATTTTGCAGGGTTCGATATGTAAAATCGCATTCAGTATTTTTTTGCCTGACTGATTCCTGCCTGCTGGTAACTCTTCTTGTTTTACTGCTTATTTAATCCACTGATGGACTTGCTTCTTATAGAGAAAAAGGGGCGAAGAAAAAGAAGCCCATACAAGGGCCAGGATTATCAACTTCTTCGCAAGAAGCTCGCAAGATATTTGCTGATGCTGATGAGCTATTAACACGTCGAAAACAAGGTCTTGAAGATGAGTTTGAACCCTTTACTGGTTTGGAGAAGTATAGGATGGAAAAGGATGACATTATACGAGAAACTGACATACCCGAGAGGATTCAGGTAAGAACATAGAGACTACTTGGCCGACATAGTTAAGTTATCTTTCGCATAGCTTTTGGAGTAGCTTCTCTACTTTGAAAAGCATCCACGGCAAAGTGTTTGGCAATAAAGTATCTGGTGCTTTTGCTATGACATGAAGCTGAAATGAGCATCTTGAACCCCAAAACTAGAAGCTTCATTTGCAGCTGTTAGTTTTGATGCAATTGTGACAGGGATTTTATTTAAGAAAGCATTTACTGTTTCTTCCAATAGCTCCACTCAAGCAGCGTTTTTGTAGAAAGCTCCAATAAGACCAAACAGGCCCTTAATATACATCTTTGTTTGGGGTTCCATTTTTTGTTGCAGATGTCTGAGGATCTCACTGGGCCACCTCCAATTGATGATAAGAGCATTGAAGAAGAGAGCGTATGGATACATAATCAGCTTACTGCTGATAGTATGTATAGTGACAATCAAGTGATCAGAGATATTACCAAGGATGACATACGAAATGTCCTTACAATGTTGCATGTCCAGAAGTTTGACGTAAGAATTTTTGTTGGAAATAATAAATTTAATGCACGTTACTTCTATTTGGACAAGTATTAATTTTCTGTTACTTCTATTTCAGATTCCTTTCATTGCCATGTATAGAAAGGAGTTATGCAGTAGTCTTTTGAGAGACCATGATGTCGATGCTGAAGATTGTGTAGAAAATGTGCCTAGAATCAGGTGGCATAAGGTACTCGGGTGTCTAAAATGAGAATGAACCTACTAATGACATTTTTGCATAAACTTATTATTTAAGCTATTTTCAGGTGCTTTGGGCTGTTCAGGCCTTAGACAGGAAATGGTTGCTTCTTCAGAGGCGTAAGAAAGCCCTTTCGATTTATTATAGCAGACGCTTCCAAGACGAAGCTCGAAGAGTTGACGATGAGTTGAAACTAAAATTAAACAAAGAAGTGTTCCGATCTGTTAATGAAGCACTTGAGGAAGCAGAATCTGAACGGGAGGTTGATGATGTTGACGCGAAGTTTAATTTGCATTTCCCGATAGATGAAGTGGAAACAGGGGAAGGACAATTTAAGAGGCCGAAAAGGAAATCACTCTACAGTATTGGGTCTAAGGCCTACCTGTGGGAAGTAGTCAACAAGTTTGGTATAAGTTCTGAGCAATTTGGGATGCTTTTGACGTTGACAAAGATTCCCGTATGTTTCCCGAAATTCTTACATTTGATTTTAAAATTAATAGTGCTAGCTAAGAAGGGTCTGCTGGGTCTTTTACATATTTATTCTTGTAAGTTAATTATTCATATATATTCCCCTTATCTTAAGTTGGTACTCATCCGGTTCGTGCGGGAAAGTTTGTTTTTGTAGTAGAAAAGAAAATTATGAGTCATTTTTGTTAGTACAAAGGCATATTAAGAAAGTAAGTTTTTCAGGGGCCTTCATGAATATTTAGATTTTTCTGGTATGTATTTATATAGATAATTTTGCAGGAGTATATATATGCACAAATTTCTTTCGCAAAATGTCTGCATGTGCATTAGTATTGCCTCCTAATATAACTATATTTTGTTGCATTTTTTTTTTCTTTCATGTTTCATGGAAGATAATTGTTGCAATCTTGTAGCTATAGGCATTTCTTGTTTTTTTTCTTAAACTCTGTGTTTAATGTAGTAGTGAGATATTTCCTATACTTATCAATCCTATTTAGGGGGTGGATGAGCTTGAAGAACCAACGGAGACTCCTGAAGAGGTGGCTACGAATTTCACATGTGCAATGTTTGAAACTGTGGAAGATGTGCTTAAAGGTGCAAGACACATGGTATGCCTATATCGTTATGTTTGTTGTCTTTTAAGTTGCTAGTGGCACTTTACTGTCCAAAAAGTGCCCGTGGCTGGCTTCTCTACTGAAAAAGCAGAAGTAGCATTTGACAAATGAAAAATTTAGAGCTTTTGCTGCTCAGGTAAGATGAAAGAATTCCTAATGGCAGAAGCTCAATTTGAAGCTTGTGCGTTTGGCTGCCGTGAGTAGTTGTTTAATGACCTTTCCAAGGACAAGCTGTCAATGCCTCTTTTGAGCAGCTCTGCTTTCAACAGCTCTACTTGAAAGCAGTATGCTACGTTAGAAGCTCCAGCCAGGCCAAACAGCCCTAAATCAATTCCATTTTGTCATGTTTTCTAATGTGATTAAACTCTCCTATTTATTATTCATTTCCACAGGCAGCACTAGAGATTGGCTGTGAACCTATTGTGAGGAAGCATGTACGCAGTTTCTTTATGGAGAATGCTGTTGTTTCAACAAGCCCAACTCCTGAAAGTAATTCGGTTATAGACCCCTATCATCAATTTTCAGGTGTGAAGTGGCTTCGTGAGAAGCCCTTGTCCAAGTTCGAGGATGAACAGTGGCTCCTCATTCAGAAAGCTGAAAAAGAGAAACTCCTTCAACTTACAATAAAATTACCAGAAGAAGCTCAGAAAAAACTACTAAGCAATGCTAGCGACTTCTATTTGAGTGAGTGTGTTGGTAAATGTGCTCAGCTGTGGAATGAACAACGGAAACTGATATTGGAAGAAGCTTTCTCCACTGCCATTCTCCCATTAATGGAAAAGGAAGCTCGATCACTATTGACGGCAAAAGCGAAAAAATGGCTTCTCTCTGCATATGGAAAACAATTATGGAATAAGGTCTCTGTTGCTCCGTTAAAGAACAAGGATGCCGAAAACGAGAATGAATCTGGAATACGAGTAATGGTTTGCTGTTGGGGTCTGGGAAAGCCTCCGACGACCTTTGTTATGCTGGATTCGGCAGGGGAAGTAGTAGATGTTTTATATGCTGGTTCTATTTGTATTAGGTCTCAGGGTGTTGCTGAACAACAAAGAAAGAAGAATGATCAGCAGAGACTACTGAAGTTTATCGCTGATCATCAGCCGCATGTTGTTTGTGTAGGAGCATCGAACATGTCCTGTAGACAGCTGAAGGACGACATTGATGAGGTAGTTATGATATTTATAACCTTATCTTTAAAGGTGAAATTGTGAGCTTAGTGCACTCTGAAATGGCTACCTGAACTGTGAAATTTTTAGTTGTATTACATAACCTTACAGTGCACTACCTCACTGTCATAATCTAATGCTATTTTAACTCTTTTAACGAAATATTCTGTAACCTAATGGCATATTCCATTTCGTGACAGAATATTTTATGACTTTCCTGACGGAACAGTTATGTTTGAACAAACTTGACAGAATTTCCTTGAATCAAAAGTAACAAAAGGTTTGTGAAATCAAAATAATTAAGTTCATCTCATATTGAAATATGTTATAGTTCAGGTGTGGTTTTAGGCGTTTTTATCTTCCTTGAATTTAATTTCTTTTAGCTTTTTAATATTTCAAACAACTAGTAACTCTAGGCATGTCTACATAGGCTTCAAAGAGATTTTTGTTGTTGAATGTATATTATGCTTGAAAAATTAAGAAGGTATGGGGAATAAGAAATTGAATCATTGGCTTTCTTTGTTGGCCATTTCATTCCACTTACAGCTTCGAGTTTGGAGTAGATGATGATTGGCCGATGATATATAGAAGGTCCACGTATCATTTCGTGTGGGTAGGGATTATGAAAATGTCTATTTGCATCATTTGTATCATATGCTGATATTTATTTTGGATACTTCTTCGAGCATCTAAAATTTATCTTATATCATCCATTTTTAAAGTTGGCATGTCATAAAACAATAAAATGACACGTGAATATAAGGCGGCATATCATTCAAGTTTTGGGACCATTAGACCTTAAATGTTAAGAACAAAGTATCAACTACAACATCTTAATAAACTAAAAAAGAAGTAAAAGGGAAAAAACTTTTAGCTTTAGGCATATTGACATACCTGTGTTCAATGGTGGTAGCTTTAAGGGGTTTGTGGAAATTATTCCATGTTTCCAACAACTTGTCTGCGCATAATAGCTTAGCAATATGGCTATACATATTTAAGACTTTCCTTTTGGTGATTAGGTAATTTTTAAGATAGTGGATGATCGCCCTGCAGATGTTAGCGGCAATACAGAACACATCAGTATTGTTTATGGTGATGAATCATTGCCTCGCCTATATGAGAATTCACAGGTTTCTTCTAATCAACTACCCGGGCAGCCAGGTAAATCAGTCCATTTTTTTTTAATTGTTCTCTTTATTGAATTTCTTATGGTCCGTTACGATTTTAGTTGCTGAAGCTTGACCTTCATTTTACTTTCATCCATATTGTTTTAATTGTAACAATTCAGTCTTTGAAACTTTCTATAATTCTAAACAAGGGTGCCATGCCAGAACCATACTAGGACTTATTCTATAAAAGAATTAAAGCCTTCTCTTAATATATTATCTATATATATTACTCTATAAAAGAATTAAAGCTTTCTCTTAATATATTATCTAAAGAATTAAAGCCTTCTCTTAATATATTATCTAAAAAATTAAAGCCTTCTCTTAATATATTATATTAAGAATTAAAGCCTTCTCTTAATATATTATCTAAAGAATTGAAGCCTTCTCTTAATATATTATCTAAAGATTCTAAGCAAGGGTGCCATGTCAGAACCATACTATAAAAGAATTAAAGCTTTCTCTTAATATATTAAGAATATATTATCTAAACTTATTCTATAAAAGAATTGAAGCCTTCTCTTAATATATTATCTAAAGATTCTAAACAAGGGTGCCATGTCAGAACCATACTAAGACTTTGTAAAACCTGAAATTTCATTGAAAAAGGTAAAATTGGTGATGAACTTCAAGAACTGAATTGTTAATATAAAACTTTGAAGGCTATCGATCAAATCAGACTTTAGGGACTAAATTGTTACAATTGAAGCTCTAGGCTGAAATTAAAATTTGGGTCAAACTTCAGGGACTAAATTTGTAACTAACCCAATTTTTCTTAGTAGTTCTTTTCTCCAATATAATCATATATTTTCAGGTATTGTAAAGCGAGCTGTTGCTCTTGGTCGCTATTTACAAAATCCATTGGTAATGGTTGCCACACTCTGCGGGCCTGAGAAAGAGATACTCTCTTGGAAACTCTTACCCCTTGATCATTTTCTTACTCCTGATGAGAAGTATGAGGTGATCGAACAAGTAATGGTTGATGCCACGAACCAAACAGGTCTTGATGTTAACTTAGCTGCAAGTCATGAGTGGCTTTTTTCTTCTTTACAATTTATTTCTGGCTTTGGACCGATAAAGGCTTCTGCTTGGCAAAGAGCATGTGAAAGGGCCGGAGCCATTTTCAACCGAAAAGAAATAACAATGGGAAAACTTATTAGAAAGAATGTTTTTATTAATTCTGTTGGGTTTCTGCGTGTACGCAAAAGTGGTGCTGCTACAGCTAGTGCTCATATTATGGACCTTTTAGATGACACAAGAATTCACCCGGAGTCATATGATTTAGCAAAGAATTTGGCTAAGAATGTCTGTTCAGAGGACGCCCCAAATGAATCCAATGAGATGGACGATGAAGAACAGGAAACGGCAATCGAGCATGTTAGAGAAAAACCACATGCGCTTAAGGTTCTTGATATTGATGACTATCTGAAGAATTTTCCTGATGGGGGTATGAAGAAAGAGACCCTTAATGATATAAAGATGGAGCTTCTGCATGGATTTCGTGATTGGCGGGCCCCATTCAAAGAACCGAATCCTGAGGAGGAGTTCTTTTTGCTTTCTGGCGAAACTGACAATACCATTATGGATGGTCGAGTTGTTCAGGTAACGGTTCGTAAGTTACAAGATAACAGAATTATCTGTTCACTTGGTTCTGGCTTGATTGCATTTATTATGGCGGAGGATTATTCTGATGATGGGTACGATGTAGAGACACTAAAAGTCCGTGAAGGAGATGTACTTACCTGCAAAATTAAGAATGTCAACAAAAACAGATACAGCGTGTACCTAACATGCAAGGCTAGCGATATGAGGAAAAGGCCGTACTTTGATAAAAGTAATCGTGATCCTTACTACCGGGAAGAGGGTATTAGCTCGCGTAATGAGCAAGAAAAGGCTCGCAACAAAATGGAGCTTGCTAAGAAGCTTTTCAAACCCAGAATGATTGCTCATCCTCGTTTTCAGAATTTGACAGCTGAGGAAGCAATTGAGGTGTGACATCTATTTTATATATTTTTAATTCTCAGGGCTTTTACTTATCTTACCCTGCATAAACATATATCTACATATATACTCCTGTAAAATCTGAATATTTACATATACTCTTCGATAGTGCAGTTTCTTACAATAAATAATAGTAAGTAGGGGAGTCATCCTATGTGTGGGAAAGTTCGTGCTGTAGAAGGGATACTTATGTTCAGTAGAAGGTCACATAGTAAGGTCTGATTTTTTACGGACATATATGTAAATAGATAATTCAAAAGGTATGCATGTGAGCATAATTTTTTAATTTGTATTGATTGTTAGATCTTATTTCATGCCTTTTAGACTTGTTATTGCATGCTTTATCATGTGATTAAACCTTTTATTTGGAACAGTATCTTTCAGATAAGGATGCGGGTGAGAGCATTATGCGGCCAAGTTCTAAAGGGCCATCTTTTTTAACTCTAACTCTGAAATTTTTTGATGGAGTCTATGCTCACAAAGACATAGCTGAAGGTGGAAAAGATCTCCAGGACATGACAAGCTTGCTTTGTCTGGGAAAATCTCTGACGATTGATATGGCCACTTTTGAAAATCTTGATGAGGTTACTATGTGTATTTACTACATTGACAAAAGGAATTTAATGTTGTCTTACACAGATAAAATGTTTCTTAGCTATACAGTTTATTCTGTTAAGTGTTATTCTTACTTTATTCTCCTATATCCTAGTTTTGGTTATCATTTTTTAACAGCTTAATTTTCTCATGGACACCTTAATCTACCTTGAACAAGGAGGTTTGATGAGATACAATTCAGCATGCTAATTTGAGGCATTAAATACAAGATAACTGGATGTTGCATGCCATTAATCATTGATATGGCAATGCGAGATCACGAGATACAAGATCTGGTATTGCACATGATAATACAAGACCGCTACATAAAATATAGCTATGTACGAGATAGCTTGGCATGGCTTATTATCTTGTTTGTTGTCTGTTTGGTCATGTACTGTTTGCTGAGAGTCCTAGCCTTCCAGTTTTTTTGCAGTTTGGTCCCCAACTTTTCAAGTATTACATGAGCTCCCAGCCTTTCCATTTCATTGCAATATTACTCTGCTAAATTGAACGGATGTTTCTGCATAAGTGCCATGTAATTGCACAATATGCGACTTGTGGACTACTTTTTGTGTTTGGATTGGTGTTGCTCAGATGGCGGTTACATGGCAGTTATGTTGTGCTTACATGGGCATACTGTCTAAAACAATAGAGGAGCTTGAAAAAAGGTTGGGGAACCCTGTTGCAATTTACCTTTAAATAAAATTATGCAGTATTTGATGTTGACTGTTTGTGCTGAAGTCATTATTATAAATTGATCCTGTCTCTTTGCTTGTTTGCTTTCAGGTTATGGATAGATATGTCGGTCCGTTGGTTAACAACCTGAAAAGTATCCTTAGTTACCGCAAATTCAAGAGAGGGACCAAAGTAGAAATCGATCATCTTTTAAGGACCGAAAAGGCAGAAAATCCAACAAGAATAGTCTACTGTATCGGTGTCTCTCATGAACATCCGGGAACTTTTATTTTATCCTATATTCGGAGCTCAAATCTACATCACGAGTATATTGGGTTGTATCCGAAGGGCTTTAGGTTTCGGAAAATGGATTTTGATGGCATTGACCAGCTTGTATCTTATTTCCAGAAGAATATTGACAGAAAACCAACATCAACTTGGGGTTCCTCAGGTGGAAAGTATTTGTAGTTCTTATAATTTAAATTTTGCTTGTCATATATTATATATAGGTCCACGAGATGTTGACATATATTTCTCTACTAAAACACTATTTACTTATATACCCATCAAAATCTGAATTTTCATGTATCCCTTCAAAAACTTTGTTTCTTACATATATGCCCTGAAGTTTGACCCATTATAAACTTTGTCACCTTCTTCATCATTTATATTCTTCTTATGTTGAGGTGATCTTAGAGATTTATCCCCTTTTCCTGATCTAATCTCCAACTAATTAGGAAAAGCCTTTTGTATTTTGTCTTGATATTGTTTTGAGACTTTATATTCTTCTTATTGTTTCTTCTCCATGTCCTTATGATACTTGGTTATATGCTAGAAGCTTCAGCTCCAATATTCATTGTATGTGTTGTTGTTTGACAATGTTGGAAATCTATTATGTAAATATGTAGGGGAAGTGCATTGATCTATCAAAAACTCATAATTTTAGGTTTCCATTGATAATTGCATAGAAAGTCATCTAGTCATATCTATCTATCAACTTACACAGTACTCGGCAGATTCTAGTTTTTATTTATGCGGCTGACGAATTTGATCATTTTGTAAGTTCATTATCATTGTAAAATATTTCACCGGCTATACTGTTGAAAGGCAACTGATAGGAGACACTTGTCTGAACTCAAATTTGGATAGAAAGAAAGGCAGAGCATTTGCATTGTCAATCACAAGTTTTCTTCTCTTCCATCTGTATGCTAGCAGATCAAGTCCTGCTCCCTTTCTTCTCTTTTGATTTACTTGATGTTTTTATACTCGGTGATTCTATGTTCAAACTCACATGCAATTTTGTTGTTTACTGAAAACAGGGAGGGGTTTTGATTCATGGAATAGCAGTGGTGGCAATGATGATCAGTCAGGAAGAGGTCGAGGCCGGGGTCGGGGCCGGGGTCGGGGTCGTGGACGTGGGCGCGGACGGGGAAATGGAAATGATTTTGGAAGTGAAGGCCGCGATTCCGATTTTGGTTCTGCATGGGGCTCTGGTTCGAAGGATGATGATGGCGGCTTGAGCAGTTTCCCCGGAGGTTGGGGTGGTGGAAGTGGTGGCGCTAATGATGGTGATGGTGGTGGTTGGGGAAGTACTGGAGGAAAAAATGGAGGAAGCTGGTCAGGTGGCGGAGATGGTGGTGGTGGTGGCGGTGGAAATGAAGGTGGTCGTGGTGGCTGGAACAAGGGTGCTGCTGGTGGCGGCGATGATGATAGCAGCGGTGGTTGGGGTAGTAAGGGCAAAGGTGGAACTAGTGGAAACAGAGATGGAGGTGTGTTGGGCAGTGGTAGTGGTGGTGGTGGATGGGGAGGTGGCGGTGGCGGTGGAAATGAAGGTGGTCGTGGTGGCTGGAACAAGGGTGCTGCTGGTGGCGGCGATGATGATAACAGCGGTGGTTGGGGTAGTAAGGGCAAAGGTGGAACTAGTGGAAACGGAGATGGAGGTGTGTTGGGCAGTGGTAGTGGTGGTGGTGGATGGGGAGGTGGTGGTGGCGGTGGAAATGAAGGTGGTCGTGGTGGCTGGAACAAGGGTGCTGCTGGTGGCGGCGATGATGATAACAGCGGTGGTTGGGGTAGTAAGGGCAAAGCTGGAACTAGTGGAAACGGAGATGGAGGTGTGTTGGGCAGTGGTAGTGGTGGTGGTGGATGGGGAGGTGGTGGTGGCGGTGGAAATGAAGGTGGTCGTGGTGGCTGGAACAAGGTTGCTGCTAGTGGCGGCGATGATGGTAGCAGCGGTGGTTGGGGTAGTAAGGGCAAAGGTGGAACTAGTGGAAACAGAGATGGTGTGTTGGGCAGTGGAGGTGGCGGCTGGAGTGGTGGTGCTGGGCAGAGTGGAGGTGGCGGTAGTGGTGGCAATTGGGGTGGTGGCGGTGGAAATGAAAGTGGTCGCGGTGGCTGGAACAAGGCTGCTGCTAGTGGTGGCGATGATGGTGGCAGCGGTGGTTGGGGTGGTAAGGGCAAAGGTGGAACTAGTGGAAACAGAGATGGTGTGTTGGGCAGTGGAGGTGGCGAAGGTGGTGGCTGGAGTGGTGGTGCTGGCCAGAGTGGAGGTGGCGGCGATGCTGGAAAAGGGGTTGGCAACGGTGGGTCGAGCAGTGGTCGTGGTTGGAATGTTGGTGGTGCTAGTAGTGGTGATAATGATACTGGTGCTGGTTGGGGTAACAAGGGCAAGGGCGAAACTAGTGGTGGAGGTGGAGGTGGTGGATGGGGTAGTAAAAGCAATGAAGATGTTGGGTGGGGTAGTAAAAACAGCGAAGGCGGTGGGTGGAGTGTTGGTGCTAGCCAGAGTGGTGGCGGAGGCAGTGGTGGTAGTTGGGGAGGAGTTAGCGGTGGCGGTGGCGGTGGCGGTGGCAGTGGAAATGATAATGTTCGAGGTGGGTCGAGCAGTGGAGGCTGGAGTGGTGCGAAAGCTAGTGGTGGCGATGGCGGTAGCACTGGTGGTTGGGGTAGTGGTGGTGCTGGAAATGGAGGTGGTAATTGGGGTAGAGCTGGGAGTGGGAGTGGTGGTGGAAATGTAGATGGTAATGCTGGCTCGGGTAGCTGGAGTGGTGGTGGTGCTAGTAGAACTGGTGGCTGGGGTACAGGTGATGGTAGTAGTTGGCGTGGAAGTGGGGGTGGGGGTGGCGATGGAAATGGAGACGACCATGGCGGCTCAGGCGGTGGAAGTGGCAGCAGCTGGGGTGGCGGTGGCGGGCGTAGTGGTGGTCGGGGTACTCGTGGCGGTGGTGGCAGTTGGGGTAGAGGTAGGGGTGGTGGCCGTGGCGGCTCCCGAGGTGGAAGGAGCGGCGGCAGTTGGAATGGCGGTGATAGCCAAAGTGGTGATGGTTCCGGTGGTGGTAAAGGTGGTAGTTGGGGTGGGCGTGGAAAGGAAGATGGCCGTGGTGGCTTGGGTGGTGGAAGTGGTGGCGATGCCAGCGGTGGTGGAAGTGGTGGTTGTTGGGCTGGGGGTAATGGTGACAGTGGAAAAGGAGGCGGCAACGGTGGGTTCGGCAGTGGAAACAGTGAAGGTGGCGGCTGGAGTGGTGGCAGCAGAAGTGGTGGTTGGGGTACTAGCGGCGGCGGCGGCGGTAGTTTGGGTGGGAGTGGGGGTGGCGTACGCGAGGGAGGCACTAGTTCTGGTGGTTGGGGTACTAGCGGCGGCGGCAGCGGCGGCAGCAGTGGCGGCTGGGGAGGAGGGGATTCATCTGATAAAAAAGGTGGTTGGGGAGGAGGGGAATCTTCCGATAAAAAAGGCTCAGGTGGATCCGACGCCGGATTTGGTGCTGGAAATTCTGCATGGGAGGGCTCGAAAAGATCGGGCGAAGCCGGCCCCAAAAGTGGGGGTTGGTGACGAGAAAATTGCTGCTACGTTCGGTGCATAATTGACGAACGAATTTAATTTACAATCAACGCTTAACTTTTTCACTTTTGATGTTAGTTCCCGAAGCTAATCAAAATTGCCTTGGTTGTGCTCTAAAGTGTAACTTTTCTCTTGGGATCATACTTTCTCTGAAATTCCTGCTATTTTGTGGGCTGTATAGAAAAGCAGGGGCTGAATCTGCATGTGCATGTTAATATGTTCTTTACTCTTACTCTGGGACTAACTTAAAATGATGGGCTTGACTTCAATCTGGTAATATTCAGAGGATTCTTTATCGGGTTACGGAATTGACAGTTGTCGCAAGAAATTGCTGGCATATAATTTCTTTCTTAATAACTCGAAAATAAATCTTCGTAAATTAGGTTATTGAACATCGAGCCTTCTTTCGGTCGGCGCCCGGTTCGACCCGCAGCGACAAGACCGAAATTTTTCATTTTCGTACGAAACTTTCCATTTTTGAGTCTTTCGTATTATGAGACGTTTCTTTTTTAAAAAATATAAAATTATTTTTATTGAATACAGAATTTAAATTTGCATTTGAAATATGCTCTTGACCTTTACGATTTTGGCGAGGAATCGCCAAATGAGTGAAATGGATACAACACAAAAAAAAAAAAAAAAAAAAAAAGTTTCTATACGTGTAAATGATATAATTGAATCCCTCTTCGAAAGCTTATTCTTTATAATCCCAGCAAAATATAGTAGACAATTGTGACCGGAACGGACACGAAGTTCCCAACTATAACCCTGCAATATTGAATCACAAGGAAAACAAAAAATTGTGAATAAAAGAAATATAATAAGAAACAATTAAATATAATAAAAATAAAAACTAAAGCTCCTACCCTGTGCTCATAATATCTGCATGTAATTTGTACTCCTCTGCATAAACAAATGAAAGAACAGCAAGGGGAAGAGCAGCCTACAAAAGAAGAAGAAGAAGAAGATTTAATCCATATAAAATGTATATCAAGTATAAATTATTTGAACAAAACCAAATAAAATTTTCCACTGGCCAATGTAAATTAAGTTGGTAAATTTACACGGCTCACAGATAATTTGAGGGGTTATCTAATATAGCTAATTATTTCAACTAATCTAGGCCTATGGAAATGAACTTGGTCAAATGAATTTAACTAATTATTCTATATATAGGGTCATCAAAATAAGGCTAATTAATTATTAGCCCCACTTTCTCAGCCCTTGCTCTTTAGTAAACTATTATTGCTGGGAAATATATTTTTCTTATTTTAACAAAATGCTCAGTAAATGTATATAGCCAATCAAATGTTTATTACATTCTCTAATATTCCTCACTAAGCACTAGAGTTATCCCCTTCATAAATATTTCCCAATATTTAAAAACAGATTTAGGTAGTAACAACTTGCACTCAATATCTACTAGCTTGTAAATTGAAGTAATTTCCTTTTCAATGCATGAACTATGGCTTTTATATATCGGAAAACATATACTTAATGCATTTAAAGGAGTGTGGTGATATGATTAAATATTTAAGATTTTATAAACCAACAAAATATACGATAAAGTAAGCATGTATTAGCTCCATTTTGTGCTTAATAACATACCTGTACAATAGCTATATGTATAATTGTGCCATGTAATCCCACCACAAGTGAGGTTGCACCCATAATAATAGGGCCTATAAGAAACCTAGTTAATGAGGAAATTATAGCCAAACGGTAACCACATGATATAAATCGCGTTTGTCGAGCCATAAATGTTCCTGCAAATACCAAAAAACAATAATAATAAAAATAATTATTTAGTTCCTGAAGTTTTAAAATGTATTGATTTTAAATGGTATATATGTACTTACCAATACTAAACATGCTTAATCCAACTGCTGTAGTGGAGATTACCGATAACGAGTCATCAATAATCGTAGGCATCTTGATTCCACACCTGCCACAAAAACAAAAACAAAAAAGAAACAATAATGTCATCTACATGGCCAATAATAAAGTACTAATTACTACTACTACCACTATTATTATTATTATTATTGATACTACTACTAGCCCTTTTTTGTTACTAATATTATTAGTAGTAATATTGGTATTAATTAGATACAACACTGGTAGTGAATTATTATGAGTTAAGATTACCTAAAAGATATAAGAGACCACAGGAGCCCAAGAAAACTAGCATAAGTGCTCGGAACCTTCATCAGCTTCTTCCCGGCCATCACCATAACAACCTTCACCGGCGTCGGCATCGGCGGCACCGCCACTCCCTCCTCCTCCTCCTCCTGCGCCTCCACATCCAGCCGATACGTCGCAGCGTCGACGACATCGACGATCTCCGCATCCGCCTTCGGCGTCGTCGGTGGCGCTGGGTCGACGGCCTCGTTATCATTCCCCTCCGACGACGGCCGCGGCATCGAGATACTCACATTCGTGCCGGCCAATGCATCTCCCTCCGCCTGCGGGAGCGGCGCGACCGCAGGTTTTGCAGCGGCAGCGCAGGCGCGAGCTGCGGCAATGATCTCGTAGAGGAATACGACGACGTTGTACCTATTGAAGCATTGTAAAAATGGTTACAAATTTAATGATAAAAACACCGTTCTCTAACAACTTAAGTAAATACGTACTACAGAAAAAAAAAAAAAAAAAAAATCTGTAGGTACACACCAGACGGCGAATTGGAGGAAGACAATTTGGACCATGAGTCGGCCGCCGGAGGCGCCGTACATGCCGTGGAGGAGCGGCACCCCCATGATGACCGTGTTCGGGAGCGTCGCGAGGGAGAACATCGTCACCGCCCACGCGAGCGGCGACGACGAAGCGGACGAATGCGAGGCGTCGCGGCGGCGGTGGCTGCGGTGCAGGGCCCAGGCGAGGAGGGCGGCGAGGAGGAGGAGCTTCTGGAGGGAGTCGGCGAGGAGGAGGCGGAGGGTCATGGCGTAGGGGTTGTTGCCGGCGACCATGCGGAAGATGAGCAGCGGCATCGCGAGCACGGCGACGAAGTGGTTCACTCCGGCGCACTGCTCCGGGGTGAAGGCGCGCCACCACCGCACCGACGCGTACCCCACGGCCATGGCGAAGTACAGCGGCGCCATCGCCTCCGCCACCGCGTAGAGGTCGGACCCAGATATCATATATTTATCTATATATATATATATGTATATACTTCAGAAAAATGAGAGAACTAACGAGAAAGTGTACGTATATAAATACGTATAATGTGGAGTAGTAATAAAGAAGATGTATGTGGAGATGTTTTTGTTGTGCGGTGACAAAGGGAGCTGTGCCTGTGTGTAGTGGGGGATCATTTTATAGGAAGAGGGAGGAGGACGCGTGGAGGGAGGGGATTGGAGGAGTCTCTGTTGTCATCCTACAAAGCAGGTGAGCTCTACTGTAGGGTCAACGTACTGCTGAAGTTGTAGAATAAGGTTAAAGCAAGAAAAAAAGGCACCGAGAAAAAAAAAAGAAAAAGAAAAAGGAAAAAAAATATTAATAGATTTAATGTATGATAAAAATTCCTGCTGTCTATCAGTGCAACAACTCTTATCTTTTAAAGCCAAAAAAAAAGAGAGGCAGTAATCTTGTACTGTAGCATGTTTAATAGTAGTTAAAATATATATATATATATATATATATATATATATATATATAGAGAGTTGAGCTAGAATACTATCGATAGCAAAGGAACATTTTTGCCACCCATTTATTTTCGATGATGGAGCTTCCAAATCGACGATCGGTACCGTTGAACATGATCTAGAGTATTTAAAGTATCTAGAAACCAAATTTCATACTTTTTCGATATTATTTTCTTGTCCATCAAGTGGACACAAAAATGAATGGTTGAAAATAAATATTCTTTAAAAAGTGATGATAGGAGTTTTGTAATCAAGATCAAGAGTATAGATCTTGTTTTAAATAGTTTAAAAAATTTTCTAACAAAAATTCAATTGATTTGGATATCTTTACACCGTTAAACAAGAAAACGTTTCATACCGACCATTAAAATTACAAAATTTGAAACTCTTTGATCATTAGGCCAATAATGTCGAAAAAGCATGAAATTTAATTTCTAGATACTTTAAATGCTCTAGATCATGTTCAACGGTGCCGATCGTCGATTTGGAAGCTCCATCATCGAAAACAAATGTGTGGCAAAAGTGCTCGTTTGCTATGGATAGTATTCTAGCTCAACTATATATATATATATATATATATATATATCTATAGAGTCCGGCTGGGATACTATCGATAGCACCAAGCACTTGGTGCTACCGAGTTTTTCGCCGTTAGATTTAAACCTTTCATCATTTACATCCGTTAGATTATACTATTCAACCAACAACTTACTCAACCCTAAGGGGCCCACATCATCCTAACCGTACATTCCTTCATCCAAAGGCCGAAAATCAAATAGCACCAATAGCTTTGTGCTATTGATAGTATTCCAGCCTAGTTCTATATATATATATATATATATATATATATATATATATATATATATATATATATATATATATATATATATATATATATATGTAAAAAGAAAAAAATACTACTAACAATTTAGTAGTTATTGACAAACAAATTTTGCAAATGTGTACAATGCAAGTACTGTTCCACTATCTACGGCACATTTAATCATATCGAAATATCGAATAAATATATCTCAAAAACAACAACAAGAACAATACCACCAAAACAAGACCATAGCTCCCAGGTTTGTACATTCACTACAAAAATTTAGGCCTTTAGCGACTAACGCTAATTGTCGCTATAGAACGAAACTTTGTCGCTATTGCTATTTAGCGACAAAAATAGCTTCGTCGCTGCGTCGTCGCTACCGCCCCGTCGCTAAAACTATTTAGCGACGGAATAGAGCAGTTGGTCGCTATTAGCTGTTACATTTAGCGACGGACAAAGATTTGTCACTATAAATGTACTAATAGCGACAAAATAACTAGTCGCTAGTGGCCCCGTAATTTGTTGCTAAATATACATCCGGATAATATTTTTCGTTGCTAAATATAACCTAATAGCAACAACATCTCTTCGTCGCTACAAGTCATTATTTTTTTAATTATTAATTTTTTTTATGATAGGTATAGCGACGAAAATAATTTGTCGCAAATTCAATAACAAGTTAATTAATTCAACAAATATTTTGCGACCAATAATATGGTCGCAAATTTATCTGTCACTATATACCAGCAATTATACATTAGCAACGAACAGTTTGGTCGCAGTTTCAGCAATCAATCTATTAGCAATATACATCCACTATTTATATGACAATTTTTCACATTTCACAATTCAAATTATCACCAAGCATCATACATAAATTAACAAACAAACCAAAATATATTTCTAGTTCAAAGTATCTTTCCAAATCAAAACAAACAAAATATAACCAAGTATCTTTCTAGAATAGTTAAAGTATTCAAATCTCGATTAATCATTCTAATACATGGTCACTAATATTTTTTCAACAAAAACACCAATATTCCATTTGAATAAATTTTTGTAGTTGGCTTGCTCTGATGTAGTCCACTCGCATATTTCTGCACAAAAAGTAAAAAACTTTTATTAATAATGAGGTAATAAAGTTTACCTAATTAATTATTACTTTATATAATTAATCCATTACAAAATTTTACAAAAGACTAAAATGATAAGACAAGATAGATAAATAAATTAATATTCATTGACTTCGTTATTTTGTGTAAGTAAAAAAATAAGTTATTTACCACGTCGTAGATGGTCCAGAATCTTCATTTCTTGGTGGCATCTGAATGATTTGTTGCACCATAGTCTTTAACCATTCAATCTCCTTACGTTGAGCTTCAATTTGAGATTGTTGGGTCTCGAGAAGAGTTTTTGTGTTTGTCAATTCTTCCTGCAACTGTGATGATTGATTTTCCGAAACTTCACGTCGTGACTTAGGTTTTGGACCATGACCTCGCCCAGGTATGTATCCATATCTAGTGCCAAGTACTTGAGCACAAATTTCTTGTTCAGTCGAAGGAACTTCATTCTCATCAGAAGGGGATTGTGATTGCATATTCACCATACTTTCCTATAATTAGAAGAAATAATATAGTTAATCTAATACATTTGAATATAAAAAATATTAACTATATTTTTATATCAAAATTTATTAATATATATTCAAAATTGGTAAGAACTAACATATCTTTTCTCAGCCTCATCGTTGGCCCATCCTTTTCTATTATGATAACATTCCTTGAATAAGGCAATCTCACCACATTGCTGCGTTATAATATAACACATTAGTACAATTCATGAAAAATAAATTGTGCTAGATTAAAAATCTTAAAATATACCAATTCATGCCGAGTAGCCACAAATGTCCTAGTACCCGCTCGATGAACATATGGTAATTTTTCTCGGTTACTGGAGTTGGCCGTTGAACGCCTCTGTAAAAAAGAATGAAGAAATGATCTTTAATATCCATATCTTAAGAAGTGTAATAACTATATTTTTGGAAAAGATACAAGTTAAATTTTGTTCACCACAATAATCGAAATAATATACTTATTGTTCACCACAAAATTAAAGAAATAAAAATTTGTATTACCTGGAAGGCTTCTGAATCAAAGTGATCACATAACCAAAGCCAATCATCGGATCTATTAACAAAATCCTTATGAGGACATTGTCTAGCAACTTCACCTCCTCCTAATTTCTTATAATATAAGTGGCATCGACAGCGGAAGTCCTTATATCGAAAACTCATAATTTCCTCTACACATTCCCTAACATTTTTTTTATTCCACTCCAAATCAAATTTTGCCTGCATAAAACTTCAATTAGTAGTTATAAATCTCCAAATAAGATCAAATAAGTTAACAAAATATAATAGATCGATATGTAGAAGGTCTTTACCAAAACACGCTCATAAAGTGCTAATTTGTCGACATCTGCTATTTCGTGCCAACCTGATACCCTGATTGGTGCAAATTGTCTTACAACTATCCCAATCTCTCTAGATAATTTGCAACTGTCATCACCAACTGGCCTATTCTCTCCTTCTGGAATTAGTAGTTTCAACTTTCCAGTTTTGCGAATAAGTCTTTCTAACTCTAATCCTCTATTTTGACCACGAACCTTTCTAGTTGTTGTGGAGCCTTCAAAAAGTATCAGTTAATTGATATATATCAATTAATAATAAAGTTAAAAACTTTTAAGATAAGGATGAATATGATGTTAGCATTTTCAGACTATATTAATATATGTAAATTATACCTGCATCACTCGCGGGAGTACAAGGTGTAGGAGGATCAGTCGGGGTCGACGACATATCATTTGACAATTCCACTTCAGTCGAAACGCGCCGTGTACGTAGCTGTCGTCCAGGTGCCATTTATGCGTAAAAATTATCTGCTATCAAGAGTTATGGTTAACATCTATAATACTATGAAAAATGTTAGTGCATATAATGCGTGAGAATATAACATATGAGTTTAATATAAATACCTGCAGAAATAAAGATTGCAAAATGAAAGAAAAAAACTGTATTCGAAAGGGTCATCAATCACTATAACTTTCAGAGTCTGTGTGTGCTTCAATGTCATCACCATTATCTTTATCACTATGACTGCTGTCACCATCATCACTACCCTCACAAACAACATCATCAATACCATGAATGAAGTTCTCGCTATTGACATCAATAATTTCTGGAGCAATATCTTTTCTATACAAGGGACCAATTTCATGAAATTCATTTGGGAGAGATACACTTCCACATTGATCTTGTTGATATGCATCATTTTCAATAACCACATCATCGTCAAAAATTTTGTTATCATAAGAATTCAAGAGAGTCGGATCAAATAAATGCCTATGCAATGCCTTTTGCACAACTCGCCAATCGCCTCCTAATTTTGCGTCGGGAATATAATAAACTTGAGTAACTTGATTTGCAAGCACATATGAATCACTCTCATACCACATTTTGCTAGTATTTATACTTGTAAAATCTTCATCAATTTGGATCGGTTTGTTTCGCTCAAGATCAAACCAATCACACTTGAACAAAACTGCTCGACGATTCTTAATATATCTCAATTCAATTATGTGAGTTAAAACACCATAAAAGTTGATTATTTTGTCTTTATATTCCCCTTCTACACAAACTCCACTATTTTGTGTTGACCGACGACAATCCCGCTCTTTAGTTAGAAACTTAACACCATTAACATTGCATCCTGAATATACACTTGCACGAATGTCAGGACCCAATGCAAGTGAATATAAATCATCAGTAACCTCTACTGATCCTTCACTTCGCAGTTGTTTCATCTATAAAAAATTAAACATTAAAAGTGAGAGTTAGAAAAAGAAAATTTTGACTAAACTAAATTTATTTAACTAAGTATGATTTTTACCTTTTTTTCAAACCACAATGGGAATTGATCCCTTTGCCTTGATGTTATATCATTAGGACTTTCTGCCAAAAGCTGATCCTCATGTTCACTAAAGAATTTGAAAAACTAAGATATAGTATAATTTAGACTCTACAAGAAAGGAAAGAAAATTAAACTAAAGGAAAGAATATCTTACATTAGATATTGTTTAGCTTCCTCACAGTTATTTAAAACATACCAACGAACCAAATTGAATTCCTCTTGTGTTAGTGTCATATAAGTTGAATTCCCAAAAGTACGAACTTTGTGTGAAAAAAAATTGTAGATAGGAGGAGGTCACATTCATCCTCTTTAATTTGTACTTAAACACATATATGAATGTGGGCTCCATCTAATTTTTTATTTAGTCTTTAGAGAAAAAATAACTATTATATATCTTTTACTTTCTTACATAATTAGATCCTAGAAATACTTAAATCTATTATTAAGTAGTAATTTTAAAATCAGAAAAAATAAAATAAATATATTTTTTTCAAGATAAATTAAATCAACCCATCTATTTTAAGGTAAAGAAATGAAACAAATACTTTTATAAAGAGAATCTAAATCAACCTACCTTTTTCTTGGTGGGGTCCTATTTGTTGGGCTCTTTCTTGGTAGAAGACAATGGAGAAAGTCTTCTTCTTTTGTCCTGCGGATGGAAGAATGGAGAGAGCAATTGAGTTTTTTTTTTTTTTTACTTGGAGAGAAGATAAGTAAAAAAAAAAAAAATTTAAAAAAAATGAGAAAAAAAAAACCCTAGAACGAACCTTCTGGAGCAAGCAAGTTGAAGATAGAAGGGCCGTACTGCGCGTGGAGGAGAAGGATATTGAGGCGGGATTGAAAATTTTGGGAAAATTCCGCTTAGGCCCCTCCACTTGTACTATATTCTAAAAAAGTTCTTTTCTATGTTTTTAGTTTTTAACTTTTTTATTTTACCATCTAGAATTATATAATTTAGTCCAAAAAAATTATTAATTCATAATTAATTAATGATTCCACAATCTTTAATATTTTTATTTTTTTTGTTAAATAAAATTAAACCAATTAAAGACAAACAGGAAATAAAATCATTTAAATTTACAAAAAATTAAAATTAAACTAAATAAATAATTTAGATAAAAATTTAAAATCTACTAACAAAAGAATTAAATTAAGATCAAAATTATGTCAAATCATCAATATTGCATAAATTTTAATTAATAAAATAATAATAATTAAATATTAATAAAAATATTATAGTTAAATGAAGTAAAATATTTAATTTAACCAAATAAAATAACTTAAATTTTATTTCATAAACATATAGCAACAAAATTTATAACAGATTTTTAATATTTTAGCGACGAAATATTAATGTGTTGCTAAAAATTGAGTTTCAGCAACCACCTACTTGGTCGCTGATTATTCAACCTTATAGTGACGTTAGATTTCGTCGCTATTAATTATCGTTTGTCGCTAATATTAATTTATGCAAGAAAAACGTGACCCCACTAAACTAATAGCGACTACGTTTTAGCAATAAAGTTACTTCGTCGCGAATGATGTTCTACAAAATCTCTTTTTTTCATTTTTGCGACGAACATTAAATTTAGTCGCTAATTAATTACTTTTAACGACAAAAGTATACTTCGTCGCTAAATATTTTGTCTCCATATCTCAATATTGTTGTAGTGATTATAACCAATACATGAAGATTCAAGTACAGTTCGTGACACATAATTATGCTATAGCTTAATACATATGTTAATTACTAGTGATTACTTAATACCCATTATTACTTAATACATATCCATTACTCTAGAGACTAGGCTCATGGTTTTGCTTAACTGTGATATATATATGTTGTTAGCAAACAACGTAGGTGAGGTGATCCCAACTTGGAAGAAACTAATTGTTGGTGCTTTGTACTTGTGTCACGCATGCATGGTCAAATAATTAATTAATTGTACCAAAACATGGCTTTTTAAAATCCTGATCAATAACAATCTTAGGATATATTATACTCACTTCACACGCCATAGTTTATCTAAATTGCTTATATTGTTGGACTCAAAACTCAATGTAATGGTGTAAAGTAGGAAAAATGTAGGGATTATTGTTTTTGTACTTACAATAGATTTAGCACATCTAGTCTCTGAACTTTTAACTTAAACAAACGATTGTGTAATTAAACTTATACAGTATATATTTCACGTATCGATTTGTTTCAACCAATTAATTATTATGCCAATTTGATATCTTACTTAAAACAAACATATTTTCTACTTTTATTATTAAACATGAATTCCTTTAAAATAAGTTTAAAAACCATCATATATTCCCATTGCACATGGTGTACATTTTCTCTATTTGTTCAATACATTAGTTTAGATAAGGTTTTGTGAGCTGGTAGATTCGTGCTTTGCTCTCCTAATTACGCGTAAGAATAATTCCTTATTAATATACCCATAGAAAAAATTAATACCTCCTCCCCCGTATAAATTTATTTTATTGCTACAGTAGTCAAATACCGTATAAAAATCTCTGTGTACGTAGAACCAGTCCCACCGTATGCGTTAGCTAGCCAATGGGCAATTGCGTCATTGTACTTATTCAAACTTGTTACATTTGTTAATTTAATTTGATTTATCATCATCATCATCATCACCATCATCATCATCAAAGTTTCTATATGACAGGACATAGGTCCATTAGAACAAGACGGGAGTAATTTTCCTCTGAATTAATACTATTTTTTTTTTTTTATGAGAAGAACTTGAAAAACCAAATATATATGAAGGATCCAATTGAAAACAAAAGTATATGTATAAGTTTTTAAAAGTGAAAAATCAGATAAATCAAATATAAGTTTAATGGTGTGAATTAACCTACCCAATGCTTTTCTATGGGTAGAAGTTTTATGCACGCTCCCCAATTTTTGATTTTCTTTAGTTCTTCTAGTAAATTGAATTAAATAAGTTATCAAATTTAATGAATTATAACTGATTTATCATTTAATAATATAATCACTTGCTAAAAACTGATCAAAATAATGAAATTCGATAAAATAATGAAGGACAAGAATCATATATATTCATGATGCATGAACATATATATATATATGCATAGATCAGGTGAATGAATGAATATATAAGACACAAACACACCAAGAGAAGTGGCGAAGTCAAAGCTTACAAGTTGGGTAACAATGTATTGAGAATTTGAGATCCCCTCAACTATAATAAGCCATTTGGAAATGGTACCCTCAATTTTAACTTCCTTTTTTTTTTTTTTTTTCCCCTCATTTTAGGCACCCTTCAGCTTTTAATTTCTCCTCACCAGTGTGTTTGTATGAACACAACCACATGAAGTTGGCATGCATCATCCATGGCTGTTCATGCGGCCACTGTCGTCTTCGTAGTTCGTCATTTAGATATCCGGGTACATCGTATTCTTGGTCATTGAAGCCTCATCGTCGCTGCCGTCCTGGAAAAACACGAGCTCTTTACTCGAGCAAGGGCGAACCCATGTACAATTGAGAGAAAATGTGACAAAATGGAGTTCAGTACTGAAGCTCTAAACTTCGAGGAGGTTAAAAATGCGAAATTTTCCGGGACACAAATTGGTGATATTTTTCATCGACCTAGAAAGAGGAAAGTATCTTGCCCTGTCATTTTATAGCTTGGTTTGCTTGCAAAATGGCGCAAGAGGCGAGTCTCTCTATCTCATCATAATTTCTTTGTTGCATAGCGCCTTTGTCGAAAATGGCATCCGACAGAACTACTGCCGAGGCCCCTGCCTCGATGTATCTTCCAATTGACCCTGCAAATATTCATATGAATCTCCACTCTCGAAACTCTACATAAAATACACTCGAAAGGGCCTCCTTTAACAAAACATTAACCCTATGATGACGCGACGAACACAGCAAAAAAAGAAACAATGGATATCACAATGAATATATAAGTTAACTGTTTACCGGTTGTTACGCCCTGCGAAGCAACAATTGGTATATGGGGAAATGGTTTCTTCAGAGCTGATATATATCTCTCTCCACCTAACAATGAGACTGGATAAACCTGTTAGAAAAAGAACCATGAGTTTAACTAGATAGAAAATACGAAATTTAACATGGCATCGTCAATGAGAAAGAGCATTGCAATTGAAGAAACATCATACAATGTTAATTCTCACTTGGTCGCTATACTCATTCAAAAGTTAAGGGGTAGCAGTATTTGTATTAGATGTTAACGCATGAATTCCTCAGAATAATTTTTAAGGCTCCGAACTAAACTTCTTGTGCATGGAAATAGTTCATGGAGCTAACCTTGACAATTTTCGCACCGGCATTATAAGCAAGCAACACCTGTAAACATTGACCAAAGTAAGAAATATAAATTAGAAAATAATAGTGAGAATTGAAATAAAAAATTATGAGGTGTGAGTTGAAGAATGCTACCATAAATCTGGTAAATCTGTATGTAGCCAAATATTAGAAAGTAAAGTATAACAAAATTACAATGAAGAGATAAACAAGAGAAAAACTACTGGGGGCATATTATACTTCCGTTGGCGTCATCACTCCTGGAATATAAAGAATTTCACTTCCTTCAAGCTCAAGCAATATTTCCTAGAACAGAAGAAACATGGAGTACATAAGAAACATAAATAATCCAAGTTACACCAATACAGGCAAAGAAGTACAAAATTCACTGAAAATATTACGATTTACACATTTCCTTTTAACATTTTGAAACCTATGTTCGATCCCATCACAATTTAGACCATAAAACATCCTTCAGTTTAAGTTTTAATTAGAAAACATCGAAATACAATCTAAAATACTACTATGCCCCCACTTAATATTTTCCAGCATATTTTCATACTTCTTGTCAAGGGAATTAAAGTGCTAATAATATAAATATTGAGGCAGTTTAATGTATGTTTTTATCTTTCCGGTAGGAGAGTGCAAATTGCTACAACTGCAGGGAGTTTCTCCATTTTAGCAGTAATAATATGCTTTGGTTTTGATTCAAAGATGCGGATAATATATAATAGAGAACACTGTTGCTAAAAACGATTAAAAAATTCAAGCTAGTGAGACGCATGCATTCCAAAAGACAAAAAGAAATGATAGTTTCAAATTTTCGGTACGTACAGTGACTGAGCAGGGACTCATGAGAAATTGAGCCCCAGCTTTTACTGCTTTCCGCGCATCCTCCACATTTAAGATAGTGCCAACCTAAATAAGCATCGCTATATAGTACCAAAATGTATAAGGAGGGGATAATGCTGCAATGGAATATAACAGTTGACATACAAAGTTCTTGGATCAGAAAAATAAGTTGGTAAAGCCAGGAATATTATACAGAGTACCAATTATTACATGCTAGCTCTTTAGAAAGTAGACAGATGATTTGGAAGTCTAACAATAATATTACAATGTAATCAACGTAAAAGAACTAGAATGAATTTCCACAGATGAACCTAGACAATTGTATCAATGTGTACAATGTATCATTTGCTACTTCCGAGGCAAGATTTTGATAGTGCAAAACTTAGTAAATTGTCAAAGATAACTACCCCAAATGTCAATGAAGGATGATCTTTTCGAAGGCCCTTTATCACCTGAAAAAGAAAAATAAAAAATAAAAAATCTTCCATGTCAAAGAGTAACTGCGGTTAGGAGAAAATTACAAGTAAATTGCACCAGCGGGCAGCGGTCCTCAACTTTTAGTGTAGCTTCAATCTGTCTCGATCTTTCAGTAGTTGCAATTTTATCATTTTGGTCAGAATCATCAATTAAATTGTACAAAAATATCTGTGTACTCGTCATCTAACAGCCACATAGGCTACTTACTGATTGCTCCTATGGTGATGAAGCGGTGATTTCCATCCAATTTTAAAAAAGGAACTCAAGTAAAGAAGGAAAAATTGTCTCAAAATGAATGTTTAGCGACCCAATTATGACAGTTATAAGGTTGAGACCAAACCGAAACCAGTTAAAGAGGTCGGCGACACCTCATGCAATTTTCCCAAATAAGAAAGAATCTAACCTCCAATACTCCTGGAGTGGACATGACTATCTCGAGCTACACATCAAATAAGCAGGCAATTTAAAATTAGAAAAAGGACAAAGAGAAAAAAGAATTCTACTATCTGATTAAATACATTGAAAAAAATCAAGAAGCGAGACTCACAACAGAGATGCCACCTCTCAGAGCAGCAGAAGCAGCGTCCATTGCCGTCTTGCCGCTATAAAATATTTCGGTAAGCATAAATCTTGACTGCCTATTGCTTGGAATTTTAAATAAACCCATATAATTCATGACATGATATCAATGGCGGTCTCAAACTCTTAAATCAACCAATTTAGCCTCTAAAGTTTGATCCGTGTAACAATCGAGCTCTTCAGCAGCTGTCCTCATAAACGGACAGCACGCCAACATCATCTCAAGAGTTTACCGACATGGCCGTGTTTCGATCTTTTAACGCCAATCATGTTGCTTACGTGGCTCCATATATTTTTTTCCCCCCTTAGACAGTAGATTACCAAAAATACTTTACTCAGGACAAACTTCAAAGACTATACTATTAAAATTGAAACTTGCAACATAATTGAAATCAGGGTCAAACTTTCATAAACTAAATTTGTAGTCAACCGAATGCTAAGAAAAACATAACAAGATCATCACTAATGGAAGAGATGCTTCTCCAAAAGAGCTTTTTTTTTTTTTTTTTTTTTCCTACTTGCAGCATGACCCACTAACTTTTATTATTAGTAAGCGCTAAAAAACCACTAATTTATTTTCTCATTTCAATTTGACACATAAAAACATGATTTAGTTGGAAAAAAAAAACTTCTTAATCTATCTTCAACCAATCTGTTAGTGAAGCTTTAAAATTTATGGGCGCAATTTAGTTGTTTACATCAAATCAAGCTTGTTAATGCTAGCTAATCACTGAGGTTACTTTTTCTTTTTAACCAGTGAATAAAATTGAACTGTAAAACAAGTTAGTGAATAAATTGGCAGCAAATTAAAGCTTTTTTTTTTTTTTTCCTTTTTGAAAGGTAGCATCAAATTAAAAGTCAAATTGCAAGCAGGAAAAAGTTAGTGGATTTGTCCGATTCTAGTCCCTATAAATTCGCCATAAAAGAGAATCTACGAAAACAAAACCACCTTACAATACCTAATAGTTCCGATAATGGCGAGAGAGAGAGAGAGAGAGAGAGAGAGAGAGAGAGAGAGAGAGAGAGAGAGAGAGAGAGAGAGAGAGAGTACTCGTGGGCGCGGAGGCACGCGATGACCCTGGAGTTTTGAATCGCGGTTAGGGTTTTAGGAGGAGGAGGAGAGAAGAGAGATAAGCTCGCAAGCGCCATGAGAGACCTCTACAAACGAAGACGACGACGAAGAGCGTGTTATAAGCGGGTGATAAACCGATAAAGTGGGCCGAATTTTAAAAAAATAAAAACAAATCCAGACCCGTGTTCCTATGGGCCCGGCCCAATACAGGCCCAAAATTACCACCAATAGAATGTATTTAGGGAGAAATTGCACTTTTGGTCCTCAAACATTGAGGTGTGTGACACTTTAGTCCTCAAACTTTAAGTTGATTGATTTTCGGTTCAAACTTTTAAATTGTTGCAATTGAGGCCTACAGTTCAATTTAGTTGGTTAAATAGTAATGCTTCGTGAATATAGTTCTGATGTGGTAGTATAATCATCGATAATGTGGTAATTATTTAGATGTCATAACTCTTATCACATTAGTAAAATATCAGTATTTAGTCAACTAAATCGGCCCATAAACCTTAGTTGTAATAATTTTAAAAATTTTAGTAAGAAGTTGTAAAAAATTAAAGTATGAGAACCAAAGTGTTACGGGCCTTAAAGTTTGCGGACCAAAAGTGCAACTAAGGCACTTGGCCCCATTTTTGCTTCAAAGGGCCCGGCCCAACAAGGCCCAAGATTACAACCAACCAAATACAATTTTCTTTATATATATATATATATATAGAGAGAGAGAGAGAGAGAGAGAGAGAGTTGAACTAGTATACTATTGAAAGTATATGAATAGTATTTACGGGTTGAGCTTTTATGCTTTTAAAAACACATGAGCATTTGTGTTTGTGACTTTTTAGCCGTCAGATCGCCTCAAGATTCGTACAACACTATTAACGGTGTTTCTCAACATTAAGTCTTCTTTATTAGTACTGTATGAATATTGAGGCGATCCAATGACTAAAAAATCATAAGCGTTGAGCTCTTGTGCTTTCAAGTACAGGCGCTCAATTCTAGTGTTTACTATCAATTTTTACCTTTAAATTATTACTATTCCACCAACTGCCACTACACTTTAGGCATTAAATGATCAAAAAGTTGATAAAAAATATTATTCTCATACTTTCAATAGTATTCTAGCTCATATATATATATATATATATATATATATATATATATATATATATATATATATATATATATATATATATATATATATATTCTTACGAAAGCCTGTATATGAGAGAATATTTTTGGTTTAATTGGTTTGAGAAATTTGGATTTCAATTCTCTTTTGAGAGAAGAAGGGCCCCATTTAAAGTGTGAGCAATTAACAAAGCTTTTGAGAATGGAGTTTCGTGCCGAAGAGGATTGTCGATCTTAATCAGTCCAGCAAGAAAGGCGAAAAGCCAGAGTGGGCAAGCATTTTCCTCCTCAGTGCAATTCGTACCTTGCTGATGTTCGCTTCCACAATTGTCCAAAATGATTATCAACAAAATAAATTAAGAAAAAGAAAATACGGGTCCATTACTATTTGGTTCCAAACGGCGAAAATATTTTTTTTGAGCACAAAGAAAAGAGTGAGAGCGAGAAACAAAAGGGACCGAGCGCGGTGTTAAATCTGTCAATAATTGAGCAGTACTATCTATACATCTATAACATAGGCGTAAGGGATACATCCTAACTTTTCTATAATCAGGATTCATTCACTAGTCTTATCAATTATTTTACTAAATATTTTAATTTTTTTTAAAAAAATTGTTAGATCTAAAAATGTAAGATACAAGATTGTTTGTGGGTCACTATCACAAGGCAGCGAAAGCAGCAGTTCTGATTCAGTTGGCAGCTGGTCCATACAGCTTTTGGTGGTTAGCTTGTCGCTTTGGCTCGATCTATATGCTTAATGAGGCTTCAGTCAATGCTCACAAACCGATCATCACAAAACAATCGAGCAACCGACACTTGAAAGAGCCATCAACATACAATATACCCTGCGGTACTTCTTCTTAACAAGCACATTAAATGGCTTCTCGTTCCCAAGAGGCACGTAGAAGAAAAGGGCCGCAAAATAAACTGTTCTTCTCAGAGGAACGGGAATCAGAATCGAAATCGAAATGAATTGAGATCGAAACCAGTTCCGTTTCTATTTTGATATTTTGTTTCTGAGCACGAAACAAACACATGCTTAACTCTATTTTAAACAACTCTGCTAAAATAGCATTTCTGGCCAAATAAGCTTCTTATGTATCACAGAGATCAGATACATGGCAAGCTACAACTTCATTTTTACTCAACAGCAATAACCAAGAGAAAAATAGCATGAACCAAAGGCAGAAAAACTATAATCATTCTTCGAGTGGGCAACAAAGTATAAACAAGCCTACATAATCACACACCTAACTTGTATGAAATTCACAGGGTACTAAACCTTCATTAGAATATCAATTATTTTGGAAACCGATTTCATGGCTCAGCTCGCTGTCGGATTCATTGATTTCTTTTCTATCCAAGTAGAGAAAGAAAAAGGGAGAATCAGTAAAATGCATTTGAGTCAAATCTCCAATGTCGTTTGAATTCATAACCAAGACATTTTCTTTGATAGGTGACCACTAGATATATACTTTGGAAATCTATTTACAGCTTGTGTAGGTGGTTTAGACTATTGCAATGCATTAGACCAAACTATAGCAGATTCTGCAAAAACCTAAATTTATCGATGTTGTGACTCATCCTTGATCAATTTTAGCTCAAAAAAGGCAGGAAATGTTTAATTTCTTCTTAAATTGAAGCATTATACAATGAGAAATTCTTAGACCTGTCATATCGAATGGGAATTGAATTTTCAGGGACAAAATAAGACAAGATAAGCAAATGGAACTTAGACGCTGTCAACCATCTAACATCTAAGAATCTGGAAGAAAAATTCAACTTCGGTAAGTAAATTAGTCTTCGGTGCATGCACTACACACAAGTTCTCAACCTCAGGGTCAATCATATGACCATGTCAAAAATTGAAGAAGTAAAGAATGCTACTTTATTTGCCTGGAACATATAGAACTTGACATTACATTACATCCATTTCAATTCAAATTTCTAAGACACCGGATCTAAGAGAAATTTTCAGTACTACAGACACTTTTTTGTAGTTTTGAACCAAAATTAAAATAGAGCTACCTCCATGAGTAATATTGTTTGATGAAGCTCAAGAGAAGTAACACTACGGAAAAAAGACTTCAGCTTCCCATATCCGACTAGCCTGAATTTTGGTGGTGGCGGAATTTATCAAACTATATTTAAGTTCTCAACAAATTCAAGAACTAGTGAGAGTTGATTAACTAGAACCTAGATAACAAGGAAAGGTCCAGATATATCTAATATTGCTACCAAGCACAGAACATTCTATATTTTGTATGCTTTGGCTATGTTATATACCTAGACGCTGCAAAGCGAATGATGAGATTCCTAAGTAACATTGTAATCCCATAAGACTAACACATGAAGTATAGACCCAATAAGGAAAAGGATGCCCGAATTAAATTTTCAAACAAAGAAACAATGCAATAATGCAGAAGAAGTGGCCTGATACAGATGTTGAACTGAAACACTACATAATTCCTTAAAGATTAATTATGTATAACACTATGATCTAAAACTGGGTGGGAAAATACCTACATCTGAAACCGCCATGGCGATCAGCATGCAACAGCAAACAACTGCACTGTACGAGGAACTGTTCGTTGAACAGCAAAAACCACAAAGCTATTGTGGCTAAGTAGTTAGTAGCAAGTCATTGTAAGAAAGTGACTGTCTAGCAGCAGTCCTACGCTCAAAAGTAGCGAAAAAAATATGTTAGCGATTCTTCAATCCAACTTCAGCTCAATGTACTTCTAAACCACAAATAAATGCGGCAGATGATAAATATAGATCTCCAAATTTCCGAAACAACCAACATGAACTCGATCCAAGAAGAGAGCAAAGTAAACATATATGAATGAACCAATTACACGCTATAGTCATCACAATTTCATGCCGACAGATTTCTAAAGCAGAATAGAAAATGCAACTAACCATCCGGGCGTGCTTTTACATCAATAGAAACAGATCTTCTAAAACCATATATAGATACTCGACTTAAACTGCTCAGATCTATGTAAGTAGCACATTTTCTAATCCAACTTCAGGTCAATGGACTTGCAAACGACAAGGAAATCTGATCGATGGAAAAATACAGATCTCTAGATTTCCGAAACAGCTAACATCGAACCAGATTCACAAAGAGAGAGCACAGAGCAAACAGATAAATATAAATGAACCAATTATACGTAATAGTCAATACAAGACGACTTTAAATTCCTCCAAAAAGGAGCAAAAGCTCCTCCTTTGGTCCAACAAATAGAAGTAGGAACCCCAAAAAAAAGAAAGATACAGAGAGAAAGGATAGGATAAACCAAAATAGATAATGCCACTAACCATCCGGGCGTGCTATTACATCAATAGAACCAGATCATCTAATCCATAGATAGATAATTCAACTCAAAATGCTCAAATCTAAGTAACCCATATGAAGACAATGAGAAAAGGCAAAAGATTTCGAAAAACTAAAGGCAGGGGAGGGGGAGGGGGAGGGGGAGGGGGAGGGGGATGAGAAGGGGCCAGACCGAGGCGAAGAGGCGACGAATAGTGCCGCGAATTCCTGAGCAGGGGAGATTGTGCATGCGGTAGAGAAGGTGCATGCAGATCTACTAGGCCTGGGAGTCGTTCTTCCGCTCGCCGTCGCGGTCCTGGAGGAGGGAGCCGGCCTCCTCGTCGGCCTGGGCGGCCTTCTTCTGGGCCTCCTTGGCCTTGAGGGCCTGGAGCTTGACGTGGTTGTAGTAGGCGACGCCGAGGAAGGCGATGCCGTAGCCGAAGAGGTTGACGGGGGTGACGGTGTCCTTGATGACGGACCAGGAGAAGGCGATGAGGAGCCAGTCCTTGACGACGCCGGCGACGTTCATGGTGAGGGCGGAGGTCTTGCCGACGAGGAGGAAGACGGCGAGGTTGAGGGCGAAGGCGCACAAGGAGTTGGTGCCGAAGACGAGGAGGTCGGGGCGGAAGGAGGAGGAGGCGCGGAGCACGGGGAGCTCGACGAAGCACCAGGGGACGAGGAGGAAGGCGAGGCAGCAGGGGGCGACGTAGTAGAGGGAGGTGATGGGGTTGAGGGAGATGCCCTTGGAGGTGAGCAGGATCTGGATGAGGACGAGGCGCGTGGCCTCGAAGGCCACGGCGGCGAGCTGGAGCGCGACGCCCCAGCCGTCGAAGCGCGCCTCGCCGTAGGCGGCGATGGCGACGCCGAAGGAGATGGAGAGCATGTTCGCCATGGACGAGCTGCGGAAGGTCTCCTTCTTGAAGACGACGGAGATGGAGTACACGGCGACGGGCATGAGGGCCTTGAGCATCTGGATGAAGGAGACGGAGAGGTAGATGTAGGCGGAGTTGGAGAACCAGAGCGAGAGCGAGTAGAGGGCGCCGATGGGGACGACGGAGGACAAGTAGAGCGCCCGCGTCATGGGGGGCGAGCTCGGGGGGTCGACGAGGCGGAGCACGCGGACGAGGGCGAAGGCGAGCGACGAGCAAAAGGCCATGTGCACCATGGTGAGGGAGATGGGGAAGGGCCAGTTGTACATCTTCGGATCCAGGATGTACTTGTTGTACACGATCACCGTGAAGCTCAGGAAGATCCAGATCCCGACATAGGCGTACGAGAGGAGAACCTTGCGGAGCACCCCCTCGCTCATCCCCATCCCTCCCCCCGCGCCGCCGCCGCCGACGCCCCCGCCGCCGCCGCCGCCGACGCCGTCGCGCGCCATCGCAGGGGATCCCCGATCGAACAGCCCTAACCCTAACCCTAACCCTAACCCTAGATCGGATCTGAGGAGGAGGAGGAGGATGAGGGGGGGAGGAGTAGGGAGACGAAGACGAAGACGAAGAAGAAGAAGTAGAGGGGAGAACGGATCTGAGTGCCGAGGCGTGGGATTTGGTGCGGGGGGTAAGTGGGGAGGAGGTTGGATGGACATTTATGTGCGACCGGGTTAGCAAGCTGCCACGTGGACAGCTGAGGTCATAGGCCGGGATTTGCGCGGATGGGAGAGGTGAGCATTTGACTATGCCTGGCGGTGAAACTCTGCACGGATTCGGTCTACCACGTCACCCGTGGACCGGCCCAATGAACTGTAAACACGTATTCATGGCCAACAACAAGTGGAAATCTTTGGCTCAGGTGCAACTTACTAACAAATCTAAAATTTTTATTTAATATACTGTAACTATATATTACATATACTGTTATTGAAATTATAAAAAAAAATTCGATCCCCGCATTCTGCAGATAGAAAAGAGTATTTCTATACAGAAAGTAATCGTATATACAATTCATCTCTTAAATATAAAAAAATAGCATTTTATTTTTAATAATAAACTAACAATGTCTTATATAAGCTAATAATAAAGTATACAAATATATTTTTAACTATATCAATCAAATAAATAAATTTGTAATTGATTTACTTACAATTGGTATCACCAAACTGAGTTAGATACAAATATACTTGCTATATCTTTAACTATAATAAATTTAAAAGCTTGTAAACAAACTTAAAATTTCACTAAAAATTTTAGTCTTTATCAAGATTTAAGATTTTATGCCAACACAATTTCACTTGATTTAAAGCAGAAGTTTTTACTGGTCTTGACTTGAACCTGAGGAGACCATACTATCAATTCTAGGCTTACATTTTTTACCCTACATATATGGACCTGGTTCATGAATTACGTGGTAGACCAACTCCACAGCACTGTTTTTTTAATTGTTTTTTTTTCCGCTTCGTTTATTTCGTATAGAAATAAACTTGGCTGGAAATATGAATCAACTAGGATTCGAACTCGGGACCTCGGGTACCAACCATCAAGCCCTTTGCCACTTGCGCTAGAGACCGTCGGTCTTTTTTTTTTTATTGTTAAATCATAAAAACTAATCTTAAGTCTTAACTGAATATAATTTTTATTTTGTTTTTAGTATAATTATAAAAATTATCTCTTAACCGAATATAAAAAATGTATAAATTTTTTATTTTTGTTGGTGAAACAATAAAATCTATATTTTAACCGAATGTATGCTATATAACCGAATATATGCTATGCAATTCCAAACAAAGAGATTAATACTATTGCGGGACATAACATGCAAAAGCCAAGCTAGTTACATGTGGCTCCCATGCAAATTTGCTACTATGCATCTTACAAATAAAAAAAACAAAATATGGAATTAAATTAGGAAATAAGACAGGTGAGAGTGTTGCAGAGTTGTAACGTAGCAACTATATATACATTATTAAATTACTTTAGAGCATTTTTTAAAAAAAAAACAAAGGGTGCATGCGAATAAGATATTGGAAACATTTGGTGGATCAAAAGTTAGGTGGGAACTAAAATGGTTGAGATGATGACTTTTTTCGCTGAATCACAACTTTAAATGTACAAAATTCCACACGGTAATTTTCCAGTTGACTTGTTACTTGTAATTGAATAGAGCACTTTACCAAATTTTAGTTGCTATACCGATTTTTATTGTTAAAATACTTATAAAAAGAATTTATATTATCTTATTCAGAATAATAAAGCTCAGGATCAACTAGGTCCATTGGACCTTGTCCAAGCGATTGTTTCTTCGAGCTAAGATATTTTTTCATGGATCATAGTATATTCGGAAACAAATGGAATTAAATGAAGGGGTAAAGGAGACCCAAATGGACCACAACATATCTCGGCTTAAATGAAATAGTTTGATCTTATAAATGTTCATTTAAGTGGGGTCCTTAGATGCTGATGTAGTATGGTAAGGAACTCTTCTCATAGAACGTGTGAAATGAATGTAAAGAGTACAAAAAAGGAAAATGATGCATCAACTAAATCAATTATTTTCTCTTCTTTTTTTTCTTTGTTTTTTTTTTAAAAATGGTTTGCTGATTTTGATATAGCAAGTAAATGGGGGTGACAAGGCCATAGTTAGGTTGGATCCATATAACTGTACTTTAGATAAAGAATATTCTAATCTTTGGTCCAATCGCACTACAGAGTTTAGAAAAAGGCTGTAGCCCTCAAAGTATTTTGCAGCAACCTACACAGTAATGAATTATTTCAAATTCTTACAGTAATTCTTGGGCCAAAATGTAGATAGCCCCCTAAGCTATAGATGAATCACACAGTTTGGTCCTTGATCATTATTTAGTTTATGAACATGGGCTTATTTCTCACAGTGACAAGTAAAACCAGGCATAACATTGCAAGACGATAGAAAAGTTTCATTAACTACTACTCTATTTAAGCAAGAGACAAAATCGTAGTTCGCCGAAAGCTTAGGGACTTCACATGCATCTTTACCCAAACAAAATATACCCACATACTTGCTTAAAAACAAACATAAACAGAAATTTATAAAGACTTGATAACTGTAATAAGAAATCCAAAAATAGCTGCAGTATAGCATGTACCTGTTCTTTCTTTTCTCTACCTGCAGAGGAAAAGAAAGAAACAGATATGATGCATGATAAGTCAACTTACCTGATTAAAGTTCAAACTTGCATTTATGCAAAATGTACTCATCATCACCTTTAAACAAAGCTTACATCTTTTAACTGCCATAAAATTCAAAATTAGTTAGCATTTACAAAGACAGTAAAAATTAACTGATTAGTTTATTGGCTACAGTCAGATCCCTATTAGATAATTCTAAAATTATAAGAGCAGATTTTGTTACAGTATCAGATATCATACATCCTGTTTCCTGAGCTCTCGAGGAGTTAGTTTCGCCTCGAGAAGGTGAGCGTAAGTTGCCATGATCTAAGCTAAAGTGAGACCTACTTCTTAATTTGTTTAGAGAACAAGATCAAAAATTCCTTTTCTTTTACAAATCACCCGTCTTCATTGTCATAGTCCTCTTCCTCCTCATCTAATCTTTGATGCAACAACGCAAACTGAACCGGATCAATTGCCATATTCTTCATATCGGATATTGACCAGCCTGGATATTCCTCATTCTTTATATCGTTAACAGTTTCTGAGGCAGGAGTGGCAGTAGAAGCTGGCGGTGGTGGGGCTGCTGATGCGTCCCCACTCTCATCCCAATTTAAGTTTAGGTCGAAGTTCCGCACTGTGGTAGTATTTGTGGCAGTATTGCTCGATATGGTTTCTGTGGCTCCTCTGATGCCAGAGACCTCATCTAAGGTTTCGAGTTTCGGATGGGATGTACGATTATCGTGTTGAGGTGAAATGTCAGGGTCGTCCTCATACCGATCATAGTAGGAGCTGTCCCTCTCACTACTACGAGCACTGCGGGGGCGACCCCTACCACGACCCCCCCTTCCTCGGCCCCTACCTCCGCTCGCATGTATGGCTGCATCCTGCGGCAAATAAGCTCTTAATAAGCAACAAAGTGCTTGATTTGGCTTATAAAATAGCTTTCTCCACTAGAGAAACAAATGCAAAGCGTTTGGCAAACAAATGAAAGGTTCTAGAGCTTTTGAAATTGGTTGGATGTGGAAACGAGTTTCTGAGCGTAAAGCAGAGGTTTCAGTTCGAAGCTTCTGCTTTGAGCCGCAGTGTTGGTGGTTACTGATGGGACTTTTATAAGAAAGCTGCCAGAATTTCTTAGAAACAGCTCTAATCAAACAACACTTTCATATAAGATCCAACTAGGGACAATCAGGCCCAAGATATCACTTTTAGGATGTGCAATGGCAAGATTGAAAATTAATGCACTTCAAAATTATTCAGAACATGCCAAGTAGCGACGTAAATTACCCAATTGCAATGCCTAAGACATAATTGAAAGACCAAACTTCAACGACTAGATTGGAATTCTGCAACAAAATTATTAAAAATAACAAAACCAAATGTGGACAATCTTTATTTTGATTTAAAGATGGAAGACGCAAGAAAAGTAGATGAACTTTATGGAAAAGCAAAAAATGCACTTAATTGTAATGAATATCATAGGAAAAAAGACTTACATTTCTGGTTCTCTTTGATTCATCCTCACTATCAGCTTCATCAGCAGCTTTCCTGGTGGGGGTAAAAAAACTGTCATATTATTACAAGCAGCAACAAAATTTTAAGGCAACTGTAATAGTAGGTATATATTTTGCACCTTTTTCTGCCAGATCTATCGTCGCCACCTGCATCTGTGCCACCGATGTCTGGAACTTTGCTCACTACATCCTTCAAGAAATCAAAGGCATTGAAACTGTGGATGCATTGCTTTCTGAAATAAGGAAAATAAAATTTTATTAATTAAAATATTACGCAACCAAATGCAGTATACAATAAATTCCACTTAGGGAACAAATAATAACAATGTATAATAACAATGATTATTAAGAAGAAAATTCTACAGCCATCAGGAACAAGCTTCCATAGCATTCAGTAGAATGGTGCATTTGAAAGCAGTATGTTCTTATGAAGGCCTAAAGCTAGTATAAAAATAACATTATCCAAAACGATTGCATGTTTTTAATGATAAAACAAGTAATAAAAAAAAGGAAGAGATTAGTAAAAGTGTGAAACTCTAGTTAACAATAGTTTTTATCAAACATAGAAGCACACTCTCATTTAGCAAGCCAAACGAATTTAATTTTGTATTGAGCTTCCAGATTCAACTCCTTACTAGAAAATGAACCATTACTACCTTCATTCAAATTAGAGTCCAGAAAAAGATTTTAGTATACTGTTTCATGGTTATAAAATGTACAACCGACATAAGCATCACATCAAACCACTGACCAACACCACTTTTCCAAGGATCATGTCTTCAAAAGCTTATACACTCAAATGTATTGCCCTAGCATGATCCACAGTTTTCCTATATAGCAGCCTGGCTTAAAATAAATGAATTCAAAAGAAGCAAGAAGTTTTACAAAGAAAGAAACAACCTGGTAGCATGAGAAATACAGCTAAGATACAAATTTACTAAAATTGCTGCATTTTAAGCAAGATAAAGAACACTTACAGATGCAAAGCACTCATTGTCTTCAATCCCCTTTGAAGAGTAATGCTATAAGTCCTATCACAAAGGTCTTGCAGAAATAATTCCAGTGCTTTAGCTGCAAAAGCATATCCATATGTGATCTACATACGACGATATAAATGAACGATAAATGAAATGAAACAGCAATCTTCTATAAGGTCTAACTTCATGAGTATTGAGTTCAAGAGTTATGAAATTAAAATGATGGAAAGGTACGTGAAACAGGTAAAATAGATAACTTGCAGACGATTGAAGATCTTACGGCAAAAAAGAATGATAAAAAAAAATGACTTACCCTACCTGTTCATGGTCAACAAGTGGGGCAATCTGAAATTAGATATTATTTGGGTATGTGTTCCATTGAGAGAACTAACTATGATTGAACTTACTGGATGAGTAAACCAAAAATGTAATAAATGGTATAAAAATCCTATAACTTCCTTAAAATAAAGCATAACGTTAGAAAAATTACTCAAAAAAGATCATGATATGTTCAAATAGTCCAATTCAAACCATAATAAGCAAAACACTTACAGTACATAAGGCGGGAAGCTAACTAATGGACACAGTGCCCACATGTGACCTCATGAGACATTCAACAGGAAAGTAACAAACTACTGTATATAATGCAATAAGCACATTTACAGAAAAAATAACACAAATACACAGTACCAAGTCAGAAATATGGAAATACTCACACACTAAAACAGGTACAGCCAATGCAATCTTGCCGACATCTTCATCCGCTTGCATAATCTTTTTTATTCGAGACTGCAAGAAACGGAAAAATGAGAATATGACAATGGGGTTAGAAATAAATAAAACTTGTTGGGTTAGATATTCACATGAATGCACCCAGTTTAACCTAAGTAAGTGTCTCAAAGGTGTTATCTCAAGAAATCCATGGACAAGAGAAGTGGGTACTCATAATAAAGGGGGGAAAGAAATTTTAAGTTGACGAAGAAAAAGGTTATAGTAGAAAATATGAGCGGTTAAAATGGCTAACCTTTTAACTTGATGATCCACCAGTATCATTCATTTTGCTTAAATATCAAATATTATCACCAATTGACATAGACGCTTAAAAGGAAAGAAGATTATTACGAATAATACCATTGTAACCTCAAAGAATGATCGAAACCATTATGAGTAGAAAAAATGTTTTTAAAGCACGTGAAGTTGAACATCTTCTTTTGCAGCCATTAATTTTCCTATGAATCTCGCCTTTTCTATCTAACAAACATGTAATTAAATCTAATCATAAAAAAAAACCAAACCATACATGTGGAGAGGTCTCGATTATGAGTTTCACGCAGGATGGATCAGTTTCCCTGAAATTAAATTATAACTATTTCCAGCAGAAATGTAGAACACCAACAGAAGTTGCAGTTTACCTATGTAATGGATTCAACTTCCCACCACACTACGGGAGGGGAAAAATGCTGATAGATGCTGCTAACAAACCTAAAAAGAAGTCCTCCTAAGAGTGATTCAGAAAAAGAATCTATTTCAGGTGTCAATAGACTAAAAAAGCAATCTTTTTCTTAGCGACACCGATAGGCCACCAAACCTAGCAGATTTCACCCCTGAACTAGAATTAGGATTATCAGATCAATAAAACTTGCAGTAGAAAATAGTGAACATAAAAGATCAGCAATACGTGAAGCAAACCCTAAGTACAAATCACCGCAAACTTTACAAATCATCAACAAGTTTACACCAAAAGTAACACTCTAATAATGGAACAAACGTGAACATAGTTCAACATGCGTGAATCATATAGAACACTCTCAACAACAAAACATCTCCAAATCGATACACTAATACTAAAAAGCCCAGAGAAGAGCCCTAAATCGCAGCATAGAGCACAATTGCACAAACAGAGCACAACCCACCAATCAAATCCAAGCAATAACCAAACTTTATCAAAGTACCGAAGCAAAGAGCGCGTAGGGGCATCAAAACTCACCGCGGGGAAACGCGTATCGAGCTTCTTCCTCATCGCTTCCGAAGAGCAAGGGTCGAAACCGCTACGAAGCACCTCTGAAGCCGAATCGAACAGGGAATTAAGAGCAGGACGCAGAGGAATTGGGAACCGCGGGGGATCGATTCATTCTAGGGTTTCGCGAGGAGGAGAAGGGTCGAGAGGGATTGGGGATTGGGGATTTGAGGTTCGTTTCCCCCCGCTTTCGCTTGCTTCTTCGGCTTTATAGTTGGTCTCCTCCAATGGGCGCTCGAATAGGGGGAGGAGAGAGAAAGGGAGGTGATGAGAGAGAAAATAGCCGCTTCGGATACGGTTTCTTCGAGAAATTAGTGCGTGGACCCGGTCCACCATTGATCCCCAAATTTTTGTCTGATTCTCTTTTTATTTAGCTATAGATCTTAAATCTTCAGTATTTGTTCCCGTTATAAGTCCTTATTATTATTAAAAATATTTTTAACTCAAAATAAACAGCATCAGCACTAATTCATAATTACCACGTTGTGACAATCTTAGCTATAATTATAATATTATTAATACATGATGATGTTAATTAAAATAATTAAATTATGCAATTTAAATAAGATTCATTAATTTCAATATTTATTGTTTTTTTTACAAAAAGTAAATTTTATTTTTCATTTTATTCTGGAATAGAAATAGTCTAATTCATTTATGGTTTAATTCAATTCTGAATATAGGATTGGTTCATTCCAAGGTAAACCATTCAAAGTCTATCTCACAAGCACCTTTCCTTTCGATTTTTATTTTTTGCGTAATGAACCAAATCTTTTTGGCTAATTCATCATTTTATTTTCATTTCAATACAATACAATTTTATGTTTTATTCATATTCCAAGTATAAACTAAACATAACCTAAATACGTAGGAGCTAATAATAATAAGGGGAAAAAAAATAGAAAATAAAATACACTGATGTGGTGGCATGGTATTAAGGGTAAATTATTAGAGTGGTCTATGGCTGAGATGGTGGACCTGGTCCAGGAATAATCTTCTAGTTTGAAGAGTCTAATCCTCCAAACATGTACTGATTTATGGCTTGCCGGTACAGCTACCATAGAAGAGACAAAGAAATTTGGGCGAATTGCAGTTATGGACCAAAAGCTTCTAGTTTGTTCCGTACTTAAATGCCTTAAATATTTTTTTATATATTTTAATTTAATTTACTCTAATATTATTATACACAATATTTTTGAGAAACCTATGTTAATATATCCGATGCATCGGTATATTACGTGCTTTTAATTTAACATTTAATTCATCACATACAATGCAAATTTTAAAATTTTGACTGATTATTATATTTCTATTTTATCATTAATTATTATCATTGATATCTTGTTATTATATTTAAAAAAAGTTATAAATATTCTTATAAATAAATTAAAGTGCAAGTATTACACCTCCTCACAATCTTTTTTTTAATAGTAAAAACTAAAATATTGTCTAAACTTTTGAATGATTTAAATTTAGCTTTTTGATATCAAATGTTGAGTATGGTGCATTAGGTTTAAAGATACACGGGGTGCAAGCATTTAATTAACTCTAATCTTATTGGAGCGGACTCGACCATTCTAAAAATCCGAATCGAATCCGACCCGTTAACACCTTCTCCTTCCCCCCTCTCTCTTATCCCCTTCTTCTTCTACGCGCGCGCTCGATTCCATTTTCATCTCCTCCTCCTCCTCCTCCACCTCCCTGAATCCATGGCGATGGGGCTCAACGCCCTTCGCGTCTCTACTCCACTCCCGACCTCGTCGCGCGACCTCGGCCCCCCTCGTCCCTCCCCTCTCCTCCTCCGTCCCCTCCACTTCCTCATCCGCCGCAACGCCCCGCTCTCCGCCGCCAAAACAACCCTACCCTCGCCGGAGAAGACGAAGATCAAGAATCGATTCTCCTATCGAAGAAATGGAGTCGAAGAAGAAGAGGAAGAAGAGTTTGGTGAGGAGGAGGAGGAGGAGGAGGAGGAGGAGGAAGGGGGAGAGGATTCTTCGTCGTCTTCGTTCCCATCTCTGAGCGAGAAGCCCGATAGGAGCATCGCGTTGCTCGACGACTACGAGATGGAGGAGCTCGACTCCTCCGATTGCCCTAATCATAGAAGCGGTTTGTTCCCCCATTCCCCGCCCTACTCTGGTTATATCTCTCCTTTCGAGCTCTCCTTTGCTGTAAAAATGTCGACTTTGGATTGGTGGTCTAGGGTTTTCCGAATCTCACGAGATTCTATTAGCAAGTGTCTCCAGGAATACAAAAATATCATTGTATATTTACTCCTAATTAGATATCAAGTACTACCTTCTATTAGAAGGGAGATTGTAACAGTAAATTCTACTTGCTCACTCCTATCTCCAACTCTTTTTTTCAAAAAAAAATTGGTTTTAGCATTTATCTAAAGTGATACACACACAACTAAACCCTCCAAAAAATTGAGTTGTGTAAAACAAGCTCTACCTCGTTAACTCTGCTTCGATTCTTTGCAAAAAATTGTAAAGCTTGGGTTGGTTAGAAGGATATCAAATACCCAACATTGCAAATTGCTTGAAATGCTATTTATACGAAGGTGAAAAGTAATCAACTTGGTATAATCAGTGTTTGAAATTTTGCTTATTTATACCACCAGTCTCTTAGGAGTACCGAAGTTGATTTAATGATTTATCATGCAATGCAGGATATGTTGCTGTGTTAGGGAAGCCAAATGTGGGAAAGAGCACTCTTTCAAACCAAATGATAGGTCAGAAGCTCTCAATTGTTACAGAAAAACCTCAAACGACACGTCATCGTATTCTTGGTATATGTTCTGGCCCTGAATATCAGGTATATGTTTCATTAGTTGAACCCTACATGCTGACATCACTTGTGCAGTAAAATCTTAGTGACCGATGTACTTAAGCTCCCTTTGGCCTGGCTTGAGTTTCTGCAAAACTACAGTTTGAGTAGGGTTATTGGAGGAAGTATCCCCCCTTCCAGCCATAGAAGCTAATTTCAGCTTCCTATCCTAAAAATGTCTCTAGACTTTTTTTGTTTACCCAAAAGCTTTTCCAAAAGTTAGGCGAAACGGTCACTTGGCATAAACTTATCTGAGCACAAGTCCAGTTGAGACGACTATCTCAATAATACACAATCTTATCCATGTACTAAGCTGAGCGCTGTTTTAGCCTACAGGTGATACTCTACGATACGCCTGGTGTTATGGAAAAGAAGATGCACAAACTAGATCTTATGATGATGAATAATGTTCGAAGCGCTTCTATTAATGCAGATTGTGTGCTTATCGTTGTTGATGCGTGTAAAGTGCCTCAGAAGGTATTCATCTCCGCGAACAACTTTTTTGGGGGTTTAATTACAAATTTGGTCCCTAAAGTTTGACCTGGATTTTAGTTTTGTCCTCACAGATACAATTGTAACATTCTAGTTGCTGAAGCTTTTTCCACATAAGAAGTTAGTCCGTCCTTTGGTCCACTGTCTAAAAGTTGTCAGGCGAGCACTGTCATCAAATTTTTTCTTTTTTAAATCGTAAACAATAAGGTTAAAATTGTAAACAAGGTCAAACTTCAGACATGAAATTGAAATAAAGGTGAAACTACATGGTTTAAGTTGAGATGACTCGGAGGATGAAATTTTAGTTAGACACATACTTTGAGATTTATATTGAAACCCGGTCAGACTTTAGGGACGAAATTTCTAACCAACCCCTTTTTGTTTCTTTGTTTGTTTGCTTTTTTTTTGTTGAAAATCTCATAAACATTCTGACCTGTATGCTTCAAGTTTTAGATTGATGATGTGCTTGAAGAAGGTATTGGTGCCCTAAAGCAGAAACTTCCTGTTTTGCTGGTATTAAACAAGAAAGATCTAATAAAGCCTGGGGAAATTGCAAAGAGGCTGGAGGTAGCAGTTTTAGAAGAATTTTATCATAGTGATAGTTTGTTACATCACAGAATTTGTAAATTTATTGTCAATGTTGCTGCTCCTCATTACATTGTTATTCTCAGTGGATTGTGCAAACGCAACCAATTTATTTCAACTTTGCAACTGTGATCCACTTTTTTTACTTTTGCAATTTATGGCCGAAATTTTCCTTTACAAACTAAAATATGCTTCACATCATTATGATGAATATGTGCATCAGAGATTTTAGCTAGGTGCTTTTTGGTAATAAAAAGATCCTTTGGTCCAAAATCACAAAAAACGATAAAAGTGGATCAAAGTTGAAAAATTGGAAAATAAAAGTATTCTTCTTCTCTAGAATGGCCTTATTCTGATCCGTAATATTTATGTTTCTGCATAATTTCTATTTGCAGTGGTATAAAAAATTTACCGATGTTGATGATGTTATCCCTGTTAGTGCTAAATATGGTCAAGGAGTTGATGATGTCAAGGATTGGATATTGTCAAAAATCCCGTTTGGTCCTGCTTATTATCCAAAGGTACGTAGACTTTATATATGAGGTAATGAAAGATGTTGAAATGGTCCTATTACTATAAAGATGTTTAAATGGTACGTAGACTTCATGTACAAGGTAATGAAAAGTCTTCTCAAAACGGCCAAACAGTCGTTCTGAAGTTCCTATTACTATAAAGATGTGGAACAACTGGGTGTGATAAAATTATTTTTCTTTTCTTAGTTAAATAAAATTAGTAGTTTATAAAGAAGTATCATAATGCATTGAGAACAAAATTACTAGTTTAATACATTGAGAACCTCCGGCATTTGACTGAACACGGATCTGACTCTGATGCAGAGTGGCATGTTAGAAAGTGACTGTTAGCTTGCCTGAGCCTATTAGTCCATTTTCATGGAGTTAAAGTATATATTCATTTTTATCATTGTATCTTTAGGTTAAAAATTATTTGAGTGGTAGCTGTTGTTTTCACTCAGAGGACGGCTTTTGCAACTTCAATTATACATGTTCTGTTTGAGATTTCAGGACATTGTAAGTGAACACCCTGAGAGGTTCTTCGTAGCTGAAATTGTGAGGGAAAAGATCTTCGTGCAATACAGGAACGAAGTTCCATATGCGTGCCAGGTGACTGATTAATCTTTGTCATGCATCAACTTGATTAAGCGGCGTACTTTTCTTTGGGCTTGTTATACTACTACATAATCGGTTATCATTACAATTCTGAAGGTCAATGTTCGGAACTACATTGCTAGACCTACTTCAAAGGATTTCATTCAAGTTGAAATACTCGTCGAGAAGGACTCACAGAAGATGATTCTCATTGGCAAGGTATCTCGACGAGTTGATTAATGAATTTGTGTCCCCGGTAGCGATTTTTTTGCATTCGTCATCGCATCTGATAAGTTTGTAACTCCCCGTTTTAATTGATAAACTTCTTTCTTGTTATATTTTAAATACAAATACAGGAGGGAAGGGCTCTAAAGGTGTTGGCAACTGCTGCGAGGCTCGATATCGAGGATTTCCTGCAGAAGAAAGTATTTCTGGAGGTTGTGAACTAAGTAGAATCCTTTGTAGCGTAGATTTTGATGGAAACATATTTGACGAACTTTTAATTTGGATTCTGATTTTTATCATTTTGATCAGGTAGAAGTAAAGGTGAAAGAAAATTGGAGGCAAGATGAGGGCCTTTTGAAACATTATGGATACGGCGGTCAAATTCGTGTTCTTTGAAATGGGTCGTTTGATCCTCTGCGTACATTTTGCAGCTCTCCTCACGAAGTGTGAAATTTTGTTTAGCGGTTAACTTCTTATGTTTTTGTTTTTTTTTCTTATGTGAGTTTTTTCCACTTTTTCTTGGCACAATCATGGAATTATTTCATTGTAAATTTTGGCTTTAATTATCTTTATATGTTACCCAGGTTAAAATGTCATTCTCGCTTGTCACTATGGAAAAGTCTTTAAGACTTGTGCGTTTGGTATGGATTCAATAAATCTATATGCACATCACTTTTACTTAAAGCATGCTCTGTTTAGATACACAATCTTGCCAAAAAAAAAAAAAAAAAAAGAGCATGCCTCCGCTTTAAGAAAATGCCTAGGCACAATCCAAATGATTTTAAAGCACAGATATACAACTTAAAACACCTACACTTAAAAGGGCAAACATCAGGATGTTCTTTGACTGATATTACAATCTGATCTTGCAGTATGTTCTAAAGATGGACAGAACGGTTCAACTTCTTTTACAAGTGCTTATCGCAAACTAACCTCGATAAAAAATTAGAAATAAAAATTTTGAAAAAATTTCTACATCTGGTTCCCGTACACCCGGAGTATCTTGGTGACACAGTATCTAAGTGTAGTGGAAGAGAGACGATATAGAGAGAATCTCCCCACTTCAATCAGACCCTTTTTTTTTTTACTAATTCTGAAAGAGAGAATTAGCCCCATTTTAAAAACTGTCTCCTGCTCAACCTTCTTCCCAGTCAATGTCATCTTCATCATCAGCAACTGCATCGGCCTCGACATTCAAATCAGCAAGTTTATAACAAGTTTCACCTGTATTCACTGAATAAGTTCAACAGGGTTAGTATGATTATTTACATATTAGACGAAATATTCCACAAGTTTGAATACATTCAATTCGTTATATCGCTAAGAAAGGGCATTAAACATTTAGAAAGACCAAGAAAGCATTGCAACTTCTGTAAAGCATGCTGTTTTCCAGGTCTTTCCGATCTTAAGCGAGCTTTTGCTTCGTCTCAGAAAAATGATGGAAAAAAAGCTGAACTTCGGAGAAACAAGAGAAAGGATAGACAGTTAGAACGTATAAACATGGGTTTAATTTTTCTTTGACCAGCCCAGAAGAGGAAATAAATACTTTGCACTTTGACATGATCCGGTTTGAGAAAGGGTATCTAATTCAAACATGACATATTAGTTCACTTCATACTCTAGTAATTCGCTCTGAAATTTTTCCATACACCATTGTGATGATTGTGAGAACTTAGTTTTCTGGCCTACAGAGAACTCGGAAAAATATCATCTTCGTTAAAGTTCAAGCAAACAGATATTACAAACAAACAACTACAGGATGTTCGTAAAAGTCACATGCAGATTATTTGCACGGTTTTGGTTTGGCCAAGTTCAACCTGATATGTTAGATATGGCATACAACAGCAAAAATTAACTTTTAAGTACTAAGAACAACAGAGAGAAATTAACCTGAAGGTGGCGGGTCCTCTTCCCATTCAACATCATCGTTCTCATTTTCCTCCCGTTTAAACTTCATGCCAACTCGTCGCTCAGAAACACTAGCAGTAAATTGGTCAGAAGTGGATGCTGTGTTCTCCTCTTGTTGCTGTTCTATCCTCCTCGCTGCTTCTTCTTGTTCTTTCTGCCTCTTCACCAAAGCCTCATAGTAGGCCTTTAGATATTCATCCTACAGAAAAGGTTAAGATACAGAGATTGAGATAAAACTCAGAGATATAAAACTTATTTATATCGTTGCAAGAGAATAAAAACCCTTCAAAAACTTTAATAGTATATATAAAAATAATTGTACTAAAACAAAAAAAAGCCCCTCTCTGGAAGCTTTTTCTTAATAATACCAACTTCCTGCCATGAATTCCTATGATTCACAACTTTAAAGAGTCTTTTTGTCAGGAGCTACACTTTTGAGGAGCATATGAGACAATCCAGATTTTATATGGGTACATGTGCAAACAAAAGAATTTGCAGGAATATATATGTAAAAGCCCCAATAAAAATAGTGGAAGTTATTCTACTAGCCTGTCTGCTCTTTTCATCATCTGTCTGCTCTTTTATATCCTTCGGCTTCTTGTCATCCACGGGTTCCGAGCTCTGATCGATTTTGGGCACAGGCTTGACCTCTCCTCTTTGTTCCTTTGTGAGGTTCATTCCTTGTTTGATCATCCATGGAGGTAAAACTTTCATGGGTGTGGTTTTAGTATCAGTCTCTGTATCCTCTTCTTTAACTTCAACACCAGATAGTGCCACTTCAACCTAACCACACACACACACACAAAAAAAAAAAAAAAAAAAAATCATCAATTGATTTTGGAGACACATTTGTGCTTGAAAATGCTTAGCTGGAGGAATCAGAATCTCACAAAAGAAGACGATATCCAATAATTCCAAAAATAAAAACTCACAAACTCTTCCCACACCCATCCCCCATCAAAATCTCTTCCAAAAGGGTTCAAACTTCAAAGTTTTCCTATTTATATAGATTTATTAATCATTTAACCTTTTTCTTAGCATGTGGATGCATGCTAGTATTTATATTCATGCAACTTGTATTCTCAAGAAAGAAGTGGCGTGGTTATTCATATACAAATGTATAATAAAATAAGACTAACCAAAGACTGTAAATTTTAAAAATACAAATAAAAATGCATACGCTTGTCTCCCCAAGAAACGGCATTGGTGTTCCACCATATCCTTGCCCTTGGGAAGATTTGGTAGGGTCACCCCCGTTTGCATCTCCGTTTGCACGAGCAACTGCACTTAATTTAGCTTCCCATGCTTGCAAAGTTCCAAACTCAGGAACTGCCAAATCCTTCACTCTTGCAAGCTGTTGCGCCAATGGCTTCAGTTGCTCCTGCTTCCATATGAATTAGAACAATACTTACATATTAAAAAGCCAAAGAGACATGAAAGTAAAGTATATCTTAATGAATTCCTAGCTGGGATACAGTGGTTTAAGTGTTTTAAAGGGCTATGAGATCGAAGACTTTTAGAAGAGATAAGTTATGTAAGTGGCAAGCATGGAGATAAGACCAATATAGGAATTTTTATTCCAATGTCAGCAAAAATCCAAAATTGTAAAACCCTAGCAGTAAAAACACTATCTAGTAGGTGGTACTATTATGTAGTAGACATTCTTCTGAAGAAGCTGTATTGCCAATATATTTTTATTTAAGATGCTGACATTAGAGAATGTTCTTTACTTCACACCTTACACATACAGTGGACTCAAAAAGCTCAGTTAAAGCCATGCTGAATCAGCATAAGATGCAACTATTGGGTATAACTTGAGGTTTTCTTTTTCCATCGAATCCTCGAGCAAATTCAGTGCAAGTAAATTTGTACCCCATAGATAGCAGTTGACAATATTTTACAAAATGAAAGGGGGGGAAAAAACGAAGTAACACTTCATGGCTAACCTCCAACTTTTGAAGCATGTCCTTCAATTTTTCACGCCTCCGCTTCCTTGCATTATCATCACCATCCCCCATTTCCTCAGCAGCAAGCTTGTCACTCTCCGCAACAAGTTCTCCATTGCAATTTTCACAATGAAAGTACTCATCTGTATAGCTTATAAGTTGCAGTGCATCGAAAGCTGAATATCTGGGAGGTCGGGAGTTTTATTCTTTTAAAAAAACTTAGGGAGAGTCAAGCTTGTGTATTAGTAGAAAGATCTATTGGATTTATTTTTCATTACCATTGCAAGAATGAGGTATTGCACAAATGCTGCTGTAAAGCTAGTATTTGCTCTGAGCCACTGAAAACCTTGCTTATTTACACGCATGGCTCTGCTGAGCATCAATGGAAAAATGGTTTTCCAGCGGCATGAATGCAAATAATAAATACCAACTTTATAGGGGTATTTGCACAATATTGCATTTTTCCAGGGCATATATATGCAAAAAAATACTTGTTTAATTTAAATATCCCCATTACCTCCTCCCACAGTTAGGACATATGTACTGTTGAATCGTATTCCTGCTGTCCAATTCGTCCTTCAGTTTCTTCTTCATTCGATGCATTCGATATCGTACCACATCAAATATCTACATTAAATATCATAATGAAAGGAAATAAGACAAATACCAGATTCCCATTAAGGTTCAGGAAATAAGAAAAGAAAGGAAAAGTTAATTATTAGCAGCAATCGAATAGGGGAACTAAAAAGATGATGCAGGCTTCAAGCATTCAATACATGTGTACATTTTAATTCCGTACAACAGTGCTCGAAACTATATAAATAACACAAAGTTGGAACACTTAATTAGCATTACTGGCAAAAGTGGAGTTGAAAAAAAAAAAAAAAATCAATAAACAGGTTAAAGATTTCAAATGGAATGAATAAATATTGAAAGCGCCATTTACTAAGAAAGCATATAGATAACTGAACAGGCATGAATAGAAGAACATTCATACTCTTCATAAGTTAGAAGTTATCAATACAAACCACTTGTCGCTCAGGAAAAATAAATGCTTGTGATAAAATTAGAGCAGTAGGCACATCATGATGAAAACTTGCATTAGTAATTTTACAATATTAACTCGAATAGGTGTTGGGCAAGTAATCCAAAGGGAGACTGGAGACTAAAAAAATCCAGTCACAATTTAGATAACTTATATTAAACAATCACTTAGAGATGAAAAGAAATATTGAAAATTCACATATATATACAAAAAACCAACCTGTGCATAGTCCAAGCAGCAGTAAGAATGCGTATGCAATTTAATCTTGTCGTCACCCTCCTTAACTACTTGACCATCAACAGCGACAGCTACTGCGGCACTGTATATCTTTGCGCCCTTAGCTGACTGCAATAAAATTACGTACATGATAAGCAAAGTCAAAAATAGGAAAACTATGGCGGTTTTGATGAAAGGGAAAAAGAGTAAGCAACCAATAATTACACAATAAGCACAAACATCAAAGGAACAAACTCTCTAATAAGTACATGTAAAATAACCAACTAAAAATTGTGATACAGAAAAAGGCATATAAAGAAAAGGTTCTAGCAAATACTCGAAAGATTTGCAAGATAGCTCTATCATCCAGAAAATTATTAGCCAGATCAGTGATTATAGGTTTCTAAACTATTACCTATATAGAAACAAAATATTTTCTTCGGATACCACATCAGGTTTCTTGTCTTCCTAAAATGTGCTGTAAACAAGTGAAATAAGGCTTCTGAAGGTCTTCTGAAGGTTCATAATTTACACACAACCAAATTTAAAAGCAAAAGATATTATTGTTTTAGAATCAATATTCAACAAGATAAGTGTTCTAACAATTTGAAGTTTCTCCAATTTACCCACTTGATCATGAATTTGTAGGACCACAGCAAAAGAGTTTAAATGAGAAATATGAGAGTAACTTAGAAGAACAAATCATGGTCAAATAATTCTAAAGAAATGAAAACTGGCCAAGAAAATCTACTTCATTGCGCAACAAAAATTAAGAAGCAGATAAGTATAATTTTAGCAATGAGGGAAATATCTGTCTGACTTATAATGCATACTAACCTCTTTTCGATGATCTCTTGTTATTAATTTCTCTTCTTCAAAAAACCGTAAAGTACGGCGAAGTTGTTTTGAATGCAGCTTTAAAGACTTAGCCAAATCTTCCTCTCTGACCCATTGCCGCCTGAGGACAAAAAAAGCATCAGTAATGGGAGATATAGATGGATAAACGTTGCGAAGAATGTTAAACCAAAATCGACAAATCAGCATAGCTACATCATTCAAGTTCACAAATACTCAAAAATTCAGGAAGGGTTCTATCAATAATACAGAAGCAATGACGCCGTGACCTTGTGACAAAGTAATAGTAGACAGAAAAAGGTCTAATCAAATGATTAACAAAAGGACAAGCTTTGAGGATACTTCGTAAGCGCGTCGAGGACCACGACGGCAATTCCTCGATTGTCGCCCCTCCCCGTCTTGGGCTGGTTCTCGCCCTTCATCGTAATGTCATCGTAGAAAGCCCGCGCAGCGAGCCGCACCAATCTAGGGCATCATAACAAGTAGAACACCATTAACAACATCTTACGAAAAACCAGGACTCAATCAAAAGCAAACATCCCAGCAATTTGAAAGGCGATAGTCTACTCTCAGAAGATTCAGAGTACCTGTTGAAGGGCTCAAAACTCATGATTGGCGATTCCTAGCGGTGGTTTCTCGAGATCTACGGGCGATGGCGGGTGCCCAAGCGCGCAAATTCACACCTTTACCATAGAAAAAGGAACTTTGACCTACTTCAAAGAGATTACACTTGACTTCACGATGATACCATAATACATCGATTCAAAACCCTGAATTTCCCACTGATTCCTCGTACCACCTCGATCCTAGTTCAAACCCTAATCCTAGACCAAATCAAAAGTTCAAAACCAATCGAAGATGAAGAAGAGGAGGAGGAGAAGGGGAGAGGAGATAGATTAACCAAGAGGAAGTGCTTAGTAGTAGAACACCTCTGCTTCGCTCCGCCAATGATGGGGCGAGAAGGGGCGATCGAAGCCCTAGAAATTTCCCTTCCGTTCCTCTTTTTTGCCTTTTAATTCCCCCCAAAAAAAATAAATTTGCGGAGCTGCGAAAATATTGTTTGGGCTAAAACCCAAGCACACCAATTTCGGACCGGGTTCGTGGGCCGCGCGAAAATGGCAATGGCATATCCGTAATTTTCAGAAACTACGGGGTGCATTTCGAAAACGCCTCCCTTTCGCCCTCTTTCGCCCCAAAATATAAACTCGCCGCCAAAAAGCCACGTTGGCGCCAAACACTCGCACCCTTTCCCGGGAAAAGGAGAAAAAAAAAAAAAAGAAAAAAAAAAGCTTCGATCCCTCCCCTCTCATGGCGAATTGTGGATACCACTCCCCTCAATTCTCCGAGGTTACCCTCTTCGTTCTCCTCTTTTCTCTTTGCTCGTTCAATCCAATCGTTTCGTTCGATTGTGTACACGAACCAGTTTGCATTTTTTTTAATCGGATTTTTCTTCCGTTTTTTTGGCGTGTTGTTGTTTTGTAGAGATGGATACGTAATGGAGAAGTTCAATTATACATTTTCCTAATTAGGAGTTGTTGTTTTTTTTGGAGAGTTTTGTAATTTTTTTGAAAAAAAAATGAATCATTTTCAAGTGTTTTAGGGTTAGATCATTTTTCTTGTTCTCGTATTTGACTTTTGCTAGATGATCATTAATCTAAATTGATGTAGGTTGTATTTGTTCCTATTCTTTACCCAGGAGTTTAGGGTTTTATTTTTTATTAAATGGCCAAAGTTTTGATCCTCAAGCTTTATACACTGAATTCTAGTATTTTCTAATGCTTTCTCAGCAGGAAAAAAGTATGCATAGGTAGTAATAATAACATTTGTTGAGCGAAAATTTCCATGGATCATAAGATTCATGTTTTCTTACGGAGTTAAGGGTTATTACCAATTAGTAATTCCGCAACTTTATTTTTGGAGGCACAAAAGCTTGATTATTGGTATTATATTGTGTTTCAGGACATAGCTTGGCTCCCTCCGTGGCTTCAGCCCCATCAAATTCCTGTTGTTAAAGATTGCGCTAAAGATGACGGGAGCATTTCTTTGCTGTCTTGCAAGGTATGTGTTTAAATGCCAATTAATCATCTCATTATCCCTAAGTATTAGTAGCTTCCACTCAAATATGATTGTAGTTTCACCTTACTTGTGGATATAGGGTAGTAATTGGAATTGGTTCTATATAGAATTTCTTTAAAAAAATGGTCTTTTTTCCGTAGTTAACGATATTTCGTCAAGTAGCAAGACCTAATCCTCCAGGCTCACCAAAACCAATTTTTTGTTTATTGTTCTCAGACATTGCATTATGCATATGCTTTTACTTTCCTGTCCCTTTGTCCTCCTGTTTCAGTGCTTAAGATGTTTGAGTCATTGTTTCTCATGTAATTACTACTGGCTCTAACTATCATCTTAATAATCAGAATTTCCCATTTCTTGAAGAAAGTATTAGCAACAAACAGAACAGCCAGTGTTTCTCAAGGAATGATGCGGGTTATACAGGGTGCCGACTGCACTTCTCTGGAGATGACTCATCATGTAGTGGAAGTACTCCATCAGCTAGAAATGTAAGCTGTTATAATTATCATACCCTGTTCTGCGAGAGCCATCTTTGAAGAGATTATCATCCAAAATTCATCATATACAAAGTGTTTAGTGTAAAGAGCTCTAAATTTAGTATACTATTCTGCGTATTTTAACTTAGATTTTATCCAAATGTTATAAAAAAAGATGTTACCCTGCTCCATCCTCATCAATTGGATTCTTGTGGAAGATCTGTCGTATTAGTGTATTTATATTATGTCATGTCTGTACCATCTCCATGCCATGCAACATAGTCTTCTAGTGTAGCTTAAGTTAATAGAATAATTTAAATCTGCGTCTTCTTTCCTCGAAAAAGGGAGAAAAAAAGAAGAGAAAAAGAAACCCTCTTTGTTATACGTGAATATAGACGCCACACACTTTTTGATTTTTTTTTATTTCTTTCTTTTCTTTGTTATCAGGTGCTACATTTTTCCCTGCATCTTTCTTCAGTTGGTACATCACAGCTATCCTCCGGTCAATTTAATGATAAACTTAAGATTACAAACTGTGACACCAACTTTAGAGATGAGATGAAAACAAACTCAAATGAAGGATCACCCAATAAAGTTATTCCTGAAGCTCAAGCAGTTCAGAGTAACGCCAACTTCAAGAATAAAGAGGAAAGTAAAACAAATTCAGAACCCCTTAGCAAAATTGAAGGAAACAAAGGACCGAGATCTCGTAAAAAGGTCAATAGTGGAAATCTAAGAAACGCAAATATAGATGATGTGATTGAGCTTTCCATTGCCGCATCTGAAGCTATGGTAATTTCAGAAATAATGTCAAATAGCTCTGAGTCTGATCCTTTGCCACCTTCGGCTGTCCTAGAAGCTGCTCTTCATGTTAAAGAAGCTCGAAAACAGCTCTTCAGTGAAGCTCTTTGTGCCTCCTCAGATCGTGAGCTCGATGAGTCCGATTTTCTTTTAGATTTGGATGAAAGCACAATGGCCAATGCATTTGATGATGTTGGTTTATGTATTACTCGAGTTATTCATTCTCCTGAAAATTCAATTCATGGTACTTCAGATTTTAAACAAGAGAAGACTTCACTGTCCAGTTCTTCATGTGATCAAGGAACGCATGTTTCAGAAAGCTGTTGCCTAGAGGCACATAATGAGAATTTGAAGAATCAAGATGTTGAAAATAATGCAAAGAATTCTCCTACAAATCACGATTTGGCTATTAAGCCACTAAAATGTTTACCACCACCGCCTACAAGTTCAGGAGATGAACGTATAGCCCTTATACAGAACTCAATCCAAAATGTTGATAAATCTGGAACCAAGGAGGATGTGGAAGAAACTCCAGGTATTGTTAAGGTAAAGTGAACCTTTTTCTTCACCCTCTGAGATTAAATTTGGAACTTTTACATGTACACCTCAAAAATAAAAATTCTTAGAAAACTTTTAAGCTGCGGAATCATCAAACTCATGGTGCGAAGTTGGTTTTGTATTATAAAAGGTTTTTTCAAAGAGGGGCAATCTTTGTAAGTTTGACAGTGTATTTCTAAGCAATAAAGTTTTTTTAAAGGCATAAAAGAAAACTTTTATAGAGAAATGTATGGAAATAGATGATTTTGTAGGGGTATATTACTAATCTCAGCTGAATTTTATGTATTTTACAGTCTGTCTTGCTTTAGCCGTTAAGTATCACCGCCATCAGTTCTCAGTTCTTGATATTACCTGTTTTCTCTTGCTAGAAGGTTGGGGGTGTGGCACTGGAAGAAAATGGGCGTAAAAGGAAGCACATAAAAAAATTATTCAATCAAGAGACTAGCTTCATTTCAGAATCCATAGATGCCACGAGAAAATGCTGTCTGTCAGAGAGTGTCGAAGCTGAAAATGAGATAATTGCATCTTCAGGCACACCATTCATTACAAGGTCCACATGTCCTTATAACACAATTCGAAAAAATAATGATATTGTCTCGCAAGATCACGTGGAATTTCCTTTCTTATCTTCAACGGATCCTCTTTGTTCAGTTGTGCCATGCAGTCTCTCTTTTAATGATGCTCATATTGAAGAGGATGGTAAAGAGCCAGTTATAATTAAAACTCTTAGGGATCAAACTTCAGATGGATTTGTAGAAGACAATGTTCCTTCTAAAACTTTCGCTCAGAGGGAGGAGTTTGATTTCCCAAAAATTGTTGCTGAAAATTCAGGTCTGTCAGTTCAAAGAAAATGCAGTTCACTGAAGAATTACAGTATGATAATGCCAGCCCTGGACAAATTGAAGGACATTGTAATTCCTTTTCCTACTAATGGGAATGCTAATCATTTTAAATATGATGATAGAGTAACCATAGGTGAGCCTTCTTCTTTTAAAGAGACAAATGATGATAATATCGATGTTCTCTTTCAGCATCATGAGAGTTTGCCACCTCTTATGCTTAATAACAAGAAGCGTCGGGTTAAGGCTTGTAAAACAAAATTCAATGGGGATGGTGCAGATCAAAATTTGATACGATTTACAGAATTAAAGAGTGATTATGGTGGCGAAGCAACGACTCGGTCAAATGTTCCTCTGAAATCAAGTTTATCTTTACATCCTACTGATAAACAATGTCTTCAGAAGAAGAGAGTTCAATTTGTAGAAGCAAAGCATGGGACTAAACGGACAAAGACCAGCAAGGGACTGAAGTCTACAAACAGAGTTTGTCGTAAGTCTTAAATTCTACTACTTCTGTGTTGTGTTTGTTTAACTCACTTTTGATTACAATACCGATGTAAAAATAGGTTGTGCTTTTACATAGACAACTCTCCAAAGTCATCTATTTGCACATATAAACCTGTAAATATCTGAACATTCTTACACATTGAAGGATGAAGTCCGGTTTCTATTAGTGTTTTTTAAAAAGTTTTATAATTACAATGGTTATATGTAAGAAATTAAGTTTCCGAAGAGCATATAAGAAAATTGACTGGGACATATCTATAAATAGATTGTCTTGCTGTGGTACAGGTAAAAATTTATCAATCTGTTTGCTTTCAAATCCTTACTATAAGTTTTTTTATAGGTTCACAGGGTAGAACAAGTAGAAGAATGGATTCCAACTTGGAGCGCAAGTCCCAAAAAGTAGATGGAAAATCTGCCTTTTCGTCAACTTGTGCAAAAGAGATGATATTTCAAGGACTAGAATTTTTATTGACTGGATTTTCAAGAAAAAAAGAAAAGGAAATCGAGTCATTAATTAGAAAATTTGGAGGTTATGTTCTTTTGAAGGTACCAACCTGTTCGCCAGATTTGAGAGAAAACTTGGAATCAGTTGGGTGGAAGCCTCCCATCATATTGTCCCCAAAAAAGGTTTGTTGAGATACTTACGCATTTTAGTAATATTACTAAGGTCATTCAACATATTAACTTGTAAAATTCTGAAGCAAAATAGTAACTTCTCATAACTTTAGAAAGAAGACAAAGGCTTAATTTACACTTTTTTATTACAATTTTTTTTTTTTTTTTTACACAATTGCGCTCCACTTTGCTCTCTCACTAATTTATAACTTTAGAGATGAAAGTGAACTGTTAAAATAAATTTGTTATTTGTCTCTCCTGTTTAGACTACTCCATGCCTAAAGGATTATCTGTTGTTAATTCTTGGGTCACATTTTATTGCCATAAGCTGACAAGTCCAACATATCCTGATTAGTAATTTGGAGCTACTTTTCTATCTTATAATTAGCCTAGATCTGTTTCTTATATTAATATAAAAAAACCACGTAAAATATTTTAACTACCTTTTTATTCTAAAAATGACTTCAGTGTGTGTTCCATATGCTATGACAGGTTCCAACAGCTAAATTCTTATACGGCTGTGCAACTAATTCCTGGATGTTAAATTTTCATTGGCTTGTTGATTCACTTCAAGCCGGTTGTTTATTGCCACCCAGAAAGTAAGTGAAAGCTATAATCTGTATTTTTCTTCGGCTTCAAGTAAATGAAGATATTGCCTAATGGAACATTCATGACAGAGGCGTACCGACGAAATCTTGCAGTTTAAATCTAGTGTATATATTAGCTCATCATAAACTGGGGATCATTCTTGAGCCTTAATTCTATCTAAACTCTGTTTTCTTACCATCCTTCCAGGTATCTAAATTTACCTATTCAACCCTCTGAGAAAAGGTTCTTCAGAGTAGGAGAACCAGTTTGCTTCAAATTCCGTGCTTCAATCTTTGATGGAATAGGGATCTTGCTCTCTGGCAAAGTCAGGTTCTGTTCCAAATTTTCCAATATAGTAAAGGTAAGTTCCAGCTGGTAACTCTACTGCCTCTCCTGAGTCTCGAATATTTCACTTCAATCATTTTGTGTTTTTGTATTCGATTTCTTCGATATCTAAGATTACCGAAAGATGCCGAATTTTCACCTTGACTTGTAAAAAGATGCTGTGACAGCAACCGTCATGAATTCTAATTTTTAGACCATTGAATAGGAGTATATACTTGTCTGTCTTGGCTGGGGTTTGAACTGTTTAAAGAAGCACTAATAACTTTCATATATTAGAAATCCCTCAGCAGCTTTGCGCTCTAGCAGGAATAGAAGCTTCAAATGGAGCTCTTTTTTCGGGGGCGCTTAATAATTCATTTCAACTTTCACCCTTAGTGGGGTTTCTAACGTATCGAGGGGTTTATCTGCAATTTGAAAATAGCAATATATCCAGCACGGTTTCTGTATAATAGCCTTTCTATTCTCCTTAGTTACTTGTGGTCTAATATACTTCATCTTGCAGCACGGAGGTGGTCAAGTTTTTATATCCCTAGAACAATTAATTCAGAACCTGAAGGTTGGGAGTTGTACCCTGGGTGTCATTCTTGTTGAGAGCGAGGCGAGTGTTTCACGTCATCTAAGACATTGCGGGTTGGAAAACAATATACAGACTCTGGTTAGTGGATTTTTTCTTTTTTCCCCCCCTGCACTTTTATGTTTCTGGAAATTAATCAAAAACATGTTAGGCATTTTGAAGGCTTAATATAAATCACCTAATACGGGTTTCGTCAATCTAAAACTTCATCTTCTGCAGCCAGCCAGCTGGATCATACAAAGTCTCTTCTGTGGCAAACTCATTCCCTTGAAGAAGGATCGCTACGCTTCGTTGCATAGAATTAAGATGCCCACGTTTCCTGAAGAGCAAGAATTCGACATGAGTCAAGAGATATAATTTCTCCTGTAAATAGTGATAGATAACAATACACAAAGGTATGCATCCTACTTCTTTTATGTTATCAACTATTCATGAGCTCCCCCTGCAGAGTTGAAGAGATTATTCTCTTTTTGCATCAATTAACCTGATAAGAGCACTCACACAAACAAACAAGGTTTTCAAAGTATACCCACAAGAACTTGCTTTGCAGGGGGGAATTTTGCATATCTGCGGGATAACAAACATGCAAAAAAAAACCCAAGTAATTTCTCTTATTATTCATCTTGTTCAATAGCTTTTAGAGTTTTGGGAAAAATTATTGCATGAACTTCAAATCACCTTTAAAGATGCATGAGAGTAAATTTCATTGTTCGAGCAGATTCGGTCGATCACCGAAACAACACTGCAATAGAAGTGAAAGAATATTGCTGTAGCTGATTCAACTCTGCTGAAAATCCAATGGATGTGAGAATTTATGGACTGCTAGTTTCTTGTTCAGCTCGAAGGTGCCTTTAGAGGGGGAGATCAAAATTGATATTGGAGCAAAGGGCGAGAAAGGACATAATGATACATAGTTTGGCAGAGACTCTTGCCCATATCAGAGCTGAATAAAAGAGAAGGATCGATAAATCTGTAAAGTATCTTCCAATGCTGGTTTTTATTTGTGTTTCCTTTTTGACTATCGAACAAGAGGAGAGATTCTTCTCCAGGTGTATCACTACCTAGATGAAAATATTAATCCATAGAAATTTGATTTTCGACTCAGCCTTTGACGAAACAGCATTTTACAACTCAAAGCTTTGACAACTTTACAAAATTTTGATTATAAATGGTGCTCCAGATGCATAAACCTTAACAGATAACGAAATTCAAATAAAAAATTTTCATTTGAAGAAAACATTAGTGAACTGAAATAGTCATCATTTCATCTGATTTGCTCAAATAGCATGAAGCTCAAGTAAAGCCAAACAAACCACCAGCAGAAAGTTGCCATTACCCAGAAAACAAAATTCTAATTCTTCGGATTTGTTAAGTTTCACTTCACAACCCTTTCAATAATGAAATATTCTCCAATGTGATCATCCAGTTTTTAACTGGGAAAATAAAAAAGTATTTCGGAACATTACACTCAAAAGGACTGTCAAAGTCCAACTACATAGTGGAACATGCCCTTTAAATTCAAATTGTTGGAAAAACAAAAAGATGGAGCAGTGAAAACAGAATCCGAATAAGAAGTCAGTAACCAATCACTCATGAAGCGTTCCCAGTATGTCTTCATCTCTGAACAGGTGATACCTGGTAGAGAAACAGATTCAACAAGCCAGCTCAATTAGTCACAAAACTAGGAAAGGCAATAAAACGAAAAGCATAGCAATCTTTTTGTTGAAATATATTCTCCCAGTCGATGATAATTCTCCTATATGGAGTAGATGCTGAAAAGTCGCAAATCATGTTGAGTATCACACCATATGTGTTCTTTAAATGTGGTTTGTACTTATAATTTGCTACAACACTCAGTAACACAATTTTCCACAACAAGTTCCTGTCAACATCAATTTATTGGGTATTTTGCACTATTATTCCGCGTACTTCTAGTCAACTTTCACTTCGATCCTTAAACATTTACGTTGGACAATCAACACCCCAAACTTATAGAAGTTTTTCACTTCTACTTCTGTTTTTTGCCGGCTAAACAGCAAACTGAAAATAAAAAAGAAAGAATATCTGCAGAAATTAAAACTGAAGATAATTAATAATCTTGGACATGACCGAAACCAAAAAAGGAAATCAACAGCAAAATAAAAGCATCATAAGTGTATTTCTAATAAAGTAATGGTGACGAGCAGATATTGAAAGAGAGATGGAAAGGAAAGAAGTTGATCAGCATACGCTTTCTCTCCAAGTTTTACTTCTGTACCCCCGTATTCAGGAAGAAGGACTTCATCTCCTTCCTTCACAGAAACAGGGATAAGATTCCCATTCCTGTCTCGCACGCCAGGGCCTACAGCTATAACTTTTGCAGAATTCAACTGAAAAATTAAATGCAAGACAACAACTTGAGAATGACAAAAAACATACTTGATTAAATGAAAGGGGGGATAAACACTTCTACATATATATTCATTGGGAAGTCATACAATTCGTGGGGAAAATTGGTTTTGGATGAGAACAAGTTTTCTACAGACTTATATAAGAAAAATGTTAAGCGAAGCTTCACAGGGCCATATATCACAAATCAGATTTTGCACAGATATATTAAAATAAATAGATTTAAGAATACATATCATAATAGAAAACACCTAACAATGTCGGCGTCAATTGGCACCATTGTGCTTGAACGACCAATGAAATTTACAAAAAAGAAAAAAAAAACAATTCAAACCTTCAATGAATAACTACTATAAAGTTGCATTACTTATATTACCAAAGTGTTAACTACAACTGCAAAGAATAAAGGTAGACACACAACAAAGAAATGAAGGAAAATCACTATGATCAAGCCTTTAACAGGGGGGGGAAAAAAATTAGAGCATGGCCTGACACATGCGAAAGAGCCAACAATTTGAGCTGTTAAAAAGCGATATTTTGGTCATTTATAAACAATTACATGTAGGTTGATTTTGACCATAATCCCAACACATGAGTTCTAAATAAATGCGAGTAAATTAAACGAGATTAGGAACTCTCTGATAACATATGCAACACCAGTTTTGCTCTACCATCGTAAGCCGCTAGAGATTTGGTGTTTCAATCATTTACAATACTCAACACTACCCATACATAACAACAATGTGAATCAGATGGCAAATTATACATCCAATAGCAACTAATCGATAGATCACAAAGAGCATCAAAACGAGCACCCAAAGAAGCTAAAAAATTCGAAATAAATGAGAAAATACATGGATATACACAACAAATCGAGATCGAAAGAGAACGCCTAGCGATTCCGTGCTAAAACTAAGCTTGATCAAACACTACAAATGCTCAAACAGATGTATCATACCTTAGTGGTCTTCTCGGGGAGTAGCACACCCGCGGAGGTCTTAGAGGGGGGCACGATCTTCTCCACGAGGATGCGGTTGAGGTAGGGGATCAAGCGCTTCGCCATTACAGGTGCAGTAGAGAAAGAGAAAGAGAAAGAGAGAGAAGGAAAAAGAGGCGGAGGCGAGGGTTAAAGGGAGTTAACGAGGGTTTTAGGAAGTGGGGGTGTGTGTGTGTTGGGGGAACTGAAGCTTCGGGAAGGTTCCCGAATGAATGTGGAAGTGGGCCGATTAGTGGGCTTGGACTAAATGGCCCAATAACAAGAGATATGGGCCTAAAATACGGCCCAATATTTAATAAAAAAATGCTATGTAATAAAAATTATTATTATTGAACTAGTGGCATAAATTAAGTCATATCAATATAACATTCGAATTGTACATCTATTTTTTGTTATTTTAGTTTTTTTTTTTTAAGTAATCTAAAAGTATGTTTGATTTGTTACAGTATTAAAGTGGAGCCTTTTTGCAAAATAATTTTTTGGTGGAGGACGATGCGATTGGTCGGTCCACGGATGACGTGGCGGAGCGAGTCCAAGCAACAGTTGCGTAGTAGCTTGAGGTGACCCGACTCCCCCTTCCCCTCGCATCCTCCTCGCTGTATTTTCCTTGCGTATAAATACGCAATAACATACCCCGAAATTTAATCGACAAAAAAAAAAAAAAAATATTCCCCCGAACTCGAACCCGCCATTGACGCGAGTAGAATCTTCGCGACAACGAAGGAGAGGAGAGAGCTACGAATCTCTCTCTCTCTCTCTCGCTCGATTCGGGGTTTCTTCGATCAGGTAGGAATTTGATTTGCTTATTCCATTGCAGGGCTCTTTATTCGAGTTGTTAATCGATCTTATAAGTCGATTTAGTTTTGATATCTTCGTGCTTCTTCTTATCATCTCCTTCAATTGAGATTTTGATGTTGCAATCATGCTATAAGAAGTTTATGCCGCATTCATTCCTCACAAACTTGAATTTGGAATTGAAATGGTTATAGGGGGAAAAGTTTCCTTTTTGTTTTGCAGGAATTCGCGAAGCGCAAAATTGAATAGGTAAGGAGAACGATTCAAAGATTCAAGTCCTTGAGTAATGCATTATGAGATCGATCGTAGAAAGGGGTTATTTTGTATTTGTTGAATTATGAACGAGGGCATATAATTGGAGTGGACAATTAGAAAGGATATGCAATAACAAAGGGGTTTTTGATAAATATAGTTCCAATGAAAATTTATGGAATTTTGTAGTTAACCACGGGAATAATATCTGATTGATTTTGTATCTCATAACACAGCAAAATGTCACATCCAGGATGGCAAATCATGCTATTGGAAGTATTTTTGAACTTGAACTATTTGTTTTTTTTTATTTATGAAAAATGTATAATTTTATTGTCGAGTAAACCTATATTTGAAGAATATTTTCCCAGCTTTTCACTTGTCAACCAATTTAATTCCAACCAGCCTATAATCAAGCCGCTAGAAAAGATTTTCTTTTGGAAAACGAATAGAAGAGAAGAGGCGAAATGCCCAAAAGAGTTTTATAGGCTTTCCAAGAGAAAGATATATAAGTGTTCGATTATGTTTTCTTTTCAATATGTTCTGATCGCATATTTACTTCTTATGGTCTATGCAATAGAAAGTATTAATGATGTATTATAAATTTATTACATGCAATAGTAAGATACAGTATATATACTGTGACCTATGTTTCCTAAATCTGTATATGCCTTGTCATCTATATTGAGCTTTTTCTCTACTCAGATTCAGGTTGAACATCGAAATTCTAATTAAATATTGTTCCCCTTGATAAGCATGAATTGAGACGTGTACGCAATAACTGGTGCTATCCTCAATTGTCGCTGATGAGACATTGTCGATGAGGCAGCATATCGCAATATTTACTACCGCAAGTCTTCCATGGTTGACTGGAACTGCAGTCAACCCTTTATTCCGAGCCGCTTATCTTGCGAAAAGTGGCGAAAGAGATGTTACTTTGGTGATCCCTTGGCTCTCATTGAAGGACCAAGAATTGGTTTATCCCAACAAAATTACATTTGATTCACCGTCGGAACAGGAAAGCTATGTTTATAGGTGGCTCGAGGAAAGGATTGATTTTAGTCCAAAGTTCAGCATTAAATTCTATCCTGGGAAGGTAAATACTTCTTTCTAATTGAGCCCTCGAAATTTTGTTAGAAAAAGTCAAGGGGCTTTTGACATATATATCCATTGAAAACCATCTATTCACAAACAACTCCTTCCTAAATATGAAATTTCATAAATCCCTCGGAAGTGCATTATCTTACAAAAGTACCTTATCTTAAGTTGTGGCGTCATTCGATTCATGGGGTAGATTGGTCCTGTCTTATGAAAGGTTTTTGAAGAGGGGCACTTTCGTAAGTGAAGGGCATGTATGAATTGTTTGCTTTGATCATTTTGTGGTTGTGTCTATGTAAATATCTCAATCTGAACATGTATGTATCCATGTATCATATACATCTTACCGCATATGCTTTATGTTCTATTGCAAGATTTTGTGGCTCATTTCAATTTTCAATACTCGCAGTTTTCGAAAGAAATGAGGAGCATACTACCTGTTGGAGATTTAACACAGTGCATTCCTGATGAAGAGGCTGATATTGCCGTCCTGGAGGAACCCGAGCATCTCAACTGGTACCACCATGGGCGTAAGTGGAAAAACAAATTCCGCCGAGTAATTGGCATTGTTCATACCAATTATCTGGAGTATGTGAGGAGAGAGAAGAACGGACAGCTACTGGCCTTCTTTCTCAAGTATGCCAATACTTGGGTTACTCGCATCTATTGCCACAAAGTAAGCACCTAACCTATGTATATGATGCATGTTATTTAACCATTCCTTCTCTTTCTTTACTGCATTCCAATAAAATATCTTGTTTATCTTGAATGCGACCTTTTTCTGCTTTCGAAGTCTAAATGATGATCACTAATCAGGATCATGTATTGGGCATTGTCCCATAATGGTTCTGTAAAAATCTTTCTACTAATCTCATCCTATGCCAACCCACCTCTCTCGTAGTTAAATTTATGTTTGGTTTAACATTAGAGGGATGATAACTCTAATGATTACACGGACAACTGTAGTGATGTGGGTTAACTGTAATGATTATGGGGATGAATAGGGAGGAAATGAGGAAGCAACTTATTTGTCAGGTGCTGTAATAATTATTTCAAGTAATTAGTTGTAATAATTATTTCAAGTAATTATTTCAAGTATCTTCGGTTTAGAAAAGTGATTCCTATTTGCTCTATTTTACTTTGGATACTTGCAAGCAAAGAGCTGGTGAGAAAAGCCAATGGATCAGCTCATCACCTCTCTTAAACTTAGTTGTGGCAATGGGTTGGCTGGGGTGCAGGTATAGGGTCAAATTCAGGTTCAATGAAAGAACTATTAATTTATCCCATACCTGCATTTCTGATCAGATTAAGAATGGTTCCAAATGTGACCAACTTTACATTAAATGAGCCCATTGTGTACCCATCGGCCCCAAATAGGGAAACTAGCTTGAAAAATAAGAATGAGTTTCAATTGGAAAAATGTCAAAATCCGGACTCACTATAGAGAGGAAGTTCTTGGAGAATGGTTCATATGAAGCTTTGTTTCTTCTAAATTACTAGTTGCTGACGTGTTTAATATTATTACAAGTATTTAAAAACACTTGACCACATTAATACTCAGCTTGTTGCTATTCTCTTTCAAAAGAAATAAAAAAAGTTTGCCGCTTTATACTTTCAGTAATCTACAATAATCTGATTTTTGGTGTTGGTGTAACCCTAGATTATCCGATTATCAGCTGCCACCCAGGAACTTCCAAGGTCTATTGTTTGCAATGTCCATGGTGTCAATCCGAAATTTCTCAAAATTGGCAAGGAAAAGCTAGGGCAGTTGCAGAGAGGGGAGGTGGCATTCACGAAGGGTGCTTACTATATTGGGAAGATGGTGTGGAGTAAAGGCTATAGGGAACTACTTAATCTCCTATCGAAAAACCAGAGCAAATTATCTGGCCTTCAGGTGGATTTGTATGGAAGTGGAGAAGATTCTGATGAAGTGCGAATAGAAGCAGAAAAATTGAGTTTGGCTGTGAAAGTTCACCCTGGCCGTGATCATGCTGATCCTCTGTTTCACGAGTAAGTTGATACAATGTCCAAGTTAAGGATTTTTTCCCCCCCCTTTAAATGTAGTAGGAGACGTAGGAACCAGCGTAGGTAAGATGCTTCTCTGGCGGTTGCTTCTCACTAGCATTTCATAGCATTGGGGAGGGAAGGTCTAAACCACTTTTAGATTTTTTAGGACCTCTAAAGCATCAAAGCGGGTACCTTTGGGGAATGCTTTACCAAACTAAGCCCCAGTAGTAAAATAAAATAGGACTATATCTTTTTTCTTTTTTTGAGAGAAAGGTAGCACCCTACCCGCTTCGTTTATTTCTTTTTTAGAAATAAACTTAGCTGAAAATGTGAATCAACTAGGATTCGAACTCAGGACCTCGGGTACCAACCACCAAGCCTTTTACCACTTGCGTTAGGGACTATATCACAAGGAAGTCCATATAGTTTTACCTAGATAATTTAGCATGGTATGCTGTTCTTAAGAATGCTGTTTCTGTTTTTCTCTTTGCAGCTACAAGGTTTTTCTGAATCCGAGCACAACTGACGTGGTGTGCACGACATCAGCAGAAGCACTTGCGATGGGAAAAATCGTCATCTGCGCCGACCACCCCTCCAATGAGTTCTTCAAGCAATTCCCTAACTGCCACATTTACAACAACGACGACGAATTTGTAAAGTTAACTCTTGATGCTCTATCCGGACAGCCCGAGCCCCTAACAGATGAGCAAAGGCATGAGCTCTCATGGGAAGCCGCCACTGAGAGATTCATCAATGCCGCGGAGCTAAACCAAGCCAATGTTTCTCCGCAAAAGAGTCCTCCTCCTAAAATGGCTTTCCTACCGGCTTCTCTGAGAACGCGCAAATTGAAGAAAAGTGTGGAGGATGCTTCTGCTTATTTGCACCAATATGTTTCAGGATTCGAGGTTGCACGTCGCGCTTTTGGTGCTGCTCCGAAAAGCTTACAGCCGGATGAACAGCTGTGCAAGGAGCTGGGGATTGACATTCCTCCACGCAAGAAGAGGAGCATTTCTTCGGTTCTCCTACCGAAGCGATTGTCAAGCAAAAAAAACAAGACATCTTGAGGCGCTGTTCAAACTTAAAAAGATATTGTACAATTATCAGAGGGTGTGTTGAATTAATTGTTTATTTGTTTCTTTACATAATAAGTAGGGGATTTCCATGTTTTGTAAAACAAAACCAATAACTTATTGTATATATGTGCTCTTTGTGAAAATGTGACGTAGATAAAATGTAAAGCATTAGGAGATTTCTTTTATAGTGAGTTCCATTTATATTTCCTGCGCTATTTGCACAAAAATTCACATATTTTCTCTTTTGCAGTTTTGTGGTTTGCTTGCACTTATTTTTAAAAAAGTAGTTTGCTTGTAAACTCATCTTTCAACACTTTGCAACGATATTATATAATAGTTGGATTTTCATCCTTGGAATTACAAATCGTACATACGTTTTCCTGATTTGTACTTCTTAACAAATTAATCACAGCTATATACAAAAAAGTGTTATAAAATTAGTTCGTAACTATAACGTTACTCCACCTGCCTCGCTTTTGGCACACGTACTAAATCATTGCTTTCAAATACGCATGGGCTAAAAAGTCTCTATTCTTTCCACCGTTTCTCAGAGTTCACATAATAATGAATAATAATAATAAAGTTTTATTAAAGGAGGCAGGTTACAGGTACCCAAACCCAAAAGTTTACTGTTCAGCATGGTGGGGTCCCCATAAAATGTGTGTGTTTGCAGGCAAGGGGCAGCAATGCGTTGGCTTGGACCGGTCTCGGGTTTTGTCAATCTCGGATCAAATACGTCTGCAACGAGTCGACTCGAATCCGACCCGATCTGTTTGGATGAGAGAATTGGTGATTGATTTGCGGGACGGATTGCCGACGAGCTGATCTAATTAACCCATCCATCAATCAATCAAACGTTTCAAGCAACAGATGCGACTCGATCTAACCGATCAACCGTATAAATCCAGTTGATCCGACCAAATTAAGTAAACTCTCAATATTATCTTTCGACTTAATTTTATAAGATTATATCAGATCGGGTCAAGATTGCGACTCGACCACCACCGCCCTGCATGAGATAATTCTGACTTGTGAGGCAAGGGAGGAAATGATTGCGCCTCTGACAACTGCCCGGCACGCGCGCACGCCCCCACTACTAAATTCGTAGTAGCTCCTCTTTATTCACCATTTTCACACTCACCTTTTCTTTCTTTCTTTTTTTTCTTTCTTTCTTTCTTTCTTTCTGTGTCTTTCTGAAAGAGATGAGGGTGTCGTGTGGGTGATGGTCAAAACAGGCGCACGGGTGGTCCCGGGCGGATCATCTCATCTGATTTCAACGAAGAGGAGCAGTGCGTACTCTCACTCCATCCCCTCCGCGCACGCCTCGGTAGCTAAGCTAAGTGTGAGACCCAGATAGTCCTATATATAAAATATAATATGGCTAAACTCTTAAACCGACTTAAGCATTTTGGACGGTGGTTAGATTCAAAAAGTTAGAAAAGTTAAGCGTACTAGGACGGAAGTAGTTCTAGAATGAATGACCTTCTGAAAAATTAGGACGTCACACTAAGTAACGTAGCTCATCATCATAAATTTCCTAACTGATTTTGGATAAAAAAAATTATACCAATAGTCTTTATAGCTAAACAGTCTCATTCAGTATTCATCGTATATATTTTGAGATTCGTATAGTTCACGTGATGAATTTTGGGATATGAATGCTTTGGATTATTATGCCGGATCTATATATGTATGAAAATATTCTACAGTGAGATTTTCAATAATATTGCGCCTAATTTAGTGGTGGACAACTCAAGTGGCTGCTAAGACTTTTCCTGAAATCAAGATTTTTGCCTCGATCACAAGAAAGAATAAGCAAAGCGCGCAGTACAAAAAGGAAAAGTGGGTAGTTTCCTTTTCTACTGAAGAAGTAGCTTTTTCTCCATTTCCTCATTTTTATAATTGAACATATATAAGCCTTTATGCTTTTGCCACTTAATTCAGTAATATATACAAGAATTAGTTAATGATATTGGTAACATAGGATTAGTAATAATAAATATAAAAATTTCATGTAGGTCACTTTTTATGGATCCTAGTTAGTAATTAATTAGTAATAAATTATGTTATCCCAATCTAGTACTGTTACAGTTAATTAATGCTCTAAAAACTAATACTTCAGCACGTTCTACTCGTACACAGCTTATCTTAACACACTCTATTTTTACAGCTTAATTGCCTCAGCAGTAAAATTATTGCATAAAAAATAAATATCTTACAATAATAACTTCAACCCTTCACTTCATTGCAATCTCAAACCTTAACCTGAATAATACACATCAAACTAATTAACACACCTCTCTGGTTATAGCACAATATATATTTCATGAATGGATGCCTAGGAAATTAATTTTGAATCTACCATTGTTTTGAAAGTTGAAATGGATTTTTTTGGTACTTCATAAAAGCAAATCTAGAGACAATATAGAGAAGTTGATCCGAAAGCTTCAACAACAATACAGAATCATTAGTGCTTCTCCAAACTCAGACGATGACGAACACTTTATCGAACAGCACAACATTCATATTCTACGATCCATGCACAAGGTAACTCTTGACAAGTGAAAAGGTTGTAAGCGCTGACTCATGTCAAGCTCCTGTCCACCACTCTCCGCCGTTTCGACCGATCGGCCGTGGGCGCCGGTCGGTGCACTAGACCCCTTAGAGCATCTCTCAAGAAGTCGCCGCCGCCACCTTCGCCGCATTCAATGCCGCGATCCTCCTCCTCCTCCTCCTCTCCATCAACATGTTTATTCTCTTCTTCATCTTCTTCTTCGTCGCCGTCCTCTCTGGAGAGAACAAGCACGCTACGGACCCTGCCGCCGACAGTCGCTATCTCCGCCCGAAGAGGTTTTAGCCGGAGCGACCGGAGTGTCCCGACGAGCTCCGAATAGAGATCGGATCGGTCGTTGCAGCACACAGAAGCCTCGAACACGGAGGCGGTGGCGGAGGGGAGGACGATAACCTCGTCCGCCTCGGTGGGGATCAACAGACGAGCCGAGCTGGCTATGTCGGTGGTGCGAGTCTTCAGCTCTCTCACTTGCTCTACTGCCTTCGCCAGCAAAGAAGCTTTGTCGACCTGCATGTTCACGAAAAGATATATAAATTCTAAAACGTAACTAGAAAGATTTAGCGCGAATTTTAACCTAGTTATGTAACCTTGGGGTCGCAAGCGAGGACGGTTCGCAGGCGGTCGAGATGCGACTTGATGCGCTCCCTCCGGCGCCGCTCGGCCTCGCGGTGGCTCCGCAACGCAGTGAGGGCTCGGTCGGAGATATCCGGGTGGTCGGTGGCGGGAGATGTCTCGAAAGGCATCGAGAAGTAGGCCGGCACCGAGATATCGCCTCCTTCGGTGGCCGACATAGTCGGATACCTATATATCGGGATGCTTTCTATGATGTATGTGTGTGTTATATATATATATATATATTCTTGGACTTAGTAGTGAGGAGTGGGGTGATGGGGGTGGAAAATATGATCCGAGGATCAGAGGAGAATAAAAATGGGTCGGTGGGAGTGAGTAGTGAGGAGGAAAGTGTGGCTACTTTTGCGTGTTTATCGCGCGACAAAAGATTTTTATTTGAGCAATGCTATCTCTACAATCACTTTTTATTGTAATATTATAATAATACCCTCATCTAAGACAATAACATTTATTCTTACCTTTACATGCCATCGGAATAAAAGCCGCTAGGATCTTTGCCGACCTTGCCTACGACGGCGATTATCATCCGTAAATGAATTGGTGGCGATTAGAAATGCTGATTATAATCGCCGTTAATTAGAGTAAATTTAATTTGTTGTAGTGGATTCTAATAGACAACCCAATGTCGACTCACCAATGGAACAGTGGCCTGCAGCATAAGAGTATATATAGCTTATGAAGTTTTTTATACATATATAGTATGTCAATGATAAGGCATCTGAGTTTATTTTGAGAAAAAGATAGCATGCTACCGCTTTATTCATTTAGAAAGAAAGTGAATTAAGCATCAACGTGAGACAACCTAGCCTCGGAGAGGAAAAAGAAAAAAGCTACATCGCACAGTGCAAGGCCCAAAGGTTTCTGAGCGAACGAATATCTGCAACCCGCTGTTTCGATGATATATATATTTTTTTTTGAAAATTCTTCTATTCCGCTCTAATCAGATAATTTATCATGAAGTGGGTTATTTCAATGATAAGGCATCTGAGTTGGATGTGAGATAGTCTTAAATTAGAGTCTCGTATACATGAAAAAACTTTGGATCAAATTGTAGGGAGTAATTCGGAGGAGTGCAATTACTTTCAATTATAGTCTCTAATAGAGTTTGGTAACTCCAATATCCTGTGTTATTAGATTTAATTAATTGGATTTCTCTTTGATTTGGTGTGCGTGTGCGTGTGCGTGTGCGTGTGTGTGGACATAGTCATAGATTTTCCTAACACCATTCAAAACTCAGGTGGATTGCAATACAGGGTGGACTTAAAATTAGAGCTTTACGCATTTATACATCAAAAAAAATCTAAAGAGAATTATAAAAAGAATTCATACGAAAAAACAGTGATCAGTTCTTAAATTTTTGATTGCTTCAAAACTCTCTCTCTCTCTCTCTCTATATATATATATATATTCGTTTTGAAAGATCTAGCTATCGTTAATTCCACCAACCATATTCAGAAGGGGAAAATTAAAGATTGAAAAATCCCTTGATTTTATTTGGGTACTTAATTATTTGTTGAATGAATATTTCTTCCCGAGAATCAAAATCATTAATCAAGGAAGTAAGACAATATTTATATCCTAAACATGTACTACGTGACTACTGGTGAATATATATTGACCCAAATTATGTTGTGGCTATCCACTAATCCCTATTCTAAAGTCCAAACACGACCTAAACAGAAACAATCCAATGATTTAAAATAACAAAGTTGAAATAAATGAAAAACAATTATACATGATATCCTCTCATGCATGCATGTAATTCCTACGTGCACCCCATAAATTAAATCCTTTCCTTCAAATAAACCCCCTCTCCCTCACACCACCATCACCACCACCACCACCATGTCCCTCCCTCCCCTCTCCCCCCACAATTCTGCAGGCGCGTCCCCGTCCCCGTCCCCGTCCTCGTACCCGCAGAATAAAAGTAAGAAAAAGAGAAATCGAAAAATTCCATGGCGGCCTGTTATAACCGCTGCTGCCGCCGCCGCCGCCCCCCGGCCAATGATAGGCACCCTCCGGGCGGTCCGCACCCTCTTCCGATCCCTCTCCGTCTCCCGCCCCTCCCCGTGCCGCCTCCCCTCCGCTCCCTTCCCCCGCGCCGCCCCCCGCCCCTCCCGCACCCCCTCCTCCCGCACCACCGGCACCCTCTTCGGCCACCGCAAGGCCCGCATCGCCCTCGCGATCCAGGACACTCCCCAGAGCCCCTCCCCCTCCCTCCTCCTCGAGCTCGCCGTCCCCACCGGCAAGTTCATGCAGGAGATGGCCGCCGACCACCTCCGCGTCGCCCTCGAGTGCGACAAGACGGCGCCGCCGCGGGCCCCAGCCGCCTGCTGGACGAGCCGCTGTGGACGGCGTACGTCAACGGGCGGAAGGCCGGGTACGCGGTGCGGCGCGACCCCACCGACGAAGACCTCGCCGTCGCGCGCCTCCTCCGGACGGTGTCCGCGGGGGCCGGAGTGATCCCTGCTGACGTAGTCGGCAACGGCCGGGAAGGGGAGGGGGACTTGGCCTACATGCGCGCGCATTTTGACCGGGTCGTTGGCGGGAAAGACTCGGAGTCGTTTTATATGCTCAACCCGGACGGGAATAACGGTCCGGAGCTTTGCATTTTCTTTATAAGAATATGAACTTTTTCATTTTCTTTTTTTTTGTGTGGGGAATTATGGGGTAATTGGCTTTTTCCTGTGTATATGTACGTTAATTAAGTTCGTGGAGAAATTAGTGATCGGTTGTTTGTAGTGATATGTGTTAAGGTTATAATTATTTTTGGTTAATAATATGGTATGAAAGTAAAAAAGTTTTGAGTTTAATTCTCTGTATTTGCCACTTAATTGGTTAAATTTTGATAATAGCAACAATTAAAATGGTATTCAATATATATACAAATTTTTGAGATACCAATTAAGTGCTGAACTTTTTTTTTTTTTTTTTTGGTAATTAACTTACAAGTAATTTAGAAGTTACATTACGGACCACTTGTAATCGAATCGAATCAAATCAAATCAAATTCGGGAACAAATCGAGGCAAATTATTTCCGTTTGATTTAATTAGTTAATTGGGTTTGGACCTGAACGTTTATTTGGCCTAGCAAGTATTACAGATAATTTTTAGTTCAATAGTAAAAACAATTATTTTCTAATCAACAGTTAATGTGTATCAATCTATTATAGTTTTCATTACACAGTTTTATCAGTTTTAAATTGATAAAACCAAATCCAATCAAAATTGGCAATGGAAATTGAATGGAACCGGGTAAAAATGAGAGTAGGTACGATTCGGGTAATTTAATTTTTCTATTTTCAGGGTTAAAAATAAAATGAAAATCATGAGCAGATTCTAGCTGACGTGGTGGACCAGGTCCACAGTGTAACTTCTCGTTCCCCGCGGGTGTCCTCTCTCTCTCCTCCGCTCGGAGTTTAAGGGTTTTAGGGTTTTGACGGCCCCCATTGGAGACTAGAGAAAGGGACTCCGTACAAAATGAGTTCCCCTTCTCCTCCACCGCTCCTCTCCTCTTCTCCTCCTACTTCGAAGAGTTCTAGCAATTAGGGCTTCTTCATCGAACGCCATGTTGTCGCTCCGAAGAGCAGCGAACCTCACAAGGTGATGGTGAATCCCCCTTTTCCCCCTTCGATTCCTCTCAGTGTGGTTTCGTACGATTGGATACTCTTGTTTTTTTTTTTTAGTGCTTATTTCCGAATAATTAGTGCCTATTTATTGATCGAAGAACACCCAAAAGAATGATCCTGCTGTTTTTTGTTTATTACTGTGAATTGGCCTACTAACTTGTTTTAGAATTGCATATGATCCATGTAGTTTGATTTGGTGCAAAAAACTATATTTTGAGGAATATTATGATGATTTTTGTGTACCAACTGTAATTCTGTGGGCCAAAATTTAACTTTTTGAACCTAGAAAGAGCTTTTTAGATACTTAGTGAGTGTTTTGCATCAAATCAATATTTTTATCTTATAGAGAAATATAAAAAAAAGAGTTCCCACCGAACTAAAGTTTGAGGGTCAAAGTACAATCAGGCAAAAGTTGGTAGATTTCTTTGAATCTAACACTTACTTTTATTGTTAGGTTTTGATTAATATCCATTATATATTGTTCCTTTTTTTATCCCCTTGTGTACACAGTTTATATGAAGTAATGATCATATAAGAATGCCATGATAAATAATCACCATTTGTGTGCGTGTGTGTGTGTGTGTTCTGTATCCTTCACTATTCATCAATTTGTTTGCATATCCTCTTACTTGAATATGCAGCATATCTTCTTAATTTCTCAATGATGTTTTCAGGTCTCCGAGTATGCATAGATTGGTTGCTCGAGCTTTTCGTGCTAATTCGGGAGTCAAACATGGCAACTTGAAGCATATTACTGAGAGAGCTTGGCACATAGACAGAGGCCATGCTTCGACAAATCATTTTCCTTGTGGACGTTCGGCAACATGTCTTGCATTTCGAAACATTTGTTCACGACCTGGAGCTAGTACAGGTAAAAATGAGGCCCATGATGAGTTTTCACTTTTTAGATGGTAAATGTAAGGAGGCCCTTTCAACTATATCCAATTTTGAAATAGACCCTGCAACTGTTTTTTTTTTGGATTGGCTTCCCTTAATTTTTGCTCCTTTTGATTTATGCTGTTTCCGTCTATTAAGTTGGGGTTCCACGAAATCAACTGCTTATTTTGTTAAGTTTAATAGCTCTATCAGCTTATCAGCTGTTGGAACTGCAGCTTTCATTAACAGTTAAGAGATGAGAGGGCCTCCGGACATTTTTTTTTCTTTTTAATTTTTAGTTTTTTAGATTTAGCACCAGAATGTGGAGAACTCGACAAATTTGCAGACAATGAGGGTAACAAACAACTTTCAATTGAGCAAGAAATCCCCGACGATGAATCAGAAGCGGATGAGGCAGAAGCTGTAGACAATGTTCTCGGAGTATCAAATGATGAAACTGATTTTAGTATCAGCAAGAAATTCGAAGGGAAGAACCCGAAATCTCTGTTGTTCAAGGTTATAATGGAAGCTTCATGGGAGTCTCTTAGCACTGTGCTTAATAAATGGGTTGAAGAAGGCAACCCATTGGGGAGGGATGAGATCTCCGTGGCCTTGCATGGCCTTCGGAAACGGCGGCTATTTGGAAAGGCCTTACAGGTATCCGATCTTTATTTACTATTATTTTTTGAAAATATGTATGGAGACCCCCACAGTTCTATGTCGTTTAGATAAGGTCATACAGGCGCCTAAATAAGAACAAATTTCACGGACAGGAGAATTTTGACAAGGGAACTTCTTAACCATCTTATTTGGAACTTTTTTTTTTTTGAACATTTTAGATAAGGAAAAATTTACATTCAACATCTTTCTATATCTTCTGCAAACATTTTTCTATTTAAAATTCTGCTTCTTGCTTATCTCTCTTTTATTTCTGAACTGTTTTGATTGTTTTATCTGTCGATATTGGCAGTTTGTGGAGTGGTTGGAAACAACTAAACGGCTCAACTTTGTCGACCGTGATTATGCTTCTCATCTGGACTTGATTGCAAAAGTCCATGGTGTTGAAAAGGCCGAAAGGTACATAGGAAGGATCCCCGAATCCTTTAAGACCGAGGCAATCTACGAAGCCCTGCTAACTAATTACGTCTATACCAACAATATCAAGAAAGCGGATGAAGTCTTTAACAAAATAAGAGACCTTTCATTGCCCGTCACCATCTTTTCTTGCAACCAACTCTTATTGTTATACAAAAGGCATAAGCGCAACAAAATTGCAGATGTGCTTACAATGATGGAAAAGGAAAATGTTAAGCCGTCTTTGTTCACATACAAGCTATTAATTGATTTGAAAGGCCGATCGCATGATATAGCTGGTATGGAGAATATCATCGAAACAATGAAAATGAACGGTGTCGAGCCCGATGTTGCTGCTCGAGCTTTAGTGGCAAGCCACTACATAGTCGGAGGGCTTAATGATAAAGCTGAAAAAACTCTCAAGGAGATGGAAGGGGAAGCTGATAGCAAGAACCGAAATGCTTTTAAGTCTCTCCTTCCCTTATATGCAGCTCTTGGAAGAGCCGATGACGTCAAGAGAATTTGGAAGCTGTGTGAGGAAAAACCTAATTTGGACGAATCCTATGCTGTTATTGAGGCATGGGGAAAGCTAGGGCATGTAGAGGAAGCCGAGAATGCATTTGAGACCATGTTGAAGAGACATAAAAAGGTTTCTTCTGTGTACTATAACGTATTGTTGAATGTATATGCAAATCATAAGCTTCTCACTAAGGGTAAGGAATTGGCAAAAAGAATGGGGGAGAATGGGTGCAGAATTGGCCCGTTGACGTGGGACGCGCTTGTGAAGCTTTATGTGAAAGCCGGGGAAGTAGAAAAAGCAGAATCAATACTGCAGAAGGTCGTGCAGGGTAACATGGGGAGACCGCTTTATCACTCGTATGTAACTATTTTGGAAGTGTATGCTAAGAGGGGGGATATTCATAACTCGGAAAAGATATTTCGATGTATGAAGATGATGGACTATTTAGGAAGGATGGCACAGTACCAGTTGTTGCTTGAGGCTTATAGAAAAGCCGAGAAACCGGCATATGGATTTAGAGAGAGGATGGGGTTAGATAATATGTACCCTGGCAAGCAAATGCTGTCACAGTTGGAAGAAGTTGACGCGTTTAAAAAGAGATACATTTCAGAATCTATTGGTTGATTAGGAATCTTTTCAAATTCATGTTTATGGGATAACAAAAGGATGAACTCTTAGAATTTATCAGGTACTGATACTACATACCCTTTTGAAGTTACTATTTTTGGTGCTATAATTGGAATTCTTGGTTACGAAATGTACACATTAAACTCCTTTTTTCAGATGAAATATCAAAGAGATCATATTTTGATTTGTTAAATTGGGACATCTTTCTTGGAGTTCGCATCTCTGTATACATATATATGGATATATATTCATGTTAACATATACAGTAAATTTGCAAAAGGCATTTATGGTGACATGCGTTTGCCATGTTAAGCTATCAATTGCTCTACTTGTCAAAAATCATTAGCTTGCGTTACTTAGCATGTATGTAACAGATGCAAATGTTGTACATTGCAGTTGAAAGTAAACCCTCTTCTCTCTTTTCTGACAAAAAGCCGATTTGCACGGGTCATGGACTCGAACCACCCGGGCGTGAGCTATATCTGTCTCCGGTGAACCAGCAATGGTGCAAGCTACCTGGACGAGCCGACCAACGAAACCGGACAAAGGGGTAGAACAAAGTATGAGCGGCTGCTTCATCGACAGAACCCCGTGATGGTTCAACGACGGCGGCATCGCCACCACTGATGACCTCCTCTATCTTGGAGCTCTTCTTTGGCACCAACTCCCCCCAGCAAAGCACACGCCGGCGCAGACAAAATTCTTGCTTTTTATATTATATGAAAATAAAAAAACAGATTTTCTTTTTTTGGGCATATTTTGGGTGAACTTTAATCTTGCATCTTCTGGTTTGGTCCATATAAATTGTTATTTTGTTATTTTTGTGATTCAAAAAGTTACTACTGTTTTTGCTGTGTCATAACAACTATGTTGTGTGCACCGAAGGGGTCAACGGTTGAAACTGTTGTACGCATGGGTCACGAGAGGAGTTTCTTATCGTTATTGGAGGGAGTGCCACGTGCCACGTCATTAATTATCGAATGGTCAACTTAATCACTAATAAAGTAAAGATGAAAAATTATAATTAATTAAAAAAATGTGGCTCCCACGAATCTTGCGGCTAGTATACAAAGGAATCTAATTGGACCATACTGCTCCTCACCCTTGAGCGTAATTAAGATTTTGCCTCATTACGAGTAACAAGTGTTAATGAGACGTGCTCTACTGGAACGATGGCTCTTTTGTAATATTAGAAACAAAGCAGGGCAATAATTTATAAGAGGGTAAGAATTTCAAAACCTTACCCGCTTGAAGAACGCGACAGAGTAGCCGAGTTGGTCGCCCTTAACCCACTTCGCTACCTTGCTCTCTCCACCCAATGGCGTCGAAGCTCCGATCCCCCCTCCCATGGCGGATCAAACCCTGCTCCCCTACCCGCCGATCCCTCCTCTTCGATCGATCCCATCTCCATCTCCTCCTCCTCCTCCTCCTCCTCCTCTCCTCTCTCGTCCTCCCTTCCGCATCGCAACACGCGCACGAGGTAAGCGTCCCGGTTAAACCCTAATTGGTCGCTGCGATTCCTTTTTTTGGGGGGGTTTATTTGGAATTTTGCTGGGTTTATGGTAGTTTTGCTCGATCGGGGACGATTCTGGATGCGGATCGTCCTCTACGAAGCTCTTGATCAAGGGAGGGACCGTGGTGAACGCGCATCACAAGGAAGTGGCGGATGTGTACGTCGAGGACGGAATCATCGCTTCGATCGGGCCCAATATTGTGGTAAGAGTTAAACTAGCTGAGAATTCGAGCTATGAATGAGATAGTAATTATTAATTTAGCGTGTGGAAGTAGGAGTAATTAACGTCAGTGAGCTTAGATTGTAGGTACTTATGTGGATATTTGAGTTTAATTTTGGATAACTAATTAATTAGATTTATAAAAGGTTCCTGGTTTTTCAAACAATATTAAAAAGTTCCTTACTTTTTATCTTTTTATTTGTCCTGGAGTTATAACTATTTTGTCACAATTTTGAACTTCCAATTTGATATGTATATGAAGTTTAAAACAATAAAGTATATTGTTGATCTTTGTTGTTCTGAGGGTGGAACTGCAACAAAGTGTTATATATATGATATTTACAAGAGTAAAAATGCAAAAAAAAAGGGGACAAAATATATTCTTAATGGACTTTCTATTCCTCTTCATTTTATTGTTCTTCTTTTTCTTCTGTTTGACAAAATGCAATCTTATCGAGAGATATTCATGTTTTGTTCGCTACAGGTTGGTGATGAGGTAAATATAATCGATGCGACTGGGAAGTATGTCATGCCAGGTGACTTACTCATGTCTTGATGCATATGTGCCTGAGTAGCTAGCAGCATATTGGTCATTAGTATAACCATTTATATCCTCAACAAATAGATAGATACAGAAGTAGATATATTGATGTATTGTTGATGTATTGGTTCATGAATGATGAGTAGTTGTTATCTTTATGAATTCGTAACAATATGCGACTGGGAAGTATGTCATGCCAGGTGACTTATTTCTTGGTGCATGTGTGCCACGGTAGCTAACCACGTGTATGTTCATTTAGTATAGTCATTAATATCCTCAACAAATAGATCAATATAGAAGTAGACGTATTGATGTATTGGTTTATAATGATGAGTATTTGTTATTTATTTGAATTTGTGACAGGTGGAATTGACCCTCACACTCACTTGGAGATGGAGTTCATGGGAACCGTGACAATAGATGACTTTTTCACTGGTCAGGCTGCAGCACTGGCAGGGGGGACTACAATGCACATTGACTTCGTCATACCAGTAAATGGAGACCTATCTGCAGGTTTTGAATCTTATGCGAGTAAAGCAAAAAAATCAGTGATGGATTATGGTTTCCATATGGCTATCACAAAATGGGATGAAGCCGTTTCTAAGGACATGGAAGTCATGGTTAAGGAACATGGTTAGTGATACATCCTATTCTAGTTTGAGTTTTGAATATGAACTTCATATGGCTGTCTTATCTTATGCCTATTTGGCCTGGCCGGTGCTTCTCAGTAGTCGAACTTTTCTTTGAGTAGTGCTGCTTGGAGAAAGAAGAGCAGCTTTCATATTTAAAATCATCCAAATAGCTCCCATTGCAGTAGAAGCAAAAAATTCAAGTTGGAGTTCTGGTTGTTGGCCTAGAAGTGCATTTCAGCTTCTTTCCACAATAGAACCTCCAAATTATTTGTTTGTTATATACCTAACCGCTACTTCTCGAAGAAGAGAAGCAGTTTTGAATGCTAGACCAAATAAACAATTTGCCGCAAAAGAGAGCTTTTTAAGTTTTCCCTAATTATGGAATTAAATCAGGGATCAACTCTTTCAAATTCTTCATGGCATACAAAGGAGCATTGATGATCAATGATGAGCTTTTGCTGCAAGGCTTGGAGAGATGCAAGTCTCTTGGCGCGTTGGCGATGGTTCATGCAGAAAATGGTGATGCTGTTGCTGAAGGACAAAAACGAATGATTGATCTTGGAATAACAGGTCCCGAGGGACATGCTCTTTCAAGGCCTCCCATTGTAATTGCTAGAGCTGTCATTTCTACTTCTTTATATGTTATCCTTGTTGCTGTTTCATTTTTCTTCTTTACCTATCTGAGAAGATTTAAGAAATAACATTATGTTATTTAATTATACATCTTGTATGCAGATCAAATGGTTCATATATTTTATATGGCAGTTTTACAGACATGCAACGCTAAAAACTTATGCTGATTTAGCTTTCACAGATCTGCATACATTAATTTGTTATTCTTATTCATCATCTGTTAGAGTGAGAACCAGAGTTATTGTGTTAATCTTGAGGAAGTTAACATGCTGTCTATGTTTCTGCTTTACATGATAATTACCGGTTAAAGAATGACCCTATTATTTGTTCTTATGCAGCTGGAAGCAGAAGCCACTGCAAGAGCTATTCGATTAGCAGGTTTTGTCAACACACCGTTATATGTTGTTCATGTGATGAGCATTGATGCCATGGAAGAGATTGCGAAAGCCAAAAAATCAGGTCTCTTTTTTTGCATGAATTGTTATTTCCTAGCTTGATATTTTGTCAAAATGTTATTACACTAAAATGAGTTTTCATATACATATTCAAGCCATCATGGAAACTATATGGTTTGCTGTCTGGTCCTTAATTTCTTTATCAGTTAATCTCAGTTTGTAGTACTCAAACATTCCTGCTGATCCCTAGTAATCAGTAATATGTACTGACATACATATTTCTACAGGATAGTGATATTATGTAATAATTCAAAATATGATTCACAGATTCATTTGAGTAAATACATTTGTTTGCAGGGCAAAGGGTCATTGGTGAACCAGTAGTTTCTGGGTTGGTCCTTGATGATTCTTGGCTTTGGCACCCTGACTTCACTACTGCTGCAAAGCAAGTATCATCATTTTTAGTAATGCTTTTTTTGTGTGCTAATAAGTATACAATTATTTGAAATTTCTTCTAATGTTTTAGGTATGTGATGAGCCCCCCTATAAGGAAGGCTGGACATGGTGAAGTCCTCCAAGCTGCCCTTTCAGCTGGAATTTTACAGGTAAATTTATATTTCAGTTTCTATGTTAGGATTTATATTAACGGTCTTCGGTTAAATTGCAAGTAAAACAAATAAAACATGAAATTTCTCTGTTACACAATCCCAATCTTATCTAACCCTAATTCCAAGCTGGCTTTTTTCCACAAAAAAAGGAAAAAGAATATATTTGTTTTTCCAGGTTTGTGACTTAGGGCCTCTTTTAATCTTTTACAAGTTAGGCCAAATTTTTAATCCACCTGAAGGTTGTTAGAAATAAAAAAAAAGAAACCCTATGTTGTAAAAGGAAAGAGAAGAGGGGGGGGCGGAGGGGGGGGGGTGGGGGAGGGGGCAGGCAGTGCTCATTCTCTGCAAAATGGCCGTCCAAGCCTTTGTTACAATATTTAAATACAAGAACATTTTTTTGAGATTTTATGTTGCACCATCCATAATGACAGGGCTATCTTCATTTTCTCTTAGATAATCCTTATATCTGATGACTTCCTGATTATAAGCAGCCACAATGTTGAGATCTTATTCTTGAATTCTACAGCTTGTAGGAACTGATCACTGCGTATTCAATTCAACCCAAAAAGCTCTTGGTTTCGATGATTTCCGGAAAATTCCAAATGGTGTCAATGGTATGCTTTAAGCATTAGTAACTCCTGATAAAAATTAGAACAAAATAAAAGGAGAAAAGTTTAGCAGAATTTTCCAGAATAATATAAGTCAAGGTTCCTAATATTGTTCCTGTTTGTGCTGCATCTAAATCCAGGCATAGAGGAGAGGATGCATTTAATTTGGGATACAATGGTGGTAAGCTGACTAATATGCTATTTTGTTCATACATAGTCATTTGAATTATAATTTCTTGTTAATTCCCAAGAAGCCTAGTTGTATTCATTGAACCGTAACTTTGATGCAGGAAACTGGTCTAATAAGTGTTACTGATTACGTCAGAATAACAAGCACAGAATGGTACATTATTTAGATCAATATTTGTATAACATTTTTTTTTGATCATGAGACTATCTTTATATTTCATCTTATTTTGTTTCCTAACCACATTGATGAAAGTTTCATGCTTTCAACATCACTGTATATTCAACTAAATTATATTTAAGATTTTAATATCATCTTTTGCAGTGCTAGAATATTCAATATATATCCACAGAAAGGGGCAATACTAGAAGGATCGGATGCTGATTTAATTATCCTAAATCCTAATGCAAGCTTCGGGGTAACTTCTGCTTCTCATCATTCAAGATCAGACACAAATGTTTATGAGGGAAGAACTGGAAAGGTAATTATTGCTTAGTGAGAATTCAACTAATCTGTTCTTCTTCAAGTCTGCTGCACTGTCTGTCCCTGCACTTTCACCTCAGCAGATCATTCCATGAACTTTACCTATATTGCAACTACAGACCTCAAGTCTCAAATTGCACATTTTGAAAGTTCATGGACAATCCACGCATTTTCTCGTATACATTTAGCAGAAAAACAAACCTTTGTTACAACCTACTGCAGAAGTGATATTAAGGGCTATTTGGCCCCGGTGAGGCTTCTGGAGAAGTATTGTTTGAGTAAAATTGTTCAGAGAAGTACTAGCATTATTTTGGATTGAAATCTCTTTAACAACTCACTGCATTGGAAGCAAAAGCTTCGAATTGGAGCCTTTAGAGGCTCGAAATCTCATTTTTGCCTCCCGCTACAGGGAAAGCTCCATCTTCCACCAACTAATTGCCTGTTTTCTGAAAGCCTATGCCTTTTGGTTATAAAAAAAGCTACTAAAGCAGTTCAAATCACTTCTGTGCTGAAATACTGCAATGCATTGGATCCAGGGAAAAGTTGAAGTGACGATTTCGAGAGGTAGAATTGTGTGGGAGGATGATACACTGAAGGTTACGCCCGGTTCGGGGCGGTACATCAAAATGCAGCCTTTCAGTTATCTCTTTGATGGTATTGAGAAGGCCGATGCCGCGTACTTGGCTTCTCTCAGTGCTCCTGTTCAGCGGAGCAGAGCTTCTGCTTCATCTTGAGGTATCTACTATGTTCATGCTGCAAACACGAAATATAGAAAATAATATTAGAGTTTGCTAAAGAAAAGATGATAATTTCAGTTAACTAATAGGTTAATATAAAGAGATCGGGGTTGTAGATGTAATGTTTGTTCAGCTTCTTAAGATGCTTGTATATGTCATAAGCAGTAGACTTAATTACATATGCAGTATATAAATAAGCACACTTGTCACCTACTCAGTTTACTGCTAATTATTCTAAGTATAATTTGTATTTTTGAATTGGCTACTGTGTGGCTTGAGAGGTGTGTTCAGATCTTTTCACCTTAATAACTTATCGGATATGAGGATCTACAAATTAACATATTAGAGGCCACATAGTAGAACAATTTGGTATTTTTAGCAATGAAACCTTTAAGAGTATTGTGAGCAAAATGATTAATCATTTAAAAATAAGTGTAATTGGACTTTAATAACTAACATATTATTCGATTTGAAAAAATTCTTTCAGAACTTAAAAGAGTCTTTGTAGCTTTTTTTTTTCTTCATAAATCTGGTAGAACTTGATGCTTATTTCCTAACTTGACTGAATAAGCCAAAACTATTTTGATATATAATTGTTTCAAATAAAAAGAGGAAAAAAAAAATAGTACCATAATTACGAATTTTTGTCTTTTCTCATGCAAAATATTTTGTCAAACAAAATATCTTCGCTCATGTTACTGGCTATGATTAATTCATACGGGGACAAGTTACAATGTACTCTCTATTTGATACACAATATAGAGTACTAAAGAAAGTAAAATCTTGTTCGTCGAAGGGTCTAGATTTAGTGATTAATTCTCATACTTAATGATCAATAAGAGATTTAAATATTTCATCTGCAATAGTAGTACAATAGCTCCAAAGTCTTGTTCTCGACAATTAATTAGGAACTACTCCAATATTTCTATTTGGTCTCTATACTTTTATATTTTAGACCCTAAACTTCGACATCAGATTGCACTTTAGTCTCAAACTATTGAGAAAATGTGAATTTTATTATAGAATGACCTTATAACCTTATATGGACAAGTTGCGATATCTTAGTTATATGCTAGTGAAGGCACCTTTGCGTTGCAGTGGGTCAATTTCGTAGAAACAAATAAATAAATAAAATTGAAGAAAGAAAAAATAAAAAAAATATAAAAAAAATAAAAGAAACAACTAAGGAATAAAAATAAAATAAAAGTAGAAGAGGCTAAAGAAGAAGAAGCAACAGGTGCTGCGATAAAAGTATAAAAATAAAAGATGAATAAAAATAAAACTATAAGAATAATAAATTATATTTATAACAAAAGTAAAATCATAAGAAGAATAAAAGAAGAAGCTAAAAAAGAAGAACTAGCTGGAGTCGATTGAGTCCTCAACTTTTTTCGATTTTTTCAATTAAGTTCCTAAACTTTTTTATCGATTAGCCCCTTCAATTTTAATACTTTTTTTTTGTAATAAAAAATATTATCTCTATGCTTAAAAAGGTGTTGTAGATTTTACACCCCCTTATCCTTGGGTTTAGAAGCCCTTCGAACTTTTTATATTAAAAGAAATTTACAAAATAAGATCAAGTACAGACTCTCACATAAGAGAATATAAGATTTACACTCCGTTTTGGGTGTACGTGTCGCATGGCTCTTTTTTAATTGAGATTTTTTATCTTTTGAGTTTTGAATTTAAAATGATAATAATAAAAAAATATTTTAGCAGAAATTCATTAATAATTTAATTTTATAATTTTAATTATTTTTATTAAATAAAATTAGATCAATTAATTGTTAAACTAATAGAGTTCTTAAGTTTGTTAAATAATTTTACCTAAATAAATAAAAAAATTAAAATAAAATATATAAATTTTTTAATTGATAAAAATAAAAGATTAGGACTCAATTGAAGCATCAAAAACAAGTTGGGGACCAATTGTGCTACTAACCCCAAAAAATTACGCTAACTCAGCACCATATCGAAGCCACGTATCGACTTCCGTCAATTATAACGAAAATTTGACGGTAGAGATTACATATTGGAAACTCAATTGATAAAAAAAAAGAAAAGAAATTGAATCCAATTGATAAATCAGAAAAAGATTGGGGACTATTTGGTATATTTTATCAATAAAACAAAAAACGTTCCCCACCTACGCCCCAAATGCACAAGTGAACACGTTCACTTTCCACCTGCATGTAATGTAATGTAATAGGTAGATGACCACCCATATATTTATTAATTTAATCATTCATTAATATCCAACCAACTATCACAAATACATTGTCCAATTTTCACACCAACTCACCTAGAGCGTTAAATAGCAAAAGGGTCCTATGAACCATTTTAAGTGCAACGACATGAATTAAACATTGGCTGGGATTTTACCAAAAAAAGAAAAAAAAGAAAAGAAAAAAAGTATGGTTCAATGTCACTATTCGAAGCAAGTTTCTCCATGCTCTAGTGGATTCAAACCATTAAAATTAAAATTAGGTATTTTACTTAATTTATAGGCCTTTTTTCTTGGTATCATACTTAGATTAGAGTACTATATATCCTTAATTTTGAACCAAACCATGTTCGTACATGGTTGATTTGGTCAATTACAAATTTACATTCAAATCTTTAAAAATTAAAATAAAATAAATTATATGTACATTGTATTAATTATTTCTAATTAACCATCTAGAGTTGAATAGTATTACCTTTCTTGATAATTCTCAATCGTATAAAAGTTAAATGATTCGAATGCTTCCTCTTCTTTGGAATGCTTGAATTATATATATTGAGGTGTATTTTTACATATTTGGCTTTAGTGCTGAAGCTTTAAAAAAAAACAACAGTGGCTGGGTGTAATTAATTTTAAGTATTACTTAAAGTTTTGATGATCGAAGATCTTTAATTGTGTTAATGTTCAAAGTGGTCTATCATTTTTTTATTATAAAATAATAGTATCTGATCGACCGTCCCTAGCTCAAGTGGCAAAGGACTTTGTGGTTGGTACCCGAGGTCCCGAGTTCGAATACTAGTTGATTCACATTTTTAGCTAAGTTTATTTATAAAATAAACGAAGTGGGTAGCGTGCTACCTTTCGCTCAAAAAAAATAAAAAATAGTATCTGAGCTAATTCTAAACTCTCTTAACTTTGTAAATACATAAGTTTCATGAATAAGAAAAAAACAAAAAAAAACCAACCTATATATATATATGCCCCCTGTATATAACTATATATATATGTCCTCACATATGTAACAATTTGGCATATATAGGGCCAAATGTAGTACCATAGTACCCAAAAATTAAGTTGAATCAAAATTAGTTGTCCATTAATATTAACATTTCTGCTCCCCATGTACAATAATATCCAAATATATATCATGATTTTGCATCGACGGAAAAGATAACATACAGAAATTTACATAGATCAGGCCTAGAAAATAATCTCTCCTAAAATGAATCAAAAATAATTTTGGAAGTCCCCTTCTTAATTCCCTTCGTACACTATATATATAGTCACACAGCCCTAATTCCTATATATATATATATATATATATATATAAACATTTCAAACCATGTATATATATCACCACATCCTATATATCCCTGTATATCTCATATTTTTTTTGAAGATGGAGAAGATCACCTCTCATAGAGGGAGCTCAAAGCAAGCGAAGCTCAAGAAGGAGCTGCAGGCGCCCCTGAAGGTGGTGTACATCTCCGACCCGGTGAAGGTGACCGCGAGGCCTGCCGAGTTCCGCGCGCTTGTCCAACGACTCACCGGTCGCGACTCCGACATCGCCGACCTCTCCAGGTTCGACCCGATGGTGGTCGGTAAAGCCGCCACCCGCTCTCCAGCGAAGGAATGCAATGCAATATTCTCTCCCTCGCCGACGGTGGGCGGCATGATCGTGAGCCCGTATGATGCGTTTGATGAGGCCTTAGAGGGAGCTCAAATCATGAATGAGCTCCATCTGCATGGTTATGACTTGTGGAATGTCACTGAGAAGTGATAAAGCATGATCAGGTGCATGTAGCACGTATATATATAAATATATATATATATATATATATATATATATATATATATAGTTAATTTGGTGGTCATGTTAATTACTTTGCAAAATGGTGAAGTTGCACTAGTACTACTAGCTTTTACCTGAAGTTTTAGTCACTGAAACTTTTGTGTTCGGCATTTAAGATCTCGAATTTTCGAAATCGTTTTACTCTACTTTGTTCCTAAATTTTACTCAGAGAATATATGAATATACAACAATTCTACGTACCCTTGGAACTCCTTTCAATTAATTTATAAAATGGTACAATTCAAACAACTCGATCTCTGTATTTTTTATTATTATTATTATTTTGGTGGAGAAAATGTGGGCATACTCTATTTGTGCTAGCTAGTAAGGAGGAAGAGGAAGTATAAGAAGTAAGAGATCAATAGCGAAACATGCATGAAGCAAACATTAAAAAAAAAAAGAAAAAAAGCTACAAATCAAACATTCAAACTCGAGAAACATCGCAATATGTGTCACTCATGCATGCTCACAAGATTCGCAGGTGATGCAACGACTAAAGATCGACCATGCAAACTCGAGAAACGTCTCCCAGTGATCCCCATAATTCTTATTTGTACTTAACAAGATCTCAGAAATTTTAAGGATATCTTAAAAGTATTTTTTAATTAAATAAATGTTAAGATCAAATTTAATGTGGAGCTGGAGTAGCTCAGTTGGTTAGAGCGTGTGGCTGTTAACCACAAGGTCAAAGGTTCAAGCCCTTTCTCTAGCGCATTTAATATATATAGGTCAAAGGTTCAAGCCCTTTCTCTGCATCTAATATATATTGATTACTTTTTAGATGATGATACAAGTTTTTCATAGTTTTAGAGCATTTAATGTTAATTGCTTTTTTAAATGATCATATCATCATTTTAGGTAGTGGTTATACCAGTTTTGAGATGTTCAGATTTTTTTTTTTTTTTTTGAATGTATGTTGATGAAGGTTTTTTCTTACGTAATAGTCATATCATTTTAGATGATGGTAATATCAAGTTTATCGTTGATGAACTCAATAAATAATAACAAAAAAAGCTTATCTTATGTTATAGTACTGTTAATTAGAAAGACACTCAATTTAGATGAAGATTATGGAAGAGATCTATATGATACATTTATTAAAGTTTCGAATATTACTTGTCCACTTTTAGAAAAGCAATGCTATGTATACACTAAAAAAATGAATTTATATCTTACAATCTATTCATCTAAGAGCCAATATTTATACTAAGTTTAATTATCAATTCCTTTTTCTTAATATTAAAAATCTATTTTTAAAAAAAAAATAGGCTAAATTACATAAAACCTCCCTATCAATACCCGTTTTTTTACTTTTCTTTCATGTCATTCAAAAACTTATATTTTGCCCCTTAAAAAATAAAAAATATTCACAGGAGGTACGGTGTGACAAAATAACCAAAATGCCCTCATCTTCTTCATCTCCTCCTCCCCAATCTTGCTCATCCCGCACCCGCGCCCACGCCTCTCTTGACCCCAACTCCGACTTCGTGCGAGGGCGAGGCGGTCGAGGGCGAGGCGGCGGCCGAGGGCATATGTATGGGTATGGATGAGAATTTTCGAAATATTTTGGATATAAAAAATAAGATATAAATGGAACCCTAACGGAATACTGACGGCGGGGGGCGAAGTAAATATTTTTTATTTTTTAAGGAGGTAAAGTATAGATTTTTGAATGACAAGGGAGAAAGTGAAAAAGCGGGTTTCGACAGAAAAATTTTCTGTAATTTAACCAAAAATATATATGGATGGATAAGTGTAATATTTACATTCAATTAGTTTTTGGATGTACAAAGCATTTCTCCTTTAAAAAAGTAAAAGCAACAAAGTTCTAAAAAAAATTAGGAACAATTACTGCAATTTATTTGAAGAAAATATGAAAAAAGGGCTAAAATATAGGGCTATTCCCTAAACTATATTGACATCGCAACTTGCTGCTCAAACAAAAAAAGGAAAAAAAAAAAAAACCTCGACAATGCAACTTTTTTTTTAAAAAAATCTCACTTAAAATGTTTTAATCCACCAACTTAATGATGTCGATATTCCTTCTCTAACTATACAAAAGAAAGAAAGAAAAAAAAGAATTTCACATTCATTAAGATGTGCTCAGCATATGGCATCTTATTAACAACCACATGCTGACCTTTTTTCTTGTTTATTAAATCTCTTTTTTTTTCTTTTTTTCTTTTTTTTTTTTTTTTTCTTTTTTTTATGGCTTACAGGCCTAACCCGTAGACTCCTTTAAGCCCCCCACCCCACTGACTCATGCACTCAAAAATCCACCCTAGGAAGGTTGGAGATTATATTTCCACAATATACGCACACAAGGATCGAACCGCCGACCTCTAAGATATTCCACAACATACACAATACTTGCACTAGCAGATAAGTATACTATTTTTTTTTTTTTTGAGAGAGAAAGGTAGCATGCTACCCGCTTCGTTTATTTCGTATAGAAATAAATTTAGCTGAAAATATGAATCAACTAGAATTCGAACTCGAAACCTCAGGTACCAATCATCAAATTCTTTGCCACTTACGCTAGGGACGGTCAGTCAGATAAGTATACTATTGAAATATGATTATTGAAGTCTTGCAACTGTCGACAAAATATGAGAGTTTAGGGATAAAACAATAATACAAAAAAGTTAAGGGGTTGAAGTACTTTAAAATAAACAGCTCAAGAGCAATGAGTAATGCTATCTGTACACGTATTTCACAGTGTAAATCTTACTCTCTAACCTTCTTGTGGTTAGAATTAGCTCACTAATCTTATTTATTTATTTTCCTTTTGTTAAAAAATTCAATAGAATTTTGTAAAGCCTTAGATTCGAGGGTGCAAAATTTATAGCCCTATTGGGGATGTACATCAGTACATGTAGTATTTCTCAAGAGCAATTGAAAAAATGTATAAGGGCATTTACTGAAAATAAATATAGTTAATTAAACATTATTTTAGCAATCTAATCCTAATAAAGCAAAAGTAGTCACTTAACTTCAAAATCCACCACGTCAGTGCGCGTCGGCACAGTTCGTTCATGGAATTGTATAAATAATAAATAAGGTGAATATAATTGCTATATTTATAAAAAATAATTGCTATATTTATAAAAAATAATTGCTGTATCCAAGATATGGTGATTCATCCATTTACTTTGTAAATACATCATTCATTTACTATTTGCCATCAATATATTATTTACTGTTGTTGTTCCACCATACTAAATTTGAGCAAATATTTTTTTAAAACTATTTTCCAGAATAATTTAGTCACCTAATCTTATTTAAAAAGGAATGCATATTTAATTATTTTACGGAAAGATATTGTAAAGAATCAACTGACTCTTTTGTTCTTTTTTTTTCCTAATTTATCCAGTGCCTTAAACACTCTCACCTTTATAAAAAAACATGTATCGATTTTAATTTACATTTCAATATTATTTCAATAGAATATAAATAATTAAATAATTATTTAATTACAAAACAAAAATTTACTGAAATCAAAATTCCACTGCAACAAAGGATATGAAGTCGTTTTCTTTCTCTTTTTTTTTGGTAAAAAGATATGAAATTTATCTGAACTATGAACCATTTGGATTTTAACTTTTCAACCTTTCAAATTTTTATTTTACTATATAATCTTTCAATTTATTTAATTTGAGTCAGTCAACGACAATTCAACTTTAAAATTTGTATGTTTTGCTTATCCTTACAAATTTAATTAGTATATTATATACAATTCTTGCAACTATAAGTTTATTAACGTAAATAATTAGCTTAAATTTTATAGTCAAAATGCCGCTGACGAATTCAAATCAAATAAATTGAAAGATTGAATAATAAAATCAAATTTTTTTATTTTTTTATTATTATTATTTGGTAGAATGATGATTTTGCAAAATGGTCCCACTGGTATGATTATTTACGTAGAAGTATTTTAATTCTTCAAATTGAAGAGTACCTTTAAATCCGTCACAAGACAAGTATAAGATGCTCCGACACATTTTCTCTCTTTCTCTCTCTTCGGGTATAAAAGTCACCATCGCCTCCTCCACCTCAATAAGGAATCGCGCACTCACACAACTCTCTCTCTCTCTCTCTCTCTCTCTCTCTCTCTCTCTCTCTCGCGCATCATCGATCGGATCCCGTCGCCCTCGTCGAAGGGGAGGAGGAGGAGGAGGTGCGATCATGGCGGATCAGCTCACGGACGACCAGATCGCCGAGTTCAAGGAGGCCTTCAGCTTGTTCGACAAGGACGGGGACGGTGAGATCGCGCCCTTTCTCCCTCTTCCTCGCTCGTCTCCGATTCGATCGAGCTCCGTTTCGCCCGATCTGATGCTCGATCCGATTGTTTTGATCGGTTTGAACTTTTTTTTTTCTTTTTCCGGTGTCTTTTCATCGAATCGGGATTTGGCTAAACCCTAACTGGAATTTGAACATAGATTCCTTTGTTATAGGGTTTTTATTCTTGTGTTAATATGAATAGTTGGATTTAGGCTATGATTAGAGCTTCATAGTTGTATGGTTGGATTGAGGTTTTTGCTGAATCTGTTGCTTTTGGTAGATCAGTAGTATAACATAAGAATTGTAGAGACGAAAATAGTCACAATTGGGGATCATCTAGTTATCTTAAGCGAGATATTCGCATCACACTGTTGTCGGAGAAGAAAAAGACCCTGATCGCAAATCATAGTATACCATTTTAGGGTATGCAAACTCAAAAGCCTAATTAGGGATTACAACGTGGTCGCGCGCTGAGGCTCGACTTATTTTGTTGCTTTATGGTGGTAGTTTTACTTGTTGTTAGTGGTACATGTAGATCTATATTGTTAGTTTCGGGCTCAATTGGTTGTTAACGCGGATGTTGGGTTGTCAGATGTGGGTTACATTCGTCATTACGTGTAGCGGACAATTAAGCTGCGTTTGATTTTTTATAGCTTGACGCACATCTTATTGAGTTTAGATACAGTAACCGGCTAGAGCAGGTTGTCAAGATTAAACTATAACAGTATTATGACTTTATGCCTTGATGAGTTCATTAAAGTTGAACTTCGTTGTTCAATATACTCTAAGATCAATTTTTCTGAACATAGTTCATTGAATTATTTCGGTGTAGCAAGCTCAATTCGTACTAAACGCTCTATCTTCGTCTTATTCAATTGATAACTGTAATGATAATATTGTTGAATTATATACTTTAACTTGCTTCCGGAGCACTTTTGGTTGGTCATCGACTGTCGCGCAGCCTGGAATCTTGTTAAGTCTGGTAAAAGTGTCACTCTTTGCATGATGTGATTCGTTCTATATGCTTGGTTCCTTTTTATAATACCATGCTACCGTGGTAGAAATCGAATCAAGCATATGTACTATTATCTTTGCCGAATGTCTAAACTAAGAAACTGTTAAAAAATGGTGATTATTAGACTATTGCACTCACTGTTTATCATTGTTACATTTTTGCATGAATGGCCAAAACAAATAAATACTGGATAATTTGACCCATATGTACACTCTTCTTTTATGTGAATAAACCCCTTTCTACTCTTGAACATCAGTAGATCTTATATTTATAAATTTGAATAGCATTACTACTTTTAGTCACATACAGTTTCGAAGGGCATATGTCAGTTTCATAATGCCCAAATGTGCAGGGAAGAAAAACCAGTGTTATGTACCAGAAGCCTTGACCTTCTTGGAGCAGAGAAGTCATTCTAGACATGCTTCTGAATCGTACAGTGGCCATTGTTTGACAAGTTTTCTTCTGGCAGGTTGTATCACGACCAAGGAGCTGGGGACGGTGATGCGATCACTCGGCCAGAATCCAACTGAGGCGGAGCTGCAGGACATGATCAACGAGGTGGACGCGGATGGGAACGGCACAATCGACTTCCCCGAGTTCCTCAACCTCATGGCCCGCAAGATGAAGGACACAGACTCCGAGGAGGAGCTGCGGGAGGCCTTTAGGGTTTTCGACAAGGACCAGAACGGCTTCATCTCCGCCGCTGAGCTCCGCCATGTCATGACCAACCTCGGGGAGAAGCTCACTGATGAGGAGGTCGAGGAGATGATCCGTGAAGCCGATGTGGACGGTGATGGCCAGATCAACTATGAAGAATTTGTCAAAATCATGATGGCCAAGTAAAAAGAAACAACAATGATGGATAGTGATATTAGCATAGCATAAAATATTATTACCGCACTATGAGCTTTGAACCTGGTCAGCGTTCATATGGTAGACTTGACCAAGTTTGGTGAGCGACCTCATCTCTCAATAACAATTTCTGCTATGCTAATATCACTGCCTATGAACTTCTCTTCTTCTACAGGCAGTGTCGTTTGGTTTGCATCCAAGTAGTTATCTATTTAGGTAGTATTAGCTGTTTGATAAGTTTTTAGTTGTGGAAAGAAGAAGATAAGATAAAAAAGGATTGGTTGCTCTTGGGTTGGTTGGCTTGATCCTTTATCGTGTGTTCTTACTAGTGTTCCTGTAATTTCTATTTCCAGTTCTTTCATTTTCTTCGGAATTGTGGAGTTACAATCAATGCAGTTTCTCTTATTCTACTGTAGCTGTCTATTTCTAAACCGTGTGGCGGTTGTGAGGAAATGCTATCCTTCGATCAGAGTAATTGTTTTTTTTTTTTTTTTTCGTTTCCTTTCATTTCTCCTCCTTTATATTTACTCAACAATCATGTCATATCATGTGGTTTCCTTTTGATAATCGAGTCTAACACTTAACTTGTAATAAAGGTGTCGCCTTTTTCTTTTGTTTTTTTGGTTCTTAAATACAAATAAAAGAAAGGTGTTGCTGGATAATTGGCTTTTGTGGTCCCTAGTGGGTCGGAGCATAGATTGGGACCGATATTTCTTGGGCCGTACTGGGCCGGGTCATCGACCTAGGCAGATGTTTCTTGGACCGGCCCTATCTCAATGTTTTCTTGGGCTTGTTCGAGGCAGGCTTTTGTCTGATCCAGTACGATATAGCCTCCAATTTCTAGGGCGCACCTTGTGGTTTTCAATTTTATTTACCAAAACACAAAATTTTGGAGCAATAGTGGGCGAACACCCCAACATCTCACACCTTATTCATCCAAAGGCTCATATTTTTTATATCTTATTAATTTTTTTATTATTAAAAATATACGGAATGAGATTACTGATACTTTTATAACAAGGAAAGATTATCTGTACTATTAGGGATAGATCAGGAATTGTATACATATTAAACTTAGCTACTAAAAAGTAAATAGCAGAGAAATTTAACAGCTCTAGGAGAACATAACAAGTTTGCTATGGGGACATAGGGGAGCTACTTCTATCGCAGAAACTAATAAATCATTTACAAATACAACATAAGAAGATTCTTTTGAGGGCAATAGAAGAAGATAGATGATACAGCTACTGCAAACCATTTCACTATAATTGAAATTTGATTTCTTTTTGGCGTTGTCTCTTATTTAGCTTACGGGGTTGAGCGAACAAACTCGCGATCCATACTCCGAGCAGAGTCGCCTCCATCGGGGCGAGCCAGTATACGCACAGGTGTTCCTTCGTTAGGTGCTGCCCTTGAGCGTACGCCCAACCAAAGGCCTGCTCAAAAATAATAAATTTAGAAGTTAATTCTACATAAATTCACATTAAGAAGTATACATTTGGAGCAGTATTAGTTACAAAGCTACAGAGGATATTATTGGCAGAAGCTTCTGTGTGTAATAAGCCACGAATAAATCATGGCCTTATCTCATTTATATTTGGAGTTGAATCTTCAGTTGAAGCGTTTCTGAGACATGGCCCAAGAATCATTTATGGTGTATTTGGAAGGCATGTAAAATTCCTGAAGCAAAGCATCTACATAATCTGAGTAATAATATATCCAAATTGGAATAACTGAAAAAAAAAGAAAAAAAAAAGATCTCTACGAGCTTTCCCCTGGTTGGCAGTTCTTTGCTAGTATGGAATTAATGCTGAAATGCCATGTGGATAGTTAAAGAATTCCTACTCAATATCATTTAAAACACTTGTTATCTTCGCTCGATTCTCATCTCGATCAATCAATGACAACAACAAGAAAAATCCTTTGCATACTTCATGGCAAAGTCTATAAAAGCTGGGATGCCCACGATTTAGCCGTAAATCTCAAAATGCAGCAAAAATTAACTCATTCTGTTTATTGTGAAAGAGTTTTACTCTTTTGGAAGCATTCACATTTCAGTTTAGAACTTCTCATGTTTGTTCACATCCCTTCGGTTAGTATGCAGAGTGAATACCTGCTTATTTTATTTTTCAACTGTAATGAGTCAAGTATATAGATCAACATTCTGATACAATTCTTCAGCAGCAAGAAATTCTATATGCGGCCGTTTCTCGCTACCTTCTAATTTAACACTTCAATTTCCTATGGTGTTCAAGTTGGCCCCCAACATTCAAACTATTACAATTCAGTTTCCTTAAAATCTTGCCCTATCAGATGAATTATTCTGTTAACTTGCACAGTCCAAATTCATCATCTAATCCCTACATGATAACTTTTCCCAAAAAGAAAAATCATCTAGGCAAGTTGGCACTTTTTGACAAAAATTTTTAGTGGCACATGTAAGATTGCAACTGGATGCAAACATCAGACCCACTTGTGAAAATTGAAAGGTTGTATTTCAACTATAAACTCCTAAAATGGTTAGGGACCCCTAATGCAGTTTACCTTCAGTTTGTCTGACATACTACAGAGCTTCGGATGCATCAACTAGAAGAAAAAGATTGGGCACAACCAATAACAAATAATTGAGGGGAAAAAATAGAATTTCACATTCAAAGAGTTATTGAACGCGCACCGCAGCCGGATTCATGATTCCACCGGTCATATCGGATGATAAGATGTGGCACATAACTTTCGAAATGCTTGATATCCACATTTTCGTAGACGAGCTCTTCCCGGACTTCTTTAGCCAAAGGGAGACGACCACAATAGCTAATGTAAGTAGTCCTTCAGTTAATGCTCCATGATGCATTTCGACATTCAAACGAGGTCCATAAGCCGCTGCAGGAAAGGTTGTATTGACAAACCAAACACCAAAAATAGAACCAAGCACCTGAAATATCAAAGTTAAGCTTTAGAATAACCTGTCCGAAATTGGGCTTTTGCAAACATAATCTCTTTTTTTGTTTTTTTTTTAGCATTGCAACTTTGATCCAACTTTTTGGTTTTTGAAGCTTTGCACTGAAATTTTCTTCTATGGACTGAGATGCTCCCGACCCACATTGAACATCTTGGTTCATAAAACACACTTTAGACCCAAAATTCGCAATATCAAGGTTGCAAAATCCATCCAAAATCAGCAGAAACAATTACATAGCATGAGCATTAATAGGTATCCAAACAAAGTATATTTAAGCAACAGTGAATTAGAATTTGATGCTATTACTGCGATTTGGGTGTGAACTAACAAAACCCATAACAACCCAAACATCAATTATACCAATAGCAAACATAAATATACACATCGCATCTCACCTGAGCAGGAATTCTTCCAAAAACCACGAAGAGGAACCCTTCGAAATCCCCGCAAACCCCATAGCAGAGCACTATCAAAGGGTTATACGACCCACCTCCCATCCTCTTCCCCAGCAACGAGAACCAGTACAAGTAAAGCACCGCAAGGGGTCCCTTGATCACCAAATCCCTAAAACTCGTCCCTGACCCCAAAATCCCGCACGCCAAGTACCTGACGACGGATCCCAACCAAACCCACATGAAGGACACGAAGAGGTCCGAGACCACGAGCTCGGTTCGCGATATGGGATCGCCTCCGCCATTGTTATCGTCATCGTCGTCCCTCCTCATCCAAATGGGAGGTGGTGGTGGTGGTGACTGGTGGAAGAAGCATGGTGAGAAGAGGGTGGTGTTAGGGTTTCGTGGGGAGGAGGAGGAGGAGCAGTTGGGGTATTTGAGGTAGGGGAAATGGTGTTTAGGGTTAGGGTTCTCCAGGCTTAGGGAGTGGGAGAGAGGAGGAGGAGGAGGAGGAGGAGGAGGAGATGGTTGTGGGGAGGGAGAGGCGAAGGTGCAAAATACGGATTATAAAGGTTGGTTAAATTACCAATAGACCCTTGCACTGTTTTGTAATTTCTCCCCAAAAAATTAAAAAAGGAAACGTTAAGGGGGGCTGTTTGATAGATGACCACTGTTGAGGGGGTCTCCATACATTTTAACCTCGCGAAAAGAACCCCTAAAAATCGCAAACGAGAAAAATAGCTTTCGCCCTCTTCGCGAAACCCTCGCTCCCTCCTCTCTTCTCACCTCTCCTCTCCCACTCCGATCTCCGTCGCCACCGTAGGATAAGGTGCTCTCTCTCTCTCTCTCTCTCTCTCTCTCTCTCTCTCTCTCTCTGTGGGGTAAGCAAGGCTATGGATCGAATGAGTTAGGGTTTGGTCCTTCTTCTTCTTCCATTGATCACCTTTTTCTTTCTGATTCTTCTATTTAACTTTAACGCTTGATCTTCGCAGGTTTGTTAAATGGATATTTTTCGGCATTTAAAACTCAGATTCAACTTTTTCTAGCTACAACCATTTTTTTAATTTTTTTTTACTACTCTAATTCATAGGAAAAGATTGGTGAATTTGCTTATTATTCATGGCTAATTCCACTTTTGTAAGTGTAAGAGATTCAGATTTGTCGGGGTTGAGACCGCGACATTAGTATAATGTTTTGCATGTTACACTCTTCAAAGTTCTCCCTAATGATCGAAAAGATTTCTTGGTAGTAAACTATTGATATTGATGTCCGCAGTTGCTACAGTTCTTAAACTCGTTTGTAAGACATAAAATTTAGCTTGAATTGCGATGTCTTCATCATACTCTTTATAGAATAGTAAGAAAGGAAAGTTTTTTTTAATGGAAACAAAAGGGAAAAGTGCATGGTCTGAATGTTAATGTATGATTTTCTAACCTCCTTGAGTTGCAGGTTTGTGCTAACTCAAGATTGGCTTTTTTAGTTAGTTTTATGATTTCACCTCTTCTATCTATGTTTTTAAGTTTTGTTGGTGCTCTTTATATCTTTAAACAGCAATGAAGGTGAGGTCGTCAGTGAAGAAGCTCTGCGAATTCTGTAGGACAGTTAAACGCCGTGGGAGAGTTTATGTGCTATGCACCGCCAATCCCAAGCATAAGCAGAGGCAGGGGATATCCACGTTTGCTTACGAGGGTCCGCTGCCTCCTGTGTATGTACTTAAGACCATAGTCTCTCGTTCATTTTGTCTTTTCTTTTAGTTCCACGTCTCATCAATTTGAAAAAACAAAAATTCTGCTTATGTTTCTGGTACTATTTTTTGGTTGGGTATAATACCATATTACATTTTCCAGTTGCAGAGGGTACCTCTGCATTTATAGCAAGTTTGTGTATATATTTAATTAAAGGATTGTGTAGGAAATTGAGTCCGGGTCCAGTTCCGGGGCATTTTGAGTAGGATAACATATCTAGGATAAATGCAAAACATGTCCCGAAATTTTGAATGTTTTTATCTGGGTAGATGGTACAAGCGGCTGCTCCATAAACTAGGTCAAACAGTCAAAAGAAGGGATTTCTTGTTGGTGATTTTTTCTCTTATTAAGTTTGGAAGAATCAAAAGCTATGTTCTGTGAGATCAAATACTGCATTAATGTGTTTAGTGCTGTTTAGTTCGATTTGCCGAAGTACCCTGCGCTACTTAACAATTGCAGCTAATACGATACCTTCTACAATTCAGGATTCAGCTTACTTACTGCATTTACTCATATTTTTATTCTTCTTTCTTTCTTCTTCTTTTTTCCGTCTACTTTCTTTCCTATTTTGTTTTGTCTAATATCTCTTCTGATTACAGGTCCTCGGAAGTTTCCAAGAAAGAAACATCAACCACCATCAACTGGCCCATAGGATTGGCATCAATTTTGAAGAAAGAAGAGAAATAAATGACAACGCATTTCAAATTAGGGCGCTTTTGGTTTCTGGATGTTCTCTGATAACACTTTTAAGTAGTCTATTTGTCGTCATTTTAAGATGTCAAAGTTGTATTGGAATAATAATACATCAGGGTTAATGTGCAAAACAAGACATTTTTGTCCCCCAATTTTGGGTATTCGATCAGTTATGTAAGTTTTAAGATGATGTCCTTTTTCCCGGTTTCTGTTATTTTATTTTAGCAAAGATTTGTTTATGGTTAACACTTGGTTTTTCAAATTTCTATGGGCTTGTTTTATGTTTGGTTAGGAGTCATCCTAAAATCCCCATAGAAATTTCTATGGGCATGTGAGAATATTGGATTTTATGTGTACACTGATAAGAGATTAATCATAAGAAAGCCACAACGGTGATGCATTAACAACATTGTCTTCAAAGAGTACAACAGTAACTCAGCTCTGTTTCAATACTATCTTTTTAAAGCCACAAAAAGCGGAAAAGAGAGAGACTTATCTCATTGTTACCAGGTAATTTTTCGTCAAAAATTAACAGAGTTGGAGAAAGAAATGCTGAAACTTCATATGGTGCGTCAGAGAGGGATGTTGAAGTTCATCATTTGTGTACCATGTTCTCAAAGGGTTACTTCGCAGGAGAGAACATTTGATGATTTGGAACAGCAATCAAAAGTATGTTGTCTAGATCATCAAAAACTTAAAACAAATTGATATATTTTGAAGTACAAAACTCCTTCTACTTGGCACTTTTAGATTGAAATTCCCTTCTTTGATCTGATGATCCCTTATGCTGCTGCTAACCATTCCATCTCTGTATTGAGTGCATTAGGAACATATGCATCCAACTTTTTAAAGATGCAGAAGCAAATCAAACTTGATTCTCCTCATCAGATTGAACCTCGATATCGCTAACATCTGCGGTAGGGCTTCGTTCAGCTCGACCTTCGAAAATCGAAACAGCCCAATCTCCGTCGCCAGTACCAGCAAATAATTCATTGCTCCCCTCATTACATCTCTCAGCAAGCTCCTGTAAACATCCTACTGAATTGGTATTTCGACGCCCTAATAAAACAAGTTCAAGCATATTCCTCCGCGCTTCGTAAACAGGGTTAGGCTCAACCAAACCACCTCTTCTGTATGCTTCTCTCAGGAAAACAGTTTGAGTGCCTCCTTTAGTTGAAATGTAAAAAATGCCGGGGTGCTTAAGAATAAGCTCCCTCACATTCACTTCCATGCTAAAATCTCTTCTGAAATGAGACAGCCTTTCTACCGGAATCATCTTCTCCACCGTCAAGCTCAGAAACTCATGAAGAACACCGACAGCGCGCTTCTCAAAGCGCTCGACATTGCCCACGCGGTTTACGCCCTTCTTCTCGTAAGGCTTCAAATAAGGGAGTCTCTGCCAATTCTTCAGCTTCTCCCTGGAGCCCTTTTCAATCTTAAAACCCGTCGGAAAATTTATCGGGAAAGCGTACTTGGTCTCGAATTCACTCAACCATTTTTCTGCGTACTCTTTCGCCCTCCATTTCTCAACCTCCGCTTCAGATAAACTTTCGTCCTTCGAAACCAATTGTAGAGTATCGGGCGATACTATCGTAAAATCACCTGGATAATTCGGAAGGACAGAGTTTCTAAAATCATCAGGCAAACCCAATTCTTTTCTAATGAGCCACAACGCATGGAGGTTCACACTCCCATCGGTCGAGATCATGAGAAGCTTCTTCAATCTTCGAACAGTTGCTAATTCTGCTTCGCCGACGGCCATAGCTTCCTTCCCAATTAAGTCCTTCATCTTTTGAGTAACCTCACAACAAGCATTCTTTCTAACTGGATGTGTATAAATCTTGAATATGTGAGGATACTTGCTGAGAAAAGCACCTGCCGGTATGTTCAAACCAACTTCATATTTCCATTTCGAAAGGAGTTGAACAGATGCATAGCCCTTCCTCTGATTCGACATCAATTCATGCAAACTCAATACTAAATTCAGCTTCTTTAATTGATCCATAAGTTTGTCGAGCCTGAGATCTCTTGTTCTATTTTCTAATCGAGTTCGCGCGGAATCTACTGGCTTTTTCCATCTCCTCTGTAGATTGTAGTTAAATGGGCCCCATAAAAAGGCCTCTCTTAGTTGGCGCGGAGGACCTGTTTGCAAAATTGCCAACCTAAAGGTTCCCAATGCCATCACCATTTTGTCATTTGCTTTACCATGTATTAACTTCCTTCGGTCCTGCAAATTTGGTAATAAACATTGAAGTGAACTGTTAATTTTATGAGATCTCAAAAGATAACAAGATAAAGTTTGTAACATAATGCCTCACCTGTGAAATCAGAGTTGCGATAGGTTTTTCCTCGAGCACTAATTAAAATCAGAGTTTTGACAAATTATATACGCATCTACTCTTTCTGATTAGTGATAAGTATCTGTTTGACTCCATTTCTACTTCTGCTTTCAGTCATAGCCAACTTCGGTAGATCATTAGCAAGTAGAACACTCTAGAGCCTTCGCTACAGCAAGAACCAAAAATGAGATTCTCGTACTAAATTCAGAAGCTCTGATCTGACACTTATAATTGGTATGCTACTACTTTAAATAATACTATTCTTAAAGTACTACAGTTTACGGCAGGACCAAACATACCCTAAGAAGGAAATCCGTTCAAATGAATTTCTACATTTACCAAAAATAAGTGATTCAAAGAGAAATTAGGAACAAAAAAAAAAAAAGCTCGCAAAACGGATCATTGGGGAATTTCTTCAAACAGGTACCATGCAAAATCCTATACTTAATATCATCATCGATATATGTATCTAAAATGAAAAGAGACGAAGTGATCGCTACCAAGCTCATCAAATCCGATAAACACGTGTGAATCGCTCTTAGCGCGGCACGTGGGGATCGGACGGCACGAGATTGGGCCACGTGGGATCAGTGAACTTGGGGATGTGAAAAGGGTTTCGGTGTATTGCGAGGTTGCAGCTCGAGGAAGAGGCAGCGGAGTTTTTACTGTATATATATAATACGCGCGAGAGGGTACCTTGCTCAAATAAAGAGGGTAAAATGTGCATGTAGTCCCTGAAACATTTCGGTATTGTAACTTGCCCCGTGTATTTTGAACTTGAGCAGTTGGGTAAATGTGTATGGATGGTCCATGTATTATTTTATATTTAACTTGCTTTATCTTCTAGTTTTACACATCTATTATTTTTATAAAGAAATTAATTTTTGTTGTTCAGTGATTACTGTGTTTCGGATCCCGTTGCAATATTGGTATAGTGCAGGGTAAAAATCATAGAAGAGTTGGGTCTGCGACACAGGACTACAGGAGCCACCAACTTACTGAGATATTAAACAGGATAAGAAGCCCAAAAAAAAAGAGAAAAGAAACAGATAATTTTTTTTTGGAAAAAAAATTATTGCATTGTACCCACCACTTCTCTTTAAAATTATAGCAGTAGAAGAGGAATAAACAATGGCTCTGGATTTGAGAATCTCTCTCTCAAATCCCACTTTGATTCTCCCAAATTCTCCTTCTCATAGATGTTCCTCAAGCAGAAGCAACAGTTCACTCCCACCATGTTCTCCTTGTACTTGGTTTCGTGGTAAAAATTTCTCAAATCTTCTGTCTTTTTCTGTTTTATAGTAGATTTAATTCAAACTGGGTACTTAAAACTTCAAATTTGAAACCGTGGGAGTGAATAAAAATTAGTGATGAATTTGTCCCAGCTGTTGTGTTTGGTGGATGCTCTTGTGGTGTTTGATTAATTGCCTCTTAAGAAGGAGAAGGAACTAAATAAGTGTCTATTGGAGTTTGTACTAGGAGATTAGTACTAATAACTTGGTGAAGATGCATGGAACTAACCTAACTTTTGATTTAACTTTCTATTGACTAGTGATCTGAGCGAAATTTCGCTAGTTGTTTAGGATCTTCTTTTAATGGTGCATCTGCTTATGCAGTTACTTGCCAAAACACTTGCCAGAACAAGATTACCATTTTCTCACAAAGATTCCCTCCAAAACTAAGTAAGAGAAGTTCATTCTCTTGGGTGGCGAGAAGCGGTGGTTCGTCGTCGCCCTCCGAAACCAGCACAGATGGTTCAAAATCTCCGACAGAAGAGAAGGTAATTCAGCTGTTGGTTGATGCCCAATTTTTCATCTTCCTTTCACCTCTTCGAAGTGCTAGACCCATCGTTTTGGAGAATTCGAACTAAAACTAGAAATTGGAACTTTATTCGTGTTCAAGAATGAAGCTGTTCGTTGCTATTTTTTGAGTCTAACATTCGATTGAAGGATTAAGAACTTAAAAGTTACTTTCTTATGCTATTAATTCCAGCTGAATAACATCTATTGTATACCCAGGAGTACTTGGTAGTTGGTACCTGAAATGTTTGTTAATTTTCACACAGGTACCTTTTGGGTACACAAGAAAGGATGTGCTATTGATTGGTATTGGAGTTACTGTTACTGGTGTTGGCTTGAAGAGTGGATTGGAGGTGATGCATTTACTTATCCATCTTTGGGTTAATTTCAAATTGAAGTTGGATAAACTTCAGGGACTAAATTTCTAATTAACCCTTTTATTTTTATAATAATTTTTTTTTGCAGAAAGAAACCATGGCTATGATTCAAATTTGATTTTTTTTTTTTCGTTTGTTTGCTTTATCCTTCTCCAGTTCGTAGGAATTGATCCTTTGAAAGCAGGAAATGTTGTTCAGTTAGTTATGGTATTGGGGCTAACAGTTGGTTGGATCTCGACATACATATTCAGAGTCTCGAACAAAGATATGACTTACATCCAGCAGTTAAAAGACTATGAGAATAAAGTGATGGAGGTTAGTTTTGTAGTGCAATTTTTTCAATTAAGTGAAGTTTTTGCTTGAGATCATGATAAACTCTTACAGGTATACTGAAATTGGGGATGACCATGTTGTTCCTAATCCTGAGTTTGGGGATAAAACTAATCATACTATAATGTTATTTATTAGTCCTATTATTTTCAAATATTAGTATTTAGAGATGATCACGCCGATCCTTCGTCCTTTTTGCATCTTTTCCTTCTTTTCCCAAACAAAGAAAAATAACAACCAATAATATGTTGAAACACCCAAACTGCTCCTTAAGTTGATCACTTACGTGATGCTTTTGGAACAGTTTGGAGCAAAAGGTTTTAGCACTTATTTAGCTTCTCTGAAACAGTTTCTTTATTCCGAAAAGCAAAAAGTGGAAAGAATTAGTTGTTTGGCTTTTGAAAACTGCTCCTTGAATCTGTTGAGAAAATCCCAATGAAAATAATGTGTTTATTTGACCAACTGTACTCAAAAAACACTTCTGTCGAAGCTCTAGCTGAGCTAAACAGGTCCTAAGAATGGATGGTTGGTCGTGAAATAACATAAAGAAGTGCTTGACAAAATCAATTTAGTTACATAACCTCTCTTCACGAAACCTTTCCTTTCATGGCTATGTTGGAAAAAGGAATTTAAACAAGAATTAAATCCTTTAAGTGTGATTTTACAAGTTTATATCCGATTTTTTTTTTTGTTGAGAGAAAGATAGCATGCTACCCGCTTCGTTTAGTTTTTTGATAAATTTTGCTGGAAATGTGAAACAACTATGTTTCGAACTTGGAATCTCGGATCAACCACCAAACTCTTTGCCACTTGCGCTAGGGACGGTCGGTAGTTTATATCCGAAATTATTGTGATTCATTTTCTTTTTTCAGAAGCGATTGGAGAGCCTCTCCGAAGCTGAGCTCGAAGCTTTGCTAGAACAAGTGGAGGAGGAAAAGGGGCGCCTCACCAGCGACGAGCAATTCTTGAAGTGAAATCTGTGATCATCAGCATAATAATATACATATAAGACAAAGAGGATTGGTTTAAATTATATCCTACTAGACACAACAAATATTCATGTATTTTGCATCTTATTTACTTGGCAACTCTACCAAAGTTGATGTATGATTTTGCTTTCTACAAGTAATTAGCAGTTGAGAAATCAATCTTACTTGTTCTTATTGTTAATATAATTGGAAAATTAGTATGCAATTACTTGTACTTTTTGAGATTATAAGTAGTTCCATAGTTTATAATTAACCTTCATGATGTTGAGCTGCAAGATCAATCCATTTTATGAGCCAAGTTATCTTAACAGGCTTTTTTGAGCTTGTTTATTTCTCCAAAAGCCCTTTGCTCAGTTGTATTTATGATTTTAATCTTTTTGTTACTGAATGCTTCATGTAGTAAAAAAATTTTTTTATTTCTCCAATATTTATTTTTTTCAAAATCTCTCCTTTATTTCGGAATCAATTTTTTTTTTTTTTAAACTTGTTCTCCGGTGACACAATAGAGAATGAAGGTAAAAAAAGCACTTTCATTCCCAGCTTATCATTATTTAATATATAATTTTATGGGTAAAATGAATTTAACATTTCCTACTTAAGTACACGCGGGCTTGAACCTCTAAGTCAGCTTCTAAAAGAAATATATGCAAACTTTTAAAAGTGCATTACTTTTTTAAATAAATTTTAGTTTATTTAGATTATATAATTATGTGTGTCTAGTTTATCTGTATATCTATGTCTAAATCTATCGCTTTTTTATTTTATTTCATACTTTTAATTTAACATTCTAAATCATAAATATGAAAAGTAATATATTGAATAGATATTAGGATCGAACAGCGTGGTATATAAGATGCACTAGATATAGAAAATAATTTATTCTCTATAATTGTAAATGTATTTGGGGAGTAAAGTAAAATATTTTTCAAGAGTTTAAAAGCTTGAGGATTAAAGTGCAACTTATCTGAATGTTTGGGGCTAGGGCGCATTTATACATTTTCGCCTACAAAAACCCCACCGTTTCGTCCCCAAATCGTCGTATGCTTCTTCACTTCGTACTTTGAGGAGCTTCGTCGACGATCGAGCTCTAGAGAGAGAGAGAGAGAGAGAGATGGATGCTTCATCCGTCGACAAAGCTAGGCTCCAATCGCTTTTAGAGGTAGACATTTTTTTTTTGTTGACAAAGCTAGATTAAGGACCAGGTACGCTCTGTTTGATCGCAGAGAACTACCATTTTCGAAAAAAAATTGACCAATTTTAATTTCATGGGTAGTTTTATTTTTTTCCTTTTTGTTGTCCCCTAATCTTGTTAATTTTTACTTGAGTTGTACAATTATAATAATCAGATTTTTTGCACTCTCTTTTTAGATTATGCTGCAGATTTTTTTAAATTTTTTTTTAACATTTTATTTTTTAAAAGAAAATTAGTTAGATTTGATTTTCTCTGATTTTGCTTCTCTCTGTTACTTCATAAGTTTGTCAAGATTAATATGAGATTGTTACTTGTGAAGATGATGAACCAATAACACAAATTTCAACACTCCTGTTAGAATATATAGTTGTTACTTGTTATATTGCTAATATTGTTAAAAAGGCTACTTGAGTCATTATAAAGGAGAATTTGATCACTTCCACTTGCTTGTGATTAGGCCATTTGCACAAAATATCAACCATTTCTTTTTTCTATTTTTGCAACTTTGGTTCATTTTATTGTTTTCGCCGTGCCAATCGGAATGTTCATGGATTAAACTCTAGGGCATAGATGTGTCACAGGATGGGCCAGGTAACTTAGTCTTAGAAGAGAAAGATTTTAGCTCAAAATTGTGAAAAAGAAAAGAGCGGACGAATCTGCAAAAATCATTAGCGAATGGTGGACTAATTTTGCTACGAATAATGCTTTGCTAAAGAACCATTTTTTACGTGTTCAGAAGCAAGGGAGAAAGGGCATTTCTGGGTATGAAAGGTGTTTGGGGCCAATGTTATCATGATTCATGTAAATCGTTTCATCGTGTAAATCCTCAACGTTCCTCTCACACTGTTTGTAGATTTCTTGCGAAAACACGCATCTTAATGGGGGTTATTGACCAAGCTGACAACCAAAATATATGAGCTATTGTGGGTGGATGAGTGCTTTAGTCCGAAAAATGAAGTGCTCAACTTGTAATCCATGGTTTTGGGGAAAGCCTTGCTATAGCGTTGAATAGTTTTTGCTCATATTGGATCTTAAGAGTTAGGACGACGTCGAGTTTGTGGAAAGTTTAGTGCATAGGCATGTATATTCTCAACCTAAATTAAACATCTGGAATGAGTTATGAAAGTGGAATGTAAGGATCAATTTGACTCAGGTTTGAGTTTTTGTCTCTTCAGAGGCATCATGTTGAGTTTTTCTAGAAGTGCTATTAGAGTAAAATTGTTCAAGAAGTCCTAACAGTATTTCAGTAGAAACTCTCCAAGCGACTTCTCATTGTAGCTACTCCAGAAGCTTCAATTTATCGATTTTTGGGGATTCAAAAGCTTATTTTGGTTTCTTGCCACAACGAAAGCTCCAAATATTTTATTTGTCAAATGCTTGGCTGTTACTTCTTAAAGTAGAGAAGTTATTCGCAAAAGCAGGGTAAATTCAGCCGTTACAAGAAACTAAGAACACTTAGAAAAAGGCTATTGCTCTCGATGCAAAGTAGGTGTCTTGTTTATTATTTCTTTGCCCCTTTCATTCTTGCTAGTGTTCTTATCATATTTCTTTGGAGAACTTCTTAGTACCACTTACCTGGTTAATATTTGTATGTTAAAATAGTAACTTATTAAAATTTTGAATCTTATTATTTCTTTATTTCTTTTTTTTTTAAGTTCATACCGATTAAACTGAATCAATAATTTTTCAGGAGGAGAAAAGGAAGGCAATGGCGAATGAAATGGTCGCAAAGATTACTGATGTCTGCTGGGATAAGTGCATCACCGGGAGCATCGGGAGCAGCTTTAGTCGCAGTGAAGCTTCTTGCCTCTCTAACTGTGCTAAACGCTTTGCCGAAGTGAGCATGTTAACAATTCAGCGATTTAAAAGCACCGAGTGATTCATTCGGATGTATAGACTATAGTATTCAGGGATTTTGCAGGAGTAATCCGCCGTATTTTCAGATTTTGCTATTTTGATCCATTTTTTGAGTTTTTATGAGTTTCGACTGAAACCTTTTTACATGAACTGAAGAAACCCTAGTACTCCTTGTGATGAATGTTTGCAACAGAGATTCAACTTGGGGTCATTTTGGTTCATAAAGAGATATCTGGGTCCGATGAAGAATCGAAATATAAGCCAGTTTCTTTATGGGCAATCATATAGAAAGCTCTTTAACTCATTGTCAAATGTCCAATTTGCAATTGGAGATACCAAAAATTGTTCAAAATCTCAGTGGAGCTAGATATTTGTGGTGGTTTCTAACAAGACACAACATGTTATATCATGATAATTAATCACGAAGATCGTAAAATTATTTTTTGCTTCAATAAATGCTCTCTAATTGGGTCCTGGGGAGAAGCTTCAATAATTACTCATTTGGCTTACTTTTGCGTTCTGCTTCCATTATAAGCATTTTTGCCAATAAAAATGTTTATACATTTGTAACGGTTCGAAAATAAGATTCCAAGTGCAAGCATAAGTTTCAATTAAGAATTTGTGGTTGTACTAAAAAAAGAAGATCTTCTTCAGAAGATTTTAACGTAGCACTTCTGCTATAGTACTTTTGTTAATTACCCTATTCAAAAAGGACTTAGCCAAATACTATTTCACCGTATAGTAATAAGATTAAAAAAGTCTCAATAGACCGACCGTCCCTAGCGCAAGTGGCAAATGGTTTGGTGGTTGGCATCTGAGGTCTCAAGTTCGAATTCTAGTTGATTCATATTTTCAGCTAAGTTTATTTTTAAAAATAATAAACGAAGCGGGTAGCATGCTATCTTTTTCTAAAAAAAAAAAAAAAAAATCTCAATGGTCATGTTTTAAAATTTTAAAATTTTAAATAGTAAAATTAATAATCATATATATATATATATATTGTTATTTGGAGTGATTGATAAATATTCTTATCATCAAACTATATATTTGGAGTTTATGTCTCGCTTCAAACGTGTACAGTTTAAGGTTTGTTTATATTGTATACATAAAAATAAATAATAAAAAAAAGAAAAGAAAAGAAAAGAAAAACAATTACATGTTGAAGTACATTTTGTGCCGTTGCAAAGTGAACAGAGGACATACGTAATATAGCTTCTAACTATCGTCAACAAGCGGTCGAAAGCCAAGCTAGAAGACGCATATCTATTGGCAGCACGAATCTCCAAACAATCCAACGGCTCCCAACCCATCAAATGGCAGAGCTCATTGTACGAACTATGGCGCATGCGGACGCGTGCAATCGACCGTCCAATCACTCATTCTTCGATCCCCACCGCATATTCCGCCTCCGCATGCGGACACCGTCCGTACAAAACTCGCGTCCCCCCGTCAAAACCAGGGCCTCTTTCCCTAAAAACAAATCCGTTGAAGAGAACCCGAACGCTGGTGAGGCTTCTAAAATAGATCGAGGATCCAATTCTCGGATTCTTTTCTAGGGTTTTCCCCGATCTAAATCCGAGCAAAATCGCAAATTTCCAGGGTTTCCTGCTCCTCGAGGTAATCCCCTCTCTTTTCCCCAAATTTTCTGTGTTTTACCTGCCTAATTTATCCACTAATTTGATCTCTGAAGCTATTTTTTTTCCTTCGAATTGCTTCAATCTCTTCGACCCACTTCGAAAATCCGATCTTTTTGCTCAACAACTTCCAATTTTTCTGGATCTCTGCTAAATTCGCCGGTTTCTTCTGGTTTTTAGTTTGCTAGGGTTTGGTTGGTTTCTGTGTGTTTGGTCGAATATATTCCTTAGCTTCTTTCTAGGGTTTCACTGTATGTGTAAATCCTCACTTTTGTGCCTTAGCAACTTTTCTAGGTTTGTTCTTCGTTTCCTTTTATCTCTTATTTTGTAGTTTCAGGGAGAAATTTTCTCTCTATTTTTTTCCTTTTTTTTCCTGATGGATTTAAACTATTTTATATGGTCGCTTTGTTCTTTTCATTTCTACAGTTAATCATAATTTCTTTACTCTTGTTGTTACTGTTTCCTCTTTGTATGTATATATTTTTCACGCTTAGATATTAATTATATGTTCAAATTACATTTTTTTATAGTTGCTGAGAACTATATAGTGATCTTTTTGTTCTACAGGTACTTTGATTTGCTATGGGGAGGCATCCGAAGAACCCGCAAGGTTCAAACCAGGATACTTTGGACGTAAAGCCCTTAAGAACTCTGGCTCCCTTTTTCCCCGCCCATTTGGTGTTCGACAACTTTAACCAATCAAGCAATCCACCACTAGTTTGCATAACCCCCTTTGGGCCCTCTTCGGGCGATTTTGGATCTCCAATTCCTTCTAACTTCTCCCCGCCCGTTCCGTCTTTTGCCGCTACACAACCTCAAGTGACTCCGGTGAAAAGACCAAGAGGACGGCCTCCGAAAATTGCTAGTAATGGATCGAACGGCCCCATCAAAGCCACGCCAATCTCTGCGTTTCACACCCCGCCGAGCTTCGCTGAAATGGACGAGGAGGATGAGTCCATTTTCGTTACGGAGACCTCTTCTAGAGGCCGGAAAATCAAGAGGCCGTCCCGCCTAGGTAGCGGCTCTGCAGAGCGCTCCGATTCGCCAAAAGGCAAGAAAATCAAGCCCCTTAAGCCAGTAAGGAAGGTACCAGAAAATGAGATAGCGTCCCTCAGGGTTTCGTATAATGACCCTAGGGAGTCTATGGAGGCGATCATGATGATTTTTGATGCACTGAGGCGGCGGCTTCTGCAGTTGGACGAGTCGTCGAACCTGAACGGGCGCCAGGATTTAAAGGCCGGGGCAATCATGTTGGCTAACGATCTCAAGGCTAATGCAGGGAAGAGGATTGGCCCAGTACCTGGTGTTGAAGTCGGGGATATTTTCTATTTTAGGATGGAGATGTGCATCATTGGTTTACACGCCCCTAGCATGGCAGGTATTGACTACATGACCGCCAAATTCGATAATCAAGATGATCCCGTGGCAATATGTATTGTTTCCTCCGGCGGTTACGAGAATGAGGAAGACGATGTCGATTTCTTGATTTACACTGGTCAAGGAGGTAGCACCAAGAACGAGGACCAAAAGCTTGAAAGGGGAAATCTTGCTTTGGAAAGAAGCTTGTACCGAAAGAACCAAATTAGGGTCGTGCGGAGCGCGAAAGACCCCAACTGCCAAACCGGGAAAATCTATTACTATGATGGGCTCTACAAGATTCAGAACTCGTGGAAGGAGAAAGCAAAGTCTGGTATCAATGTTTTCAAGTACAAATTGCTAAGAGAGCCAGGGCAACCCGAGGGTCTCGCGGTTTGGAAGATGACTCAAAAATGGAAAGAGAACCCGTCGGGGAGGGGGAGAGTTATACTATCCGATTTATCCTCGGGCACTGAGAATATACCTGTTTGCCTTGTTAACGATGTTGATGATGAGAAAGGGCCCACTCATTTCACATATATCACTAAGGTTAAATATTTAAAACCAATCAGCTTGATGAAACCATTACAAGGTTGCAAGTGCCAAAGCGTGTGTCTCCCTGGTGACATTAATTGCTCGTGTGCGCAACAAAATGAAGGCGACCTTCCCTATAGTTCGCTAGGGTTGCTTGTGAGCCGAAAGCCTCTTATTGCTGAATGTGGTGCTTCTTGTCAATGCTCTTTTAATTGTCGAAATAGAGTGTCCCAAAAGGGAATTAGGCTTCACTTTGAGGTTTTTAAGACGCGGGATCGCGGTTGGGGCCTATGTTCGTGGGACCCGATCCGGGCCGGTACATTTATTTGTGAATATACGGGCGAAGTTATTGATGAGGTTAGAGTGGACATGAACGATGAGGAAGATGATTATATCTTTCAAACAGCATATCCTGGCGAAAAGACTTTAAGATGGAATCGTGGGACCGAGTTATTGGGTGAACCAAGTACGAATGAATCAACGGAAGCCCAGAATCTGTTACCCATTACCATAACTGCAAAAAGTATGGGCAATATCTCACGTTTTATGAACCATAGTTGCTCGCCTAATGTGTTATGGCAGGCGGTATTACATGATCACGGTGATGAAGGGCATGCACATATTATGTTCTTTGCGCTCAAGCACATTCCTCCCATGACCGAATTGACTTACGACTATGGTGTGAGTGGCAATAATGATGAGAGAATAGGTGGTTTTGGCTCCCGCAGAGCTAAGAAGTGCTTATGTGGATCAGCAAATTGTCGCGGTTTTTTCGGTTAATCCTTTCACAGGATTGACGACTATAATTTGTGCATTAACTTATATCTGGTATTTCTTTTACTTCTTTTTTCTGGTAACGTTGTTGCAAATAATGATCTTCTATTCCTTGAACTTTCTATCTGTAGATTATAAGCTGTATAGTTCCTAAAGCTATTGCTATCGGTCCTGTTAGAAGTTTTCTAGAAATGTAGTTCTATTTATTGCTTGGCGTAAGACAGATAGTGGATTTGCTTTTGTCTTTTGTTGAATCATTTTCACGGCTCGATAGATAATACAATCACGTAGCACTGTTCTTGTTTCCTTCTGTTTTTCATAGCAACTTTCAACCCATTTCTATTGCTGGTGGCATTTGGTTTCTTGTTAATCAAGCAGTACTCGGCATTTGTTTTTTTTTTAATGTTCTAGTTATTTCTAAGCGATACCAGTATCAAGCAATGTTAAATTTTTTCGAGTTAGTGACCTCTTTTGGTTAGTCTGATTCAATGTTAGCCTGCCTGATTCAATTAATTTCGCAGAAAGAATTCAATTCTGCGATATCGTGTTACATAACCATTCACTTTTGCTGTTCAATCTCTTGACATCCTTGAAGCTTAAACCGGGCCTACTGTACTTTGATACTCCAAAATGAAAAATAATCATTCATGCTTTAGGTTAGTCTGAACTGTTTATGGTAAAACGTCTCGTAAAGTAAGCTTCTCTGATTTAGAAAGCTTGTGCAAGCATATGAGCACTTGGAATAGTTACTCGGAAGTAATATCTTATCTGTTTAATTTTGGACCCATTTGAGGACTTGGTAAAAACATGTATAAACATGAGGATATTCCCCAAAGCACGTATAAACAAGAGGATATTCTCCAATATTCATATATTTGGAGAAATCTCTTCTATCACCTTGTTTTATGCCAGAGCCTTCTTTTAGATACAAACATCGGCATTTGTAATTGAATTGTGTGTGCATATGCTATAGCTAATCTTGAATACCATATTTCCCCCCGGATTTCATCTTCTTTTTTTTTTTCTGTGCTAGTGGTAATTATATATACTTGTCATCTGCCTCTTCGAAAAACAACATATTTATTCTATGACAGCTAAGAAAATTAAAATGATTATTTTTGTGCATAGGATATCAAGCACTTTATGTTTCTCGCTTTTTTGAGTGCTAATAACGACAAGAGATGCATACTTGACACTTTAATTATAATTGTCTACTAATTTTGGATTTTTTTTTTTTCCCGCCAGATTACTTTGCCTTCCTGAAACGACGAGGTTGTGATTTGTATGGCGACAAGAACAGTGAGATGGCGCATAATCATTTGCAACACTGGATATCAAGTTATTGGTAGATTGCACTAGTTGTACTCGAGCTTTCAAGTATTACAATTGGGTCCCAAAATTTTGTTTTCTTTATCAGTCTTAGTCCTTCAAATATCTTTGTTAAAATGGGTGGTAGTATCTCCATAAACGCCATGTAACTCCATCTAAGTGGTAATTATGTGGCAGTTCACTGGAAATTTCTATCCATTATAACAAGCAAATTAATAAAAGTACTAAGATTGCAAAAGAACTCAAAGATAAGGGATGCAAATGCAAAACTTGAGATGTTGAGAGCCAAACTAAAATTTCGCTAATAGATCCTAACTTGTAGGAGTGTAGAATGTCCGAACCATGCAGGTGTTCCTTAAATTATATGGTGACTTGTAGTTAAATTGGTGAAAACCATTAGGGCTTTTCGACAAATTTGGGGCATGTTGTGCTTTAGATTTCATGTAATTCTTGTTGTAGCTTTTGATTTGTGCTTTTTTCGGTTCCATGTAGGTGATCCAAACTTTTCATAGTTTAGCAAAATTTGTGGCTTGTGTATCATGTATGGATTTCTCTTTTCCGATCTAAATATGTAAAACTTTATATGGTAGTAGTGTATTTTTAGTTTCATTTTCTCTTTCTTTCCCTCTTTTCACAAGTAAAATGTTTCTATATTTTTTTTTTCTTTTATTGCAGGAAAAGAATAGTTGCCTTTCACCAAGCAGATGAGAATTTATTGCAGGTTTAATTCCATTAAAATTTTATTAAACCTGCAGGTTTAGTTTCTCCATTAGTGTTGATTGGAGATCAAGTCATTATTATTTTGGTAAGAGTAAATTGCTTTGTCCCCTTCTATTTGCTTGCTTGTAAATGGCATTTTAAAAGACTAGTTGCTGTAAAATATATCTTTTCTTTTTTTTTAATTATGTATGTCTAATATATCACTAGCACCATTTGCTTACTAAATGGTCCAACGTATATGGTGCAATTAATTGCGCATGTAAAATATATATGCAATTAATTGCGCATGTAAAATCCTTCAAACTATCTGTATCAAGAGTTTCCAAGGAAATAGTGAACTCATGTAATCCACTTACTACGCTCCATTTGGATTGTTTGTGAAATAGTTTTATAGTATGAAAAAATTTATAGAATTGGTCTTTCCCAAATAGTTAATTATAATATTCAAAAGTATTTGATTCTATTCTCACAAGTTGAGCTTTGCAACTTTTCTAGATCATTATCCAGAGCTTGAAGCTGTTCTTTCCTTTACCCCAAAATTTATCCCAAATAAAATATCCAAAAAGTGCATCCAAAGTGAAAAAAAGAAAAATTCCCTAATACTTAAAAATTAGGGATAATTGCCTATATATCCCTCAAAATTTTGAAAATATTACATCTACCCCTATTTTTTTTTCTTTCCAATATACCCCTCATATGTTTCTCCGTTATTTAAAAATATCCTTACAGTTATCGCCCGTTAAGTTAACTTGGATTAAACATGAGTTAAATATCTACCGGAGTTTAAAAAAATAAAAATACCTCTTTTGCCCTTCACTTAAGGGCAAATAAGAAATGTTGGTAATGGTGGGAAGGTATATTTGAAAAGACCAATAATCAAAATATTTTTTGTGCCCCTAACTTAAGGACAAATAAGAAAAATCAGTGATAGTAGAAGGGTATATTTGAAAGAGCAAAATAGTAATTTCACAGAGATAACAGTTATTGCTAACAGTTCACTAACAGAATTTAATTTTAGTAGGAGTATATTTGAAATATGTTGGAAAGTAAAAATAATATTTTTAATATTAGTCTTCTAAGAGCTGTAAATCAGAAAGTCCGAAACTTTTCAAGGGTATATAAGTAATGGCCCCAAAATAAAAATTAAGATTCTAGTGCAATACCATGATTTTAAGATGGTTCAAATTAGTTTAATGATATCCAAGACATCCGAAAACGAGATTATTATTCCCAGTGCTTCTTCAAAAAAAAAAAAAATGTGATAAATAAAAAAAAGGTAAAAAAGAGGGGGCAAAAAAAGTAAAAAAAAAAGGGAAAATGCCATTAGCATTTAGCAGCCTACAAAGGGCAGCAGTAAATCCCCGCGTTCCGTGCTCAATCAATCCGAAGACTAATACTATGGGTACGTCATAATGTACCCGAACTCAAGTCATTGCTTCGGTGGAATCCGACGTGGACCAAGTATACAACACCGATCCACTGATTATCTGCCACGTACGCAATATTCACGCAATATTACTCATCCGCTGCATTATCGGGTACATTCTATCTACGCATAGCAATATTGCATTTTCCTTATATTTTAATCATTATAGAATTAATAAATTAATAAATTACGACGGTGGTCAAAGACAAAGGCCAAGGACTCTTTCCTTGTGTGTCGAAGCGTCGCCTCCTCTGCGGCTCCGCCCCGCTGAGATCGGAGCACTGTTTTCGCCCCGGAAACCCTAGATTTCCTCTTTGGGGAGAGAGAGAGAGAGGGGGGCTAGGGTTTGCTTGCTTCGGCTAGGGTTTGTTTGCTTCGTCTCCATCCCCGATTGGATTGGATTGGTGTTTGGAGATGGAGATCCTCAACAAGCTTAAGAACTTCGATGCGTACCCGAAGATCAACGAGGACTTCTACAGCCGCACGCTCTCCGGGGGCATCGTCACTATCGTCTCCGCTCTCGTCATGCTCTTCCTCTTCATCTCCGAGACGAGTGAGATGCTTCCTCGCCTCTTCTGATCTTGCTATGTTGCGTGTTTGCTGCTTTGGATGGTTCATTGGACGCTTTGTAGTAGAGTTTCTCGGAGGTTTTGAGGCCATTGGGCTGTGGGTTGTCTTAAAAATTGGATTTTTGTTGATTTACTGTTTCCTCTTCATCACCGAGACGAGTGAGACGCTTTTTGGCTTGGGATTTAACTTTTTTCCTCCTTTTTTTTTTAATCTCATTATGTAGTGTATTGCTCCTCCGTATGGTTGATTGGGCTGTGTATGGTAGGATCTTTAGAAGATTTTGGTTTTAGCGCTTTGTGGGTTCTATTAAAAATTGGATTTTTGAATTGTTTTTGTTGATTTATCAACTTATTCTTATAATCGGATTTAGTGGTTGTGTAGAAGGCATTTGGTGTGCTTGTGTTTGTTTTGCAATTAGGGAAAATAGTTTTGCAAGAGCGGCATTATATAATATAATCCCAGATAGTGAAGTACTGTGATCATATCTAATGGTTGATGAATATGATATTAAGCTTGATCTGAAATTTTTGGGATTTCTCTTTGTGTCTCTTAAATAAATATTAGGCCATACTTAGAAACTGGTGAGTCTTGCATACCTACATATCAATGCATACTTGTGTTCTTGTCGTATTCCTCTGTATGTATCCTACATGCTTGTACAGTGTGAATCTAATCATTTTTCAATTACATCCTTTTTTTCCAGGGCTATTTTTTTACTCAGCAACTGAGACTAAGTTGGTGGTTGACACATCACGAGGCGAAAGACTACGTGTCAATGTTAGTACTTCACTTTCTTTTGATCAGTTAAAATTGAAATTGCTGGCTTGGCTTTAGGGCTGATTAATTATTGAAGTACATTTAGATTGTCTTTACTTTTCTATCTCCGTTTCAAACTCTTAAGAATGTGTAGAAGTTCTTGATATTATGCTTTTCACCTGTCAATTTTAACAAAGAATTATAACTACTATTATGATGAGTAGATGATACTAATAGGTTTGTTATAGTTTTCACTTGCTTTGTGAATGCTACATTTAGGTTGAAATTGCAACTATTCTATATATATTTACCGGAGATACACTTTTTATATCAGAGATATTCGTATAAAGGCTTATGATAAAAAAAATTCAGCACATATCAAATGTTCATTCTTTTTGCCACCAGTATTGATGACTTTTTTCCCCCACAGTTTGATATTACTTTTCCAGCTATTGCTTGCTCACTTTTAAGTGTTGATACAATGGATATTAGCGGGGAGCAACACTGGGACATAGTATGTTCACTCCCTTCTCTTTTGTTGTCTTTAATTGATTATATAGTGCTGTACATTTATATAGCCGCAACTTCAAAGAATATACTACATGTATTATATCTGTCCGCTTGTAGAGGCATGACATTCTAAAGAAAAGGTTGGACCATCTTGGGAATGTTATTGGGTCAAGACAAGGTGGTGTTGGTGCCCCAAAGGTTAGTAACTTTGTACTTATGATTAGCATGTAATCTATACTTGAGAATTCTTTTTTTTTTTCCCCTGTTTTTGGCCACTATACAGGTTATATGAATGTAGGCATCAATGTTTGAATTGGCCTTTTTGTATAGCTTCTCAAAAGTTTTGCTGTCCTTGAAACGCCTAGGCACCTCATAGGAGCTTACGTTAATTGCCTAATGACTTGGCCAATAAAAACCTGCAGAGTGCAAGAAAAAAAAAAATTATAAGCAAAATTTCAGCTACTATTTCTAATTTCTTGGTAGCTAGGAATTAAGAGGTTGAAATTCCTTGTTTAAATCATAACTTCTTACCCCTTTTTTTTCTTCTTATGTAGATTGAGAGGCCTCTACAGAGACATGGGGGGAGGCTTGAGCATAACGAGACGTACTGTGGTTCCTGCTATGGTGCTGAAGCGGTATGGAGATATGGTTGCAGTTGTTTTTTTTTTAAATATTAATGCTGGCTCTTTAGGTGCTTAATTGTTTCTTTTTGGCTTAAATATATGATACCCTCCTATTAATATTGCCCCCTTGAAATATTAAAACTTGTTTTTAGTTTTTACCTCACTGGCATATTATCAAAGTGATTTATATTGGTGAAGCAACAATGCTGGAACGAGGCAAAAGTATGAAAATATACAGTTTGAGGAGTTGCTGTGTCAAATAGGAAAGTATGATATCAAGTTATTCACAGGGTTTTTCCTGTTTTTAGTCTTTTTTTTGTTTTAATAGTTTCTTTTGTGCTTGGCTGTTGGCTGTTTGGTTTTCTGTAAACTCAAAAATAATTGTTTTTCTAAATGCAGTCAGATGATCAATGCTGTAATTCATGTGAAGAAGTTCGTGAAGCATATAGAAATAAAGGATGGGGTTTGTCAAATCCAGAATTAATCGACCAGGTATAACTATCAATATTGGACAATTTAAGCTTTTGAGTTTGTCCCATAGTAGTGTATAATTGTTTCTTTGGAAGCCTTTTATTGCTCTATATATTTTTTAGGCTAATTGCAGATAACCCTCTGAATATATTCTGTTATGCACTTACTATTGTACTTACAAAAACCCTACTCAATCTCAGTCTCATGCTGTTGTCATTTAACCGCCCCCTTTTATAATTTGTTCGTCCATAAAACATTAGAAAATCTCCCTTTTGTTTGATCTTGTGGTCTGTTTTTTATGTTAGTGCACGAGGGAGGGCTTCATTGAAAAGATCAAAGAGGAACAAGGGGAAGGATGCAATATCCATGGGTTCTTGGATGTTAGTAAAGTAGCTGGAAATTTCCATTTTGCCGCTGGAAAAAGCTTCCATCAATCAAATGTCCATGTGCATGATTTGTTGGCCTTTCAAGCAGAAAATTACAATGTGAGTTGCATTCATGAACTCATTTGATTTGTTGGATAAATTGAAGATATAATAAAATGACTCTTTTATTTGAAAAATACCAGATTACTCACAAAATAAACAAGCTGTCCTTCGGAAAGGAGTTCCCAGGTGCTGTAAATCCACTTGATGGGTAAGTTGGAATCTACAATTCCTTTTTTGTTTCTTTTATTCATAATTCTAATCAGTTCAATGAACATATCAGTGCGCATTGGACACAGCAAGCATCATCTGGGGCATATCAGTACTTTATCAAAGTGAGTAATTGTTGGCCTTATTGTTATGCTAGTCCTTTTATTCTGTGTAGATTCCATCGGCGGTCATCAATATTTTAGCACAGCTACAGATTGATTCTCAACCTTTGCATTTGTTGTACATTTTCATCAGTACATTGAAAAAGGATGAAATGTTCATAATTGCCATGTAGAAAAATGGCAGCCACGTGAGCATATACATGGCAATTATGAGGATGTTTTCAATCCATTTTCGGGGATGAATATATGTTTTACCCTAAATCGCATGGTTGTGAAAAAATAAAACAAAAAAAGAAAAAAAAAACGACGATTTTTATGAACCAAATAGTAACAATTGAAAGGGTTAAATCTTGTGAAAGGCTGGGGGGGACTGGTAGGCTGTTTATGCTTTGATATTACATGCGAGTGCATCTTGAAGGATCTTCTTTACTTTCTCAGGTTGTCCCCACAATTTATACTGACATAAGGGGGCACAAAATCGACTCCAACCAGGTAAAGTTAGTCTCTCTCTCTCTCTCTCTCTCTCTCTCTCTCTCTCTCTCTCTCTCTCTCTCTCTCTCTCTCTCTCTCTCTCTCTCGCTCTTTTTTGGTGCCTGTTATATATTTTACCTTTTGTACACATTATGACGCCTCATTTTCCTTTCTCTTTCCTTTTCTTTTCTTTTTTTTCAACCCACAGTTTTCAGTGACAGAGCACTTCAGAGATGGAAATGTTTATCCTAAGCCCCTTCCTGGCGTATTCTTCTTTTATGACTTCTCACCAATTAAGGTGAATAAAAATATCCTTAATGTTAATACCGCTCTTCAAATATTTTTCAATTGGCATACTGTCCTAAATTGCCGAAGAAGGTATTTTGACTAATTGGAGAATCACCCATATCAAATCTTCAAAATTACTCTTATAAATCAGCTCCTCTAATGAATGCCTATATATTTGTTAGAGGTGGAATGAGTTTCGTGATATTTTATTGACTTGATTGCACAGCTAGTTTGGTTTATCTGTTCTCAATATGATATTAATTTTAGGTCCCATCTAGTTAATTCTGTTATAGTGTTATGTGATGTGTCTGGTGGAGACTAGTAGTGAAGAATCCTTAGATATGAGTAGAAAATTATTTTATATTTAACATCTATAATGCAAAAAATTTATCATTAGTTTTTTTTCCCCTTTTTTTTTGTTTTTTGTGTGTGTGGGTGTGGGTGTGTGTGTGTGTGTGGGGGGGGGGGGGGGGGGGGGGGGGGGGGGGGGGGGGGGGGGGGGGGGGATTGGTGCTGTTATACTTGCAGCTAATTAGTCTCTGTGCGTGAATAATTCCAATACACTGATCCCAACCTCATTTATTTGTGTTTCTATTTTTTTAAATATCTAGATAAAGGTTTTCTGGAACCTATGTTGCAGGTGATCTTCACAGAAGAAAACCGATCCTTGCTTCACTATCTGACTAACTTGTGTGCCATTGTTGGAGGTTCGACCTAATTTATGGATTAGTACAGTTTTACCGAATACTTACGATTGCTCACAAAAGTTTTTAACCCAAATTTTTGATTACTTATGAACAATATCCAGGTGTCTTCACAGTTTCTGGAATTATCGATGCGTTTATATACCATGGACAACGTGCGATCAAGAAGAAGATGGAGATCGGAAAGTATACATGATCGAACCGCTTTAAGATCCGAAAATGTCTGAGTGTTTCAGATTTTAGGGCTTCTTATCGGAAGAAATGATCAACAGAGAAGAGGATGCTGCTGCTGAAGCTGTAAATGGACAATATTCTGGTGGCCAAACATTACTTTGTAACTTTAGAGTGCTAGTTTCTTTTAATCGATACAATTTTGTGTTCATAAGTGGTATTTATTTTTTAATTGGAGATACAAAATTATATCTAAACACTGTTTTGAGGGGATCAAAATTCTTCTTTCTTTTTAACTACCTGAATGTTTTCTTTTAATGAAAACCCTTGATTTATATCGACATATTGAATTGATCATTTGGTGCTTATTCTAGTAATGCGATGAAGTGATCGGCTGTGATTATTAAAGAAGCAAACCCTACCTATATGAAATTTCATTCATAATAATATTATCCTTCATTTGAACAAAGTACGTCGAGAAACTATTAAATTCAAAAGAAAAAAAGAAAAAGAAAATCAGAATAATTAAATGCCAATGAGAAGAGAAATACACTTATTTTAATTTTGCAATATAGGACATCATTTTTCTTCTGCTTTTACAGTTTTGAGTAAGGTTTTCTTAACCCCCCCGCACCCAAAAATTTTAAAAAAAAAAAAAATCCAAAATCGAGACCCTAAGTTGCAAATTAGAAAAAGAGGAGGACCTTTTGTGCAAAATGGTCACGCATAACAAGCCCGGCCTGTGACGTGATGACACGTGGCTGCCTGGTGGGCCCAAATCTAGCCGTGGTTCCGCCCCAAAATTCGTGCTCATTTTTGTTTCTGAGAGAGAGAGAGAGGTTACGAGGGGATCTCAGAATTTTCTTTTATTATTATTTTAATCTGATATATACTCATGATCCATTCCAACAGAATCCAAGTGGACGCTTTGGGTAATCATATCCTCTTCTCTCCTTTTTTTTCCTAAATTTATTTCTAATAAAAATGATGTTGTGATCTTTTATTTTTATTTTTTTTGTGTAAAATGATGATGAAGAGGATGACGGTTAATTATATCTTTCCTTCATTCTCTTTTCTCTATTTTTCTTGGCTTTGAAACACTTTTTCCTAATTTTTGGTATATGAATCTTCTTATTTTAATCGATATTATATATTTCTTATTAGTTTGAGGATTAATATTCGATTCAAAAAAGCCGCAATATGATACATTTAATTTCTTCTCTCAGGAGTATCATCTTTTCCAATGCACGATTCTGAGGTACAGATTTAAAATCCGTAAAGTTTTTTTTTAAATTTTTGTACAAATTTATAACCCATATGTAATGTTTTATTTCAACATTTAGTTAACTAATGTCGATAATATATCAGGTAATTAGTTCTAAGTCCCTTCATTTTGTGAGGATGTAGGTTGCAATGACGAGCTAAATCCGAATAATAAAAACTATGCTTATATCGGAATATTGTTTGTGTTTTATATTTATGTTGCGAAAGTAAGTTTGTGTTTTACATTTGGTTCATCTAGTTTGATCCTAAAAATGTTTGTTCCAATAGTGAAATAGTGGTTCTTAACAATAGTTCACTTCCTCATGAATTATTTTTCTACAGCTATTCAATATGAACTTCATATTACTTGAAGCAAACCTTATTTTCGTTATTTTCGCACAAAGAAGTGAATAGTGTGTATATTATATAAAATTAGTCTCATTATTCCTTTTCTTTTTCAATATCTCAGGTTATGTAATGTAGATTGGACAGCTTAGTAGACGACAATGGCGATCGGTTCGAAGGAAATGGTGGGATATATAAAGAAAATTCCGGCTCATACGCGAAGGGCTAGTCGCAGATGTGTTCGCGATCATCCTTTCGTTCTTTGTGTTGTGTGTTTTCTCCTCATAATATACAGATATTTTCCTTCGATTTTCGCTCTTTTATTGGCCTCGTTTCCTACAATTCTATGCACCGCCGTTCTTCTCGGACTCCTCTTAAGCTATGGTGAACCAAATATACCTGAAACTAAAGAGGAGGATAAAAGGCTTGTAAATGGTGAAGTAAAGGATGCTTCTTCTCTTGTGAGAAAGCATCATGAAGGAGCTGTAGTTGCGAGCAGTAGCGAGAAACAATCGGTTAGAGAGAAAGATGATCATGGTTTTTCTCAAAAGAACGAAGATATACCAAGTGAGGAGGATCAAAAGAAAAGTGGAAAGCCTAAGGTAGAGATTGATCATGTTGATCGTCGCGAAGCTGCTTCTGATTGTGAGTCCGATCAGTCGGAGATTTCCTCATCCGACGCATCTGAGATCATCCCGATGCTTGACGAGCTCCACCCCCTGTTGGATTCTGAGGCCCCTCAGCCGTCAGCGGCATCGAAGGACGGCTCCGATGCGGCGTCAACACGATCGTCTCATGATCCTGAATCGGAAGACGGTAATAGTATCGAGGAAGAAACTGAAAATCAAGAAGATGATGAGGAGGAAGACGAAGACGAAGAAGAAGAGGAAGAGGAAGGAGCACAGGAAGAGAAGGATGCTGATGCTAAAGTCGTGGAATGGACCGCGGATGATCAAAAGAATCTCATGAGCGTCGGGTCGTCTGAGATCGAGAGGAATCAGAGATTGGAAAACTTAATTGCCAGGAGGAGGGCAAGGAAGTTCGTAAGATCGGAAATGGAAAAGAATTTGATTGATTTGGATGGTAATGAATCTTTGCCTACCATAGAGGAATTATCAAAATTTCAAGTCCAAATTCCTCAGGTTTTCGCTCCGAGAAGAAACCCTTTTGATCTTCCTTTCGATTCAGATGACACAATTCCGGGCTCGGCTCCTTCGGTCCTCTTACCAACCAGAAATCCTTTTGATCTTCCTTATGAACAAGCAGATGAGAGTAATAACCCTGCAGGGAAAGATGATGATAATAATAATAACAACAACAATAGCAATAACAATTCTACCAATCAGGGTTTTGTTCCACTTCCGCCGAGGGATTTGTTGTATAGAAGGCACGAGAGCTTCACAATAGGCGAGTCATTTCTCGGGGATTTGAAACAAGACTTAAGGCCTACGAGATTCAGGCCTTATTTCGTTCCTGAGAAAGAGAACACCGAGGAGACGAATTTCGCTGATTTAGAGAGAGAACTCGGCGAGAAGAACGAATCCAAGCTGAGTGAAGGTCAGGAGTACTCCGACACGGTTTCTTCGGGAAATGATCAAGAATGCGATAAGGAGATTGTAGAGGATGAAGTGAATAGTCAACAGAGTGAACTCGCTACGAGCCACGACAATGAAGCTCCTAAAGTGGAGAGCGAATCGTCAGATGATGGCGAGTCAATGCACGACGAACAGATAAAGGCTGAGATCAAGTCAACAGGAAGTGGCGGAGATAATTCGAAAGCTATGGAGGAGGAAATAATTGAAGAATCGGCTTCAAATTCGTCAATTTCGGATGACGAGAAGGTGATAGTGACTGAAGATAATAATCTCAAACAACCAGGTAATAATCTTTAAAAAGTAATGGTTGAATAGTTAACCATTTACGGTGGATTATGATAATCGGTGCTTATCGATTCTTACTCGATATTTCAGGCAATGAAGCGGGGCATGCCGATGAGAGTCAAGTCGCAGACCCTGTTTATGATTCTAGCCCGTCAGCAAGGTCGCTGTCAAATGCTTCAGCACTTGAAGAAGCTTTGCTGTATGCAGGTGACGAGTGATTTAGATAATTCGGCAGGTTTTAAAATTTAAAATTCAGTAAAAAAAAAATCAGTAAATTCAAAAAAAATTTGGGAGTTGTTAGGTTAGTTTTATGTATACATAGAACTAAAGTATATAAAAATAAAAAAAATTCATGTAATTATCTTATCTTTGTTATTTCAGAGTTACGGAGTTTCGAAAAATAGTAATTTATTTTCTCGTTTTTCCTTTCCTTCTTGTCCCAGTGTTGAATAAACAGAAGAAATGTCAAACCAACGAAAAGCACGTGAATTATTGTTAATATTTCGACAGTAGGATCGTAATGTGAAAATGCCATTAATTACCATTTTCCTCCATAGGAATGGCCTTTTGGCTTGATCAGCTTTTGCAGAAGTGCTCTTGAGTAAAACTGTTTGAAAATATACTAGAAGTGCTAGTAGACTATATCCTCTCCTTCAGCTTTTTGTTGCAGCAAATGGCAAAAGTTTTAATCTAGAATTACTATTTATGTCGCTTTTCAGAATAGAGAAGTTATTTCAAAAGTTAGGCCGAACAAGCAATTACCCTTGTTTTACAGATAAAGGTGGCTCCAGTCATTCACCTCCGCAAGTGGATTCATCTACAAAAGGAGTGATTTGGGTCGCGCCGAGTTTGGCTTGCGTGGAGGAGAACGAGTCGAGATCGAGGGAGGTATCTCAAATCAGAGAGCTCGATGTTCTTGGCACTGACTTGAAGGACATTCGCGAAGATTTCAGCCATCCGATCGTGCCCGTCTTGCCGCCCCGCGCAGCTAGTCGGACGTCGCGTCTTTCGAGCTTGTCTTCTTTGGAGACCGAGTCAAGTGATGGTAGTTCAAACTAAGATGCTTCAACTGTGGTTAGATTACTTGTGTTTATTTGGACATTCTTTTTTCTTTATTTTGATGTTTCCTACTAAAAAGAAACATTTTCAAATTTCATCAATGTGCTTCTGCTTACAGCGGAAATGTCAATTGCTTTTGATCAACTTTCTATTATATATTTGTCAACAAACAAAGTTAAAAAGAATTGTGTCTTTCACCTCGATGACATTAAACTATCATATCTTTATCTGAACTCTTTGGAGATAAACCATGTTTCTGATAAAATCTTAGAGAGAGTAAATTACATCTTCTAACAAACAAGAGAAAACAATAATAATAATAATAATAATAATAATAAAAGCGAATGGAAGAAACATGAATTCCACTAATCACAGAAACCAAAAACTCGAAAGAAACCTAGTTCACTAGAATGCAACGGCAAGGATTTTAAGCTTTGAGCACAAATTGTTCCCTTTCGCTTGTCGAATCCAAGCTGCGCACTTAAGCATACTGGAACTGTAAGACCCACCCATCTCTTCTCCTCCATGCTGCCTGCATCGATATCACTCACCGGATTACAGTTGTATCGAGGGATTACGTCAAAGCACTGCAGTGTTGACCAGCTTCACAGCGCTGTCGAGGGTTCTTTTCCGTCAAACTGCACGATGATCCAGCCAAGCTGTTTGCTTTGCAGGTTTCACAATTTGACGGCTACATTGAAATGAGGTAACAGGAGGATCAAAGGTTGGCAAAAGGAGGTTTGATTTGATTCGCAGAGATTACAATCACAAGACACGTGATCTCGATGATTACTAGTCAACCGCGACAGCAGAAGATATATACCCTGATTGATGAGAGGCACTCCACTATTGCAACTTAGAGACAGAGAGAGAACCCAACAGCTTAAATGATAGGAAAATGCTACCTATCTGTACACCTATATATAGGTATCAATCTTACAACCCATACATCCTAGAGTTTCACAAAATCTCTTAATTTTTTAGTTAAAAAGAGTTGATAAAACAAGTGAAAAATAAGAATCATTGGATGAATAGAATGTAAGATGAACGCATAATCTAGAAGTGTACAGATAGCATGCTCTGAATGATATTCACTTGCAATAAAAGCTACAGAATACTCTGAATGCAATGAAAGCTACAGAATACTCTGAATGCAATAAAAGCTACAGAATACTCTGAATGCTGAAACAAAATAAGCCATGCAACAGTAAACTATTTAACAGGAAAAACAAAATAACTCCTCCATATGTGAAATTGAAGTATCAGGGGTAACATCGTTAATCTCCCGCATATTATTCAACAACAATTCACAGTAAATTACTAGCCCTAATTAATCCGTCGAATGCTTAAAGCAAGCATATAACATCTAATATTTCACTGTTACAAACAAGGAACAAAAGCAATGGCTACATTAGCGAAGTACTCTTAATCACCTGAAGCCGAAATAAATCTAAATATAAGTTCACGTAAAGGCTAAATTGAAGGAAATCCCCAATAAACATCGCAGTTTCCGTTAATTCCGACTAAAATATTGAATCCTGCATACTCCAAGATATCATCACCTTCCCTCCGTCCCCTCCGTCATGAGTGCCAATAGGATAAGATGTTGTTTCTAAAATTTCAGCAGGGTAATGTGAACATACACAATATTTATAAGGGGTCTCCTGCAATTTAGCCCTTTGATAAAAGATCTCAAGGATTTTCGAGCATTTGACAAGCCTGAGGCATGTTCTTCCATGGAAAGGCCTCGAGGCCAAGCCCATTACTGAATATGGAAGTTGAATCGATAGAAACAGGCCTGTTGCAAAAGTCTTCAGCTAAAAGTGCCGTTATTACCTCGTTGACATCATAATCTTCTTTTGCAATTTCACGACTTCCATGAAAATAGTTAGAATCAAGCAATCCGTCTGGCCTTACGAAATCCGGGCGAGATAGGGTTTCTTGTTCGCTTGACTGCAGGCCTGGAATTTGCTCACCAGAAGCAAAGATAATATTCGATCCTGTGGAAGTTTTAGTAATGTGAATTTCAAGTTACGCATCTAAAATAAAGAGCTTCAGGAGAAACGCTTGCGAGGTAGAGCTGTCTGAAGGACTAATTGCTTTACATTGAAAAACCCTGTCAAATAGCCTTGTGCTGCAGCTAGCAGCAGAAGATACAAAGTAGAACTTCCCGCTTTTGGAGAAGCCAGAAACTTTCTCGCCTAGCTATAGCTTCTACACAACTCTTTGAAAAAAAAACACACTAATCGGAACAGCTTCCCACGACAACAAAAGCAGAAACTTCAAGTTAAGAGTTTATGCTTTTTGGGATCCAAACGTTCGTTTCAGCTTCTTACCACAACAAAAGGTCCAAAATTTCTATTTGACTGATGCCCCGCTTCTTGGAACAGAGAAGCTTCAACATAAGCCAGGGCCAGACAGGCAAAGCGAGATTATTATATAAAGCAGTACAGATGCTTACCAAAAGGCGAGTTGGGGGGTGGAAGCTCATCAAGCAGGCTGCTGCGAACAGGAGGCGTGCACTCATTGAAAACAGAAGCAGGAAAATTACTCCATGGAGAAGCCATTTCATTATAACCTACCAAGTGTTGCTTGTAGACATTAATCTCAGCAGCTTCTGCCAAGTCATTGTCTGTCAAATCTGAAGAACCAGAACTATTTGGGCAGGGCTGATTTTCCAAGCTGTTTACAGTTGGTGACATGTTAATAAGGGATTCTAAAAGACCGTTATTTTGCATAGGGCCAAAAGTGTCATTTTGCACCGATTGAATTGTAGCAGGAGATTGCAGATAAGTATCAACTGCTTTATCTAACCAAGGATTATCCGTGGTAAAATCAGTCTCAGAATATTGGAGTGAAGGGAGCTCCAACTTCACGGCCCTTTGAAGGGGCTTAGAAGCAGAGGAGAAGCCATTCAAAAGGGAATGGCCATCACCAAAAGCACTCACTAGAGGCGCTTCTGGGTTCTTACTGCCAGGGTCAGGATCATAAGAATAACTGGAGAGTTGCTCAACAACAGGAAGCCCGGTGGGAAGAGAGACCGTTTCATTAAGCTGCCTTGCGTGGTTCATTGAATTCGTGAAGCAACGACTTTGTACCCCCAAACTCTGAATACGCATGCTAGAGAGAGAAAAATTAGAGTTTGGTGGCGGTAGGTAGGATAAGGCTCCTGGGTTGGCATTTAAATTCTCGAAGACGATATGAGGCAACTCGACATTGTTTCCGTGGTAAATATTGTTTGGCCTTTCAGGGAAACTGCTGCTAAAGCTGCAAGCGATGTGGGATTGCTGATTTTCGTTTTGTACTTGAACAGTGATATTTTCTGGGTAAATGGGTAACCCCATTCGCAGGCGCTTCTTTATCCGGGTGTTCCAATAGTTCTTTATCTCGTTATCCGTGCGCCCTGGTAACTGAGGAAAAAAGCATATTTGAGTTTAATTCTGGAAAATTTAAACAATCTCAAAAAGAAATCATCAGGGTTGCATAAAATAGTCCTCTGTCACGTATATTTCATCGCAGGTCCCCAACCTCTAAAATATTTCAGTTGAGTCCCCAACATTTGCATTTCGTTGTACTCTTTAGCTTCCTGTTATGTTCCTTTTTTTTTTCCCCTTATACCAGGAATACCACTTAATCACCATATGAGAAGTCAAAAGCCACTTACATGGGAGTTATGTGGTGATTGTGTGGATATATCCAACTTGGAGGAAATAAATGGAATTGCTACAAAGAGCGAAGGCTAGGGACTCAAATCCATAAATTTTAAGGCGAGGGACGAAACTAAAGCTATGATTAGAGGTTGAGGAGCCTTAGTGCGATTTACTCATCCTCTGTCACTATAACCTTAAAAAAAAAACACATAAAACAAAATTGCAGAAAACAATTGTTCGAAGGAAGAGAAGTATAGATCTTCATACAAGATCGAGACATATGAGAAAGCAAGAAGTCACTTCTCTTTAACTAAGATATACAAGTAACCAAGATGTCCAGAGCTTTTAAGAAGCCAAACGAGTGCCAGATATCCAATCAGCTAAAACCCAATGTTGAAGAAATATAGTTCTTTGTGTCTATTGATATTCTCCACATACCCAAAATATTGAGACATCAAATATATAAGTATTCTTTTTGCAAATTTATCTGCCACTTTATGAAATGTACTTCATTCTTTACAGATGGAGTATCCAAACTTCCTCCATAGATACCACAGAAGTTAACCATCAAGAGCATTATCAAACAGTGGGAGTATGCAAGCTAACTGTATGCATAATACACCTTTTTATAATTATATTAAAATAAAGTTACTAGTGTAGTAAGTGACTAGAAATGAAACAAAACCATTTGCATATCATCTTAGGAACAAGAAGAAAAGGAAGCTATTATTGAAATTAAAAGAACTATACAATGAGGATTTTTTTTGTACTAAACACAGCTTTCATATGGTAATATATGCATCAGAATGAATTCATGACCAAGTACAGATTCCGAGGAGGAGGAACCAATATATTAAGAAGGCTAGAAGCTAAAGTGAGACTTGTTCAGTTTATATTACTAAGATTTATGACAAAATTACGGACATATGTGCTGCAACCAAAAAGCATAGGCTAAAACAAAACCAAGAAAAAAGAAGGTAAAAAAATGCATAGAACTCATCTCAACTATATTGCATTTTATTGAGTAAAATATTTCAATCTTGCAACCTACTGTTTCAATACTTTCGAGAACAGAAACTCAGATTAAGTTCTGCTAGAACTTGATGCATGCCGTTTAAAACCAAAGAAGAAGAAGAAGAAGAAGAAGAAGAAGAAGAAGTTACAGAATATCCCATGAAGTAACAAAACATTCCATGATATAACAGACTATTTCATTAAAAAGGTTCCAAATACCATCAAGTTTTGATTGAGAGGTAGTTAAATCAAACATAGTGAAAGGTTAGGTAATAAAACATTTTTAAACATTTTCAAAATGCGCTATTGTAAGGCATCACTATGTTATATAAGGTTGCAGTACATGGGACAAAATATTTACTTACACGAGCAGCCATTTTAGCCCATTTGTTCCCTAACGTAGCGTGCAGTTGAATGATCTTATCCTCCTCCTCTTGAGTGATGGCACCTTTCTTCAAGTTTGGCCTCAGATGATTAGCCCATCGGAGACGGCAGCTCTTACCGCACCGCGACAGGCCCGAATTCTTTTGAACAGCATTCCAGTTCCCCTCCCCGTGCTTCTTAACGTAGTCGATGAGAATGGCATCTTCAGCAGAAGTCCAAGGTCCCTTCTTTAAAACAGGGGCTCCTCCATTAGCCGATCCGCCGCTACTACTACCTTCATCAAAGGATGGCGAATCAATCCGATCCTTTGGTATGATTGTAGTTTCAGTTCCCTTTTTTGCATTTGTCATTTGTCCAAGCCTGATTACAAGGATAGGTAAGATAACACAAAGAGCATCTAAATCTATTATATATAATGATAAGACTTCCAACCAAAACCATGAAGCTACCCTTAATCATTAGAAACTGAGCAAAACTTTTTAAATGACAATATTATCATGATAATATATTCACCAATTTGTACATATCCTAAACATTATGTCAACTATCTTAAGTATATTTGATCGTAAAAACTCCCCACCACCCTATTACGAGATTATATACAAATTTAAAAAAAAAACAGCAAAGATAAGTTTATCTGACCTTTCTCTGTGTGGATGGTTCATTAATTATCTATCATGATCACAGTGAATTTTATCTCTTTATTTCTGAAGCCATCTATCCAATCCAATCTTTTCATATTTAATCTCAATCAAATTTTTATGACTATCTCCTATTAGTTCTCTCTAAAGATAAGATTTTTCTGAACTTTCGCCACTACAGCGGTTCAATTAATGCAAAATTCTGACAAAAATAAAACCGCGGCCCTTGATTATATATGGACAAAGAATGAAACACACAAAAAGTTATCATTTTCTGCCAAAAAAAATTATAATAATAAATCCAAGGTCATGATGAAATCATTAATACAATTCAAACCCAAAGCGAAAAATGGATAGATCTTAAATCCTGTTGAACCCAATGCATTTAAAACCCAGCAAACAGAGTAAGAATCCAAAAGTAGTAACTGCTTTTGGGGGGTGTAAAAAAATCCTTCCAAAACTCCCGACATTCATAAAAATCAGTAAGGAATCAATAAGAAGTAACAAAGAAAACTTAAAAATGAGTTCTTAAATGAAGTTTCATTATATGGCAGCAACTCCAAGGCAAGTACAAATCAACTTTAAAGCGAAAAATTGGAAAGGAAACAAAAACTCAATGGAAACGATGGATAGATTTTAAATCTCTCTCAAACCCAACACAAATAAACCCAGAGAATCAGCATAAAAGTCCAAAATTAGCAACTGCTTTAGTAAAAATTCTTTTTTTTTTCCTCCATAAAAACAACTCCTACTAAACTCTAAATCAACTGTGGAGCCAAAAATATAGTAAGAAATCTAAAACTCAATGGAACCCATTAATACAACTTAACAACAAGCACATAAATGAGGTCTCTTTATATGGCAACAACTCTAGAAAAGTCTAAACCAACTTAAAGCCAAAAATTATATTCGAAAAAACAAACCCTAAAACTCAATAGAAACCATGTATAGATCATAATACTCTCAACCTGTACACATTTAAACCAGGAATCGGAGAAAGCGCACAAAATTAGCAACTACAACTAGTGAAAATTTAGTTTTTTTATTTCCGAACTCCATCTATAAACCTAATAATCGGAAATTTTAAGCAAATCACCTCGAATCAAACCGATTGGGGGCGCGATCGAACTCTGTGGGAAGCGATAAATCGACGGGGATCAGAGAGAGACTAAGAGATCTGCCTCATCCCCCTTCTCTCCCTCGAAGGAGCTCCGCTAAATGGAGAACGAAATGGAGAGAGAGAGAGAGAGAGAGAGAGAGAGCAAGAGAGAGAGAGAGAGAAGGGAGTCGGGGTGATATGGAGGAGAAAAGGGGCGAGTAAAAATAGTAGCTGTGAAAAGCTAGGGAATTTTTTTTAATTTGGCAAAAATTGTAGTTTTTTTTTTCAGAGAGAGATTTGTGATTTATAGACTACAGTATAGGAGGGGAGAGATGGGAGATTTTTTTTTTTTTTTTTGTGAAATTAATAGAGATTTTATTTTATTGGAGAGATATAGGATTACTCCTAGAAAATAGCTAAGATACATGAGAGAGAGACGTGCCTCTTCTCTCTCTGTATTATTTGCTATTTATTCGAATTTCAAATTTTAAAAAAATTTATAATGGTCATTTTATGTATATAAAAAAAAAATCTGTTCATTATGTTCATTTCGAGAGCTGTACCAATTTTGCAATTATTTTTAAAAAAAACTTCAAATACCATCCCTGATTTCGCACTTTCTTATTTTAGTACTCTGTGGTTTAAAGTTTATCACTTTAGTACTCTGTAATTTTATTTTATTTTTTTTCTTTTTTTTTTGTTAATTTTTTCGTTAAATCAGTAAGAAAGTTAAAACCACGTGGTACTAAAATGAATAGGAACAAGAAAAAGAGAAAAACGAAACCACATGGTACTAAAGTGATACACTTTAAACCACAGAGCACTAAAGTGAAAAAGTCCGAAATCACAGGGGTGGTATTTGAATTTTTTTTTTTTTAAGGGGTTGGAAATTTTTAAACTCAAACTAATAAATTGCCTCCTTCCACTCTAAGATTCGAATTTTAATTCAAAAATTCCTACACATTTAGTTGAAATATTTGATTTATTTCTCATGCAACTTCAATTGAAAAAAAAAAAAAAAAAAGGAATCGTAATTGGAATGGAACATTGATTCTAAATTTAAATGGATGTACAAAATTAGAGCAGGATATTGCTCCAACCCAAAGCATAGATACCTCAAATGTACCGTATGATTGAAAAGGATTGAAATAAATATATGATGGGGACGAAATTGTACCATGCACTTAAGGACACTTGACACAATCGGATTCGGGTTAAAATAGCTTGAACTTGGGCTTGGGCTTGAGCTTGAGCTTGTTCTCTTTTAAATTAAGGCGCAACTAAACACGCGTAAACTGTCTTAACCTAAAGACTATAAAATATTCAAATTTACCCTCATTCATGTTGAGAAAATAAATCTCAAAATGTCGTAAATATGTTTATATCGGGAACTACAAAATTCAATTTAGTAATGTATAAGTGGATGGATACTTAATAAGTTGTTTGTGAGTAATGCAAATTTGACGTGAATTAAATAAGCCAAGTTGAGTTCTATTATAATGCAAATGAGCCGAGTTTAAGTTATAGCTTAGCTCGATCGTGTCAGGCTCTGATATAAATACTGCAATCTTACTAGCGATTCGCAAATGAGATCCGCAATCATGTAAATCACATAATTTTTTCTACCCAAATCATGTTTTGTGCTCTTTGTCTAATCCATTGCTATAGTTCTATATGCCAAGATCTAAATTTCTTAGCTTCAGCTTTAAACCAACCCTCATTTAATAATGAATCTCATAGCAAATTATACAAATATTTTTTTTTTCTTTTGACAAGAAAAAAAAAATTAAAGAGTGCATTGCAGGGTATTTTCTACAAGATAATATAAAATTCAATTCTCATGCTCCTCAATTGTCACATAAAGTTAACATTTCCTAGAATTAAGAAGGGATTTTTCCCTATAAGTGAGAAGTATTTTTTGAAAATGACTTACCACCTCCATTGTAACAAACCTTGCTTAGGTTTATTGCAATTTATCTCTAATATTTTACTTTTATATTGTTGCTCTCGAAGTTTTTAATGGATTGAAATTTCACTAATGGTCACTAAAAAAAATTTATTATTTTTCGTGTAACATAAATTTTTTAATTCTATTTCAAATAAAATAAATTGAAGGTGCTCTAATTTGAATTTTTTACTCTTGAAATATCCCGTATCTCATTTTGAATTTTTAAATTTATTAATACTGATCCGGCCCGGTCCAACTTATACAGCATATGTTCATCCCGGTCCGGTTCGGTCCTCCACAGTTCGCACGCGCGACAACGCTTCTCATGTGCGTAAGGTTGACGCGAAGCATCGCATTCCTATTCCGCCTAATAATACATATCCCTACACCCGTTTCACCACGTCATCCCTGAACCCAACCAAATTATAGGCGCAACAAATTCCCCTACCGCTGTTTTATTATTGAGCATTTCTAAAGCTAAACCTAATTAATAGTCACTGTAGTATTCCAATATTACGACTTAGCCCTAAACTTTTTATTTTAATCCTCTAATTCTCTATACCTTTTTATTGTCTTCGCGACATAATAGAAGTTTTAATTTTGATATAATCTTTCTATATATTTGAGTTAAAACTTTCATATAGAACGATATTGAAACTTCTAATATCAAGTGATTTTTAAAAAAATATTAGTATTTGGAATAAGGTTCAATACTAATTTTATATGTCTAAAAAATTATTTTAATTTTTCTAGCACTCATATTTACATTTTTTTTAAAGGATAATATCTAATATGTTATTCAATATTTCAAAAGTATTTTATTTACTACTGGACCAAAATATTCTAGTTGAGGATCAAAATATTTTTATTGGTTTTAAAATTTTTCTTTAAATGTTCTCATTTCTCTAGAATTTACTAAATATATTAGATTTTAGAAAAATATTTTGTAATTTCATGATAAATTAAAAAAATTTAAATAGTAGTGAGGAGTAAATAAGTAAATTTTTTTTTTCTTACATGTAAAAAAAATAGAAAGTAAAATGTTTAAATAAAAATGTTCAGGGACTAGGCCGAAAAATCGGGTCAGTACAGGGACTATTAGTCATTTGGGGCTCTTTTCTCGAGCTACAAAGTTAATGGTCTATAGACCAGTTCTACGGGAAATTTTCTCCTTTTCCGCACCTCACCCACTATAAAACCGGAGTGGCGATCACCCTAAGCCACCCACCGTTAGTTTTCCTCTCTTCTCTCTCTCCGATCCTTCCATTTCTCGCGAAGAGAGAGAGAGGGAGGAGGAAGCGAGGAAGAGGAAGCGGAGACTCCGATCCCAAGCGCGAGAAGAGGGCGAGAGAGAGAGCGAGAGATCGTCCGGGTAATCCAAATCCACCTCTGTTTTTCGATCCGATCCTCGATTACGATCCTTTTCCTCTATTCTCTCGTGGATCTGCGATCGATCTCGTTGTTCTTAGAGTTTTGGATCTCCGATTCACCTTGTAAATCGTTGTAACTGATGGATTGATCGGTTTTTTCTTCTATTTTTATGTTTATTTTGATCGGATCTTCGATTCCTATCATTGTCCTTTATTATTCCATGGATCTTCGATCGATCTCGGTTTTCTATAGGTTTTGGGGTCTTTGAGTCGCGTTATTCCGTCTTAGCTGTTAGATGGCTTGATTTTTATTATTATTGTTGATCGATTTTATCGATGAATACCTTTTTTATTTGATCGAATGCAGTAGTTGACTTTGATGTCGTAGATCTTGGTTTCGGCTTCCCATTCCTGTTAGATCTTGCAGATTTTGGGGGTTTGATATGCTTTTGGTGTTAGTTTGTTGCATTAGGGTTTGGATCTGCTGGGATCTGTAGAGATCTAAGTTGAATTGTTGTGGTGTGTTGTTACAGGAGAGGAAAGATGGGGCTCACCTTCACGAAGCTCTTTAGCCGCCTCTTTGCGAAGAAGGAGATGAGGATACTGATGGTTGGGCTTGATGCGGCTGGTAAGACGACCATCCTCTACAAGCTCAAGCTCGGAGAGATCGTCACCACCATCCCCACGATCGGTGAGCCTTTGATCCTTTCCTTATGCAATGATGAATCCTGCTACTACATTGATTTGATTTGCAACATATTTACTTGGTAACATCGAATTGCCATTTGTTTCATCGTCAATATAGCAAGAGAACAGAGAGGTAGGGATGGAATTTGTAGAGAGCTATTAATTGATTCAAGTTCCAATGCTATGAATCAAGTTCCAATGCTTGCAATCATGTTATGCTATATTATATGGTTATGTACGGACATTGCTGGGAAAGTAGAATCATGCTTTGTTAGGGATATTTTTTAAAAAAGGTTTTACATAGCGACTATCAATGTCAACAACTGTAATTCTTTATGCTGATGGGAGGCAACAACTGCATTTCGCCTTTATAGGCTTTTTCATGTCTTTTTGCGGCGAAATTACGATAGCTCTTTCTTATGTAAGTGTGGGTCTATTGAATTATTTTAGGAGGTCCATGAGGAAATGCTATTATTAATCTGATTTTTTGGGAAAAGCTTCTTAGCCTTGTGTTGCTTATGAGAAAAATAATGTGAGAAATTAAGTTATTAGGGAAGTTCTCATTATTGCTATATGTAATGCTTACAACTCATTTGCAGTAAAAAATAACAATTAAACTTAGATTGTATTGTATTTCTTATAATAACCAAGGTTTACCTGCTACAGATGCCGAGTGAGCTGATAGAAATTGATGGATGTCAAAAAATAAAAAAGAAATTAGTCGCACATGCTTTTCAGTGTAGGAATCTTTAGATAATGAATAAAACAGTTCTGAAAAAGGAAATAAATGAAAGTGGTGGATGAAATTACAAATGGATCTGGGTCTTAAAGAGAAGGGAAAGGCTGATACAGCGAAATTGGTAACTGCTGTAGATTTAGATTGATTTAGCCTTGGTGTGGAAACAGGCGAACTGGTAACTTTCAAATTTATAGAAATGATTCACTGTTTGTTGTTGTTTTTATTTTATCCCTGTGACATGATCAGGAATTATTTACGTGTCTTTCTCTACCATATCTTTCTTTTGTCTCAATATTGCACTTTGTTTCGGATTTCTTCTGTCGGTTTGTATTATAATTTTTTTGGGCTTAAATATGCAGGATTCAATGTGGAAACTGTGGAGTACAAGAACATTAGCTTCACCGTATGGGATGTTGGTGGCCAGGACAAGGTATGCTCTTTCTTTTGTACTACTGCTTTATAGTTAAGGATTTGATGTACTGCTGGAGCTGGTTGAATGTTCTGACCAAATTTTGGTCCTACTTGTGCTTTCCTTTTGTCTATTAGGCACTGTTGAAGATTCTGTAGTAAAAAATTTTGGTTTCTAAGTTATCTATTAGTTTTGGAGTGCAACATTTTTGAATCCTGATATACCATTTTGATTGTTGGGATTTTATTATTATTATTTCCTTATGTTAACAAGGTGATGATTTTGGTTTATATTTTATGTTCTTTAAAAAACAGATCCGCCCATTGTGGAGGCATTACTTCCAGAACACGCAGGGCCTTATCTTCGTCGTCGACAGCAACGACAGGGATCGTATTGTTGAGGCCAGAGATGAGCTCCACAGGATGCTCAATGAGGTCGACTCATCCTCTTCCTTGACAAACTTTGACTATTCCTCATATTATTACAATGCCTCTTGTTTTATATTGCATAGGAATATATTAAGAACTCTGGATACTTACTAAAATGTTTAATAGAAAGAATATTTGCTTCTGTCTTGTAAAAAGTAATATAAATTCCACAAAAGTAGTACTAATTAGTTATATTTCTTTTTTTAAAAAAAAATCTTATGATCTTTTTTGGAATTGTGGCAGGATGAGTTGCGCGATGCCGTGTTGCTCGTCTTTGCGAACAAGCAAGATCTCCCCAATGCTATGAATGCTGCTGAGATCACCGATAAGCTTGGCCTTCACTCCCTACGTCAGAGGCACTGGTATGCTGTAATCCATGCATCATATACCACTTGTTCTTAATCGAGCTGTTTAATTTTTTTTTTTTTTAAATTGTAATTTTGTTTGTTCTACTGTGTACGTCTATAGAAGAAGAATCCTTAAATTTTAAGGGCTTTTACATGTATGCCCCCGCAGATCATCTATAAAACACATTTAATCCCATAGTGTATGGATTTTATCAATATGTTCCCCTTCGTAGTTCGCAGCTTCTCAGAGGAGTTCTTTAATGGTTTGTTGGGGAGTCATCCAGTTCATGGGTGAAGTTGGTTTCCTATTATAAAGAGTGTCTTAAGAGGTCATTTTTTCAGGTATTAAGCGGCATGCACATAAGAAATAAAGTATTTTAAGGGCATATATGAAAATTAAGGTAAGTTTACAAGGGTACATATTTAACAGAAATAGTGTGGCAATGATGAGATTGCTGCCCCTTCATCAAGACTTCTTCAAATTCTAAATTGTTATAAAGACAAATCATGGTACAAATCCTTCGTCAGTGGTAACAATTTCGCATAGTAATCTCTTTCAGTTGTTGAAATCTGGCCCCCTCGTTTTCTATTTCTTTTTTTCTTTTTTTGTAGAAATCTTATTATTGTTTGAGTCGTGATTATGAATTTGTTTTGTGGCGGGGATTGCAGGTATATTCAGAGCACCTGTGCTACATCTGGTGAGGGGTTGTATGAGGGGCTTGACTGGCTCTCCAACAACATCGCCAGCAAGGTAACTGCTTTGTTTTCTCATTCATCTATCTCTCTCTCTCTCTCTCTCAGCGAAATCAAAATATTCAAATTTTTTGAAATTATTTTGCTAGTTTCAAATTGCTAAGACCTATTATAGGCTTTTACTCTTTATACTCGATGTTCTTATTAGTAGTTAATTAATTGTGTGTTTTTTTCTTTTTTAAAAATTATTTCTGCTGTATTTCAGGGTTGAAGATTTCAAAAGCATTTTGAAATGGCTGAAGATCTTGGTGTTATAAGTATTATAGTACTTTGTTACGTTAACTAGTTTGGGTTGCTTTCTTTGTTTTGATGCATTGGTCATATTTTGGTTTGTTTTCTCCTAATATTTTGTGTTTCGGTTGTTAATGTACTCGCTATCAGTACATGTCTACATGTCTTTGTAGTAGTAATTTGACTCTGTGATGTCCCAGTTTTAGTTCACAACCCTTTTCTTCATTTTGTGTTGTGTAATTTTTTCAGGGTGAAAACCTTTTTCTCTAGATTTTGATAGCACCTTTATTGATTGATTCATGAAAATACATCTCGTTAAGTACAGTGGAAGTTTATCAATACGTAACGACTGGGTCAGCTGCACAGTAGGACCAAGAAATTGAGTAACGTTGAGAAAGTATGCTGCTATGGGGAACTCCTTATGTAAAATATATAAACTCGAAGGGTTGGAGGGTTTTCCTTGTAGTTCTCTAAAACGTTTTCAGCATATTTATCATTGAACCTTTTTTTTGGCTCTTTTCCTTTTTCATCTCATTGCCAACAGCGTCTCTCACTGGCCTTTATGAAAAGAAAACTCGTCACGTGGCAATTATTCTACTAGACAGAAAATTGGTTAAATCGCATGAATAGAAATTGCGACTACATGCTACTTTCAAATCAACTACATGCCAATCACAGTACATGAATTCTCAACCATAGTTCTACAACAATTGGAACATTGTTCGAATTGATCAGTAACAGATCAGCCCTATTCGTAGACAAATGCTGCAGGCATTTTCACAAACATCCTTCAAAACGATAATTTCACAAACAGATTTTACAAATAGCCGAACCAAACCTACCTCTGGGTCAAATCTCAGATGAAAATAGTAAGTCTGTGAAGGTAAAAGTGGGGACCAGACCATACCATAACGGAACAACGCAATCTTTGGAGGGAAATAGCGTGTCATATATGGAATGCTCTGCACCTTCACTGGGTTTTCCACCGAATAACTATATTCTTCCCTCTCCAACTGCATGCAGCAAAAGTTAGTCAAAAAGGATAGGTAACTTTATATTTGACATCCAGTCTCTTGGGGAATTCTTCTTCACCGCTAATTAATCCAAAACTTTCCGTATGAAGAGCATCTTCAGTCATCCGCAACAACATCAACATCAACTGCCGCCGCAGAAATCAAAGAGGCAGACTGAATCTTCCCGGCATGCTCCAGTCTCATCAGAATCACTCCCCTTAGGATGTCAGAGAGTAAGATTATAAATCAGAATTGCAAACGGAGAATAGTAATAAATATAAATGTGTAACTAGTCAAATCAGCCATCATAAAATAACCATAGATTGCAAAAACCAAAAGAGAAAATGCACGGCCTAGCTAGTCCAGACAAACTACGATAAAGAAACAAGAATAGCGTTTCTTCGACAAATTGGCAATACTGACATAGTACAATGAATCAGCAAACTAATCCATTCATTTAACTAACAAGGAAAGCATTAATAAGGATATAACATCAAGCTTGGCCATGAGAGAGAGAGAGAGAGAGAGAGAGAGAGAGAGAGAGAGAGAGAGAGCTTTTACCTTGCATAACGTGATTGGATAGATATGTCCCTAACCTTTATTCTGTTTACGGTGCCGCTCTGGCTAACTAAAACCACTTGTTCGTCACTTTCACCGTCTTCTGAAAATCAAATAGCCTCAATTGTTAGCAGATATAATATATTACAAGCAGTGTCAATGAAAAAGGGAAATGCCCTGGCAAAATCACCTGCCAATGAAAACCCAACAACAAATACTGCTGCAAGACGATGATCTGGCAGACGCTGCAAATATATGGTTATAGATTCAAGACAATTAGTAATATATTGCACGATAAAGCTCACTTATAATGAAAAGAGAAAACATTTGCAAAAAGGCTGTTTTAGTTTCTTCAAGGATATAAGATCCTACATCTGCTTTCACTGTAATTTTATTGAAAATATTAAAGAAAAAGTACAGAAAAAAAGTATCTTTGACTCTGTGTATATATTTTGTTCCTAATAAAAAGGACAAAAAAAAGTGGCAACTACAAAGAAACGCTCAGATGGATGTAGAAAAAATGAAGAAATTAAAATTCTAAATCAAGCGCAAGTAAATTTATATAAGAAATGGGAGATTTATGCTGAAGCAAATAGACTCTTCAATGAAGTGAAAGAACACAAACTGTACCTTGTAACCTAGCAACCCCACTCTATTAAAGTTTGATAGTCGGAATGCACTCAGAGGAACACGCTTTCCTAGACCACTTTCGGACACAAAAAGAAGCCACGGTGGGCCAAGATATCTACCCCTGTCACATAACAAGCACGTCACCAAAGATATCAAAATAGGCATCATTAGTACTTCCAAACACATTTGAGCTTCTAAAGAACAAGAAATACTGCAACGACCTAGTCCATCAAGAACCGGCCTCTTAAACTCAACAGTCAAGACCTTAAAATCTTGATGTAATCCATTCGGTGTGTTCAAGATTGGGGAGTGTAATAAAAATTACCCGTTGCCAGAACTTTCAGTCAGCTTCTGCAGGTCTTTCTGCATGGCTGCGGGTATTATATACATCGACGCCATTTTATCCCCCTCCTTCAGTTTCATGGATATCACACCCCTTGTTCTTCTTCCAAGTGCACGAAGCTGGACCAACAAAGTGGACACATTCAAAGATGGCAAGAGTTTCAGAAACATGCCAAAAAATCATTAATTAATCAACAAAAAAAAAGCTGGCTAGCAGTATTGTTTTTTTGAAACTGACTGACTTTCATGTTCTTCCTTGATAAGGTATATTTTTTTCTCTAAATTCTTTAAATTTTGCGAGATATCAGTTCAGGCATCTGAGAACGTCAAAGCTCGGCAAATAAATGTTTAAACTCTTCCTTAAAAAAAATATTTAACTCACCTTATTACAGTAGTTAACTATGACCATCCCCTTCTGGGAAGCAATTGCGACCAGGTCATCATTTGCACAGTGACGGACCCATTTAAGTTCATCACCAGGGACCTGAAATGTACAAAAGAGATTTAAGATTTATTAAAAATCAAAATATTTGCAAAAGATATGTGTATAAGGCTACAGGAAATAACCAGTTGAATCGAAATGATCCCTGTTGCTCGAATTGCCGAGAAAGCATTTACAGGTACTTTCTTGATATACCCATTCAATGTAAGCATCAGTAGATATTGATCTTCACCAAATTCACTAACAGGAATAATGGATGTTATTCTCTCTCCTTCAGACAATGATAACAGCTACACCCAGATCAAGCAAGAGGGAAAAAGAAAGAAAAATCAGCAGACTTGGTAAAACAGGCAACTTGCAACAAAATTTGTGGTTGCACTGAAATGTGTATTGAAGGGTATCTATACCCCTCAATACACGTTTCAATGCAAACACACAAATTTGAGGGTATACCCTTCAATACACATTTCAGTGCAAAAACACAAATTTTAGGGTATAGATGAAAAAGATCCTGCACAACAATCCACAAAATACCTGTATCAACGGAGTGCCAGCAGCAGTTCTAGTGCATTCTGGTATCCGATAAGCACGAGCAGAGTAAACTACTCCCTTATCACTGCAGCATGTATAATACTAGTTACATGTTTATAAGTGGTTTAGCTTCAAGTTTCAACTATTTGTTCATGACAAATAATATATCCATGAACTAGGACATGCTCGAACCAACCGGGGCTAATTGATTGGTTGAAATGGCAGTTGCACCCCGCCATAACCTATAAATTTCACCAACCTGTGGATATGACTGGTGCCTTGTTTGCCAGGATGCAAAATGGTCGTACGTATAACAATACTCTTTGTTCCTAAATAGTTGATTCAAAAGGTACATTTTGCAAATAAAGTCCACATTTATCAGGATTGTTTTCGTCCCTAAACTTGAGATAAGGGTATTTTTGTTGCAAGAAACTGCACTTTCGAGGGAAAATGAAAATTCAGACTTTGCAGGTGTTTATATATAAGTATATGATTTCTCAGCTATATGCATATATGTGACAAAGCCCTGTATACTTATACTGGAGATAGTAATAGAAAATCATAACAGAATATTAGGCAAAACCCGAGTACCTGAAATAAAGGATGTGATCATGTGTATGACAGACAATGAAGTCAGACATAGAATCATTTACTCGCATTTTTCCAACAGATTTCCCAATAGTACCCCGATTTTGTAGATTAAAGGTGTTAGGCTTCATCCTTTTAAGATATCCTTTCCCACTGAGGATCTATCAGAAAGTAATAAATATTTCTCTGTCATGTACAGGTGCATATAACTGTAAGACATCAATCATAAAGTGCCTGTTTGGCCAATCTTCTGAAACTTCTCTACTCCGAACAAAAATTACAAAGTTTTCCTTGTAACATGAAGCTGAAATAGTTTCAGAGCTCCAAAAGCAAAAACTCCAATTTCAAGCTTCTGCTTCTGTTTCTGCAGCGACAAGCAGTTTGGGAAATTTAATGAAGTCAATGCACCGCCAGCAGGCCCCCTCTTCTCCTCTTCGGACAAACAGACTGAAAATGCCTTAGGTTGGGTAGGAAGCACTTACTAAAAGCATTTCTTCGTTAGGGATGACATCTATGTCCTCCAGTTGACCATTTACTGAATCTTCCAACAATGAACGACGTGGCGTCCCAAACCTATTCTTTAAATCAACTGCTTCTTGCTCAATAAGCTGAAACAAGAAACTGAAGAATGAAAAAACTGTGTAACAAACAGCTCAAACAAAGAAGTTTTCTCAGCTAGGCATAGGGAACAGGCCAGCTGCCCACATTATTAGGTTTAATTTCACATCTTTCGTACGCAGCAGAGAAATTGATTGATTGAAATTATTTCAATTACATTACGCTATGCTTCCATTATTTGGCCTTCAAATTCAGCACAAAGTCTGCCGCAGCAGCTAAAATTATGATAAGGGGGTGTTACCTGGAACATGAGCTTCTTGCTAGACAAAAGCTCATTTAGCTTAGAAATTTGTTCTGATAAAGATTTGGCTTCATCAACAAACCTGTTTCTCTGCAAAAGGTGGGAGAATCAACTCATTATAAGGAACAGAAAAACAAAAAAAACCAAATGGCAACTTTCAAAGCAAAATGTAGCATTCAAATCATACAGGACATACCTCAAGAGAAGTCAACTTCCTTAAGGTTATGTCTAATAAAGCTTCAGCTTGCTTCTCAGATAAACCATATTCTGTAATTAGAGATAAGGCAATATTAGCAACACTAACCAATATTAGCAACACTAACCAACCAAAAGGTATTGACGGAACAAGCCCAATAATCCATCTATCAATATAAGGTCCATATCAATAGTGGCAAATGAATACTTCAAGACAACATGAATGAAGCCCGACTACCTGTACTTCACATCTATACAAAATTCATATATAGGTTGTATAAACTCAACATGAAAAGATAGACCAGCAAAGCGAGGTAAGGACGGCATAGCTTTCATTCCAAGGTAACAAGAATATAAAAGTGGAATCAACATATATTATCATTTGTGTGGTAAAGAGTTATATTAAAAAGCTACCCAAAAAAAGAACTACTATGTAAGAATACAAGGAAACCCTCGAATTTATGCCAACTTGAAATGAAGCCAGATTTAGCTTCTTTTTCATTGACATCCTGTCAATCTTCACTTGTTATGATTTGAGTTGATTTCAAATTTGGCAATCAGTTAAAATCTAAGGGTGTGTTTGGATCCTCGTAAAACCACTCCGAAAAATATTTTTCCGCTGAAAAAATATTTTTCTGTTGTTTGGTTGTCTGTAAAAAAAAATTTCCGAAAATCTTTTTTACAGATTCTCAGAAAACGAAGCGTTTTCGTTTTCTGCTCTCTTTGAGAGGAAAACGAAAACCTCCCGCTGAAAAATCGCGGCCCAGGAAATGTTAACACGCGGTCCACGAGGTGAACTTCACCTCGTGGACCGCGTGAGGGAGAGTCCACGAGGATCTGGACCTGTGGACAGGACCCGTGGACTCTCCCTCTCTCATTCATTATATATAATAATAATAATAATAATAATAATAATAATATTTTATTTTTAATAAAAATATATTATTATATAATATTTTATTTATAAATATTATTTATAGATATATAGTAATTTATTTTATAGTATTAAATATATACTATTATATATTATATTACATACTTAATTATATAATATATTTTATTTATAAATATAAATTATAATACTAATATATGTAATATGATAATTATTATATATTAATAATATATATAATATATAAAAAAAGAAAATATATATAATAGCTTTTTATTTACAACTTTTCCTCTCTTTTTTTCCTCCCAACCAAACAACCGTAATGAAAAACTATTTTTTTTTCCTACAAACCAAACACTAGAGAGCGTAAAATTTTTTTTTCCACGGAAATTTTCTTTTCACAGTTTTACGTGGAACCAAACACACCCTAAGTGATTCTCGCTGTCCTCTTTTCGGTTGATGAAACTACAATTTCAGTCAACTGTTAACAACTGATAGCCAACAGAACTGTTAAAACAAGTAAAGGTTTTCTCTTTCTTTCTTTTTTTGTTTGGGGGGGGGGGGGGGGGGGGGGGGGGATGGTCAATAGTCAACAGTGACGTGAGGGGATCTCCATACATTTTAAACTGCTAATTATAGTTTTAAGAAGAACTAAAAAACACATATAACCTAGTGACGTGCGAAAGAAGACTGGCAGTAGAATTGAGAACTTACCCTTCACTAAAGCAGCAGTTGCCATAGTATTATTTGAGGTTTCCCTAATTATATGAATTATAGCATCAAAATTGTCAAGGCCCACCATAATACCCTACCAAAGATAGCAAAAAATTAATAATAATAATAATAAAACCATAAAACTTTTGAAGCACCACCAAAAGAAATTGTTACACACCTCAACAATATGTTTTCTTTCTTGTGCTTGAGAAAGCTTATATCTTGCACGCCTTTCAATTATTGAACATCTGAAATCAAGGAAAGCCTGAAACATAAAGTTATATGCAGTCATCCATACGCCATAGACATCTGATGATTAAGTAAATGTAAAAACAAGTTTTCTTTTAACAGCAATTACACTAATGTGGCCAATAAGCCTATAAAATTAAACAGTGAACACTAAAAGATATAAAAATTCTATGATCACTAAAACACTAGCATTTACCATCTCAACTTTTCATTCTAAAAAATGAAGGTTGATAAACTTCCCTGACTAACAGGAATAATTTAATTAATCACAACAATGATTTCTCGAAGCGTCGAACATAAATAAGTCTATAGGATGAAGGCATTCAACCAATTTCTCATATTCACTGACTTCTCCAATTAGATTAAAAAAACAAAAAAAAGAAGACCATGATTTACAGGTACTTTTATTTTCAATAAAAGATGTTTTCAATTATAGTGTAGTAACTTGTAGTCCAAGTACAAACACCATTTTCTACAAACAACTAGTTCCGAGTTACTGATTCTTCATATAAGTTTTAAAAATGGATAGCACAAAAGGTACAGCATCTTCCACAACATGACAAAACACAAAAGCCTAAGAAATGGAATACCACACACAAGAGAGCTCTTATACCTGAAGCATTTCTTTCAAACCCATCAGCTTTGGCCGCCCATTTATAATACTGAGGAAAAAACAAAAAAACAATGTTACAGGCCTTATTTGCAAGCAAATTAACTTGCTATTTTTAAAATTATAATCACTAATCCCAAAGCACATAGCTAGCTACTTTACAACTTCTAATTCAGTAAATGTTCAAGGCACAAACGTACTTTAACTTGAGTATACTTACCCTACCATGTTGCAGCTAAAGCTCGACTGAAGAGCAGTGTGACGAAATAAATTGTTGAGAACTATAGAAGAATCTGAACCTCGTTTCAACTAAACAAAAGAAAAGAGATAGGTAAGCAAACTTTGCACCAAGTGTAAAAGTATAAGCTATAACTTTTGCAGCAAGTATTAGAAGTATACAGATGTGTAAATTATCAGTACAAACCTCTATGACAATACGCATCCCAGAACGGTCACTTTCATCACGAATATCACTTATACCTTCTAATATCTGTAAATAAGAAATATAGAGCATCAAGATTTGCAAAGATCCACAATATGACAAAGCAACATATCACTACACTCTAAAGCATCTAAATGAACGTAAAGCCAAATTAGGAACTGCGCTTAAAATTTCTTATCATGCATGAAATAGTCAATGAGTTAGTAGTCGTAGTAAGAGAAAATATTTATCTCATAGACTCTCAACTCCTTAAATTACTTATATTTGATAGGCAACTATGCCAGGGTACATGCAGTGTGTTCAGGTATACTCTGATGCATGTGTGGTACTTCTGTGTAGAATGCCTTGGCAAAAGCAAACAAAAATAATCAAATAAGGCAACTACGGATATCCATTTTCATCACTGTACCTTATCTTCCACAAGTTCAGCAATTTTCTCCACCAAAGCAGATTTATTTGTCTGATAAGGTATCTGCATCAAACTTAAATCTACATTGATTAGAAGATAAACCGAATTTGTATAAAGTTGCTTAAAGAAAGATTAAACATGAGTTTGAACCTCTTTGATTATAATGGCATCGCGTTTGGTTCTTTCATCAATCATTTCAACCTCAGTCTTTCCTCTAACAATTACGCGGCCTCGCCCAGTTCTATAGGCTTCCAAGATTCTTTAAAGGAAGAAAATAAGCACAAAAGTTAATAACAAAAGTAGTTTTAGTTTAAAAAAAGAAAAAAAAAGAAATAGATGGGGAAAATATCACACCCTTCATTTCCCATAATTAATCCTCCAGTTGGGAAGTCAGGTCCAGGCATGTATTCTAGCAGTTCTTGAAGCTTCACACAAATGATAATGTTAAGTACAAAGATGGGGATCAAATCAATATGAAGCTTCACACAAAATGATAATGTAAGTACAAAGATGGGATCAAATCAATATAATGAAGGACCTCTTATTTATATACCCTTCCATCCAAAAACCCCTGTGAAATCTGAATTTCCATATAACCTTTTGAAAATGCAGATTCTTACTAAAATACTTTTATCCTAAGCTAGGGAATCACTCAATTTATGTGAACAGTCAGTTTTGCATAAGAAAAGTACAGGGATAAATATAGAAGAATAAGCGTTGAAGGGATATGAAAATTCAGATCTTTAACATATAGAAACAGAAAACTATTCAGGGGGCGTATATGCAAATATCTCAATAAAAAAAAGGGTGGATATCGCATGCTTACTGTTGCTTCAGGATTTTGAATCAAAGCAGAAAGGGCATCCACAAGCTCCCCGAGATTGTGAGGAGGAATATTTGTTGCCATCCCGACCTAATAGAATAACAAATAAAAAATAACCAATACCACCTCAGAATCTCAGATAATGGAGAAGTATTTCTCAACCAAATAAATAGGTGAAAATTATATTTGCAAAAAGAGGAAAAAAACATATAGTAATATTCGAATAAAAAAGTTTCTAAAAAGGTATACCGCAATTCCAGACGAACCATTCAACAATAATGTTGGAATACGAGCGGGTAAAACAGAAGGTTCTTTTTGCGAATTGTCAAAGTTCGGGACAAAGTCCACCTGTGGATGAATTAGCTCATCATGTAAATATATACCATAATAAAGCAAAGGCCTGGACTAACAGTATAATCACACACACAAAAAAAAAAAAGAAGAAGAAAAGCCTACAGTATTCAGTTCCAAGTCAGTTAAGAGCATCGCTTCAGCGAGTGCCTGCAAAAGGCCAAGAAATTAGTGAAACTTCGCCATAACTGTGATGACTCCAGATACAACGGAGAAAAATATTTGCAATACTGCTAAAAATATTAAAATGATGAGCATGTTCAAGCTTGAAAACAACACTCATTGTGAATAGTGAAGACTACTTCCAGTCTATTTTTAACATAAGAAATCTGCTAAAATTGTCGACATTAGCATTAATACTAGTCACTCATAGCAGCAGCAGCAGCTGCAGCTGATTAATCAAATATTTTCCTCAGCAAAATCAGAAACATAGTGAATACATAGAAGTATCCAAAAGCTGTACGCCAAGGAAAAACCGGAAAGGGAAGAAAATCAGAAATAGATAGAAATACTTGAAAAGAGAATTTGTCAACAGTAGGGCAGCAGGAAACCATCGAATGATCTGGGAAAACCACATAAAAAAGTGCAAACTTTCCCCAAATTACATGTGATAGGAATAAAAATAGAAAGCAGAATGACATCAGAATGACAAAACAACATATTCCAGAAAGCAGAACCTGAAGGCAGGCTCTTTCTGGTATGACAGCTGAGATGAAACAAGAAATGAGATAAAACAAATGAAAAAACTCAAACCTACTTCCAATCTGCACTCTGTGTAACGCATTGCAGCAGGAGGATCAGCATCAATTGATCCAAAGTTTCCATGTCCTCGAATGAGCGGACAGCGCATTGAGAAGTCCTACAACAATAGAAGAACAATAAGAATTTAAAAAAAAAAAAACAGACAGTGAGTAGCCTCAGATTGAAATAGATATGCTGTTTAACAATTCTGATGATGTCTGAAGTAAAAAAGAACACAAGTTCAACATATCAGTCGCATGAATGAGAAATCAGGCAATATATCAACAGGCGATTTTTAGTAATTTTGTTTTACCTATTCACAGATATCCCTTACAAGTAAGAATGTGTTTGGCCTAAAACAACATTCATATGGCAGTAATGCCATAAGAAATATCTTATGAAAGGATTATTGCCTATCAAAAACCACTAATGCCAACAAAGTCATTTTGCCTCGACATCCACAATATTACGTAACCAAACTAGTGATCCACCCATTGGGTAACTGTCGCATGGAAGTATTGCTTATACCTGTGCCATTCGCACTAAGGATTCATAAACCGCACTATCTCCATGGGGGTGAAATTTGCCTAAAACCTGCAAGGAGGGTACACAATGCATGCAGCATCATTATTATTGGACCAAGAAGAGTCTTCCAGAGCATCAGCATTCACATAAGACCTCAAACTAAAAAACAGAATTATTATTAAAAGTTATCAAGATAAACTGGCAAGCAAGACCAAGCCAGACAGCAATCATTCATTTCACTTAGTTAAACAACCGAACTAGATGGCTCACAAATAAAAACAATCCAATCTTCCGGTTTGTAGTGAAGCGGATAGATTTATACAATCTTATAAATAACTATCATTCAACTGATCAGAAAGTTACAATTTCATTAATTCCTTCCAAGAAGAAGTTTGAACAATTTATCAAATGGATCAGTTTTAGTCAGGAAAATGCAATAACGGACTAATGCTTAAGAGGTTAAACTTATAAAACACAAAAAAAAAGCTTAAACTGAGAAAATAAATCAGGGTATCTCAGCATGCAGAGCAAGTTCAAAATGAACCATCCTAGACACCACAATAACAAACGCCTCATGCAAAAGCTGCCTTTGTACACACATCTTGCAATTTCCAGAATTTCCTCTGCTTTCCAGTTCAAAAATTTGAACATACGCTTATACAAGAGGAATATTATTTAGCTTATATAGAGACAAAACTCTTTTTCCTTCCGGTGGACCGATACGGACACTAGAAGTAGAACCTAGAAAGCCAGTGCGGGTGCTTTTTCGAGTTCAACGGTCTAACAACTTCCACTGCCCAAAAAGATATGACATATGCAGGCTTTCCTTTCTCTTACCTCACCAACAAGATATGACATATGCAGGCTTTCCTTTCTCTTACCTCACCAACAACCCTAGCACATTTTCTGAAAGGCCTACGAGATGAAAGACCCAGCTCATGCATTGCAAACCTAAAACCAAATGAATAGGATTAGTTTGACAGTCGAGATAGGCTGAATCCAAAATATTGAGTAATTGTTCATGGGGCCAGAAGTTTATGAGGAATATCTTCAAATTTCAAAGCATATTATCTGCAGTGTTTACAGATCCAGCAGAGCCAAGCATGTCCTTAAGAGATAACAAATAACATGCGATAACCCATATAAACAATTAATGGCTATTAACTGAAAAAAAAAAAAAAAAAACCATGAAAAACTAAATTTCGAACAAGCAAAAGCATGAGTGTTTTCATGAAACTTCATCTCAGCACATCGAACTAGTAATTATTGTATACGAATAATACAATTATGCAAAAAAAAATGGGCGTAAACTCACAATATCCTCCGGTGAACCGGTTTCAACCCATCGCGAACATCCGGCAAGGCGCGGCCGAGAAGCACCGACATGGCGTAGGCCATGTACGCCTCGGTCGCCTCCTTATGTAGCTCCGCCGGAACAACCCTCCCCTCGCCGCCACCTCCGCCGCTCCTCTCCTTCACCATCACGCCCCCATTTCCACCGTCGTCCCCCTTGCTCCCCTTCGCCCCTCCATCGACCGCGGCCTCCTCGTCCCCGTCCCCCCGCCGCGCCCTTAGCGGCCGCACGGGCCCTCTCCGGCGGGGCCTCGCGGCGACGGAGAGGAAGCGGATGTCGGAAATGGCGCAGCGACGGGAGGCGATGAGGGAGGAGGGAAAGAGGAGGGCCATCGGAGGGCGGAGGCGGGAGAGGGAGGCGGAGGTGAGGCGAAGGACGGTGGAGAAGGCCATTTTCGAGTGGAGGTGGATGAGCGAGAGGAAACCCTAGGGTTGTGTTCTAAAAGCGTCGGGTTCTCTCCTACTACTGGGAGAAGAAGAGGGGGGAGTACGCCATCGCCATGGGAGAGGAGGAGGAGGAGGAGGAGTAGGGTTTTTGTGAGGGTTTTGGAGAGGATTGTGAGCGGGAGAGGAGGGAGGGGACAAGCGGAGTGTACTGTTGTAGTGTATCGTATATATATTGGGCCCGTGTCTCCGAACAAGCTGTTTTGGGCCGCACGTGCCGAGCACGTGTACATTAACCGAACGAACTCGGCCCGGTTTCACTGTTGGATTCGGACCCAACCCAGCCTGGGATGTGGGTTGGGCCAGGCATTCAAATTGGAGGCCCAAAAATGGGGTCCAAGTCCTAATTTTTTTTTTTTTTTTTTTTTGGTGAGCAAGGTAGGATGCTACTCACTTTATACTCTCTTTTTTTTTCAAAAATAAACTTAGCTGAAAATATAAAAAAACTAAATTTTGAACTTAGAATTTCGAATACTAACTATCAAGCTTTTTTCAAGTAATTGAATGGATCTAGTATAGTTTTCGGGCACATGTTAGTTCTGTTGTAGATTGCTGTGTTATTTGATAAAATGATGTTTTAGTAATACTCGAAGAGAAGAATTATATTTAAACATCCTCAACAACTTTCCTCCAAAGCAGAATTAAAAGCTCTGATACGAAGCTTCTGTTTTTTATAAGCTCAAAACCTTATTTCAATTTCCCCGCGTAGAACAAGTACAACAAGTCGAGCACTTAATTTTATTATCATGGAATTGCAAACCTACCTTTCTGTGTTTTGTTCCCAAATTCGCCAACAACAATAGCAAATTTCTTATTATCGATTTAAGGTCAGTTTGGAATTACTACTATGTATTTAGTGTTGTTTCTCGGAGTGGATAAGATGAACCTCTTGCTTCTACTTTTGCTGCAACTGAATATATTTTAATGGACAAATGTATTTCAGTTCTTCGAGCAATTCCGTTCAATTACCTGCTTTTTACAAGTTTCTACAGAACTAAAAGGCTCTAAAATGCGCCGATTTTGCCACAGGGGAAAGCATTTCAAGCTTATGATTTCAATTTAAATAGAACTAAAACACCAGATTAGAATTTAATTATCCCACACAACAAGCCAACAACTTATAAGAAGTACACACTCTCGAGTTTCAGGTCATCAGAACAAATGCCTGACACATCGAAACTAAAATTCGACAATCACACAGAAACTATCATATTCGCGAAAGAGGAAAAAAAAAAGAAAATGCAAAAGAAAAAACTGCAGAAGATATTACTCAAATTTTAGAAAATCAGAGAAGAGAAATTTGGAGGGGAGTAGTTAATTCAAGGGCATTTGGGTCCTCCACTCTTGGTTTTCCAGTTGTTGTAGCAGGGGCAAGTCTCCTTGTGAGCATAAGTCCCAGGAGGAACACACTTGCATTTGAAACAGCACTTTTGGCAAAAGAACAAGCAGGGCTTTTTATAAGCTGTTTTGGAGCACCTGTATTGGCATGCCCCTGGGCACTCTAGAATCAAACAAACAAAAAGAAACACAAAAATGTTAGTTACAGTTGCATAGATCTTCAGATCAAATTATACGAAGGTGTTCTACATGGAAATATATGAAGGTCATTGGACTTTGTGTCTCTTTGCTTCACAACGATTTTTCTCGTCGAGAAGCAGAAGTTATGCGTGTTTATACTCTCGTGCATTGCTCTGAAATTTTATCGGAAAAAAGAAATTAATGAAAGAGATGTCGCGTTTTATAATCATACCTGATTGAGAAAGTCCAGAGTGCTTGTGCTTATTATGCTGCCATGAACAAACAAAAATGACAATCAGACCAATTAACCTACATTGCTTACTAAATTTTTAGTAAATTGGAATAGAAAAAATGTGAGCAAATATATTTTTTTGTCGAATCTACTATTTAGTAACCTTCTCTGCCACCAAACTCACTCCAAAATCCTCACCAATTGTGTCCTAAAGCAATGCAAGTTTATATTATAAGTTAATTAGATATTATCAAGTAAAAAAAGGGGGGCTACATTGCAGGGGACACAATGTCCTTTGAAATTTTAAAAACATACATTTTATTCCATTGGCATTTGAGCAAATTAATAGAATTTGGTACCTGATGGTGATAATAACTCATATATAGACTTCAATATTTCTTCTTAAAATTTGGGACACAATGTTATTCCCAAGGCAACTAATTAATAAGTGCGCAAAAAAATTTCGCACACTGCCACAATAGTGATGGACAATCCAACGCAGCCTAATCTAATAATATTAAAGTACGAAGAATTGACAGCGACTACTCTCAGTAAATAAATTAGAAGATAAAAATATATTCTAAACTCTCGAACACATCGATCTCCTACTAGCATCATAATAGTTTTCCTACAATTTATCGAAAAATGTAAAAAATATAAAAAAGTATAGGAAATCGACCTCCGTGGAAACAGAAATGGCCTCAGAAAAGAAGAGCATGAGGAGGAAGAAGATGAAAACATGAGTTGGTGATCTCCCCATTGTATTAGCTCTCTTTGTAGAAGGCTTTTTCACACTTCACAAATTATCATAAGCTATATATGTACTGTTGTAAGTTGGAGACAGTGGAATTAAAAGCGTCCACACTCCACCGACACTCTCATTGAATACCTTTTACTGCTTTCGCATGCGATTGGGTACAGTTGCGGGGTTGGGCTCAGATCCAACCACACACCTCCCATGCACGGATGTTCCCTTTTTTTTCACTTTTTATTTGGTTTTATTCAAAAATAATAATCCTCAATAAATTAATCCACCGTTGTGTTGCCTTTTTATTGGATTCTTGGTGTCTGAAAAAACCTACGGATTGTTTCAGAAAAAGGTAAATAATTTTTCTTGTAATGCTATGTTTATAAAAAATCCTGTAAGTATTTGCTATTCCCTGGGCTGGAATTGTTAGATTTATTTCCATATTTTGTGATTTGTGAGCATCTGTCGATAAAATGGAACGTTGGTAAATAAATATTCATAAAAGTATATTTAATTTGGTGAGTGTTTTCTTTTCATATTAAATATAATTTAAAATTCTGATCTATATATAATATGTAATGATTTTTTACATATTAGCTGAAACTTTTGGCTCAGACTAAACTTTTAACAATAAAAAATTTTAACGATGTAAATACAAACAGCAGACACTTTAAACCCTTTAAACCTCTGAGACTATTAAATTGCTAGCCATAACAAAGCAGAATAGCATGCTAACTTTCTCTCAAAGAAAAAAAAGAAGCATTTTCTTTCATTATTTTCTATCTAAATCTATCGAGAATGCTAAGCAGGCTTATTCGGAAATTTTAGAAGATAGAAATGGCTATGATAAAAAAAATTAAAAGGTAAAAAAGAATAACTAACATTTAGTCTATGCTTTATATAATAGTATGCTAGTTAAATACGCCAACTTTAGCTAAATTATTGCATCCTAATGAATAATCATAAGGCATGAGAAAAGGATGAGATTCGGAGTAATCACTGGGGATATGGGTTACAGTAGACCAAGCAAAATTTGATTCTCATAATGACAGGTCGGGAGCGCGATACACGTACAATTGGTTAATCGAACTTGTCACGTGCTAGTGGGTTATTTGGGAGGCCAGGAATAGTGCTATCTTTAGAAAGGTCCAGCCTGATTCTCTCTTAATTGTCTTTAAGATCAAACAGTTGTCTAATCTTTAGGAGCTGACTCTTTCTATTATCGGGCATTAACCTTTTAGATAGATTGATATTTTTTTTTTTTTTTCGCGCTGTCGCCCTCACCGAGGCCTCTGATGCCTCACTCATATATCTTAGTTCATATCTTCAATGAATGAAGCGGATAGTATACTACTTTTTTCTCAAAATTTTTTTTTGATTCTCATACAGCAAAGAAAAACAAAAGAAAAAAGAGAAAAAAACCAAATAATTGAAACTCCATGAAGTTGAAATGTCAACAACTGCCAAAGTACAATGGACAACCCATCAGCATTGGAATCATTAAAAAAGAAAAAAGCTTTCAAGAACAATTAAAAGAGTTCATTTTGAAATGGGGTCATCTGTTTAGAATTAATTAGGGGCAGCAAATTAAGATTGAGCAATGCTTTGTGTACCAAAGAAGGTAAAACCATTCTGAATGGATTTTGACAAGTCAACTTGCTATAGACCCAATTTTTTTTGCATACATACCATTCTGAATGCGCAAAATTGCATAAATATTCTTACAAAGTTTGTGTCTACATGCGTGCCCTTCAAAATCATACTTATTGGCATCCATGCATCTGATCAAAATTTTATACTGAAATTAGAAGTATATATCTAAAATTATTTTTCAAAGAGATATTGAATAAAATATGTGCATGAATAAATAATAATTGTAGAGATAAATATGTAAACACTAACTTTGTAGGGATATTTGCACAATTTGTATGTTTGTAGGGTTATAGAACAAATAAAGCTTAAAAATAATTGATTTAGAATTTTCGAATTGATGTTCCACCGAAAGTTAACTTTGAATTATAACAACTTAAGCACTCACTAACTGTAATGCGTATAAAATAACAATATTTTGGGGTACTTTTTTAGGTAAATATTACATTTTTCTAGAGGAAGACCCTACAGTATTAACTTTTTAATCAAGAGAGAAAGGTCCACAAGCCTCTCTAATTCAAATGATAAAGGAAAGTTCCAAAGAAGATCTCTAATAATAATAATATCTATTAATCATTTAATGTGAATCATTTATATTGTTTAAAAAAAACAAAAATGATTAAAAATTAGAATTAACTCTAGGAGCAAATAGAGGGGAACCTTGCTGCTCCTCTTCTCTCTTTGCCCACCAAAGAAAAAAAATAAGAAAAGGGGGGCAAAACACACAACTAGGGTTTGAATCCAATCAAAGCCATGGCAAAATACCCAAAGGTAATCTACTTAACCTCTTCTGCTCCTCTTACTGTAGTTGTGTTTCCACTTTTTGCTCTGATCTTAAACTCCAAGCACTGAAAATGTTTTTTTTCTCTTTCTAATTATTTATGTGGGTTATCTTTTACATTTCTCTTTTTTTTGTTTTGCTTATTTCTGTAATTCCAATGATTCCATGTCTTTTGTGCTCAGATGTGGTTTTGATTGAGGGGGGTATCATATGATTGAATTTTTTTTTTTAAAAAAAAACTTCAAGGATCTGCACCACCCTCTTTTGCCCTTTTGTCACATAAGGAATTTTCCTTTCCATGAGAAATTTGGCTTCTTCAATCTTTAGTGTGCTCTTAATCACATTACAGCTTGGAGATTATTGTTTTTTTTTTTTATTTTTTATAATCTGGAGCTTATATTGTTTTTCCTTTTGGTTCTTCTAGTTTATTCATCCATTGTAGGTCATCAAAAGTGTTACTAGAGACTGATGAAATATAGCTTCTTTAGGAGAAAGGTCTTGCCCCTAGATTTGCTTTGATCTGCTAAGGAGAGAGGATAGAGAGAGAGAAAAAGAAAAATACCAACATGGATGAAACCCTAGATTCCAGATATTGGTGCCACCTCTGTGCAATAGTAGTTGATCCTATCACGGACCCGGAGATTAAATGCCCTTTCTGCGAAAGCGGCTTCGTGGAAGAAATGAATGGTGCGGACCTCGAATCTCTCTCCTATCGAAGGTCGAATCGAGCCGTTTCACAAAGAAACCCTAACTTACTTGGATTGATGGGTGGTTCTTCATCTCGATCGAGAGATCAAACCGGCGAAGAAGATGAAGGTGATCGCGAGTTCAATTACTTATTTAGGAGGAGAATGAGGAACTTTGTCTTACTTCGATTGCTCGAAGGCATAAGGGATGAATTTAGACTAAATTCGGACAATTTCGATGGTGAAATTCCAAGGGAAAGCGATCTAGAGAGAGAAAGAGAAGGTAGGATGCTTATCAATTCTCTTGGTCGTTCCGCAATTCTGCAAGAACCGCTCGAATCAAGTGCGAACCGAGATGAATTAAACAACGCAAGTACATTTTCCTCGTTCGAAGACTACCTTTTCGGATTGGAGCTTCTACTGCGGTATTTATCGGAAAATGATCCAAATCGATATGGTTCCCCACCGGCTAAAAAGGAGGCGGTCGATGCGTTGCCTAATGTGAAAGTCGCAGAAAACCTAAGCTGTTCAGTTTGTCTTGATGAGTTCGAAGTTGGTTCGGAGGCAAAGGAAATGCCATGCAAGCACAAGTTCCATGCGAATTGCATCTTACCATGGTTGAAATTGCATAGTTCTTGCCCGGTTTGTAGATTTCAGTTGCCGAGCGACGAATTGAAGGATTTGGGCGAATCATCTACTGCGAATAGAGTGGAAAATGGTGACAATGATAGCAGTGATTTGGGTAGCAATAGAGAAAGCAATACTGATAGAGGAAATACTAGTCGACCGTGGCCCCCTCTACCTTGGCCTTTTAATGGGTTGTTTTCTTCATGGGGATCGCGGGAAAGTGGGGATCCTTCTTCGAATCCATCTTCATCGTCATCATCAACTTCCTGAAGTTAATAAAATGGTGAGTAAAATAAAAAACGTAAATCAAAATGGTTTTTTACCCCCTTGGGTTAGCGGAGGTATTATTATGAATTTATTTGTGTATTTCGAATTCCAATCGACGGTGTTCTTTATTATTCTCTTGTACGTGTGGCATATTAGTGCAGAGTTACTGCAGAAATGCTGTTTATTCGAAGAAGCACTAAAAATCAATGGTTAGTGAAATCTCCTCGTTAGCTTCTCGCCGCAGTAGGAGCAGAAGCTTCAAATTGGAGCAGCGCCTAAAAGCTGATGTTGGCTTTCTACCGTACCAAAAGCTCCGGAATTTCTTTGCCAGAAGCTGTTCCAGGAGCTAAGCGACCCAAGTAAGTAGGCTTATTCTCCATTATACACATTTGGAACTCAAGCAACTCCTTTGCAAAATAATTGTGGAAAAAGATGTTAATTTAAGTGTTTCCCTCTCTGCCTCATTTTGTCAGTTATGTACAGAATGTTAATTGAATTCAGTGGAGATTCTTTTGTTTGCTTTTGTAGAATTTGACCCTTCTTTGTTGCTTGATGAGTATTATTTATAAGAAATAGTGGCTACTGAGCTGAAATGTTGAATTGCCTATTCCTTTAAAAGTTCCAAGTAAATGGAGAATCAACAGCAAGGCTGCTAGGAATTTTTCTTTTTCCTTCCCTCGAAACACTTCCCCTCTGGTTTGGTGCGTTTGCACTTTTGTAATGCCGTAAAAGCTTTGTAATGCTGTTAGAATAAAAATTGTTTACATTATTTAACATGATATTACAGTAAGAGTTCTAAATTTGAATCTCGCCGGACCTCTAATGTCATTTATTTTTTATATATAATTTAAGTCTACATGTTGGGTATCAGAATATAAATATTAAGATCTCCCGGTGAGTTAGAAACAGCACGTGGAAATCACAGCACTACTTGCATTCGCATATAGTGTGAGAATGCATCTAGTTTTGAGTTGCGTGCATGCTTTTGGCGCTAGGAGTAGCAGCAGATAAAATGAAAAAGAAAAAAATTAATAATAATAAAAAGAAAATGTGCCGGCTGCCGAGTCAGGAAGGAAAAATGAGCATATTTTCAATCTTGGAACTCCGCTTCTTCGATAGTGAGAAAAAATCACTGTAGAGATTTTAATCGAGGTGTTGGCACTTTTTCAAGTAGTTCTATTTAAATAGTATTTTCGTAAAAACTTCAGCTATGCAGAACAAATATTAGGCATACAAAGCTATTCCGCCGCAATTCGGCCGTAAATTAAGTTTATTAATAGCAAATACATCAGCCTTGTCAAGACCAATCTTTTCAGTCTCCAAACTTCTTTCTTTAGCGGATCTATAATTACCTCAATCCAAATACTCTCTTAACGGAAGGACGAGATCTTCAGGCATCATAATTTTGAAAGGATTACTCTGATACGTATGTACTCCATAATTACTTCCCAAACGTCTTGCTACAGCATATCGGTATGGGAAAATCCGTTCCGTTCGAGAAGCCAAAAGCTCATATCAGCACGCAAGTTATAACAGCCGAATGAGTCGCAGGTAAAATTCATCTTTTTATTGCATATGAACTCGGAAAACTCCCAAATATGATTAAAAGCTCAATTGCGCACCAATTTACATGATAATAAAATATAAAGACAAACAGCTGTTAAGGACCAGTCAGATTCGTTACAACCGAATGGTTTTGGACAATACAAATAAGCATATGGAATTTGCCTTACTGAGCTACAAGAACAATGCTCGAATCGGTATTAGCGCAGGGTTTGACAATATTAATGCAATCGTTGTACTCGACTCACCTCAACACCTACATATTTTGCAGGGCGTAAACCACGCCTCTTTTTTTTTCTTTCTTTTTCCCATTTACAACTATTAGACTCCCGAGAAGGAAAAATAAAATAAAATCTTTGTCAATTTATCAACTAAAGTGGTTCGAGAGCGCCGCTTTTGAGCCTCTCCATCCGGGCTTGTAGACCAGATAAAGCCCTCTCGTCCATTGGAGGTACATTAGTGTGTGGAACAGGTTCACCATCTGTATGATCTGGTCCATGAAGGGCGATACCATTACTATACGCCAAAGGGCGGGGTCCGCCTTCTGTGTATCCTGCAGCCGCCGCAGCTTGAATGCTTTTCATCCGCTCTCTAATGGCATCCAATGTCCCCGCCATCACCGGAGCTGTATAACAACGTATTCAAACACCACATCAGAATTAGTTCTGTGGGCATAATATATAAAAACATAAATGACGTGGGGAGCAGGGGTGGGGTTAGGGGGTGCACAGAGAGAGAGAGAGAGAGAGAGAGAGAGATGACCTGAAGGCGGATATCTATCATTCGGGTCCTCACAAAAGTGAGACCTAAAATCAGAAGGTGCTGCTGCTGCACCATTTGCATCCTCTAGGGTGTTGGTGTTCTCAGGCTTTGCATTGTTAAACTGTTTTGTGTGTACAGGAGAGAGAGGAGCGAATTTCGGGGATGGAACAGTGGTAACTAAGGGAGGCGGGGTCGACATCGGTAGGCTAGAAGGAGTCCTTCCTGCCGCTGCATTCTTTTCCATCTAAATGCAACAAGAATAAAATTGGTTATTTATTTTCTTCAAAGTTATTTTTATGTTGTTAAAGAATAACCAAAACATAAAGTTACATACTAACCTGTGCTAACCCATCTCTGATGTACGTTCTAAATGCTTCGCTTGCATTCTGGAGCTGCGCAAATATGTCAACCTACGGACAATTCAAGAATATCGAATTTCATAGTTATTAAAAGCCAATATAATAGATGAAATAATGAGAATAAAGCGGAGGGCTCAGGGAATAAAGTTATTTAACTGCAGAATGTAACGATAGTTGTATATCACAGTTATTTATTGTATCACACTGTAAGATTAATATCCCTTGTCCCCGCCGAAATTCATAAAATGAAACAACAGGTAGGTTCATTTACCTTTGGGTACAGCTGGGTGATCCGATATAATTCATATAGCCCGATGGTGCATGTTTGTTTGTCGCCAATTTTCTTAAATACTGCAGCAAGTTCTTGCTGTTTCGCACAATCAAAACCAAAAGGTCTTAATAATTATAAATATTACAGAAAATACAAGATGAAATAGGAAATATATTGGGATTGATTTGATCAAGAAACACAAAATGTGAGTAGGCACCTTTAGTACCTTTAGTTGAGCATCTGCCGACTGTGTCGTGGGAGTTGGGCTGTTTGAAGCAGCATCGCCCCAGTGTGTTTGGCCCATTGGGCCCGACGGAGTCAACATTCTAGCTGCCGCAAGAGTCTGAAAAAGTTGCAAGCTTCCAATAGTCAGTCTCAGAACTCATTCAACAGACAGTCAACAACCCAAATCTAAACCGATCATAAACCTGAAACAAAGTGAACCCTAAGTAACCAAAAAATAAACGTGTTCTAGAAAGCCACTTCTAGTGGGGGTTGAATTGGGTCCAACAGGAACAGGAAGTAATAGCGATCTTGTTAATCCGAAAATCGCAAAAAAATAAAAGGAAAGACAACTTGAACTACCGGTACTATCTTGTTCAACCAAACTGGAAGAATAATGCGTTTTACATTGTGAACCAACTGAACTGTTCTGACCGGTTTAACTGGGCAATTGGACTGGTTTATGCCAGACCATAGGCTTTTCCTGTTTGGCTATTAAACTAATTTTGCCAAAACCCCAGATGACTGAACCTGAACAATCGACACACCCGCCAAATGCCACCTCTATTGAAGAAAAATACAAGACTACCAAGTTTACCTGAAGATTTAGATCAATATATGCAAGAATGATAGGTTGAGGTTCAGTGTCGATAGGGACCATAGAGAGGTGGCCCTTAATTGCGGTCCCACGAAGCTTGACGAGTTCATGCAGAACTGTTTTAACCATTCGCAATGGCTTGTCATCAGCTCCAGCCCTTCAAACACAGTTAGCAGAAAGCAGTCAATATAAGAAAAGGGTCGGTCATATGCAAGCCACAAACAGGAAATAAAGCACCTTCTTCTTATTTCTTCCATCCCTAGTTCTTGCAAATACACATGAATGCCTTGAAGGATGCGATCAAGATCAACTTCGAAAATTGTACTCTGCAGTACCTGGAGAATTCGCAGAGCACGCAAGGAAAAAAGATGTGTGGATAATTCTTTTACAAAATATTTATCGATATAGCGGCCTTAAGTAATCTATTCACATACATAACCTCGCTCCTTCAAAAACTAACTTCTTATTATACTTAAAAATGTTTTCCTATTACCTTTTCCCAAAAAAGTTTTTCTATTACAAACAAATTTCCCTATAAGTTGGGCGAAAACCCCGACTTACAATAAGGGTAATTTCTAAGAAACCGCACCTTTGAGGGTTATATATGAAATAAGATTTACAAAGGCATGTGTATGTGACTAGATGATTTTCTAGGGACAAATATATAAAAGCTCCTCCTCTACTACACACAAATACACAATTTCATACCTTTGTCAGCTTAATTAGGCATTTTACTACAAGATCCGAAAACTTTTGATTTCTGGTAGCAAATGACTCGCTAGATGCAGGAGAAGGCCACCTTGAAGGGTCCAAAGGCCTCAACAAATTAATTAGCACAACAAAGGATGATGTTCGTTCTGCATTATCCTGCTCAAGTAGGCAGCAAACTGAATTAAAAAAGGAAAATAAAATAGAGGAAAAAAAATGAAATGAAACCATGAAAAAAATACTGACCAGAATCTTAAGCATCAATACGTTCAATGCTTTCAACAATTGGCTACCATCATCCATCAAAGGAACTCTTTCATCTAAAAGCCACAGTAGTAGTTCAGTTATGAGACTGTCTAGAGTACTCTCCTTAACAGCTCGAGCGAGTCTTTTGATCTGAAAGGTCTGCAGAATGACCCAATTATATTACACTTGCGGCTAAATTCCAAGAAAAAACAAAAGATAAACTAAAAATGAAAGTGATCCTTTGACAATTTTTACCCACTTTTCAACTTAAAATGACCAACTGCTCCTCCAGTATAAAAATGTCATGCACAACTTTTACTACAATTGCAGAGTTTCAGAAAGTGTGCAACAGTAGGTCAAAAGTGTCGCCGATCATTCAAAACTGTGCACTGTGGCCCAGTAGTGGAACAGTATAGTCCTAAACATTTAAAAGTAGGTTGAAGTTGCAAAAATGAAAGAGACCCATTTTTGCAAATTCACAAGACGATTTTTCTTTTTAGCATGGATATTTTTACCTGCATAAGCGTGTTTAAGACATACTTGCAGGATCTCGAAGAAGCTCCTGAGAGGCTAAAATTAAATGTCTTGGGAACCTGAAAAATATAATCAGCAAACGAGCAAGTGCAAGTCATGAAACTATTCCTTGAAGGGATAATATATATGTTTTGATATTAGAGGCTGGCAAAAAGAAAATAGTAATATTTTCAGAGTCTACCATAATTGCCAGGCATGAAACCAATCTGTCAGCCTCCTTAACAAGATCTTCGATTAAACTGCTTTCGGGCTCTCCTGAGGCCTGGGCTAGCTCATGGCAGATGACTTTCATGCCTTCAACGGACTGTACCAGAAGAAAAGTTATATAAGCCAAAAAAAATCATTTTACAACATGTGATATTAATTTTTTAGGCACACATTAGTATATAATATAGAAAATAAGTCATTATGGAAAAAGTGTTTTACAGATATATAAATAAATATATATCTAGGTATAAAAGTGAAAATAGAGATGTAATAGAGATCAAATATACAATAATAAGAGAGGGAACGAAGAAAGACAATCATGATAGGATTTCACGTTATAATGTGCTATAAAAAAGCAGATAGAGAACCTGTTCCGGTACACCCAATGTGATGATATCAAGAGCCTCATGCCAGTCTGAGGGACCATTCGCGGTGGCCAGCTGGCGGGCCAGCATATGCCTTTCCAAATGAGTATCAGCATATCCTATGTTTTCCCTAGTGCAGCAAAAAAATAAGATGTCAATAGCAAAATCATGTTTGTAGACATAAATCATATTAGATACTATGTCTTCATATTCTTTGAAATACCTAGTTGCCATTGGAACTGAGACAGAACGTGAAAGAATTTCTCCACTCTGTTCTGCCATTTCTAACCTGTTGTCCAAAATGAAAAAAAAAAAGAAGTCATGAAAGTTTAAGACACAGTGAAGAAAATTGCCACATAGGATGCAACTGAATTTAAAATGACCACAAGAAAATTATGCCAGAAATCAAACAGCATATTTACAGCCTATATGATGTGTCTCAAGCAATTTTTTCCACTGCCGCGTCTCATACGCGATAGCAAAAGAAATAATCATCCCGTTCCAGGACACACAACTGAAAGGTCAGAAGGAATATAACAGATCATTCTTTATGCAAGGGGTCAGAAGGAATATAACAGATCATTCTTTATGCAAGGACATCAGGCTAGCACACGCTCGTTCAGAATTTTTAGGAAAAGAATTTCTTCCACATTCCAGAGTTTGAATAAATGGCCCTACACAGTTCACACTACATTTCAAAGCATTGACCTCCTGATGCTGATCCGTACTATAATGGTCGCCGTATAGGAAATTACTTCGTGAAGGCAAGGATCATTTTCTCAGAGGATATTTTCCGGAAAATTAAGCCGTAAATTAGTAGACAGGATTAAGACCATGTTTGGCCATCTGGAGATTCTGGAAAAATGATGTTTAAGGACTGCTATTCGAAAGAAAGAGCTGTTCATAGTTGAAAGAAGGGCAAAAGAGCATACCCTCTTGGGTTGAATTGATGAAAATATATAGTACAAGAGATAGGTCTACTATAGTAACATTGCCTACTATAGTAATACTACAACTAGGATTACATACCATATAATCCTACTCTATATATGATAATAATATACAGTATCCTAATATACCATAAGATACTAAATATATCGTAACATATACTAAATATATCGTAACATCCCCCCGCAAGCTAAGCATCCACTGGCTGGATGCGAAGATTGAGCCGCAAAGCCGAAAATCGAGAAGGTGACAAAGGCTTTGTGAAAATATCAGCAAGTTGCTTATCAGAAGAGATGTGAACCAATTCTAAATCACCAGACTGGACTTTTTCGCGCAAGAACTGATGGTCAAGCTCAATGTGCTTCGTTCGAGCATGGAGAACAGGATTGGCCGCAAGATAAGTCGTGCTGAGATTATCACAATAGATGCTGATGGAGCGCCATAAGAACACACCAAGGTCACGAAGTAAACGTCGGATCCATACTGTCTCAGCAAGTGCGTAAGCCACAGCACGATACTCGGCTTCAGAACTGGAACGAGAAATAGTGGGCTGTTTCTTAGCGGACCAGGAGATAAGATTGGGCCCTAGAAATATACAATATCCTGAAGTGGAGCGACGGGTATCGGGACAACCAGCCCAATCAGCATCTGCGAATGCCACGAGAGAAGGATTGATACAGCGGGAGATAGGAATGCCATAAGACAGCGTCCCGCGAATATAACGCAGAATGCGCTTGACCGCTTGCATGTGGGGTTCACGAGGTGCATGTAAATACTGGGCAACAGAGTTGACGGCATACGAGATATCTGGTCTTGTGAAGGTGAGATACTGGAGAGCACCAACGATCTGACGATAAATGTAGGGATCCTCAAGAAGGCGCCCCTCATGAGAAGAGAGACGAGAAGTCGGAGAGAGAGGACTAGAGACGGGCTTACTATCAAGAAAGCCATGGCGCTGAAGTAGTTGATGCGCATATTTCTGCTGAGTCAAATGAAGACCAGAAGACGAACGATTAACCTCAATGCCCAAGAAATAATGTAGCGGCCCGAGATCTTTCATAACAAATTCTCGTTGTAAGGTGACAATAAGAGCCTCTAAAAGAGAGGAGGAGCTTCCGGTGACAATAATATCATCAACATATAATAGAAGAACAAGAGTGCCAGAAGAGGAATGACAAACAAACATCGAGGGATCAGCAGTACTGCCAACAAAACCAAGTTCAAAAAGAAAAGAAGTAAACCGCTGAAACCAAGCCCGAGGTGCCTGTTTGAGACCATAGATCGCTTTTCGGAGACGGCAAACGTGATGAGGAAGAGAAGGATGCACAAAACCAGGCGGTTGCTTCATATAAACTTCTTCAGAGAGAGTACCATGAAGAAAGGCGTTCTTTACATCAAGTTGTCGAAGAGACCACCCAGAGGAGAAAGCCACTGAAATAACAGTTCGAATAGTGGTCGACTTGACAACCGGAGAAAAGGTCTCATTCTCCTTCTGAGCCTCCGTTGCCTGCCAGAACACACTCTATGCTCACTCGATCCATGGCTAAGGGTTCCGCTGCGTCTTCCTCCTTCCTCGCTTCTGCACGTTCTATTCTTCCTGCTGAGCCTACCTCTTTTCATGAAGCTTCTCAGGATGCAGGTTGGCGTGCTGCCATGGCTGAAGAATTTGATGCATTACTGACCAATGCTACTTGGGATCTTGTTCCTCCTCCCTCTTCTGTTAATCTTATTGGCTGCAAGTGGGTATATAAAGTGAAGCAGAAGGCGGATGGTTCCCTTGAGCGTCTCAAGGCTGTAGCAGTACTGTAGCGGAGAGATAGAAGTCCAATGATAAGAGGAGATAGAACACCAAAAAGAAAAGAACACCTATGGAAGAAGGTGAGACTTGTTGTGGATGATAGCTGTGGATCAATATCCCTAAATTAGGGTTCCCGCTCTGATACCATGAAAGAAGGGCAAAAGAGCATACCCTCTTGGGTTGAATTGATGAAAATATATAGTACAAGAGATAGGTCTACTATAGTAACATTGCCTACTATAGTAATACTACAACTAGGATTACATACCATATAATCCTACTCTATATATGATAATAATATACAGTATCCTAATATACCATAAGATACTAAATATATCGTAACATATACTAAATATATCGTAACAATAGTTCATACTATAGCAGAAGCAGATGGAGCCTATGCTTTTGCATTTCATTAGCCCATTTCAGCTGGTCACCCCAAAGGAATCTATAAGATAACCACATCAAACTCACAATGCCAAAACCAGAATGCTATGCATGTAACCAAGCAGAAACACAGGCAACAAAAAAGTTTCAAAAAAAAGAAAAAAAAGAAGTGGGAGATGAAAATCATTACCCATTCTCCCTAACTGATCTTCTAATAGCGGCTCTAGCATCACCAGGCCTTCCCTCCCGCTTCTTATCCATTTCCCGAGCCTGTGAGGGGCACAACAAAATATAGTTAAATATACCACAAAATATACTTTATTTTTTACCCCTATTTCTCTTATTGTACATACTAATTTACAAACCATGAATGAATTAAAAAGGGTTAAGACTAGTAGCATTTCACTATACTCGCCTTCCACTTAAACCTATCATCAAGCATACTTCTCTGAGCATCCGACAGCTTCCCAACACACCTCCAAACATCCTCGCCTGTTCGAGAAAGAAGTGATCCAAATAAGATTAAGTGGAACTTCAGCACTAATGCAAAGCACAATGATGAGTTAGTATTTGTTTTTTGATTAATTACTATAGTCCATATCCATCCACAAAAAGTTTTCAGCCCAATAAAAGCAATTTTATAGGGGGCTGAAGTAGGGTCCAGAACAAAATAAGAAACGAAGGTGCAAAGTAGGGTTTTGGACTAGGTACGGAACCCCATCACATTTCTTCCTATGATTTGCCGCGAAGAGACATCAGAAGTTTGTTGAATCAAAACCCTTCTTCTCTAATTTATGATTCTCGCTAATACTTGGAAGTTAAGGTAAAAAAGGAGTAATTCCTACATACCCCCAAAGTCATATACAGATGCCAAGGTAAATGTACAAATTCTTACATAAATATCCTTGCAAAACAGTATTCATAATTCCCTTACAAACCATATTTGTGATGGTTACAAGAGCATTTCTGATATTTCCGGCTTAATCCTTTGGGAACATAAGATGATAGTATATGTAACCGAAAGGGGAGACATACTATTTTCACCCAAAAGAAGTAAAGAACACATACCAAGATTCTTGTAAGCAGTGGCAAGAGTATTTAGAGCAGCCTTCCTTATTTCACCATCACGTTCAGATGTCAACCCAGCCACAAGTTGCAAAGATTTCAACTGCCCACAAATCTGTACAAGATAAAACATATGAACAAATTTATGGAATTGGCATCAAACTATTATACAAAATTAAACCCAGCAACGTACCTCAGCTCCATGATGATCAATGAGATGGCCAACAAAATCAACACATTCTATTCTAGTACGATTATTTTTTGAGCGCAAGCCCTCCAAAATGTAAGGAAGAAGCTTTGGTGCAGAATAAACATTGACAATTTGTTTCATCAGTTCTCGCATCTTTTCCCTCAACTTTTCAATGTTTTGACCAGACTGCAATAATAACAACATAGGGTATGTTATAGTCCGGATTAAAGCAGAAACAATTATGCAGGAGCTGGATCTTAAATGAGTCTAGATAACTGATTTTGACACATATGTTGCTTTGATACATGAGAGGAAAATCAAGAAATTGCATAAACAACATTTCCATTAAAATAGTTCCCAACAAATCCTTGAACACAGAAGCAAAGGCTCAAAATTTTGAGGCCCAGAGATTATTTCAGTCCTTCAACAGGGAAAGCCAACTCTTTCCTTTAACAGAGTGCATAGCTACTTCTGTTCAGAGTAGTTGTTCCAAGAGCCACGCTAAACAGGCACCAAGTATCTAAATAATAAAGATACCTTCTCTACAAGGCATGGAAGAAATGTTGCTGCTTCGGCCTCAGTCAGAGTGTAATTCTGATCCTTTAGAACATCAAAAAGTTCAGGAAGAAACTCAAGCACCTGCACATAAATTCCAGAAGTAGATAAATGTTCAACCATCATAATGCCTAGCAGAAAACATCAACAAAAGTGAATTTTCACTTGTATTCCAAACAAGCAATACAGGCTTTCACATATTAATCCTGTAAAGTCATCTAGTCACATGTATACCGCTGCAAAATCTGAATTTTCATATAACCCCCTCAAAAGTGAAGTTTCTGACCATAATACCCTTTTCTTAAGCCATAATCAAGCTCATGAAGGTTAGATTGTATGGAAAAAAAAAGTTTTCTAAAAGGGTCTTATACTGTGAGTACAAGGAACATATGTGATATGTAAGAACATGAAGGACACATATCAAATTTGGGATATATTTATAAATAGATAATTTGCAGTGGGCGTAAAAGCAAATATCTCCAAGCAGTGATGCAATTACCTTCAGCAAGCATGTTGTGTTAGATTCACAGAACCGCAAGACAAACCATCTTAAAAGAATATCAAGAAGTTCAATCACTTCTTTTGCACAAGTAGGCAGAGCCTGCATAATTGGGAAAAAGAAAATGTAATAGCTATGCACAGGAAAAGAATGCCTGCACAGGTCTAGAAACATAGATATGCTACGTTAGGAATCAAAAGAAACATGGACGCACCTTCTGTAATAACTCAAGCCCATCTACTTGTTTTTTAAAATCAGTGCAGAAAAGTCGCCTGCTAAGGTCTTCTCTGAAATGCTTCATAAAATCATACTGCAAGCAAAAGTTTTTGATATAGCATGATGTCAGATGCTGCTAAGTATAAAGGAAATTGTTTTGCAATATGAAAGTACTATCATGGCATGTTTGGTTTGAAGTATTTGAGGCTTGGAATGGAAATCAGAATGATCGATTCCTATTGTTGGTGTTTGCTTTGAGTGATTGGCATTCTGACTGCCAATTCGAGAAGAGTCGAAAATCACAAAATGATTCCCATCGGCGGTGGGAATCAACGTTCATTCCGTAAGGGATGGAGAAAGAACTTTTTTCCCTTATTTGAATTCAAATATTAATCTATGTTTAATTTTAGACTAAATTATAATTTAATATTTGAATTTGAATTATGGATTTCAAATTTTAATTTTAAATTTATTAAGTTCAAATTTAAATTCTAATACAAGTTTGATATTTGTATTTAGGGCATGTTTGGTTTAGAAGAGAAATCGAAATCGGAATAGGAATGGAAATGGGTCGGAATCGAAAACGGAATGATAGAAACAACAATTTGTTTGGTTCATAATCGGAATCGGAATTGGAATCATGACCAAATTGACATTCCAAAAAATTAAATTTTTATTAAAAATTTAAATTTGTTATTCAAATTTGTAATCAAAATTTGTAATCAAAATTTGAATCTAAATTTGTAATCAAAATTTGAATCTAAATTTTAACTTAAAATTTGAATTTACAATTCAAATTCAAAATCAAAGTCAAAATTTAAAATTATAAATATTAAACTAAAATTTAAAAAATTAAAAATTGAATTTTAAATTTATATTTTAAATCCAAATTTGAAATTTAAATTTAATCTAATGAATTTATATGATTTATATTTTAATTCAAATAATTATTAGTAGGAAAAAAATATTCTCAATCACTTCGGAATCAAAGTTGATTCCCACCATGAAGGTGGGAGTCACTTTTGAGGGATTCGAATCCCCCCGGAATGAGAATCGGAATGAAAATCCCTCAATCCAAACACTAGCAATGGGAATGACTTATTCCGATTCCTATTCCAAGTACCAAATACTTCAAACCAAACATGCCCTTAGTTCGAAGTTTAAATTTTGACTTTTGCTTCTCGGTGTAGAGAAGCTTTTCTAGAAATCACGCCAAACTTGCACTAAGCATGTAACTAAGGATGAGTCCATGACGAGAAAATGTGATGATGCAAAGGAATTCAGACCAGAAAAATAAAAAGCATTACAATCCTCTTTCGTTCTGAGAATTTCTCAAAAAGACTTACTTCTAGATCTTGGATTTGCTCAGGACGTGGCTCCTCAAATTTGAATCTGCGTACAACAAGTCTCTGCCTCTCTTCCTGCATTAAAATGCAAAAAATATAAGGAAAAAAAAAGGACAACGTAAATAATTTCCGTCAATAAACAGACCTTATTGGAGTCCCTGATGTTAAATAAAGCTTGTAATTGAACAGAAACGTCTTGAACAGAAACAATAGGATCCAGCTTTGAAGCCCTCAATGGAACTCCTCCTCTCTGTCCAAAAATAATACCAAAATATAATTAAAAATTAAACTCTTTATAGAAACTATATACAACAAATGAAAGAACGGACCAAAGATGGAGCTTTGCTAGCATGTTTAGATCCGCGATCACCCAAACTACTGACACTTGGTTTCCCATTTTTCATGCCAGATTTAGATGCCAATCCTGTACTTAATATCTTCGAGGAATCAAAAGCCTCTGATAAAATAGAAGAGAGGAACAGAGTGTTACAGAATAACAGATAGCTTAAAAAAATAAAAGAGAAGTACTTGAAGTATGATACCTTCGGCTATGCCAGATAGTTTAAACTTCTCTAGTACAAGAGCCATAGCAGGTGTGCGCAAATCTTTCAAGCTCTTGGTCACCTGAGCACAAAACAACAATAATAGGAAATGACTAAACCAAGTAACAAGTGAAATGTAAAGAACAAAGTTTGCCCCGGTCAATCCGCTCTATATATATATCTATACGGCTAAATGTAGAATACCTGCAACACGCGCGTGCGCACTCATGCACACAAAACCACATATATATATATATACATAGAGAGAGAGAGAGAGAGAGAGAGAGAGAGAGAGAGAGAGAGAGAGAGAGAGAGAGAGTAGTTTGAAATACGTACTGCATCTTGACCGCAAACCCTAAGAATTTCACCAACACAAGATTCAGCAGCTTTCCGAACTTCTGCTGCTTTATCCTAGACACAGGAAGATACATGTATATCATCAAAGAAAGATTCCATGAACCTGGAAAAGTAGACCTAACAAATAGGCCGTCTCAGTATTACCGTTAGAGCAGATACAGCTGGCTTCACTAGTTGCATAGCATCAGGTGAGTCATTCATCTTCGAAAGATGCTTAGTTAGCCAATCAAAAAGATCTTTTCGACCTTCAGCACCAAGCTTTGAATCAGCTAAAGCAACTGTAATGTATGGAATCTGCAAAAATCTCAGCAAAAGAAAAAAAATTGTAAATGTGAAATATAAGCCAAAATCAAACTGTAAAAAATTTACATATATCAGGAATTACCATTTTATCAAGTTGGGCAGCAGCAAGCCACAAATCCAGTGTATTCAAAGTGCACTCTCTCATGTGCTTCTTATTGTCACCGAGACATTTGAGTACATCAGCCAAAAGACCCTATAAAATGTTTGGCGTAAACAGGTATGTTAATGCAGCTTCAAACTAATAAAGGGACTGTTTATGGCTTTTTCAAAGCAGCATTAACAGCCTTTCAATTAAACTCCCCAACAGCTTCTCACTGCAGCAAAAGCAGAAAATTCAATTTGGAGCTTGTGGTTTCGGGGATCAAAACTCCCTTCAACTTCCTGCCACAGCAAAAGCTCCAAATTTTTGCTAACCAAACACCAGCTACTGCTGTTTGGAGTAGCGAAGCTGTTGCAAACTTGCCGTAGGCAGGTAAATAGAGGCACTAAGCAAAGAAAAAGAAAAAGTGGTTAATAATAAAATAAGCCAACATATACCTTGCTTGACTTCTCAACAGGTGGGCCCATGGCAGATGCAAGACCGCCAATAGTTGACAAGGTCGCCATTACTAAATTTTTATTACTATCAAAAAGACGGCCTCTAAGAGCAGCAAATAATTCCCCTAGGCAGTTGCCAAAAACAAAACAATAGAAAAAGGTAACATGGATATCAATACAAAATTACAAAATCTCAAGGGCTTATTTGCAAACCATGCAAAGGGCGATTTACAACAACTCACCAGTGCCCGTGGGTTGTACACGTTTATGGGCTTCCTCCACAATTTTATTAACCGACTCTATGGACTCCAATCGAACCTACCAATTCACATACGTAAGTTTCATAACATCAGAAAAGGAAAAGCAAGGTATGAAGGTATACCAATAGTTTTTAGTTTCTAACCTTCCAATCTGGACTTCCCAAATTCTTCAGCAAAGTAGGTGTTATTTTTGAGCTAATATCTTCACGTGGTAGACCATCAAATCCGGATGCAGAACTAGAGGATACAGAATCCAAGGCTTTCACTGTTTTCTTTGGGGCAGCAGCAGCAGCACCCGCACCCTGACAATAAAGTCGATCAACATACTTTATATAGTATAATTTGTGACCTTTGGGCTCATAAAATGAATGAAATATCACGGAATCAATATTTTACCTCAAATGGGTTCTTCTCATACTCCACTTCCAGGGCACTAAGAAGAGCGGGTTTAACATCACTTAAGAATCCTTTGATGTCTGCATGGAGATTTAGTTCAGCAACTCCATAAATGATTAGCACTAAATTTTGAGCATATAAAAGAAAGAGAAATCTATATATGTAACCCAGCAACATTGCTTATTTACATATTTGTCCCTGCAAAATCTGAATTTCCAAATATGCCCTTAATATCTAACATTTATTCTTGTAATAGGAAAAAAGAAAGATACTTGCTTTAAAAATGTTTACAAGTAAAAAAACCAACTTCCCCTCCAAGTTGGATGACACTTCAACATAAGATAACAGCATTTTTTTAGGAAATTCACTTTTAAGGGGAATATAGAGAAATTCAGATTATCTAGGGTGGATATGCAAATAAATGAATTTGTAGAGACATCCATATAGGTAAAAGCTCTGAAATAGAAAAGGGTACCTGGGCCAACAAACTTATGCAGCATCCCGATAAGTTTAATGGTTGAGTTTCTAGTTGCAGCATTACTGGATTGCAAGCCAATATCTTTGCAAAAATCAATCAAATCCTGTAAGAAGGTGACACTATGTTTTCAATATTGCAAGCAGCAGAAAAATTTGAAAACACAAAACGGGACAAGGAAACTAGAAGTCTGGATTGGAGGAGAAAGTATAAAAGAACCTTCATCTTTATATACGAGACTCCAAAATCTTCTACAGCAGAGACCATCCACAGTATACCCTCACTCAGAACCTTAGGATTCTTATGCTCCTTCATTATTTTGTATAGCTGACAATTACAAGCACAAAATGTCACTGTTAATGCAAGAGTTCAAGAGGAGACATACATATATACATGCGCATGGAGAGAGAGAGAGAGAGAGAGAGAGAGAGAGAGAGAGAGAGAGAGATTTGGCTTTCAAACCATCAATAATGGGGAAAAAATAGTACTCTTAGGCTTAATTTCACTAGACTAAGCAAATCGACCTATTAATTCAATTCATGTTAATTTATACATCAAAGAGATCATTAAAATGACATAAAAAGTTGTCCACCAGTGGCACTTTGCAGACTTCCCTGACTCTGTAGAGCTTTCCAAACTTGTTATAGCAAGTTTTATAAGGATGCTTCACCAACAACTCGTTATTTTAGAACATAAACCATATTTACATTCCATAAGCAGAAAATTTAAAAAAATACAGAAAACACAAAAAAAGCCATCAACTTACTCTGTCAAATATAAATCCAGGACCAACTGCCTCGGCAAAAGCAGTAAGGCACTTCATCGCATAGGCACGAGTTTTGATGTCAGCAACCCTTTCACTAATACCTGCAAATGAAGCACATTTCAAAGAATGTTCCATGATGATCAACTAAAACATAACTAGGGGAATAAATAAGCTATGCAAAAAACAGTTAAGTTAGATCATGAGGGATTTGTTTAGAATCAAGCTAAGCTGGAGCCAGCTTGTCTTTTTTTCTTTTTTTCTTTTTTAACTTCGAGCTGCTTGTGAGCAGATCATTTAAGAATTTGCCTTAGGAATGAAACTACTAAGTTTTTCTCTTTATGCCATCTTTAATCGTCTATTATTGATAAACTCAATTTATAATTTAAATTTATACCATTACCTATAACAACCAAAATTATTTCCTAAGCATGAATAACTATAAATCAAGATTTCCGTGCATATAACTTACAATAACATAATAAGTTTTACAATAATTTATCTGTTCTTTAATATCTTGAGCTTAATCACGCCAAATACAGTTAAGCTAACATCAAGCTCAAACTCGGCTCATCTCTTTCTTAAGCACATATTACTCCATCATCCAGGTTTCACACTTTTACGCACATAGTTAACTTACAGGGCAAAACATTGCGGAAATATGACGACTGCAACAAAGACTGGAAGAAAAGAAAAAAAAACTAAAACAACTTCATACCAAAAAGGCACAGTACAACACATCGTTTTGGAAACCGTTTCACAGTCGAGACTATATGAGTGATGACTTCGATGACTTGCTGTTGGACCTATTTCATCAAAAATAAAAATATAACACATGCCAAATATCCAACTATAATGGCATTTAGCATTAGAACAGTGATGCAACCATACCTGGACATTTTTCTCGCCCCATCCAGGAACAGCACATAGTAGACGAATCAATAGCTCAGCAGAGTGATCTAGGTCAGCGAGACTTTCGACCTCCTGCTTTAGAGAGCCAATGGCTAAAAGCAATTAAGGGTAAGTTAGTAATAACTAAGACAACTATGAAAACGAAAAACATAATAAAGTCCGTAATGAATCAAAAAATAACTGAACTGCATGAGGTGCAAAATAGTGCAGCACTCATGAAAATCTAAATTTAGACAAACTCAACTGCAATTCTGCATAATACATCCAAAATCATTTACCATATTTTGATCTGTTTGATAGACAGTCACCTTTTTTTGTAACAGTAGCATAACACATCACTTTAATGTATGAAAATGATGAGAAAAATACGAAATCTCACCAAGTATATGCATTATTATTTTTTTTGGCAAGCTTGGAAACTTCCAAAGAAAGCAAAAGCTGAAACTGCCGGAACAATAACCCAAGAAACATACAATGAAAACAAAATCAAAACAAATAGTTTGAAGCATAAATTCCCACTAACTAAACCAAAATGACTGTAGATTTGGCATGTTACCATCCAATAAAAAAAAAGGTAGATAGAATTGCTTAACCCATACATGAATGGAAACTATAAGAAGACCAAGAACTACAGCACTAGAGAATATTCAAATTTTATGTACAGAAAATAGGATTAATGACTTTGTTCGAGTGGCACTAGATCTAACTATAATAAGGGAGAATTATGAGAAGTTCTTATACATTCCAACATATAGAAATATTGAACCCAGTTATCAAACAAAAGTGAAATAGAAGTTCCACAGAGAGCGGAAGAAGACCTTCAAGTCTTTCTTTCCAAACACCACTCTTCAATTGAGAAACCGTCTCAGGCTTTACAACAGAACTTAACCGTTCCTCAATTACTTCCAGGCTCATCTCTCCCGGCTGCAAAGAAATAGAATAAAAATCAAGAAAAATGAAGATAAGAACTGTCATTCCACTATGCCAATCTAAAAATCATTAAATATCAGTGGTTTGGTCAGCAAATATCAACTAATTGGCTTTCGTTAGAATAAAAACAAGAACTATCCATCACATAGAGTGAGATATTTACTCCCTACAAGCACATTACCTCAACATCTTCAGTCTCAGTTGATGCTGAGGATTTTACTGGTCCACCTCCATCGGCCTTTTTCACAACAGCAGGTTTCACCGTTCCACTTTTCTTATTATTTGACTGCATAAAAATGTAATTTCATAAAATTGGCAAACTAGGAAATATTACACTTTCAATTGAAGATGAAACCAACCATTGGATGAATAGGCTTCTTTCCACTGAGCATGCTTGCTGCCGATCTCCTCATGGATGAGGTATCAGCCTTTTAACAGGGATTGAGATGTATGGTCAGTTTCCATAGAAGTAACATATAATATAATATAAAGAAAGCATATTTTATAGCGTCCAGGGTAATAAAAATTGCTCGCTATCAAGTGGATGATATTAGATGCCAACATGTAGTATAGAATAAACATTAGAAAGCTAGGAAACAACAAGGCGAAGTTAACAATAAATACAAGTAGAATTCAAGCATAAAATGGAATGCAATGTTGACATAAATTACTCCAAGAGAAATATACTTTTGGTGCCACCAAAGGAACATAAAATTTCAAAGAATCCCTTAACAAGAATTGAGGTTCTCACCCAAAAAATAAAATAAATTAAAAGGTAAAAGAAAATCAAGTCTTAAGATCTATTTGTGGAGACAAGAAAGTTAGTTGTTAATTTAAAGAACTATTATAATGAAGATCAAATTACCAAGCAGCATTATATTCCATACCGTAACTTTAAGATACAAGGATCAGATTGTTTTACTGTTGCCAGATGAAGATAGGAATTGTCATTTAACAAACTATCAATTGATTATCCTTTTCTTATAATACGACAACAATATTCATCCTTCTCCTATTTGATCTTAGTTTTTAAGGGAAAAAAAAGAACTTCTCAAAAAAGATATTTGCCTAAAAAACAGATATACACACATCATCTTAAGTGTATAATTGACACCAACAGTAGCATTGTAACTAAAATTAGCAAACAGAACTAGACTGCAATAAAAAGTTCCATGTAGCAACTTCTAAACAGAGTATATTTACCTCATGTGCAGAAATGCTAGCACTAGAATTCGAAACGGAAGCTGGAAAAAAAAACAAATCAAATAAGTCTTTACAAAGACACCAATGAAATACTACGAGGATTTCTACAGAAAACAACATTAAAACCTGATCCTGAACCAGACAGTGCAGCACCATTAGAACTCCCTATCATATCTGAAAGCTTCTTTTTCCTCACCTCGTCCAGTTTCTCTATAGACCTTTCCAAAGGTTTCATACCAACCATCTGCAAAACAAAAGAAACAAGATAATCTAACAAGGTTTTTCCAAGTCTACTGAAGAAAGAGTACTAAAAAAATATGACCTAAACATATTGCAACTTGGTCCCTGATTTTTTTTTATATAACTTAAACACTTTATTTAGTGCCTGAATCTTCCATATATTGGAATTCGATTGCTGAACTTAAAAGAGGTAAAAACAAACTTCGTTGAAACAGGCCTAAAATTTTACATGAAAAAATCAGTTGTCAAGTTTCCTTTAGCGGCCAAGAATAAAACTGCAAGAAATGAGAAAATTCAAGCACAAAGGTGTTTCAGTGGACTGAGTTGCAATATCCAGATAGTATAGGGACTATCCACACACTTGTACTCAAAATAATACCTTAGCTATGGCTGCCAAAGCAGCAAAAGCAGCATCTCGCACTTCCGGGGTACCGTCATTCAAGCACTACAGGCATCAGAGGAATCATAGCAACAACAACAACAACAACAACAACAACAACAAAATCATATTCCCATAGACAAAATTAAAATAGGGAAAATAAGAAATAAAATCTTTCATTCTTTGCCAACCTCCATACAGATAGGAACGTAATCCTTGTGCAACTTGAGGACAGTTGCTTTATTGCTTGTCTCGATACAAAATGTTACCCAGTTTAATGTTAATGATCGCACAAGAGGAACTTTATTCCTCACAGACAAACGAATATCTGCAATAATGAGGAAATTATTTACTTGATGAGCTTTAGACCATGCAAAGATCTGATAGATTTTCACAGACATAAAGTTATGTGTGAAGTTGGGCATTTTGAAAGCATAAAGTCATATGTTTGAATTTGCGAGGAATTTTGAGAGCCTTAATCCAATTCCTGAAGCATTTTTGGCAGTATAAAGGCAATATTTTAAAGTGAAGGACCCTAGCTTTTCTCTTTCTTTAACTCTTAGAAATTCATTCACTTTCTCTGAATTTTGTTTCCTACTAAATCATTCTATTGTCAAACATAGATCAACTTACATTGAAACACTCTCAGCACTTCTCTGCTAAACCATTCTCCACTTACAAAGAAAATTTTATCAGGCAAACGAATTGAAAGCTGTGCCCCTTTGTCCATAGCATTAAGGTTATCTACCATTTGGATTTTGGAGGGAAATAAGTACCCTAAAGCAGAGCAACTTCTAAGATGTAATATATTGCCTCCTAAGGTTCGTCTCTTAATGATGATCCGAGGTGGCAATCAACCACAAGAATCTACCAACATGAAATGAGTAGTCCAGATATTACACACTCAACCCAAATATCATTTGCAAATAATATACAAATTTATTTTGTTTGTTTTTTTTTTCCCTCATTGCACTGAGAGTTTACTTTGAAATACTAGGTACAAATATCGCAATCTGAATGCTTATGACAGCATGTTAACAAAATGGCCATGTTAAAATAAACATATGCAAAGATCAGAATTGAACACATGCATAATAATGTACCACTGACCTTCAATGACGTCAGCAAGTGTCAAACAGCCAGACTTATGAATAGCTTGAAGAGTCTGAGTTAAAGCATCAATTAAAGTTGGTTTCTTCTCCTTCAATTTTTCCTGTTGATAGGGGAGAAAAAATTGGAATTACAAGTCCAGGTAACTTTTAAATGCCATGATATTTAAAATATTGCTGAAATTAACCATGAAAGTATAGAGAAGAAAATAGGGAAAAGAAAAACTAAAGAGTAGTGTAATATGAAGAGGTGATAGAGAAGTTCAATATTACTTACAAGAAGTACAGGCAACAGAAACCGTGAACTCGCGGCAAAATGATTTCTTAAACCTCTCGCTAAATTTCCTATAGCTTGGATAGCCTCTACTGAAACAGCTAGATTAACATCTGTAGCAAGCTGTAACCACAAAGACAACATGTTATTCAAGACAGAGAGAATAATAGCCAGTATGAAAAAATAGTTCAGCTATATGAGTTACAGAACGCAATTAAAAAGTCACAAGTTAAATTTATATAACAACTACCTTCTTAAGGGTCCGACAGACTTCAGTAAAATCGCCAGCAGCGATTTTTTTTGTTGAAGCAAGCTTTGTGAGCTCTGCGACAGCATCCCTCCTTTCAGACCATTTTGTAGCTTTCTGATTTCATAGATAAATTTATTTGTATTATGGCATGTAAAAGATATTACGAAGCAGCATTGACAAGAGCTACAACAAAGAGAGGGGAAAAACAAAGAATGAATAGATAAACTGCTTACCACTCCTTCCCAAAAACCGGACTTTTCCAAAGGTGTCAATATATCTACAGGATCAACCAGATCATATTCATCTATCTCTGGGGGAGCTGCAAGGATAAGTGCATCAGTATGCAGTAAATGTTATAAAAAAAAAACAAGGAGAGAGAGAGAGAGAGAGAGAGAGAGAGAGAGATTAAAAGAATTTGAGAAAAAAAAATTGCAGCACAACTTTCTACCATCAGCAACTGATTCTTCAGAAGCACCGGTACCAGCAGTTTCAGGAGCTGCATCTTGCTCTGGCTCCTTGTCCTGCTCTGATCTGGCAAAAGAATAAGCCAAATGTTGATGATCATATTATACAAGCCAACATCTGGCCACCACGCATTGTCTTTGATTCAAAATTTTTGGGAATATAAAAGAAATACAACAAACTTCAAGTAGTTTATTTACAAAGAAAGATGATGAACAACATATAAGATTTTATCATAATTAGATCATGCATGTATGCTCACATTAAATTAAGATGAAATAAGTATTTCGTCAATCATTTATAAACCTGAATAGAATGCAAATAGAAGAACTAAACAGAAACTGCACAACTAGTCTAGACTTTTATCCGTAAACATTATAATTACAAGTTTTTCCACGAAAAGAAATGAGAATACAGATTCTGGAAAGGAGCCCGACCAAATGTAACACAATAAGACATGAGATATACCTCATATCAAACAAAGTGACCTTTACAAGTGGCGAGCCTACCAGCACAAAACTCTGTTTGAAAGAAAGGCAGTTTAATACCTGAATTTAGATTTCTCTTACCTTATTTTCCGGGTTGGCTTAGCAGTCCCTGTCACATTAGCAAGCTCTGCCTCCAACTCTTTTTTCTTTAAACAAATAGAAAGAGTAGCTTGAGCTGTAAAATATAAAGAGCGCAATAATAATAACATAGTTGAGGACAAAAGTTACCATAGTGTCTCTCATTTTCTCAAATAAAATTGATTTTACTGGTTCCTTTCCAATCCAACGACATAGTTCAAGCGTCACTCCTTTAGCAGACGCACGAACATTCTGGTCTGGGTGATCAAAAAGTTCGGGAAGCATTTTAAGAACTTTCTTCGGGGGAACAACCTTTGCTCCAAATTCACTAGATAACAGGAAGTTGTCAAAGAAACAGCAAACCATATAAATGACTAATAGCTGAGAAGAGAAGCCAAAATACAAAAAGAGCAAAAGTAGACCAAATAAGAACAAGGTAGGAGGCAGACCTAAGAGCTTGAAACATGACATCAATAGCTGGGACGACTGCCTTAGCAACTTTATTTTTTATAGCCTTCTCCATGGCTTCCTGGTATTTCAGTTCAAACAAAATCACTTCATAACAAAATTAGTTGTAAAAGAACAGATAATTTGCTAGATACCAATCAGCTATAATTAAGGATAAAATATTCAAAGATGACCCATAACGCAGTGCATCACACTTCTAAAGTATAAGTTTTGGCAATGTCAAGAGTTTCAGCACTCAACAGTTTTAACTTTTTGATATTGACTACTAAGCTTCCAAATTTTTTTTAAAAAAAGGAATAAATATGGGAAATTGGGTTTCTATACAATTTAACTTCAGACTAATTTGTGACGTTAAAGTGGTTTTCTATGCTATTTTATGAACAATGTATATAAGTTCCATGCTTCTTGATTAATCAAATTTGACCCAGCTTAGTTTTCTACCTCAGAAGATAGTTACAACTACAATTTGGATATTGTGAATAGAAAAAGGATGAGCATCCAAGGCAAAACCAAGCTAATTTTCTGAGCTTCCTAATGATTTGTGTATCATCTACGAGAGGAAAATACCTTGAGCTGCCCGCATCTGCATGGTACAAAGAAAAGCGATGAAACCAATGCTTACTCGAGGATGTTCGATATCTGATTATAGAATCTTTCTTAACTAAATATCAGCTTCACACCAGGTATAGGGCCTTATTGCTTTTCGACTAAGGTTGAACCTACTACGAAACTAGGGCCCACAAGTTCCAATTTGGTGTCACACTTGGATTGTCTCAGCCAAAAGAGAGCTCAAGCAAGGATGCAGCTAATAAGCAAGACCTTATAAAATTCAGTAATACTGCACTTGACTTCTAAGACTAATATAAAATTTGCTACCTGTGAACTCAAATTCCTCAACTCCTAAAGGAAGAATTTGACTGATTTGGCTGTGAGATCAAATATGCAAATGGAGGTACAGGAATGAAATGGCATTTGAAATGCCTTCAAATTCAATCACTTACAAAAAAATAAAGCACCATAACATACGTCCCAATCTTAATTCCCTCAAAATGAAACCAAAAGCAAGGAAAAGAAGATGGAAATGATGCTTTTGTGATACAAGTCCTACCGAAAAACCAAATGTGATATTCTATGACCTAATAAGTCTCAATAATAGCTACTTCCGGTACAATAAGTGGGAAGTGGCAAACCATACAACAGCAAAATTCATCGTAACAATGCGAGCTCACATCATTGCACGCTCAATCCAACTTTATACTGTAACCAGACAACGAAGCTGAGAGATGGCCTTACCAAGAACACTTCAGAGGCTTCTAACTCCACCCATAAGAGAAACGCAGTCTGAGATTTCTCAACGGTCTTTGGTCGACCAGTGAGGCACTTGGCAACAATCGCATCACACACCTCCTTAGCATATCTACATTTTGGATAAAATAGAACAAATTTGAGTAAAATCTCGAAACACAATTCAAATGGTCGAGAATTTCGAAAAATCACCTTCCCGCATCTGCATCGGCCGCACGTAAAAACGCGATTAGGGCATCGAGCGCCTTGTCCTGTACAGGAGCATTCGAATCCGCCACCGTCTTCTTAAAAAACGGCCCTGATCCACAGAATTGAAGCAACATTAGATCCAACACAAAACAAATCACCTCAAAATCCAAAAAAGAAAAAGGGTGAGAAATCATCAGCACTCTGAGCTCAATCTGACGGATCGCACATTTGGAGCGATCGCACCGTCCCATCGGGCGACAAAACCCTAGATCGAGAGGGGGATCGGAGGGGAGAACTCACCGAACTCCCTGAGGCGGGGGTCCTTGGGATCGGTGATGGAGTCGCACACGGCGGCGAGGTCGATGTTGGCGTCGTTCCGCACCTTCCAGTTTTTGTGGAGGAGCCGCTCCTCCCAGGGGAGCTTCTTCGCCTCCTTCAGGAGCTTCTCGTCCTCCGTCGCCATGGCCACCGCCTCCGCCGCGTTTCTACCGGGAATGGAACCAAATGCGCCTCTAGGGTTTGGATCGGGCCTTCGCGTCGCCTAGGAGCCGCTTCCCCTTCGTCGGATCTCTCTCCGAATGAGGAAACAAGGAAGGAATTGGGGGAAAAAGGATGCAAAATTTGGAAAAGAGGGGGGAGAGGGGGGAGGGGGGAGCAGTGGGGGACGAGAGAGAGAGGCCAAAGCGGAGAGAGATTTGTTTTTTGGGGGATTCGCACGTGGGGGGACGGTAGGTTGTGGGTCGGAGTAGGGACGTGCGAGGGCTAAAGCGTGCGAGGAGGTAACGGAGTCGTAACGGCGTTAGACGCGGTGTTGAGACTATTGCGTGAACCTGGTCCACAGCGGCATCCCAAAACAGCCCCCTGTACTTTGAATGTGGGCGCAAAATTAGAAACTACTTAGAATAGAAAATCCACATAATCTTAAAATAATATGAAATAACTATTATTTTTTACAAATTTTAGTTATCATAGAATAATATTTTTAGTGATATTCGGTAGAATCAAGAATTCTAACTTAAATTTTTTTAAAAAAAATTATCTAAGGGTTTCACAGCGTGTCTTATTTGTAATTATCTTAACATATTTGAGCTTCAAATCTACTATTCATCAAATGTTGTAAATCTATACTAATATGATCATAATAAAAAATAAGAATAAAAGAAGCAACTAAGAAAAACTTAGTAGATGAGAATGTAACACTTAAATGATATATGTGCTAGAAAAAAATTTACTTTACGTAAACGTAACCTTCAAACTTTTTATTTAAATTATTTTAGTTAGTTATAATATTTTTTGTTAAACTTAATAAATCCATGGGCTAGTGAAATCTAATTATAAGCAAAAGCTATAACTCAATTTATTCAAAAGTAGTTAAAAATATTGAATTTAATTAAATTATTAGTTAATCTAAAAGAAACTCTCGATTGATTAAAAAAATAAATTTTCATCATTGAATAAAAGTATCTAAATTAAAAAAAGATAAACTTAAAGAATTGTGGCTATAAACAATTTCGAGGGACCGGCTATATCTAGCACAGTTAGCTAAGGACTTGATGATCGATACTCGAGGTCCAAAGTTCAAAGTCTAGTTGCTTCATGTTTATAGATTAATTATTTTTTTTAGAAAAGAACGAAGCAAATAGTTTACTATATTTTTCTCAAAAAAAAAAAGAAGTACTCATTTCAAAATAGCCCATAGTTGAGGGGCTCCAACAATTTAAATACAAGTTTTGCCAACCGGTCTACGGTGGACATGGGTCCAGGCAAGATTCTCATCGAGGGGGAGGCGTCGGTCCTGGGAGAAATTTGAAATGCGATGACGGAGACGTATTGGGTGCAACTCTCTACATTGTGGCTAGGATACTTACCGTATACGTGGCATACTCGCATTGGATATTTATCAAATACACTATATTCAGATCGCAAAAAAAGGCTCCACGTAGGCAGGTTGGATTATTTGCTGCATCGTTGGATGTAGCGTAACTTGACAGCGACGAGGACGTTTGCTTTTGGAGCCAAATGGCACGCTTGAGTTTGAAGTTGCGGGTGGACAATAGTGGGAATTTAAAAAATATAAAAAAGAAAATAATATTTAAAAAAAGAAAAGAAATGGAACCGTTGATATGCAAACGGCTCGTTTCGTTTGAGGCACGAGTGCTGAACGTGATGCTGAATGGGCAAATTTTTAAATTTTTTTTTTGAAAATTTTTGTCTCGACCACAGAGCTTTTGAAATAGGCCCCTTAACTTTATATTTCCTTTTGATTAATTACTTTTGTCAATTTTTACTTTTTTATGACTTCCCTTTAAATTATTATCATTAACTACATTAGAACTCTTGCTAATTTTAGAGTGATTCTTATTAATTTAGATGCTCAAAGCACTTTTTCAACTGCGGGTATTGTGAATTTTCGTTAACATTCTCCGACTGAATAACGGCGGACTTTAATTGTAATAAATTTGTGAATTAATTGAAAAAAAATTGATCAAAAATCAAAATAACTAAAAGATGGGAGGGTGTCAATGAAACCAAAACAGTTGAAACATCCATTCCAAACTGGCCTACATAGAGGGATCTCCACATATTTCTATCAAGGGGAATGCTTTTCCAATTTTGTACTTTAAACAGAATTGTTTATTTTAGAAGCTGCATAAGAAATACCTATCAAGCATTATCCCTTTTTTGTTTATGTTGAAGTCCTAAATAAACAAATAAATATAGCCAGCCATATATAAAATTAGATGAGGTTAAGATAATAATAATGGTTTAGATAGCATAAAGATTTTCATAGTCCAACACAAAATGTTTCTCATACGAATAATTGAGGATCAGCGATTTCTGATATTAAAAAAAACACCCGGCTTCGGTGCATTAATTGTAAAAAGGAAAAAAAAGTTTTTTTATTAATAGACTTACAAATTTTTATAATTATAAAAATAGTCTTATAAAAAATTTATTTACAAAATTAGGCATATGTGGTGAATGAATTACCGCATTCTAAATGCGATAAATCATTCACCGCTTTCTTCAAAAGATTATAACTATTTTTAGTATTTAATATTTTATATCTTTTAAAGTTTGGATATAAGAAATATATAAATTAGGATAAAAGCGGTGAATCATTCACCGCATTTAAAAGCGGTGAATGATTCACCGCTTTTATCGGTCTACTTTTATAAATAATAATTTTAGATACCTAATTTTACATTTAAAATTTTCGATCTACTTTTACAAATAATAATTTTAGATACCTAATTTTATATTTAAAATTTTTGGCAGGCTTATTAGCCCAAAAACTCCAAAGAAAAAGCTTCTTGAGGTTGAGTTTGAACAACAGAATCCCAAAAAGCACAAATTTTGTACTTTTCTCATTTAAGTTCTCCCCAGTGCACCACTAGGGGTGGAAACGAGCCGAGCTCGAGCGAGCTTACCTCAGCTCAAGCTTGGCTTGAAATTAATTTCGAGCCTAAATTTAGGCTCAAGCTCGACTTGAAATTAATTCGAGCCGAGCTCGAGCGAGCCTAACTTCGAGTCGAGCGAGCTCGAGCCCTAAACGAGCCGCTTGAAATTCTTAACATCATGCAATCTATAGTTCAATTTTTATAAAGCATTATCTAAAATTTGATACAAAAAATGTCCAATAGTTCAACATACAAAATGAATGCATGAAATGCGGTATTATAATATTAAAAAAAAGGGGGAAGCGACTCTGCGACCAAGTGAAAGAGAGAGGGAGAGAGCAATTAGAGTAGAATTTTGTTGGTTTGATTTTGTGAGCCAGCAAATATACCAATAACCTAAACTCTATACACATATGATTAAAATATATAATATATATTATTATATATAATTAATATAGGATCCAGCTACTATGCTATCGATAGTACCTAGCGCTTTGTGCTAGGTACTATCGAATTTTTCGCTATCGAATAGCGCTTTGTGCTATCGAATTTTTCGCCGTTAGATCTATCCTTTTGATCATTTCCACCCGTTAAATCATACTATTCAATAAACCACCTACTCAACCCTATGGGACCACTATCATCCTAACGGCACATCTCTTCGTCCGAGGGTCGAAAATCTAATAGCACCAAAAGCTTGATACTATTATCTAATAGCCTAATTAGGCTACATACTATTAATAGTATAGTAAAGTACAGTAGCCTAATTAGGCTATTAGATAATAGTACCAAGCACTTGGTGCTATTAGATTTTCGGCCCTTGGATGAAGTGATGTGTGGTTAGGATGATAGTGGTCTCCGATTAGGATGATAGTAATTTTCTAGGGTTGAGTGAGTAATTGATTGAATAATATGATCTAACGGGTCGAAATGGTCAAAAGGGTAGATCTAACGGCGGAAAACTCGATAACACCAAGCGTTTGATACTATCAATAATATAGTAGTCGGACTATATATATATTCGAGCTTTTCGAGCCTAATTCGAGCGAGCCCAGTAATGCTCAAGCTCGGCTTGAAATAAATTTCGAGCTTCTTTTTCTGTTCAAGCTCGGCTCATTTAATTTCGAGTCGAGCTCGAGCGAGCCGAATATCGAGCCGAACGCGAGTCGAACACGAGCCGGCTCGCTCATTTGCCAGCCCTATGCACCACAGCTGCAAACTAAAAACAAAAGCTACAACATATAAAAGCACTTCCCACCACCAACCACCGCAGTAACCGCACCAAACATTTTTATTTACCATACAACCACCAGATCAGAAAAATGAATCTACTCAGTGGCGACGTGTTTTGCTGATGAATATATTCTGCTCCAAAAGAGACCAAAAGAGAAAATCCCCATGCAAAAAGCAACAACTCATTCATTCCATTTTATTGAGTGAAAAACTTAGGAAACCTTGCGAAATCAAATTCAACCACCTGAAAAATAGATGAAAAATCCGAAAGGCGTGCGGCCATCAAATCTTAGTTTGATCTACAATTGTGAAGCAAAAAAGATAGATAACGTGCAAAAAGAAAAGAAAAGTAAAAAAAAAAGCAGCTGGTGGAGGCTGCTAATGACCTTTCCGTTAAAAAAATTATTTTATACGTTCTTAAATGCAGCAAAGATATCCCCGTGAATGTAATCGTTGTCAACAAGGCAAACTAAGTAGTAACTTCGCTGGACCTGAAAAGGAAAAGGGAAAAATTAACTCAGTTTTTATTGGAACCAGATGATATTTCAGGATGATAAGTAATTATAAAAGGAAGGAGCAAAAGAAGTAGAAGAAAAAGCAGAAGAATTTCTCAAAATGGTAGATCAAATTCTGGAAGTACGAAATGATTTAATTTTAGTCATAGGAATTTGGAAAATAGGTTAGATCAGAAAAAGTTGAAAAAATGGAAATTAGCGCTTGTCATGACATGAATATTTTTCTTTAGGATTTGATCAGCTTCACCAAATATCATAAAGGTGTCTAAGAAAAATTATATGTAAGCTGGAATGCGTAGTTTATGATAAATCTCTTGAAAAGAATCAACATCTATTAAACAAATAGAAGCTCGACTAGCCGCCATAAAAGATCATTATTTTTCATTGTAATTATATTATAAACATTTCCATTACCTATAAAACAAAACATTTTTTTTTTTTTTTTAATACGTTGATTTCAAATGTACCTAAAAAAATTGGATGAATGTTATACTCAGATACCCTGATTACGCTAAGATTTATGCTCTGGAAGTACCAAAGTAAATGAGTTTTTTGTTTGCAAAAGTTTTGAACGGTACAGATCATGATGGTTTATGTGGATTTTATAATTGGGCGCGTTGCCAATATGTTTTGCAACTCTAGGGCTTTCCGTGCTGTGCACATCTAAGATGGTTTAACGTAGAAGTAAAATAGCCTCTACATATTATTATTCCATTTCTAGATTGTTTTGTTTTTCTAGATAAAGAATAATTCAGAGCATTGATTTGAGTAGTATACTGAGCGCGCGCGCACACACACACACAGAGATGGAGAGAGAGAGAGAGAGAGAGAGAGAGAGATAGAGAGTACCTGCTCCAGCAACTCCCTAGAGGGGTCGCCCTCGGGGAACAGGCAGGCCCACCCCCTGGTCCAGATCTCAAAGGCCTCGTCTTTCCAAACCATAAAGCTCGCATGGTCCACAACAGTAGGCTGGATGATCTCCTTTGCGGGGAAAACACCCCAAGTCACCGCATTGACAGTACTGAAGCCCACATTGGTCACACAATCTCCCTCCCTGTTCACGCCGATGTATGTGATAGAAGGCAATGCTTTGCACTTCTCGACAAGCGAACACAGCTTCTTTGATGAGCAGAAGAATTCGACATAGGCCTTCTGATAGACATAACCCCCTGGTCCGCCCCATCCTATAAAAAGAAAAACACAATAGAAGAATTAGGTATATGCAAAATCAGATTTGGTTAGGGATATAAGTAATAACAGATAATTTTGCAGCAGCATATATGAAGATAACTTGACTTAGAAAACCAGTCTGCAAAGCAATTTTGCCTCACTAGTTAATACTTAAACATCAATCTACCTATCGGTCTAACCAAATAAGTAATAAAATGTCACTGCAAAAGGTGCATTATCACATAGAATTGCACTCAGAGCAAAGAAATATGTGTTAGGTTCTGGGTAAGTTTGGCTAAGTTCAGAATGAGCATTTCTAATTTCTATTAAAATATAGATTTTATTGCTGTTCCAATTAGACACTGTGGAGGCTGCAATTGGAAAAGTTCGTGACTAAATTCCTAGAAAAAATTTCAGATCAAGTTTGTTTCATTAGCAAAATTGGCAGATGTTTCAAGTCTTTTGAACAGAGCTAATCAACACCAAGTTCACTTTTTAGCATTCTATCTCTCTCATTCATTGGTGTGTCCGTGAGTGAGATATTCATCTGATGGGCAAGTTCGGGTAGACTAGAGCTTCTATAAGAGTGCTGTTCGAACAAGTGCTGACATCATCATTTTCATTAAAATCCTCTCAACAACTTTTCGCTAGAACAAAAGCAGAAACTTCAAATTGGTGTTTCTGCTTTTGGGCTTCCGCGAAAGAGAGTTCCAACTTCTGTCCAAATGCGATGAGTTACTTTTGTGGAGAGGAGAAACAATTCCATAAGCCAGGTTAAACAGACAATACAGCGTATCAAACTATTATATCATATATGATCATAAGCTCCTTAGTATATGTACATTACACGTACCAACAGTGTGGGACTCTGATTTCTCTCCATTTACGGCAGGTTGGCTATTGATAGTAAGGAAACCGTTCAAATTAATCTGCCCAAGATGCTCATCAATTATCTTTGTCTCTGGCTGAAGACCGTCCAACTCAGACCATGGGCTACTTTTGAGTTTCCCGAGGCAGTAGTTCATAAACCTCTGTGAAATGTTTTAGCCAAAGAAAAAAAGAGTAAATCATATAATATATGGCATTTCGAACAATCAATTATTTCTTAGGGGAGAACATGTAAATAACCCACAGAAATAAATTACAGGCAAAAAAGGACACCCCTCCAACTATAGGACATTTGAAACAGATGCCTTAACTTCAGTTTTTCAAATTAGAACTCCTCGGCTGACATATACTTTGAGAAAAGTCAGAAAACTGTCAGGTTTAGTTAGAATGTGGCCCATCAAGTTTAAACTTTAAGAAATTTTCACAAATCAGACAACGCAATAGCTGAGAATGAACAATTGAATTTCAGTGACTCGTATTGAAATTGAAACAAACTCTACCATATAGGATAAATGTGTAATAAGATATGGACAAGTACCTCATTTATATCATCAATAGATTTTAATGGTACAGCCCATTCCTCCTGCAGCTTCTTGTCGCGCGAACGTGGTCTCATGAACTGTCAGATAGGTGCACTACACATAAATAAATAACTACTAGGAGAAACCAATGACTAGAAAGAATTATCCCACAATTAAGAATTTCATATTACCACCTAAATGCCTGAATGAAGTAACTTGAAACAAGTTTTTGTAGTTAAAAAATCAATTTTCTCAAACCTTCCACTAGTGGTCTTTTTAGACTCTTATTGAAACAAGAAAACAACAAATAAGTTCAAAACAACATATACGAGAGTTATGCAAAAAGATAATTTAATTTCCTAGTTTCCTCATGAGGGAAACAAGGAGTTGTTTGAGTGAGGTCCTGAACACACGATAAAGATTCTATAACTAGTACTAGATAATAGTAGATAATCAGGAATATAAGTTGGCATATTACACCAGCAGTAATGGAGATATATGAAACATTTTTGAAAAATAGAAACTTAACCTGGTGGTCAGTAAGCGCTCCATATGATGGGTTACGAGAATCACCCCACCGACCCTGTGGGTATTGGTCCCAACCAAGAGTCCTTGCAATGTAGCTTTTTGGACGATTAGCCCTGATCAGTAGTCCAAACAGAATTAGAAAACATAAGTCTCTAACAAACATTAAGGGCTTCCTTGGCCTTGCAGGAGCTCCTGCATAAGTGCTTTTTCCGTAGAGGCGTAGAGCTATTTGATGAAGAACTAAAGCTTTTTCTTCCGAATTCCCCAACAGCTCATAACAGAAGAAGCAGAAGCTACAGATAGTAGCTTCTACTTTTAGGGCCAAAAAGCTCCATAGCAAAAGCTCCAAACTTTGGTTAGCCAAACGCATGACCACTGTTACTCAGATTCAATAAGCTATTTCATGAGCTAAAATACCGTAAACTGCTTGTGCTTAATAACAAGCCCTGAAAAGCAAAGCATACCAGAAGATAGGCCGGACATCTTCTTTAGCACGATAAACATTTGTTGGGCGTCTCCACGGCAACGACCTTACAATCCTGGATTCCTCAATAAGCCCAAGATTCTGTGATAAAAAAACCATTAGTAACAGCAGTAATAAAAGAAACACAAAATTATTCAGGCAAAAAATTACCATTAGTATGGCTAATGCAGACTTCTCCATGTTTAGAGTATAAAGATGCACTGTTTTGATCCCATTAGCTAAAATTTTTTTGCACATTTCAGTTCCGAGGTGGATTCCATAAGCCCTCACAGCCTCTTCGTTGTCCTTAATAGGCTCTAGTGCGGCAGTAATCTCCGATGGAACCTGCAAAATTAAGTTAACATAATTGAATACTTGAAAAGCAACTTATAATGGATACATGTGTGAGCATAGTTGACAAGAGAGATACCTCTTATCGAAACAGTTATGAACAGAGACACAAGTCAGCAATTCATGCATATTAGGGTTGTTTTGTAATGGAAAACTCACCTTAGTTTTGCAGAATCCAGTCATACGCAAGAAACCCTTGTAGTTGTTAATCGGCATAATGCCAGGAACAATTGGGCATGTAATCCCAATCTGACGGCAGTCATTGACAAACTTGAAAAAGATATCAATATCATAAAACAACTGAGTGATAATAAGGTCAGCACCAGCATCAACCTGTTCAATTGGTATATATTCACTTCTTGATCAGCTAAATTATATACCCATTCCCTCAAAGAACATTAAATTTATTAGGAAAAAAAGTGTGAAGAAGTAATGAGATGCACCTTTCTCTTCAAGTAAGCAAGGTCATTGCTATAGGCTTCCAATGTAGCACCTCCCTCTCCTTGTATCATGTCAGGGTGCGCCTCTGATAGAGAGCCAAGTACTTTAGCAATGAAAAATCTGATATTCTATGTGGAAAAGCAGAAATTAATGTAATTGAGGCAATTTATGCCAACCTGGATAACCGGCGACAGTTATGCCGAAATAGTCACCATACTGAGCACGGATATGCTGCACCTGTAAGTTAATTGAAGAAGTTATGCTTAAGTAACAAAAAAAAAAAAAAGGTATCTCATTGTGGAAAGTACTGCATCGGCAAACAACAATTGCTAGTTCACCAAAGGCCTATTTGCCTGGCTGAACTTCTACTTGAGCACTGTTTGAGTAGCGCTAGTAGAGCTATTCCAAGCATCCGTGTCAGCTTTCTCACTAAGATTAGCCAACAGTTTTTAACTACAGCTGGAACCGCAACTGACAGCTTTTTCTTGATTTTCGTCTGGAGGTGAAGCTATTCCAAAACTGGCCAAACAAGCACCGACTACAGAGCAGTTAGGACAACCAGAACTCAGCCAAATGCTAAGAAGTCCATGTTGAGAGTGGATTGGGAGAATCTATTTCTTTTCTTCACAACAATCAACAACCATTTGATTTCAAAGATAAAAGGTATCAAAACAGTGTCAAGGAGAACTACCAAATCAAGGGCACAAGCAAATCCACCAGCAACTTGGACAAACTTATCCTGGCCATGAGGAGGATCTCCTCTAAGTGCCAGAACATTTTGAATTCCGTTGGCCTTGATAGTATCCAAAGCATGGTCGATCTTCTCCACCGGCATATTGGTGCAAGTCAAGTGCATCATTGTTTCCACACAGATCTATAAAGAGAAAAAAGTAATGGAACTCAATTATGGAAAGCACAATAATTACACTTTTAAAAGGATAAAGTGAGGCAAATCAGTAAGTCCTTGCAGCATTTAAGAGATTAACTCATTCTTAAGTGACATTTTTGAGTAGTTTATTAAGAAAACATTCCTTTTCTCTAGCAAGTAATCATTCTTAGTGGTTTGCGCTTCACACTAAGAGCATGTTTGTTTGGGTGGAAGTGGGGTGGAAGTGGAGAGGGGGAAAGTCATTTTCGTCAAAAACGATCATTTCCGTTGTTTGGTTTGCCGTAAAAAAATTACGGTCGAAACTCGAGTTAACCCGAAACAGCGTAATTGACTTCGGCCCACCGTGGGCCGAAGTCAATTACGGTGAAGAGGGGTGAAGAAAAAATATTATTTTTAATTATATTAAAATATAATTATATAATTATATTATTTTTAATTATATATTTAAAATATTATATAATTAAATTTTAATTATATAATTAAATTTTATATGATTAAATTTCATTTATATAATAAAAATATTATATAAAAATATAATTATATAATTAAATAATAGGATATTATATATATTAATTTTAATTATATAAAAAATATTATATAATTAAATTATTTATTATATAATTAAATTTTAATTATATAAAAAATTATATAATTATTTATTATATAAAAATTATTATATAATTAAATTGTAATTATATAAAAATATAATTATGTTATTTTTATTTATTAAATTATTTATTATTTATACATAAATTATAATTTTACATCATACACTTCCTACCAAACAAACAACAGAACTAATGAAACTTTACTTCCATAACTACGAAACAAACAATGGAAAAGAAGTAGTTTTCACCGAACTCCACTTCAACCCAAACTCCACTTCAATCCAAAGTCCAGTTTCGACGAAACAAACATGCCCTAAATGTGAAAGAAAAGAAATTGCGCTCCAATACAGAGAACACGATAGTAACAGTTTCAGAAGGGTAAGATTAACTCGAGAAAATCTTATTGATATTTCTCAGCAATCTATAAGGAAAAACATTCCCCTTTTGTAGCTAGTAATCACTCCCAACACACTAAATTAGTAATCAAATCTTCGCACCCTTGATGTAGTTAAGACAAAAAGAGCCACACCATCATCAGCATCCGAACAGCTTACTTTGGAAGGACACAAAATCAAATACATCTACCCAGGAAAATATATTGTGAAAGTTGTACAGGACCCTAAGACTATTAAACCATTTTCAAATAGAGCCTCGGCTATTTTTTTTCTTTCATTGAGAATCCCTCAACTTTTGATTCGTTTAATTTATCATCAACTAAATGATAGTTTTTATTAAATTAGTCAGCTTTTCGGTTAAATTTAACTGTTATGAACATGCTGTAAACAGGTGATAGCTAATGGAACCATTAATTTTGTAGAATTCCCTGTTCAGTTTAGGAAATAACTCACATCAGAACAATAGAAAATTCGAGGAGCTATTTCAAAATGACCTGCAGTTGAGGATGTCTCCATACATTTTTCACCGCAAAAACAAACGACAAGAGCATTTATCCACCAGTACCACTAATTCCGAAAAGAGACAAAGAAAAGGGGACCAAAACATCCAAATATGGCAAAATTTAGCAGCTAAACACTCAGATCCACGAGCCTCCAACTACAGTAAACCCTAGATCTTAACAGCATTTCAAACGAAAACCACGGATCGAGCAATTACCGATCAAAAAATCACAAAAAATAGCCGAAAAAAGAGCTTGAGATCTGATGCGAGCTTGGATCTATACCATGTTCTGCATCCGATTGGCGATGTTGAGGGTGAGATCGGCGGTGGAACCCCCGGCGCCCCAGGTGATGTCGCAGAAGGTGGGATTGTGCGACACCATGCGATCCATGCGCTCGAAGAGGTTCTCGACCCCATCATCCGTCTTCGGGGGGAAGAACTCGAAGGAGAACACCGTTCTCCCCTCCTCCTCCACCGCCGATCGGATCTTCTCGATCACCTTCATCTCCTCCCCTGTCTCTCTCTCTCTCTCTGGATCGCCCTTTCTCTCTCTAGGTCGCTCCCTCTCTCCCTCTCGCTCTTCTCTTGGAGTGGGGGAGAGTGTACGCAGCGTATTCGGTGGGGAGAGAGGGGGATTTATAGTGAGATCTGTGCCCAACTACCGCGGAGGAGGAGGGGCCTTTTTGTTATAATTTCGCTTGGGTAATTTGCACAAAAATGCCACTTCTTTTGTTATTTTATATTTAATGACTATATACTTACAACTACTACAAGCTTCGATTCATGTTGCTTTTTAATTTTCGCAAAATTGAATACTCCTAGCCGTACTATTGAGTGCGCACTAGCGTAAGTTATAGTTTTGTCCTATTTTTTTCTTGTATTGTTTAGTAACAGTTTTTTTTGGTAAGTACGTGCCTAACAAAGTGGTCTAAAATTTTTATCATAGAAGAAACATAAAAAATAAAAATGCTGGTAAAAAAAATTTTGATTATATTTTTTAAAAAGGTTATTGAGAATATTTTATCAGTATAGTATTTTCTTAATATATTTATAAAGTAATACTGTGTCTTAAAACAGAGTTAAACAGTATACAAGTCTTTATCGAATGTCAAATAAAGGTACTCTCTATATAGGGCTTTTTTTACATTTGGCCCTCTCAAAAAAAATATTTTCACAAATGGCCCCATCAAAATTGTATTTGCAATTTTGGCCCTGCCTCCGCCACGTGAGCGCCACGTCAGCGCCATGCGGGCGGTAGCCAGTATTAAGTTGAACACGGTGAACCATTCACCGTATTCAAACACGGTGAATGGTTCACCGTGTTTAGTTATTATGTGAACCCGCGCACCTTAGTCAATATAATACACTAAACATGGATTTATAATAACTAAACACGGTGAACCATTCACCGTGTTTGGACACGGTGAATGGTTCACCGTGTTCAACTTAACACTCCTCAACCACATGCCGCTGACGTGGCGCTCGCGTGGCGGAGGCAATGCCAAAATTGTAAATACAATTTTGATGGGCCCATTTGTGAAAATACTTTTTTTAAGGGGGTCAAATGCAAAAAAAGCCCCTCTATATATTCTGTAATAAGAGTTTTTTTAAAAAAACCTAATAAAATGGACTCAATTGTAAGCATTAAGAAGTGAGCACGTCTTTTTGCAAAAGAACCCCGAACCTCTCACTCCTTAATTTCCTGCAGCATCGCTATCACTCACCAACCCAGCTAATTCATTCGTCCAATAGGGAGGGGAAGATCGGGGTTAGGTCGGTACAGCAGAGACCCAAAATGACATTGACATTTCAACATTCATTGGAGCATTTTGTCGATCAGCTCAACTGCAATACCAATTACCATGATGGATGAAAACAACCAAAAAATTGATGGGACAGCACAATTAACACATTAACACGAGCCCATTTCATTCATTCTTCACAGAGCTTTAAATTTTGTACCGTTCGTGTTTTTTTCTTTTTCTTTTTTAGAGAAAGATAGCACGCTATCCGCTTCGTTTATTTTTTGTAAAAATAAATTTAGCTAGAGATGTGAATCAACTAGGATTCGAACTCGGGATCTCGAGTACCAACCACCAAGTCCTTTGCCACTTGCGCTAGGGACAGTCGGTGCAATGATTTATACCGTTCGTGTTATGAACAACAAAAGAATGGCCTCATGTCACACACAGTCTCTACCAAATTTTGTTATTGATGGATTATGCACATATTTCAGACGAGTTTTGTACTAGTAGATAAATCCGCAGAAGGGACAGGTTGAACGAGCAACCCGGTCGCCCCGTCCTAAATGAAGCGGGTGTGGAATTTAAATGTCATATCATGTGAGCAGGTAAGAAATAAAAGATTTTAATTTGTCATAGATTAGTAAGAAATCAGTTTTCATCAGTAGAAATGAAGTAGGTATGTGGTATGTACATGTTTTTAACCGAATTGAACTGAAAATCAAATGACAATTATACATGTGGTATGTACATGTATACAAGCTGCATGCAGTCATTTGGGTGGTTCCCTGGTAAAAATTTTCAGTGACAGTCCAATCCATTAATAATCTTTGCTAAATATAGTAATTGAAGTCCCAGATGTTATAGATCTTACAAATATTTACACAAATTAAACAGAGAAAAGGTAAAGAAAGAAAAACCTGGCTTGTCAACGTCTGGTAGAGAAGGGCAAAGACACAGGCCGTATCTAGAGCAGTAGGTTGAGGCCCTATTTAGAAGTTGGAATACATTGTCAAAAGATATTTTATTCAGTATAAAAAAAATTTAGTATGATTGTCAAAAAGGAGTTTGATTTTTTAAAATTTGAAAGATGTTGATATTCATGATTTAATAGCATATCATAATAAAAATAAAAAAAGTGCAAAGACATACTCAACTACAATCTAATTTGAAATAGATGCTCTAACTTGGGTACAAGTTTGAAATAGATGTATTTGGTTCGGGTATAAATAGGAACTACTTATTCCAGTGATAAATATAAGTTCAGATATAAGCAAAAAGTAGATCAATTTTACGTTTTTGAAGAAAATTGGGTTATTATTGAGAATAAGATAAATAGTGTTTAAATGGTTAGATTGGAATAAGAGGAATAAGAGTTATAATTTTAAATTAAAATTTTTTTATCTAATTAATTAACATCAAAATATTAATTAAAATAATTTAATAAATTAATAAATGTATTAGCTCTGAATATTGTATAAGATAATGAAAATATATTAATTAATTAATTAAATTTTAAAAATAATTTAACTTTTTAATTAGTTAGTAAATTATTTTAGTTAGATAACTATACAAAAATTAATTAGTTTAATAAAAATATTAATGATTGATCAATATAAATATTAGTTTATGGATAAACACATTAAATTAAATATTAATAATTAGTTAGCTAATTAATTATAAGTTATAAATTAATTAATTACTTTATTATTTATGCAATGGATAATGATTTAAATATATTAATTAGATTAATTAATAATTTAATACCATAATTAAAATTAAATTTAGACTTTAATTAATCTTATTCCCACTTATGAACAAGCTTGTTTCAGGAAAAAGGGTGGAATAGCAGTTTCAGGTTTATACCGGATTGTACCAGCTTATTTCACAGACTTGAAAACTACTGTTTTCGGATACGAAAATTTACGTTTGGGAACAAAGGGGAGAACAAAGGCTTATTCCCTCCCTTGTTTCCGAACCAAACGCTGCCTTAAATTTTTTAGCATATTCATAAATAATTCTAAAAAGTTAGCTTAATATATTAAACTCTGGATGAAACCTTTACACACTTTTGCCTGAAACACTAAAAATCTAAAGAATTTTACAGACGATGTACAATGTACAATCTCTTTTGGGGTGTACAATTAGCACTCTTTAACTAATTTTTTTTAGTCTCCCTCAAATTTAATTTTTTATTTGAATTTTATGTAGTTTAGTTAATAATTTTATCAAATTTAACAACTCTCATTGTTATTAAACTGTTTAATTTATCTAGTTTTATTTGTCAGAAAAATAACTGGAGTCATTAAATTTGGTAAAAATTTATAAATTTTTAACTACATTCTACAAAAGTTAGGAATCTTAATCAAAATAAAAAAAGTTGAGAGGTTACGTCAGAATAGTCTACAGTTGAGGGATGTTCTTACATTTTTATCAAAACTTAAGTGCGATTCGCTTGCATCATCACCTCGTCGTTTTCCCCTCCTGAGTCCTGACCCCTCGCCTTTTTCCCTCCTCAGAGTCTATGCACATGCTTTCCCAATGGACTGCTTTAATTCCTCTTCTTCTCCTCTCTCTAGTCTCAACCCCATTCGACTCTTCTCTCTCCTCTCTTCCTCCCACCTCTCACTTTCTCTCTCTAGGGTTCGCTCGCAACGATGTTTAAGCGCCTCCTCTCCAAGCCCAAGTCCAAGAAGAAGGCCCCCGCACCCGCACCCGCCCCTGCCACCGCCTCCTCCGCGATCGCCACCTTGGATCATCTCCGCGAGGTTAACCCTAATTGTTTCATTGGATTTGATTTCGATTAGTTTATCCCTCCTTTGATCATGTGTAGTGAGTCGAAGGTGAAAAGTAGTTGAAAAAGCGAATTGAGTTGTCAGAATTTGTCGTAGGGAACGAAGTAGAGATGAGTAGGAGTGGGAAAGGATCGCGAGTTCAACTATGTTGCAGGGATTTGATTATTTGGCTTTAATTGGTCCTTTGGGATTTTCCTAATGATTTTGTCTTGTAATTTTGATTTTTTTTTTTTTTTTGTAAGGTAGTCCTAAACTTCTCTCTATTTTTGTCCAAATCAATCTATACTTCCTAGCGTATGTCGCATTTTGAAGTTATAGCAATCAACAAGTCGAAGTAGGTTGTTAAACTTTGTTGTAGATGGCGAAAAAAGAAAGTAGAGGTTGGTAGAAGTGAGAAAAGGGATGATCAGTTGTGCTTCTAATGTATACGTTGTATGTTTGGTGTAAAGTTCTCTTGTTCGAGTCCAAAATAACTTCAGAGGGGGATAAAAAACACATTTATAGCTGTAAAAAAATGCTAGTGAGTGTGTGCTCTTTGGATCGACGAGACCTATTTCTGAAGCCGGACGAGCCAACATGTCTGCTGATTGTGTTGTATCTTTCCGATTAAAGATTGCACTGTGGTGTGAGTGATAATTGGCTGCCTTTGTATTTCAAATCATTCTCTTTCTCTTTATCATGTGCCGACTGCGGTCTTTGCTCAAAGTTAATTTTGCTGCTCGCAGACGCTAGAAATGTTGGAGAAGAAAGAGCGTGATCTTCAGAGAAAGATGTCTGTGGAAGTCGAAAAGGCTAAAGGCTTCATAAAGGCAAGAAATAAAAGAGGTAAGCTCAAAGCAATCTTTCTCCAGAAGGAGAGATGACACATCTGTAGTTGAACGAAATAGCACTCATCAATTTGGCAACGTATTACAAATTTTAGAGGTTATGCGATTACATATTGTTTATAGAAGATTATTCATTTTATGTTTATGCTGATATTCCCGAATACCATGGTCCAAGGTTTATGAGTTCTCTAGGCTAAGTTGTTTCTTTCAAAATGCCGTTGGAAATTCCTCTGTGCAATACAGCCATTTGTTTTGGTATTTCCAGTCCTACTTACAGCCTATTCAGCACTACTACATAATATCTTTTTCATTAAAAATCCCCTCTACGCTTCTCAAATTGGAGCTTTTGCTTCTAGGCCCCAAAAGCTTATTTTAGCTCCCTGCCACAGCAAAAGATCCAACCTATTTGCCTGCCCTGGTTTCTGGAATGGTTTCTGGAATTACTGTTTTCAAGACAAGCCGTTAAGAAGTCGGGTCCAGCAGGCACTTAATATTAGTCAGTAATGGGGGTTTCAGGGTTTAGGGGCGAAATTGCTCTTAAAGTATAAATAGCTCGAGCTCCTTACTAAAGCTATTCAAAATGCAAATTCTCAAAATAAGTTAATTATTTATGTCTTCAAAGTTCAAAGTGCGTTTGTAAAAGAAGCTCCTCTTTTTTTCCAGCTTCAATTGAATGCTTGAAGAGAAAGAAGACATACGAATTCCAGATAGAACAACTTGCGAATCTCCAATTGCGCGTTCATGACCAGGTAAAAATCATAACATGAAAACTACTAATCCGAACGGTTTTTCATTTGGAGAGATTTGTTAACTGTCGATTTATGGTATCTATTATTTATGTAGTTAATTACACTCGAAGGTGCAAAGGCGACTACAGACACTATAGATGCCCTAAGATCCAGCTCATCTGCCGTTAAGTCTATCCAGCAGTCTTTGTAAGCTTTCATTTCCCTTTCTTTTTTCTAACATTTCCCAGAAAGGAAACTTTTCATACTAACATTGGAGTACTAACTAAAGTAAATTCTTAACTTAAAATGGCATATCTAATTTTTAACATCGGAGTACTAACGGTATTTATAAATCAATTGTGGGTTTTCTTATCTCGAGAGTTAATAAGATCACGGAAGCCTCTAGATGGAGCTCTATTTGCTTCTTTTTAGGTTTCAACATCCTGTCTGAGTTCAATGCAATTTGTAATGAACCATACTGGCAATATATTTTAATGCTGCATCTTTTTTGGATTGCAATTCTTTATAGAATTTTTGCACATATAGACCTGCAAAATGCACGCAAGTTGGTGTATGTGTATAGACCTCTGAAAAAACTTGTTTTACGCCATTCTCTTGCTGGGGATGCTATGCATATGTACCCCTCGCAGGAGCATAAATGCAAACAAATATGGTTTTCAAGGCCAAGCACGCAAGTACTGTCTTTGCAAGGGTACTATTTCATGAGGTATATAAATGCTCAAAACCCTTGCTTGTAATTCTTTATCTAGATGGGCGGTATTAGATGATGCTGGTCTTACATAGCATAGTGTCAAACATAACTTATATCAATGCCTACAATATTGCAGGAATGCTGATGATATAGAAAGGGCACTGGAAGAGGCAAATGAGAGTAGCGAAAGTATGAAGCAGATACAGGAGGCCCTAGCAACTCCAGTGGGCTCTGCATCAAACTTTGACGAGGTCAAATTTTTTTTCTTTAATACTTATACCACCTTTATTAGTTTATACATACGTTTAAATTTAAATCAAATCCAAGAGTAAGTTGACTAAAATTATCAAATTAACTGCATGTATTTTTGTCTTTCAGTTCTCCTAGAGTGAGCGCAACAATATAGCCATATCTTGTTCTCAGAAATGAAAAAATGACAACAGTAGGAACATAGAGATATGTTATTATTAGTCGGTAGAGGCTGAAGTTCACTACGCAGGGGAAAATGATTTCATGAGATCAGGGTATATTTATATTGGTTTCATTGTGAGAAGAATTGACTTTAAGGTTGTTGATCCTTTATTCCTTTGGAGTTCATACTGTTGGTGTTGGGCAAGTTCGAATCGTAACAATTAGGGACTTGATGCGCCTAGTTTAAAATGCTTAAGATCTGTGTGGGATGGTGTTATGGGAGTTCTTTTTTTCCATTAATTAGATCACTTCGCCAACTTTAATGTGTTTTACTATTCTCTGATTTGTTATGATAAACAGGATGAACTCGAAGCTGAGCTTGAAGAACTCGAAGAACTCGATGGGGAAGAAGAGTCAGAAGAAGAGCTGCTCCAATCTCCCCCAACCACAGTAAATACAGAACCACTGGTCGCCACAACAGAGTCCCCCCAAAAAGCATCTTCACAGCAAGCCAGTGATGTAGATGAACTTGCCAATCTTAAAGCACAGATGGCACTGTAGCTCATTGCGAGAACTAGTATTGCACTTTAACTGCATAGCTGCAGTTTTTTTTCTCGTAAATACATGTTGTATAGACTTTGTATTGTAATATCTTTGTAGATGTTCTGGTGAAGAAACTTCAGTAGCTTGCAAATATATGACGATCAGCTTAATCTACTTACTAGGGAAACTCCCATCACAACCAGCGTTATGTTATACCTCGTTAAACTTGTTGTGTGTTTTTCGAGCACTTTAATAAGTGTATACTTGGCAGGAATTACTGAAAACACCTAGTAACAATAAACACCTAAATTGATTGCATGGGTTGAACTGTAGTTGCAATACGTACTAATAGTTGATGCAATATTTCTAGATATAATAAATCAAATTAAAATAGAATAAAAGATACCATTAACATAATTTGTGACTGTGAGGACGCATTTTCCCTCTCACTGCAACAAGGATGCGTCAGAACCCGTCTCCTACGAAAGTTTCAAACAGTTATATCCATCACTGAGCAAAACAAATTGAAGCTACGTTAAAATGGAGAAATCTTAATCAGTTAAATTAAAAAAATTTACTAAATATAAAAGCTTTGTTAGATACTAGCCGACAAGTAGCGAAGAAAACTGCAATTTCTAACATTATTTTCTTACCTTATTCTATTTTCGATAACCAACAAGGCGAGAAAAAAAATACTTTTCCATAAGCTTCACTTTAAATTAATCGAAAATATCATTCTCTTGCAGGTTAAATTTTTGAAAAAAAAAATTAATTTATATAATTTAACATGGTATTAGAACAGAAGATCCTGATTTCAAGTCCCTAAGCTCCCTAGTAGTATTAATTTTCTCTTGCTTAATTTATGTTCATGCTTTAGACATATTAAAATGTCTCGAAAATCCAAACACGAGAGAGAGAATGTTGAATAAAAATAATGATTAATTCATATAAATTAATATAAATATTGAAAGCAAATCCAGCTAAAAAATGAGTACATTTACTACAAGACATGAGTATATATAGAGATATGATAGAGCTAATCAAAATCTTGGATGGAATTTGGGGGATTAATCCAAAATCCCATCCCATTGCTTGCTGAATAGGGAGGCTAGCTACGAGCCACTAGTTTCACCACCGACTCCCATAGTTGGTGGGATGGTTGCGTAGATATATCACGGGTCGCTCACAGGTAAAATCACTGGACCACTTACTCTTAATTGATTTGGTCCTAGTTCATTTGTCCACAGCACTAAAAAAGAAAAAAAGAAAAAGAAAAAAAAAAGGATCTATGATTCTTCATAGCACTACAGTCACGAAAGCCTATAAACCAGTTGTCTTTTTTTACCCCTTTTCTTTTGCATGAAACTTCTTAAAATCCAAGCAACAAATTTGAGATTTTTGGCCTAGAACTGGTATATATGCAAGAATAATTTAACATTCTTTTGATTTAAGAATAATGTAAAATGATAATAAAATTCAAAAGGATTGTAACGTATATTTCCGTCTGAGTAGCTAGCTCTATAAACCAGGTCCAATAATATATATATTTTTTTGTGTGGCATACGGAGCCTAATACATATGAATTACAACGTATATTCGACACACGAAAAAGTAGAAGTATCAATTCTTTTATGTTTATCTCAAAGAAAATATTGCCCTTGTTAATTCGATCTCTTTTTGTGTGATACAGAGACAAGATTGAGAGAGAGAGAGAGAGTATATTTTATGTTTCTCAGGTTTGATCTCCCATAGTCATATAGTTAAGTATCAATTACAATACATTCCCTTGCAATAATAATCTTTTCCTGTGCTTGTTTACTAGTCATTGTCTAAGAATCACGATCTTAACAGCCTGAGAATTGGCTGACTCAGATGATTAGGATCCAGGTGGAAAAAGACCAAAAGGGGGGGAAAAAAAAAGAAAAAAAAGCACTAGGTTTTAACTAATCTTGTCACCATTAGATTGGTCCTTACATTCTTAACCCCCACCAAAAAAAAACTAATAATATTTTCTAACATTTTTTGTCATCTATCATTTGGACACACTCAATAAGCAGAAACAATTTTAAAGGTGTAGGGATCCATGAACAAATTCTCTCTACATTCTTCACTCATCATGCTTTAGTTAGCAAATACACTTAATTAATTAGCACTTAGGGGTGTCCTAACCTAAATGAACACCTACATTGAAAGATCCTTCTATGTTCTCTTTCTTTTTCTCTCACAAGACCTCTCTCTGTGTGTGCGCGCGCGCACGCGCATGCATGCATGCATGCATGTGTGGAAAGTCCTCTTAGGGAACTATATATGTATGTAGCACAAACTGATCACTATATGTAACATTTGAATTGATTTCAATAAACAATATTTTGATAATTTATCAAGTAGATGAGTTTTTATGTACGCGGTTTCGTCTAATCGGATTAACCAATCCTATGTGCTGAGTGAGTTACAGGAAGAGAGAGTCTCTAGACCATGTCCTTAATACTCCAAATTAATTAGTAAGAAAACCACAGTGGGTCATGATTAAGCACCATTTAGTGACTAATTGTGTCATAGTCCTACTCTAATGCTTGTCACATTTGCCTTTTCCCTCATCTATTTTCACACATAGTATGCCCTAGGAATCCCCAGGAAGAGATTTTCGTTGTTAAAAATTGCAAAAGAGACCAAAAATGAGTTGATTTTAGATGATGGGTGCCACCTAATATTTGTCCTTTGGAATGTCATTTTATCGGTGAGGTTTTTCGCTTGGTTTTTCTTATTAATTATTGTTTCTTCTCTCTAGATTCTGATGTGATCTGAATTTACGGATCTGTGTGATTGCTTTTTCAGTAAATACAAAAGGATGAGTCATTTAAAGCTATAAGAAGTTTGTAAATTTGTTTAGAATCATAGTTGGATTTCTTTATGGATATGGATTATATTTATAAAAAACAAGCAGCTTTAAGTTAAGCTCAAACTTTAATTCCTTTAATCCTAAGTCAAATTCAAACTATTACAATGACTTGTATAAGACATCTTGGAAGTACTAATTAATGTTACTTTGTTCTTTTATATAGAGAGACTTTAATTTGATGAAAAATACATCACAAAACCTTTATATAACATATATCCTTTGTGAAAAGTTATGGCATTATTCAATATACGATGGAGAATGCATATACATGTTTTGCCCTTTGATCAGGGACACATGTACATAACTAAGAGATTTAGAAGAGTGTTTATGTAAGTATGTATATATGCAGAGATATTTATTATGGATTAAACCCCCATAAAAATAAAAATAAAAAAATCTTGGTTGCATCAATTAATCCTAGTCCTAGATTCTATTGGTTGAAACCTTTCCCTTAGAGGGAAAAAGCATTACAGGTATCCACTTACCTGTTCTTTGCAAAAGTGTTGTAGGGTCCCAAACACATATTAAATCCAGGGTATGATCTCATCACCACAATACTTTAGCTAACTATGGTATTAAAAAAATTGTGTTACTTTTATGATGTCATGCTGAGGAGGAAAATAGCAATCCCATAGTCTATAATTTGTTAAGTAGAAAAGTGTCCGAAATTATAATCTAAGTTGTCATCCACTTCTTTCATGGTTAAGGTTTGCTGCTTCTATCTGCAGCAGTAGAATTGGAAGATTCAAATCAGAGCTTTTGATTTTGAGCCTTAGAATTATCTTTTTTATTTTCTACTTAAGTAAAAGTTTGCTTTTTATCTACGGAATGTTCCATTACCGATAATTGTAGATAAAGATGCAAGATTTGCCTACGATTTCTTAATTAGGAATCGAGACAAGAAAGATAGTTCAGATCATTTTCGGGTTACAGATTCACGTCATGTTAATTTTGCATGCCTTTTACTACATTTGAATTATGTTATCGTGTCGCGTCTAAAATTGTTGTACCTCCATACAGACCTAACCAGTTATTCCTCCAGAAAAAAAAAAAAAATTAACATAATATTAACAACTACTGCTACTCAGAACCTAGCTAATTAGCTAATTGGGAGAAAATAATGTCACTTCCAAGAGCCTTTATTAGAAACCATGTGTTATATCTTGATTGATCCATTCATGGATGACGAAGTACCTAACCAGGTCTAAGTCAACAACTTTTACTCCTTTTCACTCCCTTAAGACCACAATTTTCAACTAAGCATCCACTCATATGGTAATCAGATCCTTAAAAGAGTGAGTAAGATAAAAATAATAAGCCACTTCAATGGACTCTCTCTTTGGCCATGTAGATACCATATAAGGAATTAATTAAGCCTATTGTTTCCTATATTATTTTATAGCCATCCTACTTGGACATAGCATCATAAAGTTCCAATCCTACGTAACCTCCATTCACAAAGCCACATGCTAATCCTAAAGAAAAAAAGTATTGTACTAACTGTATAAATATATGTATAACCTAAATCCTTTATTCCTCTCCACCCATATATAAAAGGGTTTAGTACTCCCCTTAGTAGATCTCTCTCTCTCTTTCTCTCATTCATCTTTGTTCCTTCATCACCCTATTAGTTTCTACACAAATCTTACTAGGAAAAAACTAAAAAAACAACCAATTATATCCTATCAAGAGTGATCATATATACATAGGGAAAGAAAAAGATCAAATGAGTAAGATTCATCCGACGGAGAGCAAAAAGGTCGACGGTGCGGCGTCGGGAGCAGTAGACCGTCGCCCCTCGACGTGGACGGTGTGGAAGAGGTCGAGCATGGCCTTTCAGGGGACCGACGGATTCTCGGTGTACGACTGCGAGGGGCGGCTCGCGTTTCGGGTCGACAACTATTCGAGGCGGCATAAGTGCTTCTCGGGGGAGCTAGTCCTCATGGATGGCAAGGGAAAAGCACTTCTGACTCTAAAACCTCAGGTAGGAAAAAAGAAGTATGAAAAAGAGAATACGTAGCATTTGATACCATTGATGTATTAATTAAGTTAAATAAGATTGGATTTTGTACCATAATTAGTATGAGACTACTAGTTCATGTTATTATAGTGTTATGCTAGAATTTAATGCCAAAGCTGCTGAAAATTGATAATGTGTGGGACAAAAAGGGAAAAAAAAAATGATTATTTACAATTCATGATATTCAAAATTGAAATATTGAAAGATTGAAAGAATAAATTTTTTGGGGTAAAAAAATAGAAGCTTTGTTTTCTCCTCTTTTGCAGGATAAAAATTTATGGATTCACAGCTAAGCATCCAAGAAAAACACCTGATTATTTTAATTCATGATATTCAAAACTATCTGCATAGTGAAGTCGACGTAGTTTAACATTTCTCTCATGTTTATTCACGAAACTTTAATATTTAATATATAGATTTAACCAATAAAAGGTGCAGGGACATGTAAACAACTCTCATACCATACAAAATTATCGATTCTCCAAAAGCGTGGAAAACAGTGTTTTATTATTTCATAATAAACAATTTTTCACCACAAAAAGGAAAAAAAAAAAAATTGCTCCATAACGCTTGCAAAAAATTTCATTATGCCTCGCAGATACTGAGCCTGTACGACCAGTGGGATGGGTACAAAGGAGGAGAAGAAGAAGAGGATTGTAACAAAAGATCCAAACTCCCTCTCTTCTCAATGAGGAGGTGCTCAATCCTTCAGAGCAGTGATGAGGCAGAGGTGTTTGTGAAAAGTCCTCATGCAAATTCTCCGACGACACCCGCGACTTTTCGAATCGCGGGCTATTTCAGAAGAAGATGCTGCAAGATATACGGAAGCAAAGGCGAGGAGGTCGCGCGAATATCAGCGAAGAAGGCGAGCAAAGCGGTTATGCTCGGAGATGATGTGTTCAGCTTAGTGATTCAACCGGGGATCGACTGCGAGATGATAATGGCTTTTGTGGTGATCATGGATAGGATATGTAAGAAGTCCTATAGTCCTCTAATGTGTTCTTGAAAGGATGAGCAAAAGAACTCTTGTAACAAAAACATAAGTAGAAATGTTATGTAAATCTCGATTCAGGGAAGAAGAGAAAGGTTTCCTGAAAATTTTGGATAAAAAATTGGTTCTAAAAAGAAGAGTTAAGGTTACGCCGACTCCCGAACCAGGGAAAAGAAGGAAAAAGAGAGAAGAAACAGCCATCTAAAGATACGATAAATTACGCTTAAAATATGATCAATCGTCGATTCATGGTATGAGTAGTCAAAGAGGAGTTCAAGGTAGAGCAGGAGTTGGTGAGCAAAGAAGAATGTGATCGAAAAATGTAGTTGATATGCAAACTTTAACAACACTAGTAGATGATACTATACAATCTTGCTTTGAAATGAGTGAAAAAAGGGAAAAATGCATCATACTGGGGAGATGAAAATACTAGTGCATGATACTGTTTACCTGGAAATGAATGCGCATCTTCTTAAGAGAAGTTAATAGAGCCAGGACCTTGAGAAGAAACAGGACCATGAAAACATCTTAAAAAAATGATTTAATAATCATCATCAGAGACTGCTAATATAAGTACTCCCTGAAATTTATAAGCCACTTTCATTTATCTGAACACAACCAAACGCAATTCACCACACAATATATGGTTTTCAAGGAAATGGATATTGTACTCTCGCATTGTCATTCGAAAACAATAAATTCCAATTTAAATCCACTAATTAAGCATAAAGTTAAGTGACTGCCCCGAAGAGTCGCCTTCACCTTCCGAAAAAGATTAGTGTTAGGATCAAAGTCCTCCTATCTATTCCCTGAAGAGGCTTCCCAAAGAGTTGCCTTCACCTTACGAACAAGATGACATATTCAAGCGATGCAGCACGGAATTAAAAGCATCCCTAATAATATCAAATGACGAAAACCAAAGTTAACGCTAGATTTACTATAACTGTTACTGTACAAGAAAACATTTAATGTTCAAATAAAAGAAGAGCAAGGAAAATATACCGCATTGCAGATGGTGGCTAAGAATCTGACTAAGAGAAAAGAGCGCGGTATTCATTGGCTTCGTGAGCCATTTCACCCTTTGTTCGATCTTTCCTTTCTTTGTCAAGATCAAGCTTCTCCTTTAATTCCTTCTCTTTCTCGTCTATCTATAAGAAGATTAACAAATGCATAAGAAAGGGCTTCTTGTAGTAGCACCAGGGGGTGCTCAACCTTTCAGTGTAGTTTCAAAATTTCAATTTAGTCCCCAACCTTTCGAGTATTCCATCAAGTTCATAACGTCTACATTTTGTTGCAATCTTATCATTATACTAAATTGCTCCATCCAACTGGAAACAGTTATCCATGAAATTGACATTCACTGCCATGTAAGCAACTTTCTCACTTCATATATGGTGATTATATAGGCCTTTTTACCCAATTTAACTGACGAATTTAATACAAAGAGTTAAAATTGCAATGGAATGCAAAAATTTTGGGCCCTGTTATAACCGTTGGAATTTTGGGGACCAAACTGAAACCTTTTGGAAAGGTTGACGACTCCGGGTCCAATTTAGCCATGTACTAGATAAATACTGCAATATCAGAATAAAGCGAGGAAGCAATCGCAACTCACTGCATCATAAATTTCATCGTTCTTCTCAAAATCTCCCATCTTCCGGGGGAGAATGTGAATGTGCACATGAGGAACCGTCTGTCCTGCATGAGGTCCATCCTGAGATTTTGAGTACCAACATCAATATCCGAAAAACTTGAGTTATACAAGAGAAAAGTAAACAGAAACATAAAAATACATCAAAGTAAATATTCTTTTTTCTGAAGTTTTAGTTGGTATGTTTGTCTTTTTTATCAAAGAAAAAGACCTTGATAAAGAGGCAATCTAACATAACAGCGAGATACGGAGAAACAACTATACCAACTAAAAAACCAGTATAAAGGCAATATAAAGAAACCAGAGCAATTTGACATCGTATGCTACCAAAAGCTGCCCGGAATAAATTCTATACTGACTTGAATTGTAAAGGTAACTGAAGAAGCTTTGTGATAATCCTCAAGCCGGCGACCAACTTCTTTTGCAGTAAGCCATAAATCGCTAGTCTCATCAGTAGTAAGATCAATAAAGCGCTTCACTTCACGTCGTGAGCACACAAGAACATGTAGCTGGTGTTAAGGCACAACCGTGTGCATCATAAAAGTTGCGAATCATATTAAAACAATGAGGACAAGGGTATACACATAGGATCTTAGATTTGTAGGGATGCATGTGTAACCACATAACTCTATAGTATATAAAGGTAAATATCTATAGAAATAATAAAGGCATAGAATAATCAACATATCAAACAAACATAAACTATCTCTTTCCCATATGTGCGCGTAGAGAGAATATCACATTGAAAGTTAGATAACTGTGCATATTTAGTCATGCAACTATGCTCCGAAAATATGCGCACACAAATGTCCTCAGTTACAATGTCTTTAAGAGTGCACTGGTCGCTCTACGGAAAAAGGATATGACCTGCAAATAATTGAAGTCAAAGAAAGATTAGCTGTGAATCAGTGTCAAGGAACAGGGAACAAAACGCGACATGAAGTAATAACTGAAAACTATTAGCAGTTCTCCGTATTCCTTGATAGCATGTTACCCGCTTTGGTCATAAAGTAAAAGAAAAAACATTAGATATCCCTCTCTGGTTTACCAATGCATCACTCGAGTATCATGCGGTCTCTATTTTTGTTTTTCATTACACCCTCCATTGACTTTTCTGTTAAATTAGTCACGTGCCGTGCGCGTGCGTCGGATCTGTCCCACAAAAATCGATCAAAAAGGTATGAGACCCCTTAGGATTTAATTCTGATCATTCTTGGTGAGTCCCCAACGGGAGAAAACGACGATACACCACGCATGTACGCGAACCATGACTATTTTAACAGAGAAGTTAAAGAAAGGGGTAACGGAAAATAAAAATATAAAGTACAAGGTATTTAGGTGATATAGTTAAAACCGCAGGTTCTAAGTGAAAAAATCGTAAACCACAAGAGGGTATATGAAGTTTCCTTGAATTGAGCTTCAGAAACTAAGGCAAGAAGGCCCCTTAAAAAACAGGAAAAAGAGAGAAAAGATAACAAAATAGCCACGTGAAACTAAAAACACCCAAACCGATTCTTCTGCATGACTCTACGTCTTAAGATATGCTACTAAACTATATAAGAGAATCTTAAAAAAAACCACTTATTTGGCTTATTTATCATGGCTTTTGGAACAGCTTCTTTGAAGCTCCTTTTTTTTTTTTTCTTTTCTTTTCTTTTCTCTCTTGTATGTGCTATTAGAGAATTTTAATAATAATAATAAAAATCATCCTCGCTCCTTCGAAACACATTTTTGAAAGTCTCCACGCTGAATTTATCAGAGTAGGAATTAGTCCTTCACGAATCTCCCATCCAAGACATGAAATCACTTCCCTTTGAGTAAATAGAGCGTAGAACTTGCAACTTAGCCACCAATCAATTAACTTAAGCAGATTAAATCTATCAAAGTGAAAAATTTGCGGACCAAAATGTCATTTCTCGAGATTCCAGGACTATACGCACATTTTACCCTCCCCCTTTCGGTAACACGGAGAGAGAGAGAGAGAGAGAGAGAGAGAGAGAGAGAGAGAGAGAGAGAGAGAGTACCAGGAAGAACAGGTCTGAGGTTGACCATGGCGTAGGAGAGGGGAGTGGAGTAGAACACCTCCATGGGATCGATCTTGTAGGGGCCGAAGATGTAGGGCTCCGCCGCCTCCATTGGTGGCGATCTCGCGCAGGAGAGGCCGCGGCGGCGGAGGAGGAGGAGGAGATCGTGGTGTTGATGATGATGAGGAGGAGGAGGACGAGGAGGAGGAGGAGGAAGCGCTTTGCTAAAAGCGGGACGAAGAAGCGATTCCCTCGGTGCTGCGAGAAGAAGCCCTCGCGATCGGAGCACGCTTACCATCTCGCTTCCCACGTGCGAGCGCACGAATCGTAAAGCTCACTTTTCTGCTGGGTTTACGCTGAGCTCGCGCGTCGAGCTCGTGCGAACCTAGGTAGATTTGGGAGAGAGTGTTCGTGAACACGGTTCACCACGTCATCCGTGGACCGAACAGTCCTTCGCCATCTTCTTTTATTATTATTTTTTCCTGAAATTCCTACGACCATTAAATTTCAGATTTTTTTTTAAAAAAATTAAAAGTTATTATTTTTTTTTAACATAGTAAGGATTTTAAAACCCGATAATTCACTAACTTGACTTTAAAAATGAATTTAGTATTAAAATTTTTCTAACACTATTAACTTAAAAAACCTTTGACGTGGAACGTATTCATATTAATTTGTATCTTCGCATATTTGAGGACACTATAAAAATATATTATAAGAGAGCAAGTGTGAGTTTCTGGTAGTGCTATCACTTCAAAAGCAAAATCAAATATATATTTAGTTGTATTTTTAAAGCACATCTAACATAGGCACTCCCTATATAATTCTAAATTGAGACTTAGAACTATATATATACAAAACTCTCCAATCTGCTGCCACTTTTTTAGCTTTCTTTTTTCCTAAATATTTATGGATTCTTTTCAAACCCTGAAAATGTTGCTTGGCCCTTTCATCAACTAAATAACAAAATGAAAAAAAGCAGCCATTGATAGTTAGTACATATTTGAAGAAATGAAAATTTTCAAACACGAGGAACTTAACAACTACGTTTTAGTCGGCAGATATCTAGAAAAACTTTTTCTATATTATTTTTTTTTTATAAAGGTACGTACTTCGTCAACCAAAAACCAAAAGTTAGAAATTTATAAAAGATTTTGACTCCTTGTTTATTTTCAAATTCATGCACGTTCCTAGCAGGCCCGAGTTCGGAGGGCTAAGAATCACAGGTACCAATGGTAATACTATGTTGACGGATTAATGTACACTATTCATGAAGGGATTTACCATAAATGATTAGCATTAATGTTCTTATTTCTTACAGTTTAATCTTAAAAATTCTCATTTTACACACTCACTAATCCAATTTTAGAAGGAAAAATGCATTGAAGGTCTCTTAGGAACACCCTATATTTTTTCAATATTCCGTCTTGTATTATTATACAAGTTAATTTGGACATGACGCATCGTACTACCATTATTCGTAAGTTTTTTAAGATGGTGTCTGTAGCAGTAAGAAACCGAAGAGAATAAGTCTTTGTTTAATTATTTGGTTAACATAGTTAATAAACCTATGTTGACACCTTATTAAGTTGAGCTCACATAAAATTGCATTTCCACTCACAAGTTTTGTGGGCAGGTGAAGTAGTTTAGTCGCTTCTAAAGTTTCAACTTACGAATAGTTTTGAATTTGCAGAGTCCAACATGCGAAAGGTATTGTGTATATATCAGTTATTAAAAAAATAAAAAAAAATGAATTACCCGTCACCACCAGGAGTCAAACTTGTCACTTTCCTCGGTCAACAAGCGCCACCTCCACCACTACTCAATCACACACACACGCACATCCATCTCCTCAATCTCCAAAATCCTCTTCTCCGCAGAACCCCTCGTCGCCTCCCCCGTCAGGATGCTCCGGCGGTACGGTTACCGCTTCGTCGTCGTCCTCCTCCTCCTGGTCGCCGCGGCGACGTCAGAGGCGAGTGGGGGGAACGCGACGTGTCCGTACGACATCGCGGAGGCGTCGCGGATGATCCCCGCGGCGTGCTACGCCAACGCGACCGACGCCGCCGCGTCGGCCGCCACGAGCTGCTGCTGGTTCGTGATGGCCTCCTACATCTTCGCGGCGGCGCGCTACGCCAACCTCTCCGGCGCCGCCTTCCTCCCCGCCGCCGCCTCCTCCGCCTGCTCCTCCGCCTTCTCCTCCTTCCTCCTCAGCCGTGGCCTCGCCTCCCCCTCCCTCTTCAACGGCTCCTGCGACCTCTCCTCCTCCTCCCCCTCCCCCGGCGGCGGCGGCGGCGGCGGAGACCTCGCCGCGGGGGCGCGGCCCTGCCAGTACGCGTCGCTCTCGGAGCTCCGCGCCGCCGCGCCCGCGGCCCTCGACAACGCCACCGCGCTCTGCGCCGGCCCCTCCGCCTCCCCCGACCTCGTCGCCGACCGGGCCGGGTGCGCCGCGTGCCAGAGCGCCGCGATCGCCCTCACCTTCGCCCTCCTCGGCGCCGCCGGCCCGAGCGCCGAGCCCGTCCCCTGCGGCATGGCCGCCACCATCGGGGTCTGGTCCCGCTCCCCGCCCTCCCTCCCCCGCTTCCGCTCCTACGCCCTCTGCATGGTCCGGGTCCTCGAGAACGTCAACACCCTCGGCGGCGGCGACTTCGTCCCCTCCCCTCCCCCTCCCCCTCCCCCTCTTCCTTCCCCCTCCGCGACCGCCTCCTCCAGGTCCTCCAGATCCGTCAAGATCGCCGCCGGATCCGCCGCCGCGGCCCTCGCCTCCGTCGCGGCGATCGTCCTCCTCTCCCTCTCCATCTACAGTGCTCATCGCCGGAGATCCTCCGCCGCCGACGATCCGTCTCCCGTGGCCGGGGCGGCGCCGATCCTCCCGACCGACGGGCTCTACATCTTCACCGAGGCCGAGCTGAAGCACGCCACCGAGGGCTACGACGAGCGGCTCCTCCTCGGCGAGGGCGGCGCGGGCAAGGTGTACCTCGGGAGGCTCCCCAGCGGGCAGCACGTGGCGATCAAGCGCATCTACCGCGAGCGCAAGGTCGCCGAGTTCTACCGCGAGGTCGAGATCCTCGCCAAGCTCCGCCACCGGAACCTCACCACCCTCCTCGGCTACTGCGCCGGGGGCCGCGGCCGCCACGTGGCGCTCGTCTACGAGTACATGGCGGGCGGGAACCTCTCCCGCGCGCTGTTCAGCGGGGAGCTGGCGTGGCGGCGGCGCCTCCGGATCGCCGCGGACGTGGCGGAGGGGCTGGTGTACCTCCACGGGTTCCCCGAGGGCGCCGTCGTGCACCGCGACGTCAAGCCCACCAACGTCCTGCTCGCCGGCGACGCCGCGACCGCGAAGCTGTCGGACTTCGGGGTGTCGCGGATGGTGCCGCACGAGGGGACGCACGTGTCGACGGAGGTGCGGGGGACGATGGGCTACGTCGACCCGGAGAGCTTCTGCGTCGGCCACGTGTCGGAGGCCGCCGACGTGTACAGCTTCGGGGTGGTGCTGCTGGAGCTCGTCACGGGGATGCGCGCGGTGGTCCCCACGCCCTCGGGCGGGGCCGAGTCCATCGTCCACGCGGCGCACGCGGCGGTCCAGCACTTTCGCGCGGGATCGGACGTTGGCGCCGACGACGACGAGTATGGGGCGGTGGGGTCCGTCGTGGACCCGCGGCTCGGGGCGGGGTGGGACCGCGCGTCCGTGGCCGCGGTGTTCCGCGTCGCCTGCCGCTGCGTGCGGCCGTACAAGAACGAGCGCCCCCGCATGGCCGAGGTGCTCGCCACGCTCAAGGCCGCGCTCGCGGATCTCGAGGCGAGATCCGAAGACCCCGTCGCCGCATCGGAGCCGTCCGTCACCGAGCAGGAGGAGGAGGAGTCGTCCTCGGCGCCGTCGGCGTCGCGCACCTCCACGCCCTCGGCGCACGGGTGGTCGTCGTGATGGAATCCGACGGCCCCGATCCCACGCAGGTTGACGACTTTTGCTCCTTTTTATTTTTAAAAAAGAATTTTATTTATTTATTTTTACTTCGTATATTATCATCGGCGATTCGACCGCGTGATTTTGGCGGGTAGCGGAGTTCTGCCGACGTGGCAGAGCCGCACGAGTTGGGAGACTCGGCCCTCGTCTGTTTACCCATCTGTGTCCGTACACCCACAAGTAGCTAGGGCCTTGGGAGAGTAAAGAAAGAGATTCAACTTGTACATTGATATAATAATTATTATTATATAAAAATTAAGCGAGTAAATTGTAATGTTGTTATTAGAACATATTTAAATTTAGTAGCTCAAGGATCTAATGGAAACTGGTACCAGCTACATCATTAATTTACTGAGAGAGTTTTATATGATGATTTCTTGATTACTGTATTTCTAAGAAGTATAAAATTATTCGGTTTTGTTTTTGCGCATCAAATGGGACTAAAAAATATAGTTAAAATTATTCGGTTATGTTTTCGTGTTTCGACAATAACAAGCGTCGCTTACTTACTAGATCTAACAAGAGCAATACTCCTGATTATGTGTTGGAGTTGCATGCAGGATCAGTACGAAGTGATCATAATTCATAAATTAACACATATAAACAATGATAAAGGTATGATAAATGTTGCTACTTGATTGATCTGGTAAGAAAACCTATTTTGAAATGTTATCAATCATCCAGTGAGTGTATACAACATGATTTATTATAAATTACTATTCAGTATTTGAAAAACGTACTGAAACACAGAGAAATATTTCTTAGAATTCTATAAACACACGCTACGTATAATCGGCACAAAACTATATATACTAAAAAGAGTCCTAAAACAAGCTTAATTTTGTGATCTTGTATAAGATAGAAGTGTGCTTCGTCACCGTTCTAACGAGCGAAGATCATCGAAGGCATTAAATTTTAACTGCTGTATAAATATATACATGTATAGGACAAATTCAGGAGAGTGATTGATTACTGGATTAATTATGCCGTTTATGCAATTAAGTGTCCCTATCATTTCATTCATAGCTAGTATTTAATATCTAGTCATTACGTTGGTAGTTGGTAGTTGTACAAATATACATATCATTCCCTACTCTTTCTCTATTATATGTTTATTTTGGGGTGACATTAACTTAATAAATGTTTTACACCACCCAAACCTCCAACAACATTAGTCTTATTCGTACAAATTGGGGGGCCTTTTAATGATGCCAATGTTAAAACTTTATCAGAAATTAGGATCGCACCTTCTGTCATAATTTTAATTTTTTTATCGAAATTGTCGTCGTCGAATCTTGCTTGTGGTTCGTCCTCCTTCGCGATCTGCAAGAGAGCGAAACGTTTCGAGTCTAATTTCCTTATCCTCGGAGATGGAGCCGTCACAGGTATTTGGATTAGGGTTTAGACCGGAACTCCCGTATGTTATATTTATATACAACTTAATGTAAGGATGTTAAATCACGTCCGTCCATCAAGAATGTGTCCAGATACATCCTAAACGTAAGATCTAATATATTTTATAGATCGACTTGAATATATCAACTGTATCTTTATGGATCGACTTGAATAAATCACATAGGCTACATCCAACAGCCAACCCCTATATTTTGTCTTAATTTAAGTTGTGGTCCTCAAAGAAGGACAAGTCATACTCATGAATTGATCATAAATTGTATACAAAATTGACACATGACCAATTTATGTTTTTGCTTTGTAAGTCATACTCATAAATTAGTCATAACTTGGAATATGGAGGAAGCAGCATGACACAATATGGGGCATTATGTTGGTTGCGGCAATTTGTGTTGTTTACAAAACAAAAACAAAAAGAAAGCGAGAAATAGGACGAAAAGAGGAGGCAAGAAAATGAAGAAAGGAAAGGAGGAGAACATTTTAATAAGCAGATCATATCAGTCGAGAATAGTCGAATAAGAAAATTACAATAATTTCAAATAAAAATGACGATAAGAGAAGTTGTTTTCAACGAGGTTTCACTATTAAAGATAGTATTTTGATTGGTTTGCTATAATTTATAAGCGAAATTACATGAAGAATCGAGGTTTTACTACTAAAGGTAGTATTTTAATTGATTTGCTATAATTTATAAGCGGAATTACAAGAAGAATTATAGCGCTTACACAATGACACCTTAGATGAGGATTTATCGAGAAAGTTATAGCTATTTAAACTAAAAAAACAGTACTTTATAAATATTAACCAATTTTACTTCTAAAAAAATTTTAGTTTAATTTTATGAAGTTCGAATATTTATATTTAAAACAGTTGCTTTCTTAAACAAAGAGTTGGCTAATTTTTGAGAAAAATAAGTGGTCAAATAATAAAATTTAGTTGGGGCTAGTGGGATGTTAAAAAAAAAAAAAAAACAAGAGAAAGAGTAGAGAAGAATTAAATTAAAATATGTAGTAGTAGGATGTTAATAAAAAAAAAAAAAAGAGGAGAAAAATTTTAGGAGAATTAAATTAAAATAAAAAAGAGAAATAATGTCAGAAGTGGGATTTAAACCCACGCCCTCTCACAAGGACCAGAACTTGAGTCTGGCGCCTTAGACCACTCGGCCATCCTGACCACTTTTATTAATTTCATTTAAAACAATTTATTTAAAGTATATAAAATTTAAATTTAAACAAATTTAGAGGCTAATTAAAATTAACATCTTATGGTTTTAGTAAACTATTTTTTAAACTAAGTTAGAAGTTTATCCAGATTCACGTCTAGTAACCTATTAGAAGTTCACATTTAGTAATATCTATTATTCTATAAGCTATAATATTTAACCTCTTCGTTATTCAATTTGACAACGTACTCAATATAAACTTGCTTAAATAAACAAATTAATAGTTGATTAATTTGTAGGGGTCCCAACGAAAAGGAAAATATTTGTAGGGCGTTAGTTAAAAATAGTTATAGTTGAGGGGGTCTTTGTACATTTTTACGTATTTTATGGTTCAGCACGTCATCGTAAACCAGGAAAAAGGACAGTACCACTTTTCGCCACGTGTCATACTAGGGTTAGCTCATGTTTCGTAGACCCGGTTCATCCTTAATTCTGTTTATCTTTTCGGTGTAGAGAAAGCACCCTTTGTTCTTTTTTATGAATCCATTTCCCCAACAAAAACAAAAAAGAGCCCACAAAGTTAAGGCGATTCCCCGATCGAAACCCTAGATCTCATTTCCCAATCCTTGACTCGATCCATCCGTTTCCTTCTCCCCGGATCGGTTTCGATTCGCTCTTCGGTTCAGCGTTCACATCGCAATCGTATTCGGTACTTTTTCAGCTTCCGATCGAGGGTTTCGGCATTCTCAGTGGATCGATTGGGGGCGAATTTGTGAGAGGTAAGAGGAATCTCGTAATTTCAGTTGGATTTGATGGGATGTAGTGTTCTAGATCCGTTTATGCTTCTGATTCGTAGGTTTAGGTCACAAATGGTGTGAACTTTTTAGGTGGAAATGTACGGACCTTGTGCACTATAGAGCAATTTGAAATCGGTACTTGAACTTTTAGAAGTTTTGATTTTACTATCTGAATTTTAAAGTTTTGATTATATTCGCTTACATTTTGAAGGGAATATTCTGTAAACTAACGAGATCTTCTGCTACTTGATGGAATATTGGGGCGAAAGTGCTACAAATGCTGTTAAATCTTAGGTAGTAGAATCAGAGTAAATTTTAGATACTTATTTTGTAAATACTGTAATTTTAGATAGTAACATCTGATTTTGAATCTTCGGGAGGTCCTATTGCTTTTATGTTCATGTTTGATAAATTCAAATGCATGTTAAAATAGTACAAATAAATAACTTACAAACGCAAGTAGTGTCACGACAGATCATGCAAATATCATGACATGTCTCTTGTCAACGATTGTCTTTGTGAAAATTTGGAGCAAATTCAAATGGAATTTGGTGAGGTCGAAAGCTCGCAGAAGCGTTTATCAAGATTTTTTAGTTTATTGATTTTAAAGTTCATTTCGTGTAAATGTTACTTCCCTGAAATGGCGGAGATCAAGAACAGCCGAGTTGACAATTATTTTGGATTATCTGATGATAATTTCTGAATATTTTAGCTCATAGGAAAATTGATCCTTTCTGTTGTTTGTAGTGGTGACAGCCTAGTGCATTGATCTTATTTTCTTTTCTTTCTAGTTTAGATGGTTTTTGATGTTTGTAATTTTGTTACCTTTTTGTGAGGGCAAATAAGTTGTAGTTATTGGCTATTTCACTTACATTAGAGTTGTATTACTTAGTTGTTTCAAAATTTAATCTTCAACTCTCTTATTAACTATAAGTTACATGATATTAGAAGTGTATAAATTTGCGGGAGTTTTCATCAACAAAGGAACGAAAAAAAAACAAAAACAAAAAGCAATCAGGGGACTAATATGCCTGAAAGTTGAAACTGTGGTTTCCCTGCTATTATATGCAGACTAAAGAAAACTTGGTTTTCTCCTGTCGTTTTTCAGGTTTCCTTCTTTACATCCCTTTCTTGAGTCGTTCTGTAACTTCTTAACCAGTTAGCTTGGAACGGGTAATCCTCCTTTTGTTCATATCCTTTTTCCATTTATTTTATGTCTTGTTCTTCATCATATTTGCTTAATGCACTCATTTTCGTACATCACCTAGATGGATGCTGATGCCGAAAACCTTTATGGAGCACAATGCTTGGTTTGCAGAAGGCCTTTCTCTCTGGAAGCGGAAATAACCGATGGTTTTGAAGCAATAAATATCTGCAGGGAGTGTAAAATGATTGTTCTCGACAGTCCTAATAGAGATGTTTCTATTAGAGATATTCGTCGAAGAAGGCGGCTAAGAAGAAGAAGAGCATTGAGATATGGAAGCTCCAATTCAGTGGACAGTGATTCATTTTCACAAAGGTTCTCCCATTTGATTAATTTGGCAAGCCAAAGCCATGAGACGGATTCTACTCCGGACCATTCTAGAAGGTGGCAACGTACAATCTCTGACAACGAGAGTGATTCTGTGTTTGGTGAGAGTGAATCGAACCTCAGTCTCAGTAGCTATGGAGGAGAATCAGATACTTCGATCGATCAAAATAGTTTAATGTACTTCCAACTTGAAAATGAAAGCTATGTATACACAGATACAGATATTGATCCAATGCATGCTGGCTTGGATCAGTGGAATTCGGACGACCAAGATGAAGAAGAAGATGGGGGGGATTGGGATGATAGAGAAAGCCCTAATGGCATTGTAGAGAGAGAAAGTCAAAGTCAAGATGGTGCTCTTGTTCATCGGAGGAGGATGAGGGGGGCTTTTGAAATGGGTGTACATTATGCTGACCTGTTTGTCGACTTTGACGACTTTGAATTAGAGATTAGGCCGGGGGGTTTCGTTGCAGATCCAGGTGACTATGTAGACCCCGCACGGTTCGAGGAGCTTCTAGAACAATTTGCGGAGAATGATGCGTCGAGAAGAGGGGCGCCACCAGCTAGTGCTTCTGTCATGCTGAATCTTCCTTCCGTGGTTATATCAAAGAGCCACGAAAAGGACGGTAGCTTAATTTGCCCAGTTTGCAAGGACCCATTACCGATAAACACTGAAGCAAAACAGCTTCCTTGTCTGCACCTCTACCACCCATCGTGCATATTACCATGGTTAAGTTCAAGAAATACATGCCCCGTTTGCCGTTATGAGCTCCCCACTGATGACATTGAATACGAGATGGCCAAGACGGAGCTACTGAACAGGAATTTGGCCGAGGAGAGTTCTTATAATAGATCTAATGATGTGGAGGTCAATGAAACTCATGATAATAGTAATGACAGAATTGCCAGTAGAATAGCGGAGAGTAGAGCGGAGGGCGGCGACCAAGTCGAGGTTAGATCAAATGGCCGGGATCGGAGAGGCGGCGGGTGGTTGCTTTTAGCTGCAGCTCCGATAGTTAGTCTTGTCGGTATCGTTCTAGTATTGTGGTTCAAGAACCCTCATGGTAACAACAGAAGTCGGTGCGACGCTAGAGAACACGCGCAGGCGGGAAGGCAACTCAGTGAAGCTCAGAGCTCCGTCGCTCGTGGAGATAGAAAGAGAAGATGGTGGTCTTTCTTTTAGGTAATTTGCTTGTTTTTGAGGCTTTTTATCTTCTGATTGCTTTTTTGTTGCTTGCGTTCTCTTTCTTATGGTGACTGTTTAAATAAGTTTCAACTTTAACCTTTGGGAAATTGCTAAGGTGAGCATGCTCTCAAGTCTCAACTTACCGTTCGCGTCGTATTGTGTATACTGGGGTTGTGGTGCGATGGTAAACAATCTCACTAGAAAACAACTGAAAAGAGAGAGAGAATCTCACCAAAGCTCAAACGTTTTACCTACTTTTATTACTTCTTTTCCTGAATCTAGTGCTCCCTAAGAGTGGTTGGATTATGCTTTTTATTTTATTTTTTAAAATTTTCTGCTTAATTTCTAAGCAATTGAATGTGATTGATTGTGTTATTATAAAATTTCATCTGATTGAATGTGTCTGTAGTTAAGAGTTTTGCACTGATTCTTATTATTGTTGGTTAGGTTAGCTTATATATATATTTTCACGAAAACAAGGTAGCTACCATGGAATTCGACATCCACAGCCGGATCCTGTCTTTTATGGGTGAATGAGATTCTTTAATGGACGGTTAATGCATTCCCTGCTCATCATCAAGAGCACGGTAGGAGGCTTTCACCTACCTCCTGTGCAGAAAATTTTTATGCGCGGAATCATTCCTTCCGCCGGTGACGTCCCGCTCTTGACTAGTAGATATGAGCGGGCAAAATACCTTCTGTCAGTAATGAGCGGTAAGATTACAGTGCCATTGATCCGATCCCTCCACGGAAAATTTTGAGAAACAGCTGCCTCAATAATGACTCCACATGTTCCGGTTGTACCGATTTCTGTACAACCAGGACGACAGATGGTTTACGCTGCGACACTGCAAATCCTGTACGTACAGTACTATCCAGCTCGAATCTGGGCCACACAACGCAAAATGCGCTGGGCCCTCGGTCTGCCACGTGGCGACAGGATACCGACAAAGATCTCCAGGGACGTCGCTGCGCCTTTCGCTTCACTTTGCGTCCACTCCCACTCGACGTCTCGGCCGCTCCACCTTCCCACATGCCCTTTTCGAACCACTACCATTAAATTAATCCTTGACCGTCCACTCACCGGATCCAGCCAAAGATCGACCGTCCTTTTTTGCGTGTATCAACTATCCCTCATAATCGATGTGGTAATAGTTTATCATCAGTGATCCAACGGTCCATATCGAAGGGGATCAAAATGGACCCGTGGGGGCCTATAAATTTCTTAGCCTCTTCAGGCCTATTGGACCATCCAAGAGTTTTAGTGTATTCTTAGATTAGGTAAAATCGTATAAAACTTACATGAACTATGAAATTTTTAGATTTAGTTATCTAATCTTTTAAATTTTAATTTTACTATTATTTAATTTAATTTAATTTAATTTAAGTCAGTCAATAATATTTTAATTTTAAAATTTAAGCTAATTACTTTAATAAATTTATAATTATAAAAATTATATAAAATATACTAATTAAACTTATAAAGATCAACAACATATTTAAAATTTGAAGTCAAAATATCGTTGACCGAAGGAAATCAAATAAATTGAAAGGTTGAATAGTAAAATTAAAATTTGGTTGGATAATTAAATTCAAATAGCCTATAGGTCAGCTAAGTTCCACACATTTTCACCTTTATTATTAATAATTTTATCAAGTTAATTATTTATAATATTTTTTTAGTAAAAATAGTTTTAAATTACAATATTTGAAAAGTAGGAGAGTATTAATAAAAGGATGTATATTATACTAAAGTAATGCAGTTTCATAGCAGTGAGCTGTCAATAATTTTCAATTAATTTTTTATTTCCAAAATTTCTCAATTAAGTACTACAAATACCAAACGTGTCATCACCCACTAACACACCCAACCCTATATATATATATAATATATATATACTGTGCGGGTCCAGTGTTACACTTGTCGGTGCACTCGGTCCACCGAGCACTTATAAAAGGAATATTTTTTTAAAAGGAATTTAAAATTATTTCCTTTTATTGAAAACGCCCATCTAACGTCCGTAAGTTAATAAATGATCTAACGGACGTTAGTGAGCTGGACATGTTGGCCCCACCAATAAAACACCAAATATACGAGACCTTTTGTCTCCCTCTGTACTGACCGTAGGATTAGGATTAGACGGTTGTGATCAGAGATTTTGGGGAACAACAGAGATGTGGAAACTTTACAAAATGGCCCCCTGTTGAGTATTTTTTTTTTTAAGAGAGTACACGAGAAAGGGACTCGGAGGAATCAGAACGTTGGGAAAAAGAGGGACCAAAAAGAAATAAAGGGTAAAATTTTAATAAAACCTTACTTTATCCAACAAATATAATTGTTTCTAAATATTAGATACTTCGTTTACTTAAACTAAATTCCTATTACGCTAAAAAAATTACTATAGAATAAAATATTTAATTAGCATATTAAATTATAGATACTAGAATATCATATTATAAAAGTTTAGGTAGCGTTTACTCAGATTTCATACGCAAAAGAGAAAACGTAACGGCGTTAATGCGTGGAGCTCACGCCTCCGTCCACGTAGGACAAAAGTCAGGGGCAGTTTGGGGAATTCACAAATGCCAAGTGGGTTTTATCAGTGGTTTATGCGCCACTTCCTCGTGATGTATCTTTTTTCTTTTTCTTTTTTCCTTTTTTTTGTTTTTGTTTTTGTTTTTGGGTCACACTCCCCTCCTTACTCTCCTCCAAGTTTTATTCTCTAAAATCTCATTCTCTTCCCATTAAAGGCGTCGGATTCGATTTGGGATCTCTACGATCTCCGCGCGGTTAGGGTTTTCCTTTGGGAAGGGTTCTCTTCGTTTGAAATCTCCGCATTTTGGAGGTAATTTGACCTTTAAATCGACCCGCATTGCTCGGTTTGGGGATTTTTTGGTGTTTCCGCAGTTAAAAGTTTCCAAAAGAGGGATTTTTCAAAGGATTTGGTGGTTTATTGAGTAGATTGAGCTCCAAATACACAGGCATTGCTGAGATTTGAAGCAAAAGTTATCAGTGTTAGGGTTTCATTCGAGCTTAATGCAGGTGCTATGGAGAAAAATTGGGGTTTGTAGCTTCAAATATTCTGTTTCTTGGTGATTTCGTTCCAATGTATCATACACTGGTGCTCAGTTAATCCTTGTAGATCATATTTTTACTTTGTTTTGCTTTGATTTGGTTGTGCACATTGCCTCTTCTTACTACTGAAAAGTACAATGAGAAGCATGAAATAGCTCCATACTACACCAACTGCTGAAATCTACACATACTATGAAGTTAAATCCACAATTCTCGCTGTTTCTTTCTCTGTTCCTCTTAGTTTTGTCTACACCACTATGTGATTCCCAACCTCCTGAATCTTCTCCTACACTAGCAAGAGAATTGAATGCGATTCTTCAAGATTATGCATTTCGAGCTTTCGTCCGCCCTAAAACTGGAATCACTTACGACGGTTCTGTCCCATCTAATCTCACTGGTATTCAAATTGCTGCTCTAAGGCTTCGGAGTGGAAGTTTGAGAAAGAGGGGAGTTACAAGGTACAAAGAATTCGAGGTCCCTCCAGGGGTAATTATACAGCCCTACGTGGAGCGCATTATTCTTGTTTACCACAATTTGAGAAATTGGTCTTCTTTCTATTATCCTTTACCAGGTTTTACCTACTTAGCCCCCGTGCTCGGGCTCCTTGCTTATGATGCATCGAATTTATCAGCCACCGACTTGCCTGAATTGGATTTTGTAGCCTCTGGTTCACCGCTATTGATCAAGTTCACAAACTTGAGCCCAGTGACGGATGTGGTCATGGCTCAATGCGTGTGGTTCGATTTGGATGGCGTGCCAGAGTTCAGGGACTTGGTTTCGAGTAATACCTGCTCTACGTACCGACGGGGACATTTTTCGATAGTGGTCAACTCTACGGAGATTCTCTCTCCTCCAGGGCCGGGTGTATTTCCAAGTGAGCACAAGAAGAGCTCTAGAGTGTGGAAAATTGTCGGAGGAGTGATAGGAGGGTTTGTTGTCCTAGTTCTGGTTGTGTTACTTGTGATGTGGATAATTCGGTGCAAACGGAGTAGAAAAGTGGCGGAAATGGAAAGGCGGGCGGAGGTGGGGGAGGCATTGCAGATGGCGCGGGTTGGGGACACCCAGGCGCCTGTGGCATTAGGGATACGAACACAACCAAGGCTTGAGGATGAGTATGTTGCATAAATTGATTTTGTAGGGTCTGCAATTGATTAAGCCCTAAGTACATGTGTTAGGATTTGATGGAGATAAACTTAAAGGCGAATCAGTAACACGGCAGTGCTCATTAACAAGGAACAAGTGGGGGATGTTGTTGAAAATGTTCAGTATGTAAAGAATCAGCAGGTATTCATTGGTTATGTTCCTTTTACTTTTCGTCTTAGTCTTTGTTCAAGATCAGATCAAGGCATTCTTTTGAGGGAGTTAGCCGAAACGATCTTCATGGAATTGTGGTCATCTATGAGGAATTTCCAACCATCTATATATGGACCTTGGAGACGAAGGCACCCCTATGCAGTATTGGTGGTCTGGGCGTATCTCAATCATTCTTTTTGTTGCTGTACTCAAATCAAGCTTGCAAATAAATATGAGGTATTATTCATTTCTGTTTCAATCGGTGTCGTTTTGGTATGCTCTTCTTCTCCATTTACGCTGTTGATTCTTTATTACTTTGAATATGTTTAAATGCACCTTATTTTATTATTTTCATACCGGAATGTCGAAGGTGATACTTAAGTATTCTGATGAACCGAACCTTACTTTAAGTTGTCGCCAGTTAGGAAACTACTGGGACACAAAATGGTGTCATTGTCTAGGCTTTATTTCTGTCAAATAGCCATTTACTTTGGCCAACTTTTGCAATATATCAGGAGCGGAGATTATTTTCTTAAACAATGTAAACTCTATTTATAATGGAAAGCTCCCTCTTAAATATATCACAGCAAACGTGATTGAACTTTTAAGAGGAAAAGATGGCATTCCACATGATAAAATACAATTATTTTATGAAATATTAGAATAAATGTCGAATGAATATTTGGCTATTAATAGCATGTTTGAAGTGGCTCAAGTAATGCTGTTTGAGGAAGCTATCGGGCAGAGAATTAACAACTTGTTCGTCATCGATATCCTCCCTAGTAGCCTAGCTTTCCTTTGTAGCAAAAGAAGAAGTTTCTCATTGGAGCTTCTGCTTATGGTATACTAAAGCTCATTTAAGCTTTCTTGCTACTACAAACGTACTTTTATTTGCCAAGTGCCTAGATGGTGATTTTCTTGGAATAGAGATGCCGGTGCAAAACTCAAGCAAAAAGGGCACTTGATGGACACCCAACTGTCTTCAATCAAGGTTAGTTTAACTTCATTATACTTCTTTTAGCACCATGTTATGGAGATGATTTACTCATGCATGCATTGTATTTTTACCACATTTCGCACCATGTTGTGGACATGATTCATGAAACTAAAATAAAGAAAACAAATGAAAAGTTTTCTTTCAAATTGTGAGGTGAGAGTAAGAGTTTAAGTTCAGTTTGTAAAATACACTAGTTAAAATTCAAAATTTAAGGTCACTCTAAGTTGAGATCTACATAGTACAAGAAAACCACTGTTCAATGAATGATGCCAAAAGGACTGCCAACAAGCATCCATCTTGGCACTTGTCATTGTCTATGTGACTAGAAGATGTTTGGAATCTATAGCATGTCACTAACCTATTCACGAAACTATACAAGTATGCATAAATACTCATCATGTGATTAAAGTTATGATTTGAACCCTCTTGATTATTAGCCCAATTAACATAATCTAGCAGATGTCATAAGAGGTTTTGAAATCTTTAGCCCTGACAATAGCATATTAAATTAAATAAACCATACAAATATGCATCTTATATTGTCATTAAATTAATTAACACTCAGTCATGTCATTAAACTGAGGATTTGAACTATCTAGGTGATTAATACATTAATAAAGTTTAGCAGAGGTCACTAGTAGTTTAAAATAATAAGTCACACGAGCTGCTATATATCATCCAGCTGGAAAGTAGGTAAATAAAATAGAAGAGAGATAAACATAGAGACATTCTTCTGGTTATGTAAGTTTAAAATTTGAAATCAAACACTGATAAAAAGGTGTGACTAGGTTTATTATCATGTACAACCCTATGTATTAAGACAAATAAGGATATTGTCTCACTTGTTTGATTGGACTTTTTTTATAAAATAACTTTGTAAAATTTTGTAATTTGCAAAATAATCGTGTTAAATTTTTATTTAGCAAACTAATTCTTTAAACGCGGTAAATCATTCACCGCATTCAAAAAAAAATTTAAGCCTTCTAAAGACGGTGAACGATTCACCGCCTTTAGAAGGAGGTCATAAATGGATGGATATGTATATATAAGACGGTGAATGATTCACCGCCTTTAATAACCGTACTAGTTATTCTGAATGCGGTGAATCATTCACCGCCTTTAGAGGATTAGTTTGCCATATACAAATTTGATAGAATTATTTCGCAAATTACAAAATTTTGAAGGATTATTTTATAAAAAAGTCCTGTTTGATTGGACATTTAATTAGAAATGTCAATTACAACTTCGGGGAATAAATAATTTGGTGCATAATCGTGCCACTTTGAGTTTAAACTTGTTGATATAAATTTATTTTGGCGTACCTAAAGTGATAAAATAATGCGTACAATGTATAAGTAATTTGGTACATGGAAAATTCAAAGTAGATTCTGAAATCACACTTCAAAAAGAAATATACCACAAATATTTTCATAGTTGCACTACCATTATTCCAGAGTATACATGGAGGCTTAGTGACAATTTACAAAACGAAGCACTCTTTTACACTTTTGAGTCAAAAGGTCTCAAAAGCTTCAGGTCAAAACGATATGTCCAAAAGTTTCAGGTCATAACGGCTTCACCGTAAAGCAGCTTCCGAATCTGCAGGATACAAGGGGCATAAAGATTAGGACAAATCTCATAAAAACATGGCGATGATTTGATCTTAAATGTTATCAGATGAACAATGAGCACTAAATAAATGTCCTAGAAAAACAGGAAAAAAAAACTTTGAGAAACTACATGAGAAAGCAAGCAAAAATATGACAAGCCTAACTAGTGATACAAGTCATTGACATCTAAATTCATGCCTACAAGTAAATTTATAAGAATTACCTGAGGTAGTTTTTGTTTAAAAGCAAGGTCCAATCTTGCATCCAAGGTGTTCTCACACACAATCTTTCTATCCTGTGATGCTATAACAACACCTCCGGAGCTGCTTTTAGCCGAAGCCACGGAAACAACAAGAACACTGATCAAACTCTAGAACCAGCAATTCCGTATGATAAAACTCACAATATGACAACAAAATGTGTTTCACTAAAGCAACAGGGTTGATGAGTGTGTATAGAAGAAGTGCTGTGATCTGCAAGAGCCAATAGGAGTTTCCTCTACTTCCTGGAAGGTTTAAACAACTCCAATTTGGATATATCAATTAATAGTCGAGGATGCGTCGACTATTTCGAGTTGTAAACCACAACATACATCGAGCATCTAGAAACTTAAGAAGGTAATCTACAATAAATCTTGAAGATAGTAATCCATGTTAACTACGAATTTAAAGAGAAAATGCGGTGTCGGAGAAGCATGGATGTAGTGAAATACCAAAACTGCCCCTGACACTCGCGGTGGGTTGGAGGTGAAGGAAGATACACTTTCTCATCAACTGTAACCTTTGGAGGATGAACTTTTGCTCTCCTTGCGTATTCTTGTGCAGCTTCATCCAAGATAGATTCAACCAAATAGTGATCGATCTCTCTACACCGTAGCAACACCGAGGGCTCTCTCATAAGTAGCAAGCTCTGGAGATAAACATAACACAGTATAAATCTGACAAATCAAACTTTTGAAGGAAATAGAACAACATTGAAACTTTGTTTGGACACATTAGTATTAGATAGATAATTTGCAGCAATATTCATAAACTACATCCGTCAGAAAAAGCGAACATTGCGTAATGCATTTGTCCTCAAACTTTAAGATTGATTACTTCTCTAAAATTTAGAGAAAGATAATGAAATGTATAAAAAAAGAAAGGGGAAAAAAATGTAGTATTCAACTAGAAAATGAAAGAACCTTCAATAACAGCCGATCATTATATAATGCGTGTAAGAAGAAGAAAAATTGCATTTTCACCTGAACAATTAAACCTCTCAAGAGCTCTTTGTATGCATTTGAATCATCGGCAACACGTAAGAGCTTATCACTACAAGCACTTCTCATTGAGTTCACCAGATCATGCTGCGCCTGTAGAACTTTAATGCGCGAAGCATTTACCTGCCTAGAGTACTCACTGGAAAGATATTCCACAGTTAAGGAACAAAATTTTCGCGACTACTTCGTTCGAAAAGTAGTACCGAATCCGTAGATCAATAAGTTAGTGTGATAAATCGCAAAGAGCGATGAACTCACATTCGTCTGCGAACTTCCACCTTTTTAAACTTCCGTTCGTATTCTCCTTTGATCTTCCGTTTCTCGGATTCAACAAGCTGCGATTTTGTTATAGCGAACTCCTGCATACGATAGAAAAGATCGTCGCACAATTAACTAACCGATTAAAGCGTAAATTTCCACATTGAATAATGATGCAAAGGAAGAACACTAGCAGAGTTCTTAATTAGGCTACTGAAGATATAAACGCAATCTGTACCTACAGTAAGTTAGCTTTCCTGTAGAAAGTGTACTACAAAATGTTTTGCAGCTCGAATTATTAGAATTAGAAGTTTAAATTTGAAAATCAAACGATTGTTTCAAAATTGTAGTCTCATTTAATAATTTTCTCTCGGTGTGCTTAGAAAGAAAAGAGAGTGGGGGGACCTCTTCGGCGGTGATCATGATCTCGTTAGCCTTCTCCTCGGCCTCCCGGAGGATGAACCGCACCATCTTCTCTATCTGCTTCGCCACCGCGGCGTCGTCCATCGCTCTCTAGATCTCTCTAGAACCCTCTAGAACTCTCGCTCTAAGTTTAGGGTTTGTTAGGGGGATCTGAGAGAGAGAGGGGGGAATAGGGGATTAGCAGTTGCAGTGGCGTGTGAAGAGAGGAAACGGGAGGGAGCTTGGCTTCGTTTTCGCGCGCTCCAGAAGAGGCGCGAAGGGCCTAGGAGGCGTGCTATGTTTTTACACCCCCTAGAACGCGTCCACCACATCATCCGTGGACCGATGTCTTCTTACTCATTCTCTTCGACAGTGGTGGTAAGAAGTCTGAATCCAAGGAATGAAATAGAGATCAAATATAATGAATAGCAAAATAATTTTATTTTTTATTTAGCAACGCGCAATTCACCACCCCCGCAATTCCAAACAAACTCTTAAATCAATATGTGAAATCAACTTATTCACCACTGAACGATGGGGGCATGAGGGACGCCCACGCACCTAAGTTATGAAGACTCGGAGTATTCTTGAAAGTGAAAGTATTTATCTGGCTAATCCTTAAAGAGAAGGACACCTACAATGACCAACCTTCAGAAGAGAGGGTGGACGAAAAATATAGTTTGTGTGCTGTGTGGTGTCGAAGAAGAGACTGTGAACCACTTATTTACGCAATGCGTGGTTAGTAGATTTCTGATCACGATGGCAGTAGAAGGGGTTTAGTCGAAGAACTTGGGGGACGATATGAGATCCGTATGGGACAAGTGGAACAGTGCTCCGTCATCTCGAACCAAATTGACCGGTCCGTCGGCCTGCTGGTGGGTCATTTGGGATGCAAGGAACAGTATCATCTTTCGAAAGGCTAACGCCGATCCACTGATGGCGGTGGATAAGGTCAAGCGGTTGGTGACCCAGTGGAAGGAATCTCTCTCAAACAACATTTTTCTTAATGTTTTAGTGTTTCTTACTATACTACTTTTTTTTCGACTTTTTTTTTTTCTATTTAACAGAAGTATGCTTCCTTATCCCTTATGCTTAATTCATCTTTCTTATGAATGAAACAAGTAACACGCTATTTTTTCTAAAAAAAATAAACATTTTTCCGCGTATAGAATATGCCCCCTGTTAGGGGCATATGCAAGTGAGCTCGGAAGCATCTGCATTCATCTCATTCAAAATTTTGTGAGGTAAAACTTAAGGGCAATTCATAGGATAACGCTGTTCGAATTTGAAATGGACTCTTTAAGTTTTGGAATCTCGCATATACCCGAGGGATCTACATACCAAATCCGATCGTAGCCGTCCACGTGGTATATGTCGGCACTCCACCAGAGTGGACGGCTATGATTTTCTAGATCGGACGCTTCGGTTCTATACAGGTGTGGAGCCATTTCGTCTTGACGTGCCCCGCGCGAAATTACAAAATTGCCCTCGAATTGCTTTATTTAACTCCCGAGTCCCGACCTTTTGCCCGTACCTTTATTTTCGCTACTGTGGTCCCTGTCTCTCCATTTCCCGCGTGAGCTCCGTCCGAAACCCTAGCTGCAAATGGGAGGAGAAGGATAGAGAGAGATCGATCGATCGATCTCAAATTCCTCGAGCCTCCATGGAGTAGGGTTAGCTCCTCTTCCTCTCTCTCTCTCCCTCCGATGGATCCCGATTAGTCCCTCTCTTCGATGGAAACCCTAGCAAATCCGGTCCGTACGACGGCCGCGGCGGTGGGTTCGGCGGCGCCGAGGGCCCCGCCGTGTTGCGCCAGAACCGCGCGGAGGCCGAGGATCGTCCGGATCGTCGTCGCCGACGCCGACGCCACCGATTCCTCGTCGTCCTCATCGGGCGACGAGGATGAAGGGGGGAGGCGGCGGCGGCGTCGGGGGGTGAAGCGGAGCGTGCTCGAGGTCACCGCCGGGGCGTCGGAGGCGGTGAGGTTCCGCGGCGTACGGCGGCGGCCGTGGGGGCGGTGGGCGGCGGAGATCCGCGACCCTGCGCGGCGGCGGAGGGTGTGGCTGGGGACGTTCGACACGGCGGAGGAGGCCGCCGCCGCCTACGACACCGCCGCCGTGCGGATGCGGGGCCCGAGGGCGGTGACCAACTTCCCGTCGGAGATCCCGGCCCCGGAGCTCCCCGCGCCGCCGGAAAAGGGCGGCGGCGGCGGCGCCGCCACCTCCTCCGCCACGATCGGAGATTCACATCCCTCGCCTTTGTCGGTGCTCTGCGACTCGCTGTTTCTATGTAAGTAATCGAACGCCTTCTAATTTAGTTTTTTTTTTTAAAAAAAAAATTAGGGGATTTTTAGGGCTTTGTGTTCATCTTCAGTATTAGAATTATGTGAAAATTTTGGTGAAAATATATGTGTATTGTGATTGTATCAAAAGTGCTTGTGATTATGATTGTGAGAATGTGGGCTCTGCTCATTGTAGGATGGTTTTGATGTTGTATACTCGTATTAGTGTTTGTAATTAGTTACTTAATGAGGTAGCCTTCATGGTTTCTTTTTCTTTTTTTTAAAATTACTTTTGGGATTTAACAAAATTGATTTGCATGTTAAAATATCTTTTGGGATAAAATGCATAAAACACTATCTGAAATATTAGTGCATTATAATATAAATATTTTTAAGTAGCAGAATATTTTGTTAAGTTAAGGCATAATCCGGAGTAATATGTCGAGAATGTTATAAACACTGAAATAAAAAAAATTATAAAGGCTAATCTCGTTTTGATGTTTTCTTTTCTTTTTTTCTTTTTTTTTTGGGTACTTTCTCTGGGTGGATGTAGTTTTCTATTTTTATCATTATTGATTAATTTGTGATTATTCTGTTGCATTATGGTGCTTTTTTTTGTTTTTAAAAAGACAAAAAAGTTACTGTATGTTATTTAATACCTAATGAATTTCATAAATGTATCATACATCACCATCCACCAATACATTCCATTGCATAAATGTATCATACATCACCATCCACCAATACATTCCATTGCATGAGTTTATTGTGAAGAACTAAAAATAACAATGGTATGTGTATTAAGGAGTTATAATTTATTTTTTTCAGTTCAAAATCAGTGGGTTGTGAACTTCTGAAACTTCATGTACCCATTTTATAATGAGAAATGCTACTTATACAAAGTAGAAGTTGCGCAAAAATCCCCCCCCACCCCCCTAACTCAGAGAAAAATTTCTATAATTATTTTTAACTTTTAGTAATAAAAGAAATAAGGGAGGGATAAGATTAGAATGAAAAAATAAGTTTTTGGATAGAAAGTGTACATAAATTTACCCTCACTACATTTTGATGAGGGTACAGAGACTTGTTCAGTATTGCTCTTTTATGATAAGCACTAGTTTGAATAAAAGGACAAATTATGTGGCACAGTTCAGATTATATGATTTGGTCCTTTCATTTGATTTGAAGGGGGCTTATTAAATCAAGTGGCTCATTGCTAGATTTGTTAAGATTCTTTCCTTTTGCATTGGTAAGTAGCACTATTCTTGTATAGAGCATTTACCCAAACTTTTCACTCGGGCTCCTCTGCTTTTATTAGCTCAGGGTCCATAATGTTTATTATGTAGTCAAGCTTTTTCGTCAAAAAGAATGTTTACTGGGATGGAATTTGGATTTGGCAACTTGAAATGCTACACTACATTTTCTCCATATAGATTTGATACGGGTTATGATGATCTATGGTTTTAGAAATTTAAAATTCTATTAAATTACGTAGACATAATAAAATCAACTAGTTCTATTACATAGACATAAAAATCAACTAAGCGGACACTATAATTTTTTAAAAAAATTTTTAATGGCAACAAAAATATGATTTACTTGGCCCATGCAGGTTTCGAACCTGCGACCTTCGCGTTATTAGCACGACGCTCTAACCAACTGAGCTAATAGGCCAGTTGTACACCTAATAAAAACCTTCTACACATAAATTAATTTCAACCGGCCTAAAACGATACAAAACCTAAGCACCGAATCACGGCCCAAATGGTCCAGGTGCCATGAGGTGATCTCGATTCGGAGGTCAAACCTTTTTCTTTTGATGAGTGTACTTTTGGATCGTGTCGTTTTTAACTTTGAAAAATAGAAACTTTTTCAGTTTCACGCGTGGTAATCCAGTCCGTCTGTTCATTATGAAACGGTCCCCCCTCAACTAGAATTGTAGATCACAAAATAGTAAATGGCTATGTTTTACCATTTCATGATTTGTAAGATATAGAACGATATTATCCCATTTGATAGTAGTCTCTTGAAAAGAATAGCGAGTAGTAAAATACAATATTTTAAACCAAATGCAGCGTATCACAGAGGAGTTCTTAGAGTTCAGTTAGATGATAAAAGATACATATAAGAAGATGAAGAAGAACAATTGAATGAGGGACACCAGAAAAATGAAAAAAAAAAAAAAAAAAAACGAAAGGATAAAACTATGCATTCAACCAAATAGTAGGTATTCAAAATTTCTGGGGGCAGGCCCAAGTATTATGAAGTTCTCTCGGTTAAATGTTTTGCATTCAAATCGTCATGCCGTAGGGAAACGAATCAACCCGCAAAAAAAAAGGAAGGATTGGAAGCAAGAATTGCCTCGATGGAAATGTATCTTTGCTCACCTTTGAACACCAACAGGATCCCCATCAAAATTTCTTGCGACTTGTTACACCTCCTCAACCTGCAAATATTGAAGAATTCAGTATGACCAGTAAGATTTTCATCCTTAAAAAACTGAAAAGAAATGTTAACGGACATTGTAACCATAATAGAATATTACGGTCAACAACAAGATCTTGAAGTATGTGATGTACAAACAATTTTATTGAACACAGAAATATAAGAAGAAACTGCAGCCGGTTAGACTTCAAACAAATGTCGGGTTAAAGTTAAAGCTATTTATATATGTTTGGAGACGTAAGTTTACTTTAAATTGGTTTTGCTCGAACTACAACAAACTACTTATCGTCATTGAACCTGTGGAAGGCTCATTAACTCCAGAACGGCCTTTTTGGGGGTTAACTCATTGTCGATGATGCGTGCAACTGCCGTCAAAACCGGCATCTTTACATGGTACCTCTGTGCCAACGCAATAACTGCCCCAGCTGTTGACACACCTTCAGCTATCTAAAGAGGGATCGGGGATTAAAATCATTTTAGTACTATGTAGAAGCTTTTACATATATATTGTTGCAAAGTCATCTTCGCATATTTGCACCTGTAAATAGATAATTTTCCAGGGGTATGTACATGAAGGTGACTAACAAATATAAGCATTACAGAAGGAATATTAGAAACCTGATTCATTGAGCTTAATATGTCGTCAAGCTTCTCTCCTGAACCGAGGCGCAACCCAACCGTTCTATTTCGTGAAAGGTTCACAAAACATGTGAGCATAATATCACCGGATCCTGACAAGCCAGTAAGTGTTGTTGGCTTCGCTCCCATCTTAATAGAAAAATGAAAACCCAAAAAATTAAAAAAAGGAAAAGTTAGGTAATTATTAGGCGTCAGTTTAGCCATAGAATTACAAACTGACCTTTGTTGCCAACCATCGTATCTCGGAACAGCCTTGTGCGACAAGGGCAGCCATGCAGTTATTTCCAAGGTGCATGCCTTCTACAATACCTGCTGCTATTGCAAGTACATTCTTAAGCGCGCCCGCTATTTCTACTCCTGTAACATCACTGATTTATCGAAGGTCACAAACCAAAAGATTTCATACAGGAAAGTGTAGATACCAAGCAACTAAAACTATATGCCATTGATGTAGGTACAGAACGAACAAACATACATACTAGAAATCAGATAATCGGCACTTCATACAGAAATGGTACTTTGGTGATTAGAGAATTATTCAATAATTATCGCCTTTGTGCATTAAATGCACTAATTGTTTAACAATTGAATTAATGCACTTCTTTTCATGTTTACATCTCAAAAGAGCAGTGTATTAAGCTAAAAAAGTAGAAAGTGAAAAAGGAAAAACAGTGCATAATCTAGTAGTCTTTCTTGCATTTGACAAAATCAGCTGAAAAAAAAAGGGAACTAATGTTTGGACATTATATTCAATGTTCAACAATTATAATTAGAAAGAAAACTAAAGTTGGGTAACGAAATCGATGCACATATGTTCTACCATGACTCAAAGAGATAAACACAGCATGAAGAACAAGTAACTAGACATAATTCCCAGGCCAATTATACGGACGAAAATCAAATCGATGAAAAATTATCACAAGGAAAAAAGGCATTTTCATGGTCATTACAAGTATAAAGAAAGAAAACAAGAAAGGATATCTACCCAGATGTGCTAATTCTCAGATGTGGAGAGGCTATCAATTGCTGAACAGCACTTGCCAACTTTTTGTCTTTCGATGCCACCACCATTGCTGTAGGTTTACATATCATGTAACAGAAGAGTCTCTCAGCTTCTAAAAGAAATAAACAGCTTCCCTTTGATAAATGTAACTTACAACTGGGAACTCAGGTCACGACTGTGCCCGTGAGGCTTGGCTTTGGAGCATCTCCCAAATGCAGAAGCTTCCAAAAACTAGGCATTTGGCTAACAAAGAAAAAAGGTAAGAAGCCATTGCTCCAGCAGGAAGCTGAAACTTTTGAGCCCAAAAGTAGAAGCTCCAATTTGAAGCCTTTATTTTTGCTACAGTGAGAATCTATTGAGGTGATTTAATGGCAAAACTGGTAGTGCTTCTTTGCACAGCTGTAGTCAAACAGTACTGTTGCAGAAGGTCCAACTGGGCAAGACTGCCTACCATATGACGAAGAATACATAAAATTTCTGAAGTAATACCTGTTGGTAATTTATTCATCAACTCAACTGCAAAAGAGGGTCCTGACAACACAATAATAGGTTGGCGAGGGTTTCCCAATGCGTGCGGTATGATTTGAGACATCATCCTTAAAGTGTTAAGCTCCAATCCTTTGCTAAGAGATATGAATGGCAACTTTGGGTCAACATGTTGTGAAACGCCTTCAAGAAAGGGCGAACTGAACTGCCATTAAATCAATGAGGTTGGTAGACTTATTTAAGTTCGCAAAGAATATGCCTGAATTTCACTAGAATTTGTATAATTCAGTAGTGGCTAGTTAGTAATGGGGCATTTATAATCGCTTATTATCTGAGTGAGAACTAAGATTACCTGCACCGGAACAGCATGTAAGCAAAAATCAGCTCCTGCTAAAGCATCTTTTGCATTAGTTGTTGCAACAATATTCTCCGGCAGCTTGTGTTGTGGAAAGTACTTGCTGCAGTAAAATGTATTAATGGAAAATTTAAAATTCCTTGAGAGTCATTTAAAAAACAAAACAAATTTCTCAAGAGTTCTCTACATACTATTTATTGAGTCTTTGTATAGGTCCAGCATATCTTCCCCCTCAACTATGTATTGAGTTCACAAAATGCAATTGAACAAAATAGAGGAAAGATCTTCATTTGTCGTTTGATTAAATCTTTTTATGCAGGTTACAGCCTAGTTGCCTAAACTTGCATCTAATCTATAGGAAGAGTAATAGGTTAGGATTGCCTATGCTACATGATTCTTATGATTCTAGTCATCCCAAGCAATTCAACCAAACCACAAAGTTATCGGGTTATAATGTCATAATACAGCTAGTATCTACACATTCAAATATGAAAAAGAACACATTAGTATGCATACACATATTGATAATTTTTGTCACCAGATGTTTAAAACCTCTCACCAGTTGAAGTGATTTTCGTTGATGGCTCGGCAAACGTGAGCATCCCTAACAAGCATGGAAACTTCCATTTCCGCTTTCTTGCTTGCGACATGTGCCGCCATTGCCGTCCCGAAAGATCCGCCACCAAGAACCACAACCTAATTCCACCACAAACAGTGTTGTGAAACGCAGCTTCAGCTTAGTTCTCAACCTAAATTTCTTACAATTAGTCATTCAGTTGAGAAACTCCACCGATAAATTGCTGCTATGTTAATGATATATATATCGCCCATTTCATTAGAAAAATCGAAGCGGGATTAACATCGAGCAATAGAACACAAAAAAATAGGGATTAAAATGTAAAATTCTAGATGATGTCGCTCTCGAACAAAAATTGCATTGAACAAAAATGAGCATTCAAAAAAAAAGGGGGTAAATGAGGGGTGACATCAACGGAAAAAGAGCGAGCACCTTCCTGGTCCTCTCGAGGACATCGCTCTTGTTCTTGGAGCGCCACGACCGAGACCAGCGCACGAGCTTCTCCCACGCGATCCGCACCGCCCTACGCCGGTCCCATCCGCCGCCCTCCTTGGCCCCCGCCGCCGCACCGGAACTCGCGCTAGGGTTAGGGTTCTCCTCCGACGCGGGATCGGGGTCGAGGGTTCCGGCGGAGCAGGGGCAACGGGGCGGGCTTGCGGGGGAGGCGACGGAGAAGGGAGAGAAGGGTTTGGGGCGGAGTCTTACCCTTAGGGTTCGGGTGTCGGGAGAGGGGAGGAGGAGGAGGTGGCGGCGGCGAGGGTTTGGAGGAGGCGAGAGTGGGGAGAAGAGCGAAGAGGAGGACGAAGAAGGAGAAGGGTCGGCGAGAAGAGTCGCCATTGTTGTGAGAGCGAAGCGCGTCTATCGAGGTCGAGGAGAGAACGAGTGTGCGCGCGCGCGCGTGTGTGTGTTGGGGGCGAGTTTTATCCGTTTCGTGCGCGCGCGCTCTCCCTCTCCTCGGCGGTAGCGGGTCGGATTGGTGAGTGAGGGACGGGTTAGTGAGTGGATCCGAGCGCGTACAAACCCGACCCGACCCGATCCTTCTCCCATTTCACCCATTACCACAAATTCGCAAACTGAATCCGCTTGTGGGGGCTCTCTTCGTTGTTTTCGTGGGCTCCTCGTTTCCGAGGTTATGTAGAAGCTTCAAAAATTTTCCCTCTTCATGCTATTCGCATTTCTTTCCCATTCAGAGAATTTGATCTAGGGTTCCTAATTTTGCTCTCACCTTTGCTACCTATACATTTTCAGTGCTAAATTTTGCTCGGAAATACGATTTGAGACACCTATCACGTCAGGATTGTGGCGATTAAGCCCCTAATTTTTCCAATTTCCCTTTTTTCTGGGTTGCAGTTCAAAAGGAATTAAGGATTTTGATCCCCAGTTAAGAAATTTGGTTTCTTTTGCCAATTTCTATACCCCAAAAGTACAAGTTTTTGGGGCTTTAGATCAAAAACGAAACTTGCTTTGATATGATTAAGAATTTTGAGCATTAATATGAATGTAGTTCCTTTTTGCCTTTTGTTGTATTATATTACTTGTATTTATTTATGTTACCAATTTATCTGAGCTTCAATCCAGAAAAGAAGCTTCCGTTGATCTAAAGTAATAATTTTGACCTCCAATTATTATCCTCTGTTATCTGTTTTTCTTTTTCTTTTTTTGTACTAAAAAAAACTCTTTTTTCCTCTTTTTGTTCTTTTCTCTTTTGGCCCTACAAGTAGATAGATCATTTTCAGTTTTTCTTTTAAAATTTTTCGTGCTTCATTGTCTGAATCTAATATGTTAATCTCCTTTCAGCAACATGGGCCACCACCACCACTACGAGCACCACCACGGCCACCACCACCGCCATGAGAGTGATAGCCCATTCGACGACCCCTTCTTGGCCTGCTGCTGCTGCCCGTGCGTTCTGGTAACTTCCATTTTTAAGGGTATCGAACGTGTCTTTGTCGCTTGCTACCCTTTTCTCCGATGCTTTGGTTGGGACAAACATAGTCATCATCACCACCACCACCATAGCTACCATAGCCATTTCGATTAAATAAGTTCTCAGTTTATTTACATCGCCATTTATATTAGTGACGAATGATATTTACTACTTGGCTTGTGAGACATTTTGTTGGTAACAACTGTTTATAATGGGAATCTGATGAGCTACTCAAAGTTTCAAGACTCCATGTATATGTTGGTAATTGGTTTTAAGTGCCGTGTAGTTCTTTTGGGTTCAAATGATAATTGAATACGGCATTACTAGTGCCATGAAAATCAGTTTAACGATTTTGCTGCAATTGCTTTGTTTTGCAATTCACTTTAGGATTGCTCTCTGTTATGTTGCTTGCACTGTTCTTCTTGAATCTTGAGTATGTCTGTAAAGATGGACAGTTCGATTAGCTAATGTGGTATCAGTCATCGATAAGAAGAAGCGATTTGCGGTAGATAATTTTTAGGAATGCTGTTGGAATTTAACAAGTTACATGATGTGCGATATAAATTATGCTATTGTGTGTTATTTAGGTCTTCTGGTTTCTTGGTATGATGATGATTAAAGTGGTGCCTATTTAGAATTCCATGCCATGAATTGCTAGAACTCTCTGAGCAAAACACTTGCGATTTCCAATTGATATTCTTAGAAACCTCTTATCAATGCTTTTTAAGAAATGTTACTGTAAACATCTTACCCATACAGTAACTTCTCGAAATGGAACACTGTGTTTAGAGACCTCTTAGCCATGACTAGATACCTTTGGAGTTTGCTTCTCATATTCTTATTTTTCACTTGATAGCGAAATTTAGAGAGAAACCAACAACTTTGATATAGAATTTATATGATCCTCTTGATTCTCCTTTCCAATAACTAAATACCTAATGTTTCTATATAAATAGGAGGATATCTTTGATAATTATGACCATGCATCCAAAAGCTCATATCTCAATTATAAAGATAGAAGCCAAAAGAAAGATGGAAAAAAGATAAAAGAAAAACACCACAAATACAGAGGGGAGAGCTCAATCATTCATGGAAACAGGTAACTCATATTCATACATAGTGTAACACTGCTACAAAACCCAAATATCATAATAGACATTATGGGATACATCACAACAGTATCAGAGGACAGATACACTAACATACACATACATGGGTGTAAGAGAGAGGGAGAGCCCATCCTCACACCCAACTCAATGGTGTTCAGCAGAAGCTCCCACCTTTATTCTTCACTTCACTTTATTACTATTATCTGTAGGTACTCCCTACTCTCACACGCACTCCCGGGAGGTCGAAGCGAGTCATTTTAGTGAACCCTGCAGATAAAAGAATCAAAAAAAGAGAAAAGGAATATTATTGTCAATTAAATTAAGTAGTTAATTTAGAGGTGGCAACAGCTTCATTGCCGAGTTTCTGCTTGTGAGGTCTAAAAGCTTATTTCATCTTCCTACTCAAATCAAGCCATAGGTCTACTTCTTGCGTAAAAGAGCTCTTCACAAAGCTAGTTCGAGTAGTGATTAAGCACTCGTTTGACTCTATGGAGGCTTTCATTCAAGTACTGTTTAAGAAGAGCTTCCTAAATTATTAATAGCTTTCTCCTTGAAATCTCCTTAGAATTTCTTATCTTCTCCATTTAGAAGCTTATTTTAACTTTCTACTGTAGAAAAAACTTTAGACATAAGGATATTTTTGCCGTTCAAAAGCTTATTTTAATTTTCTGCTGTAGAAGAAACTTCAGACATATTCCTTGAAATCTCCTATGGAGGTTGGTTTTTCTTACGAAATTGTATTATTGAGGCAATTTTATGTCGTTTTCAAAGATCTGATGGTGATCTCAAATTGCGCTGAAGTTAAGTATATATATGTAGAACTTCTCTTTCGCTTGTTATGCGGCTTACTTGCTGCAGTCGGTGGAGGTGCTGATGGCGTACGGGACGCTGACGCCGCACTGGCTGGGGATGGAAGAGATAGCGCCAGACTTGAGGCCGCTGACGCTGCCAGCCTCCTGCTTCAAGCAGTTGCACGCCGCCTGTCGGTCTGCCGTGCTCTTTGCGGCAGCATTCAGGCTGCGCACACCGCTGCAGCAATCTGATGGCGGCGACCCCGTCCCCGAGCGTGCATACGCAATGCACTTGGAAAGGAGCGACGTCACCTGGCCGCAGGTGATCGCCGCCTCTGTGCCGGAAATGAGGACGGTGGAGGCCACGAGGGCCAGGAGGAGGGTAGCAGCGACGCGGGCCATTTGATTTGCGGATTAGCTGGTGTATGTGGAATTTAGCTCAGTTGGAATGAGAGTAGGAAGTGGTGGAAGTGATGCTGGGAATGGTTATGTGTAGGGGGTATTTATAGGACTTCTAAGGGTGCTTTGATTTGCTTGTGTTTTTGTATGTGTGTGTGTGTGTGTGTGTGTTTGAGAGAGAGAGAGAGTTAGTTGGGGGTTGGGACCAGGAGAAGGGGAGAATGAGATCTTAGGAAGGAGCATTTATTTGGGTGGTTGCATTTGCTTGATTGGTTGGGGGTAATTTACTAGTAAGGAAATTAGTGATTTGTAGAGGATACAAGAGAGGACAAACTACACATGATGGATATATGCATGGATTTGGTTGGTGAAGTGAGCAAATAATAAGAAGATAAAAGGGTAGTTATTAGGTTGAAAAAGAGAGTGTCGAGTATTAAGAAAGTTCTTGTTATTTTGCTACTTGGTTAAATCTCTCTTTCCTATTATTTTGAATGTAGAGTAGAGAATGAAGGATCAACTCGAATTTGAGACTGTTTGATAGTAACATCGCAGTGCGAGCTTCGACGTACAAAAATTCTGGTACATACTGCGAGTAAAGAGTGCAGAAGAACTGTTCAATAATAATAAATGGTGTAATTCATGGCGAAAAGAAATGACATGTACAGAAACCAGAACGAGGAATGAGAATTTCATTGCTTTAATTTGCTCCGGTTATATCTCATCTAGTCATGTTGTATTTAATTTGTGTAAAGTAAAATGTAGTAGGGTATCTTGTTCTGGTACTTAGGGAGTAACTATTTTAATGTACTGATTCTGAAAATTCTATTCTTTATGAGGCTCCATGCACATTAGCCAAATCACAAACGTGCAGAGAAAATTAGCTGGGTGTAGGACATTATTGTATTTGTAGAACCGTATTAGATCAAGTGTTCCTGAATCAAGGGATAGAAAAAGTTGTGTGATGGAAAAGGTTAATTGGTTTTTCAGTTTCAAAAACAGTGAGTCAAAATTTAAGCTTTTGCTCTTGCTGTAGTGAGAAATTATTTGGGAAAACTTAAATTAAACAAGTACTTTCAAATCGATCTATTGGGAGAAATATTTTTGTAGAAACTTCGACGAGCTAAACAAGATTTTAGTTTATCAAAACTAACACTACTCACTTAGGGAGGAATAAGTTTAGACTCCAGCTTAGATGAAGAGAGCGCACTAATAAAATTAATAAATGATCATTCATCGCTAATTTCATTTGCATTGTGATTCAGAGCTGTAAGTAGTATTGAAGTGCTACTTCAATCATAGTTTGACCCTTAATGTGAATGCTATTAAGATGGAGAGTTTCATGGTCTTTAAAGTTTGATGGTTCACTATACTACTAGACTCTCAAAAGGTGTAATTAGGATTTGTAAATAGATCATGTTGTTCTGTTCCAATCTCAATTATTTCCATTAACTCTTTTTCTCCCCATCCACCCTGATTACAAAGTGAGCTTAAATGCAATGAGGAAGACATAATCCTCCCTCTCCCAACTGCATCACATTAATAAGCCGGGCCTCCCCTTGCTTCTCTGGTCCTTGTCTCAAATTTAATGCTTGATGTACCTCTCTAATTTTGATTCCCCAACCTCTACGCTCCTTCCTTACGCGTTAAGGAGTCTGAGTTGATCGTAATGCGTAAATCACGATATGTTGTGTTATTAAATATGATTACTATATACCTACTCACTTGTGTTGTTCAGATTTATTGAATTCGATTTACTTATTGTAGACGCTTCAGAATCGACATTTTATATTATTTTCGAGAAGAATACATACGAAAGTTAAATTCTCATTAGGATACATAACAATCACTGCTATTTAATTTGAATATATGAATATGTTATGGGTCGATCGAGTGTACCCTCATTGACTGTGACCAACGCACGTGTACGGTGCATGATTGCACGAAGAAAGGGGGGGACCGTCCACGTGGACAGTATGCGATCAAGTTATAATAATAAATCCCAGCGAGAAGTGCACACTGTACAAGCAGCGAGGACGCAGGGTTGCTTTAGGATTCGTGCGGGACCATACCATGCAATTTCCACATCAATCACATCGGGGCCGTTGGCCGTCATTTTTACTACAAGGATCGACGTCCGCGAATTATAAATGCTCAGCTGATGCTGCACCATGCATGGCAGGTGTCTTTCCGGGAGCTTCCCACCTCTCCCCACAAAAAGCGCCTTTTTCTAATATTCGCGACTCTTTTTGTCTATATATTCGGCTTCTGTTTAAGTTAAAACCAGTTTTACTAAAATAATTTTTTTTCGATTTTAACACTGTGTTAGCGCTATAAAAATAGCACCACAATAGAGCAGTCTGAGCCGCGTTGATGAATTTAAAGGAGCCATATGTAAGACAACACGTTGAGCTGGAAAACACGCGTCTGAAACAGAAAGACGGCTTTAGACAAGACACGATTGAAGACGTGGAAAAAACGGCCGAGATATATCCGATAAATAGGGACGTGACCGAATAAATCCTTAAGATGAGATTAAGGGTTGATCTCTGTAACAACTATTGTACCCCCTACTTTTTCTCCTTATTTCGATAAATACAAGCGGCTCGGCTCATTCAGTCGAGCTTGTTAATATCTACGGAAGAATCCGACCGAGTCGATCCCTCCTCAGCCGACCGCTAGACTCGTCAGGTGGCGCATTCGAGGGTCATCACAGGAGCCGATTCGCTTTCCGAAGAAGAAACTGATCCGGTCAACGCTCTGATCCGGTTCGTGTCACCCCGCATCTAGTTCTTGGCTCAGCATACTGTAACCAGCTTCACTAACTATATTAAAAAAAAATTGGCATAGTTCTAAAATCACAAATTTGAAGCTTCTAGGTACCCACACTAACCGGAAAGCTTTTTATGATGGATTTTAAATTAAACTAAATTAATGTGTTTTGAAATAACATCACTATTTTACAAAAACTTCAGTCCCGATCCACAGTTAGTTAGTTGTTTGGTAAAATAAAATGTTTAGAGCTTGAAAGGATCACGGGCTTCTTTATATATTTAGAGAAGCAAAAGCTCGACGCCGATTCATTGACTAGTATAAAAAGGTATTTATTTAACTCTTCAAGAGAAACCTAATAAGAGTATAAAAATACTATATAAAATTGATTTTTATAAACCTGAGATATCGATGTTACTGCAAAAGGTTGGGAGTTTTAACTCTTGCATGTGTGTTTCAAAATTAATATAGGAGATTCGAGTCCCGATTTCTAGAGGCCCACATTAATTCCAACTATGATATAATTTTGTTATACTTTTGAGATAAAATATTCCTACAATCAAATAAACTTTTATTTAGTGCTTTTTTTCAATAATTGTGCTTAAACAGAAAGGGAACAATCACCTAGTCTTTTGCCATAATTACCCACCTAGTCTAGACTAGAGCGATAAAAAATAGAACACGTCCGTGTGTGTGCATAGAAGGGACGGTTGAGTGTCCCTCTCACGCATTATTGAGATGAAAATTAGACAAACTGATCAGTTTTTGTCAATACCAGAGCATGCAACAACAAGCTTCTTTATTATAATATTATGATTATTGTTTTTATGCTCCCATTGTGGTCCTTTTTATTGTGTACTCTCTTTAGAATTCATCCCCCCTCTTTCCCTTTTCGGTTCCTATTTTTTCTATCTTCTTTTCTCCTTTGATTTTCTTCAGATGTACACGTCTCTAATTTAATTGTATGCCAATGATTTCCAAGTGATTTCTCTTGTTATCCCAAACACAGTTAAGAGAAGAGGAAAATAAAAGGAGAACTTCGAAAAAAAAAACACCCTCATGGTCATGCGTGTAGCACATTTGCAGTTACAAGCCTATGGAAGCTCAAGCTCTGAAGCCAACAGAATGAGTGTTGTTTTCTTCAAGTACTCCCATAACATGCAGTTTCTTCCATTTCACTATAACATTCTAGAAAAAGCACTTCCTGTTTGAGATTTTAACTTTGCTATCACTGGAAATCATACTCTTTTCGTTAGATTATTCAATTAAATTGCACAAAATAGTTCCTGTAATCAACACATAAAAAACCGAAAGCCGCCAGATGGCGTCAAGAAAATACAGTTGCAGATATTGAAGGATTTAGGACCAACCTGGAACTGTGCAATGGTGACTATTTTGAGCTCACGGTTAATTTCCAACTAAAAGTGATTAGTAGTATCTAAACATCCTATCACCACTGATATAGAACAAGAAATTCACACTAATGCAAAACAGTGTGTTACTTACACTTGTATCAGTGGATCCTTTCACATTTATAATGTTAGTTGAGCGAGAGAGAGAGAGAGAGAGAGAGAGAGAGAGATGCGAAATTCTAGTAAACCCAACTGCCTGTTACCTGCGGGGATAGTAAGAAGACATTTCCAAAAACCAAAAGAAACCAAGGTTATGCTAGTTAGATCAGGAATTAATTATATATATAATATAGCATATGTAATTTGTATTCTTGTTTGCTTTAGTATCATCCCTTACTCTGTTACATGTGGCCTATTAGTGCTACTTATACAGTAATAGACATTTGTGACCTTACAGTAAATTATGTCCTACCATTGGTTGCCCTCTTCGCGGCAAAGAGCTGTCGAAGGAAAGAGAGCTTGCCACTCCGCGCATTGGATGTGGCTGTAATGGCGCCCCTACTGCTCGTCGGAACGGCTTTAGCTTCTTGATTGGTGTTGGCTTCTCGGTCAGGCAACGGCGGGGGTAGAGTGAAAAGGAAGGTGTTTAGCATGCGAATGATCTGGCTGAAGCTCGGCCGCATGTTGGGGTCCTCGACCCAGCACGACTGCACGATGAACACGAGCTCAGGGGGTGTGTCCTCCGGAAGAGGGGGCCGCACTTGCTTTTGATTTTAAAAAAGAAAAGAAAGAGAGCCCAAATCAGTAAAATACATTTCCAATTCTCATCGGCAGCAATAGAGATATCTAATAAGTAACTTTAAAAGGCCTGTTTCGCTCAGCTACAGCTTCTATGGAAGTACTGTTTGAAGAAAGAACTAAAAGCCAAATTGGATTTGGGGCCTAGAAGCCCATTTGAACTTTTCATCGCAACAGAAGTTCGTTGCTGCATGCGCCAAATGTCCTACTCAATGCACAAATGAACTTCAAAGAAGTATGCACGAGACACGAATGCTGTTAAGCTGAATGCAGCATATAAGAACACAGCATCAGCATTTTTCAGAAGAATGAGCATTTAGTAGCCATGATTAGAAGCAGTTACCAGTTTGTTTAATCTTTAGTTTACAATTTTACCAAAATGCAATAATTAGTGACCATCTTAAACCAATCGTTTGTTGCTGCCATTTATAGGATGGTAACCACTACAATGATCTAGATCATGTAAACAGAAAATAGGAAAATAGGGTTTAGGGTTTAGGTAATTGAAAGCTTATCCTCACCTTGAAAGCAGCAGCATATGCAGCCTGAAGGTTGGACATGCCTTCAAATGGCATTTTGTTCGTCAGCAATTCCCACAAAACAATACCAAAGCTGTATACATCAACCTTGTTCGTGTAATGCTTCTTCTCACCATGTCGCAGAGTTACAGTGCTGTACAACTGTAATTTCAGTAGATTTTAGATTATTAGCAGGGGCTTACAGCCATTAATCAAACCATTTAAGAACAAGAAACTGAAACTATCTTTTATGAACAACGGTGGTGATAGCAACACATGGCTTCCTAGAGAGATGAGAGGAAAGAAATATAGCCTGTAGATCACAAAGTTGACATAGAATGTGCTTACAAGCGATATTTAAATATGTTTGGACTTTGATTCATTCTACTGACTCACATTAAAGAATAAAAGCTAACTAAAGCAAAGTGAAAAGAGGCTTTTACATATATCCCTGCAAAATCAATTAAATATATTCCTTGGTAAACTCTGAACCTCAAAAGTGCAGACTCTTGCAAAAATACACTTATCTCAAGTTGGGGAGTCATCTAATTCATGGGAAAAGTTGGTTTTTTATTAAACAAAATTTATTGAAGAGAAGCATTTCTGCAAGTACAGGGGTACATATCTATGAAGGTTACTGAAGGACGTGAAATTTCAGATATTGCCAGGATATAGTAAACAGATGATTTTGCAGGAACATTTATGTAAATATCTCTAAAGAGATTACTGATGCATCACCTCTGGAGCCATCCATCGGTAAGTTCCAGTTTCAGCAGTCATCATCTCTGTTACAGTTTCTTCTCTAGCAAGCCCAAAATCAACAAGCTTTACATTTTTCTGATTTGCCGTAAGCAACAAATTGTCTGCACATTTAAACTACTTTTGATCAGTGACATTCTAAGCAGTAATACATAATTTGTTCATAAGTCTATCTGTATACGCATACGCATTTAATAGCAAGAAAACAGAAGGGAAAAAAAAGTATCACTAGGTTTTAGGAGTTAAAAACAGTGATAATATCAAGTTTGGTATTACAAGTCTTTAAACAGACTTATGCACAAATAAAGTACTGAGTAAAATGTCTGGATATGACTGGGTTAGTCTAAGGTGCCACTAGTTTCAATATACAAAAGTACTGCTGTAATGCTTTAGACTATCTATGGAATGTGTCACTAGATTTTATGCCTGCTGGATCAAGAAATAGAACAAGAAATAGTGGAATTAACAAACAAGTAATTGCTCTCCATACTTCCAGTGCATCATCAGAGCTCAATTAAACAAAGTAGTGTTATAACAAATTATAGAGAATAGAATACCAGAAGCATGAAGTGCATGCAACTTATGCTTTTGCCTCTGCAAGGCATAATCCTCCAAATAACTCATAAAATCTCGCAAATAAGACTGATCACACTATTTCACATGTATTATGGTCGAAAAAAGAGACAGCAACCTTTATGTGCTTTCTACATTTTTATCATATTTTTCATATTCATAACTAAGAAATCTTAACATGGAAGATATACAGCAGTTTATGCAAAATCGCTCGCACTTTAATATGTTAACATGTCATAAAACTTAAGTAATCTAGGTCTGTCTAAGTCTCTATAATTCTACTGGTATTTAAGAATCTTTCAAGACCCTCAACGCTAAGCATGCTGAAGTTAAAACTAAATGATAAATGTCTTGTGATTAAGGGAGAAACAAAAAAAAGGAAAAAAAAGAAAAAAGGAAAAAAAAGAGAGAGATGATTAGCACCAGGTTTCAAGTCTCTGTGTATTATCCCATTAGCATGTAGGCACTCCATTGCATGAGCAATATCAAGTGCAAAATTTATTGCTGTGCGAAGATCCAGTAGTCTGGGCCGCATACTGCTTAAATATTTCTTTAACGACGTTCCCGGCAGTAGTTCACTGGCAATCACCATGATTGGGTCCTTGCAGGCTCCAATAAACTTCATAAAAAAGTTATATGAATGTAAGCTAGACTAATTCTCTGGAGAAATATTGAAGTACTAAAACGAAGAATCAAATCAACTAAGAAAATAGGTTGCTCAGCGGACAGGAGCCAATAAATGATGAATTCAAGTTACTAAGCTGAGAATAAACCTTGACGAGGTTCTCATGTTTCACTCTAGACATCATAGTTACTTCTCGAACAAATCGAGCTCCAAATGTAGCCCTTTCTTCAGGAGTATCGCCACCATTCAAAATTTTTATTGCTACGATTTGCTCGCCATACCTGATTGAAATAATATCGAACAAGTAAAGACAATTATCTGATGCTAATCATTAAAATCTGAGCAAGTAATTCTTTCTCAAGAATATTTTCAATTTGAATTTAAAACTATGATGAGGCAAAATAAGATGCATTTTCAGTTCATATGAAGCTCAATAAATATAGAGATATAGATCATTAATGAATAAAATGTTGTTTATGTGCTACTACAGTTTTTATTCTTAAAAAAATCATACACAAATATGTGTGTTTTGCACAGGAATGAAGCAAAATGTTAGGAGCTCAACCAAATGAATCAAGCAGAAGTGACCAAAAGAGTTCACGAACCCTAAATAAATAACTGAAATTTTTACCATATTCATCTGTACGAAGAACAAGCGCATACCAAATATGTATTCCGACAGAATCCTCTTTTCAAGCCCTAACACAAAGTTTTAATAACTATGGCATGAGAGCATGCCACTGGCGTGCTGGCACTGCACATGCCAGCTCGCATGCCATCAGCACATCTCTGCTCCAATGCTTGGCATGTCATAGCACAAGGATTTTGGAGATTTCTTCAAAAGAACATATAACCATTAAAAATGCACTTGAGGAGATTGCTCTGTATACCAAAATACTAAAATTCTCCTAGTTTAACCCTATTCGCATCAAACTTCGCCCACCAAATGCTAAATGATGCTTCAATAGATTTGTCTTATATATTATTCACTACCCATTAGTTTCATGCAACTTTTATAAACTTAGTTTGATTTGCTTAAGGTAACCGGTTAGGATCTCACCTTAACTAGTCAGGAACTAGTATCTAGGTTCTTTTGTCCTACATAGCAAGAAATTCCTGACCACATCCAATTTGAGATATAATATGCTCTAAATACAGGTCCTCACAATCAGCTAGGAAACAAAGTATACTTTTTTTGAGTTATAGGAGTAAACAAATCGTCGAAAATACTGTAATGGCAGCTTACACTAAATATAATCTGAAGTTAATCTATCCACAATCAACAATCCTAAAAAGAGGAAAGAGAAAATGCCCGATTATAAGATCATATGCAAAAGGAGAAAACTTCTCCACTCGAACTAAGACACAGAAAATTTCCCAATTTCGTCGTGAATTAATAAGTACTCTACCAATCAACTAATCATATTGATTTCAGTTTAATCAGATATTCCTCAACATACCTTCCCTCGTATACTTTCCCATGAGCTCCCTCCCCAATCTTCGACCCAATAAAAAGCGACCTAGGGTTAAGAAGCAGCTTCTGATCAATCTCGAGTGGCGGCGGAGCACGAAGAGCATCCCCGCTCGTTCCAACGGAATCATCGGCGACTTTACTCATCCCTACCCGTTTAATCTCCTCCCCCTCTCTCCTCCCATCCTTAGACTCCTCACCACAACTCATGCTACGGCGAGCTCGGCACAAGGAAGAAACTACTCTCTCGGACTCCCCAAACTTACACAACATACTAAACAACAACAAGAACGACAACGACGACAAAACACCTTATCTCACATCGATCGGCTCCAAATCACAGCAATCACATCAAAAACCCTAATTTGGGCCCCCATCCAACAAGGTTTCTCCGCTTACACAGGCGATAAAGGGCTCTACACAGAGGCGAATTCGAAAGGAGAAGCGATGCATAGATCAAACCAGAGAAGGTAAAGTCGGGGGAAAGCTCCACCCGGCGATTCAGCAGCTTCCACGTCTACTAGGAGCCCCTTTCAAGTGTCACTTCGAAGCACAACCCTAAGCCTAACCCTAACCCTAACCCTAGATTCTTCCTCTTCTTCGTCGTCGTCGTCGTCGTCTTCTTCCTCTATCTCTATGGAGTTAGGAGAAGTAGGGGGCGTGTTGGAGAAGGTTTTCCGATCATCGGCTTATTACTACGGCGGCGGTCGCACCCCTTTCTATGCCGCAGAGGATAATAAAAATTAAAAGAAAAAGAAAATAAAAAGGAAAAAAAAGGGCATTTTGCATATTTGTCCCTCAGAATAAGTGTATTTTTTGTCCCCACTTTGGGATTGAGGGGTACCATCGGACAAAATGAAGTTAGGCTGAGAATATATAGAAATACGCTTTATTGTTTTTTAATAATATCGTAAAAAATATATTGTAATCCATATATTATAAAATGCGTGATGTGATGTTGCGTATAAAAACGAATAAAATATTATATCGTAATACTTTTTCACCGCATATTACATAATAGTCTTATAATTTCAAATTGGGCCTTAAAATTTTGACGTAGATCGTGTTAAATAAATGCATCTCTTCTCACTATTCTAACTAAAATATATATTTGGCTTTACTTTATGAAAATTATCTTAAAATTTTCTCTATAGTAAAATTAAAAGTTACGAATTAAAGCACTTACTTTAGAAGCTCATAATTAATCTCATCTTTTGTGGCAACAAAAGCTCTAAACATTTTAGTTTGTCAAAAATGTATAGAAAAAATAACTCTAGCTAAAATAAAAGTATGACAATATTAAAAATTTACAAAGCAATAATTATCTTTTTTTTTTTTTTTTTTTTTTTTTTTTTTTTTTTTTTTTTTTTTTTTTTTTTTTTTTTTTACGGTGATGCCTTTTAAGTGTCATTAACCTTTCTCTTCATATTAAAGTACAATAGAATTTTCATGCAACTCTATTATTTTTTAGAAGGCATTAGATTAGAGTAAATACGTAATTAAGAAAAATAAACATGTAAGTATATATGTATATTCCAAGGGTATATGCAGGTAAAATTTTTAAATTGCAGGTGTGTGTACGCGTACTGTATCTGTATGAGATTGTTTTTTTAGAGAAAGATAGCACGCTATCCGCTTTATTTATTTTTTTAGAAATAAACTTAGCTAGAAATATGAATCAACTAGAATTCGAATTCGAAACCTCGAGTACCAACCATCAAGTCCTTTGCCACTTGCGCTAGAGACGATCGGTATCTGTATGAGATTGTTGTTCAGCGTATTCGTGTATTTTGAGGGACATACGTGTGAAAATTCCAAAAATAAAGAAAAGACTCGGCGAGCCAATAACATACTGCCACGTAAGATAGAGAGAGGGAGAAAGCGACAATTCCCGTTTCCTGTTCGTTTCCCGTCGCGTTTCCCCCGCGCGAAGACCTTTTGATTCACGTGATGATGAATGGGGACTTCGAGGGCGACGGATCATCACGACCGTCGATCGTGTCGGACCCTGTCTACGTACGGTGATCCAAGATTTTTTTTGTTCTGTGGGGCCCACTAAGCTAACTGTGGTTTTGACTTAAAGGGCTACGTGGGGGCAGCTACTGTAATCTGGGTGGGGCCCATCGATTCTCTTACGCTTTGGGAAACTTTCAAAAGTCCCTCTTTGGTTCTAAATATTTATAACTTAGTACCAGATGGTTCAAAATTTAATATTTTTTTTCTTAATTTTTTTAAAAATTTATTGCTAAAAATTTGGAAGAATAACAAAACACCGTGTAAGTAAGTATAGAGCTTTCCAGCCCTCTTATAGCTAATTTTTTTTTTTCAAAGAACTAAAGTAAAAATGCATAAATATAATAACTTTAAATTATAAAAATAGAAAATATAAATATACTATACTGCGGGGGGCTTTTTTAATAAATTTGGGGTGGTTTAGACATTGTTTTCGGGCGCTCTCGTTGGTTTAATTAAAAAATTGTCTCCACGCGGAATCTCTCCGTGTTTTTTGCCACGCGGATCAGCTGCGGCGCACGTTAGCCTCTAGTGGTCTTCATTATAATAATGTACCCCCAAAATATCTCTTTAGAGAGGTAAAAAATAAAAATAAAACTCAAAATAAAGTGATTTTTTTTTTTTTTTTTTTTGGGTGGTTGGGAAAGAGTCCTTTAGCATGTTATACCAACTTTTCAATGTGGAGTGAATTAATTAGTATTAAAAATACGTAGTATTTATATCTCACTTATTAACTATATTTTGGTAAATAAGAACTTTATTTTTTGTTTGATTGCTTTGTAGTTTGAACTAAAGCATTTGCTTGAATGTCGTTTTCGTTTTCTGGTAAGTAGTTGGAACGAGGGATTGAAATTTTTCACCACACCAAAGAAAATCCGGACCGGGCCGGGATTGCCAATTTCTTGGATTAAACCGACCCAACCCATAAATTTCTCGTTTGGCCTGGCCCGGTCCGGTTTATTTGGGCTAGGTCGAGACTAACAATAGCGAGGAAAATTATGGGCCGTATATCGGCGGCCTTGAATAAATTAAACCGGGACGGTTACATTGGGCCGGGCCGAGCCTAAAGTGGATCGGACTAATTTATCATATCACTTTACATTGGACGGCTAGGATTAGATCCCGCTTCTACAACTCCACCGTATAAATAGTCGTCGTAGTGAGCTCCCTTTTCTACTTCCCGATCCAAAACCCTAGAGGAGCGAAATCAACGGGGTCGCCGCCGCCAATTCCTTCGTTGAGGCGACCGAGACATCCACGACAATGGTAACACCAAAACCCTAACCCTAGATCCCTCTCTCCTTCTCATGATCTCCATTAATGGAATCCCCTTCCCCCCCTTTCTCTCTCTAGACCTTCAAGCGCAGAAATGGCGGGCGCAACAAGCACGGACGCGGCCACGTCAACTTCATCCGCTGCTCCAATTGCGGCAAATGTTGCCCCAAGGTATCAGTTTCTTAATCACTGAAGAATAAAACCCTAGATCTACACTAAAGACATTAGATGCTCAAGCTCAAGTTATTGTGCAATTTTATCTCTTTTGTTTTTGGGATTCGATTAAGGATAAGGCCATTAAGAGGTTCATCGTGAGGAATATCGTCGAGCAAGCCGCTGTGAGGGACGTGCAAGAGGCCTGCGTATATGACGGTATGTGCTTTTTAATCTTTCTTGGGTGTTAAATTCGTATAAACTAACTTTTTTCCTAATTGCTATTTAATCTACTTCTTATGCGAAAATACCTGATATTGTAATATCTTATTTTTAGTTTCAATTTGATTCCGACAGCTTGATTTGATTTTAAAAAGTATCCACTGATTCACTAAAGTTAGGATTTAAATATCGAATTAAACTGTGGTTGTTTGCATCAAACAAAAGCGAGTCATATTAGATGATTACTAAGTTTTAGCTTGTTTTTATATCAATATAAGCCATACAGGTTGTTTGATGCAAGTTAGGCTTTTTAGATAAAGTCAAACCTCGTGGGCCGAATTGAGTTTTTTGGATCAAATGGAATACTAGATAACTAGTAAGTTTTCTTGAACAAAATTAAGCTTTATGGGTAAATTGAAATGGAAAATAAATTATTGGGCTTTTCGTGCATTAGATTAAAGTTAGTGAGTTGAAATGCAAGCATGAAAGAATTAGTGGGTTTTTGTGATCCTAACCCCCTTGTTTGAATGTGGACAGCTTTTTTATTGTTCTAACCCTTAGATCACTTGACTTCAAGTTGTTGATGGGGAAAATTTTATTGCTCCTTGTCTTTCCAGGTTACATTCTTCCAAAGCTCTATGCTAAGATGCAGTACTGTGTCTCCTGTGCTATCCATTCTCATGTTGTTAGGGTCAGATCCCGAGAGGCAAGGAGGAACCGTGAACCTCCTCAACGTTTCAGGCGCAGGGTAATTCCTTTATACTTATGATTTAGAATACTCTATTGTTAGAAAAATTATGTTATTCATTAATTGCTTTTAAGTAAATGTGCATTAATGATTGGTTTTCATAGTGGTTTTATCAGAAAAAAAGAATTGTTGGCATGAGAATGAAATTCCTTGTCTAATGTTTTCTCTTTTATTATAAAATTAGCTAATTACACAGAAATAAGTTTCTTTTAGTTGCGAAGAGTTTTGTTCCATTTTATGTTTACCCTTGTTGGCCGTTATTGTTACCTCTTTACTTGTGTAATTCATTTGGTTTTTAGGTTTATCGCTTTTGCTAGGCGTTGCGTTCATTGGGTCTTTTTCTGTAATGGACGTGTCAACAAAAGCGTAAATAAACATTTCAAAATGGCACAATGCGGACTGTTTTTCTATGACTATTTATTTTCCTAGTTGTTATCATCCTGCTTGTGCTCATTTCTATAATTTCTTCTATCTATCTATTGCACAAAACAAATGGGCTTTTGAATGCTCTTTAGTGAGTGAGAAGTTGAGCATTTGTTTTACTCCTTAGTGTAAGTGAAACTTCATACATGATTTATGAATCATACGAATTTGTGGAGACTTTTTTGCTGCTTTTATTCAAATTGGTGATTAAACATCCTACGTCAATCTTATCTTTTGAATCATATGTAATGTTTTTTACACTTTTTTCTGGCCCGTTTGCATGGGCATCAAGTGTCTTTGATTTTTTTTTCCCCTCTTTTGAGACCGGATGTCTGGCCCATTGGCTGATTCCCATACCTCTGGGATTAACCGGTCTCGCATATGTGATCTCCATCCTCTTCACTTTGTCAGCTAATGTAGTTCCATTTTTAGCTGATCATTAAAGATGGGACATTTTTTAAAGGAAAATATTTGAACGAAGTCCTTTCTTTTTGGTGAAGTATAATTCAAGCGAGGTCAATCTCATAACATCTCTGTCGTTCGCAGTTATGTCATCTGAACACAACATTGGCAAAATGTTTTTCTAATTAAAACTTATTTGGCATAATTGCATGTTTAATCCTTACTTTTATACAGCAGCTTCAATTATGTTCTTAATTTAAATTATAAGAATTACATCCTTGAGGTCTGCAATAGAATTGAGTCCTTTAGTTAGTCCACTATAGAGTAGGCACCATGTCATTGCTGGAGGTTGCTGAGATGGCAGGTTTTGAGGTCATCACTGAGAGCAGGTGATGCTAACATGTGATCTCTTTAGATTGGTTGGTTAACAAAAGGACTTCGCTGTTTATACAAAACAAATTTCATGGTACAAATTGCTCTAAGGACATAGCGGCAACAGAATATTCCATCAAGCAACATAATATTCTGTTAGATGATAGAATATTCTGTCCAGTCTAATATACTGTAATATTAGGCATTACAGTCAAAATTGTTGAAACTAATGCTTCGATTGTAAAATACGTAAAGGCTCTGCATTTTTAACTTAAAACTTCGCATCCCAGGATCATATATAACATGAAATTATTGTATTATATTTTGTAGGATGATACAGGGAGGCCGGGGCAACCCCCACGTGCAGCTGGAGCTCCCGCCGCCCCCCGCCCATGATGTTTCCTTGTTCCGTGCTTGATACAAGTACAAGATCAGTTGCTCGTCTTTCAACTCCTACCTGAATCTTAAAATTGTTTCCTGAGGGTCAATTTTGTTTAGAGTTTCATGTGTTACTAAAATTGATTCTCTTCTGTTTCTTCAAAACCTGTTTTATTGCGGTCATGATTCTTGAAGATCTTGTTGGATATTTACCGGCTTTTTAATATGATTTCGTCATCCATGTAGGAATAGTGCAGCTTTAATTAAAATTTAATTTTGCTATGGTTTTTAGATTGTTGCGGAAAGGAATTTTGGTTATGGATGTTGAAACTAGTGATTATCTGTTGTTGTGTCTGTATATGTCTCTTTGTTGTGTCTGAATTTATGGCACACCCTTTTCCTTTTTTTGTGCTTCGGCCAATTCAGATTCTTTCTGGGCTTCTCTTTTTTTTTTGATTTTCCGATAAAACTGCTGCTCATTAGCTGCGGGATCAATCTTGTAAAGCCAACAACATCACAAGGTTAGGCGCCCAATTTCAAACCCATTATCTCGTAATTGCATCAACATGTTGCAAGTTTGAAGAGTATTTTTATCTCACTAGGTGCTTTTAAATAGATTAAGTTTAGTGCGACGCAAAAAATTTACCATCAAGGTATCTAGAACTTAAAAAAAAAAAATCATACTTATCCACGGATTAAATATTCCAGTAAGAAGAAGAATTGAAGTAGCATGGCTCGCTTTCATTGGTGCAACTAATTCATAACATTTTAAACATCTACGCATGGAGATTGAAGTACGAGACATAACGAATACATGAAATGTAACGAATGATCGCTAAGGATCTGTGCTCCCCATTCAGCTAATTGTTTTTTCTAATGTGAAAAGCATCTCAAATTAAAAGCATCCTTTTATTTTTAATTCAGGCTTTGTTGAACTGTTCTTTGTCCGGATTGAAATAAAATAAAAACATATGGAAATACAATATTTATACATACAACGTGTTCGTCAGTATTTGTAATTCAACACCAACAGGGAAATTAATTAAGCAAGAATTAATTAATTGTTATTAAGTGTCGTGCTGATCCAAAACCATTTTTTCTATTTCTATTCAACCCCCAGGAATCTTTCAACCTGCACCAGAAACGTACAAAATATATATTATGTATATATATTCATTTAGTCACGTTAGCTTAGCTAATATCTCCAAAGACGAAGACAAAAAATATATATATATATATATATATAGGTCCTTTGATCGATAAGTCGTTTAATTAAATTTCTCTATATATGTTTGCAGCAAGAGTTGATACATGAGCTTCATTGCTTTGATCTCACAAGGCTCATTCACGTTGCTATTTCCTGTTGGCTTCTTTCTTTCTTTCTCCGTCGTTCGGTATGTATGCAATTATTTATTTTTCGTCGAAACAACTTACTTTTCTTCTTTCAGGTTAGGGTATTCAATTAGATGCAATCTAATTGCATGCATAAGCTAGCATATTATTGTTTACTTTATTTTCCATACATAAACATGCTTTACTTTTTGAGTTCAATGGGGACTTTTGCATACATACGTATACCAATGAATGAATAGTACATGCATGTTCCCTTCCTCAATTATCAAATCATTAAATGCGTGTAACGAAAAAAAAAAAAAACTTTGGTTTACGAGCAATTGTTCAAAGAAACTAAAAGATTCGGAGATTAAGGATTTGATACACTTCGATTGCCTATATGTACCCGGTTGATTGCTACTGTTTCCTCTATGCGTCACCTTTTAAGTTTTTTGTCATTAAATCAAGTATCTAATTTTCATTTATTTTTCAAAACATCAGAGAATAGTGGAACAACGAATGTAGGAAGCTTCGGCCCGCAAATTAGGCAGTCTATTTTGTGATGGACAGTGCTTAATAGAAATTTATATGTGAATAGTTTCGTATATTTCAGATAACTAACTAATTAAACAGTAAATGATTGATATATATATATATATATAGAGCTAGGCTGGTATACTACCGGTAGCACGGAGGCCTCCGTGCTACCAAGTTGTTTTCGATGTTGCGGCTTCCAAATCGACGATCGGCTCCGCTAGACTTGATCTACACTGTTGAAAGTGTTTGGAAACTAAATTTCATAATTTTTCGACATTATTTGACTAGTGATCAAAGGGTTTCAAAATTGACAATTTCAATGGTAGATGAGATGCGTTTGTAAGTTTAACGGTGTAAAACAATCCAAATATGATAAAATTTTGTTAGAAAATTCTTTGAACTATTTAGAATAAGATCAGTATATCTGATCTTAAATTTAAGCCTTTTATCATCATTTTTTATGAAATTTTTATTTTCAGCCATTCATTTTTCGACTACTCGTTTGATAGGTAAATGATATCGAAAAATTATGAAATTTAGTTTCCAAACACTTTTAATAGTGTAGATCAAGCCTAGCGGAGCCGATCGTCGATTCGGAAGCCGCATCATCGAAAACAACTTGGTAGCACGGAGGCCTCCGTGCTACCGATAGTATACCAGCTGGACTCTATATATATATATATATATATATGTATAGTAATGGGTCTAGCTAGACCTAATAAGTTTAAGCATTTAAGGTTTGATGAGTTATATTAAATAGAGTCCGGCTACTATACTCTTATGAGTATAGCCTTCTTTGTACTCATAAATTTTCGACCATTAGATCTATCATTTTGTCTATTTCCACCCGTTAGATCATACTATTCAACCAACCGCCCACTCAACCCTAGGGGACCACTATCATTCTAATTGAGGACCACTATCATCCTGACCGCATATCTCTTCATCCAATAGCTGAAAATTTATGAATACAAAGAGCTCTATACTCATAAGAGTATAGTAGCCCTACTCATATTAAATATGTCATATCCTTGGATCCATGGAGACTTAGGATGGGTTATAACTCTCCTATCAAGAGGTATCGGACAAGATATTTTGGCAATTTTAGGTTACTCGCTTAAGTGGTATGGTTGAATCAAGTTACTAAATTTTATATAATGCAATATGACAGCCTAGTGCAATCAAAATAGTTTTTTTTTTTTTTTTTTTTTTTTGAGAGAAAGGTAGCACGCTACCCGCTTCATTCATACAGGAAATGAATTCAGCTACAGAAGTTGAGGCAACTCGGCCTCAAATAAGTTACAGGCCACTAGACCAAAAAAAAAAAAAAAAAAAAAAAAAAAAAAAAAAAAAAAAAAAAAAAAAAAATGAATGATAAAAAAGGAAACGTAGAAAAATAAAATAAAATAAAGAAAGTAAATAAAATTAAAAAAAGTAAAACTTAAAAACAGTTCATTTAGAGCTGCAGAACTCAGTCCACTCCTTTTCCAGGTCCCGAGCTCGTCTAACCACGTATAGGGGGTCTGAAGATTGGTTTCTAAAAATCACATTATTTCTTTCCCGCCAGATCATCCACCAACAGATTGCGACTTTGGTTAGATCTTTCGCTGATACTCTTTGTGGGCGGTTCTCAGACAAAAACTCCCAAACACCCCTGGCCTCTACCAAAGATCCCGAAATATGTCTACCATTAAGTAAGCTGAACATCAGAAATTTGCTGAATATGCATCCCACAAGTAAATGATCCACAGTCTCAGCTTCACTGCCACACAGGACACACTGTAGATTCCCAGACCAGCCCCTTTTGTGTAGATTATCAACCGTTGGTAGGCGCTTCTTAAGGGCTAACCAAATAAAAATTCTAACTTTATACGGAATTTTCAGATCCCAAATTTTTAGAAGAAGAGTATCCCGCATACCCCCATCTCTGATTAGCGAGTACATCGACTTAACGGTAAAAATTGTCTGTGCATTCCATCTCCAACGGATTTCGTCTGGCCTATCAATCACGTGAAAAGTAGAAATGAACTCTTTGAATTCTCTAATTCTACAATCTCCCCTCGGCATCCCAACCCCAACCCCTCTAAGGATCTTTCTCCATCTCCAGCCTTGCGTGGAGAGACACTCCTTGATGAAAACTGCTTTTTTTTTGTTACCTTTTCGTAAATATCCGGAAAGACTGTCTTGAGAGAAGCTTCTCCACACCATCGATCAGACCATAAGTCAACAGCTCGTCCGTCTCCGAGGTCGAAGTATGTGCCACATTTAAAGATATCCTTAGTGGAGAGCACACTCTTCCACCATTGTGAAGCCGGTTTAAACGTTCTTCCTTCACATAAAGGTGTCCTCCTCTTATAATATAATCTTCTAATAAGAGTGTTCCATTGTATCTCCCTATCTTTGAATAAACGCCACCACCATTTCGAAAGTAAAGCATCGTTCATCAAGGTAAGATCCTTTACCCCGAGTCCTCCTTCCATCTTATCCCTACAGATACAACTCCATGCTACCATACGCGCACCTCCTTGGATATTGACTCCGCCTTTCCAGAAGAAATCCCGCCTTAAAGCCTCAATCCTTTTAACTACCCATTTTGGAGCCTTGAAAATTGAGAAAAAATACAGCGGCAGGTTGGTCAATACCGAATTCACTAAAGTAAGTCTACCTCCTTTCGATAGTAATTTAGCTTGCCAACCATCAATCCTTCTTTGAACCTTATCTATAATTCCAATCCAGTCCTCTTTGCGGAGAGCTTTGTTAGACAATGGTAACCCTAGATATTTAGTTGGTAACTTTCCCACTTTGCACCCCAAGTATTTGGCAAGACTGGTATCTTTTCCAGGCCTACCTCCCATATAAAATAATTCTGTTTTCTCTTTATTCACCTTCACACCTGAGGCCCACTCAAATAAACCCCACACAAATCGAATATTCTTCACAAATTTCTTCTTTGCCTCACAAAAAAATAGAGTGTCGTCCGCAAATTGAGTGAGTGTCACCAAGCTATCCTCAGAGGGTCCAATACCTCTAATTAAAGCGTGTGAATTTGCTGCCTCCGTCATCCTCGCTAGACACTCGGCCACCAAAAGAAAAAGATAGGGGGAAAGGGGATCACCTTGCCTTACTCCCCTTTTCGTTTTGATCCAGTTAGTGGTTGCCCCATTAATCATCACCCCTACCTTGGAGTTACAAATACACTCCTCCATCCAACGACATCATTTGGTGTTGAAGCCCCACCATTCCATAATCTTAAAAAGAAAAGCCCAATTAACCCTGTCGTAGGCCTTTTCAAAATCCACCTTAATCAAAATAGTTGGATCAACAAAGCATGTGTTAGGCATGTAAACTCACGAGAGGCGCAGGTTAGATACATCAGCTCGGACGAAAGGATTCGCATCAGTTCAAAAGTCATTGAATGGCATGCCGTAAAGAGTAGTGACTTAGTGCAATGTTTGAGGAGATTGTTAGGAATTTATATATAAATAGTATCGCATCAAATAACTAATATAAAACGTAAATAATTAATATATACATACTAATGAGCTCAAAGCTAGATATAAACCTAAACTTTTTGGTTGAATGTGTTCCGTTAAATTAATTTATCACATTCTTAGATCTACGTACTGGACTTGAGCGAGAGATCTCTTGTTTTACATGCATGGTCTGATATCGGTTGGAAAAGCGTCTTTGCTGAAGATAATTATTGCATAAAGATACTGGCAATTGCATGAATGGCAATTGCATGGCAGCGACGCCGATCAATTATCATCTTATGAGCAGAATGCATTGTCATAAAATTTATCATCATATTAATTGACTCACCAATAAACTAAAATCAAATTGTGGCAGTCACAAAAGATAATCTCTGCACTAGCTAGGCAAATTATAGACAGCCAGATTAAATTCTTATTAGAAAAATGTTATTCTTACAAACAATTAACTTCTACAATAATTTATAATGTAAAATATAGTGGTTAGATTTATTCTTTACCTTCCGAATTACCTTTTTTTCCAATTAAATACGGCTACATGATCAAATTTGTAAAACGTTATATTATAAATTTTATTTGTAAGTATAACATTACTCAAATTCTTCCGATCAAGGAATTTGTTGAGGAATATGTTGAGTGTAGTTTCGAAGTCCACGGACCCACGGCCCATTAAAGAAAAGCCAGAAGGGCCCATTGATAGAAGATTAATGGGCCAAATATTACTAGTGGATTGGATCGACCTCCGAACATCCATACCCGAAACCAATTTATATAATTGGCCCAAACGGACGTGCCCTCGTTTTCACCATGCATGCATGCAAATAGCTTAAAGAGCAACAATATGCATGCATGCATGCCCTAGCTATATAGCTAGGAGTTGAGTTGATCAACCTACGTGTGAAAGGTGTTTGAGGGGTGAGAGAGAGAGAGAAAGAGGAGAGAGAGAGAGAGTCTCTCTCTCTCTCTCTCTCAGACACACGCGCGCGCTCTTCTCCATAGAGAGAGATCTCACACACTCCCGCTTCTCTCTCTCTCTCTCTCTCTCTCTCTCTCTCTCCCATAAGGAGACACTTCTCTAGAGAGAGAGAGGGGCTCACACACACCCACCTCTCTCTCTACCTCACACACACACACACATGCATGTACACTTCTCTCTATAGAGAAGAAAGAGATCTCTCACATACCCTTTTATCTCTCTCTCTCATACACACACTTCTCTAGAGAGAGAGAGGCTCACACACACACACCCACCTCTCTCTCTACCTCACACACACACACATGTACACTTCTCTCTATGGAGAAGAGAGAGATCTCTCACATACCCTCTTATCTCTCTCTCTCTCTCTCTCTCTCTCTCTCTCTCTCTCTCTCTCTCTCTCTCTCTCTCTCATACACATACTTCTCTAGAGAGAGAGAGAGGCTCACGCACACACCCGCCCACCTCTCTCTCCCTCACACACACACGCACACACATACTTCTCTAGACAGATAGATAAAGCGAGAGAGAGAAAGAAAGAGATCTCACACATAACCCCACCTCTCTCCCTCCCCCTCTCACACACACACACACACACACACACACACTGTCACTCTCTCTCTCTCTCTCTCTCTCTCTCTCTCTCTCTCTCTCTCTCTCACGGAGATTAAGTTGGTTGGTTTCTGAATAGACACAAAATTGACTCATGCCCTTTCTTTTATTCAAAAGAGAAATGAATATTGCTAAGCTTATCTCAAGAAGTTCCTTTAGATATGGATGGCATAATCAGTTTAATTAGCTAGTGCTTTTTGGTATAACTTTTTAAATATTAGTCTTATTCAACCACCGCCGTCTCTTACCTCATCGATGTAATTGAGGGAAGCCTTCTAGGGCATGCACAATCTAAAAATGTTATTATTCTCAATTAATCATAAATTAATTAGAAGCTACTTAATTGGTCAAACACAAATGCATTGTCATCAAACACAAATAATAAGAAAGCAAAGGACAAGTACTGTAATCAATATTCAGTAATATTACTGTAAAAGACAATAAACTCAAGTTACAAAATCCTACAAACGACTTAGAAATTACCATATTTATTGTTTTACCTATAAATTTGTAAAGACCCCCGCCACAAACAGGATTACAAGACACTAGCTAAACAACAACAAAGCCAATGTCCTCCTAACACCTTTCGGAAAAGAAAGCCAGTACATTGATCGATCGATGCCTATTATGAAGACAGATAAAATAGACCACAACAACTGTAACGATGACAAACTAGGTTCAGATAGACAACGTTTTGGAGGTAAATAATCGTAGGAATTATGTGTAGCGCTCGAAACCGAGATGATCACTTCCATTCATTTGGTTATGATTGAAGTGATAAATTGAAGTTTTGATAGAAGTCCATTTCCAACTGAAAATTCGATTTTTATGTTATGTCTACTTAATTACCCCCAACCAAACGTTCCCTTGGCTAAGATAGCACAATGAAGAGCATCACCGCCCCCGCCATGATCATAACTATTTGCAGCAGCAAACTAACAGAATAAAAAATTTCAACAACCGAAGCCCACGCTTCGCCGTGCTGCGGTTCGAACATGAGGCCTATCCAGATCATGCCGGATTCGATGGCCAAGAACTGGAAGAACGCACAGACCCTTAGCCCTAAACTCATGTAGTATTGCTGTGGCGTGATCCCCACACTCGCCACGCATATCGCTGCTAGTAGGCCACCATTGAATGAGACCAGCGTCGCAATGCCGTACCTGATCACGCCCGCATAGCGCGGGTCATGGTATAAGGGTCGACCACTAGTTGGATCTCTCAGTCCGCTGCCGCAATGCTCCTGGGCGAAGTACACGCAGATCGGAACGAGCACCAGCAAGAACACGCCCACGACCAAACTTCCCAAGAACTGCATGGCGAGCGCAGCGGCCGATAGCCCGAGGAGGACCAAAATAGCAGCGCTGCTGTATCTCACAAAGCTTAAAATGCTCCCTCTCCAGAAGGAGTAATGAACAGTTAAGGGGATGGAGGTGACCATCATAACAAAGATGCCAACCATGGAGATCAGGAAGAAGAGACTTAGCGCCAGTTGGAAACTTTGCAATGCTTGGAGGGGAGGGTTTTTGAAGGAAGCATAGATCATACCCGTTTGTACAGTGATGGCCATAGTTGAAATAGTAGTAGCGAACTTGAAGGCCTTCTTTTGCTCCGGTTTGTAGCTGTTGAAGATGTACAACATATTAATTGGGAACCCATTAACTCTAAGCTTTTAGAGGCTACCATCACCCCTCAAAAATGATCTAATCAAATATTAGATTAGCCGATTCCGTTATCTATTAGTAAGTTTGCCGATGAAAAATTGACCTAAATATTAGATCAAGAATTATTTAAGCTCATGCATGATTCGAATTAAAGAGCAAATTACAGCTTACTTTTTACATGAATATATAGTTGTTCAACTTTCCAAAGCAAGAAGTATTTCAGCAGCAGATACTTTTTTAACAAATAGAATTAAAGGAACATTTTAGTGCCAAGTTTTTTTTGTCAAAAAAACACTAAATTTAGTACCCCAGTCTTCTCTCTCAATAAACTTGACATCCAATAACAACACGAGCTAATAATTTGATACATTTATAAGAAGTTCATGAGATACTAATAAAGTTCTCCTTAGAACAATAAGAGTGAAAGTAAAACTTTTATCAAAAAAAGTTCTAGGTTAACAGTACTATCGAAACTTATAAAAACACATTATATACCTTTCATGGTTGGCACTGTCGTGGTCGTTAACATTTTGTATAGCCCTATATCCAAGGAAGCATATGATAGCTATCACAGGAATTACAATAAGACTCATCCCTGCACTGTCTTTGTTCAGGAGTACTAAGGAGAAAAAGCTTGTCACAATTAAAAGCACACAAGATATGGTAATCGCGCCTATGAGATATATCTTCTGGTTTCGATCGATTCGATTGTAACGCCCAAACAGAAAAAACGCGTACATCAATAACAAGATGGGGGATTGAAGAGTGGGCCAGATGAGGAAATTGTAGGCTTTGACAACTCTGGGGGAATGCACGGCTCTTATATCTTTGGCTCCGTTTAAGAATGCTAAGAGTATTGCAGAAGCCATGGTTATTTTCACAACCGAGAAAGATATGATTCGCTTCAACTGGTCCCTAACTACTTTGGTTTGCTGTTCATTTTCTCCTCCATTTCCTCCTTCCAGTTGGTTTATCTGCAGTCAGGTTAAACAAGTAGCAAGTGTTTTGTATATATATGCATATATATATGTATGAAAGGTATGCAAATTATAGGCCACAGGAAATAAGCAAACATATTTAGAAGATAGAGAAGAAAGAGAGCTTCATTATATATAGATTAGGCATCATGAGATAGGGTTTAGGGTTTAGGGTTTAGGGTTTAGGGTTTAGGCGCACCATGAGATAATTCATTAACCAAAACATTCACTTTTGGCAAGCTCAAAAGGTTTATCGCGAAAATAAAAAACACAATTCGAGACATATAAAACTTATAGATGCATCACAGGCTTATAATTTTGACTATAAGACGCAAAGACCATCATACCACAAGCTTATAAACCCACATCCATATATGTGTATATACATCTCATCATGGCTGTAATTAAGATTAAAAGTAAACATTAACCCACAAGTGTAGTTAGCTTAGTTTTTGATTGGTCTTGTTTCATAAAAAAATTTGGAAATACTTAATTGGGTTGATATGTTGCAGCTGCTATGGTAGGGTATGTAGTTTTAAGTAATACCACCATACGGTACCATAAGAACTAAATGGTTCATTACGAATTCATAATTAATATTTAATGAGCTTGCAGTGATGATGCATAGGAAACAACAATCTGATCCAGATATAATTAAACAGGCCACTTAATTCGGAAAATCTTTCGGTCGAAATCCATTGGATTTGCTCATGGTGAACTCGGTATTGGATTTGGCCATAAGAGAGAACGAGAAATTAAGCATGTGAAATGCTAAAGAAATTAAAGAGAAGAAGTACGTGTGGTATGAGCTCGAGCAGATCTTTTGTGAAGGGTTTAATAAGCTAAAAACGATACACAGGAAGGAGAGAGAGAGAGAGAGAGAGAGAGAGAGAGAGAGAGAGAGAGAGAGAGAGAGAGAGAGAGAGAGAGAGATGCGCCATAAATATATATAGCGACCTAAAACCCCTAACCTTTCCAAAAAATCTATAATCATAACTTGATTTTGGAAAGATTTTTTTCCCCTTCTTTTGATTGTATAAACCTCACAAAAGAAAATAATGAACAATTAACTGATGTGGAGCTGTTATAAATTCATGTTCAGGAAGGGAAAAAAAAAGAAATAGCTGATAAAAGAAAAATATGAGATCTACAATCAAACAAAAGAAGCAGCACAGAGAGAGATCTAGAGAGAGAGATGCGCCAAAAAAAATATATAGCCAATTAAAAACCCTAAACCCTTTTCAGAAAATACAAAAAACCCCCTTATATTGCAGATTTATATATCATCTGTAACCATAACTTGATTTTGGAAAGTTTTTTTTCTCTTTTTCTTTTGAGTGTATAAACCTCGCAAAAGAAAACGAAGAACAATCATCTGATGTGGAGCTGTTATAAGTTCAGGTTCCCAGTTCCCAAAAAAAAAAAACACTAAAAACCTAAAAGCTAACAAATAGCTGATAAAAGAGAAATATGATGAAACATTTGATGAAACGAAACAGCAGCAGCAGCAGAAGAAGAAGACCTGCGGAGTAGTTGAATGAGATTCTTCAGACATTTGGTGAAATGAAGGGAGGCTTTTTGATTATATGCGAATACGCAAAGTAAAGGAAATTAAAAGCTCCTCCTCCTCCTCCTCCTCCTCCTCCTCCTCCTCTTCTTCTTCTTCTTCTTCTTCTTTGGGTATTTATCATGTTCATTGTACCAATTGCCTATGGTGAGGGGGGAAAGAAATTACATACGACGCATTCGCATGCGACGAAGAAGCTACCGCCGTCGGATAGCTCCCATACGAATCTCCAAGCACAGCGTGGGGCACGGAACGTGCCTCCCATGGATGCCTTCGCAATTAAATCTTTTCCTTCCCCTCTTGGTGGGTCCTCTAGCCAATAGTTGGTGGGGAAAACCCCTTCGAACCTTTATCGATCTTTTGACCAATTTATATAAAAGAATAATGCTTTTGTATATCAACTTTTTAATGTATATGTTTCAATTTACAGTTCAAAAACTAACTTTTTCACAGCTCTTTGCCTTATTACCTTTTAATCCAAAAGGAGTTAATAATCTTAACGCAGACATGCCATTTTTCTCTATATAAAAAAATATATATATTTGAACACAATGTTTAATTCTTCACAAGTTGAGTAGAGTTTAAAGGATTTGAAGCATCATTTAGTAATTGAGCATTGTTAATTAGGTCTGTAACCCAAAATGGATATATTGTTACCTACAATCATCGAATATTTCAAAGCCCACCTTAATTTTCTCTACAAGTCTCATCACTATTTTTTTTTTTTTTTTCTACTAAAAAGCAAAGAAGGATTAGTAAACTCTAGAACCCTTGAATCAGGAATTGTAGATATTACAACCTCTTTTTGGTTGTAGACTTAGCATTTCTCTTAACAATAAGAGCATCCCACACTTCTTAATTAGTAATCTTATAGTTAACTCTGTAGGATTTTTGTGCTTCTCCTCTCTCTCTCTCTCCCCACTCCTATATATTACGAATTTTATTTTGTTGACTCGTGACCAAGTTCGGTCCAATTATTCCATTAATCATGCGAGAAACTCTAGTATATCTAGTACAAGATAAGGATAAATGTTTGTCTTGAAGTTAATGCATTGGTTTTAAATAAATGTTACTCATTCGGTAATGATCAATTAATTTGAAAGAAAATTATTTTTCCAACTTATAAAGCAAATAGAATAACATCACATATTTGGATATTTTAGAAAGGAAAAACGCTTGGATCCTCCATAATGTTGTACTTATATATTACTAATATATTGAGATTGAGAGAAACATGTAGTATAGAAATTTTAATTTATTCATGCACGTATTTTCAAGTGTTATATACATTTGCCAACACATCAATAATATATAAGAATATTATTACTTATAGCATTTTATCGCAATAATGTTTTTAAAATTTTCTTTTACATATTTTGATTGCAAAAGATTGGCATACATTTTGTACGTAATCGTGTGATCAGCTGTGATTTCATTTTTCTCCGGCGGAAGAATATTTGTACAACCTACACATAATATGCATCAAAATTATGTTAATATATACAAACGAAGATTGGGATTAATCACGCCTTTGGAGGTGCTGAGCTATACCTTAATTTCCTCAGACGACATTTGCGATTGAGCAATATTATGCTAGGTTTGAAACCCATTTTAGGTTGTAATTCTATAACTCCTATAATTAATCCCAAAGCGACTTTTCCTTTACAAGTCTTATCATTTTTCTTTTAACTAAAAACCAAAAACCCTACAATCCTCGGATGGGGGACCCAAGAGTTGAAGAATCTATAGAATAAATATATATATCATGGTTGAACATATATATATGGCCTGGTTCTGTGAGGCCACCTACTGTGTGCAAATGTGTGCATGCACCTCCCACCCACACATAAGAATAAGATGAGGTGAGAGACTTTCACCAACATGGCTCTGATTTTGTTTTCTCTCTTTTTCTTCTGCTTGAAAATAACAAGAAAAGATGGAACTTCACAATCAATCTCCGCCATTTTTGTTTTTTTTTGGGGAGAAAATCTCCATCAATGTTTGGAAAACCAAAAAAGTCATAACTTTAATTGTCGAGCACAGGTCTAAGTTGAAAAGCAAAAACGCATAATTTTGAACGAGTCCATGGACATGATACGTGCAACATGCATGTGTGGGTAATTCTAATTAAGCGTCGTTGAAAAGTCAAAGTACACAATGAAACAAAAAAAAAAAAAAAAAAGAAGCTTCCTCGTGGTACATCCAGCCACTGGTGCACAATGGAGAGATATGGCATCATCTTCTACATGCTTTGAATTCCGAGTCGTATTTGGTTTCAGGAAAAAGCCCAACCTAAGATAGACCTTACTTCACTAGAGATATAAACAACACACATATATATATATATATATATATATATATATATATATATATATATATATATATATATATATATATAGAGTTGAGCTAGAATACTTTTGGAAGTATCATGGAGGTGGTGCTTGTGGGTTTATAACCATTGGATGGAGATTTGAAGGGTTGAGATGATGGTGGTAGGTGGTGGTAGGTGGTGGTAGGTGGAATAGTGTTTGATCTAAAGGCTATAAGTAATCAAGAAGTAGATCCAAAGGCTAGAAATGTGGAAGCACCAAGGGGTTGGTGCTTCCAAAAGTATTCTAGCTCAACTCTATATATATATATATATATATATATAGAGAGAGAGAGAGAGAGAGAGAGAGAGAGAGAGAGAGAGAGAGAGAGAGAGAGAGAATCTAAGCTACACAGATTAAAAGATTTTAATTTTAATTTAATTTTTTTTTCTTCCAAAAGTTTTAACTTCAAGTATTTGAAGTTATTTCCATAAAAAATAAAATCACGAATGTGAACACTTCCTTCTATAGATTTTTTGTTTTTTTTCCCTAAAGAAACTGTTAAATATAAAAATATTTAAACACCGTTTTCTAGAAGCTTAAGCTTTTAGAGTACAACGATTATTTAACAGAAACCATATAAATGCTCCGATAAAGATAAGTATAAGCAAAAGTAGGATCATTCATTAGGCTTCAAGAAAGCTAGGTTGCTACGAAGTGGGTTCGTTCTCTATTACCCATCTTTATCTTTGTTTTTTTCACAAGCCAAAATAATTCAATGCAAAATTGGGCCCACTAAAGCTTTCAAAGTGGTCTTGTATGGGTATGAATTAGGTTTTACATATCTAATCCTACACGCGTTTACATTATAAGGATATATTTGGGAAGTTCTAAATTTGCTCTAGGCTATGATTCGGTACTTATAACGACATCTTACTGTTTTTGGTTGAATAAATTAAGTTCTTCTTCGATCATAACCCTAGAAGGGGGGGGGGGGGGAAAGAAAAAAACATCCAATTGGGCACACCATGCACGGAAGTACGAGGACGTGTAGGACAAGGAAATCAAGCAGGTAGATGCTGCAGGTTGTTGGATCTCTCGCTTTTCGCTGATAAGTTACATGTGGCATGCAGCTTGGGAGAGGCCCATTTTTTTGTCAAACTCCACCACTTGCATGTTAGAATAGACCCCTTTTTAGAGTCAAACTCCACCACTTGCATGTTGAGATAGAGAGTAAATTATTCAAGAATAATTTAGAGAACGTTTGAGTAGGTTATAAGTAAGAAATTTAATTTTTTGCGTTTTTAGAAAACTTGCTGTCTATGATTTGTTTTTTTGAGAAATAGGTAGCAAACTACCTGCTTCATTTAGAAAAATAAACTAGGCTTACATAATGGAAACAGCCGGGGCCTCCGAAAGAAAGTGAGAAGCAGAAATAAATCAAACAAAACAACCAAAAAATAGGCAAAAACCAAGAACAGGAAGAGGATAGGGGTAGGTCATGAGATAACAATCAATGGGACGTGTTCCAGGCTGCCGTTAGTAGTCTGACATGTTCCAGAGCTCGGGTAGGGTTGGGTAGTTTCGCTCGGAAGAAAATGTCGTTTCTCTCTATCCAAACAACCCACCAAATAGCAGACAGTAGAGTTAAGGCTTGTAGTCTCTTCTGGGCGTCTGTTAGGCTGAATAATCTTGTCCAAAGTTCTTTCGCCTTCTCTGAGGACTCTATCAATACATCCGGTCCTTCCACACGAATGAGTAAGTATCGAACATGCAGGAGCTCATGAGGTGATCGCAGCTTTCCATATTGGCAGCACAGAAAACGCAAAGTTGTTCCGCGAGCCATCCGCGTTTATGTAATCTGTCGGCGGTCAAAATTCTCTTTCGCAGGAGTAGCCATAAGAAGACTTTGATCTTGACCGAAATTTTAAGTTTCCATATAAATAGAGTCGTTACATCCCGCAGGCCGGTGTCAGTGAGGAACTGGTATAGGGATTTGACAGAGAACTGTTGATTTGAGGTCCATCGCCAGTCGATCGTGTCCGGCATGTGGCGCCCCGACAAATGTAGCGCCACCGCCAACCATTCGGGTTCCAGCATTGAGCCACTCTGACTTTCTTTATTCATTACGTGATCAAAGATATCCGGAAAGAGGGTGCGTAAGGGGGTTTCACCGATCCAGATGTCTAACCACATCCTGATAGCACTGCCGCCGCCTAGCTCATAGCTTACGCCGCATTTGAATATGTCGCGGCAGTGCAGCACTCCTCTCCACCATTGCGAGTAGGGTACGAAAGATTTGCCCTCATGTAAAGGCCTACGCTTGGTGTAGTAAAGAGTTCTGACTAACTTTTTCCAAAGCGGGCCTGTCTCGTTGAAGAAGCGCCACCACCATTTGGTTAGTAATGTCATGTTCATCGAGTTGAACTCCTTGACTCCTAACCTTCCTTCTTTATTGCTTTTGCAAATTGATTTCTAGTTAACAAGGCAAGCCCCCCCGGAGATTTTGGAGCAACCTTTCCAAAAGAAGGCCCTCCGCAAAGCTTCAATTCGATACAGTACCCACTGTGGAGCTTTAAAAATAGAGAGGTAGAGGAGTGGTAGACTAGTGAGGACAGAGTAGACAAGTATGAGCCTCCCCCCTTGGGAGAGAAGTTTTGCCTTCCAACCTTCTATTCTCGTGTTGATACGGTTGATGACGATAGACCAATCCTTATTTCTCAAAAATTTATTGTAAAGTGGTAGGCCCAAGTAGCGGAAAGGTAGGTTCTCTACTGCACAATCTAGAATATTAGCAAGTCTGGCCGCTTTATGGGGGCTAGATCCCAAGTAATACAGCTCAGACTTGTCCATGTTAATCCTAAGACCAGAGGCCCATTCAAAGGTTTTTCATAAGAATCGCAAGTTTCTCATGCTGTGTTTCCTAGGTTCGCAAAAGAAGATTGTGTCATCAACATATTGAATGAGGACTGTTTGACACTCGGGAGATGGTCCAATTCCACATAGGAGATTGTTCCTTCTGGCAGAGTCGGTCATTCTAGCCAGGCAGTCAGCCACAAGTAGAAAAGGTAGGGAGAGAGGGGGTTTCCTTGTCTGAGTCCCTTCCAAGCTTTCAGCCACTTTGTCGGTGTGTCGTTCACCATGATGGCAACTTTGGCGTTATAGATACACTGTTCAATCTATGACCACCATTTGTCACTAAAGCCAACCCAAAGCATTATTTCCTTCAGAAAGGCCCACCTAACATTATCGAAAGTTTTTTCAAAGTCTACCTTGACAGTAACACATTCCAAATTGGTTTTAGAGCACCAGCTGACTAATTCACTGGCAGTCACGAATGAATCTGTCAATAGTCGGCCTTTAAGGAAAGCCGATTGAGTAGGTGAGATAATCGAAGGCAAGACATTGGCAAGCCTGTTGGCTAGAACTTTGGAGATAATTTTTTATACTCCGTTGATAAGACTGATCGGTCGGAAGTCTTTAATCTTACGAGCTCCCTCTTTCTTAGGAATGAGGCAGACAAAGGAGTAGTCAATTGGATCGGTGGAGAGTTTGCCATCCTGAAGCTCGGTGAATAATTTGAAGATGTCCTCCTTGATGGTTTCCCAGAATGATTGATAGAATATGAGAGGAAAGCCGTCTGGCCCGGGAGCTTTATCTCCACCTAGTTGAAAAGTTGCGTTCTTGACTTCCTCGATGTCAAAAAGGGATGTTAGGAGCTCCGGATGAAGCAGTCTGTTAGATTGATATAGCACACTCCAATCACCGCGGGGCTGCATTCTCTCCTCCCTCCATCCAAACAATCGTCGAAAGTTATTGTAGAAGTATGATCTCTTTAGCTCTTCGTTGTGCAATTGTTCCCCAGCTTCATCCTCAATTACATCGATTGTGTTGGTGCATTTCCTTCCGTTAGCCACTGCATGGAAGTATTTGGTGTTCCTATCGCCTTCCTTAAGCCAAAGTTGTCTGGACCTGGTTTTCCAAGAAATTTTCTCATCCTCCAATATTTGCTGAAGCTGCAGTTTTAGATATGCCCTCTTATACTGGACTTCCTTAGTTAGGTTCTGCCGTTCCTCTAAGTGATCGATTTTTTGTATTTCCTCTTGCAAGAGCTTCTTGGTTTTATCTATACTGTAGAAATTCGACTTGCACCATTTCTTTATTCTAACTCTGCAGTGTCTAAGTTTTGCAGACAATGTGAGGATCGCAGATCTCTTAACGCTAACTTCATTCCACCAGAGAGGTGCTTTAGACCGAAAATCGTCTTTGGTAAGCCAGACTCTTTCGAACCGAAACCTTCGCGTCGTTAGTTGGAGTCCTGTGGAGAGAAGGATCGGGGTGTGGTCGGAAGTGTGCCTGGGAAGTGTGGTAACCTTGGTTAGGGGATAAGATAGATCCCATTCCGTGGATTCTAGAAATCTATCTAGCTTAGCCAGGGTGGGTCTATGCTGCATGTTCGACCAAGTGTAGGATTGGTTCGACAATGGTAAGTCAATGACTTCTAAGTTGTTGATGAGGTCTGAAAATAGAGCCATTGCTTTTCTGCTCCAAGGAAGTCCTTTCCGTTCAGATTGATTTTTGGTGCTGTTAAAGTCCCCACAGATCACCCAATTATTGGGGCAGGCATCTTTGAGAGAAAGGAGCTCCGAACATAAGGCTTCCTTTCCGTCCCAGTTTGGAGGACCGTAGACATTTGTGAGATAGAAGGTCTTGCCGCTTGCAAGATGAGTGAGGAGTAGGGTAAGAGAGTACGTTCTGACGATAACCTTGCTGCAGGAAAAACTATTTGAATTCCAGCAGGTAATTAAGCCGCCCGAGGCCCCTGAAGCCGGTAGAAAATGATATTTATCGAAGCTTGATCCGCAACAGGAGCGAAGAAGGAACGAGACACTGAATCCACTGTAGATTCTTGGAGATAAATAACAGCGCGAAAATGTTTAGACACTACGGACCTAACCAAACATCTCTTACGAGGATCATTAAGACCTCAGACATTCCAATAGAGAATGCTAAACATCACAAAAAACAAAACACAAGAGAAAGCGTCTAAGAGAGGACTAGACTAGACTCCAACAGACAGGAATTTCTGGAGATCCTTTGCTTCGGCTGCAGACAGTTTCACTCCGCAACGTAGACTTTTCTCTCTGATTCTCTTGCCCGACAGTTTGCGTATTAAATTGCCAAGTCCTGAAGTTGCCCCCTCGCAGAGACTTGCTTTCATGTTCATCGCTCGTCCTAAAACACTCTCCTTTGATTGGTTGATTAGTCTAATACTGACCCTTGAAGAGTTGAAGGCGCCGCTGTCTTGTAGGCTAAGATCAGAAGATTCAGCGCTACAAGAAAAGTCTGCAGAGAAGATAGTGGGGTCCGAGAAGATGTGGCCCGAAGACTCAGGAGCTGACTCGGGTTCGGTCCCCCTGGACCACAAAGCCTGGTCAGCAAGGAGGGGGCCCTAGAGGGGGCATGAGAGGGGCAATGGACTGAGGCCCAGCCCAATGGGACCCGAGCCCGGCACATGGATGGAAAGAGTCCACCTCAGTCCCATCGGGTTGAAATCCACCTTGAGAGCATTTAATGATAACGATGAGTCATAAGGCGTGGGGCCCAAGAAAGGAGAGAAGCTGTCAAAGTTAATGCACCAGCGTAGTTTCGGAGTCTTGGGGCCCTCACTTTTCCCATTCCTATCTCCTACAGGTGGGCACGAATCCCGGCATCTAACACTGCAGGCTCGAAGCACTTGAGGGGGGGCAATAATAATGGCGCTAGGGAGGGGTGCATCTGACCGAAGCCAGGCCAAACAGGGGTGTGGGATCCTGACATTCCAGTACTTCCCCCCACCTTTTTTGCAAATTTCACAGGTAAGGAAAGTCGAGGTGGAGGGAAAATTGAAAAGTCGGGTGTCATGTCGACCGGAGCTCCGCCAACCGGAGCATCACCGACCGGAGAGTCTGTGGCCGGAAATGTCGACCCAGGCGCTTGGAGTCCGAACAGAATGACTATGTCAAGTCACTTCGAAGAAGGATGTGGCGGAGAGTCCAGACGCGACGAGCGATCAGTAGGGATGGGACCTCGCCGCCTGTCTCTGATCTCGGAAGAGTTCCAGGTGTCATTCGAGTTGGAATTGGCAACGTCCGATGATCTCCTCCCGTTGTTGTCGGCAAGGTTGCGGGGATCGACTTCGAAGGATATCGCTTCAGGATCGTGGTGATATGATCTCTTATCCGGAGGCGGAGGAGGGTTCCCGCATCCTGCATTGTCATCGCGGGCCCACCTTTCGAGCTGTATCAGGACCGAGATGGAGATGTTGCCGAAGGTGATCTCTAAGTTCTCGGGGATGTCGGAGAGATGGTTGACGGCCACGAGACAACGGTAGCCCGAGAGATCGGCCATCCGCGTGGTAAAATCGTCCGCTCTGAGAAACCGGCCGAAGCAGCCGACGAGGGCCGCCACGGTACGGGAGACCGACCAGCCGGATCCACGCTTTGTATGGAGGCAGGAAGCGTCGGACGCCGTTGTACGGGTTCCAAGCGAAACACCTGAGTCTAAGATCCCCCAGGCTAATGATCTCCCTGCGGATGAGGGATTCGCTCTGAACCCATTCAGGGAGGAAAACGACATAGTCTCGCTCCCTGTTCCTGGCAACCAAGAAATCTTATGGGTAACCTCCAAAATGGTTCGCGAGGCCGTTAGCGATAGTTTCCTGGGGGAAGTGGCCAAGGTTCGCCGGAGGTACCACATCCACGAGGATAGCATTGCGACGCCTATTTTGTCTGGCAAAGAAATCTTCTGACAGAGGAACGAAGGCGCTCAGGTAGGATGGGCATGCGCGCATCGCTCGGTAGACATTCATCGGCAGGCGATCCATGCAATCCGGAGCTTTGTGTCCCATTTTTAAGCACGAAGTGCACCTAAAAGGATCACGACAGTTGGCGGCTCTGTGGTCGCGTCCCAGGCACCGGAAGCACCTGCCTTTGAAAGAGTACTTTTGAGCTTAGGAGGTCCGAGAGCAGGGGAACGTGGTGTAGGTGGTGTTGGAGGTTTAGTGAGAAGAGCCTCCTTGTAACTCTTCTTTTCGAGTGAAACAAGGGTTCTCTTGCTTATAAATTGCCCAGCAGTCCGATGGCTATCCTTAGTCTTGTGTTTGCCATCTATAATTATTTTGGGGGCAGTCCTATGTCCAGTGGAAATGGTGGAGTCTTCTTGCCCGAAGATGGCAACCTGAGTTAAGGCTAAGCCTGTTTCATCCGCCCTGCGTACCTTCTTGGAGGAGGAGGAGGGGCATCCATTATGGCAGGATCGTTTGAGGTAGGTAAGTGCCTTAACTCCAGAATCTAGTTTGCTTTTGAGCGTCTGAAACCTCCGCTACAGTTCATGGTTTAGCCCAGAGGGAGGTGCGCTTGGGGGATCAGTGGGTGCTCTAGTCCAGCGGCGGACCTCCGCCGTCTTCAAGTTCCGGGAGTCCGATGTCTCTACTGCCTTCCATTTATGCGTCGCCTCCGCCGTCTTCATCTTCCACCCAAGTCTCCCTTTTGGCCTAACCTCTTCATTCATTCTGAAATGCTGTCTATGATTTGTTAGGATAGCAATTTTCACCTCTTAAGTGATTTATCTTATTATGAAAAAAATGACTCGAAGTTCGAATACCATATTTTTTTCTTCTAAATATTTGATCATAATTCTTATCAATCAAATGTACAAATGTACAAATTTGTTGAATAAATCAAAAGAATATACCGAATATATAAGATATTTAAGCAGGGCGTTAGTTTCAGTTTGCATGTTGGATTAATAACTTATTTGGCATAAAGTTTTTTATGTGTGGTACATAAGAGATCAAAAAAATTTAATTTTTGCTCCACGATAGGTTTATCCATCCATGATAGAATAATATATTTCACCGACAAGATAATTTATTTTGTTTCGAGAAATTAACAAAAATTTGAATATGTTATTCCATTCTATACGTTTAATCACATTTCTTATCTACCAAATGCTACAACTTCTTAAATAAAGTAAAATTATATACAGAATGAGATATTCATACATTCGAACAGGGCCTTAATCAAATCACTAAATTTGCGGTTAGCATACAATAGAAGTTGATACTAAGCCAAGTTGCAAAGTACTGAATGGTTGGTACCCAAAATTTCAAATACTTCATATTTTAGCTAATTTTTTAAAAAAAACAAATGAACAAATCAGTAGCATGCTATTATTCTCTTAAAAATTTTCTTTCTAGAAGCCATGTGTGAATCAGATTCCGTTTAGAATTTACGGACCTAATGAGATGTCAATTAGAAATTTTGGGTTATTTATTAATAGGGGTCATGAACACAAAGGAGTCGACGTCTCCAATTAACGTACAAGGCCAAAGAATTTTTTTTAAAAATGAAAAATAAAAAAAAACATACAAAGATATATAGTATGTCTCCCTCACTGTTACGCGTATACAAATATAGAGCTTTAATTCTTTTTATTTATTTATTAAGTCATCTTACTTAATTTTTTTTTTTTACCGTTTTTAACAGTCGATCGAATGAAGTTATTAGTTTAATAATTAAATATATATATATATATAATAATATTAATAAATTGATGTTTTGTTACACGTGTTGATGCATTGATGTAGAATTAATTACTAGCACTAGCACTAGCATGCTTTAACTGCCACAATGCATGTTGGGCGTCGGCCTTAAATAATGAAACCTTGGGCTCCATATACACCCAATTTTGCAACTTTATAGTTTTAACCATAATTGGGCCATAGACCACAGTTCCAAATGGGCTCGAGTATACACTTGCCCAACCTGTTGAAATTGAGCCCAACCATATGTTACGGCCACAATTGGGCCATAGCTTAAAATGGGTAACTATAAAATAACCTTCAACTTAGAACGGCCTTGGACAATTTAAAATTGGGTAATAGTCCCTGTGCATTTTTGCCATTAGCGGAAAAAAAAGGCAGAAATGCCAAGTTCACAATCAAAAAGAGGGTGAGAATCGTACAACCTCTCGTCCAAGGACCAACTAAGCTTTTACTCAATTCCTTTTTGGATTTTAGTGTAAAAGTAAAGAAAAAATAATAAGACGAGTTGAGAAAAGTTAGCGCCCTTTGAGGATAGAGTTGTAAGGTTATAACCCTACGGAAAGAAATGAGTTGTACTATCTTGCCAGAGAACTCCAGTAACTAACGTCCTTAACGCGTTTAGCTTCTTTTGATATCCTATTCATGGAAAAACTTCCTCTAACCTAATCCCCGGATTTTGCTTTTAAGTCCAGGTGATCCCAATTAGATACCACAAATTTCATCAAACATCTCAACACCTTAACTCTCTTATCTCTCTCTCTCACATATGTTGCCTCAACTCATGGTAATCTTTTCCCTAACTCTGAAAGAAGCTTCTTAATTAATGTGACTCCAAATTAAGATGCATCCAATTCTCAGACAATCAGCATAAACATCAGCAGCAGCAACCAAACAAAAACCCACCATTCCTTAATTTGTCTCCACCAGCTAGCTTCTGATTGTTCTCTTCCTCCCTTCTTGTATTCTTCTATGGTTACAATCCCAGGACCACACTTTCCCTTAATACCTTTCCTTTTAAGCACTCTTTCCTTTTTCTTCATATTCTATGTTTCTACTTCCTACTCCCTCTTCCTTTCATTCTTCACTTCTCCAGCTATTGTCCAGTCACTTCTCCCTCAATTTCTTTGTGTAACATCTCCAATATTTCACCGACCGTTCCTAGCGCAAGTGGTAAAGGGCTTCGTGGTTGGTATCCGAGGTCCCGAGTTCGAATCCTAGTTGATTCACAATTTCAGTTAAGTTTATTTCTAAACGAAATAAAACGAAGCGGATAGCGTGCTACTTTTCTCTCAAAAAAAAAAAAAAAAAAAAACATCTCCAATATTTTTACGGGGCATACAACAACCAGTTAAGGTAACCATTTTGTATGAATATACATATATACCTCTCTTAAAAATGCTTAAAGATAAAAGGACAAAAACTTAGCATTTATAATTAAATAGGATATTTTTATATTCTATAATTAAAAAAAAAAAAACCCATTTTGTGTTGAGAGTGGGATTTGAACCCACGCCCTTTCGGACCAGAACCTTAATCTGGCGCCTTAGACCAACTCGGCCATCTCAACTTTTTTGATATAATTTCTTCGTACATTTATAATAATAATAATCGATTCATCATACTCCAAAGATTACAAAGATTAACTCACCGACGCTCGTCAGCACGGAAAGTAAATAGAAACTCCCCATGGATTAGAATCAAATTGGAGGATACATCCAAAAATGTTGAGGGTTAGATGGCAATTTTACAATGGGGTAGGCAACAACAACCTTTATGGCCAAAATCCCCAGTTATATTTGATACATACGCTGTACAAAGATTAGTTCCTACTGCACTAGCATGTTATAGAAGTGCAGAGTCGTCATTTCACGCGGCTACTCCAGCTCACTCTCTGAGACCTCCTCCTCTGGCAGTTCGAATGAATCAATCTCTGCGAAATACGCTCTCTGTTTCTCCACGAAATCTGGTGGTAAAATTGGCTTCCTCGAAGCTTCAAATGTATTCTCACGCTGCTTCTGCATAAATTTCAAGGACAAAATAAACATTGCAATGCATTAAAAACATAGTACATTATAATATGCGTGACATTAAAAATTCATAGTAACATATCAGAAGAAACATATGTAATACTAAAGGTTCGACTGATCTTTTTGGATACTAAGGTGCCTCAATTTCCTTCTCATCAAACTGAAGAGCCTAATGTAATTAAATGGTCTACTCTTGTGAAATACTTAATTTATTATTCTTGGTTTGTCATGCATAAAAGAAAAGGAGGAAATAAGTGGGCGGCTCCCCACTGTTAATAGCCTACATCCCTCGTAGGCTTCAAAGATCACAATTATGGAAACAGGAATTCTAAACTCAATATGAGAACCGACATGAAATAATCATAGCAATACCGATGACCAAGTAGTGACACGTTTGATATGAAATTTCTTTTCTTACAGTTAGCAAGTAGAAGTCCTAAGATATTTGTATGGTACAACTACATAAGCATATTACATTTGCTGCTTACAAAGTCATTATGAGATTCATCTGGACAACTGGACCTATATCAACTAAGCTGACATTTACCTTCTACACATCACTGATACAACATTTTTATGCTCCCTATATATATGCAAAATAAAAAAATTCTAAAAAAAGACTAACAGAGGTTTTAAATCAGAAATATCTTAATGTTGCAAATATTTAGCAAAGCCTTCATATAAGCCATAGTAATCATAACCCGAAAAAGGCCTACATTGTCGCTATAGTTTCTAGAAAGATAACAATGTTTTTGACTGTTTATCACTCAAAAGCATTGCTTACGCAGAAGCTTTTATCTGATAGATTTTTTCAATTCAAGAAAGCAGCCAAAAGCATAAATTTGCCAATTTGTTTTATTCATTGCCAACAGAGAATATCAGTAGGGCAATGCATGTATATACAAAAATTTAAATTAAGATGAAGGGGAAAAAAAGTGAGGGCAAACCTTTTTGGCTTTTTGACAGGGAACTGAGGATGTCAAAGGTCGAATAGAGTTGCCATCTCCAGACATCGAGTTTTCCCTAGTTGAATGACGTAAAATGTACATAATTCTGTTAATGCAGTTGCAAAATTACTAATACCAAGAGACATCATGGTGCTCGCAGCTTTTATTCCTCAAAAGCTCCTAAGTATCAAGTAGCCTCCTTTAAAGCATAAAATACCACAAATGCCGCTGTAACTTAAGACACTCTAACATACACCCTTGCTGGAGGGTGTTTGTGATATTTTAAACTTTTTAGGAAGGTGGATATGATGTTACAGGTAGCTGGACAAGTACGTTCGTTATAGAAAGAGGTCTTGGGCAGCCAAATTCCCACAGGCATTTTTGCAAACTGTCCAAGGAGGAAACTTGGTGTCATTATAGATTCCACCAGATCATTCCTGATGGGCTGCTTTCATACAAGCAGAGTATTTAACAGAACAGGAAAAAGAAAAAAGAAAAAAAAGGTGAACAACAAATATTCTCCAACATATTAGGGAAAGAATGAGGTATGCATTTCCAAGGTTCTCTGATAGGACAATACCTACGAGAACCATCTCTAATTACATTTACACAATTCTCACCATCTATCCTCTTTTGTCCAAATATAATAAAGCATAACTGGAAGCAAAGGTAGTTCTTTGATTTGTACAAATCAAGAATACTTACTTAGTACTTCTGACTCTTCCAATAGGAGGACAGCTTGATGACCCTGAGAGAACTGCTTTTCTTGTGGACTTTCTTTTAACTGTCTTTCGCCGTGTGTAAATTGTAGAAATCACTACTTTCTCAAAATCTGAATCATCACGAACTGCAAATAAAAGTGAAAGGTTTTGACAATAATTTAATTACTGTAGTACTTGCTAGTGATGGTGAGAACACGATAGACAGGAAGATTATACTTTTGGGTACAGAAAGAGAAGAATCAACCTCATTAAATGTTATAAGCATGTGTTCTGAAAGTATAAGCTACCAATTCAGAACTCGAAAAATTATATGGAAAGTCGACCTTGGATCATAAGTTAAAATTGTCACAAGTTGTAGAATTTTCAACTGATTATCACGTATTTTACAAAAATTTCAGAGTTCTTATATAAATAGACATAAGCATACTATAATGCAAACATGCATTCGCACTAATATATGCATATTTAACTGACCAAATCATGCAAGAGTAGGATAGTAGAGAGACCAAATCCTCAAAAATTAGCTAAAAAAAGCCAATCTCGTCACATTGAGTACAAATTATTCTCAGCTAAATCAAGCCTACCTATTGAAGTTCATAAAATGCCTAATCCATGAATATTCTACGCATCACATCACTATACCATCACCCCTAGCAGTCTGAAGAACACCAATGGCACCATAACCCGGTTTTACACTTAATCGAGCATTTAGCAATTAATTTCATAAATGCCGCTAACAATACAACATATCACGAACGATTATCCATATCCAAAACTCCACAAAACCCTAAAGAGAGGGGGAGCTCACCAGAATCCAAGGAGAGGAGGCCTTTAGCTCTCGGCGTAGAACACGAAGAAGAAGCGGGAACGCTCGGATCACAGTCCGGCCTGGGGGATGGGTTAGGGTTTGGGTCGGAGGATTCGGCTTGGGGATTCGATTTGGGGTTGGGTTCGAGGCGAGAATAGCTACAGGTAGAGGTCGAGGAGGATGGGGCGTTGGTGAGGTCGGAGAAGGGTTTCCGCTTCGTCCTCGACCTTGTCTCGCTCCCACGGCTCGCCATTGATGGGGTGTAGAGAGAGCTCCAGAGCTCGACAAAGAAAGAGGAGGCGGGAATTTGGGGTTTGAGAGAGGAAGAGACTAGATTGTTGGAGAAGGAAGAAGAAGGAAAGGATTTGGGTTGGGCTCTCGAAGGAGGTAGATTTATCGTAGCCCATTATTGGCCCAGTAATATCCAGAAATGGGGCCGAACCTCGGCCCATTTAAGCCGATATCGCTCCGTTGCAGGGAATTATTACGTGAACTTGGTCCACCACGTCATCTGTGGACCACTATGAGCAATTGGCCCTCCATTCCATCTTATCGAAGTCACCACCACTATTTCGAAAAAAGATATTTCTAAATTTCATAAGATTTAAAATTACATAAACCACATCACATTTTTTATTAAAATAAAATTATGTTAATAAAAAGAAAACACGCGAAAAATAGACCATTTCAGTATAAACACCACCTGAAGAAACTCCCATTAATCAGTAAACAATGTTCCCAGGAAATAATCCCAGCTAAACCGTCATACATGTATCACTGTAACTACAGGATAAGTATTATAAATACAGATAAATGTTAAGAAAATGTAAGAAATATACATATAAAAATCAAATATACACGGAAAACCATGAAAAGAAAACTCGCCAACCCAATTGTATCATACATGAACGAGAATTTTCATTTCCGTCCACCAATCATCGGTTGACCAGACGCACCCGACATGCCCGTCGACGTGTTGCTCATCTTATTCCCACTTCTCACACTCTTTAAATCAATCAAATCCTCGAATAGCCTATCAGGCATATAGTAGGGTTTCGAGTTGCCGCTCGCCTGAGGTTCTGGTGCTGTAGTCTGTACATTACTTACACCCGATGATCCAAATGCTGCGCCTGATGATCCAAACGAATTGTATCGCTGCACAGGTTGAGGTGTGGGGACGGTAGTAGAAGCTGGGACTTGATAGAAAGAAGTTGAAGTTGATGGAGCAGCACTAGAGTTCGAGCTTCCAGGATAAGCCCATGGCGGGGGAGGATAGCTGTATGTATAATACGGTTGAGGCTGAGGTGGTGGAAGAGCTTTTTGAGCCCAAGGTGCGACATAACTGTTGTAGGGATTGTATGCTTCGTTTTGTGGGAAAGGCTGGGGGCCGGAAGGTTGCCCTACCCCGATCGGGGGAACTGAAGTTGGAGATTCATCTGAGATTGGTGCTGGAGAAGGATTAGGGTTGTCGGATAAAGTGATGGCCAAGAAGTCGATCATGTCTTGTTCTTTGTCGATAGTTTTAACTGGAGAAATAGGCGGTTCAAGCGGGACCAATGCGTTGCTTGCAACAGAGGATGAGGCTTCGTCAGATGTGCTTGGATTGGTGTTTAAAGAAGTAAGGTCGCTCTTGTTCGATGAGACTTCATGATCATCATATTGCGGAGACTTGTTTGCTCTCAAATTCCTGCATATAGAATCAAACATCGGATTTAGAAGAATTCAACAACAGAAATTAACCGAGTGTTCATCTAACTTGGCTTGGCTCCTTGAATAGCTTCTCTACTGTATAATGCAGAAATTTCTTTGAAGCTTTTGCAGCGGCAGAAAGCTAAAACGAGACTTTCTGAACCCAAAAAGTAGAAGCTCCAATTTGGTTCCTCTACTTCTGCTGCAGCAAGAAGCCGCAGAAGAAACTTAAATTAAAAAAGCTAATTGCTCTTCTTTCAACAGATCCGTCAAACTGCACTTTTGCAGGATATTCAGACGGGCGAAACAAGCCCCAAAGTATTCCAAAATAAGCTTTGTAGACCTTTGAGCCAACTGGGCGAAACCATCATCGTCATCCTCTTCATCTTCAAACTTCTTGATTGCAGGAGTGGTAGGCTTCACAGGTGCCTTTGGGATCGGCCGATGCACAGGTGCTTCGATTAGTAAAGGTGAACCGGAGGCAATTGCGTCATGCTTTGCAAGTAGACTTTGTAGGCTATCATTTAAGGCAAGGCCTTCCCCCAAGAGCTCCTCATCACTGTCAATTAAGCAATATATGAATGCGAGCAATACATAAGCGAAAGTAATAAATATGTATACATATATTAAACATCACTTTTGTATAATACATGATGAGTTATTCTGTTGCCTAATATCTTCTTTTATGCACTGATACACCCTGGCCCATCTTGCGATAAATCCCAGAGTTCCGGTCAGGGTTATTCTAGTCCACGAAAGGATTTCTAGTCGAAAATTGCAAAACAAAATAAAACAAAATAAAACAAAATTGTAGATCAAATTTCCAAAATTGAAAGAAATGAGCTTGTGTTACTTAATATAAAACTTGACCAGTAAATAGAAAAGATAATCATCCAAAGAGGTCTTGTAGAAAAGATAATCATCCAAAGAGGTCTTACCCTGTTGAACTAACCAACTCCATTATCTTCTTTTGGTTGGTACGACACTGATTGACAAGATCCACTATTACTTCATCTTTCACAGACTGAAAAGTGTGGCAGGAGAAGGGGAAGTTAAGTAATAAAACTGGTGTATATGCGAGATAAGACTTATTTGCAATACTTGTTATAAAAAAACTTAATGAAAAAAGAATAATACAATACCTACCTCCCGATTATTTGGGTTCACCTCTCGCAACATTTCGTTTAAGAGCTCCAACACATTTCTAATGTTCTTCAAGTGCGATAAACTGAGATAAGAGGAATAAATCAAGTAAATATATCGTAAAGGAACGTGATTTTAGATACATAGTAGGGAATAGCATAAGAAATAATGCATTAATATGAACAGGGAGCCACCTCAGATTTGCCACATCTGATGCCATTACTTCATTAAGACTTCTAGAAGAATTGCTCGATGAACCATAGGGAGGCTGATAATATCTTGGTGAAGTTGTTGAAAGTCTACTAGGAGTAAGTATTGGCGGGGAATTTGGTGGACGGTCAGGGAACGCTACTCCGTATCTCTGCATCACATTTTATGAATAAAATAGTTGCATTTTGGGTTCATTATGTACTTGTTGATGAGATTGACACTGGCACGATCTTCGCAATAGCAATGAAAGATGCAACTTGAGAAAATTGAATTTAAAAAAAAATACAAGAAAAAGGAGCTGATCAAAGCCACAGCCAAGAACAGATTAGAAAAATTTAAACATCACTAAAAATACAAGTCAGTCCTAGTATTCTTGATAAGAAGAGAGCATCTGACTAAGTAAACAAAAATGAAATTTCCAAGGTTAAAAAACCATAAAATACTACAGTTTGTATTGCCAGATTTTTAATGAACATACAGATTAATTTGGTAACAGTCATATTAAAATAGAAACTAACGGATGCTACTTAAGAATGGTAACAAATATAGGGTTTGATATAGTTACTTGATAAGACACAATTAAATAAGTGCTAATTTCTACCATTTAAATGTCTCTACCAAGGTTCATCATTAGGAATAGACATCTATTTGAAGGATTCATATTTTAGAAACTAAAACTTTAAAGAGTTGGCAGAAAAGCAAGATAACAGTTGCCGACCTTCAATTCAACGTACGCCCAGTAGTACTGGGGGTGCCTCCCTCCAGGCCCAAATGCTTCTCGCCAAGAATCCAAAAGCAATAGAGTTTTATGCCTCACTTGCCCATCAGACTGTGAAGGATATTCAGAAATTAATTGATAAGAAACAGTAATATCTGGACATTCAAAATTACAATATATAGATAAACTTATCCCACTATGTGTTTACAGCCACTTACTCGAACTGATTCATCTAAATAGTCCATTCAAATCCTACAAAGTAATAGGATTTACGCACATTCATTGCGAATGTAATCTTTCTTTTGAGAAAAAGGTAGCACGCTACCCGCTGCATTCATTGGAATTGCGAATGTAATCTTGACCTTCCATTTGAAGGGGTAAAAAGTAGTTTAACTTTTGATTATTTAGCACAATTTTGTCAGATAACGCCTGCCATTTTAAATAAAGGGTATTCGAATTGAAGGACTAAGATAGAAGTCAGAAAGGGAAAGTGAAACCTCGAGAAAAGGTTAAAAACCAAGTACGAAAAGAAAGAGCCAAATGGAATTTCAGAAATTGTTTTCAAATTTTGATCACCTAAATGAAAAGTAAATGATGACTATATGATAATGAAGAAGCAGATGCAAATGATAAGGCTTACTGTTTTCATGGCAATATTAATCATCTCTTGGAGAATATCGCGCCCGACAACTTCAGAATGAACATAATCACCACAGTTCTTCATCATTGTCTCCAAAAGCTGCAATGACTTAGTTATTAGAATAAAATTGAGTTGTCTGATTCAAAAAACCATAAACTATTGTCAAAAAGAAAATTTGCATGATCAATTACACTTCATCCAATAATAAAAATATAAGTTACTAGTAATTCCAAGATTAGCTTTTTTTCCCCCTCAGTAAAACCCTCAATTAGAAATTTGCATTTTAATCACACCCAAGATATGTAAATGAACGATCGAGCATTTGCAAACATTAACATACAGTTTGATAAATAGCTTGGTCCATACCGTTAAAGCGAGAAACTGAACCCTTGGGTTCTTACTTTGCAGCCGCTTCTTCACAGCTTTCACCACGTCTTTCGTTTGCCTGATTCATGTACAACAACAAAAAACATGAGTGTTACACTCGTAATCTAACTAGTTATGAATCTAACCTCATCAATAGCGCATAAAAATCAACTTGGAGAATACATATCATAGGAAATGTGCCTAGAAATATCAAATAGTGCATATAAAATTAATTAGCCCCAAAATTACAATTTTTTCATAATGAAAATTCTTTTTTGATTAATTTTTCATAATGAAAATTCTTTTTTGATTAATGAAAAGAAACATGATTAATGAAAACCAACCACCGCCCCAGAAAAAAAAGGAAAAATAAAAGGTCGACGAGAGAACCGATTTTGACCGAGAATTAGGACTCATTCTCGGGCTACACCATTATCATCTTAGCACAAATTACAATTTCCCCTTAAATAAAAATCCATTTTTTTGCCAAATTCTATCAGAATATGACAACCGCAATCTCAATAACCAATCAACGATTTTGACCGAGAATCATCTTGCCACAACCAATCAATCCCATAACCAATCAATTAACCACCAAAACCATATCTTTTCCAAGTAAAAATCCTTCCTTTTCGAATTACATCGGACTATGATGATCACAATCACCAAAACCCCATCACAATCAATGAAAGCCAAAACCGCACAAACAAAAAAAAACCCAACCAAAGCCGATTTTTGACCGAGGATTAGGGCATCCAGGGTTTTTAGAGATAGAGAGAGAGAGAGAGAGAAAGAAAGAGAGAGGGAGAGTTCGATACCAGTGGTTGGAATTGATCAAGTCGCATATCTCCATGTTCATGGCCCAATCGGGGCCAAGCAAGAGGTTGCTCGTCGCCTTGTCGACGAGAACGCTCGTCGACGCCGCCATCGCCGCTTCTCCTTCGAAGCTCCCGAGAATAAGAATCGCAAGAGGGGAGAGAGAGAGAGAGAGAGAGAGAGAGAGAGAGAGAGAGAGAGAGGGAAAGAGGAAGAAGAAGAAGACGGGGTTTAGAAGCTTTTTATATATTGGGGGAGAAAATAATAAGAGGAGGAGAAATAATGCATCGACGATTTTACGTACATACCCTCACAAAATCATATATTTTGTATGGATGATATTGCACCACCAGGTAGGCAACTACTCGAACTTTTATTTTTGATTTGTAAAACTTTTAAATTTGATGTTCCAAATCATAAACTCTTAAGAATATCTTACTTTATCGCATCTTATTTAAATTCTTTCTTAAAGTAAAAGTTTTCATTGCCAATTTATTTTAAACGTAAAAAATACAGCATCCGCATGTCTCAATTATGACTCAGCACAATCCCACCTCCTTGATTACCTATTTAGGTCAATAATAAGTACATAAATATACGACTGTATTATACTTTTAAACTATAAAATATGTATATAGACCAAAGAAAAATTCTTTTAAAATTTTATTATTAATATTGGGCATGAAAGTTTGACGAGCAAAGTAAAATTCGATCCAAACTCCTCTTTCTCCGTACATAGCCTGATAACTTTGGATATACAAATTAAAATATATACAAATTTAATAGAGTAGAATAACTTTAAATTAAAATATACACAAATTAAGGTATCATTAAATAGAAATTTAAGTACAACTAATACGACTTTTTTATTTTAAAACTGAGACAGAGAATAAGGATAAGAATAATAAGGAAAGGATAATAAGCTGGAAAGAATAGAATAGAATAAAATGTATGGAATAAGAGTAAAAGCCGGTCGAGGATGGATTCTTCGCGGGTTTGCTTATTCCACTCGACAGCTTTTCCGGTCAAACGGTTTTGTTTAACGCCGTCATAGTTTTAGATTTTGACTTTTCCTTAAAAGATTGGATTAGTTATCATAGATTCAAATTTTAAAATCAGGTTAACGCGGAGAGCATCCAACCGCGTTTTCTTATCCTTTTTTTTTTGTGTTTTTTTATTCTTTTTATTTTGAGAGAAGGGGTGAAATTATTTTTGCCTGTAAATATGCAGTTTCGTTGTTTGATTTATCGCAAATTAAATTTGTTCGTAAGTTGTGGCCAAGTAAAAGATGTTTTAAAAAATTTACTGTTGAAGTTTTTAAGCTCACCCTCTTATATATTGAATGAAAATATGTTAATAAAACAAGCGAAAAAAGTGGAATAAATACAATTCAAAAATTACTCTGTAACTGTTTTTGTGGTTTTTTTGGGTTTTGTTTCGTCGGGCCCTTTGATCCTCTGTAACTGTTTCTCCTTCTGAAATTATGTACATTCCTGTTTAATCAAAAAAAAAATCAAAAATTACTTATTTCTTATCAAACAAATTATTTTATATGAAATTCAGCTTAGCTGAAAGTCATTTTTAACTTGAAAATCAATTACGGCGAAACAAACATACTCTAACTCTTAACCAGGCCGGTTGGAAACAAAGTCATGAAAGAGTTAATTTTCAAAAAAAGAAAAAAAAGGAAAATTCCAATGAGATCGATTTTTTGATCACTTGTGTGTAGCATAATAATCTCTTTCTCACAACTAAGTTTATTTCTAAAAAGAAATAAACGAAGAAGGTAGCGTGCTACCTTTCTCTCAAAAAAAAAAAAAAGAATCTCTCTCTCCCCAGATATTTGTGGTTTCAAAAGACACTTTTCATGTGATAAAAACTAACTTATTAGCAATGAAGTAAGCAACCCCTCATATTGATAAGTACATCCCCATTTCTTTGAGTATAAACAACATACCCTTCTCAGTTCACATTTTTTGTTCTCTCCCAAGTTACTCAACCAAGATGCAAAAGCGAGAAACTAAGCACCAAAAAAACTAAGAAAAAGAGCTTCTCATTAGAGTGGGAAGCTGAAATAAACACTGAGACTCCAAAAGCAAAAGCAGAAATTCAAAACTTCTACTTTGGAATTCAAAGAGAAGCTGTTTGAATAAACAATCATACTCAAATAGCTCTTCTGAAAAATTCCTGGGAGACAGAGTCGACCATTAAGTGCAGAATCAGAGAAGGAACAAATGTTGAACACATTCGCCATTGCCATAGTACCAAATATCGAGGTGAATTATTATCAAGGTAAAGTTTCCGATTATACAATCCTGATCACTCATCATAAGGGAAAGCAAAAGCATCTACATTATTCACACATGAAAGTGCTTCCAAAGGTGCTTCAACAATATCTAGCTTAATGTAATGTAGAAATGACAGATACTAGCATAATTAACTACTGCAGCTCTGCAATGAGCACAGAAAAGCTAAGTTCATAATAATGTGAAGAACTCAAATTCTCAATCGTCCTTGTCCTCTTTGTGGATTTCATCAAGAATCACGATGAGGGCCGTGACGAAGACGTAGTCGACGTTCGGATACACTTGCAGCCCGAATGTGTCCCTCCCGAGTAATACGTTCTTGACCGTGTACTGACGGCTCACCTGCAGCATCAATTTTTTCACGACGAATTAAAGTGCGATCTTGAGAATGGATGATAATAAATTTAAGTATAGCTTAAGCGTTTGCTTCTCGGGAAATTCGTTTCACATTTTGAGGCAAATGGGTACTAACCTGGGCAATTATGGTGTCCGACGAACCGAGGTAGATGGTGACCGATCTATCAAAGTAGTTTCCTTTGACCTTAAAATCGCAAACTCGCTGGCTAGTATTCGCAGCTAAAAAGACATCCAGTGAGGTTTTAAATTGGATGAGCGACGACTTCTTCACGCTGAAGAGCAAATCTTTCTCACTGGAGCTGTCTCCTCTGAACACTTTCCACCGATCGTGAATGCTTAATACCTACAACAACATTCCAACTATAAAACTCAGTAAGAGTTGTAACATTAGCATGATCAGTAATCACCCTAATTTTAGATTATTTCTCAAAAATTAAGCCAATTGAGCATCATAATTTCGCAAAAAGTGTAGAATTACATAAAATTGAAGTTCAGTAAAGTTCCCAATTCCAGGCCTATAAAGATCATTGCCAAACAAATGATTCCTATTCTCCTTAACAAACAAGAACTAAATCTGAATCCGATTAACTACGAGCATCGGTACATTGATTGAACGCTATGATTTTTAAAACTAAGAAGTGCTATAAAGAAGCATGATCAAAGGGTAAATGAAGATTAATTAGCAAGAAATTTTTGATTTTTTTTTTTTTTGAGAAAACAAAAGACCTCAAAATTAACAACTTCAAATGATATAAAACAATCAGAATCAGTTGAGCTTCTGATAAAAAAATTTATTAGCTATCCATAGCAAAATCAATAAATAACTCCAATCTTAAATCGAAGAACTCGACACTCTAATTTTAAGAAAATTATTCGATTTTGGCTGTTCATTTTATATTCTTGTTGACGGGCTTGATGAAAATTTTAGAAAATCATAAAAATTTAATTTTTAGTTATTTTGAATGCTCAAAATCATACTTAATTGTATAGATCGTCGAATTTAAAGCTCAATCATTAAAATCGGCTTATTGCGTATGAAAAGATAGCAAGCTATTTGTCAGTCAGAAAAAAAAAAAAAAAAAAAAAGCAAAGTAGACTTCGTACTTGGATCTCTAATACTAAGCATAATAACTGCACTGAGTAATGATGATATGTATTAATAAAGAAATAGAGAGAAGATGTTTGAATACTCGACCTTGGCTTGCATGGAGAGGAGGGGGTTGCCGGCGGCGTCGAGGAGGAGGCGGCGCTCGCGGAGGGCGAAGAACACGCCCTTCACCTTCAGCAGGACGGCGCCGTTACCGTCCGTCACCACGAAGTCGCCGTCCGTCAGGCTCACCGCCTTCTTCGTCACCGTCAACGGAACCGCGTACGGCGCGCAGAACTGCGGCCCCACCACCGCCACCGCCCCCATTAACGGCGCCGCCATCATCCTCTCTAACGGCGTCAATATCGGAAACGGAAACGCAAAACGTGTGAATTCACTACTCAGGATTGTATATATGTGTACATATATATATAGATGCTTAAATCAATCTCTTTTGGGGGGCAAACTCGTAAATCTGTGAATAAAACAGGGGCAAAATTGGAAAAATAAAAATAGAAGGATAAACGAAATGGGAAACCTCTTTCGGTCCACGCGGTTGTCCCTGCACAAGTGGCGATTTTTTTAACAATTTTTTTTTATAAAAGAATTATTTTTATTCTTTACTTTATTTAATTTTTTAAGAAATATAAGTTTTTTTTTAATAAGTTGATCTTGCTTTATAATTATATAAACTAATAGCTGAACCTTAACCGTTTTACTGGATAGATAGGTTTTTTTTTTTTTTTTTTTTTTTTTTTTTGCCTTGAGTTTTTTTTTTTTTTTCTCGAGGCCCGTCTTACTCCTGTAGCTAAGTTCATCTTTCTAATGAATGAAGCGAATAGCGTTGCTATCTTTCTCTAAAAAAATATATATATATAAAATCTGCCGCGTACTCGCATCCAAGCAAAAGCTTTAGCCAAATAAATAAATAAATAAATGAAAACAACTTTGCCTACTTTTTACTTTCGAAATATTCTCTATTCCAATGTAGGTGGGCTTTATTCCAAGTGGCAATTAAAATAATTATATAATCTTTAATTTTCATACACCTAACTAGTGCTTATCTTCCAAAGGCTATAAATATCTTTGTAGAGCATTTCTCTAAACAAATAAATAAATAAGTAATAAATGAATAAATAAATATCTTCAGAGCTGTGTATATTATGATAAATGGATATGCTTCAAATCCTTCTTGATGTGTCTGGGATTGCTCGTTTTGAAATATTATAACTATGATATAAAAAAAATCTATATTAGAATTTCACAAAAGTTAATTTTTTATGTAAAGTTGTATCACCTTTGCACAATTTTTTTTTTATTAAAAAAAGGCAGCGTGCTACCCGCTTCATTCATTGGAATGATGAACTAGGCTACAGAGGTGAGACAGCGGAGGTCTCTCAAGGAGCGAAAAAATAATAATAATAAAAAAAATCGACGGCAGCGGCGATGAATTGGCCCTAGAGGTTCACCTCTTCTTTGCACAGATACAACATAATGCGTTAGAAAAATAAGCAACAACTTACTACTAATGTTTTTTTTTTTCAATTAAGCCGTTGAATTTTAATTATATGATTAAAGTTTTGACGAAGTGGTATCATATGCAAAATATATAATAGGTCAAATTCATGACATATTAATAAATCTTTCATTACTATCATAATCAAGTAGCATTATCTTCAAAATCACTCCCATTACATGATATTTTAAAAATCAAATGCTTGATTAATGAGTTTAATAATAGGGAAAAGAACAATTATTTTACACATACATAGATGAATAACTAGTCTATTCATACACAAGTGATTATAATTAAAATCACTTTATATAAATTATTTAATCAATATTTATGGTTGAATATTACTACTCTTCCTTTTAATCTCTTGAATAATTAGTTTAGATATGAGCTTAAAAGATAATAATCCTACAGTGACAATGGGCCAAAAAAAGAGGCCCATTGGATTTTGAGATTGGGCTGGCTTCGACAAAGCTCGAGTGCGAGCCCAAAGTATATTCGGGTTAAGCTTGGGCTTTAGGTTTACCGAATTTGAATTCGAATTTTTCGAAATCGAAATTAATTAATGTTAGGAGTACACATTTGGGATATGCAATATATATGATAAATAGATGTCACATTTTTTACAACATATATGGCTCTACATGATCACACAACGAAATGTTATGCAAAACCAAAAAAAGGATCACATAAAAATGTGTACGAAGAACTCATTAATCCGAATCCTCTCCGTCAATCTCATCGATGATCACGACGAGAGCGGCGATGAAGACGTAATCGACGTACGGATATATGGTCGCACATACCGAAGGTATCCTTCCCTAGCAATTCGTTTACGACTGTGTATTGACGACCGGGCTGCGAGAGACAATGATGTATTAGGATGAATTTCAAAATATGCGGTCTCAAAAATATCATCAAAATTATTTTTAGTTAAGTTGTATCTATCAGATCGATCTTTGAGTTAATATGATATTAGAGTCGGTACGAAATCCTATAAGTTCGATATGACCATGAGTTTGATTCAACTTATACTTTGTGTCTGTTTGGAGTGCATGTGTTCTATTTCTCGAATAGAAAAGCTGCTCTACGACTCATAACAAAAAAAAGGCACTTACTTGTGCGATAACGGTTTTCGTTCTGCTGTGGTAGATGGTGACTGATCTTTTGAAATAGCTCCGTTAATGATCTTAAAATTGCAGATTTGTTTGCTTTTATTCGCGGCGAAATAAACATCCAATTCAGTTTTCAATTGAATTACTGCAGATTTTTTTTCACACTAATTAAAATGCAAATCTGTCTCTTCAGAGCCTTTTCCTCTAAACACTAGTGCCATGTTAATATCTATAAGATCAAAACTAAGTGTTAGTAAGAGTCAAAAAAATTAAAAAGAGAAAAAGACAGAGACCTTGGCTTGCATGGAGATGAGGGAGTTGGCCTGCGGCGTCGACGAGGATGCGGTTCTCATGGAGAGCGAAGAAGACGCACTTGACCTTGAGCGGCATGGCGCTATTGGCGTCCGTGACGACGAAGTCGCCGTCTGTTAAGCCGATCTGCGAAGGAGCATGATATTTCCAGTCTATTTCCTTTCCTCGACTAGGATGGAGCCGTCACAGAAAAATTAAAGTTAAGAATGTTCAATCGCGTCCGTCCATCAAGAACATGTTCAGATACACTTCAATCGTTGGATCGACTGTATCATTAGTAATCACCTTGAATAAATCCAGTGGATCACATTCAACGTATTCGTCTTAACTGCAACGGCGACTACTTCGTTGTGAAGCGCTTGAAGTATATATGAAGCAAATTTGGCTGGAAAGGCACTTTTTTTTGGTTGATACATAGAGTTTAATTTGAAATGTTGGTCGACTTGGTCCAAACCGGGGATAAAAAGAAAAAAGAAAAAAGGAAAGAAACAAGGGACTACATTAACTAAGTTGTTTGTTTGACTTGGAAATTGGATAAATATCCATATTGAATAATGCAACCAAACAAAGAATAGTACTGGGTCTAACCATATATGGGTGCATTCACACTTAATTAAATTGTTATGCCGCGTTAAATTCCTATAGTTATGTGCTTGTCCTTAATGTATCAAAAGTTGATAGAAACATAAATTTTATGACCAATGTACGTGATTGTTGATTTAACATCTCTACGACTTAAAACAGTTGGTTGATATTTTTCACACTAGAGTTAGGTCGTGATTCGTATCGAAATCCCACTTTGCTCGAGAATAATCGAATCTCGCTAAAATGGAATGCAATGTTTTGTAAGAAAAAGTATGTAATTAATGTTACCATTCAATTAAATATGGTAAGTATATCATTACTTCTCTTTTCTTGACCAAGTTCAACATCTTTCCTACATGGGATTGAGTTTTCAAAGAATTGGCTTTTTAATTCAAAAAATACATTAATTTTCTTCATCATAATATTGTGCTAAACAATAACTAAGTCCACTCTCCCATCTCTTTCATAGAACCTAAACGTTAAATCAACTGCATATTATTCGCTTGTTTATATTCTACGTGTACCTTAAATTTATGTAAATTATTATAAAAATGTACTACTAGATTGATGATTATTAGTTAAGGAGTAATTAACCCGTTTAAGAAAAAAAAAATTAAGGTTTAAATTATGCCATATATCCGACGTTTGTTGACGACAAATATATTTTAAATGCTTAAGAATCAAGAATAACCAACAATTAAATTAATAAGTTGTTAAAAGTAGTAGTTACAAGGTTTGATTAATAGAGGAATATGCATGCCAAGTGCATGCATGATCTCATGCATGATCGCCAAATATTAGATTGATAATTCGCAGTGCTTGATACTTCAAGAAGCAGTAGTTAGATGCTTATAGCGAATAAAATGCCAAAAACTTTTATTATGTTAGAAATGTGAGACAAATTTGCAAGCCTCGAAAGCAAAATTCTAATTAGAAATTCTCAGCTAGAAAAAAAAATGTAAATGAGGACGATCGATCGATATTACCGTTTCTTCGAATAATTAATTAAAACGACATTTTTGGAATTTTTATAGCATTTAATTTCCTCCTATTGGTGATTTCAAGGCAATGAACACAACATCATTATCATTAACAAAAAGTGGAGATAAATTTTGAAACAAAAATTCGGAAAGAGCTAGCATTTGTGCATGCATGCCCATCGAAATCCGACTAGGACCTCTTTTGCTGAAGCTTCTATTTCAAAGGAAACAAAGTTATAATAATAATAAAAAAGTTATAATATAATTAAACAAAGGAAAGAATATATATCATGAAGAAAAGAAAACAAGCAATTTACATGATTCACTCGCTGATAAAGACGGATCGAAAATTTCACCAGAGTAGAAAAGAAGATAGTGACGTCTCACAAAAAGACCTTAGTCCTCGAATAAACCTAGCTAATACCGTCCTACCATAAATCACCATAAAAAGGGAATATGCACCATAAGTCAGTTCAGAAATTCGAAACACATCTAAATTATTTAGAGAGAGAGAGAGAGCTGATTTAATGCAAACTCATCAGCAGCACAATCATCTTCATCATTTCAATGCCACATATTCTCTTTATTCGAAAAACAATAAAGAAAAAAGCACCATGCATGTTGCTCAGAGAAATGATAAATGATGACTTGCTGTGATTGGTCAACCATAAAAAATGGTAGTTGGCCGTCCAATGCTAGGTTGAATGGTAAATGAGCATTTTATTACAGGGGCCCATTTTATAATTTTTGAATAGCTAAATTAAGTACTATGAATAGGTAGAGCATTACCCAATACAAATATATTCATTAATTAGGCTAGGGCTACTATACTCATATGAGTATAAACACCTTTATACTCATATGAGTATAAACACCTTTATACTCATAAATTTTCGACCGTTGGATGAAAAGATGTGCGGTTAGGATGATAGTGGTCCTCTAGGGTTGAGTGGGTGGTTGGTTGAATAGTATGATCTAACGGTGAAAATGGTCAAAGGGGTAGATCTAACGGTCGAAAACTTATGAGTACAAAAAGACCTATATATACTCATAAGAGTATAGTAGCCCGACTCCATTAATTATATATATAGATATATGGTGAAGTAACAGATATAGCTACCATGCATCTTTTTATCTTTCCTAAGTGATTAATTCCTGATCTTAATAAAATTATATAACTCAAGTATCATAATATTCTCCTCAAGGGGAAAAAGAAAAAAGAACAAGAAAAAACATTGGGATACATAGAATCAAGAGTACATTAGCTAGTGCATGCAAGGTCTTGATATTTTGAATTATGGTAAGAAGCACAAAGTAATGAAGCTAAAGCAAACTAAATCAAGATCTTAATTTTTGCAACATGATTTATAAATCCAAGCACACATCTTAAAAACAGATGAAAAACGCGGTGACGATGAAATTGCTCAACATTTGTAGAGAGCAATCGCCATCAAATTAATGTTGGTGGTTAATTAGTGTTTAGTATCTAAATATATATTCAACAAAAGTAGAAAACAAAAGCAAATCTAAAGAATGGACCTCCAAACTCTCTATTGCACTAAACACTTTCATGCATGTACTCCTTTTTAATTAGCTAACAACACTTCTAAATAAGCTCATATTTGAAGAACCCGAGCGACGATATAGAGAGAGTAAACAAAGAAAAGGATAACTAAAGAACATCATGCATGGGCGCGCGCTTCCTCGATCATGATCATGATGCATGTATGCATGAACTATTGAACTCTAATATTTAACAAGAGTAACAAGTTCTTACTATATGATCTTACCGCTGCGCACGTCGGCCTAACATATTCGCGTTGATCGCAATGCGGGAGATCGATCAGCTGCCGTAGATTAGGTGGGGTGTGCTTGGTGGAGAAGATGGGCACATGAAGAACTATCTAATACATATACTTCATGAATCTGTGATGAAGATGTTAAGTAGATAGTAATGCACGTGCCCTGCTTCTCCATCCTGCACAACTCACCTCCTCATGCATCAAGCCTTTTAACAAAAAGAAATTAACTAGATATATATATATAGCTATATATGTAGCACATATATACATGTATTTATCATGTGTAGAACATATTATGCTACTCAGCATATATTTATAGGAGTGAGTTAGGGCACAAGTCTCTCTCTCTCTCTCTCTCTCATGGTTTCATATCTTTTACTAGAATGGTAGGATCCAGGCCAGCAAAAAAGTTGTGGTAGGGACCATGGAGTGAGAACAAATTAAATAAGTGAGGTTCATATATATTTGTTTTTTTGTTTTTTGATATTCCCTCTATGATGTGGCAACATGAAAGTGTACACATATTCTGAACTTTGGTAGTGATGGCTTGGATAGATCATGACTAAAGTGATGGACATGCAACCCATTGGGGAAGGGGTGACATGTGTCACATGCTGATGGGGTTGATGTGCCTTGAAGCAACAACAAAAAAAAAAAAAAAAAAAAAAAAAAAAAAAAAAAAAAAAAAAAAAAAAAAAAAAGCCAAGGTGGGGGAGGAAATTAAATCACAACTACTATACATCAATTTTCTATAAAATTATTAAAACACTTTTAACCAGACTTAATTTACAGTTAGATATATATATCTATATACGAAATAATCTTACGCTGTTTCTGTGACTCAAATGCACACGAATTAAAGCTAAATGTTTGGACTGAACAATGTGATATCGATCCCTAACTACAAAACAGTAGGTTCTGGCCATTGATTTTTTGTTGACTTATGGTTAAATACTTAATTGGTAAACAACCACTTGGAGTCGAATACCCCAAATATATATAGTTGGGGCATACACATATATAGTTGCAATATGCAGGATGATTCATTGATTTCAGGGTAGTTTCTCTAGCTACCACTATAGATGAATATGGGCAAGGTACTTTTTTTAACAAGGCTACAACCACCTCATTTATTAGCACTGGCCATGGAGAACATGGAGAGCATCTTCAATTTACACCACTATCAAAACATTTCCAGCCCTGAAATGACAAAACATTAATAAATCCACGTGTCACCTAACATTTTATGCAAAAGTGAAAGAAAAAGCGAAGAAAATAATTTTAATAAATTCAAAATTACTATTAACAGATATCGCCATTTATTGACTGAATTTGATAAGATTCTGCAAATCTGATCTGTCCCTAGTGAAAATATGACACCGAGTTACACTTGCTCCAACTTTTTGTTTTTCTAACCATGCATTACTATGTTAGGGAGACGAGTGTGATCGCTATCCAAGCTCTAGAAAGTTCTACTAATCACTTGTAATTAACTTAACGAATTAACATGTACCTAAGTGCTAAAATCATAGAGAGTGTGATCTTAGGACAACTGGCGACCGAAGTTGAGGCCGATCACCATCGGATCTTGATCTAATAATTAACGAATGCCGTCCGACAATTTATGAATAAAGTTGTGGGGGCTAGGTCCTATAAGTTCACTAAAAAAGGGCCGTCTGACATTTGGACATGTGCCGCGAATCGAAGTGATAATAGATTAATCCAAATGACATGACTAAAATGATTTTATTTGCTAAAGCTGAGCCATATTCGCCGATACGATGGTACTTAATTAACTCTAACCAAATGTAGCTTAAAATATGTGGCTGCTCAGATTTTGTACTGTCTTTTGATAATTAGGTTAGGTTCCTTTAGTTGGAAATTTCTTATATTAATAAATGTTAACATAATTGAGGACTTGGAAGGTCTAAAGGACAAGGAGAAATATTAATTTGTGACTCATAATTTCATCTACAAAGGACATTTTATTGGGACCCTCAAAACTAAGCAAACTCTATTAAGTTAAGAGCAAACTATTTGATGAGTACATCAACCCACTGAAGCATGACTAGACTCCCATGATCTGTTGAGTTGAATCCATCATTACATTGATTCTCATGATTACAAGGATCATATATATAGATCCATTGGTGGGTGAGTAAATTCTAGAAACAAGGGTAAAATTACTATGACTAATAAGGAAAAGAAGGTAGATTTGTAGTATTGAGACACAAATTAAGTTGAAAATATAGTACCCTTTGTATCATCTAAACCTACTAATCTCTTGTAATAAATTCACATATAATTTCATGTTTAATTAAGTACAATGCTATGCAATGCCACTATTTTCCTTATTTTGGCCAAAGCTCCTCTTAGAACTGTAAAAGATAAAGATCAACAAGTACTGAGCTACTAAGTTAAAGAGCAGACAAAATGAGAAAATGTTTAGTAAATAACAAAAATTTTAGATGTTCACATGATGTGAGAAATAATTCTGTATAAAATAAAAATCAAGAGTATACGTACTTGATAATCAAGTTATTCAAACTTAAGAGTTTTAGCTTTTTTGTTAGATTATTTGGTATTCACGTGTGAGAGATAGCCATAGAATAAAAATCTAGAATATAGAGCTGATGTATACCGAAAAATCTAAACCAACAGAATTGATTGGCTTTTATATTTGATAACTCGCAATAGTTATTTTATTATACCCATGATATATGTCATGTTTGGGCTTCATAACAATATATATATATATATATAGAGTTGAGCTAGAATACTTTTGGAAGTATCAACCCCTTGGTGCTTCCACATTTTTAGCCATTGGATCTACTTTTTAATTACTAATAGCCTTTAGATCAAACACTATTCCACCTACCACCACCTACCACCACCTACCACCATCATCCCAACCCTCCAAATCTCAATCCAAAGGCTATAAACCCACAAGCACCACCTCCTTGATACTCTTAGAAGTATTCTAGCTCAACTCTATATATATATACATATATATATATATATATATATATATATATATATATATATATATATATATATACAAATGTAAAAATAAAAATCTTCCTTTTTTATGCTTTCAAAAAAGGGAAAAAAGAATCTTTTTTGATTTACAAGATGGCATTGTCCAACTAGCACTAGCAAGGTAGATTACCAGTAGTTCTTTTGGTGCAAAAGGGTGATGATCTAATCATTTATCAACTTTACATCACATTGACTCCACAGTGGAATCCAACTTAATGCATCCAAATGAGGCCAATATTGTAAACCTATAAGGATCTAATAATGCAGCTATATATAATGCTGAGGAAAAAATTGTGTGTGCAAGCATTATTGTGTTAAAGAACCTTTTGAGAACACATTAATGCTCTTGTAATCATTACTTCTTCATGAAAGGTAAAGCAGTGAGGCAACAAGTACAAGAGAGCTCCTTTGGTTCCAATCTCTCTTCTCTTTTTTCATAATGGGTGTCCCAAAAGTTGGATCTTTGTGAACTTGGAGCTCATGTGTGATGATGGTACACTACTACTACTACTACTTGAGTGCAAAGTCTTAGTGGGATATTACAATTAAAGGTGATTTCTCCTTTAGATTGCGTAAGTATGTCAACAAATTGCAATCCCTATGAAGTTTATTGGAAAGAAAGCTGGGAATGCATACATGACAGTGAATACAAAATAGAATAACAATTGAAAGTGCAGTATACATATATATATATATATATATATATATATATATATATATATATATATATATATATATATATACAGAGAGAGAGAGAGTCCGGCTACTATACTATTATGAGTATAGACTCTTTTATACTCATAAGTTTTCGGCCGGTAGATCTACCTCTTTAACTATTTTCACCCGTTATATCATACTATTCAACAATTCATACACTCAACCTTAGGGGACAACTGTGATCCTAACTGCATATCCCTTTATCCAACGGCCGAAAATTTATAAGTACAAAGGAGTCTATACTTATAAGAGTATAGTAGTCCTACCATATATATATATATATATATATATATATATTCTTCTCTAACTACTGGAAGCATAATATGATATCAGAGTGAGCTCTATATCCCTTTCAATTTCAACGAGGTAGTTATAGATTTAATTTCCAGTATTTATCATTGAATAAGTTAAATTCTTACAATTTACTCATTTTGTTAAACTACTATTCTCTCTCTCTTTCTCTCTCTCTATATATATATATATATATATATATTCTTCTCTAACTACTGGAAGCATAATATGATATCAGAGTGAGCTCTATATCCCTTTCAATTTCAACGAGGTAGTTATAGATTTAATTTCCAGTATTTATCATTGAATAAGTTAAATTCTTACAATTTACTCATTTTGTTAAACTACTATTCTCTCTCTCTTTCTCTCTCTATATATATATTCTTCTCTAATTACTCTAAGCATAATATGATATCAGAGTCAGTTCTATATCCCTCTCAATATCAATGGAATGGTTATAGATTTAATTTCCAATATTTACCATTCAATAAGTTAAATTCTTACCATTTACTCCTTTTGTTAAACTACTACTCTCTCACTCTTTCTCTAGAAGATATGGACTAGCTAGTAGCACCCTAGCAGTAAAGAGAGGACTGTCCTACAGAAGATGATTGTAGGGGACATTGCCTAATCAGAATGGCACTGAAGTTGAGAAATCCAAGACATGATCCAAATGATTCTTCTATCATTTTCTTAGCAGACAGCCCTTGTCCTTGTGTATAGTTGCTAGCAACAACTTTAGAAAAAGAAAAAGAAAAACTTTTTTTTTTAGATAAAAATAACATACTATCCGTTTTGTTTATATTTTTTAAAAATAAATTTCACTGAAAATATAAAATAATTAAGCTTCGAACTTGAGACGTCAGATACCAACTATCAAGTCCTTTACCACTCGCGTCGGAAACAATCAGTTTTTTTTTTCTTGAGAGAGAAAAGTAATATGTTACCGGCCCGCTTTGATCATTTTATTATAAAAATAAATTTAGCTGGAAATGTAGAGCAATTAGGCTTCGAATTTAAGACATTGGATACCAAACATCAAGTCTGTTGACATTTGCCCTTGGGTCGGCCGATTATATATATATATATATATATATAATCCAGCTACTATCCTTTTAGGAGGATAGGAGCCTTCGTCCTCCTAAGTTTTCTACCGTTCGGATGAAAAGATGTGCGGCTAGGATGAGAGTGGTTACGGTTAGGTTAATAGTGGGCCCCCTAGGGTTGAGTGGGTGGTTGGTTGAATAGTATAATCTAATGGTTGAAAATGATTAAAAGTTAGATCTAACGGCAAAAAATTTGATAGGACAAAGGTTTCTATCCTCTTAAGAGGATAGTAGCCGGACTATATATATATATATATATATATATATATATATATATATATATATAGAGTTGAGCTAGAATACTTTTGGAAGTATCATGGGGGGTGGTGCTTGTGGGTTTATAGCCATTGGATGGAGATTTGGAGGGTTGAGATGATGGTGGTAGGTGGTGGTAGGTGGTGGTAGGTGGAATAGTGTTTGATCTAAAGGTTATAAGTAATCAAGAAGTAGATCCAAAGGCTAGAAATGTGGAAGCACCAAGGGGTTGGTGCTTCCAAAAGTATTCTAGCTCAACTCTATATATATATATATATATATATATATATATATATGGTCCGGCTACTATACTCTTATGAGTATGATCGCATTCGTACTCATAAGTTTTTCTCGATGATGGAGCTTTCGAATCGACGATCCATACCGTTAAATATTATCTAGAGCATTTAAAACTTCTAGAAATTAAATTTCATAATTTTTTGACATCATTTGTCCTATGATCAAAAGATCTCAAAGTAGACAATTTTTAACGGCCGGTATGAGATACTTGCTCGTTCAACGGTGTAAAAAAATCGGAATCTGTTGAATTTTTGATAGAAAATTTTATTTACTATGTAGATAAAGATCAATAACTCGGATCTTAAATTGAAGAATCCGATCATCCATTTTTAGGACGTCGTTTAATTTTGACCGTTCATTTTATGCCCACTTGATGGACTTTATAACGATTTCAAAAAATTACGACATTTATTTTCTAGAAGTTTTAAATACTCTAGATCATATTTAACGGTGTGGATCGTCGATTCGGAAGCTCCATCATCGAAAACGACTTATGAGTACGAAGGGTCCTATACTCATAAGAGTATAGTAGTCCTACCCTATTTATCTATCTATATATATATATATATATATTTCCATCATCTAATTGTATTGCTTGTTATTGCTAAAGTTACTAAAAAACAACTGATAGAGACCTTGTTCCATGTTTTATGTTGACAGGTCTCTCTCTCTCTCTCTCTCTCTCTCTCATACACAAGTACATATATCTAAACAAATTTGGAGGCAATTAAGCATAGAGAGAAAAGCTTGGAAACAAGCTGAAGAAGTGCTTCATGAACTCTTAAGTTGGAGCTCAAGGTACCCAATATTAGACTTTTGGAAGTGTAGGTGAATGAAGAGTCCCCATCAACACAACCCTTCTCATTTGGACTCATCCCTAAGAAGGCTATTTTGGAATCTAAACTAAACCAAAATGCCTATCCAAATAAGCAAATGAGGCTATTCGGCTTTTGTTGATCAATTTTGTTCAAATTCTTAGACCCGACCCGCTTTAAGAGGTCTGTGTAGGCCCAAAACTTTCGAATAGTATCCGACGGAGGCCCGCCGATACAATAAGATGATAGTTGAAGATTAGTAAGTGAATTGGAGGCCCAATTTTGGCCCATCAATAAAAACAAGTTTGATTAATTAATTAGTAGGTGAGTATCTTAGGGAGGTAGTTAATCATAGTGAGATGGTTGAGAGTTCATTCACTATGTTATGCAGAAATTTTTATTTATTTTTCTTTTTTAAAGACAAAAAAAATCTAAGTGCTTGTTTGCTAGAACTAAGATTAGATAAAATATAATAATATGAGAGAGAAATATTGGAAAACATAAAGGGTTTACGGAGGTGTCTGGGGGTCACTGTGTCTAATTTGAATCTAGTTCAGTTCAATCCCAAATTATCGGGTGATATTCAGTAATTCTATCCCAGCATAATAATTTAACCCATCTAGATTCAGTAATCTTAATCTCTTACGATCCCCGACCCTTGCCGGATCGCTAAACCCCTCATCTTTCAATATTGCCCTCTTGTCTTATCCTATTTTGCTTTATCCTAGATTTCAAACGAATCTAAGAATATAATTTAGTAAGTGTATATGATCAATTTAATCAACTCTCGTTTTCAAAGTAAAATATAAAACATTTGTCAAAATTGCTTTGACTATATGGTCATTTTCTAGTAAAATAATGATCGAAAAAAATATAATTCCTCTCTTTGACCACTTATTCCCTTTCCAAGTATATATATGTGACTCACTCATGTGATAACAACTCATATGTAGGAAATGTTCAATTAACTATCACACTCAAAAGTGTAACACCTTTTTGTTAAAACATTATCTTAATGCATCATGATTCATTTTTAAAGCCGTAATGGACTTCTAAACGTAATTAACTTCACTTGTGATTTAATTAATCGCAATTGATTTGCTGGTTGTAAATGGGTTAGGTTGGTCCAAATTGATTTGACCTATTAGTAAATTTGCCTATAAAGTACCTTTATAAGAACCAATTATTTTCTTTTAAGAAGGTATAGAAGAAAAGAAAGAGAGAAAAAGAGAAAGACAAAAAGAGAGAGAATGTTTAGAAAAAAGAAAAAAAAATGGAGGGGATGTTGTGACTAATGAAAAAAATAACTTTCTACTTCTGCTGTAGAAATAAGCCATCAACTTTAGAAAAAAATTCGAAGCATTATTTTTTTTGAATAATATTTTTTTAAAAAATATTTTATCAAATAATACTATTTCTCACGATAAGATTAAACAAAATCTATAATTGTGATATTAATTAATAATACTCGTTTACAAAATTCTTGGTAGGTGGGGTAGCTTGTAATGGGTCTTGATGAGTAGTATCATAATTAATGATCAATATATCCATAGTACATTAATACTATTTGATGATTATGTTGTTGATGGGCCAGTTAACCTATTTAACCCGATCCAAATCAAACCAAAAGTACGAATTAAATTTGAACCCAAATTTTCAGATTCAACAACTTCAAATTCAGTATAATTAGCTTACTCTAGACCCAAGCAAATCTAACCCAAACCCGACCTCGTTTGAAGTGCTTCAGTAATCGCTTTCGTGATTGATTCCACATGATCTGATCCGCATTTCATTAATATATTTTTATTGGATTCTAATTTAAATATACTATAAATCCAACCTGTGAGCATCTTTAAGTGGATTCGACGTAATGAGATCACCTGAGGATTCACGTTTAATTTACATGGGAAAGAGCAGATTTAGCGGTCAACCGTTGACTCGAAATCAAAATTGACTGGAAAAGTCAACGCACGAAAATTCGTACTTGTGGGCTCAACTATGAGTTTTCAATTTTGGGCCAGAGCATAGAAGTTGGGCCTCCATGGACCGGCCCACCCCATTAACTAGTTACTGTGTGACACATTACCGTTACACCGAAGAGCGCCTCACACGGACATACGCTCAACAGTGGGGCCCACGCCACAGTACGCTGTGGGGGGTGACTTGAGGAAGCGTTACGTGCTTTGCCGCCGCATCAATAAATGAAAGAATAATAAATGAATAATATATATTTTTTAATTATTCCCTCGGTGTAACGCTTTATGTTTGTCACGGGTTTGTTGGGCGCAATCAAAGGTGGAGTGGTGGCCCACCCGGTGGCCCACCCTTACATTTTTATGTTACTATATATATATATTAACAAAATGTAAGGATTTAGTTGCATATTTACTTCTCTAAACATACACAAATTATTTTAAAAAACTAGTGCTATGTTTATAAATTTTTTTAATTTTTTTGTAAACTTTTTAAAATTGTTTATATAAAGTTGATTTTTGCACGTGTATACAAAAAAAATCTTATTTTAGGCTCGCGTTTCGAATTATAGTCTTACCCAAATTTACATGACATGGCCGAGATACATTACATTAAATGAAAAAAAACTCGAGTTGAACTGGATTGATTAAGAATTAGAAATGTAAACTTGAATTAAATTTTGTTAAGTATTTCGAAAATGACTTAGTCCAATTGACCAGAATGGATTGGATCGGATTTCCAAAACACTGGACTTAAACGGGTGGAATTAGAATTTAAATACTAGTAACATTTCACATGCTTGAATAAGTACACATGCAAAAAAAAAAAATAACTTCAAATACCATTCATGTGATTTTGTACTTTTTTATTTTAATACTCTGTGATTTAAAACGTATCACTTTAGTACCCTGTGATTTGGTTATTCCTTTTTTTTTGTTACTTTTCGTTAATATTTTCGTTAAATTATACAGAAAAACTTTAAATATCCCAAATATGATTTATCAAATATTTACTTTACTATTCTGTAGTTTTAACTTTCTTATTAATTTAACGAAAAAATTAACGAAAAGATAACAAAATGAGAATAACCAAACCACAGGGTACTAAAGTGATACGTTTTAAATCATAGGACACTAAAGTGAGAAAGCGCGAAACCACATGAATGATATTTGAAGTTATCCAAACAAAAAAAAAGAAAAATATTAAAGTTTTTAAATAAATGTTTTTTTCATCACACTCCTCTCCTCTGCTTTGCTCTCCACTTCAGCAACATCTAATTGAATGTTCACTCATTAACGTCACCCCAAAATCCCCCCCAAAAAATTAAACCAAATAAAGAGAAGAGAAAAAAGAAAAAGAAAAAGAAAAGGAAGAGAGAAAAGTGGAATAAAAACGAACCAAAAGATCTCTCCCTTTCTCTCTCTTTTCACCTCTTTCTCCCTCTCCCCTCGGCCATTAATGGCGGAAACGTAGGAAAAAGGAGGACGACGACGACGACCCCATTTCTCCCGAATCAAGTAGAAAAAGAGCTCCCACTTTTTTTTTTTTTTTTTCCTCCTCTTCTATAAGATGCCGATGATTCGGTATCAGATACGGAACGAGTATGGCTTATCGGATCCAGATCTCTACCGCGCGGCGGAGAAGGATGACCCCGAGGCCATCCTCGAGGGCGTCGCCATGGCCGGGCTCGTCGGCGTGCTGCGTCAGCTCGGGGATCTCGCTGAGTAAGCTTGTTTTTAGCTAAATTTGTGGTTTTTGGTGTTTATCGGTGTTTTTTAATGGATTTTTTTTTTTTTTTGGTGCTGGATTGGTGGTAAAATTGGGGAGTTTTCTTGAGAATTTGGAAGGGTTTGGTAGTGTGCTTTAGTAGAGTACATAAATCGTGGGAAAAAGATGGCTTTCCATTACTATCCAGCTTAATTGGGCTCTTTTAGTTCTAATTTGTGCTTTTTTTGGGATTTTGGCTGTTGGTTTGTTGGTAGAATAGGGGATTTTCGAGGGAATTTGGAAGGAACTGGGAGTTTTGGGATTTTTGGGCTATTTTAAGCATTTTAGTGGGATAAATGTGTGTGAGGAGCTTTTTTATTTAGCTTGGGGTTGTTAGTTGTATTAATATAATGGTAGAAAATTTTCATTTCTACGCAGCCTAATTGGGCTCCATTTATTGCTTATTTGTGCTTTTTTGGTGTTGGGTTGGTGGTGGAAATGGGGATTTTGTAGGTAATTTGGAATTTTCGGCGATTTTTTTTACTAATTTAATGTTATTGTTAACATTTTCTTAGGATATATGAATGTGAGCAATGCTTTAGCTTAGCTTGCATCCTTGTTAGCATAATTAAGTGGGGAATTCTTGTTTTCTTTTTTCTATCTAGCTTCATGCATGCTTAATAATTGCCAACTTTAGATAGTTAAATCACCACACAAAATGAGAACCAAAGGGTTGTGTTTTTTGGACAGCTTAATCGACATTTTGAGGAGTGGGCACCAAACTGGTTATTGTATGAGGCGTAATTAGATTGACGGAGAAAAGTTTCTATCCAAGGAATTAGAAAGAGAAACCAGGAATAAAAATTAAGCACAAAGTCTTCCTTTTCCTGGCTAGCATGAATTTAATGCAGCTACTTAAAGGGTCGTTTTTTGGTTAGCGATAAGTTCCTGTTAAACAAGCATGTCAAAATTGCAAAGTGGAAATGAGATTTCGACGTCCAAATGCAGAAGCTCCTATTTGGAGCTTCTAACTTTGCCAAAAACAGATGTTGAGGGGATTTTATTATAGCACTCCCCATAGTAACATTAGTCAAACAACACTTTGTCGAACAATTACTGCACCCTACAGCAAGGTGAAACATATTCTATTCTAATTTTAGTAAGCTGTTATTTGAATAATGGTTTGCCCCTGAAGAAAAAACAAAGAGTTTAGTTGTTAACAAAATAATTAAGGTAGACCCCACATCCAGAAATGCGGCCACCTCCTTTTTTTGCTAATTATTGAGATGAGGCACACGTCAAATATTTTGATCTCTACTGTAACATTTTATTCTCTAGTTCTTAGTAAAGCTACCACAAAACATGTTTCCTGATTCTTTCTTGTCCTTTTTACTTAGTCTTTTTGGTATTTTCGTATATAAGACTGCCATTCTTATCTGCACTATTAAGTGATTTATATTTATACTAGTTTATATGTATATGAATATTCCTTGCTCTTTTTTTTTTTCTGCAATAGATTTGCTGCAGAAATTTTTCATGAATTGCATGAAGAAGTGATGGCCACTGCTTCTAGAGGGCATGGACTAATGCTTCGTGTACAGCAGCTAGAGGCTGAATTCCCATCCGTCGAGAAAGCCATTACCTCTCAGATTAGTAATTCAAACATTGAGTACAATGATGGTTAGCGTCCATTCTTTTTTTTTTTCTTTCTTCTTTCCAGGAAAAATCGTGCTAATTACCCTTTTGGTATTGCTGCTCTATTTGGACTTTTCAGATATTGTTCTCAGACTAGAATATGCTGAATGATTTGACTTTCCCTTTTTTTCTGCTTCAAGCTAAATATTAGTAGTTTATACAACGACTTGCTGCGAAAATGTAATTGAACATGGTTTAATAATGTAGGTTTGGTGTATATGTATTGTTGTCTGATGACTATCACATCTCTCATGATTAACTATTTATGAAGGATCACATTGCAAGTTATTGAATTATCAAACTAACTTGTACTAAAATATCTTTGTGGTTTTTGCATGCTCTTTCTTTTAAGGATTCTTATAATGACCTCTTATGCAGGTATTGAATGGCATGCTAATCTTCAAATGGGTCAGAATTTAATCACACAAGGAGATATGCCCCGCTTTATTTTGGACTCTTATGAAGAATGCCGTGGCCTTCCCCAGTTATTTACACTGGACAAGTATGTTGCTAATATTTGCCTTTTAGTTTACTAAAATGCAGGAAACCCACATATAAATATCACAATATTCAGAGTAACTGCTTAAGCGGAGTGTATGGGGACAAAGTCGAACTATCGGCGTAGTAAAAGGGCTATCCATACAATTTACCCTATTTCATGGGTGCAAAATGAAAATTATGATACTTATAGGGCAAGGATTTAAGTGTCGTGGCATGGGGCCTGCCGGAAACTTGCCGGCATGGCATGGTACGGCACGGTGCGTGCCGGGCCGTGCCGATGCGCACCGGTCACAAAAAATATATGTGTGCCGACACGTAATGACATGAAATATTTATTTTCTTTGGCAACAAAATATGCCAATTATTTATTATGTATTTTTATCAAATCTTTTGAACTTTATTGAGAAAATTACTTACTAATTTAAAGAATAAAGGGTTTTGAGTTGTGCCATCGACACGGGGGCTGTATCGTGCCGATATCTTGCTGGCACGATACGGCATGGTGGATACGGCCCGTGCCGATGGACACTTAAATCCTTGTTATAGGGTGTTTCCTGCTATTGAACCTTTTATTTTTTATCAGATCATATCTCCTGATCATTTCTTGTTCAATCATGTAGGTTTGATGTTGCCGGTGCTGGAGCATGTTTAAAGAGATACTCTGATCCATCTCTCTTCAAGACGGAGTTTGCCTCCTCCGACGTGATGGAAACAGATGTTCCAAGAGAAAAGAAAGTTCGTAAGATCAAGGTAAACTGCAACAGCAGATGTCAAGGGCGTCGAACCCTCGACTGGCCGGTCCGCGGCTACGTAGCTCGTAGCCGTCGGCCGTCTTCTTCGGTGAGGTTATTCCCCTCGACCGGAGGCTTAACAGAAAGAGAGATAGATTAGAGATATAATTCTTGCTTAATTCATTGTTCAGCGATTACAAGTATATATGGCCAATGGCCCAACCTAAATGGAGAAGGTTCTCCTTGATTCTAGGGATTTCCAAAACAACCTACCTAAATGGAGAAGGCTCTCCTTGATTCTAGGAATTTCCAAAACAACTAACTAATTTCCAAAACAACTAACTAATTTCCAAAACAACTAACTAATTTCCAAAACAACTAACTAATCTAAGTTTACTAATCTAAGTTAGGCTAACCCATGCAGCGCCTGGCATATGTGCGTCCGCACATGACATCTCTCCCCGCCTCGAAGGCCAGCTCGTCCTCGAGCTGAAAGGAGGGGAACCGACCTCTGTTGTTGCGCCCAGGGCCGGCACGGAGGGGCTGGCCACGCCGGTCCAGGAGACGGAGCGCCCCCGGCGCTGGAAGGACATGCGCCGGCGGCCGGGGTCCCAAACAATGAGCCCCAACTCGCCGAGCCACCGGGTGCCGAGGACGACGTCGTACCCGGCCAGTGGCATGACGTAGAGGTCGGCCGGGAACGAATCGCCGTCGATGAGCAGGGGCGCGTCGCGGATGACGCCGGCGCAGGTGACCCGCTCGCCATTGGCGAGCAAGGCTGTGAGGCGGGGGCATTTGCGGAGGGGCAGACCGGAGCGCCGCGCCGCCTCCGCCGAGATGAAGCTGTGCGTGCTGCCGGAGTCGAGGAGGGCGACGAGGGACGCGGAGCCGAGTGCCACGGCGATCTGCATGGTGCCCGCCATGGGAACCCCAGCCACGGCCTGCAGGGAAAAACAGGGCGCCTCGGCGTCGTGCTCCGCGTCGCCCGCGGCGTCCGTGGCGTCCCCGATCTCCACGCCTTCAAGGAAGAAGATGCGCCGGCAAAATCTGTTATGGCCACGGGTATATTTTTCATTGCAATTAAAACAGAGGCCCAGACGGCGCCGTTCCGCCATCTCGTCCGGGGTGAGGTGCCTCTGGTTGCCCTCGTCGCGACCCTGCTGGGCGGCCACCGGAGGAGCAGGGAGCGCCAGCGGCTGCTGTGGCACCGGAAGCGCTGGCCGGGGCGCGGGGGCGGAAAGGAGGCCGCGCGGGGGGGCGCGCCCGAGGGGGAGGCTGCACCGGGCGGTCGATCGCCATCAACTCCACTTGTCGCGCCAGGCTCATGGCGGCTGCGAGTGTCTCCGGGTTGTGGATGCGGACGGCGTGGCTGAGCGGCGGCAGGAGTCCGCCGGTGAAGAGCTGGACGCGCTGAGCCTCATCAAGGCGGCCCGCGCGAGGCAGGAGGGCCTGGAAGCGATCGGAGTACTCCTCCACGGTCCCTGTACGCCGGCACTCGGCGAGCTCGAACAGCGGAGCCGAGCGGAGGGGAGGAGGCCCAAACCGCAAGGTCAGGAGCTCCGTGAATCGCCCCCACGATGGCGTGCCCTCGTCCTCCTGGAGTTGGATGTACCAGAGTTGCGCGACGTCCTCCAAATTGAACGAGGCCATCCACACGCGCTCCTCCGCCATGGTGCGCTGTTGGCGAAAATAGGATGCGCACTTGTTGATGAAGAGCATCGGATCGGTCTTGCCGTCGTAGCGGGGAAAATCCAGTTTGTGGAATTTTGGGGGGCGATCAAGATCGCGCGGCCCCTCCGAGCGGCCGCCGGCGCCGCTGTCCGACGACGAGGCCGACTTCTCCTTCATAGCCGTCATGTCGGCCTTCATGGATGTCATCTCCGTGGTGAGGGATTTCAACATCTCCATCACATCGGCGATGGTGGGATTGCTCATGGCTGGTGGCTGCGGAGCGGCAGTGGTGGAGGACTGCGGTGATGGTGGAGGGCTAGGCTGGTGGGCGGCGGATGTGGAAGAATGGGTGGAGCGGGTGGTAGAGGATCGACGTGGCTCTGATACCAGGTTGTCAAGGGCGTCGAACCCTCGACTGGCCGGTCCGCGGCTACGTAGCTCGTAGCCGTCGGCCGTCTTCTTCGGTGAGGTTATTCCCCTCGACCGGAGGCTTAACAGAAAGAGAGATAGATTAGAGATATAATTCTTGCTTAATTCATTGTTCAGCGATTACAAGTATATATGGCCAATGGCCCAACCTAAATGGAGAAGGTTCTCCTTGATTCTAGGGATTTCCAAAACAACCTACCTAAATGGAGAAGGCTCTCCTTGATTCTAGGAATTTCCAAAACAACTAACTAATTTCCAAAACAACTAACTAATTTCCAAAACAACTAACTAATTTCCAAAACAACTAACTAATCTAAGTTTACTAATCTAAGTTAGGCTAACCCATGCAGCGCCTGGCATATGTGCGTCCGCACATGACAGCAGATTTGTATCCTAAGGGTCTTTGACGTATAAATATAACCGCAATATCATTTTGTTTACATATGTGTCCTGTACAATCTTTTTCTTTTATGGATGTTACCCTCTGAAGGATGTCAGATGATTACTTATTATGCTTGGTATTTTAGAATATCTCTCAGGACATTGTGAAGTTAAATTCTTTTTTATTTTTTCCTCTGAAATTATGTCCATAAATCTTCAATTTAGGCTTAAATTAAAGGCAATTAGTTCTATTAATGCCTAGATTTTTTGAAAAATTCACCTTATTTTTGTGTATTTCAGAAGAAGGCATTGCGCTGGAGGAAAGGTGAAACCCTTGAGTCTTTATTGGTCACTCACCCTAATTCTAAGTAAGTGGTTCTGCTTAAATTAGCAAATTGATCATGTAAATCAAACATATTTGTAATGGAAATGCTTTAACGACACAGGTCACACAAAAAGACAATTAAACTTTATAATTGGCTTCTTGAAAAAGCTGCTTGTCCCTTGTACCCTACCAGGGAAAAATTTGACGTTATCGTGCTAATTTTCTGTAGGGGCTTTACAAATATACCCCTCTTTTGAAAAAAACATCTACTTGCAAATACTCCTGTAAAATCTGTTTTTTCATATATACTATTGAGACTGCAGTTTCTTTCGAAAATACCTTAAGTTGGCGAGTTATCCAATTGGTGGGGTATTTCTTGAAGTATGAGAGCTTATTTCTTAGAAATTAAGTTCTTCAAGGTGTATATGTAATTAAATATTTTATTGTAAATATCTCTTTTCATCAAATTTTTTTGTGTTCCCATTTCATGTATATGTTAAATTAAAATTTGCTTTACATGCAGTGCACAGCCAATTTCTTCGGAAAAGCTTCCAACTAAAGCTGTAAAGTTGAAAAACAAGTACTTCCTGGAGTTGGAGAAGACTAAAAGAAGCCATACTGAAGAGCTTCTTCTAGAAGTTATTTCATCTCAGCAGAAAATTCTGCTTGAAGATTCTATGAGGCAATCCGCCATGAAAACAAAATCAAATGGTCCAATCAATTTGGCTCCTCTACTACAAGAGACTGTGAATGCGAATCCTACTGAGTCTCCTCCTAGAGAAGTGAATGGGGTGCCCATAAATGAGTTGGATACTGTAAACAGAAATGATTTTGGATTGTCCGGAAAACAACTTGAGCAATTTGGTGAGGTGGAAAAGACAAGTAGGAGTCCTCAAATTTCGGAGCAAAACAAAATTGTTTCCAATGCAGAAAATTCAGTGGAAAGTGGTGCTGAAAGCTATATTTCTGCTGAGATTGGCAGTGAGCATGAGAATTTTGTTGATGCCCTTAATACTATGGAATCAGAAATTGAAACGGATGCTGAAAGCAAAGCTGTAGAACCTCATGGAATCAATTCCAAGATGAAAGAAGAGCAGAAAGAATTGCAAGCTCAAATTTCAGAATCAGCTTCAGAGAAAAACTCGAGCAAATCATCAGGGTTGAGTGGTTTATTCAGGAATGGAATCACAATCTCTTCTGATTCAGATTCTCAAAGTGATTCCACTGCCCCAGAACCAACTGGTGAAGTCAATGTTGTTTCCAATTTTGATACCAATTTAGAACGCCAGCTTAGCGAAACTAATGGTGAGGCTAAAACAGAGCTCGTCGAGAATGAAGCTCGATTAGGAACTGGAGACCATGATGTGATCTCAAATTGTAGTGAAGTCCAATCAAGTGATAATCAGGCAATTGAAAGTTTGGATGGTAATTATAGTGTAATTATAAGCTCTCAAGCAACTTATTACGTATTTTATTGTTTGCCGATTTCTTCAAATGCTCTTTTATTCATGTGATCATTTACTTGATTGTGCTTGCAGGTTTACCTTTTAAGAGTAAAGATCATTCTGAACAGATTCATTCTACAGAGCACAGAGAAAAGCTTACTCCTGAAGCTACTGCTGAAACACTAGACTTTCCAAATAATGTGTCACACGCACAAGCAGAAAGTACTTCTGAGGAAGCCCTTCTAGGGAGTCGTTTTGAAGACTTGTTGCATTCATCAACTGTATCCATAGTAGAGGAGCATCCAAAACCAGCTAATCAAAAAGTAGAAGGACATGCAGATACGAGCATGTCGCTGACCAATGTTTCTCCTTCCTCAGAAATCGGTTCTGATATTTCATCGCCTGATGACTTAGTTGCTGAAAAGGAAAATGTTGTGTTCCAAACAGATTTATCTCATGAGCTATACCCTTATCATGAGTATGCTAATGACAATAAGAAAAACTTCAACGGTAAGTTAATTTGTGTCTCTAAATTACAGTATGGCTCCCCAACATTTTTAGGAGGTTTCAGTTTGACCCCCAACCTTAAATGTTACAACTGGGTCCTTACATTTCATAACTTTGGTTAAATTTGATGGAAACTCCCTTGTAATTACCATATGAGAAATTTAAAACCACATGCAAGTTATGCGGCAGTCAGGTAATGGTTACGTGGATATTTCTGCACTATCTGATATAGGAGTTAAGGCAAAGGAAAAAGAGTGCAGCTAAAAGCAAAGTCTGGACCCAATTGTAACAATTAACAGATTGCGGACCAAACTGAAACTCACCCCTAAAGTTGCAAGATGCCGTTTACTTGCACATTTCATGACGCTTTCTGCTTTCAATTACTATATCTGTCTCTTCTCTTGCAACTGAGATAAAATCTCTGAAAAAAATTTATGTTGCAGAACGAGATTCAGAAGACATTGATGTCCCATCTGGATTGCCTGATCATTTTCCTCAAAAACAAACTGGAATTATTGTTAATGAGGCTTGTGCGCAAATTAGCGAAGAGCAATCGCTTGAAGAATTTGTTCAAGAATCGGAAACTTGTTCTCAATCACACCTTGATGAAAAAGTTTTGCTGTTCAATGAGCACTTGCCGCTTCCTTTAGATGTGCATGTTGGGGAGCCTCAAAGGTCATTTACAGAAGATATAGGATTTTCAGCTACAGAATTGGACAATTTTATTCAATTTGGTGAAGTTTTAGATGGTGCTAAAAATTCTATAGAAATCGATCTAATTGATATCTCATTTCCTTGCCTTCTACCATCCGATAATCTTGATACTTGTAAATCTGGAGATGAATCTCCAGAAAATAGTTATGAGAAGAATATTCAGCAATTAGAAGAACTATTTGGGAGCAATGATTCTTTTGTTGCAAACAACAGTGATTATCATGATCTTTCTTCTTCTACTTCGGAATTACAAAAGGATTCTGCTATGAGTGCCGGAGATTTGAATCAGCCTAATATGGGGATCACTGAAACATCGAGCTCTAAGAATGTTGAAAAATTGGACTTGGAAGATACTTTTTCTATGTCTCTCTCATCTAAGGAGGAAGAACATCCATCAACTTTATGTACAGCTCAGCATTCTGAGAGATATGATGATGATTTATTCGATCACTTTGTTGCCAAGGACTTTTGTCCTCATAATGAAACTCCAATGTATTTGTTAGACCAAAAAGAAGAAGATAATGCTCCACAAATTTCTCTCCAAGATGATAATAAGGGAACAAAAGAGGATTTATCTCATTCTACTGAGGACCTTTGGGAGCCTGCGAGCCCTCCTCATGCGGAAGCCTTCCAGTGGCAAGCTAACAATGAATTGGATTTGACTTCTTTAGAGCCAAAAGATGAGTATATTGGGTTTGATATTTCTGCTAACGAGGAGTTGGATTTGGCTTCTCTAGATCAAAAGGATGAGTATATTGGGTTTGATATTTCTGCTAACAAGGAGTTGGGTTTGGCATCTCTAGATCAAAAGGACGAGTATATTGGGTTTGATATTTCTTCTATGGACCTCGATAACAAGTTATCAAAACAAGATATGGGACAAGACTCTCATGTCTTTTCTAGTGAGGGAAAGATAACTGAATCGGATATATTTCCTTCTGAGAACACCGAATATGATGTCCGAAAGGAAGTCTCTCTCTCTTCTGAGTTAGATTCTCATATCCTTGATGATAAGCCATCGGAACAAGTTTCAGAACCAAAGTCTCATGAATTTTCGAGTGAGAGAAAGATGCTTGAATTCGACATATCTCCTTCTGAGAATACCAAAGTTGTAGAAACAGGAAAGGAAGTTTCTCTCTTGTCTGATGGGGATTCTCAACTTGATTCAACCTGCTCCAAGTCTCATGCGCTTGATGATAAAATATCAGAACAAAATTCTGAACATATTTCTTCAAGAGAGAGAGAAACTGTTGGATCAGAAACATCTCCTTTAAAGAATGCCGAACTAATGGAACTAGAGCCGGAAGGTTCTCACTCTTCCGATTTTGGTTCCCAACCTGATTCAGTTTGCACCAAGTCTCAGCTCCTTGAGGATGATATATTACAACAGGAGTCAGAACCAATGTCTCATATCTTTTCTAGTGAGACAAAGATTATTGAGTTGGATATGTCTCCTGTGGGGAATGCAAAATTTGCAGAACTAGAAAGGAAAAATTCACTCTCTTCCTATGAGCCTCAACGTGATCCAAACTGCTCCAAGTCTCAACTCGATGAGAGAAATGGTCTTGAATTGGATGTTGCTCCTCCTGAGAATACCAAATTTACAGAGCTAGAAAAGGAAGTTTCTCTGTCTTCTGAGTTTGATTCTCAAATTCTTCAAACTATCTCCACTTCTCATTCTATTTCTAGTGAGAGAAACAACCTTGAATTGGATTTATCTCTTCCGGAGGCTACCAAATTTAGAGAACTAGAAAAGGAAGTTTCCCTCTCTTCTGCCTTTGATTCCCACCTTTCTCCTTGCTCTAACTCTCATATGCATGATGATAAACGATCGGAAGAAGACTTAGAACAACAGTCTTATGCCTTATCTAGGGAGAGAAATACCGTTGGATTGGATATTTCTCTTCCTAAGACGGAAGTTTCCCTCTCTTCTGACTCCAACTCTCAACTGATTCCAAGTTCTTTGGTGCCAGACATTTCAACAGTTGCATCAATATCCATTCCAAGTACTCCGATGTCCAGTTCTGGGAGAGCCACCGAATCATCATTCATACTACAAACTGATGAATCAAATTCAAATCTTTCGGTACAGAAGTTCGAAAAACCGCCACCTCTTCCCCCTCTTCAATGGAGAACGGGAAAGCTTAACGGGCATTTCTTTAAACCTGTTGATGAAACCATTCTGTCGAATGAGGACAAGAAGAGTGAGCTTTGTTTTCCACCAGAAGATGGATCAGTTCAGCCATCAAATCCTTATGAATCTCAACCAACAGTGGAAGTTGATAATCTTCAGCATGATATATCAAAATTAGAGGAAGAAAAGCCACGACAAATGAGGTTATCTGAGCTACCACCGATTGTTGATTTTGAGAAACCGCATCCATCAAACCCATTCATACCTAGTGCTGAGATGAGTTCTCAATATTCTTGGCATAATGGTTTAATAACTGTAGATAGAGAAACAATGCAACCTGAGAACCCCTTCTTGCATAATTATGGTAGAACTTCAGAAGGTGAAATTGGGGTTCTTCAGAAGCCATCATTGTCGGGATGGGGCAGTGTGCCTCAACTGCCTATGCCCCCTTATGTGACTTATTTAGATGAGAATCAAATTTCTCAGTTTGTACCAACTATGGAAGACGAGCAAATCAGCAGGAGACCTTTTTCAATCCGCAATAGGCCAAGAGACCCACTTATTGAAGCTGTTGCTGCTCACGACAGAAGCACGGTAATTATGACTTGCAACAAAGTGCTCGTAACTCTTAAAATCATGAGCAATTACAAGTTTATTGTTGCTTCTTTCTTCCTTTCTTTCTTTCCTCCTGTTCCCTAATGTGATAAATGATTGTCCAGTTGAGGAAGGTCTCAGAAATGGTAGACTCTTCGGATAAGCCAAAGTCGGATGAAAGAAATTCACTGCTAGAGCAGATCAGAAATAAGGTCAGTACGCTGGAGAATGATGCCTTTTTGGCAAACGGACTTCCGCTATCATATTATTCATTTGTAAACAGGTCCTGAATTTTAATATTGTGGATTTGGATTTGGACCCCTCATCTAGCATATTATTTGATGTAAACAAATTCCTTCAGAACTTAACAATCTCTAGTGCTCTTCTGATGGAATATTCTGTAACTTATATTTTGTTACTTGATGGAAGTATTGGTAACTCTTTTGATTGGAAACTGTTAAGTACTAACAGAATATGACAGAAGAAATAAACTAAAGTTCAGGGACCTGTTCCTTATTACCTTATAGGTCAAGGGATGTTCCTACTATTATATTCTTTTTTAGATCTCTGTGCTTTTCTTATTTATTGGATTTTTTTTTTACTCTCTTTCAGGCTTTCAATCTAAAGCCAGCTACTGTAACAACACAAAGCACCAAAGGCCCTCCAACAAACCTAAAAGTCGCTGCCATCATAGAGAAAGCTAATGCAATTCGCCAGGTTAGTCCATTAATTGCATAAAAATTCTCTCTGTTTTTTTTTTTTTTAAACAACTTTGGACCCGATTATCCTCTTGTGGAGTCATAGGCCAGAATGCCCTGGCCGTAATCTTAGCGTGGGATTCATTTCAATCTGGGTTAGGGGCATTGTAGTCCATAAAGGGAAATTTTGGCCTAAAGTTTCAGATTTTTTTTTTAAAAAAAAAGGGAAAAAGTGCGGAATTTGTAAAATTGTAAGAGTAAATCATCTATGTGGAAACCCCTTTTCATTTCTCCTCTCTTACTTGTATATTAATAGGCTTTTGCGGGAAGTGATGAAGATGATGATGGAGATAATTGGAGTGACTTGTAAGTCGTGATAATTTCGTGGCACTCTAGGACTTTCATTCTATAGAACTATGCTAAATTATGGGAAATTTTCTACCCGGAGAATCGTATCATCGAGCAACGTCGTAGATGTCAGCATTTAGCTGAAGAATCAATGAGAGTCTAGGACAACAAATTCATACGATAGTGTATAATATTCTTTTTCCTTTTTTTTGGTTTCTGTTGTAGTATGTTATTAGATAGTCTCATGTTAATTAGTTGCAGAAGCTCTAGTTGGTAGTCAAAAGTCTCAAAGAGGCTATGTACTTGTAGTTGTTTTAAGTTGTAAAAACTATGTAATTTTTGGGATGTAGAAAGTGGTAATGTATATCTAATTTGTACCCCACAAAGCTTTTATTCCTGTCAATGCAAGCTTATCCCAAGCAAGATATGCATCTACAATAACAGACGCATATATATATATATATATTTTGTATCATTTGCAAGTGAAGTATCTACTATTGTGCCTGGTGCAGTGTATTAATATTAAGGTTAGAATTTGTAGCAACAACCTCAACTACAGGGCATTTTGGTGTAGGTCCCTTAACTATATTTTTTTTTTCTAATCTATGCTCTTTTCAAGTTTGGATTATTTTGATGTGAATTGTTAGCTATGATTTTGTAAATTTAATTGTCTCGAAACACTTTTCGGGTGATGGGACTAATGGATTTTGTTAATTGTTAACAACTGATAATCAATGAAGCTATTAATTTTAACAAAATGTTAAAGAATCAAAAGTTAAGAGGATGTCAAGAAGAATAACAGTTGAAGAAAAATGGATCCCTCATTCTGTGTGTTGTTCTCTTTGTTGTGTCAAAATGGAAGTCTAAGAGCATATAAGCATCTCATTCTCCTGCTAGAAGCAGAATCACTGCATTATTTATGCATATGTTCTTCATGGACTTTTGCATTAGAAACCAAAATAAACAGGGAAGCTTCTACTCTGGCTTTTAAGGTAACCACACAAGGTATATTTGATGCCCTTCTTTCTAAAGTTAGGGTGAAATGTATGATTAGTCCTTGTACTTCTAAAAATTAGCAATTTAGTCCTCGATCTTTCATGTAGACAAATTAGCCTCTGAACTTACAATTTCAGCAATGACAGATAATGTAAGTTTTGGATGTTAAGTAAATTCTGCATTTTCTATAAAAGAACAAGAGAAGAATTTTTCGCCGAACATGCTTTGACAAATCGCCAATTGTTAAATGGAAAATTTCTCTCAAAAAAAAATAAAAAATTTCACAAATTATTAGATCTTCTTGATGTCAGGCAGTTGATTCTTTCTTGCATAACCAGAATTTCAGGCTTCACCAAAGAAGCTTACAATACAAGTTTACATGCTGTTATTTGTAAGGTCTCAAGAGGTATACCTTTAACTAAATATCCAATTTTTCGTCGAAAGTTGGAGATTCTATTGCTCTAACACAAGGATTCTGTTGGAAGAATCATATTCTATTCTATCTCATGCACCTAATTTAGACAATAGAGTCTTAAGCTTCTGAAAAGTTAAAGATACCTCTTTTGAAAAACCTCATCTACATGGAAACATCATCAAATTTCAACTTAAGTTCTCCTAAGTACTTAAAGAGCCATATCAGGCAAGTTATGAGCTTGATGAAGTATACAAGGAAGCACTAAAAGGAAAGAGTTAATGGGGTGAAGAAAAACAATAATAATAATAGTAAAAATAAGAGAGGATAAGTGCTAAAAACTTACCCAGAAAACAAAACATTAACTTGGGTGCTTGTGCTTTTCTACATGTAGAACAAAGAGAAGGTATTGATGTACATGTCAACTGTTCATTCTCTATCTTAAAATACATATGCTTCTCTTGCAACATCTCAATGATGTGCATAATTAGAATGTGCTCTACTCATCCTTATCTAAGTTTGCAGGATAGGGAAATGAGTATATTAGTTGTTTTCAACTTCCTTTTCATTGCAAGGACTTTTACCATAGTGTCCAACTCTATAAAGCTCTTAAATTTCATGATGCAGAGAATCAAATTTGACAATCCATTTATCTATCTCTCTCTCTTTCTCTCTCTTCATCTTTCTCTCTCTTTCTCTCATGGCTTCTTGTTGTGTTCCTGATGTGTGGGGATGGATCAGAAGCCTCCCACCAATCAACCAATGGAAGACAAATGCTCTCTCTATTCATATTTGCACATCTCACTTAACTAGCCAATCTCTTGATCTTTTAGTCACCAAAAACCTCCAAAATCAAACCCCACAAATTAGTTTCACCATTTATTTAGATTTCAATCTGCCCATCTCTCTTTGGACTACCAGTTCTTTCCAACCGAGTGATATGAATGGCCTTGATGAAGATACAATTCGTCGATTATTCTTCGACATCGTCAAAGGGGTCTTCAAATATGGGCCTAATAACAAGTTTCCTTTTAGAGAGCCAGAGATACAAATTTCTGAAGATTTTTCTGATATCTTCAATCTAGCATTCACCGCTCTTTCTCTACTAGTTTGCATATATGAAGCTCCCCCGCACTTACGTCATGAATTTATCGACACATTGAGGGTGCGGTTGGTGAATTCTAGATTGAGAGAAGCATCCAAGCCATTGATGCGGCTTCTTGGGTCGAATCTAGAGGAGCAATGGATGAGATCGGTGAACCTTGGGATCACCAATTGGATAAAAGAGCTCAAAGCATCGAGTAACGACTTCATGTCGCCCTCCCCTTTGTTCTCTTATGCACTTTCGGCGAGGAGGCTATGGAAAGTTCAACTCTATTGCCCCATGGTAGCTATGAGTGTTGAACATCCAAGTGGTAGTACTAAGGATGAGAGGTTGCAATTCTCATTGGACTACCAACAGTTTGAAAGTGTGTTTCAGTTCTCATACAAAGTGATCTTCAAGGAGAATTGGATTGATGTCATGGTAAACGTCGATAACATACGGTATGTAAAGCTATTTTTCTTCTTTATTTTCACATTTAGTGGATGTATGAAATATCATGAAGTTAAACAAAAACCATGTGAGAAGTTGATATATATCTCTAAAAGCATAAGCTTTTATAGAAATTGGTTATTTTAGAAAAATTTGGTTGTAAGGCACCTTTTTTTTCTCATAGTTTACCTATTGATAATTATAACCAGGTGTGATGTGATTCAACTGATTTCGGAAACCCTGATGTCGAAGCAAGGCTATGGATCAGAGGAAAAGCACTTCCCTTCCCGCATTTCATTGCAGCTCACTCCGACCCTCCAATCTGACATAATATCTGTTTCAGTAAGCAAATCTACCGACAACCCGATCCATGAAGTCGGCCTTGAGAAGGGCCTTGAGACATCATTCGATGCACCGGCCTCTCTCGGCATCACCATTTCCGCCACCGAGACACACACAATGAGCTTAAAGCCATGGAAATTCGAGCAGTCGGTTTACGGAGATAGTGCGATTTTGAATTGGTTTCTTCATGACGGTACTAACGGAAAAGAGGTGTTTTCTTGTAAACCACCAAAGTTAGCTTTATGCAAGCCCAGATCATGGTTTAGAAATAGGTACACAAGTGCTTATAGGCCATTCACAAGGCAAGGAGGGGTCATATTTGCTGGGGATGAGTATGGGGAGAGAGTGTGTTGGAAAGTTAGTGAAGGAGCTTTGGGGAAGACAATGGAGTGGGAGATTAAAGGAAAGATTTGGTTGACCTATTGGCCCAACAAGCACAAAACATTTTATAGTGAAACTAGGAGGCTGGAGTTCAGGGAGTTGGTGTATCTTACTATAGAAAAATAGACTAGAACTTAGCTTACTAAGCTATATTTGTATGAAGTTATGTATATCATACCAAACAAGTGATGACTTGTAGATTATTACCAAGAAATATATATACTTGGAATCATGTAGTTGTAATGTATGAATCAATCTTTACCAGTGAATACATATAGTTTTTATTATCTTTTAGCAGACTTTAAGATTCTTTGTCAAACTTTTTGTTAAATAATTAAGCTTGGATAATGAAAATATCTGGCATATGCTTTTCCATTCTAAATTGAAGTCACATAGCACATTTTAGTCATTTAGATAAGCATATTGAGTTTGTCAACTATAGTAGTTAAAGACCAAGTACATACACAGACAGTAAGAGCAGATCCTCTTTACAGAAAGAAGAACACTAATAGGATGCTCGAATCAATTTACAGCGAAAAAGCAGCCTAAATTTCTGCTTCAGAATTCAGACATTGGTATGTATCAGAATTTAGAACCATTCTTCTCTACAAGAATACGACTATAAGTACGTCGGCCTATTTGCATTCATTGTTAAGTTAATGCACAATTTTGTCTCCCTCTACGAAAACAAAAGGAGGCTTACTGGGAATCCAAAATAGTGCAGTGTGTGGAAGAAAAGAGTATAAGATGATGGTTGCTAGTTATTTTCGCCCAGTTGTTTAGCTTCAGTGCCCGTTGTAAGTACCAAAGGCTATCACTTCAACCTTCGCTTCTCCATTTGCTCTATTTGGAGCTTCTGCTTGTGGATTCTGTCCTCTTCCTGCTGTTCTCCATCTATTTATTCTACACGTTGTGAGACTCACGCGGTAATCTTATGCGCTCGTTACTACTTTTATCATCTTTAATCTGTCTCAGACCAGACCACCTTCCAAGGTCCACTTTTTGTTCCTAACCTGGAAATTACAAACAACAAAGCCATAAAATTGAAACCCAACTTTGGTAAGTTGCGATTAGGTTTTCTTTACCTCCAAAATCCAGCAATTGATCGCAAGCTCATGAAGAGAACCAGTCCAGTCCAAACTCCAGGTAGGCCGAAAGCAGGAGCAGCGAGTAATAAGAACACCGATGAGACTATCCCCACCAAGAACTATGAAACATATATAGAGAGAGAGAGAGAGAGGGTTATGAAATTTCTTTATGAAGAAAGCAGGAAAGCAAACTGAGGCCTCTTTGGCCTGACTGGAACTTGCTAAAATTGCCTTTTGAGTAGAGATTTTGAAGTAGTACTTATAAGTAGCAACTTTTACATAAAAGTTCCCCTAACACCTTGTCGCTAGAGTGAAAGCAAAAGTTTCAAATTAGAACCACCACATTTCAAGCCTATAAACTCATTTCAACTTTCTGTCACAAAAAAAAGCACCATTTTCTTCTTCTTTTTCTCCTTTTTATGTTTGCTAAAAACCTGGCTGCTGATTTTCAGAGGAGAGAAGTTATTCCAGAGGTTAAGCCAAAGAGACGCTAAAGCGTGAATGAGTGAGAGAAGGAATAAATATCCAGACCATAGAATAAGCAGCATATGCAAAATCTGAGACACCATAGTATAGCCCGTCGATCACAAAAGCAATGGCATTGATCGGCTGTGAAATAGTGACAAACTGCACACAAAAAAAAAAAAAAAAAAAAAAAAACTCTCAACTCATAAGAACAGATAATTCTACGTCAGCAGCATTTTTTACGTGCGACCTTATATTATTAGGTTTTAGCATTACCCACACTCCAGATCGAGCAATGGCAAGAACTTCTGGATCGCTGGTGAATATGAACGAAAAGTTCCCAAATCCAAAGAACAAGATGACAGCCAATGTAACTCCAGCTATTGCTCCAATCTGCTTGTATTTTGGTAAAAAATGAGAATCGTATTTACACTTCACTCAACAAGTATGGGATAACTAAAAGAATTGATGCTGAAGTGTTTTTAACCTGTAAGACCCTGTAGACAATAAGACGGGCTTGTCCGTAATTCTTCTTAGTGTATTCACTTGCAAGCAAAGCCTGTGAAACAATGTGTACGAGGTTTCTTTAAATAGATACACAAATGGGGCCATTTGATAGTTAAGACATAAAAAATTTCCCATCGATTAGTATCCTGTTTGGCCTAGTTGGAGCTTCTGTAGAAAATGGTTTATTAAGTAGGGCTGTAAAAAGAACATTAATGGCTTTTTCATCAAAATACACCCAACTTCTTCCATCTTAAGCTAGAAGCAGAAGATTCAGATCAGAGCATCCACTTTTTGTTTGCTAAACTCGTAGCTTACACTTCTCAAGTATTACACTTCTCAAGTAGAGAATCTGTTCTAGAAGTTGGACCAAAAGGACACAAAAATGCTAAACCTTGTGATTAACGAACCTGACCAGCTAGGGCTAGAGCATCATTGAGGAGGGACACAGCTAACCACACTTGCAGGCATATTTGGTGTCCAGCCATAGGAACAGGGCCTTCCCTTGCAGCCATAGAAGTTGCAAGTGTCATAGTTAGGAGAACTGCAACTGTTCTTCCAATTAAAAGAGCACCTACAAAAGAATGGAATTGAGATGATTCCTATATAGTCAATCAGGTGATGACTGATTGATATAGACTGTATAGAATATTTAACTTCAGTGGATTTTGTCTAATAAACCGGTGCATATCAGTATGTTAAAGCAATTATGGGCCTGTTTGGCCCAGCTGGAGTTTCTGGAATGAGACCTGTTCAGACATAAAATGCCATGCAAAAAAACAAGATAGCGAGCTGCGTGATTATAAACATCATGCAAAGTCAGTGCGCTGAAAGATGCTCTACAAGACTCCTTTTGAGTAGAAGAAGGTGTTTTGAAAGTCAGGCTAGATAGGCATAGTTTCTCATGAACTTCTCTCACCTTCAAGATGAAGAAATGTCCGTAGAACCTTCCATTGATGGAATGTGCTCTCTTAGCTACAGGCCAAAAGAACTCTCAGGTTCATTAAACTCGTCCTTGTTAGAATGTCGACAGCTGGGAGAGCTTTAACCCTACCACAACTCTCAGATTATGATACTAAGTTTCCTATTAAATCTGAATTTGCTTATTCAAAAATTTAAGGGAATAGTTGGTCGGCCAAAAATTTCTAAAATATGCGTACATTCAATCTCAATTTAAATTATAAAAGAAAATCACCTTACCAGATTTTAAGTAGCGTATGATTCCGTTATTGATAATATTTGGAGAAATGAGTATCACCTTCCTATTCAGCTCCCACAGGAGGATAAAGGCTATCAAATACCTAGTAAAATTGAATGATAGTATAAAGTGAAGAGCATGAGATAATTACGTTCGAAATATACGAAAGACTTGAAGAAGAACTCAATGAAGCATCAAACGAGGAAAGTACATTTTATTCATAACAATTTCATGATGATGGCTTTAACATACTCAGAGATCACTGTGGCTATGGCAGCACCACTTACGCCTAGCCCAAGAATAAATATCAAAATCGGATCCAATATTGAATTTAATAGGTTGCCAACACCTGCAAAGTGTAAACAGCGTACTGTCATACATGTAGACTATTGAATAGGGATATTCTAGCAAAAGCTCAGTACTACATAAATATCATGGAGACAGGTTCTCGATAAAAGGATGCTTTGATCCTTTTCTGTAAAATGATTTTACCATTTCACTTTATACGAAGCGGAGTTAAATTGGTCATTTTACAGGAAAAGAGTTAGACACACACTTAGTAGACTTCACATATTTTAGATGGCAAACAGGATCAATATTGCAAAATTAGAGGGATTATTCATGCATTTCACCCATTAAAATACAAAGAAACAATATTTTAAGGTTGTAGAAAAAAATAAAAGGAGGAAAGGTCAAAACTCAAAAGTTCACTCACCCACAGCATATAGTGGTGTCTTTGTATCCATGAATCCACGAAAGGTGCCTTGAGCTGCAAGTGCAATTACAATTGGTGGAGCACCATATGCCCTTAATGAAAGAAATTGCTCAGCTGGTGTTCGCATTGGTGAATCCTGTTTAGACCATAACGGTAGTGTTATCAAACAGGAAACAGATATTTATCAAAAAGGACATAGGGTAATATAGCCCCATTAAATTTAATATGAAATATCAACACTGGCTTGAATAACCAGAAATTAAAGATAAACCATCATCAATCTAAGGTCTATTTTCCTACTTAACTATTAGTTCCATTAGGAACTAATATATACAACTGTGCGCATTGTCTGTTTCTCCAGTAGTTATGCTAATTTCTTAATTATGCGAATACAGTTTGAGCAAAAAATTTGCCTACAGACTCTATCATACTCCTAAAAAAAGATCAAATCAAATCAAATTAAAAGAATAAGAACAAGCCAGTGAATACTAACTTTAGCCCTCTTGGACATAATCAGAGCTAAAAGCACATAACTTTCCAATATCATGAATAGACCTAGATTTTAAAACAAGATAACTGTGACCACCCAACCATCTTAGTTTTATTTTGTCATGTATTATTAGTAGATCATGACCAAGAAAATGAACCCCAAACGACAAGAGAAAATGAGAACATATGACTAGCTTAATTTTGTTAGGGCCTTCGATATTCAAATAAAAGAGATTTGCTTATTTTCACATACAACGGGTATACCCATGATATTCATTAGGGCACCTGAGCCCAAGAGCAATGCAATTGCTTCAAACATTCCGATACCAGCGGCCAATGCCAAAGAAGTCGAAACTGCCGGAAGGAACTTCCTCCTTTCTTCATCCACAAGGCGCACAGTTTTGTCCCCTATAAACAATATTAACTCAAATAATCAGTTATCAAACACAAAAGTCGGACAAAGCCTCCGTCGCCCTTACCTTTCGGCTCATTATGAATTGTCATTAATCATTAAGTTATGCTCAGTAAACTTCTTATCTGACCTTTGCTGGACAACAAATGGCCCGCAAATGGTAACTAAAACCATTGCTTTGATTATTTACATAATGTGGAGAGCAAGATGGTACCATACTTGATAAGTCAGCATTTCAGGGGAGTAAACAAACATTTAACCAAAATTTTGAATTTTTTCTATACATGTTTTACCTCCATCAGCGTCGCTATTTGCATTGCTATCCAATGCCTGCTGTTCAGCAACAAAAGATGTAGTGACATTAAGCAACGGAACATTAAACAGCTTTGAAACCAAATTGAACGCCGAAACCGAAACCCCAACCGCAGCCAATTCAACCGACCCTGTTAATAAATTAAGCAAAAGAAAAGAGAGTAAAATTTAAACATAATTAGCATAATTTGATATAAAAAAGAACACAAAACTAGCGCAATTTAGCTTAACAATTGATACTTAATGCCAGAAAATAAAGCAAAGTTCAATATTTAAAGAACCCTTTGAAACAAATGTAACGAGCCAAACTTCAAGTTAGGAAATGAAGCACAACAAATTAAACATATTAGCACAATTTCAAATAAGAATAACACATAATTAACACAGTCAAGTTCAAAAATTGACACTTACCTCCAAAAAATAAAGCAAAATTCAATATTTAAATAACAAAAACAACCCTTTGGAGTAGTAAACAGGACGAACTTCCGATTAGGAAATTAACCACAATACATCAAATTCCCATACCCAAATGGCCGACGAAGGCGGTATCCACCAACGACGCAATCGGATCAGCGGCGAGAGCTAACACGGCCGGGAGAGCAATGCTCAGGATCTCCAATCCAATCCCATCCCCCTTAATTCGATCCAAAAATCTCGAAAATGAGCTCAGAAACGGTAAATTAATGGGTTTTGGGGATCGATTCTTCTTCGTTTTACGGTTCTGTTGGGATTTGGTGGGTCTAGAGTTTCGGAAGCAGAGGAAGCTAGGGTTTTGGGGCTTGGTGTAGGGGGAGGAGGGTGGGGTTAGGGTTAGGGTTTGGGAGTGGAGAGGGGCGGGGAGGAGGAGGCGGAGGGAGACGCTTCCCGCCATGGCCGAGCAGGGTCGGAGAACTCTCTGCGCTCTGATTGGTTGGTTTTTTTTCTTTTTCTTTTTTTATTATCAATGTTATTTAATAGCCATTGGCTTATTATCGTTCGCTCTCTCTCTTTCTCTCTCTCTCTCTTCTTATCTTATTTTGAAGGTATAAATTTTGAAGGTAAAAAATGTAAGAATATCCCTTAACTTTAGTTATTTTGAATTAGACCGCTCAAATTTTTAAAAAAAATTTATTAACACCCCTTTAAACTAAACCTTGTTAGTTATCGGAGTAAACTATTGATAGAATCAATATTTTTATCAGCTAAAATACTGGTAAAGCTTTTAAATTTAACAAAATAGCTATTAAGCTTAGGAGCTGTTTGGTTCTACGTAAAACTGGGAAAAAAAATTTCGGTGGAAAAAAAATTTCGTGGAAATTTTTTTTAATGATTTTTAGCATTTGGTTTGTAGGAAAAAAAACTAGTTTTTAGTTATAATTGTTTGGTTGAATGGTTGAAGAAAAAAGTAAATAATTTTTTTTATTATGTATTCTATATATTATTTATTTATAATTATTATTAGGCTATATATATTATTATTATAACTTATATTTATGAATTAAATATATCAAAATTATATAATATGATAAATTGATTAGTTTTAATATAATATATGTAATAATATGCATATAATACTATATAAAAATATATAATTTTTATAAATAAAAATATAAAAGATGTATAATAATTTTTTCACCCTCTCTTTTATATATATATATATATATATATATATATATATATATATATATATATATAGAGCCAGTCTCCTATACTATCTATAGTACCTGGGCTCCGGTACTATAGTCGCTTTTTCGATCTTAGGGTATTCAAATCAACGATCCACACCGTTGAAACTGATCTAGGATATTTGAAGTTCTTAGGAATAAAATTTTCTAATTTTTCGACGTAGTTTATTTTACGATCAAACCGTTTCAAAATTGTCAAATTTCAATGGTTATTATTGCGAGTTTGTAGTTTAACGGTGGAGAAGAATCTAAATTTATTCAAATTTTGATAGAAAATACTTTAAACTATATAGATGAAGGTCAACATCCTTAATCTTGAATTCGAAACTCCTATACTCACATTTTAAGAATTATTCAATTTTCACCGTTCATTTTGACATGATTTATTTACTAAGTAAACGATATCGAAAAAAACTAAAATTTTATTCCTAAGAACTTCACATACCCTAGATCAGTTTCAACGGTGTGAATCGTTGATTTGAACACCCTAAGATCGAAAAAGCAACTATAGTACCGGAGCCCCGGTATATATATATATATATATAGAATGAGGCTACTATACTATCTATAGTACCGGGGCTCCGGTACTATAGTTACTTTTTCGATCTTAGGGTGTTCAAATCAACGATCCACACCGTTGAAACTGATCTAGGGTATGTGAAGTTCTTAGGAATAAAATTTTAGTTTTTTTCGATATCGTTTACTTAGTAAATAAATCATGTCAGAATGAACGGTGAAAATTGAATAATTCTTAAAATTTGAGTATAGGAGTTTCAAATTCAAGATCAAGAATGTCGACCTTCATCTATGTAGTTTAAAGTATTTTCTATCAAAATTTGAATAAATTTAGATTCTTCTCCACCGTTAAACTACAAACTCGCCATAATAACCATTGAAATTTGATAATTTTGAAACGGTTTGATCACAAAGTAAACTACGTCGAAAAAATATAAAATTTTATTTCTAAGAACTTCAAATATCCTAGATCAATTTCAACGGTGTGGATCGTTGATTTGAATACCCTAAGATCGAAAAAGCAACTATAGTACCGGAGCCCCGGTACTATAGATAGTATAGGAGACTAGCTCTATATATATATGTATGTATATGTATATGCATGTGAGAGAGAGAGAGAGGGTGTAAATGAGTGGTCCACTGTGGACCAAGGTGGACCACTCACGCGGTCCACGAGCTTATGTGAGAGATCGTGGACCGCGATGCTCTTAACACCTGTGAGCCGCGATTTTTTCCATCACAGTTTTCGTTTTCCGCAGAGTTGAGGCGGAAAAAGAAAAGCAACTTTTTCCTTAGAATTCGTAAAATAATTTTTCGCCAAAAACCATTTTATGCCGAACCAAACACTCGAAAAATTATTTTCCGTTCGAATTTTTTTTTTCCACAACTTTTACACCGAAGCAAACACACCCTTAGTAAAATTTTTAATTTGATATTAATAATTTTAATCAAAATCAATAAAAAAAAATAAGCGACTACGTCAGAACAACCTGTAGGGGAGAGGGATCTCCGTTTGCGCATGATCACCTGTGTACTGTTAAATTTTTTTGGGAAATTAAAGGCACGAATATTTTGTATGGACTTTTGATTTGTTAAATGTTTTGTTTAACTATTTGCTTGTTTTGAAATGTTGGCAGGAGATTCCGATGTAAAACTCGAGTACCCGTAACCCAATGTCTAGAACCCAAGGAACCGAGAGTTACAAATGTTTGAAAATAAATGTAAAACTTGAGTTTTACATCGGCTCATCCGCTCATGTGGGATTCATCTTAAATTTTTCTCAAAAACATTGGCACTTTCAAGTACTGAGGGAACCTCCACATCGTTCCATACCACGGTCATGTCGAGTTTTGAAAACTCATCATTTGCATGGAGTAGATTTCAATATTACCAAACGTCCTCTTAGCTTTTATATATCTAGAGGTTGATTTATATGGCATGAATTAAACATAAAATTATTATGCACACGGAAAAGTAATATTATTATTATTAAAAAAATATATATATATAAGATAAAATAAAAGATAGAAACTGCAGAAGAGTGTTACAACTGTAAACCATGCCTCCTCCTATGTAGCAAGAAGAATCCGTGAAACTCAGGATGGATAGCGCATTAGATGAATGGAAATCAACCGGTCAAACTCAAAATTTGATGGTCGTTAAGTTCCACTTTATTTTTCATCGTCTGTGGAGCTATCCCTCCTGAGCTTTACAGATCCTTCCATACTTTTGTCTTTCTCGTTTCAAACACCTGTATATCGATCACTTCGTATAAGAGTGTGTATCATATGTAGAAAGAGAGAATCAAAGCTTAAGAAGAAGAAGAGGAGGAGATTGAGTTAATAGGTGCACAACTTAGAAGGAGGAGAAAAGAGAAGGATTGAGGAAGGATTGGAGCCAAGGTGGTGTATTTATAGGAGAGCATGGTAATGCATGTGGAGAGCACGTGAGAAGGTCAATGCACCAGTCACATCTCTTTGACATGGTATATAGAGTAGGGTTACTATACTATTAGAAGTATAATGAGATTGGTGCTTCCGATTTTTTAACTATTAGATCAACTCCTTGATCATTTTTTCCCCTTGGATTAATACTATTACCTTAGGAGGACCACTCAACCTTAGGGGGACCATTCATCTCTAGGTGGACCGTTATCATTTCAACTGTAGAATTCTTAATCCAAGGGATAAAAAATTGGAAGCATCAACTTGTTTATGCTTCCGATATTATAGTAGCTCTACACATGATATATATATATACACACATAGAGAGAGAGAGAGAGAGCTCACTTCTTTCTTTTAAATTTAAAGGGACAACACCGACCGTCCCTAGCGCAAGTGGCAAAGGGCTTGGTGGTTGGTACCCGAGGTCCCGAGTTCGAATCCTAGTTGATTCACATTTCCAGCTAAGTTTATTTCCAAAAGAAATAAACGAAGCGGGTAGCGTGCTATCTTTCTCTCAAAAAAAAAAAAAAATTAAAGGGACAACACTCTCCAATTTTGTGCCACGAAGAGTACAAAGATTAATAGGTCTTCACATTTTCAAAACAAGTCATGTGAATACCTAAATGCCCTCAAAACCATCATGCATGCCTTGGTTGGTGCATTTTGCAAATACTGCAAAGGTAAAAATATACATAACTAAATATGAATTATAAATAATTTTAAATTAACTATCTAAATTTTTAAATTTTTGATTTTACTATCCATTCTTTCAATTTGTTTGATTATAGTCAATCAATAGTATTTTGATTTTAAAGTTTAAAATAATTACTTACTTTAATGAATATATTAGCTGAAAAAATTGTATAAAATATACTAACTAAACTTGCAAAGATAAATGATGTATTTAAATTTTAAAATTAAAGTGTCGTTAACTAACTGAAAGGTTCGATAGTAAAATCAAAATTTGAAAGATTGGATAGCCAACTCAAAATGATCGATATTTAAGATAATTTTTTGTACGTTTTTATCCATTTTAAATGTTAAATGAGAGTTGAATATAATTATTCTACCACTTAAGTTATTAAATTTAACGTATTCTATTTCGTCGAATTGAAAAATCCATATAATGATAGGCATCTAAGTATTACAAATCCTAACGAGTGAAACATTCAAAAAGTTGCTTACATTGACAAATATTTAAAACTCTAAGGTTGAGAATATATAAAACCATACTAAATATTGAGAACTCGTATTGCAATTCCCCAAGAAAAAGGCAAAATTAAAAAAGAAAAATCTACTTATTGATGAAGGGCAAGCCTTGTAATTTCTGCCATGAGAATGGGCCAAAAAAGAAAGAAGTTAAGGAGAGAAATCTCCTGCTGTGCGATTCATTACAAAGTAAAAAAACTCTTAAGAGCAATGCGACTTTTATATTAAAAAATAATTATAAATTTTACACTTATATTATTCAAAAGTTACTTTTTTTTTTTGGGCACACTATTATTATCATTTGATATTTTTTACTATCAAAGTTTTGTTAAATGTTTTTTAAAATGCTTAAATAATGAAGCATAAAATTTACGCATATATTTGAGTGTAAGAGTAGACATTTGTGGGGTATGATGCGTATATGGGCCTCGGAACTTGGACCTCGCCTCATGGCTCATGGCTCATGGCTCAGTTGCCTCTCTCGTGTCCCACAACGCGTTGACTCTCCGTACTAAGAAATTATCGAATGGACCAGGTCCACCACGTCATACTCAGACCATACATTCATCTAACCGAGCATTTTGGTGAGCGATTTTTTTCTTTTTCCTTTTTTTGTTGCAGTTATTTCTTAGAAGAATAATAGTATCGCATCAAGATACTGCATATAAGTGGCAAAAGGTTTGGTGATTGCTACCCGAGGTTTCGAGTTCGAATCCTAATTGATTCACATTTCAAACTAAATTTATTTCTAAAAAAAATAAACGAAGCAAATAGCGTGCTACCTATCTCTTAAAAAAAAAAAAAAAAAGATCATGATATAAGTATAAAATTTTATTGTATTAGTTTGCGTAGACCCTTTATATTTAATATGATAAAATAGAATTTATTTGAAGTAAATATTATGCGATATAACTATTACACGTTAATATTAGTTGTGGGCTATTTTTTATAAATTTTTTGCTTTATTGGTAGCACACGATATCAGAGCTAATACTAAACCTCCTCTCTTCCGATAGTTAATAAAATTTTATTGTCTCTTTCATTATCTTTTCACTCAGTACATATAGTATTATATAATTAATTCATCTAATATCCAACCTGCATATAAAAAAAAAATGTTACAATTTCAAATTTAAAGAAAATGATATAGAAGCAAACAGCTGTGGTCTACGGCTATTAATTACTCTGCCTCCATTTATCCATTCATGCTGTGCAAATCGAAAAGATATTCAATGCAATTAATGGTCATACAGTTCACAGTAAAAATAAAATAAAATAGAAACTGCCTCAAGTCCCAAAAAAAAAAAAAAAACCTTAAATTTTATCTCATCAAGAAAGATCATGATGTTCATTGGCATAGATTAATTTGTTTTTGTTACATATACTTTCTCACTGTTTCTCCATCAACCAAATCGGTCCAAATAACCACAAAAAATGGAAGAAAAAAAATTGAAACCCCATCCTGGTACATATAATTCATCTTCTCTATAACAACAAAGCGCGGTGCTGCACAATGAAAACATTTAGAAACAATCAAGGAAAGAAAAGTTTAGCATACAAAAGTTCGTTCCAGGTGTCCTGCAGACCGGGCAAGCACCAGTGCACGCAATCGGCGTAGCTCCTGGGGTTTGCGAGCTTTTCGGGCGTCAGCGGTGTCCACTGCTTCTTGTATATCTGCGTGTGCGCGTCTTTGCGGTACTCCGAGAGCTGGGTTATGTTAAGGAGAGTGATGGGGACGTGCGCGGTGGCGAATACCTTCTTAATGACCTGCATTATGCCTTTGTTCGAGCTGCTTCCCCAGTACGTCGGGTCCGTGATCGGAGTTGTTTCGTTGTAGCAGTTCCCGTCCGGATCGCCTCCCCATTCTTGGCTCCTACCAAATGATTTTTTGTTTAAATTCCAAATAAGACAATGGGCTTTTTGATCTTAAGCTAAGAATATGAATTGGAAGTTAAAAATCAAAAAAAAAAAGTGGCTATCAACAAACAATGTCAAGTTTACATCTCATGTGCAGCAAAAGGCTTTTTCTTTTTGTAAAATTTTAAGAACACATATAATGCACATAATTTCCTGGCTTGGTGCTTTTTTGCTTTTGCATTCAAGTATATGATTTATCTACATGCTAATTACCAATTAATGAAAATTAAGGAACAAATCTCTAAAGATATCTTCTTTTTTTTAAAATAACTTTGTTGGGATGTGTTCTTAAAATTCAAGTGTGACCCTGCACCTGCACCTGCCATTGGAAGGTGCAGGGTCATATTCAAGACTTTGTTGAGATTGTATCCAAAATGCATTGCAAGCCGATGAAAAATGACGACAAAAAAATTCTCATTAAAAATAAGTTTCGCAAATCACACTAATCGAACTAATTCTTTTTTTGATCAACTAGGTCGCACAGCACTCAATATCAAACAGATCCTATGTTTGGGTTGAGAACTCTCTCTCCATCTATCTACTTAATCAACAAGTTAGGACTTAGGACCAGCTTGTTATTGGGTCTACATTGACAGGACCCCAAACCTTAAAGCAAACTAATCACTTCATTTGTGGGCCAAAAAAATGTGACCAACCAACCAAAATTGATAGAAGAAGAACAACTCTAAGGTGGTCTTCTGTGTAGCAGTGATATCACGTTACTGTGTCTCGAGTCAATCAACTTCTTTCTTTTGAGAAAAAAATAATGATGGAATAGGCAGTTTCATGTGGTTAAAAATATAGATGATACGGTGTGACTGTCATATTTTAGAATTTTTCTAATAACTCTGCGTACCTTGTATGAGTCGGAGACATGGTGGCGAAGAAAACCCTAGTCTTTTGTGGGTCCATGTTCTTGTCCACCCACCTCACCACCCTCCTCAGCGCCAACCCATACGCGTCCTCGGTCTCCATCTCCGTAATATTCTTCATGTCCCCTTCAAAAGACCCTCTCCTGAAAAAAAAAAACACAAAATTATAACTTTAGTTTGACACTTCTTTCATTTATTATATTCCAGTTTTATTTATTTTCTGAGTAAATTTCAATTTACATTGTGTACTTTATGGTTTAACGTAATTTTACTTCTTATTAGAAATTTGGCTAAATTACAGAAAACTCCGGTCAATACCCGCTTTTTCATTTTTTTTTCTGTCATTCAAAAACCTATATTTTGCTCTCTTAAAAAATAAAAAATGTTCACTTCGCCCCCCCGCCGTCGGTGTTTCGTTAGGGTTCCGTTTATATCTTATTTTTTATACCCAAAATATTTCTGAAATCCTCATCCATGCCCACAAATATGCCCTCGGCCGCCGCCTCGCCCTCCGCCGCCTCGCCCTCGCACGAAGTCGGAGTTGGGGTCAAGGGAGGCGTGGGCAAGGATGCGGGATGCGGGATGCGGGATGAGCAAGATTGGGGAGGAGGAGATGAAGAAGATGAGAGCATTTTGGTCATTTTGTCACGTCGTACCTCCTGTGAATATTTTTTATTTTTTAAGAGGATAAAATATAAATTTTTAAATAACATGGAAAAAAATAAAAAAACGGATATTAACATAAAAGTTTTATGTAATTTAGCCTAGAAATTTACCCAAAAGGTAACAAAAAGGAAAAGTGAGGTGGTGTTTGGGGCATTTCCACAAACAGGTGGTGGGTAAAAGATGATTGAACTTACAGGATCTTCATCCTGGAGCCGGTCCACCAGAGGTAGGTGTTGAAGACGAGGAGGTCGACCCCTCGCCAATGGCGGGCGTGCTTGTTGATGGACCCGGCGCGCACGATGCGGTCGCTGATGCGGTGCACCACCGCGTCGTCCGAGTTCGACTCCACCAGGAACGGCGCCCAGTAAAACTCGATCGACGCGTTGTACTCCTACGCACAAACACAAACAAACAAAAACAAAAAACTCCTCAAATTTTTCATGCGTGGTCCTTGAACTTTTGCTTACCGTCCGTTTGGTTGAAAAATTTTGGTGGGAAAAAAAATTTACGTTTCGTAGTTTTTGATTTGCAGGGAAAAAAAAATAATTTTTTATTAATATTTATTTGGTTGAAAAAAAAAATAATATTTATTTGGTTTGGTAAATAAATGAAGAATGAAAAAAAATTTAGAAGTTTTCGTTTTCCATCAGAAAACAGCAGAAAACGAAAATCTTAATTTTTTTTAAAATTCGTAAAAATATTTTCACGATTACATCGAATCAAAAAAAAAAAAAAAATATTTTTCTTATCGAAAATAACTTTTCAATTCGTTTTATACCGAACCAAACGCCCCTTTAATTGCACTTAGTTCTCTATTTTTGGATCGCAAGTCAAAATTTTCAAAAAGGATATATATGAATCGTTTGTCCCATATAATGATGCATTAGAGTTGATGAGTGGTTTAATTAAACTGTCTTATCGTGGCGAGACTTTCCAAGTCTGCGAAAAGACAAATATATCAGTGCTGGACATGGGCGTGTGCGACGATCTCGCCCGTCCATCCGTCGGCGGAATGCACCGTGCCGTCCACATGATGGCCGACTCAACACGCCCGACGCGTCACGCCATCAAATGGACAATGGGATCACCATATGTGTAGAAAAAAAAAGAAAGAAATTGTGTACGAAACTACAAAAGTATATTATTAGCTAAGGCACTAGAGCTACTCTATCCTAATTTGGTCGAGAAATGTTGCTCGCACACTCCAGAGTGGAATGTAAATACTACACCCACTTTTATTTATACTATCTGACGTAGATAATTTTCCAATATTAGTAAATAATTTAATAGATAATCACTTTAAAAAAAGTACACAATCTTTAATACCTTTGCTTTGAAGACGGTGAGAGAGCCGTTGGACTCGATGGATTTGGCGTCCTCCGGGATGATCCGGTGGAGCAGACACACCATGGAGACGAACTGGCCACGGTTGAGGGAATCGCCGACGAACATCATGCGCTTGCCGCGCAGCTTCTCCAACATGAATGTCGCATTGAAGCTGCAACATTTTAGAGTTTAGTAACAATGTAAGATGCAGCGCATTCTTTCTTTTACTTGGAAGAATCAAATATGTATTCGCCAGCAAATTTAATTGAATCACTTTATTTCATTTGATTTGGATATGAACATAAACAATAATTTGTAAACTACAACACAATAATTGACCAAATCCAGATGAGATGAGGTTGGTGATTTGATCCTTTTCCAATACGGCATTACCCCACCACCCCTTAAAAAAAAAAAAAAAAGGAAAAATCCAAATGCAACAAAAAATTGGGTGGTGTGGGGTTGGGCCAAATTTGCGTGACTTTGTGTGAATTGTGTGATTTGACAACGGAAAATGTTTGGAAAATTAATTGGATCATCACATGGAAAAGTACTTTATGGTCGACCATTTCAAGCACCAATTATTAACCTCCACTTTACTTTCTCTCTCTCTCTCTCTTTTTAAATGTTCCTGCACGCCTGTAATTAATTAATTAGTCCTGTTAAATATTTGGATTCAATTGTTCTGTAGAGAATATTTTTTATTTGAAGTTTAATTTTAAATTTTAAATGGTAATATATAACAACGATATTAAAAGTTAATGCCAATTTCATGCTTTTCATTCATTTGTTTTTGTTTCTTTTACGACTTATCTTCTTGACTTATCTCCAAGACCTGCCGACATTGAGCTAACTTACACCAAACTTTGACGAGCTCTTTTAAGTTAAAAAAAAAAATTAATGCTCCGTCTATTCTTTGGAAACTCCGCTCAAATCGATTAATCAATAAATTAGTTCATTCCAATGTCAAAAGTGTGGAAGTAATTTTGCAGTACTATGAGAGTACATAGATACCATCTACTGTAAAATTTACTCCGGAAAGAAAGAAAGTATAAAGTAACTGTACGAATTTTAAAATAGTGATAAAATTTAGAAAGAGACCAATCAAACTGTATTATTAATTTATCTATCTATTATAACATATAGAGTTGTTATACGAATTTTAAAACAGTGATGAAACTAACCTGGGGAGTGAGCAGCCGTGCGGCTGCCACCGCCAGTGCTGGTATCGCCGCTCGGGGCGGCCGTGCTCTTGGCAGGTGAGCTGCGGCTGGATGTACGGACACTCCTCCTCCTGGTACAGCGGCCGCGCCGCCTCGTCGTACACCCACTTCCCCTCGAACACATTGCAATTCCCCTTGATCTCATGATCATCCTTCTCTAATCCAAAAACGCACCATAGTTATTATTATTATTAGGGGGCTTTTGCTTATTTACTCTTCACTACTATTTAAAATTTTCAAATTTATTCTAAACTTATCAAAATACCCTTTTAAAATTTAATCTGAACCATAAAAAAAATAAAAAATTTTGAAATTTTTTTTCAAAATCAATGAAAGTATTTTGACCCTCCACAAATAAAACATTTTTAAAATTTTGACGGTCATATTGGATATTATATCCATGTTATTATTATAGCAAACACAAGATTGCTGCAAACAATTAATATCTAAAATGATTTGTTTAGAAAATGAAAACACAAAAAGCACTGTTTTAATTGAATCCATGATTTTTTTTGTACAGCAGGAACCGTTCAAACCATTCATTTTCCTCGTTGAATTAACAATAAATTCGTGAATACAACAACACATCACAAAAAAATTGTGAAACCGGGGCAACTTACATACATACTTGAAAATAATTCGAAAATTATTCATGAATTTTTTTTTTTAGGAGAAAAAGAGAGAGAGAGAGAGAGAGAGAGGGGGGGGGGGAGGGAACCTGCTGCTGATGATGAGGCAGCGGCGGCGGCGACGACGAGAGGTGGTGGTCGGAATGGAAGGGGAGGCGGAGGATGCAGCTCAGATCCTCGCCGTAGAGGAATGCGACGAACAAGATGAATGATAGTGTGATGAGATACGAAGATATATGCCTCCTATTTCTTTGTGAGAAGAGAGGAGGCTTCATTGGGCTCTTTAGTTCCCTCTTATCTTTGAACCCAAAATCAAATTAGGACTTCTTATGCCCTCTCCCTCTCTCTCTCTCTCTCTAGATCTCTCTCTCTCTTTCTCTCTTGTGAGAGAGAGAGCTTATGAGGTGTTGTGTTATTAAAGGGATCCAAGTATTATAGTGGGCTAGAGAGAGAAGAGAGAGAGAGAGAGAGAGAGAGAGAGAGAGAGAGAGAGAGAGAGAGGGATTGGGGGAAAAAGGAGAGGAGGGGGTGGGGGTGGGGGTGGATGCAGCTGAAATGGGAGCTAGGAAATGATGACATGTGGGAGCAAGTGTCAAATATCATTGAATATATATGCACTAGAGAAAACATGCTTTTACCTCGTTAAGGAAAAAGTTATCCGCACTGACCGTTCCTAACGCAAGTGATAAAGGACTTGGTGGTTGGTATCTGAAGTTTCGAGTTCGAATCCTAATTGATTCACATTTTCAGCTAAGTTTATTTTTAAAAGAAATAAACGAAACAGGTAGCAAAAAAAAAAAATTATTCGCACACTTCCAAAAGTGATGTATAATATACATACTATTTATTTAAAATAAAATAATTTTTATTAGTTGCATCGATATGACTAGTAAAAAAATTTTATTTTAGAATTGAGTAAAATATAGGTCATACATCCATTTTAGAATGCATGTGTAGCATTGCTCCTTCGTTACATTGCTAGGGCCTTTTCAAAAAAAATCTAATTATTTTTTTATTTTTTACAATTGTATAATCCACCTTTCAACCTTTTTACAATTTTAAACTAATTAAAATAAACTATATGGGAGAAAAGAAAAACTCCCAATTTAAATTAATTAATAAAAAAATTGCAGTAATAAGTGTACGAAATATTTCAGTATATAAATAGATACTTTAATTTGAAAAAGGTACAAACAATTGCATAAAATTTAATTATTAGGAAGAAAGAGTCTCAAAGATCAACATAAGTCGTCCATCAAATATCTTTTTATTATCCAGCACTATTTAATAAGAAGCTACATTGCTTGACTAAGTTAGTCATTACTCGTTCTAATTTTTTTCATTTATTATGTTTTTCTTCCAAAAGTGGTTTGTTGGCTTGCTAAATTCGTCATTACTAACTCATCCAATCAATTGTTAGGATAATTAATTATTGGTATGAGAGCATATTGAGTTTGATTATTATTTACGGACTAAATTTAAACAGATTTAAGTGTAGATAACTTTGTTAATTTTATTTCCACTGCAAAGAAACGTACAGCTTTATTAATTGCTTTCTCATTCACTTCCACATTGGTACATTTGTGGGGTATTTATGTTTGGTGAGTGCATAACACAAAAAAAAGAAAAAGAAAATTAAAGGAGTTAGAGAAAAGGTACAAGTTTGGTGTGGAGTGAGTAAAAAGGTTGATGGATTTGGTGGGTATATCAATGTGAATAGCTTGGAAAAGAGACACATGCATGTGATTTGGTGAGAAGGTAACACACCCCTCCCATTATTATTTACATCATTATTATTTGCCTTTTGTGAGAAGTGCTTCCACTTTACTATAACAACTCAAACAAGAGAAATCCACTTTCAAGGTACGTCTCCGAGTAACCGACCATTCCTAGCGCAAGTGACAAAAAATTTGATGGTTGGTATCTGAGGTCCCAAGTTTGAATTCTAATTGATTCACATTTCTAGCTAAGTTTATTTTTATAAAAAATAAACGAAGCGGGTAGCGTGCTAGCTTTCTCTCAAAAAAGAAAAAACACGTCTTCGAGTAGCATTGGTCGTGTCGGGTCGGGTCGGATTGTGCTCAAAATCAATTTGGACCTACCCTGATTGTAGGAGGTTCCATTTTTTCGAATCAGACCCAATTATTCAGGGCAAAAATTTTATGAGCATTGTGCCCAAACAACTTTGTTTGGGGATTACTCAGATGGGCGCCGTGTGGTGAGACCCCATCCGAGCCGTCCAGCAAAAATAGTTGAAGGGGATCTCCATGCCGGTTGAAGGGATTTTCATACCATTTTAACGCAGCAAATGTTCGGATGGACGCCGCTCGCCACATGACGCTCAGATAAAGTTGTTTGGGCACAATGCCCATAAAATTTTTTTGCCCCGTAAAGTTGCTTTTATTTCTACTTTTATCGCTAGCAAATATGGATTCTACTTTTAATGCTTCTTATTCTGTTGTTGAAAAAACCTCATTAGAGAATTTTTAATATAGGTTCTTTGATATAGGATTAATTTTTCTCGTTGTACTATTTAGTTCACACAACACTTGGTCAAAAGAAAAAACACTACACGTTACTGCATGATTTAAGTGTGAATTAAGAAATATGCACTGCTATACCAATGTCTAAAACTTCTCTAATTTCTCCTCAGAAAAGAATTTCAAGTGAAAAATATTATAATCCTATTTTTTCTTTTCTGTTGAAACAAAAATATTATGAGAAAAGTTGAAAACAAAATATTATTTGTAATGTTCGCGACAATTCGCGCGGATTTATGTATATATATATATATCCTTTCAAGCCCATTTTGCGAGGAGAGACATCAAACCGGCCCCTAAGAGCAGGCATATGTTGATGAGGAGCTGCAGCTTCCCTTTGCTCTGCACCCTCGGGTTCATGAAATCCTCGGCGAGGAGGTCGACGAGCGACATGTAAATCAGAATCCCGGCGGCCACGGAGTTCAAAATGCCCTCGACGATAAGGGCGGTCGGGCTGTTCTCGTTGTAGACCGACGATATGCCGATGCCGACCGCGATCCCGACGGGGGTGGTGAGAGAAAAGAAGAGCACCATTGTGATGATGGACTTGAGTTTGAACTTAGCCTGCAGTCAAAAACAAATAAAAGCAAATCCAATTTAATTTGAAGAAACTCTATTCAAAAATTTAATTTTATTTCTTTAGTGTGAATGGGCCAACATGGGATGGTCAACCAAAGCCCATTATGGGTCCTAACCTGGACTCAAGCCCAATGAACCCAAGCTTAAGGTTTTGGACTTTAACCAGAGCCCAATTGAAATGGGCAAATTTTAATTGTTATTTGTAGTGGGGGAGCTTTGAACACATATATTACACATCAAACTTATTTTTAGAAGTCGTAACTATTGATGCATTTAGGGCCCGTTGGTTAGATGTAATTACAAATACAGTGTAGTTGAAGATGCGTGCAGTTAAAAATGCAGCAGTTACAACTACATATATCCTGTTTGGTTTGATGTAGTAGAAAGCGCTGTAACTACAGATAATTTGTTTGGTTGCATGCAGTTGAAAAATGATTTTTAAAATTTTATCATTTTATATATATGATAGTGAGTTTACCTCCAATATAGAAAAGAAAAATATTTTTTATTTAAAAAATAATTAAGTAGGTAAACTTATCTTTTGCTTAAAGTTACTCTCTCCAACTGCTAGAGCTGAAACTGCGATCAATTTGGGCATAGTTCTAACTACTGCAGTTAAGCATCCTCCTGCAGTTCCTACTGCAGGAGTTGGAATTAAATACATCAAATCAAATATCGAATTTGTATTTATATTTGTATGCAGTTATAACTGCAGTGCAGTTGTAACTACATGCAACCAAACAACAAACAGCCCCTTAATAAATTTAAATAAATAAGAAAAAGGAAAATATATATACCTGAACAATGCACCCTCCGAGGCCCATCCCTTCAAAAAATTGGTGGAAGCTCAACGCAACAACGAGTGGCCTTATAGTGGAGGGGCTCTCCGACGCACCCAAAGAGATCCCAATTATCACCGAGTGAACTACAATGCCCAATTCCAATACCTGCATTGCGCACCCAATAAATAACCCCGTTTACAAAAAAAAAAATTCACAAAATAATAATAACAAAAAATAGAGAAAAATCATCTACTATTAAAAGTAGGTTGAAATGTATAGAGACTCTCGCAGCTTATGGGCCATTCTGATGTAGCCTCCTCAACTTTCAGTTTTGATTGAGACCTTCTCAAGTTTTAACTTTAGCCCAAAAAATTATCTAATTTTATAAAATTAACTAAAGATTTTACAATATTTAATAACTTATTTTACTTTTTAGTAAATGAAGCAGTCAACGAATAATTAATAATTTAATTAAGTTATTATTTTTTATAATATTTATAACTAAACTAAGTATTCAGATTCAAACAAAAAAAAAGAAGTTGCGAAGGTCTTATTCAAAAAAAAAAATTTCGTCATACATTTTTACCTCAAAAGTATGGCAAACAAACTAAAATTTTACTAAGATATTAGGCAGTGTTAAATCCAAAATTTTATTTATTAATTGATGGAATTACTCACCTAACAAATTACGTAATTGGGAAAGTACTAAAAATTAGTTCCACAAATTACTCAGTTATAGTTAAGAGTTGTTATTCTCCCGAGAAGTTCAATGCACCAGCATGGCCAAAATAACAGGGGCGATTAAGCTCAATTAAAGATTTCCTTGAGCTCCTTGTGCAAAAATTTCTGTACAGGACAATTCCAATAATTTCCTGATTAAGAGGCGTTTAGATTGACGAATCTCTAGATCCAGCGTAATTCAAGTGTAGTAATGTTGGAGTTTTTCTGAAAGTGTAGTTATTTTTTCGTCTTTCTTTTGATGTAACTCATACATCCTTAAAATTAAATTTAAGTATTTTTTTTCTTTATTTTGGTATAACTAACTAGTTTTTTAAGTTTTATTGTTTGTTTTGATGTAAATAAGTAAATTCCGTTACCTTCTAAATAGTACCTCCACAAAATCCAATATATTAAATAATTAAATTTTTTATTATTATTTAAAGATAATCTTAACCCATTGTAAAAGAGGTAATTCTAACCCATTGTAAAGTAAGTACAATTTAGATTTTAATATTTAATTATTTTTTAGAGAATGTTGAGTGTGGTGGAACTTGAATTCGAAACTGTAGAGGAGAAGTCAAGAATAGGTGAAGTAGAGGTCTAACGTAAGTTGAGTTACATTATTTTTTTAGAGTTACACCAAAATAAACACCGAAAGTGATGAAACTTGAATTTCATTTCTCCACTTACTCCAAACAAAATGGCCCCTTAAACGCAGGTGCAAGAATTCATAGAAACTAGACTGGAACCTTAACTAATAGGTGTAATTTTTGTTTTTTATATTTTAAGAGAAAATTAATAAGTTATTCATTTCGTTTATTTTTAAAAATATATATATATATTTTTACATCGGTGGGAAATACTACATTGATGGGGAATGTACATGAGATTTACAAATTTATAAAATATATATAGAGTATGCCTCCTATACTTTCGAAAGCACGAAGGCTTTCTTACTTGTAATTTATTTTTAATAATAAAACATCCGATTTGGCATTCGACTCTATTATACATGATCTACGTTATTAAAATTATTGAGAAACTAAATTTTATAATTTTTTATTTTATTTGCCTAGTAAACGAGTAGCCTAAAAATAGAATTTCTTTAAAAAATAAAGATACAAAATTTAAATTTCAAATCGAAAGTAATGATCTTTCTTTTTTAGATGGTAAGTAAAACTTTTTTATTAAAATTTTATATAATTTAGATTGTTCTGTACCGTTAAACTTACAAACATGCATATCAGCTATTAAAATAGTCATTTTTGCAACTTTTTAATCACTTGGTAAATGACGTCAAAAAATTATGAAACTTAATTTTTAGATAATTCTAATAACGCAAATCATACTTAATGAAGCCGATTATCGAATCACATGTTCTATCATCGAAAATAAATTATAAATACAGGGTATCCACCCTTTCGAAAGCATAGAAGCTTCTCTCTATATATATATATATATATATATATATATATATATATATATATATATAAATAGAAAGAGTATAGCAATAAGTTAACGCACCTGAGAGATGACGCGGTGGCGAATGAGTTGATCCGCTGCGTCGCCGTCGCCGGCGCCGGCGTAGCCGTGAGCGTGGCCGTGGGAGGCGTGGGTGTGGACGTGCACGTGATCGCCGTGGTCGCCGTCCTCGGTCTCCGCCGCCTCCAAATCCCGCACCTTCGCCGCCTCGTCCGCGACCGCCCCAGCCGCCGCCGCCGCCGCCGCCTTCCTGAAGTGCATCCGATTGAAGTAGCCGGTCGCGATCGTGTCGACCATCAACGTCCCGATCGCCCCCACCATGGCGCCGAACCCGGCGAACGGAAACTTCTGCCAGACGCTGCCGTCGCCGCCGAGGCAGTCGGAGGTGAGGTCCTCGAACGCGTCGGGAAGGATGTGGATGAACCCCGTCGCGAGGATGACGCCCGCGGCGAATGCCTTGACCGCGAAGAAGACGTCGCGGTCGGGACGGAGCGCGGGGACGGTGCGGCTGAGGTGGGGGAGGCAGCAGCCGACGGCGCCGCAGACGAGGATGGAGACGAAGGCGGCGATCTTCAGCGGCAGCGCGCGCGACCTGTCGCGATCGCTGCCGTCGGCGTTGCAGTCGCCGTCGGCAGCAGCGAGGGGGAGGATGACGATGAAGAAGAGGAAGAAGAAGCGGAGAATTCTCATTGTTTGTTCACGAGGAAAGGGAACGTAATAATAGTAGTAGCAATATATAGTAGTGTTGTGAGGAATAGTGGAGGAGAGATATTGGGTGGGAATTTATATAGAGTATGTGTTAGGGTATAGCAAGGAAGGGTTCTGTTACTATGACGACATAAGAGAGTAACATAGACTCTCCGAAATGATAGGTTTTATTAACCACACATTCTTTTTGGGGGGAGGGGCCTGAATTGTGATTGTTGGCCTTTTTTTTTTGTGTGGACTTATTTAGGGAAGTAAAAGGAGGATAGGTTTTCAAAGTCTAACTTTATTGTATTGTTTGGAAAATTAGGAAGATATGTCGATACAGTGTCGACACTTCTGAAGTCGCCGTAGACTGCAGGGCGGTACAGAATATATTGGGCGCCGCTGCGGCGCGTTCAAACGACAAGAGCGATTCAGGAGATCTGTAACAAATTAGCCGCTGAGAAATAATATTTGTAAAAACTAAATTTTTTTAAGTACTTTTTTGAATATTATGGTGTATTTTTCACAATTAAAATTTTAATTAGACGTGGAGTAAAATACCGAGATTTGCAAATAATTACTCACCTGAACACGTGGCTGAACCTGAATCTGGCCAAATTGTATAATCTTTACCGTTATGAACAATAAAAAAGGATTAGCAGAGAAAAGTTGGGGAATAATACCAACTTTTCAAGTAAGCTAATTGAAATATTCAAAATAGAGTGAATCACACCTCAAATAGTGTAATTTGATTACAACCATCCAAATCAACTAAAATCAGTGACAAGTCAACTCGAATCATTGGGGCAATAACTTTCCAAGTAATCTAATGCTACAGTGGCCGAGCAATTATTTTCCCCACGATACTCAAAACTTTTTTAAGTGGCAACTGATGGACTCAAACCAGAGAGGAAAAGGAGAAGGAAATATAATAGCAACGAAAAAGGAGGGAGGAGAAAACCAGAGAGGAAAAGGAGAAGGAGAAGGAAATATAATAGCAACGAAAAAGGAAGGAGGAGAAGAGGGGTTCTCAAAGGGAGCAAAAAGGAGCGGACCAGCTTATTGTCCTTTCCTCTTTGAGAGGCGCGAGTTAAACGAAAAGAAAAGGATGACTATTGCGTGGTAGAAGGATACAATGCATCTCTGTCTTTTGCACACGCTTCTAGGCAGTAGTAACTACTTTTATATCTCGTGATATTTTTTTTTATACAATTCATATATTTAAATTTTTGTTTGGAATATTTTATATATACATGCTTGTGACGACTTCGGTGGATAAAAAAAATTTATCCGTTCGGCGGGTCTGGTACATATGTCCGATGAGTGCTTCCGTTATGTACTTGAGATATAACATAAGCTGCCTTAGAAGCATAGAATTCTCATTATTTGTTTAGGAGGAAAGGGAACGTAGTTATAGCGTTGTGAGGAACAGTGCAGGTGAGTTTTGGGTGGAAATTTATAGGGTATGTGTTAGGGTATAACAAGGAAGGGTTTTGTTAGAATGACGACACGAGGGTGACATAGGCTTCTCCAAACACGGTAGGTTTTATTAACCTCCCACGTATGAAAATAGATTGTAATGTGTGGGATAAAACTTTAATGGGAAGCCCAAGTATGAAGATAGATTCAGAAGTGCGTGGAGTAAAATTTTAGTAAAAAACTCCCAATAACAGCGATGTATTAATTTTGCCTTTATCCAATAATTATTAAATATTTTTAAATATTAAAATCTAAAATAAATTTAAATTCTAAAAAAAATTATAATATTTAACTAGAGATAAAAGTGAAACGTACGTGACAATAAATTGGAACTCAATATGAGCTCTCCACTAGGTGTGGGTTTCAGGTTTTCTTAGTGCTCAATAATATAGAAGCTCTATTTTAGGTGTGGGCTTAAAGTTTGAATTCAAACATTGAAATTCATATTCGATTTCAAGACTTCAATTTGAATTTAAAAATTAAAATCTAAAATGACCAATTTGCTAAAGAACTCACCAGTTTTGAGATTTTGCAAATCAGGGCAACCTTTTTCAGATTGACAGATCGAGCCGATTTTTATGCACTCGGACCAAAATGCTCGCCGTCCACCTCTACTCTCTCCTGTAGATATGTACAACATATGATATGCCTGTCTCCACGAACAATAAATGCCTGCTACGAATCATATCAAGCAGCGTCGGCGTACTATTGGCCACTTTTGTTGTTTGCCATTCTATCTTTTTAAAAAAATATATTTGACAAGAGATATTTAAAAATAAACGTGTACATACAATGGATAAGTGGTGTAATACCGCCCTAATAGTGCATCAGAAATTTAAAGAGTGCAACACTCAAACAAAATAATGCAATGGTTGCTCCAAATAGTGCAACTCGGCTTTTCCATCTTCCTCCTCTCGTTTCCCGCTCTCCTTTTCGTCGCCGTCTTCTTCTTCTTCTCCCTGTCCACCCCCCTTCCGTTATTCTTCGTACTCTTTTTTCTTGTCATTTCTCTTCATGTTTATTGCTCATTTTATTTTTTTTCTTCTTGCTGCTGATACTTAGTAGCGTATTGATTCTTTTTCTTTTGTGTCATTATTCGTCTCCCCGTCATTCCTCTTCTTCTCGGTTATTCTTCTTCTTCTGTGCTCATCTCTGTTACAAAATTGAAACGAAGGAGTGACTCAAAGAAATTGTGCGACTTACTCTTTAATAGTGTGATATTATCAATAAATAGTATAATTTTTTCTATAAATATACAACGACAACGATCAAAGAAAACCCCTTTTTATCCTTGGTCCCATACCAGTCTATTTTCCTTCCTGAGAAAGAAAATGCTGATAATTTCATTAATAATGCTGCTAATGCTTTCTCGGAGAGTATGCAATGATATCACTTTTGCTGCTTGCTATTCGGATAAATTTGAAATAAAGTTGAGTGCGATAATCGACGAACTAAAACTGTATAACTTTGACGCCCTAACTTCCCAGGGGGTCACCCATCCTAGGACTACTCCCGTCCTAGCACGCTTAACTCTCTCAACCTTTTCGGCCTATCCACCACCGAAAATGCTTAAGCCGGGTTGAGAATTTAGCCTTATTATATCTCATATATAGGACTAATCTGGGGTCTCACAATCTCCCCCCCTTTAAGTCCTGACGTCCTCGTCAGGCTCAGACTCACAAGTATCAGGCGATGTGAGACGTCTCGCTAGCCTGTCATTCAGACCCGGCTCAGCCGAGACCTATCTCACACTTCCGGCTGGTAATTGGCTCTGATACCAACTTTGACGCCCCAACTTTCCAGGGGATCACCCATCCTAGGACTACTCCCGTCCTAGCACGCTTAACTCTCTCAACCTTTTCGGCCTATCCACCACCGAAAATGCTTAAGTCGGGTTGAGAGTTTAGCCCTATTATATCTCATATATAGGACTAATCTGGGGTCTCACAATAACCCTGAAGACAAATGGTGCAATATCATTCTAGCTTGTGCAAATAAAATTCAAAATAGTGTAGTTAAAATTTTCACTGTGCATGTGTAGTGTTTTTTTTTTTTTTGAGAGAAAGATAGCACGCTACCCGTTTCGTTTATTTTTTTTAGAAATAAACTTAGCTAAAAATATGAATCAATTAAGATTCAAACTCGGGACCTCGGGTACCAACCACCAAGCCCTTTACCACTTGTGCTAGGGACAGTCGGTGAGCAGGTGTAATGTTAACGTTGCAAATTGGAAGATATTCCGAAAGCTGTGCATGTCGCACACACATCCCTCAGCAAAATGTATTGACAGAAACTTTAGGGCGCCACTTTTTATGGGGGTTTGTAAATTTCTTTTCCAAAATAATTTTCGAGATTTGCAAGAAAGTAAGCAGTGACATCGAGAAATAGAATAATATTTAGATAAATGGCAAAAAGGTTTGACAATTAGTGCAATATTCCGCTCTATCTTGTACAAGAATATTCATTAGTGCAATATATTTTTATCATATATTATAATATATTGTATTATTTGCACTTGATATAATATATTATTAAAATATAGTATCTAATTGTAAGCAGTGTACAAATTTGCAAATGTTAAATTATTTTATATAAATATTACATTATTTACATAAATATTACATTCTCTGAAAAAAAATATTATAAAATTTAAAAGAATATTGCATTATTTAAGATATTATATTCTTCTTCTTTTCTTGTTATTTCAACGAATCTCGTTTTTTAAGAAAAAGATACATAAAATAATAATTTGTCAGTTATATTTTTCAAGACAATTAATCTGTATATATTTTATGCATATCGAAAAAAAGTAATTTGGTCATCTTTTAAAAAAAGGATCGAATCTGTAAAATTTTAAAAAATGGAGTTAGATTTGTAAAAATTAATAATTAATAATTTTTTTATACAAGAAAGTCTAAAATAATTATGATGAGCGTATATAATTACACTCAACTAGTATTTCATAAAAGTAGATATTTTTAAACACCACAACTACAAACGATAAGTATGGGTCACCGTCCGGTGCGATGAGTTTGGCTGGCTCGCTAACGGTATGGATAACAGGCGACGATTGTTCCATTTGAATCCAACGGCGGACGCGAAGCTCCAAATTCAACTGGAGTTAAGAAAATGGAAGCGCACAAAAAATCGTGTTCCACAAGTCGCTGCGATGTGAAATTATTCTTCCTATCCATCCGCTACGTTACAGGCATGTTCGGTACCCAGAGTAGTACTGTACAAAATAACAAAGGACGACTGAAAAAGATTATGATTATAACTGAATTGGATTAATGGTAATTCAATTCAGTGTCTGGTGTCTTCAGATAGACACGAATGATTGGATTATCTAATAAAAATTTAAATTTAAACTTTGAGTTAAATTTTCATTTTTATTTTCAATTTCACTCAATTTTTAAGTTTGGATTCAAAACTTGAGTTCAAATATTAAAATTCATATTCGAATTCAAGACTTCATTTTGAATTTAAAATTTATAAAATCTAAATGGCCAATTTGTATAAAAAATTCGCTCGGACCAAAGTGCCCTCCGTCCGCCTCTACTCCCCCGTAAATACGTATAAAATATTGTACGGCCCATTGTCACGGACAATAAATGCCTGCTGCAGGACACGTCAAGCAGTATCGTCATATTACTGGCCACCTTTGCTGTTTGTTATTCTATTTTTTTTTTGAAAAAAGGGTTGACAAGAAATATTTAAAAATAAAAGTGTACAGTACGGCGAACAAGTGGTGCAACACAACCCTAGATAGTGCAACTCGACTCTTCCTTCTTCCTCCTCTCGTCTCCCGCTTTCCTTTTCTTCGCCGTCTTCTTCTTCTTCTCCCCCTCCGCCCTCCTTCCGCTATTCTTTGTACTCTTCTTTCTTGCAATTTCTCTTCGTGTTTATTACTCATTTTATTTCTTCTTCTTCCTGCTGTTACTTAGCGCGTATTACTTCTTTTTCTTCCGTGTCATTATTCGTCTCCCCGCCATTCCTCTTTTTCTCGTTCTTCTTCTTCTTCTGTGCTCATCTTTTTTACAAAATTAAAACGAAGGAGCGACTCAAAAAAATTGTGCAACTTACTCATTAACAGTGTGATATTATCAGCAAATAATATAATTTTTCTATAAAAATGAATAGGACTATCTGGTGCTTTATTCTTGACCTAATTCTTCGTGCTGCATTTTACTTCACTATTATCTATCATTTTGCTTTGTTCTCTAAACTGCACCTTTTTTTTTAACTATTCTTTAATATATTCTCGAAAAGTTAGCCAAACATAACTTTTGTTATCCTAAATAATAAAAAAATATCAAACCAAACATATTTTTTTAATTTCTTTCCTTGCTAAAATATTAAATTATTCTAAAAATAAAATATAATATTTTTAAATGTTATTCCGTTATCATAAACACCTCCGAAAAAAACAAAGTATGGGTCCACGAAGACCTTAACTAAACTCTCGCTTTTCCACGCGCAGTACGTACACACGCAACGCAAGTACTAATCACCCTAACACTGTTTCTCCTAACGGGCAAACTATGGGCCATGTAGAACACACAAAAGCAGTAATGCTTGACTAATAAGTGGTCAAAGAGCGGCCGATACCACACTGGCAGGCCAATTTCGATTTGAAAAATATTTGGCATGAAATATCTAAAAACAATAAAATAAAAAAGGAATGCACCAGCCGGGAATCGAACCCGGGTCTGTACCGTGGCAGGGTACTATTCTACCACTAGACCACTGGTGCTTCCAATAGCACCAGCTGAAGATTCTTAAGTTATCTTTAAAGTTATCTTTAAGATATCTTTGCACACAGCAACAGACCTTTGTGGCTGGAACCTACTAGGAGTCAGTAATTTAAGATCTGAATCAGTGATGACCCAAAGAGATTTTACTATAACTCGTCCGGTGATTCAACCGTCGGTTCAACTAGTTCAACCAGTTCTCCACTGGACTGGATTAAGGATCAATTTATAGTTTCACCGACCGACCAAATAGATTTGACTGGTCTTCTGAAACATTGATAGAAACATGTATAAAACATGTCAACTGAAGAGACATAGACTTTACTTCTCAGGAACAGAGATACTGCTTATGCATAGCAATATTAACCACAAAAGGGAGTGATATTTCACTTCCGATTATTCTCATATTACAACTTTTGTCAACAAAGTGACATTAAAGGATTAATTTGAACTACTGCTTGTCTTGACAAAAGAATTCCTAAGAAGTTCAGGCACAATCCAGTTCAATGATAATATAAGCAGCATATCTTTCAAAAAATAATGGAAGCAGCATTTTGGTCAATATAAATTGGCAGACATTGAGATCAAGAGTCTAAATGAGCTCATGTTCCACTAACATCTCCATTGAGGGCTCGACTATGATATAGTTTTTGTATGTTCCTCTTCTTAATACCATACCTGAACGCGGAACTTGCAACAGATTTTTTGTGTGTTGAGGATAAACCGGGTTTTAAGTCTACTGGTATGGCTTTCCTTTTCAAGTATTCAGCTGATTGTGTCTGAACTGGTTCATTCCAAATATACCATTAGAAAGCTGCTCATGCAGCTAAATCTTCTGTATTTGCAGTGCTTTTCCCATATTTATTATGTTTAAAATTTAACTTTTTGAGTTATAGACCAAATCAGAGAATCTACACCACACATGTTTAAAATTTAACTTTTTGACTTTTGAGTTATAGACCAAATCAGAGAATCTACACTAGACAGAGTCATGAAGAGACCTAAGTGAAATATAGATCTATAAAATCCATGTAGTCCACATCGATAAAGGAACTTAACCCTTTCTTGTTATCTATGGCTAAATTTTTGCTTTATCAAAAGCATCTGTAAAGATAAAAGGAGAAGAACGATGTGTCTCGAGTGATCTATTCATAAAAGTCACAGTAGACGCTAAGACGTACTGTCGTTTAACTCGGTAGCTACTCTGTCGACTATGTGAGGAAAACTATCCTTCTTTTCATCAAGGAATCATAATTTTACCTTGTAATTTGGACCACCCTTTAAATCCTATGTTTGGTGTTTGCCCTTTTAAATTCTCCTTAATTAGCAGGTTAACCTCAAAGTGTTAATTGTTGAGTGTAATGAACATTAAGGAATTATTCTAGCTGACAACCTACCAAGTGTGGTATTTCAACTATGCAATACTCTGTACATGATACTTTAAAGTAACTGAAACCAGAAGCATGTAATCTAGATGAACATCACATAATTTTTATATATAATAGTAGCCATCAATACCTTGTGCCTCTCCCTTAATAAAGAATTTTTTTTTAAAAAAAAGAAGAAGCTCCAAAGCATTTTTAATTGTCAAGTTTTGTAGCTATCTAGCAAGAAGAGGACAATAGGATAAGGGAGAATACTTCAAATATATAACAGCATAATAGGACTTACCAGAATGTGATGCAACTAATGCTGTGGCGATGTCTCGAAGTCTTTTTATTTCATTTATAGTACTATCCCCGACAGGAGCAGCAACAGGTCCTGGATCTACATTAGTGTGGGATTTAACGCACATAAGTGCATTTTCAAATCCCTGCAAAATGAATAACAAAAAGTTATAAGCTTGAATGAACAAGAAAATAAAAGGTGTTGTTTCAACAATAGAATCTCTAGATTTGCAGGAATGGATATCAAAGTGCAAAAAGATTACATGTCGGTAGCAGTATTCTGCAAGAGTACTAACAGAAGTTAGACAAAACTTTCAGTTGAAAAGTGTGAAAAAGAAAAAAGAAATAAATAGAAAAACAAACAACAGAATGGAATGAGATTGCGTACACTATTTAAATAAAAGATCTACCATCTTATCCCATATTTTTTGGTATTCAAGGAATCAGATTGCGTACACTATTTCTTTGGAACCATATTTGCTAAACAGCAATGCAATGAACAGTTTTCCCTCTCTCAGAAAATATAAACAGTAATTATGCCATAAGTGATTATGACAAAAATTAGACTGCAAATGACAGACAGTGCGACAATCTAAAAAGAGTATAATAGATTTACCTTGACAGCAATGGTGTAAAACCCATTATTAAGCGAATCCCTTCCAAATGTTAACCATTCCTCATACGACACTTGCAAATCACGATCCTTCAGATGTATGGCCTCTCTTAGAACCAAAGCTTCATACTTCAGTGCCAAACAACTCTGAATGAATAAATTTGTAAGCCTCGAGTTAAAATCTTATTACATTCCATTTTCAGAATACAAAACCAATCATGAGGTGATTAAAGTTAGGTAGTTAAGCATTCTCTCTTTTGGAAGGAAAAAAAAAGGCAGTTTAGCCGTTAAGTCACAAAAAATAAAACTATAATCTCCTTAGATGAGCAATGTGTTATTTATATCAAACTTCACTACCCTCAGTTGCAGTATCTACAATGGCATTTCTTTAAGTGCATATTTACACCCCACCAGCTTCTAGTGGCATATCTTCCCATTGTTCATTACCTTAGGTTTAACACTATTTATGAATGCAATTCTTTCTTTTTTACTTTTTGAAACTTGAATGAGAAAAGATACTGGTCAAACAAACTTCCACTTATATGCTGATATGCTACCAAAACTAGTGCACCATTCTAAGGGTTTCTAAGGGGTCCAAATCATGTACTCCGTGGCTTGAACTGAACAAAATATTATCTCTGCTTACAGATTAAAACAAATGAGAAAATAATCAAGGATCTAAACATAATTTCTGGTATCGTCGTGAATATCTGCATAAAGTTGTTTCAGGTGATCACAAAGCAATTGCAAAAATCGTCCACCTTCACAAATTTGCAAGCATGTGACTCAGCAATTAAAATTTCAACAGTTCATAACTGCAAAATGGTTGCCATAGAAATGTCTAAAATGGAATTTCTAGTTCTACATGTATACCTCACAAATCATAAAACCCTTTCCCAAATTATCCACATGCTTGCTCCACTGAGCTCAAACCGAACCTAGCACATCAATTCCAAACAAGGAGAATTGAAACCAGAGGTTATAGATCAACACTTACCTCCACATCTCCGATCAGAGCGAACGCCCTAACGAAGAACTCGACGACCCGAAGCTTCACATCGGCCGTCTCCGCCGATGTTTCTACCAAAACGGCCATTGATTGGGATCGGAGGAGCTCTCTCAAAGCCGATCTGATCTCCAAAAGTGACGACACATCTTTAGCAACTAGGATCGATTCCAAAATTTGAAGGGTTCCAGTGTTAAATCTGGTGGAGTAAGGAAGGGATTGGGATCAAAACGTGGTGAGATTGGACGAGATCGATGGAGAGGGGGATTAGGGTTTTTTCACCTTCGGTTCTCGATCTGGGAGGTGAAGAGGGATGCTTCTGTTGAGATGGATTTCCACATTTGTGAATTTGAATTCGAATTTGAGAGCTTCGGATTTCGATTGGAGTGGGGGGTTTATATAGGTAGGAGCGTGGCGCGAAACCGCCAATTTTGAGAAACTAGCCACTTAATTAGTTGGTAATTAAATAAATGTCCTTCAATTGTTTTGAATATGGAAAGCACTGTTCTGAACACATAAATTTGACAACTCTCTTTATATTTCTCAAATATATATTTATATATATATATATTTATTTATCTTTTTCTTTTTGATTCATTTTTGCATTACTAAGAAACAAAAAATAAGAAAGATAAACAAAAGGCCAAATTTTCAAGTTAATTTATATAAACAAGCATTTTTATTAAATTTGTTAACTTTCCCAGAAGGTAAGAGCATTTATAATAAAATTTAAAGAGCATGTGTGATATTTCCAAACTGTGTAGCATTATTTATGATATTTGAAAATACTCTGAAAATTAGAGGTTATAATGTATAGTTTTTATTATATAAATAAAAATAATAGAATATTATTCTTCAAGAATTTAAGTTTTCAGAATAATCAATTGGAAACAATTGTATCCAAGTTGATTATAAGTACCAACTGTTATATAACTTTTTGAGTTTAATTTTCAAACTCGTTATTTTTATTTAAAAGGTTATGAATTTAATTTCACACTTGCCTTTTTTTCTCTATTATTTTGTTATCTATTCCGCTATCTCTTGTGTTATTATCCATTATGCTCTCACTTGCTAGTGAATAATCTTTTGAGTATTAAAGATTATTCTTTAATTATTTAAGGTTCAAGAATAATTGATTGTTTTTCAATACTCTACTATCTCAACATCGCGGAATTAGTCCTAACTATTGACAACAATATTAGATCTTGAACTATTGTCTATCGTGTTCCTTACTTTCTAACAACAAAATAGTAATATAACTATAAATGGCTATTGCATAAGTTCTCGACTTGAATTTTGTCATAAACAAAAATAAGTTCATGTGTTAGCCTACAAACAACTTTGTTCCGAAAAAAAAAAAAAATCGAAATGGTTCATTTGTTTTAGTTTATGGCAAACAAGATTAAAAGATATTTTACAATTAAACATTTTTTAAAATTGTCACTTAGTCCGGGACTGATGCGCAATATTTTGTGAGAAGTGAGGACTAAAGTGTTTTAACATATAAGCTCGGAGCCACGATATTGGGATACTACAGGGTTATCCGTGCATTTTACTCCAAAAAAAAAGGGGGAAAAAGGCATCGCCGCACAGCTGGTCCGACCCCAACCCAAGCCTTAGTTTGCTGACACCGACCTCCGCCGCGATTCCGCCACGCAGAGCCCAAAAAAGCCATTCCCTGGACCTGGTTCACCACGTCATCCGTGGACTTGGTCCTCAACATAACGATCTACAAATCTTTTTTCTTTTTTTAACTTTAAAAATAAGGCTACGTAATGCACATTGTCCAGCCAACAGTTTCTCTCGCTCGCCGCATAGAAGTATAGAATAAAATTCGCTCTCTCTGTCTCTCTCTCTCTCGTTCTCTCTTTCTCTCGAAGCTCAACCATGGCGATCTCGCTACGCTCCCTCGTCCTCCTCTGTCCCCTCCTCGTCCTCCTCACTCTCACTCTCCCACCTCTCTCCTCCTCCGCCGACGACGATCTCTTCGATGTACGGAAGCACCTCTCCACCGTCACCAGGTCTCCTCCGATTTCTGTTTTAGGATTATAAAATCCAAATCAAATCAGATTTTCCGCATCATTGTTCGTAGTTTGATCCAATTTTTTCTGTTATTTTCCAATTATTTGTGGTATTTTACTCTCTGCTTACCATTTTTTAATCAATATTAACGTTGTTCGTAGTGTAGAGGTCTCGTTGATATCTCCTTTACCCCCAAAATCTGGATGAGAGTTTCTTAAATATCTCTGCAGATTATTTTGTTAATTTTTGCGAGGAGGGAAATGAGAGGAAACGAATCCGATCATCTAATTTTACTGCATTATGGGCTAAAAGTTCGAAGATGCGAGCTAAAAATTTACCGCATTATGAACGTTCAAGTTTCAAAAACTAGATCATACTGCAAAATATTTGGATTAATTTGGACTTTTTTTGTTATAGACTGAGTTTGATGTGAAGTTGGATTGGTTCATGGTAAATATTAATCTGAGCTAATTCAAAAGGTCCTTCAAGAGCTAACTTTAACTGCTAATAAACTATGTAGGATTTAAATTATTAAAGCAAAATATATCTTACTTAGGCCTTCTTGGCCCTCTGGAGCAAGGATTTGAGTGCCGTGGCACAGGATCGTGCCGAAAATTTTCCGGCACGGTCCTTGCTGGATCGTGCTGATGTACGTCGGTCACAAAAAATATGTATATGTGGACACATAATGATATGAAATATTTATTTTCTTTAGCAACAAAATATTCTAATTGCTTATTATATCTCTTTATCAAATCTTTTGAATTTCATTGAAAAAATTATTTACTAATTTAAATAAAAGAGAGTTTTGAGCTATGCCATTGGCACATGGACTGTATTATGCCAATAGCTTGTTTGCACGATACAGCACGGTGGATACGATCTGTGTCGATGGACGTTTAAATTCTTGCTCTGGAGCTTCTACAGAAGCTATGATTGAGTAAAAGTTGTTCCAAGAAGCCCTAACAGTTTTGACAACTTAAGGTAAAAAAATACAAAAGTAAAAAATTCCAAATAAATTGACAATTATTCAGGAGTGTTTTCCTCTCCCTGTTTCTCTGTTGATTGGTTAGGTATGTTGCTAATATGATATTGTCATCATAAATGCGAAACAAGTAGAGCAGTATGTATTTCTTCTATAGAATAATTTGTATCCCCTGATGTTGTGCAGATATGATGCTGTTAAAGGCTCTACCAATGGTGCTTATGTGCCTTCTGCTGTACCAAATGGATGTAGTGTGATTCACTTGAATCTTGTGGTAAAATTCTAGCAAACTATATTGTAGGTTGATTTTGATGTTTCGGTTGTGGCAGAATATGTATGCTTGCTTTTAAAGATGTAGTCGAGTAGCTTGTGCTGATACTATACATATCCTTTTGCTAGTGGTTGAATAATTGAAATGTATAACTGTTTCAATATAAGTGTCTTTTGTTTTGTCTGCTTTTCAAATTTGATGGAAATATTGCTTGTCCTGACAGAGTATGTTATGTGTCAATGGTAATCTGATTTATCGGGAATTGTTTTGCCTTTTCTTCAGAATAACATTATCACAAATTCTGGACAAACTAAGTGATATTGCATCACTAAGTAATTATTTTCACATTCCTTGGATTCTTGGAGTAAGTTTTGAGCATGGGTTGGACCTTTAGCCATAAAGAGTTACATAAGAACTGAGATATTTCATTTTCACTCACTGCAGCCAAATACTAGGGCAATAGACTAATCCAAGATTCAGGTTCAGCTAGAATGGCTCTAAAAATAAGACAGTTTTTTTTGTTTGTCCATTCTTTTTTTAAAAATAATCTGAAGAAACGAGTGATAGTTTTCTTATGTATCTATCTATTCAAAATGTTGTAGGTTTTTTTTGAGAAAATGTTGTAGGTTATAATGCAATTATGAGGGTTCTTATTATTGTTGATATCCGAATGTATTTAGAATCTTACCGTTGACTTCCTGAGTCTCTCTTTTATGTCCTGCTCATCATAAAACTGCTTACTTAAAACATCTTAGGAGTACATTGACTGCCTAAGTTTATAGCTTTCTTGTTGTTTGTAATAAGAGATGGAAGTTGATACAACTTCTTGTGATAGCTTAATCATAGCTTATTATTTTACTTGATCATTAAATTATCATCTCTTTGCATCACTTACCTTCTGGTTTGTCTAGGTTATGCTCCTAGTTTCTCATATTGTGTAAAAACTTGCTCTTGCTTTGTGTCAGTGGCAGGTGCTAAAATACACAGCATAATGGAAATTACTTTTATGTCTGTTAAATTTCTGTTATGTTGTGTCACAGGCAAGGCATGGAACCCGTGCGCCAACAAAGAAACGCATCAAAGAGTTGGATCGTTTGGCAATTCGTTTGAATACTCTTGTGAATGATGCAAAACAAAAATCAGAAGAAAACTCCCCTCTGCTGGGAATACCATCCTGGCTGCAAGGATGGGAATCGCCTTGGAAAGGGAGGGAAATAGGTGGTGAGCTTATTGGCAAGGGGGAGGACGAGCTGTACCATCTTGGTATAAGAGTGAGAGGCAAATATTCGGAATTATTCAGTGAGGAATATCACCCTGATATCTTCTCAATAAGGGCGACGCAGGTTAACTTCGTGTGACTCTTTTTTTCTTTCTGATCATTTGATAAATTATCTCGTAAATCTCACCTCATGGCGCTTAGCAGGTTGTCCTAATGTGGAGTATGCAGGTGGTTTCTAACATTTCGGATATTGCAGGTACCTCGAGCATCAGCTAGTGCCGTGGCATTTGGTTTAGGGTTATTTACTGGAAAAGGAAGCCTTGGACCAGGGCAGAATCGTGCTTTCTCTGTGATTAGTGAGAGTCGAGCAAGTGATGTCTGTCTACGATTCTTTGATACTTGTGAAACTTATAAGGTATCATAATTATATTTATAGCTGTCTAGTGTAAATATAAGTTACTATGCATTACACGACATTAAGATTGTTTGAGTGTGTGTATATACATATGCATCTGCTGCATCTATAATCCTTTTAGTTACGTACACAACTTGAGAATTTATTTCGACCTGTACTGTAGTCGAAAATTGATTTTCATTTATTACATTTCATTCCAGCAATATAGAAAGAATCAAGAGCCTGCTGTTGAGAAGCTAAAAGAACCAATTTTAGATGAAATCACCTCTTCACTAGTCTCCCGATACAATCTTAATTTTACAAGGCAGGATATTGCCTCCCTTTGGTTTCTTTGCAAGCAGGTAAAATCTCCTTCAATCTTGCAATAATTTACTGTTTGAGCTACCATAATTTCTTGAGGCAAAATTTGATTATACTCTTTTATATTTGCAGGAAGCATCTTTGTTAGATATAACTGATCAAGCTTGTGGACTTTTTAATAAAGCTGAGGTGTGTGACATTTAGCAAGCTTTAGTTTAAAGATTCTGAATGAATTCTACATTCAATTTATGTCAGTATTGCAAGTTGAACTATATTGTACTGCATAGTATTTAACAGTCAAAACAAATAAAATAAAACAGTGCACCTCAACGAGGAACTGGCAATTACCTTTACTCCATATTAAGGAACAACTTGTTTTTGTTACCTTCTCCTAGATGGTTGTGCTGATTCCAGGATAGTCGATAATGTTTGTGCTGTTTTTGAGACATCATCTTTATACATGCCATTTTGTCCTCCTTCATGCTGTTGTCTCTACTATTTAAATAAGAGTCTAGCCTAAAGAAGTTTCCTTCATTTGACCGTATGCTTATGTTGATTTACATATTCAGATACTTTTACTGGAGTGGACAGATGATTTGGAGGTCTTTGTACTAAAAGGTTATGGTAAATCAATAAATTATCGCATGGGAATTCCATTACTCCAAGATGTAGTCCAGTCAATGGAGCAAGCAATTATTGCTAAAGAAGGTAGTGTAAACTTTGATTCCCTGAATTTGAGCTTTATTTTGATTCGCCTAATGTTGATTGCGAACTTGTTATTGTTTTGAAATGAATATGATTTAATCTCTGGGGACCCCTTTTTTCCACCAAAGAACTCCAATTGTCATGACTTTATCGAAAGTAAATGTAGAATTCAAAATGTTAATATTACCCTTCGTGTCTTGTACGGTGTGCTGGAGTTAAATGGGTAAGGTTCTCTAAATACAAATCTGTGATGTGGAATAAATTTTCGGATTACTTAAAATATAACTATGTAACTTTATACACTTGTATATCCTATGCAAAATCTGAATTTGCATATTTGCCGTTCAATAACTTAATTTTTTGCATATATACCCTTGTGATTAGAAAAATGTTCCTCTTTTAACAACTTTTTCTAATAAAAACTGAACTTCCCCACATGAATTGGATGACTCCTTAACATATGATAAGGGTATTTTTGTAAGAAACTGTACTTTGAAGGGGAATATAGATGGATTCAGATTTGACAGGGTTACCTATTAAATAAATTAATTTTCAGGGATATATATGAGCCATATTTACACTCTAATCTGATTTTTTTTTTTGAAATTTTTTTTTCCAGAAAATCGTAGCCCTGGAAATTTTGAGAAAGCAAGGCTCCGGTTCGCACATGCGGAAACAGTCGTGCCTTTTACCTGTCTACTTGGGCTATTTCTTGAAGGATCCGGTTAGATTACTCTAATGAACACTGTCAACATAAAAGTGGTTCATCATATGAAGTCTTTCCCTTTTCAATTATTCTTACAACATTTCCTTTTCTTTTATATGATTAGAATTTGAAAAGATACAAACTGAGCAACCACTCTCCTCACCTCCAAAGCCACCGCGGAAGAGAAACTGGAGGGGAAGTGTTGTAGCGCCGTTCTCTGGAAATAATATGTTGGTTTTGTTTCAATGTCCGGGCAATAATTCCAGTAGTAAATACTATGTTCAAGTCCTACACAATGAAGTTCCAGTTCCAATGCCAGTAAGATTTGTCAAGATACTCTTAACTTTTTTCTGTACTATTGTCTCATTTCCTCCTTTTTAATTTTTCTTTTCTTTCTTAAATTCTCTTTGCAAGTATCCAAATATGATAGCAGGACAATTTAAAACCATTCGCTTCTATTTGTTAAATAAGTATTAGAAGCAAAATCATGCACTACTTTGTTTTGGTTGGTAAAAATATACAGAAACTACCAAAACATTAACCAGTTGGATATGTGAAAATTTTGATTTGAGTTCCCAACTTCATGGTCTGTTTGATTTAAGTAACTTTGTCAAAATTTTATGGTGCAACTTTTTCCACTGAATATTCTGGGACCTAAAGATTACTAGTGAATCAAAAATTTTAAACTTCAGGTACCCATTTTAAATTGTGCTATTGTTCAAGTAGGGTTTTTTACGTGTTTTTTTTCCCTTTCCTTTTCGTGTTGAATCATGTTATATGCAGTCCTTGTTATTTATTTATTTATTTTACACTTATTAGCACTCCCCGTGTGACTTTGTGTGATTGTTTATGTCAATGTATGTGATTGTTCATGTGAATCCAGGGTTGTGGCAACACTGATTTCTGCCCGATTGAGGTTTTCAAGGTATCTTTTATGGATCTTACTCTTTATATATCCGAGCAAGGAACGATATATGTTATATTAACTGTAACGACTAATAATATGTGCAGGAAAAAATTGTGAATCCCCATCTGAAACACGACTTTGATACGGTCTGCAATGTGAAGGTGGAGCTAGAAGATACCAGTGTGGAGACAGCCGAACCTCGGTCCCTCTTTTGTAAGTTCTGGCATTTTCTTCGTAGAATTCTTTTCCGAAAAGGATCAAATCCCTCTACCAAATATAAGAACACTGAGTTGTAATGCTCCGTTGTTCCTCATTACTTGGTTAAGTGAAAAGGATCTGTTATTTTTCAAATATCTATAATTACCCCTGCTAAGTTAAGAACTCTTCGTTGTATTTGATGGATACGAGAGGATCATACTCTAATTCTTGATTCAGATTTTATCTTTTAGATGGAAGAAAGAATTATGTAAAGAACTTAATTTTACCTAACACGAGATTTTTTTTTTTTAACTTCATTTTCTTTTTCTTGATTGGTATTAGAAGAAGTATGAGAAATCTTTGTTATCAACAAAAAAAAAGAAAATCTCTCTATTGTTTTGGATCATTGGAATAGCTTATTTGGTTAATAATTTTTGTTTCAGGATTGGAAATCTTTAGTATTATACTATAAAACTATTTTTGGAGGTTTATAGTTTATTTGTCTGATAAAACTGAATCCTTCATGATTGATCGTTGCAAACAAACAATCTGTTGAAGATGTAAGTAATAAGTCTTAAGCAAACTCGTTTATTCGTCTTATTCATGAACAAATATGTTTCATTCATTCGACAGAATATGGCATATGATAGAGTATAAGGTTAAATTAAATAATTCAATTCTTGGTGGCCTTTATCCGGATAAATACTTATGTATCCACACAGTAGCTAGAAAATATGCACTATTTTACACCGTTTAAACCAATGATTATTCATTTTTTTAATGTTGAATCAATTCCATATTGCTTTGAAATTCAATTAGAGATGGAATGATGATTCTCACCGTAAGCTGCTGTACTGTTACAGGAAGCAAGAAATTTGCTTTTGCTATAAAAAGACACCAAGGCCTTGTGTTCAACTATTCTGGTAACTTTTTTGTTGTTTTCGAAGTTTGGTCATCTCAAATTTGCCCAAAAATTGGGGCTGTTTCAGAGCTCTTCTTTTTTTTTTCCTTTTATTGGGTAGTATGGTCGAAATTTGTTCACTGCCATTCCGAGTGAATCTTTTGTTGTTAGTGAATGTACCTCGACGTGTCTCCGGGTTTAGAGCCCTAAGAGCAAGCTCATAGAGAGGGGGGGGGAAAAAAAAAAAAAATGAAAGGCACGAACTTCTTTTGCGAATGAATAAATAAAGGCTTAGTAACATTTTACGATACTGTATTTTAATAATTTTTTTATTTGCTATATTGTTTTTTTTTTCTTTCAAGATAGTGTTGTATTATTATATTATATTAATCTCTACACTGTATTTTAAATTTATTTTTAATATTTCTATCTTGTATTATTTTTGTTCGCATGGATATTTCTAAATTATTTTTTTCTTAGTAATCTCTATATAATTGTTAATAAATCTATTATTTTTGACAAAATCTAACTAACTTATGAAAAAAGACACCACTTAATTGTTGAATAGTAGGAAAAAAATGTCAAATGAATCTCTATAATAATAGAGTTGTTGAAATCTTCTGTCAAATTATTTTTAATTATTTTTTTGTTATTTTATATATTTTGTTATTTTTTTGTCAGAATAAGTTGAATATATTTTTTGCTATTTTTAATTAGTATTCTTTTAATAGCTTTTATATAAAATTATAGGTTTATTGCCTGTAGTTTAGGGATTGAAAAAAATGATAGTTGAGTAGTGCTTTTGAAAAACAAAAAGTACAGTATAGAAAGTGATTTTTTTTTGAAAAGTACAACATAGTATAGTGTAATTAAGCTATAAATATAAAAAAATGTAATATGCCTATAGGCTTTTCTCCAAAAAGAAGCACAAAATAATAAAAGCTGAAGCGGTGTGGTAATTCTGGAACTCAATATGATTATTTTGAAAAGTTTGGCTACTATATTCTTATGAGTATAGATTATTTTGTACTCATAAGTTTTCGATCGTTAGATCTACTCATTTGACTATTTTCATCTGTTAGATCATACTATTCAACCAACCATCCACTCAACCCTAGAGGATCACTATCATTCTAACCGGGGACCACTATCATTCAAACCGTACATCTCTTAATCCAACGGTCGAAAACTTATCAGTACAAAAGAATTTATACTCATAAAAGTATAGTAGCTCTAGCCATATTTTGAATGCCTTTTTTGGGTTATCATAAAAGAGAGTTGAATAATACACTGCATATTCTTTTGCATTCTAAACCGTATAAAATAAGTTCACTGGAATGCAAAAGATAAGGATAAATTCATTTTAAATCTTTTTTTATTTAAACTTGCCAAGTCTCCAGATTTTTTTCACCTCTTAAGTAGATATATGAGGCTCCTTGCAATAGTCACTCCAAACAGAGAGTTAGTATAGAGGTATAACGACAACTTTTGCACTCCACAGAACAAGGGAAAAGAAAAAAGAAAGAACAATTAAGGGCGCCATAGAACTAAACAGAGAACAACTAGGGGCGATCGCCAGCTGCTTGCCCCGACTTGGCACCCTGAGGGGTCTGTGAAGTCTGCTCTGAAGCCGAAGAGGGGCAAGCAGATTAAGATGCCTGCTGCCGCAGAATTCAGCACACCCTCGACAATCAGAGTCGTGGGGGCTGTGATCGATCGGGCCAGCGAACGGAAAGCCATACTGCAGTTTGTCCGCAGAAAAGATCGCAAATTAAATTTATATATAAGATGTTCGACAAGTAGATCCGTAGGGAGTTCTCTAAATTACAAAATTTACTCTTTTTTTTAAGACCTAAATTACTCTAAGATCGAGCCTCGTAAGTTTAAATCGATTGTCAATTCGCAAGTTCTTCTATAGAAAATAACTTGAAACTGTAGAAAGCTACAAATTTTGGGCCGGAAAAAAAATTAACCGGCCCCGAAATCTAGGCCGGGTTGGGCCGGCCTTTTTAGTTTTTATCGGGTCTCACTCGCTCCTACTCCTACGGTCCTACCCCATCATCAAAACTCTCGAACGTGTTTGAAATCTCTCTCTCTCTCTTCTAATCTCTTCTAATCTCGGAGGAGAAGTGGAAGGGCGACGACGATGGATCGGCTACAGCTGCTGCTTCTAGGGCTCCCCCTCTACCTCTTCTTCTCCGACGCCGTCAACCTCTTCACCCCTCCTCCGCCGCCCCCTCCCAAACCCTCCGCCGCGCGCCTCCACCACCACCACCACCCCCACCAACACCCCTCGTCGTCGTCGTCGGCGTCGTCGCCCTCTCTCCTCCAATCCCCCTCCGATCTCTCCTCCCCTCACCAGGTTTATACTTCTTCTTCTTCTTCTTCTTCTTCTAGAATCTTCTCCTCTTCCCAATCCCCCCTCTCTCTCTCTCTGATGGGATTTGTGTGGGCTCTGTTGCTTGTAGAATCCGCAGATCGGAGTGGGGGTGGGCTACGGCACCACTGTCGACCTCAAGTTCTGCGCCTCTTGCTCTTACAGGTGAGTTTTCGCATCGTTGATTTTTGGGCAAAAATTTATGGAGAACCGATCAATTACAGGCCATTTTGGAACACACTGTTTTGATCTGAGTTTGTTTGTTTGTTTGTTTATTATTATTATTATTATTTAAGATTGAATTGAGGAGTTGTTAAAATTAAAGTATCCGTAAGATTTTAGCTACTAACAATTCAACCAAATCTGCAATCTGCAATCTGCAGTTCTGTCAACTGAAAACGTTTTCAGAACTGTTGAATTTAATAGAATTGCCGTCGCATTTAATGAAATCGCCAATTTAACTGATGGAAATAACGTAGTAAAAAGAATCGAAAGCTAAGAGGAAAGAATAGATGGAAGTTCTATTTCAAAAAAACATATAATTAAGATGGCTCTCAACATATTTACCACTATGTTTTTAAAAATACTTTTATTATTATTGTTTACTTTTAACTCGGTTTTAATGGAGGATGAATTTGTTTCGAGCTAGTACTGCGCTCAGAACTGCGTTTTCAGATGGATTTTCTGATGAATCAAAAGCGGTTGTTTCGTGTGGTATCTGATTGGAGGCCTTGATTTCAAATATTTCTTGAAGTTTTATCTAATTTCCTCTCATTTATTTTAAAAATTCATGTTTCACCTTTGAGGTCAAAATTGGGACTTTTTTACCATATAACCCTCCAAAATTTAAGATTTTGGAAAATAACCCTGTGAAAAAATAATTTGGGAAACTAACCCTCCTCTCGCCACGTCGGAGCCACGTCAGGTGTTTCTTTTGAAGACGGTGAACGCTTCACCGTCTTCATAGAAGACGGTGAACGATTCACCGTCTTCGTAATATACGAGCAGAAAACGGTGAACCGTTCACCGCTTTACAAATGCGGTGAACGACTCACCGCCTTTAGTGCAAATATGCCTGCGCACCGAAGGCGGTGAATCGTTCACCGCCTTTAGTGCAAATGTCAGAGAGCCTAATTTTTTCCTAAGTGCTGGCCCTCCTAAGTGGAAGTTGTGACACAAACAAGGCGGCGGACCATTCGCCGTCTTCATGAAGACGCTGAACCATTCGCCGTCTTCATGAATTTTGATGAAGACGGTGAATGGTTCACCGCCTTCAGTACAAACTACACCAACACCTATTTTCAGCAAGGTTTTAAGACCAATTTGTACAAGTTTGGAGCAAACAATTTCATAAGAACAAAAATTTCAAGAAAAAAATCAAAAACACATCCAGAACAATAAGATAAAACCTATATGATACAATATTCGATCAAAATAATATCAATGTCAATCTCTCGATCTGCCTCTCCCTCGACGTCCTCGGCCACGTCCGCGTGCACGCCCACGTCCACGTCTAGGCCCACGATCTCGGACGGCTAGGCGGTGGCGGAAAAGCCGTCGATCTCGGACGGCGAGGCGGCTACCAGCGGCGTCGGCCACAGGGGAGCAGCAGCACAATGTGGGAGACCACAGGTGGTGGCTGCTGCAGCGGCCGCGGGAGAAGAGGCGTCGGCGGCGGAGGAACGGGTGGGCAGCTCCGGCGGCGGCACGGGCGAGCGGCGGCGCCGGCGGCGACGGGGAAGCTGCGAGGGAGAGAGTGAGAGAGCGGCAAGTCTGTGTATGTGCGAGAGAGAGTGAGAGCGCGAGAGAGAAAGAGAGAGAGAACAGAGGGCGCGCGTAAGTCCTGGGCCTCTAAACCCTAGTGGAAGCGGTGAATCATTCACCGTCTTCATGAAGACGGTGAACGATCCACCGCTTTCCACTAGAAATAATTTGTGGCCAGCACTTAGAAATAATTTGGGGCCATTCACCGCCTTTCTGACATTTGCACTAAAGGCGGTGAACGATTCACCGCCTTCGGTGCGCAGGCATATTTGCACTAAAGGCGGTGAGTCGTTCACCGCATTTGTAAAGCGGTGAACGGTTCACCGTTTTCTGCTCGTATATTACGAAGACGGTGAATCGTTCACCGTCTTCTATGAAGACGGTGAAGCGTTCACCGTCTTCAAAAGAAACACCTGACGTGGCTCCGACGTGGCGAGAGGAGGGTTAGTTTCCCAAATTATTTTTTCACAGGGTTATTTTCCAAAATCTTAAATTTTGGAGGGTTATATGGTAAAAAAGTCCTCAAAATTGTGATGGAGATTATTTGGGTACGAATTTTAACCTAGTAGCTTTAACTTTGAGAGAAAAATTGTTGTTGTCACAACGACGGGATTGGTGGATATTACCTAGTAATAAAGGATTTTGATTGAGGTTTCATAGGGATGGATATTATTGTCGACTGTAGTAGATGATTTTTGTTCACCAATCATCGTGGGCTGGTGAGGATAATAATTACAAACAATTGTTCCTATATCGTGTGTATATAGTTTAGTTCACCCAAAATTAACTAGTCGACAATGCCATCACGTTTTTTTTTTTTTTTGTAGTCCTCAATTTTGTAGCGGTCCTATATCTGTATTGGGTTAAAACTGTATGTTATTTGCTTTCCAAGGAAGCATTATTGTCTGTGGTTGGTGCGCCATGTTAGCTCATGCACTGGTGATGTTGCTGCAGTTCACTGTATGGTGGGGTTTGAAGTACGAGATGAACTAAGAGCAGATCCACTCAGTGGTGCATGGGCTGATATGTTGGACTAGTTGTAGGCAGTAATTTTTTCCTTCCAGGAGACTGATAATTCAATTTTTCTATTCTCTGCAGGAGTTTTGTCTTGTAAAGAAGAATATCACATGATTTTTGTTTCTTAATTTATTTTTTTCAGGGGAACTGCAATGACGATGAAGAAAATGCTGGAAGCTTCATTTCCTGGGATCGATGTAATTCTTGCAAATTACCCTCCACCCCTTCCAAAACGCTTGCTTGGCAAGTTAGTCCCTGTTCTTCAAATGGGAGCTATTGGCGTTATAATGGCTGGCGATCAGATATTCCCTAGATTGGGAATGGCACCACCTGCATGGTATTTCTCCTTGCGAGCCAATAAATTTGGAGCTATTGCCTCAACTTGGCTTTTAGGCAATTTCCTGCAGAACTTCCTTCAGAGTTCGGGTGCTTTCGAAGTTTACTGCAATGGCGACTTGGTAAAAAGATCTCTGCATTCTTTTTCCTGGACTCTTTTTACATATTTGGATTAATTTCAATCATTCCCCTAAAAGGTTTGAATACATCGTCGATACCCACAGCACTTTGGAAGATTACTACTTAATCTTTCAACTTTCATAAATGCCCTTCTTGGAGGGCATTTATGATAAATCTGAAACAAATTTTGAAGGCATTTATGATAGTTACAAGGGCACTTTATAAGTATATTGTTCATGCTTTCTGTGAAATGAGTTTTAAATTCAGTTTTTGTAGTTCTAGATTGCGTGATTTTTTATGGTTAAGTTTCATTCTAAGGTATTGATGTTGACAAAGAGATTGGCAATTTTAGTTAATGATTCTGTACGTAATTATCCTGTTGAAACTATAGGTACCTATCTTTGTTGTCTAATATGTGAGTAACTGGATATGAATGAAAGAAAGTGATGGTTGACTTATTATTCTCCTTAATGAGGAATATTTTCTCCTTGTTATTTGGTGGATTCATTAACTCTCTCCTGTTGGCTTCCTATCTACTACTAGATATCTTCTATAAAAATGGATGGCCTAGATTAACTACTAATTCCAACATAGTATCTTATTAAAAGCTACTGTGTTTTCATATTGTGATAGAGTATGCTCGGAAGCATGCCACGAATATTCTGTTTGTAAAGATAGTTGAAAAACTGGTCTTAATGTCAGTCGCTGTAGTTGCCTTAACACTTTATTTACCTGGATTGCCTTCTTCCCATCAATCGTTTGAATAAGATATAGAATATATTTACGATAAGGTCTTTGTTGATTATCTCTATTGTTATAGATGTTTCCAGTTTTCCCCTAAACATAAACCACGCATACTGTACAGTTTGGCAGTAAAATCAAAGCCTTCACAATTTAAGAACTTATTTCAAAATGCACTGTAGTTGAGGTGAGTCTATGCTTTTCTACCAAACATAATTGAGTAGTAGATTGTCGATTTGATTCTCGCCCTCTATGCTTGTGTTTCAAATCTCTTTTGCAGGTATTTTCGAAATTGCAGGAGCAAAGATTCCCTAGCGAATATGAATTGCGAGAACTCATTAAGAGTAGATTGCCTGATTCTCAGTTTGGGAAGAATCTTGGAGGAGTTTGGTCCTAGTGGGTTAGGGTTGAGTTTTCGAAATTAAGACTACATCTTGGCATGATGTTGAATATATTAAAGTGAGATATGTGCTTGTTTTATTATGCTTACTCCTAACACTGCAGATAATTGGCTGTAAAAGGAGACCTTTTTATTTGTTTCTGAATTTGGTGTATTTATGGTAACAGTTTTGCTGTTCCTTTGATATATTACATCATATATTGTTGACTCCAAAATCGGTTTTAGTTGCTGCTTGCGTATTACTCAGGGGGGAAAAAAAAAGGGGCCAGTTATTGATTAGTTTCTGGGTTTTCTGCTGTACTCTTTTGATTTGTACATATATATGTTTTTTTTCAAATCAAGAGCAAACCAACTATGAAAAAATACCTGATTTTAATTGAACTAAATGCATGAAGTTTTGGTTTTGATTGTGGAGTTGATGGTTTTGTTGTGTAGAGTCAACTGCAATTAGATATCTATTATTTTTTTGTTTGATAATTTTATTAAGTTTAATATATATATATATTTATTTATTTTACGACAAATAATGCTAGAGGTATCGATGGCTGATAATTATTAACAAACTCATTAAGTTTAATAAAATATATTTATCTTAGCTTAAAAAAAATAATTTAAATAAAAAAATTGAAAATGAGAGAAAGGAAAAATTAAGTGGATGGGCTTGTTTCAAATAGCTGATTACTTGAGGGGTTCTAAGTACATTTTCATCTAACAGATCAGACACTACCGCTTTCTAAATGCGGTAAATCATTCACCACTTTTTTTAAAAAATAATAATTATTTTTAGTATCTAATATCATATATCTTTTGAAGTTAGAATAGTAAAAAAATATAAATTAGGATAAAGGCGGTGAATGATTCATCGTTTTTAAACGGTGAATCATTCACCGCTTTTAGAGGTCTAGTTTTACAAAAAAAAAATTAGAGATCTATTTTTGTATTTAAAATTTTTTGTAGGCTTAATAGCCTAAAAACTCCCACCACGGAGGCACTCACTCAACTCTCTTTTATCATCTCCTTTTCTTTTTTTCATTTTTTTGGTTCCCATTTCTCTGTCCTCCTCTTCCTCGTCTCTCCAATTCGATTCCGAAGTGGTCGGAAGTGGAGTTCCGAGCGGAAATGCAATGCTCCCTCGCGCCGCCGAAGTCGAGTTCCAACTGGCTGGATCGCCTCCACGCCTCCAAGGGCTTCTCCATCTCCACCGATCTCGACCTCGACCGCTTCCTCACCTCCTCCTCCGACCCTGACCTCAACCCCAACCCCAACCCCAACCCCAACCCTAACCCTAACCCTCCTTCTCCCCGCAACGCGACCCTCCCCGACCCCCCCACCAAGCGGCGGCGGCGGCGGCGCCCAGCCCCCGCCGCGAACCCTCCGCTCTTCGATCTCATGAGCAGCGTCCTCGCGGAGCTCTTCGTCATGGGAGGACCCTCGCCGTCGCAGGCGATCGGAACCCTAGGGGAGAGAAGGAAGAAGAAGAAGAAGAAGAGCTCTCGCAAGCAGGCGAACCCTAAGGCTTGCCCTCCGTCGGCGTCGGCCAGCGCCGCCGCCGATGGCGTCGGCGGCGGCGAGGGCGCCGCCTGTGGCGCTGCTCCGTCGAGCGCCGACAACAGCGTGGCGGAGGAGGCCACGAAGGGTTCGAAGAAGAAGAGGGCCGCGGCCGAGGGGCCGTCGAAGGATTCAGATCTCGCCGGGTATCGGAGGACGGATGTGACGGTGATCGATACGAGCTCGCCGGGGTGGAAATCGGTGAAGCTTATATACAGGAAGGGGAAGGAGTGGAAGGTGCGGGTGAAGAAGCATTGGAATGCGTGCCAGAAGAAGAAGAGGAAGGTGGGGTTGGTCGGCGAGAAAGGGAAGGAGCAATCGAAGCTCGGATCGAAGGTGCCGGATCGTAAGGAGTTTTCCGCATCCTTGGATCAACTGATGGTTTTTTTCCTCATCTTTAATTTCTTCTGCTGTTTTATACTTGCTCAGAAATGCATTATCTCTTAAGAACTTGTTAGATATCCCCTTGAGCAGCTTTTTGCTGCAGCAGATTATTTGCTCAAGAAGCATGAGCCAAACATTAAATGCTCTTCTTCTTAATATTTTCTTCTACTCGCATTGGTTATACCTTGATAATTTATATCTATAAGTGGTTAAAAGAACTGAAGAACCAAAAGCCAAGTCCTACTGAGCTGCTGTGGAGATGGAAGGGGTTGGAGAATTTTTCGGGCATCCATAAGCTTCCTATATGATCGCACTACAGACTCTCCCGAGGGAAAGTTTGACCATCAACTTTTCTCTCTGCTTAGATGCAAAGTTAAGAGGCGTAGATCAGTTCTAACAACGATTAGTAATTACCCAGAAGAAAAACAAAAAATCTAAGAAAAAAAGCATGTTTTTCAAAAAATTGTGATATCTTGAAATGCATTGGTAATGCCCAATTTTCAATCTAGCGCCTCCTTTGCGATCATTCCATCAAGACAGTCATTTTAAAGGCAAGGATTTCTAACTTCTTGAGGTTTAATAAGTTCTTTTGTTGGCAATTTTTTAGGGGTTGTTATTTTGTATATCTGCTAATTTGTACTTAAGGTCATGTTTTTATTTCTACCCTGCTGATTGAAACATGTTTTCCTTGGAGTGTTATGTTATGTGAGAATCTGAAAGTTCGAATGATTGAATGTTTTGATGATTTTACTAACTGGTAAAGTCTAACATGTTATGTAATTGTTGAAATGCTGCGTCGTACCCTCTGTTTTGTAGTGCAAATTTTAAGATGAATACAGCTATGCGATTAAGTTGCTCTTTTTTTTTCCCACTGTTTGTGCTAACATTTTACTTGATTGTGATATAAATATACAGATTGCTTGGAGAAATGAAAACATTACATATCAATATCATCTTTTGCTCAGCCTTTCATATTTCTTTTTCGGCTTTACAAATTTTGCTATTTCAACCTATGAGAAATTATTAGATAAAGCATTTATTGATATTTCCAACAAGTTATGCTATGCAGTTCATCACCAACTATTACTGAACTGTGGTTTCTAACATTGAACCATTAGATTTTGGTCTCCATAGGTTGAAAGTTTGGCCACTGCCATGGCTGTGATAACTAAGATATTCTATTTTGGTTGTCTTTTTTTTTGTATAGCAATACGAGCTACTTCCTTGAAATCATAGCGATTTCTTACTTTTGCATACTTGTTGTTGATTACTTTGTTCTAATATATTCTCTTTCCAGGATGAGGAACATGTTCGTGACAAAGATGGAGACACCTTAAAAGTCTCAGATGATCGAACACGAATCCCTGTGAAAAGGTAGTTGCCCTTGGTGCTGGTTTGGCCCTACTGAAGCTTCTGAAAAAGTGTTGTTCGAAGAAACCCTTGTAACTTTATGATTGAAAGCTCTCCTATGACTTAAAGCAGAAGTTTCAAATATAAGCTTCTGCTACTGGGTGCAGAGTCTCATTTCAGCTTATTGTCTCAAACAGAAGCGTCAAAGAACAGCTTCTGCTTCTGTAGTCAAGAAGCTATTTGAGAAGCCAACCAAACATACACTAAATTCCAATTTACTTCTGATCTCTACCTATTTTTTGTATGAATTATTCTTTACTTGTTGCAGGCCAAAATTTTCTAGATCACCGCGGTTATCAGCAGTTAAAAAGTCGTCTCTTCTCCGTATGCAAGTTGTTCCTGTGGGGAAGAATAGCGCGCCATCCTCCAACAAAGGCCCTCATAAAGGATAAACGCTGCTTTGAAGGGCTTCTTTTCTGCGATTGGAACCTTCTAGATTTCGTCTGAAGGGGGGTGGCGAGGTTCAATTTGAAGTGCTTTATTTAAGTTTTGCGGTGGAGACTGGACAGGAGGAGGATTTGAAAGTGAGGTTCAATGGATGTGCTTGATTAAGTTTTGCTTTGGAGAGGATGAGAATGTGAAATTTGTTCTCTATTTTGGCGCTGACACTCTCTCCAAATTGCTAGCGGAAAAATGAGGAGAAAATCCCATTCGCCCCCGGCATTGGTAATTGTAAGTATTCCATGCAGGATATATTACATTGAGGTTGCTAATTGTAAAGGCTCATGTATGCCTCTATTTTTCTGTTTGGATCAGTTTCTTAATTTAAATTCTTTTATTTTCTTCGTCATTGATTTTGAGCCATCAAACTATGAAGTTTCAACCTTTGACTGCAACAACTAAGATAAGCTCCAGGGTTCCTCTAGTTATGGTGACTTGGTTCTAGTATTATTGTTTCACTTAAATGCTTTAGTTCTAGTAACTTTACGTTGTACTGGTTCAAACCCTTGTATGGGGGATCGGAAAGTGAGAGGGTGTTCCAATGTACGGGGCCCTTTTTTTGGCTCATCAGCAAAGAGATGCGTCTCCAAACCAATTCATATAAAGACTCCTTTGTTCTATTTTGTAGAGTACACCAGTATTAGACTCAATTTTGGAATATATATATATATATATATATAATTGGGCTGAAATATTATTGATAGTTTTGGGCTCTTTTGCTATCGAGTTTTTAACTTTTGGATAAAAAAGTATACGATTACGATGATAGTGGTCCCCTAAGGTTTAGTGGTGGTCCCCGTAGGGTTAAGTAGTGATTGGTTGAATAGTATGATCTAAAAGTGGAATTGATTAAAGTGTAGATCTAACGGCTAAAAAATCGATAGCAAAAGAGTCTAAATATTATTAATAGTATTCCAGCTCAACTCATATATATATATAGTGTAGAACTATTATACTTTTGAAAGTATAAGAAAGTTGATGTTTCTGTTTTTTGGTCTTTGAATTAAGAATTGTAGGGTCGGGATGATAGTGGTCTCCTTTAAGATTGAGTGATTTTTTTAGAATAATAATATTAATCTAAAGATCAGAAATAGTCTAAAAAGTTGATTTAAAGGTCAAAAAATTGAAAGCACAAATTTTCTTATACTTCTGGAAGAATAGTAGTTTTACTATATATATATATATATATATATATATATATATATATATATATATATATATAATATATATACACACACACGCATAATGTGAGTAGCATATAAATGTAAGAAAGTTCCCATCTAATTACTCTCACACCCACTCACTTTTCTCTCAACTCTCGCGTATAAGCGAGGAGTCGTGTACATGCTGTGCTGTCGCTTTCACTTGGAAACGATAATATATACATTTTTGGAATCACTTTAGATATTTATAAAAAGCTGGACAAATAAAGTTCTGGAATTATTAATTTATTTTTATAAAACTTAAACTCTCAAACTTACGAATCTAAAATAATATTTTAAGTATTATAGACTTGTTTTGGCTAGTTAACTACTTACTGTATGCTAATATTTTTACAGTTAAAGCTGTTATTTATATTAAAAAAAATTAATCGTGCAAGATTAGTAGGATGATAAGTGAAATAGAATATATATATATATAAATATAAAAAAGTAAAAAGTTAGTATTTCTTCACTTGTATTTATTTAAAAAAATCAATTTTAAACTGAGTAATTGCAAATTTTAATAAATTATTAAGTGGACATATTTCAAAACTCAAATAAAAAAAAATAAAAATTTATCATATTTGTTGGAACATATGGACTAGTTGGCTACCTGAGTCACATATGAAAGCCAGGACATTCGACATTGGTGCGATTACGCCACCTCAGCATTCCCAATCTCGAAGCCCAATCCGAGTCCCTCATGACGTAACTCGTCCGACCCATCCGACGTTCCAGATCAACCGATACTCGCACCATTTCTTTTTATTATTATTTTCATTTTCACCCCACCGTTTCCAGCTCATTCACGCTCGTCCTCACTCCCTCCGTCGACGGAATAAAAGGGAGAAGACGAAGACGCTGCCACTCCCCTGCTTTAAATATTTCGATATTATATACACTGCCTTTTCCTTTTTCTTAGATCTCTCTTTCTCTCTCTCTCTCTCTCTCTCTCTCTCTCTCGATCTCGATTTCTAAGGGGCGATTAAGCCTCAGATCCGGGGGCGATCGCCTTCTTCGCCTTCGCCGAAGCCCTAGCTCGCGATCGCCATGGCGGCGGCCAACGCCCCGATCGCCATGAGAGAGGCCCTCACGGTGAGTATCGCCCCTCGTTTAACTGTCCACTCCTCTCTCTCTTCGATCCCTTCCTCTTTGTCTTGGATTTTGAATCGGATTGGAGGTTTGAGAGGTGGAGCTAGGGTTTCTGAACTAGTCACCGCTGTTTTGATCTCGAATTCTAGCTTGCATCATGCTGATCTGTTCGAAGAGCTTCGAGATCGTGATCTGTTTCTTGTGATTGTGATGATTCTTCACTGTTTGGTTTCAGCTTCCGAGCGTCGGCATAAACCCGCAATTCATCACCTTCACGCATGTCACGATGGAATCGGAGAAGTATATCTGTATCAGGGAGACCTCGCCCCAAAACAGTGTGGTGATCATTGACATGAGCATGCCGATGCAGCCGCTGAGGAGGCCCATCACGGCGGATTCGGCGTTGATGAATCCGAATAGCAGGATTCTAGCTCTTAAAGGTTTCGATTTGATCTCCCTTTCTTTGTCTGCTCATTTTCTCTCTTTTCTGTTCTAGTTTTATTTCCTTTCTGTTGCATTGATTAAGGAGTTCATTTGTACTTTATAATGCTTTCGGCTTATGCTATTGTGTCTCCCTTTGATACTCAGTAAATAGCATTTGATAGTTTAGATTAACTTTGTAGGATTTGAATCACCTACGACTACGAGTATCTTCTGTACGTGCTATTATGATTTGTTTCCATATATGCGGTGAATTAACTACATCATGTCTTATCCTTCATATAGTGATTGGCACTGCCAAATACAGATTTAAACGACTTAATAGCGTTATGGTTATTTCCACTTCATAAGTTGTTAGCTTGACAAGGATGAAGTATTGAGTAATACTGTGAAAAGTTGATGTTGGCACAACACAATCCATGGATCAGAGAATATTCAATCCAAGGGATGGTTGCCTTATCTCATCCTTTATGGATTTTGCAGCTCAAATACCAGGAACTGTTCAGGATCACCTACAAATTTTTAATATTGAAATGAAGACTAAGATGAAATCTCATCAGATGCCTGAGCAGGTAAACTTGCTATAACTTCAAATATACAGATTAATAGTATTGTTATTTTCTGCAGAAAAAAATTCACTAGTCAGCGGACTGATTTCTTAGTTGTTCTGGCATGTAGGTTGTATTTTGGAAGTGGATTACCCCAAAGATGTTAGGGCTGGTTACACAATCCTCGGTGTATCATTGGTCAATAGAAGGTATGTCAGCTTTTGGAGTACATGCAATACCTTTTTCGTTGTTTAAGCTAAATCTCTGCTTCCTTTCTTTTTCACTTTGATGATCGGTATCATCATGCTAGATTTTACATTACTTTTTGAAAGTAATGTAACTAAAGGTTTATTAAATGTTATATACAGGAGATTCAGAACCTGTTAAAATGTTCGATAGGACTGCTAATCTGGCAAATAATCAGATCATCAACTACCGTTGTGACCCCACAGAAAAATGGCTAGTTTTAATTGGAATTGCGCCAGGTGCTCCTGAGGTATGCTTATATTAACTTTATTTTTTGAGTGACACACAGCATCATTCTTGAGGGGAACTTTTCTAATGGCAACGGCAAGAACTTTCTGTGAGCAATTACTTTTATTATATATCACAAAATCTTAACATTGATCAAGCCATGCTGCTATATGTATGTACACACAAAGAATCGCATAAAATTATCACATGAAATTGGTCGTCAAGATCCGTAAGACCTTCAGTTGATCTAAAACTTTACTCCAATAAATGCTGAAGCGCGCTATAACAATATTAAAAAAAAAAATAATACTCACTTAAAACAAATCCTGGTAACAGCAAAACTTTCCATACAATTTTGTATCTATAATGAGAGATACAGACTGTGGTATGTAGTAATCGAACTGCTGGTAACCCTGTTCGTGTTTATTTTTCTATGATTCAATATGTTGATCAGTTTATGAGCAAGAATTTTTTTAATATTTTTAAGAGGCCTGCCTAAATTATAGTATCATTTATCATAATATCATTTGGCTATTGCCTGATAGTTACTGGTTTGGACATACTTCACATGACGGTTTATCATATTCGGTTCTAAACACTTAAAAATCATCTGACAAGGTCAATTGACCCCTCCGCCTCGTACGCACTTAATTCATTTGGTAGGTGAAAGGTCAATTTACCACTCTTCTTTGTCAGTTCTCTGAGCTTTCTGATGCGTATTTTTTATTGCACGGCTGCCTTTTGCTTTTGTTGCTTACTTTATAATCGATGCTTCCCTCTTCTTGGTCTTATGCTACTCAAGCCATTTACCTTCTTATTTGTCCATTGCCTATCTTTGTTATCTTGTTCAATGAATCTCATGACTTTGGATATCAATTACAGAGACCACAACTGGTCAAAGGAAGTATGCAGCTCTTTTCTGTCGACCAGCAGCGCAGTCAGGCACTTGAAGCACATGCTGCATCCTTTGCTACATTTAAGGTGATATTAGAATCTTCCTTTCTGCTTGTTGCTTTGATGGGTTTTTGCACTTTGAGGTACATATTCTTATGCATCCAGTGTTGGCTGCACCCTCTTATTTATTCAGGTCGCTGGCAACGAGAAACCCTCTGTTCTAATTTGTTTTGCTTCGAAGACCAGCAATGCTGGACAGATTACTTCAAAATTGCATGTCATTGAACTTGGTGCACAACCAGGTTTGTATTGCGTGTGCTTGCGTGTGTTTCAAATATAGACTACTGTTTTGGAAAATTTTTGTGCAGCTCTTTGACTTGTCATGCAATTTCAAGGAAGTCTTGAACTTTCCATCTTTTCATATAAATCCACTTCATTTTGAGTTTTTCTTACATAAAAGACTATACATAGGTACACTTACAAACGAAATATTTATAGCTCAAAGATAATGTGCAAAGATGAAAAGTCAGGGAATTTCTTGAAATTTCTGTGTAGTCAGGGACTTCAGTACTTCACTATAAATTTCCCCTCTGTTTATGCATTAGATTTTTTTTTTTTTTTTTTTTTTTTTTTTTTTTTTTTTTTTTTTTTTCTTCTTCTCCATCATTTTGGTGAGAATAGATCTTAAATATTCTTATGCTTTTTCACTTTGCTACCAGGTAATTAGCTAAATAATCTTTTCAGATCATTCAAGTGAATCTTTCTCGTCACCTTTTACCCTCCTCATTCCTCTTATTGTCAAGGTAAATTGTCTTTTTATTAGGGAAGCCTGGTTTTACGAAGAAACAAGCAGACCTGTTCTTCCCACCAGATTTTGCTGATGACTTCCCTGTTGCAATGCAGGTAGAAAATTCACCCTACTTTTTTGTAATTTAAATGAAACATTACCTCCTTAAGGTCATGTTATTGATCAAGATAATTTATTTCACAGATCTCACAGAAGTACAGTTTGATATTTGTGATCACAAAGCTTGGACTTTTATTTGTGTATGATTTGGAGACAGCAGCAGCAGTCTACAGAAACCGTATCAGTCCAGATCCTATATTTTTGACTGCAGAAGCTTCAGCCAATGGTGGCTTTTATGCTATTAATAGGAGGGGACAGGTTCTGCTTGCCACTGTCAATGATGCCACTATTGTGCCTTTCATTAGCGGTCAAGTATGTATGCTCGCAGTTATCTTTGTGTTGGTTGAGATATATGGGCACACACCCCAACTATCAGTCATTTGGAATTATTTTATTTCAAATCCAACAAATTGAAGTTCAGGGACCTATACTTAAATGACTTATGGTTGGGTGTTGTCTACACTATACACATTTTGTAACTAGTTTGGTTATTAACAATGTCTTATTATAAGAGGTCATTTATGATTTTTATGCCATTTACAGTTGAATAATCTGGAGCTTGCTGTGAACCTTGCCAAACGAGCAAATCTTCCAGGGGCAGAGAACCTGGTAAAAATATCTCCATTTTTACGTTGTTTTCTGTCTTTCTTTTTTTGTTTATTTTTCTTTCAGCTACTCATTATGAAGTATTTATGTTATGCCTAAATTAATGTGGTATAGTATTTTCCTTAAATTAATGTGGTATAGTATTTTCCTTGTCTGTTTCTTGTTTTTTTCGTTTTCTCCAAGATTTAGATAAGAATTCTCCAATAATTGATGGCATTTGCTACTTATTACATGCGTATTTTGGACTTCTTTGTTTGTAATACCTTCTTACTACGATTCTTATTATTCTGCTTTATTATTTATAGGGAGGATTATAGTTTTTTATATTACATTTTTGTTCATTTTCTTACACTCCAGTGTTTATGTAATGTTGGAACTCCACCCTTGCTTTCTGTGAGCAGGTTGTGCAGAGATTCCAGGAACTGTTCTCACAGACAAAGTACAAGGAAGCTGCCGAGCTTGCTGCAGAATCTCCACAGGGCATACTTCGGACACCTGAGACAGTTGCAAAGTTTCAGGCAACTACCTTCCTTTCCCTTTTGTGCTCTTCTTTGATTTCCTTTCCGCATATTTTCAGTTAGTGAAGTTAGTAGCGTGCAAAGCAGCTATGTTCTTGGCATGTAGTATGATTTAATTTTTCCTCGACATTGTTTCCCAATTTTTTCCGGGCAATATGCGGTGGCTAGAGATCAAACTGAATAGTGGAAGGAACAAACACAATGTTTATAACCAACTGTCATCCTCGTATCTATCTATTTAGAAAATGCTTCAGGAGACCGTAGCAAAATAATGCAAGAGAGGATATTACCATGAAATATACCAGGCCCCATGGAACTTATCTGCCTCGAAGGTGGCAAAATATTGTTTTTTTGGTCTTCATGTTTGAAGCTCAATTAAGCTAGAAAAAGTAAGTCAAACCCAATCCTGTCATTTCTAGGTAGTTCTACTATGCTTAGGAATTTCATTCTGCATACTCTTCACAAGAAAAGAAGCTGCTATCTCTATTTAACTTAAACAGTGTCTCAATCTCGAAAATAACTTAATTGAATGCTAACATTCTATACTTGATGCAGAGTGTTCCTGTACAAGCTGGGCAAACGCCGCCACTATTGCAGTATTTTGGAACATTGTTAACAAAGGGAAAGCTAAATGCTTTTGAGTCTTTAGAGTTATCGCGCCTTGTTGTGAATCAGAACAAAAAGAATCTATTGGAGAATTGGTTGGCTGAGGACAAGCTTGAGTGCAGCGAAGAACTTGGAGATCTTGTCAAGGTATGATTGCCAGTTTGCTGAAAGCACTTATTTTGTTTCACTTTTTCATTCATCATTTCTTCTGTGAGGCTATGGTTGACGTATTTTTGTACTCGGAAACTTCTCCGTTTGTAGACTGTGGACAATGATCTTGCGCTGAAAATTTACATAAAAGCAAGGGCTACTCCAAAAGTCGTTGCTGCTTTCGCTGAACGAAGGGAGTTTGACAAGATTCTTATTTACTCCAAGCAGGTTGTCTTCCATTATCATACAAGTAGTTATAGTCTTCCATTTGTTACTCATAAAAAAAACGTTAGCGTTAAATTGCAGGTATTAAGCTTTACCAACAGTAACCCCTGAAAATTTGACTTCTCTATGATGCAGGTTGGGTACACTCCAGATTATCTTTTTCTTCTCCAGACTATTCTGAGGTCAGATCCCCAGGTAATTGTTCAATATGGAATTTCATAGGCAAATTATTTGTTGAATCCTTTTAGCTTTTTTTGCTAACCAAAGATTGTATGGCAGGGAGCTGTTAACTTTGCTCTTATGATGTCACAAATGGAAGGCGGCTGTCCAGTGGATTACAATACAATCACTGATCTCTTTCTTCAGGTGAATTCACTTTCTGAAATAATAATTTATAGTTATATGGATGGTCAACCTTTTAGTCCATGAACAAACAGGATGTTGACTCTCAACTTTTGTCACTTCCGACTCCCAAATTAACTTGTTCTTTTTTGGGTTTTTTTTTTTTAACTTTTCTTTCTTTCTATTTTTGGGGGGGCTGTAGAGAAACATGATCAGAGAAGCAACAGCCTTCTTATTAGATGTGTTGAAGCCAAACCTACCTGAGCACGCCTTTCTTCAAACCAAGGTAACATATATTTTTTCCCAATAATACGGGCCTGTTTCTCCCAGCTAAATTTTCTACAGAAGCGTTCTTTGAGTAGAGTTGTTTCAAGAAGCATGCATTAACCTTTTTGACTAAAATATCTTCAACAGCTTCTCGCTGTAGCAGAAGCTTCGTATTGGAACTTCTACTTGTAATGTCCAAAAGCTCATTTTAGCCTCCCGCCACATTGTAGAATCTTAGACTATATGTCTAGCAAATGCTTGCTTTCAGAAGCTTCTGCTTCCTAAAATTGAGAAGCTGTTCTAGAATCCAGGCCAAACGGGCACTAATTATGTTTTATATTGGATATTACCCACTTGTTTTCTATGTTTACTTTTTTGATATTTCAGGTTTTAGAGATCAATCTAGTTACATATCCGAATGTTGCTGATGCTATTTTAGCTAACGGGATGTTCAGCCATTATGATCGCCCCCGTATAGCTCAGCTGTGTGAAAAGGCTGGCTTATATTTGCGAGCCCTTCAGGTCATATGGTTTTCCTATATTGTGTAAAGCTTTTATATTCTATGACTATTTATTTAAATTGTTCATTCTTATTTTGCAGCATTATACAGAGCTCCCCGATATCAAACGTGTTATTGTGAATACTCATGCCATTGAGCCACAGGTTTGTTATCTCAGATTACAAAAAAAAATTCCCTTTTTTTCCCTTCATTTTCTGCTCTAAATAATGTATTCTTTATTTTGTAGGCCTTGGTGGAGTTTTTTGGTACCCTGTCAAGGGAGTGGGCATTAGAGTGCATGAAGGACCTTTTACTAGTCAATCTGAGAGGAAATCTACAAATAATTGTTCAGGCAAGCCTTATTCTTACTGTTGTTCAAATGGTAATGCCCGTCACCTTTTGGACATCTGATTGTAATATCATTATTTTGTTCAGGCTGCCAAAGAATACTCTGAGCAGTTGGGTGTGGACGCATGCATAAAATTATTTGAGCAATTTAAGTCCTATGAAGGTCTTTACTTCTTCTTGGGGTCATATTTGAGTTCCAGGTAGTCTGCAAATGAAACTTTCCTTAGTGTCACTTTCTTTTTAGGCACTGTGGTTTATATTATCTTTTCTTATTCTTTTGCCCTAACAGTGAAGATCCAGATATCCATTTTAAATACATTGAGTCGGCAGCAAGAACTGGGCAAATTAAAGAAGTTGAACGAGTGACAAGGGAATCTAATTTCTATGACCCTGAGAAAACAAAGAACTTTTTAATGGAAGCAAAACTCCCTGATGCACGGCCTCTCATAAATGTTTGTGATCGTTTTGGTTTTGTTCCTGATTTGACACACTACTTGTATACTAGTAACATGCTTCGGTATATCGAGGGCTATGTACAAAAGGTAAGAATTTTACTTTTTGTTTTTTGGGAAACTCTGTCATTTTTTATATACTGCATATTCAATTCAATTCTTACAATAAAGTTAAAAAAAGCTCAGTTAAGGGTTCTGTGTGGCCCATTGGAGCTTCTGCAGGATTGATGTTTGAGTAGAGTTGTTCGGAGAAGCACCAACATCTTTTTTCAACCCCCCCCCCCCCCCAAAAAAAATCCCTTTGTTACCACAACTTCTTTTAGGCATGCCAAAGCCTGTTTCAACAAAAGCCTGACTACTGCTTCTCCAGTATAGAACCTGTTCCATAAACTAGTTAAAAAGGGCACTAAGATGATAATTAACAACTATTCCATACGAGTTCGAAGTTATTAACTCTTACTGCTTGTATAGGTGAACCCTGGCAATGCTCCTTTGGTCGTAGGCCAGCTGCTCGATGATGAGTGCCCTGAAGATTTCATTAAAGGCCTCATTCTTTCTGTCCGTTCTCTCCTCCCAGTTGAGCCACTTGTGGAAGAATGTGAGAAGAGGTTTGTGGATCTTACATAGTGCTGCTAATTGGCCTAGACTGGCCTAGAGCCCACAAGGCCGGGACTGTTTTTCAAGGATTTAAGTGTCGTTGTACGGGATCGTGCCGAGAACTTACTGGCACTGCGTGTGCTGTGCTGGGCCAATGTGTGCCGGTCACAAACCTGTGTGCTGACACATTGTGACGTAAAATATTTATTTTCTTTAGCAGCAATATATTTTAATTGCTTATTGTATATGTTAAGCCATTTTTTTGTATTTTATTGAGATAACTACTTGTTAATCTCAAAGAAAAGATAATGTTGAGTCATGCCATCGGCACAGGGGTCATATCGTGCCAATATCTTGTCGTCACGGTACGGCACGGTGGGCACGAGCCGTGTCAATGGGCACTTAAAACCTTGATGTTCTTATCTTGAAAATGGCCAACCAGACCCCATTAGCAGTTCACCTTATTAAATGGGCGCAGTTCAGTTTGGATTTTGGAGGAAAACTAGAATCAAACTGGGATTTTCTCTTTGTATAAAATCTGAACTGAAACAGAATTGAGCAGATATGGAAACTAAACTCAATATGAAACTGGAATATTCAGTTATATCACTCGGTTCAATTTCCGGGTAAATTAAAAAAAATTCAATATCTTTGACCTATAAGTGCTCTTTAGTGTTTGTGCTCCCTTTGCCTCCTGAGAGTCTTAGGTTCGAAATTAGTGTACAGCAGTTTAATCTGTAATATAAAAATATCATAAATTCATGGAAGATTTCAAATCAGGTTCATTTTGTTTTCTTGGTTCATTTGGTTTTCTTGCCCATCATACTTAGTATTTCTAGCTAACAACTTCTCTTTTGTAAATCTTTTTTTGACTTTGCTAAATTTGTTACAGGAATCGACTGAGATTACTCACCCAATTCTTGGAGCATCTTGTGAGTGAAGGGAGCCAGGATGTGCACGTCCATAATGCTCTGGGGAAGATTATCATAGACAGCAACAACAATCCTGAGCATTTCCTCACTACTAATCCCTACTATGATTCACGTGTTGTGGGAAAATATTGTGAAAAGCGGGATCCTACCCTTGCTGTTGTTGCTTATAGACGTGGACAGTGTGATGATGAACTAATAAATGTCACCAACAAAAACTCTTTGTTCAAGTTGCAGGCTCGGTATGTGAAACTATCTTCCCCCTGCAGCACACCCCACCCCCAAAATTGAGACCGTAGTCACAATATCTTCTTTTTCTTTTTTCTTTAATTAAAAAATTGTAACAGCTTTCTGATTTGACTGGTGGAAAATTTGTCTGAGCTATTTGATAGTGTGAGTGTTGAATAAAAATTCACAAAATATTATGAATTGGCTATGCATGTTTCAAGTAACCGGAAACATTTAGCAATTGTTCACTTGTAAGATAAGATGATTATATCAAACATTTTAGTTTAGTATATTCTTTTTTCTGTTGCATATGTACTTTTCTATCAGCCAGACTGCTTCCTATTTTTCCAGTTTTACTGAATTTTGGCCTAACATCCAAACTTCCAACAATCTTCATCACTAATGATTTCATCAAATCAATGACAGATATGTGGTGGAAAGAATGGACGGTGATCTGTGGGAGAAAGTTCTTCAACCCGAGAATGAATACAGAAGACAACTGATTGATCAAGTTGTTTCCACTGCTTTACCCGAAAGCAAAAGCCCTGAACAAGTCTCTGCTGCCGTCAAAGCCTTCATGACTGCTGATCTTCCACATGAACTGATCGAGCTCCTTGAAAAGATTGTCCTTCAAAACTCTGCCTTTAGTGGGAATTTCAACCTGCAAAACCTGCTTATTCTTACCGCCATTAAAGCCGATCCTTCCAGGGTTATGGACTACGTTAATCGCCTCGACAACTTCGATGGGCCTGCAGTTGGAGAAGTCGCCGTTGAAGCCCAGCTTTACGAAGAAGCCTTTGCCATTTTCAAGAAGTTCAACTTAAACGTTCAAGCAGTGAATGTCCTTTTGGATAACATTCAAAGCATAGAGCGAGCAGTAGAATTCGCATTTAGAGTAGAGGAAGAAGCTGTATGGAGCCAGGTGGCAAAAGCTCAGTTAAGAGAAGGATTAGTAAGCGATGCTATTGAATCTTTCATTCGTGCAGATGATGCTACACAGTTCCTCGATGTTATTAGAGCTGCTGAGGGTGCGAATGTCTACCACGACTTGGTAAAATATTTACTAATGGTGAGGCAGAAGGCAAAGGAGCCAAAGGTGGATAGTGAATTAATTTATGCGTATGCGAAGATCGATAGGCTTTCTGAAATAGAAGAATTTATCCTTATGCCAAACGTTGCTAATCTACAAAGTGTTGGTGATCGGTTGTTCGATGATGGCCTTTATGAAGCAGCTAAGATCATATTTGCTTTTATCTCTAATTGGGCCAAGTTGGCTTGCACACTTGTTAAGCTGAAGCAGTTCCAAGGTGCGGTGGATGCAGCTCGAAAAGCGAACAGCTCAAAGACGTGGAAAGAAGTTTGTTTTGCTTGTGTTGATGCTGAGGAGTTCCGCCTGGCCCAAATATGTGGTTTGAATATAATTGTACAGGTATCTTCGTTTTCTTTTCTTTCTACATATTCTATCATGTTTGATGTATCATTTCTAGATTAATTATAGGGTATTTACATCGATGTATTGCTGCAAAATCATTTACTGATATATATGCACCCGTAAAATCTTAATATTCATTAGAAAGTGCACTTTCTTTTTTTTTTGAAAAAAAAGCCTTATATTGAGTTGGGGATTCATCCAATTCATGATAAAAGCTGGTTCCGTATTAGAACGTGTTTTTTAAAGAGGGGCATCTTTGTAAGTTCAAGGGTATATATAAGAAATTAAGTTTTGTAGTGCATACATGAAATTTTTAAACTTTGCAGGCTTACACTAATGTAAAACTAGATAAGTTTATAGGGGTATGTATGAAGGAACCTGATTAGCTAAATTATATCATAATCTGTTGATCTGTGTTTTCTAGGTCGATGACTTGGAAGAGGTTAGCGATTACTACCAAAACAGAGGATGCTTTAACGAGCTAATCTCTCTCATGGAGAGCGGCCTAGGGTTGGAACGGGCCCACATGGGCATATTTACCGAGTTGGGAGTCCTATATGCTCGTTATCGCTCTGAGAAGCTAATGGAACACATTAAACTCTTCTCAACCCGTCTCAACATTCCTAAACTTATTCGTGCTTGTGATGAGCAACAGCATTGGAAGGAGCTTACTTACCTGTATATTCAGTATGATGAATTTGACAATGCGGCGACCACTATTATGAACCATTCACCTGACGCATGGGACCACATGCAGTTCAAAGATGTTGCAGTTAAACTCGCAAATGTTGAGTTATACTACAAGGCGGTGCATTTCTACTTGCAGGAGCATCCAGATTTAATTAATGATCTTCTTAATGTCCTTGCTCTTCGTGTCGACCATACACGTGTAGTGGATATAATGCGCAAGGTTTGTTTATGAATTTAAGATTGTTTTCCAGTTTGGTCCACCTAGAGATTCCGGAGAAGTTCTGTTTGCATAGAGTTGTTCAAAGAAGTACTAAAAGCATTTTATGAAATTGCATCAGCAGTTTCTTGCCTCTTGCTTCAGCAGAAGCAGAAGCTTCGAATTGGAGCTTCTGCTATTGGGGGCCCAATAGCTCATTTTATTCTCTCTATGGAAGAAGCCCTAATATGTTGTTAGCAAATTGTGGCTTTTTGAAGCTTCTGCTTTTTAAAGTAAGGAAGTTGTTTCAAAAGCTAGGCAGAAAAATGCGCACTAGTAGTTATCGTTCCTGGCATATCTCGAGTTTAACTTCTTTCACTCTTTTTTCTTTTTTGGTTTCAGGCTGGTCACTTACATCTGGTGAAGCCATACATGGTTGCAGTACAAAGCAACAACGTGGCTGCTGTCAACGAAGCATTGAATGAAATCTACGTAGAGGAGGAGGACTATGAACGCCTACGTGAATCAGTCGACATGCACGATAACTTTGATCAGATAGGCCTGGCACAAAAGGTAAAATTGCCACAAGTTTGACAGTTTTTCTAGTTGCGCTTGAGATTGAGTTATCATAACAAATTGCATAATCCTCTTCTTTTGTTTCTAGATTGAAAAACACGAGCTTCTCGAAATGAGGCGCATTGCTGCATATATCTACAAGAAAGCTGGGAGGTGGAAGCAGTCCATTGCTCTGTCCAAGAAAGACAACTTGTACAAAGATGCCATGGAGACATGCTCCCAATCTGGCGACCGCGAGCTCTCTGAGGAGTTGCTTGTTTACTTCATCGAGCAGGTATGCTTTTATTTGCAACTATATGGGCAAGTGCATATTGAACCTAAGAATATTCCAGCTTTTTATGTAGTATGCTTCTCAAGTGAGATATAAAGTTTTTTTTAAAAGATGTTTCATTGTTAGCAGTTGTTGGTAAAACATTTTTGGTTAAATGCTACTTCTTGAAAAAGATGTTTCATTGTCGAAAGTTGTTGGTAAAACTATTTTGGTTAAATGCTACTACTTGAAAATGTAGTTTCTGCTATTCTTATGTACAAAATTAAGTATTGGTACTATGGATCCGCTGACATTTTAAACAACAATAGTCCTGACTGATTTAGAAAAAGATGAATTTTCTTCAGTTAGTTGTGTAAAGAAATACATTTGAACCTCTCGAAGTGAAATTAGTAGTACTCTGCGGTTGGTCCAGTGGTTCACTGTTTCCTTTCGGAATGAAAGGTGAATCATTTTATTCATGTCGGCTGAACATGTGAATGTTCTGATGAGCAAACATTTCTTGCAGCATCTATCACCGTAAATACTCATAACATTTATTTTGTTTGAATTTTCTTGTCGAAGAAATTATCAATATGGTCCTCTCTTAAACGCTATTCTTTACTCTTCAAGGGGCATCTAGTGATTTTTCTGATTTTGCACTGCAGGGAAAGAAGGAATGCTTCGCGTCATGCCTCTTCATTTGTTATGACTTGATCCGGCCTGACGTTGCCCTTGAACTCGCATGGATGAACAATATGATCGACTTTGCTTTCCCATACCTCTTGCAGGTAAGTTTTCAGTTTCTACCGTGGGGCAGATAATTTTGCAAATATTGCTGGAACATCGATGAAAATATACAATATCGTAGCGATATATAAACAACAACTTTTTTTACTTTCTATACTTGGTGGTTTTCTTTTGTTATCTACCGTTAAACCCGTCAGTAATCTAGTAGTGGTAAATTTTCTGAAAAAATGACTTCTATCTTCAGTTTATTCGTGAGTACACTGGCAAAGTTGACGAACTGATGAAGGACAAGATCGAAGCACAAAGCGAAGTGAAAGCTAAAGAGAGGGAAGAAAAGGATCTGGTCGCTCAACAGGTGCTTGAAATTGCATCCGAATTGTTTTGTCTTCATGGCTTAAGCTGTTTGGGCTGAAGTGAGCTTCAGCTGAAATTGCATCCGAATTGCTTTGTCTTCGTTCCCTACTAGCAGCCTTATGCTTTGTTGGGCAAAAGTTTCGGATGTTTTTTTTTGCTGAATGTCTTGCTGCTGCTTTTAAGAATAGAAAAGCTGTTTGAGAAGCCATGCCTGATAAACACAGTACTTTTCTACTGCACACAGGATAACAGCATTGTTTTTTCTTTCGTTCATCTTGTTTTGCAGAATATGTATGCACAGTTGCTTCCTCTTGCTTTGCCGGCCCCACCAATGCCTGGCATGGGAGGTGGGCCCGGCATGGCCGCACCCTTCACAGCTCCGCCGCCAATGGGTGGGATGGGGATGCCACCAATGCCAATGCCCCCTTTCGGCATGCCTCCTATGGGAACCTACTAAAAGGTCGATTTCTGCTTAACAATGTGAGAAGAGAGAAAGAGATATAATCAGAGAGAGGTGAGAGTCCGAGGTAGGCTTTTGACTCTTCTTATGGCGCTCTGCCTGTGAAGCTTCGATATTCCTGCTTGGATTTAATGCAGGGGACAACTTTCAAGCGAATTTTGGCAACCTTACTGAGGTTCAGCTTTGAGTGGGTTTTTGAAATAGGTTCTGATTAGGTACGAAGTACGAACTTTTTGTATCATTTGTATAGGTATATTTTATGTGTCTATTAAGTCTTAGGTTTTGGTGATTTACAGTGAGACATGATTCAGTTGTATCATTAGCTTGAGTTTATATTGTGTTTCATATTGTTCTAGTACCCGTGCTTGTGAGAATTCTCGATGCTGGCATGATTAAACTTTTTATCTCATTTATAACACAAAAATAAACCAATGTGTAATTTTTCCCCCTTCTGTGGATTATAGTGAAATGATCAAGGAAAATGCTAGTTGTATACCTAAAAAAGAGGGTTTACACCTCACATCTTAGGATTTAGAAAGTTTTTAAAATTTTTAGTATTATTGAAAAAGAAAGCTCACAAGGTATGGATATGATAGTGACCCTTAGATGGGGAAGAATAAAATTTATTTCTTTTCTTTGAAATGTAGATAGCATTCTTCAATGATCAAAATATATTCCAAGTCACATCTCTCTGAGATGTGACTCGGAAATCAAAATCACCTACTTGGAGTTAGTACGTTCCTGCTGTAATCACCTACTTGGGGTTAATACGTTCCTGCTGCAATCTAGCTGTCATATTATCAACTTTTCTTGCGCTTCAAACACATGGAAACAACACGTCCTAGTAAAAGTAATTGAATATCGTTCTAGAATAGCGTTGTAACTTGTAAGGCATAATATATGCCCTTGCTCCCACTTCATTTTTATACGTCGCAAAAGTGTGTATCCGTGGAAAAAAAAAGATATTAAAAATTTGCGTCTGCCGGGAGTCGAACCCGGGTCTATTGCTTGGAAGGCAATTATCCTAACCGTTGGACTACAAACGCCTTGTGATTATTAGCTTAAAACAAACAGTAAAGACCACTTTACTGGCCCACATTGGCCCATGTTTTCGTCGGCCGAATGTGAGGGCCGGCCCAGTTTGATCCACGAGAACCCTAATCTTTCCCACGCTCTGTCGTTCTCCGTCCTCTTTGTTCGCTCCCTCACTATTCTCTATCTCCTCCTCCAAGATGCTCTCTCTCACCACTCCCCACCACCTCTAAGCCCTTCCCCTCTCCCACCAAAACCCTAACCCTAACACCCCCCCTCCCCCGGGCCTCTCCCATGGCGTCCATCAACCTCGGCTGGTTCGGCGGCGACAGCTGGTTCCCCAAGCCCCACAAACCCTCTCACTACCCCCCCAACTTCGCCTTCCTCGGCGCCCGTAACCTCTTCTTCGGCAACGACAACAACAACCCTAAAAAGCCTAGCTCCTCCTCTTCCTCCTCTGCCCCCACCGATGAGGCCCCCGGGAAGCTGTCGCAGAAGCTGGAACAGTACTTCTGGGAGTGCGAGCACCGCCCCGACCACCGCCACACGCCGGAGGTGGAGCGGATCCTCGCTGACGACCCGATCTTCGAGAAGAGGGAAGACCCTAGACCCGAGGAGATCGAGGAGGCCAAGCAGTGGTGGGAGGGTTTCAATGAGAGCCCCGTGGTGCAGTTCCTGCGCCGCGCCGAGGTGATCGCGGATAAGCTCAACGAGATGGAGCTCAAGGAGAACGAGAATCCTTACAGGTTTGTGTTGTTGGAATACTCTCCATCTTTTCCGTTGTGGAAAAATTTAGTAGGGATAGAAGAAGAATTGTTTATTAGCACATCAGTGTTTACTGGAGCTTGCGAGAAACTAATCAATTAGGTTCAATTATTCCCAAATAATTCAAAAGTTCTATGCAGTTATTTCGTTTTAGAAGAATGTTAATATCTTTTTCAAATTGTTTACCCTAATGAAAGGAAGTGTGATAATTATACCCATTTCTAAATCTTTTTTGATGTTGAATATATGCGCATGTGCATGCATGCATTGAATTAACTATTTCCAGAGTTTTTTTCCCCTGAATCTATCAGATTTTTATCAGACACAGAACTTTACTACCTAACTGAATTTATGCCGAATGTTAAACTTGTGACTATGCAGGTGGGAAGACCGGAAGCTATGGAAGGCACTGCCGCATGTGCCAGGGCTGGACGGCCGTCCGATGCCGCGTAAAGCGATCAAGACGAGAAGGGAGTCGGACGATAAGTTCTGGGACTTCACGCTGCAGTTCTTCTTTGGATTGTGGGGGTTCAGGCAGAGGCCGTACCCTCCCGGCCGGCCAATAGATGTTGCACAGGCCATTGGGTACAAGCGGTTGGAGAAGCGGTACTATGACTGTGAGTTGAGCATTTTACCAAGCACTCTGTGGACGCTATGTTAATATGATTTTGTTTGTGAATTATGTTAAGTTGTTACCTTGCTTTCTATTTTGGTTACTGCTGTATGTACAAATAACCTTTAAGATGAAGGGTTAGTCCGACAGAGGAAATTAGTCTAGTTAGTAAACTTTGAAATTGATATTTCTTTTGGCAATTGGAAATTTACCGATGGAAAATGTTGGAGTGTTTGAATCTTCCTTGCACCTTTCTTTTGAATTGAGATTTTCCTTCTTTCTATGCTTAAATCTCAATTTATAAATATTTCTTTTGCTTAGTAATTGGGAGATATAATATGCATATCTAGGTTATCTTGTTCTTGGCTATTCAGTAATGTTGTTTTTCTGCTGAGAACATACTTAATCACTCATGCCATTCTACTTCACGTGATATACTTCCCTTTTGCCCCACTGAATTAATTTTTATCTTATATCTCTCTTTTGTTTTAAAAAGAAATATTGGTATTGTCTAGTTCAATCTGCAATTGTGAGGTCTAGTAAAGAAAAACGAGATGCTGCTTACCGAATTCTTCTATGTGAAAGGTTTTCTTGTCTTATATAGTAATGTAATAATCCATCCGGTCTGATGTTAATTCCTTAATTAATTCTTTCAGTTATTATGAGAAGTGGTGGTTGGTATTACAAGGACCGGCTTGGGCGTACTAGAGGACCGCTAGAGCTGATAACTCTTAAAACAGCTTGGGCTGGTGGAATAATTGATACACACACGTTCATTTGGGGTGAGGATATGGATGAATGGGCACCTATTGGGATGGTTTATGGCTTAGAGAAAGCAATTGCTACTTGGGAAGGTATGGTTTATCATTACTTTATTCATTATTTGCTAATACAGGACCCATGAGTATCTTATCTGCTCATTAGCTTGAACTCTCGCGTTTTATCTAGATAATCTTTTGATATCGATCATAATGAGAATTAGCCTTTTAAATTTCTAACTAAGCAAAGACAATTCGTATAAGGAGGATGCAAGAGACAATTACATATCTTGTTATATAAATACCCTTCTAAAATCATCTATGTTTATATGTAACCCTTAAAAACAATCTATTTACTCATTATCCCTGCAAAATCTGAAATTTGAGGTATGCCCTTTTCAAACTTGCTTTCTTACAGATACACTTGAGGAATGCCCGTTGTGGAAAAAACAGTTTCTAATACAAATCCATGAATTAGATATGATTCACTCACTTTGACACAAGGAAAATTTTGTAAGAATCTACACTTTCAATCTTATAGAAAAAACGCGCAGATTTTAAGGGTCATGTATGTAAAATCCCCCAAAAAAAGAGAGAATCATAACCCATTAACACTTTTTCATTGTTCTACAGTCAGACTGGGTGCTGCTGCAACGGCTTGTCTTCACAAATTACAGAAGGGAATATCTCCTTGGAAACCTCTTAAGGGATTCGAGAAGAAAACATACAAGCAATTACAGGACGAAGCTATTGAAAGTAAGAAGCGTGACATGGCTGTTCTTGCAGCCAATGGCGGTGTATGGCCTGGTGTAAGAACCCCTAGCCATGCGCTATTCCTTTGGGCTAGTGGATCTGAAATGACTACCATTTTGCAAAAGGATCACATGCCGAATAAATATATCTCCAAAGAACTAAGGTGTTGTCTCCCACTATGCATACCTTTCTATTTTTAGTTTTCTTCATTTTCATCCACATGCCATGTAATTAGCTTATTTCAGCATTAGATTTGAAATTTTCTGGGTAAAAATGTATAGACCTTAACAGAACTATTGTGCATTTGGAAATCAGGGCCTGAACTAAACTATAGTGAAGTTTCTATTTCATGTCCTTCCATGCTATTGCTATCTACTCATTAGAGTTGTCGCACTTTCTTGATATTTTCATCTAATTAACTGAAAGGAAGTTGATTTTTTTTTATTTTTTTCTGGCAGGTATCGTCTTGCAAAAATTATACCTGGTTTGAGGCCATGGGAGGTTCTAAGTGTAGAGCAAGCCATGGATCAAATAACCTATGACGGGGAGTGGTATCGTGAACCACTTGGCTCCTATACAACAGGTCCACCGTATATCAGGCATTGGAACAAAGATGTTAAGGTAATTCCTGTAAATACTTATGGTGTGGATATTAAACGGATTTTTGTTTACTATAACCCTAACAATACATATTGCTTTTAGACCCAGCAAACGTTACAATTGGCCTCCATACCCTTAAATCTAGTCCATATTTTTATTTATGCCACTCAAAAGCTATAATTCGTAGCCTATAAAGAGGCCATAGATGCACGTGTTCCCCATTTCTTGAGAGCTTTGATGCCGAAAATGTGTCCCAGGGTGCAACAGTGGAAACTGAACATTCTGCCTGATGAAATTTTCTTTTAGTGTGAAAATCCATCTATTCAGTATGAAAAGATCTCAAGCATAGGGGCATATCCACAAATATGGACTATGTATAAAGTCATAGGCACAAAATTGGAACATTTGACCATATACACATAAGTATGAACTACCTTTAAAGGTGTAGGTGCGAATTGTCATTTCGAGGGGCGCATGTGCGCGCGCAAGCGCGGGTATATGTAAGTGAATATTCTTTAAAGAATTAGGTACTTATTTGAGAAAAATCCATCAGAAGATTACTTACTGTTACACTACAGCCTAGCCTAGGGCTGTAGCATTACAAGCCCGGGCTTTAGAAAAAACAGTACTGCAGATGTGGAATTGAGGCCTTACTTTCAGCTACACGTTTTCTTTTCCAACAGAGGCTGTTCCGAATCTTTTACAACCTGAGCTACAGAGTGTACAACAAGTTGGAGCGTACTATCCCTGGCTTCAATGTAGTTATGGAGAAAGTGCGGGCCGATTCATCCGCAAGAGATGCGCAGCGTAAGGCCAAAAGGGAAGCAGAAAAAAGAACTGAAGCCGAGAAGGCTCTCTACGGACGACGTGTGACATCTGATGATCCTGCTCCATAGAGAAGGTAAATCATGCTCTTTTTTCTTTTAATGTTTTCTTCCTATCCAATAAGCAGTAATCACAGAAAAGCCATGATGTTTGTTGATATAGTTCCGAGATTTGATGCAGTCTCAGTTGAGAAGATCCGGATTAACAAGATATGCCTTCTTTAGATGGAAAAAGGAAAAATTATTTCTTTACGGTTGATTCGCCGACGAGCATGCAATTCATCGCCTCCTTTTCGCTAATGCGGACTAATAATTGCTCTTAGCAAGCAAATAGCCAGTTCTCTGCAGATGGACGAATAGCTTGTTTTCTTTTCCTAGGATCATCCGTGAGATACTGAGAGATTAATCACCTTAGCATATGTATATGCCTACTTTTGCGCTCCTTTTGGCCGAGTATTACATTATCAAATTAGAAATATGGATCTTTGAATTCGATAGTTTCTTTTGTGGTATGCTGTATTTGAGAAAGCTTCTGTAATCAAGAGAGGTGTGATTGTAATGCTAAAAGCTTCTTTCTTCTTTTGATCATGAGGTTCTTTTGTCTCTCTTTTTTGTTTTGGTTTATGTAGCAGAAGTAATACAAATTCTTACATAAAAAGCAATTAAAATCATTAAATTTAACGAAAATACTTAAATGTAATGCAAATTCTAATTTAATGGGCTAAACCTAATGCAATTTTTTTTTTTAAAAAAGAAGAAGTAGAAAGCGTTGTTAATAGCAAAATCGTAGGGACCCATTTTAAAAGGGCTGTGGCCTTTGTTGCTCCCGTCCCACCAAATGGTCGAGGCCCATTTCACGTTGGGCTAACACCGTATTCTAGGTGGGCTGCTACTCGGCCCAACTAGTTATGTGGGACCATGGTGTCAGCATCGCCTCCGAACTTATGAATATGCACGGATGGGCCACTCGTGGGCCGGCCCATTTGGCCCATTATAGGCCCAATATTCGCGTCTTTTGATAAGTCTGTTTTTGGGGTGTTTCGTTTTTGACCTAAAATAGAAAATTTTCAGTTTTGGACGGGTAATACGATGCGATGTGTAGTTCCAAAGTATAAAGGGCCAAGGAAATTGGAGCTTTAACATGACAAAATGAACAGTGACCCTCAAACATACACAATTTTGAATTGGACCCTCTCAATTTTCCTTTTTTTCTGATTGCCCTTTCACTTTTGATTTTTTTTTTTGGAATTAATTTCTTTTAATCAACCTAATTAGGATTTTTTTTTTTCCAAATTTATCAATGACTTCATCAAATTTAATTATTTTAGTGAGTTTTTAACAAGCAGAACTAGATTTCGTGATTTATGGCTAGTAAAGCAATTCAATTTTACTTTTGAAAAGAGCTGGTTTAATCTGTTTTTTATAGTTGACCCACACGGGAGAGAACCATAATTAGATAGCTTGAACCATAAATAATCTTTTGGATATTTTAAAAATACACATGGAAACAAACTAATTAAAAACAACGCAAGGAGAAATTACCGTAAAATAACAAAGCTTCATTTATAATATTAGCAAAACAACCATCACAAAACCATTCCACTCCATCATCTAAAAGACACATACTAGAGTATGCATGAACTTAAAAACCGAAGCCTAAAACTAACACTTTGCTTAATTAGTTGAAGTATAATTAGTGTATCCATGAATTTAAAAACCAAAGCCTAAAACTAACACTTTGCTTAATTAGTTGAAGTATAATTAACTAAACACTAACACACACACCCATCAAACTACCACATTAAGAAACAATAATTAAGGCCAAATAGATCATGCAATGATGCAGCAGCAAGTGAGGGTCTCGCCGTATGGAACGCAGAGCACCGCCGTCGGCGAGTGGCCCGCCGCCGCGCACGGTGCAGCGCAGTCCGCCTTCGTATGGCATGGCCCGACAAAGTCACAGTCGCTACCCTCGTCGTTCAGCGAGTACCCTAAAATTAATACACGAGGACATGCATTACCAACTATGTAACAAAAAATAATCGATGCACGTTATTAACACAGCTACTTTTACTATTAGTGCATATTGAATTTGATCCAATTTTAAAAAATCTGATTAATCAGTAGTAAACATGATTATACTAATATCATTTTATTAAAGAAGAGGATATTCTACTCCAATGTAACTATATATGTCTTTTTCCCTATCAACCACATAATTGCCTATGTTATTGTTGCATGAAACCAAAGAATAAATATACGTACAAGTATATGTATGCATGCTTTGCTTAATTTAAAGGATGCATGCATATAATTAAGTAAGCGAAGTTATTAGTGGAAAACATGAGAATTCGAAGATGTAAACAGCTCCAAAACAAATTAAAACAATTTGGCATAAAACAAAACTATTATGATATTAAGGTTGTGACACGAACTTGCTGATTGAGAGGAAGTAATCAGAGAGAGGAGGAAGAGGAGGAGGCCAACAAAAACCATGAGCTTCTTAGACGCCATTATGCTTCAATAATAATAATAATAATAATAATAATAATAATAAACCAGGGTTTGGTGGCTTAGGGCTTATTGTTGTGAGAGAGAGAGAGGAGAAAAGGTTCTCTATATATAAGGAGATGTTTCCTATAATAGGAAAGGGTGCATACTTAATCAAAGATATTCTCTCTTCTTTTTTTTAATAGGGTTTTTAATGCTTGATATGGAAATTATTGAATCATGATTCTGACATTAATCAGTGATAATAAATGCTATAAATTGTTTAGTTATTTCCATGAGTTTTAATCAACCAGACAATGGTTATAAATCTTTTTGTGGTAATTTCTTTCCTTTTTCAGTGTTATTGAAAGAGATTTGGACAAGTACGCACCAGGCATTTTCTTATTAATTACCTGGATTAATTATATATGATCTTAATTGTTGCAAGGGTTAGCCTAGACCCAAGTCCCAACTCGACAAACCCATTTGCTCGCTTCTGACCCGAATCCATATTTACGAGAATAAAAGGAGGTTCGGGAGTTATCCTGTACAAAGCCCAAACACTTGATAATAAGTCACATTTTTAAGCCTTATTAGGCTCCTTGCAAGTAAATATGATATTCAAATAACTACTTGGTAACTTAAACTTTTAAATTTGTACCACCAAGCACCAGTGGTCTAGTGGTAGAATAGTACCCTGCCACGGTACAGACCCGGCTTCGATTCCCGGCTGGTGCAAGCACATTTTTTGGACCCTTTTAGGGTCCATCCCCATTGATTTTACGAGTCCAAGGTGTCTTCAATTAACTACATTGGTCTAAATTTTTTCCCACTATTTGTTTAAAATTTAATATTGAGGTCCATCTATTAGATAAAATGGAGTTAGGATAAAAGTATATAAGAATATACTTCTACGTTCTCCGATAGGATCGCAGAAAATATATCGTAACCGACTTAACGTGATATGCGAAACGTAATATTACGTACGACATCGTACTTTCTCACCGCGCGTAATGCAATCTTCCCGCAATTCCAAACGAAGCCTAAGTACTCTCTGACTGGTGCCGAGAAAGCACTAAACTGGCCATCCATGTGTAAGATCACCATCTACCACATATACGTAGCCGTGAATACACTAGTTTATAGGAGACAAAAGTCCATAGCCTTGTTACCTAACGCTCAAACGAATATGATCATCCACGATTCGACGGTGGAGATCGCAACCTAAGAATCCGACCATCTACAGAGGAAAACGCCAAAAAAAAAAAAAATCCACTTCGAGTTTTTCTTTAGATCAGAGTTACACAGAAAAGCTAAAATACCACACTGTTGATTGTACTCTCTTTACCACCTTCTTCTTATCTCTCATCTTATACAAAATGAACACACACTCATGGTGGTAGATGCTCAAATTCTGGAGAAAAAGGAGAAGACTGACATCATGAATATTTCAGACCGCTCAAGGGGCCGTCACGAATGGTGGAATGATTGATACAAGAGGCTTTTATACGAAATTATAATAGAAGAAGTAAAACTAAGCATAATGCACATCCTTATTATACAAACAAAGACTCGGAGTATCGCACTAATTTTGAATTGATCATGCTCGTTCCGTAAGATGTGTAACACACAGATAGATTTTCTACAATATATTTCTCATCAATCTAGTGCGCGAATTTGAGATCCCGTACATAATCTATACTGCAGTGCTTGTTCGGTGTATTCTTTGTGCCTCTTCCAAGTCCTTTAGAAATCTGCATAGTTAACCAATGGAAGAGATATTAACAGCCGGTGGTTTGACCTTGATTAATAATAAAGAGAAAATATGCAATAATTTCGACTTCAAAATTCTAAAGAAGGATTATATTATAGAGACTACCGGGCCATTTGATCTTAGAAAATTCTGTTAGAACTCATCATCGGCCTTTGTATTTCTTATTTCAAACTATTTTGTATCTCAGATGGTATACCCTGTATGTTTCTGTAGCAGAAACTGTTATTTTCTGACAAAACCTGACAAATATTTTTTAAATACAACATGCTACTTGAGGATTCAAGTCCAAAAGACTGAACTTGTGGAACCTGTTTGAAACGATCTATAAGTGGGCAGCACCCTTACACTTTTGCCTTCATAGATAATGCATGTTGAACATTCTAAGGGAAATTACAGAAAGTTTGCTTACCTTTTAGAATTGAGAACTACAGAGCCACCGAGAAAGAAACGAGTTCCGGAGTTCGTGGCATTATAAAGAGCAACAGCACGCGATTCCTCATAAGTTGTTCCACCAACAATGAAAATCACTACATCCTGTGGTCTGCATTAAGATGAGCAAACATATTTAAGATAGTAGAGACACTGTTAATATAAATAGCTTGGTCCACATAATACTACAAATCCGTGAAGACGAGTACAATGGTAAATCCTAGGAAACATATAAACCATGCTCAGCAATTCCTAATATCCTAGGATTTTGCACAAAGAATTATTCAACTGATCAGGTTCCAATGTCAGTTTCAGATAATACTATTTATGTCAACAAATAACAAGGTGACGTTTACTAACCTGCCCTGTTGAAAGTGATTGCCAACAAAAGGGTACTCGGCATCTCTTAGTCGCCCCTTGACAATCCCCTCCATGGTTTGAAAAAGAAGAGGTTGATGTTGAGTATAAACATTCTCGACACCCTGTAACCAACAGGAGGAAAAACCTTTACATATATTTCCTTGCAGATTCACTATTTTAATATACATTCCTGTAAAATCTGAATTCTCATATATGGCCCTAGACAGTACAGTTTCCTAGAAAATTCTCTTATAACTTGCTGAGCTATTCGATTCATGGGGAGAAGTTCATTCTGTACTAGAAATTTTCTTTTAAGAGGGGCATTTTTCACTAGTATAAGGGTATATACGTATGAAATTAAGTTTTCAACAAGCATTTCTAGAAACTCAGATTTTACAGTGGTATAATTGTCACGAGTACATGTAAATAACTTAATGAGAACTCTGATTGCAAACCTTGAGTCCGCGTGCCATATTACGAGCAATATTTAGGAGATCCCGGTTCCCATATAAGTCACCTGTTCGCTTATCAACACCAGCCTGCTTGAGGAGGAACTGAACAAGCTGTACACAAAAAAAATTAAGGCTTATTAGACTTTCAAAAATTCAAAAAGAGTAGATGTGTAGATTGAGTAAACAAAACCCTAAGACCCTACAAACCAATAGGATATCTATATGCCTAGTTGTCTCCTAGTTGGATCCCAAATATCCAACAACAAAAGAAAAAAAACCTAACTTGCTAATAATAGGTGTAAGTATATGAATCCTTTTTTTCTTTGTTAGTCTTTAATATCTCACTTCTTAGTCTTCTTGACTTACAGCACTTGGGAAAGATGGATCAATGACCACACACAACCAAGATTAAACTCTAGAAACCGAAGCTTCGGAGAACACATTTAATTGTATTGTGGTTATGGCTTCATGTGCTTTAAAATAAGGTCTACCCTCAACTACATGTGTAGAGAGAGAGAAAGACAGACCAAAAGAGAGTGTATGTAACAAAGAGACCCTCCCAAAACCATGAAGATAACATATGGTACAAAATTGAATTAGATTAGCTCGAGCTAGACTTCAAGCAACCCTTTAAACCTACTCACTTATCTCACCCTCTGTTAAAGTCCATAATGTAGGAATCCGCATCAATAACCATATACATGTGAACAATCATTAATTTAGCCGCTCGTTTACCCCCAATCAATGTATGGTAACAACCAAAGTTGAAACAAATGGAATTGAAAGCTAACAAAATCTCAACAAAAGCATTTTGGGTTAGATACATTACACCTGGCTTATACTTTGCAGATCGTGAAGCTAGTTTGTTAAAAAGTTGCATCAGCTGGACAGGGCTCTCCTTCTCGTAGCGCAAAGCATACAGCATGACCAATCTTAAGCGGTCAATATCAGAAATACTTTCATTGTTCAGCAGATTGGTTACAGCCTGCAGGTCAGTAATAAGTCAGATCTCGGTAATTACAGAAATTGCTACCGTATACTAATTATTTCATATGCAATGTGGTAGAAATCACTTTATTGGAGAAGAGAGCTGGCGAGGTAAAAGCTTAACTTATCCTTATTGATGAAATTAATTGACGAAAACAAAAGGGGGATTTAGCCTCTTATTTATAAGCACGCAGAAACCTTAATACTAGTAGGATTATTATTCTAATTCAAATCAAATTAATAACTAAAAAGTAATCCTTAAATAAGAAGAAATTAAAGTAGAAACCCTAATCCGAATAGAAATAGGTTGATTATAACACGATGATAGTTAGAATCTAGATGCTTTTACTACTATTCAACTTTCTTAGTTGGACCGGTAGCTCTGTGTGAAGACATAGATTGTTATGCGAAAATAGTAGAAACCTAGATGCTTGAGAATATCCAACATCCAATAAATTGAAATAATCCACCTAGCCAAGATACACAATAAGCTTATATTCTTTAAGATCTTTATCGAAGCACTCAGAATAATTGTAAGAGCAATTGCGATGCAACTTCCGCATGTGTATATTCGGCATGTAATTCTTCTTGACATAGTCGATAGTCCTGTGCTACAAGTCAACAGCAATCCACTCAGCTTTTGCTTACTTGAAATTGCCAATATTTCTAATCATAAAGCAAGGAAGGGATCAAGCAAGTATTGTTTTCTTGTTTTGTAGAAAAGACGTGCCTAAGGATCAAAGCAGTTAATCAAATGCAATAATAGTAATTGTGACACGAATTTGGTGGTTATCCAGAATATATGACAAATAAGGTACAAAATCAATGCAATAAACAATAATAGAGAAGGAGCAACCCTAATATATTAAAACGAGAAAAAAGTCTGTAAGACTTGTAGCATGACAAACACTGTGATATGAGCATGTAAACTACCTCAAAGGCTGCTGCTTGTCCACTGTTACATGCAAGCTCTTGCTCTGTTTGAGAGACTAACATAAGCTTCCGTTCCTCAACAATTCTGCTCATTTCTGTGACCATTGTCACATGCTTTGATACATTTCCATGCTTCTTTCGGTACTCCGGATAGTTATTAACAAATTTTGCCATATCCTCTGCAGCAATGACAAATACAAAATTAACTTAAGTAACTAGAACTTCTCCACAATTTCAATAGAATCAAATTTTTGAGAGTGGTAAATTAGGCCCGTTCAGACAGCCTGGAGCTTCTACAGAGTGTTGTTAAGTAAAGATATTTGATGAAGCACGAATAACTTAGTTCAAAGCCCCCATCAGAAGCAGGTGTTTCAAGATTGGAGCTTCTGCTTTAAGAGCATGTAAGCTCATTGCAATTTCTCACCATAGCAAAAGGTCTAGAGAAGTTGTTCAAGAAGTCAGGCCAAAATGGCACTTAGGAAGCATGATACAAATTGAAATAGTGACACAGATTTCCCTTGTACATGTCAAAGAGCTGAATTGAATGTACCTATCGTCTGAATCTTCTGGTTACTCTTCGCAATTTGTTGAAATTCATCTACCATTCTCTTAATATTCATTCCGAGATCTCCAAAATTTTCAAGCATGTTGGCTTTGAAAAAATCATCTTGTTCTGACGACAGAACAACCTCCTGCATGAGCAAACCCAAAATTAGCGCTTCCATAACAAGAAGATATTCAACTGTTGTATAAAGCGAGTAGGTAGGATAGAATATTTAATTTCAGCAACCTGCTGGTCTTTGGGAACATTGCCAATATTTCTTAGATCTACTTTGTTATCTTGAATTCCAATAAGTTCATGGACCATTGCCTGCGAATGGCCAAAATAAGAAAATATTACGATGATATTAACTACAATAAGAAACTAAAATGTGCAGGTGCTGTCGGGAGTACTTGATATGTCCATTGATTCAGCAATGGGGTAACAGGGTCATCTCTCCTATCAATTATTAGCAACAGTGGAGAGATCTCCGTACGCCTGAAATCGAAAAGACCGCTTTCCTGCTCATACATAAGCTTCTGCAAAACTTGAATGAAATGCATGTTAAATACAACTTTCGATTTCAACACACAGAATAAATATATATAATGTTATATATACCCTTGTAAAATCTGAATTTTCATATATAAGTGTCGAAAGTGCATTTTCTTATAAATGTAGCCTTATCTTAGGTTGGGGAGTAATCCAATTGATGAGTTTTAGTTGGTTTTCTACTAAAAAATAATCTATAAAGGAGCATTTCTGTAATAACAAGAGTATACATTAAAAAAATTATGTTTTTAAAGAGCGTAATTGAAAATCAGCAAGGATATATCTAAATAAATAACCTTTTTATGGGTAAATATTGCAAAGATGCCTTTCTATTATAGATGATAGATAGTTGACACAATCACCACCCTAGAAGGGAAGCTTGCTTTACATCATTAACAACCATAGCATATGCGCACGATATTGCATAAAAGTAATAATTCACTCACAGCAGATTCTTGAGCAATCCTTTTAGCAATTTCTGACGTGCGTTGATATCGAATGACAGGGCGGCGTTTTAGGGCTAAGAATACTGCAGTGATTCCATCAACTGCTCGATCACAGAAGTTCTGTGAGCTTGGGGGATCCACTACTGTAGGGAGCATGTATATGTGGTTCATGTTCATATTCAAAGTGAAGTGGTAAGGATCAATGGCACAAAAATCAGCATAGAACTCCTGCAAAGTTTAAAAGCATGTATAAAAAAGAGTGCCATCATAACAGCTTCAAAATTAAGCATACCAAAATTTGAACTTTTAGGGCTTTCAAACAGCTGAGATTCCAAGGATGTTCAAACTTGACTTACCTAAGTTCTTTTGTCAACACACTACATGAAATTCCTATGGGACACACAAAATACTTTTTTATGATTTATATAGGACACGAACATAAAACTTAAATGAGCATAACGTAAATACGAACTACAAGTCTACAACAAAAGCACGTAACTGAGCAGAATGAACACCCAGAGGAGAGGCAACAAAAGAAACTTACTTGAACTTGCTGAACAACCTCCTGGTCATCCGAATCAGCAAGTACTTGAATTTGAGGAATCTTCAAAATGTTGGAGAAAACTTCAAGACAGAAAAATCAATTATAACCTCATAGAACATAGTTGCATGATACAAAATGACATACAAAGCATAGGTATTATGTATTAGGTAGCATACATAAGTGATATTCTGCAAATCTCGGAGTAGCCAATTGGCGCCGTAGCTTCTGAATGTTCTCTGATGTTGGGCGAAGGAAATAAACTGCTTTGAGATGCGCCATTGATTCTTTTGACATGTTATCCACTGTTTCCACCAGAAAGACCTCCTTCCTAAGTAAATCCGATTGACTGTATACAACACTTACAATACTGACCTGCATGGCAGTCGAAAAATTCCAAATGTGATCAGAAAATCAAAAGGGCCTTCTAATAATGAGTATCACTTAATAATAAGCCCTTTTGACGTACTGTGATCTACAAAATGTTATAGAGATTTCACTTTCTTCTGCAATTCTGCCTTTAAATTTATAGATTATACAGAGGTAAATTCCAGAAAATGATTAACAAACTCATTCCAAATCGAACAATTCGATATCAAAACAATTCCTCATGCAACCAGAAAATCAGAAGTTGCATCTAAATACTAGATTTCACTTTGATTAGAAAAAAAGAAAAAAGCGCAATATACATTTCACTTTCTTCTTCAAATTCGCCGTCAAGTCTACAAACTACTACACAAGAGATCACACAACAACGGCTAACAAAGTCAATTAACATCGAACAAGTTCGATATTGCAACACATCCACATGCGATCACAAAGCTCCATTTCATCGGGTAAGATATAGAGCAATGCATAAGAACTAGGGTTTACAACAATTCAGAGATCGCGGCGAAATCGTTACCGTTTGGGGATCGAGGATGAGGACCTTCATGCCGGAGATGTCCTGCAACATCCGATCGATGTAGTCTCGCACCAGCTGGATCAGCACCATGGTCGGAGGACTCGCTCAGATCCGATTAGGGTTAGGGTTAGGGTTAGGGTTTTCGAGGATCGTTGGTGGTGGTGGGAAATGGAGAAATGTTATTACTAGGATCAACAACAACAATTAAGTGAGCAACCGGTGAATCGAATCGAATCGAATCGAAGAGTGGAGATGACGACGATTTCAGGTCACTTTTGCGGAAAAGTCCACTTATTTTTTATTTTACAATTTTGATCCTTTGCTTCATATACAGAGTGTTTGACAAATCAAAAAATAAAAAATATAATATTTTGCTGTAATGGGAAGACAAATTTAAAAAAAAAATTAATATTTGAAAATAGAATTATTTGACTAAAAATTTATGATTCTGTTGCTCAGAGAAATAAAGTGATATTGGATTTTAATCTCGTTTTCAATGACTTGGACTGGCAAATAAAAAAACAAATTTTCTTAAAATATATAAATCTTCTACCCGCTACGCAGTGAGTTTCAAAACTTTCGTAGTAATACGAAACTAAATTAATTTGTAAAATTCAAAAATAAAACGTGTGTAATTAAAACCTTATGATTTTATCCCTCTGCAATTGCGAATTAGACGGAGTGATTTTGACGGTGTTCTTTTAATAGCACCATCTCCTATCAAAGTACTCTTGAATTTTTATTTTAGTTTTCAATGACTCGAAGCTTGCAAATAAAAAAGATGATCTTTTTTAAAATGCATAAAATAGTTGTTTACTAAAAGCAGTTTTTATCGTCAATCAATCACACCACATAATATTTTCAAACCAAAATAATTTTCACAATTTTTTTAATACGGAATTATAGATTTATATGAGTTGTATACACTGAGCACTACAAATGAAGATGTTTAATTAGATTATTATTAGATTATTAGATATTAACAGTAAATGACAAAAAGAGGTACCAAAATTAAGCTGCAAGTTTTTATGAAAATCTAAATAAATAAAAATTGCGTCTGCCGGGAGTCGAACCCGGGTCTATTGCTTGGAAGGCAATTATCCTGACCGTTGGACTACAAACGCGGAACACGTTCAACTTTTGCTTCTAAATATACCAAACAAATACAATTTGCATTACGGACCTTTTTAAATTTCACAAAGATCCCTGGAAACATTTTGCATTAGCATTACATACCCTTTCATGGGGTATATATATGCAAGGCATACTTGTTCAGTGATGCACTAGTGCTGGTTTGGATATTGTTTACTTTGAAGGGATATTTTTGTAAATATACTGTCTAAAATCATGGATAGATTCGCGTGTGGACGTCTAAAAAATTACTACTATGTCTATCTTGTAAAGGAAATACACATTTCGTGAAATATCCAAAGATGTAGTAAGTTCCCTTTAGGATTTTAATATTGAAAAAATAATAAATGATAAAATTAGTGAAAAAATATTGATCCTCAGATGAATAAGCTGTAAGATTTATATATATTTTTTCCTGTGCAACTAATATGATTCTTGTCTTTTTATTCCTCACTCACATGCGTGTCGTCTATGTTACCGTTCACACAGCATTATTTACACGAGAAACCCTCTCTCACAATGCCACTCCATTTCCTAACACAAGGACATGTCGGTTCTCGCTGCAGCAGCTAAATTTCCATTTACGAATCCAATTGTTCCCTAAAACGCGCGTGAATACATGACGCTGCACGGCAGAGCGCGAAAAGCAGTGTAAAAGCTAACCTATAATACACGAAAAGATTCGCGGCGCGAATCGCTTCGATTTTGGATGGTGCTCCTTAAATCCACATGGTGCATGGTCCCCTCCAATACTTGTGCCCTAAAAGAAAGAGCACTTCTCTCATGGTTTCAATGTTATTTTTCCATGAATGGCTTGCATGCAGGAGGACAAAGGATGTGAATGGCCTCTTACTCATGACTAATGCAGTTCTTCTCCAAATAGAGGCAAACACCTTTATTGGATGCCATAAATACTTAGCCTTGGATGGGTGGTTTGTGGGCCTTTGTTGTGTGGCCAATGAAGAGCAATGTGATAATAAGTGAGATGAGTCATTCACACTCACACTCCTCCCCCAATCCATAGATGGCCACAAAGGAGAGAGGCACCAAAACCATGTCAAAAAGTTTAGTGATGCCTATGTGCACAAGGAAATTTGTTGGGTATTTAATGTTTAAGTTGAAGTACAACATATAAGTCAAAAAGAAGGGCTTATTGAGAAACTACATGTGGTGGAAGGCTCTATCATTGTTGTATATCTTGTTTTTGTTAAATTATATCAAATAAATATTTTTCTCCATAAGTTTAAGCTGTCAAATAGCGGTGTTTTTAATATTTATATTTAACATTCTTCTTCATGTCTGGACTCTAGACAATTTGATAAGCTCAAAGCGTGAACTTAATTTAAATGAGAGGAAATTAAATGTGACCAGATGTCTGATAAAATTCAAACTCATGACTTCCTAATGAGATTATATGATATCGGAGCCAACTTTAAACTTCTTCTTTCTGTAAGGTTGTGAGTTCAATCCCAACCTTTAATATTTAATAGAAATGTAATCCAAATAGTTATGGCTTTAATCTATTCAAAATGAGATTTACGACTTTGATAGAGCATTTATTGTGTTGTTCGTCATTGTGTTCTTCATCTGGGCCGATCTGATAGAACGGAGTAAAAGTGAACAACCGTTACTATTACTCTAGGGCACGAGCAAGTGGACTTTTTTGACGACAGTGATCCCTATCTCATTGCGGGGAACCTCCAATAGCAGTAGTCTTCGCAAATGATTAAAAAAACAAAAAAAGAAAAAGAAAATGAGAGAGAGAGAGAGAGAGAGAGAGAGAGAGAGAGAGAGAGAGAGAGAGAGAGAAGGGCATGCAGGGTAACACAGTGTTTAAAACGTGCTTAATTAATTCTCAATTGTTAGTCAAGGAAAGGAACCTGCAGTGATATATATTCCACATTGTGGCTCTGACCTTGATCTCTATGTTTGAAAGAAAAGATAACCTACTCTAAATGCTTGCTTGATCCGGCTTTTTTATTATTTTTAGAGTCTTTCTTTCGTACTTTTTGTTATATAACTAAGAGAATCAAATCTAGCTGTCGAACTCAAAAAGATTAAAGAGATATTATGGTTTAGGGTTTATGTATTATTTTGAAAGCTAAACAAGTTAGTACGTAGTTATTATGGGGCCGGGTTCTGCTCTTAAGGTTGTGGGATCCGATTTTTCCTTATGCTTTTGAGAAAAAAAGGAGCTCGTGTTTCTGACTTTATTAAAATGCTAGAAGTATTTTCGAAAATGGCGTGAGCACTTACCATGGAGGGTCTACAACAGTTAACAAATAACCAAATTAAGTACATGATAATACATTAATCTAAAAAGGTCTAATCGAAGTCTCTATCTTTGCTACAGTGTGAGAACATGCAGGAACCAATGAGAAATTTTGTTAGTACTTTTTTGAGTTATCTTATTCAAACAGCCCATTACAAAAGAGAAATTCACAAAAGCTCTATCCATGTCAACAGTATAAATATGCATATTTTGCCTAACTTTTGTCACATCTTGCCAAGTTTAAAATGGATATGGTACCAAACGTTTATTCAATCAAAGGAAAAAAAAATTAATATGTTGGCGAAAAAATAACGTTTAGACCCGGAAAGATAAGAAACCTCGATCCTTTTGAAACTTCTATTGTTGCCGAATAGCTAGTTGTTCTAAAAATTTTAAGAGTTGTTTGGTTGCATATAGTTGTAACTGCACTGCAGTTTATAGCCATATACAAGTTCAAATATGATATTTGGTTTGATACATTAGAATCCAACTGTTGCAGCTGGAACTATATATATAAGGAGGCTTAACTGTAGTATTTGAAACTACGTACATTCAAATTGGCCACAGTTCCAACTGCAGCAATTGAAAAGAATAACTCTAAACAAGAGATAAGCTTACCTTCTTAATCACTTTTTAAATAATTTTTTTTCTACATTAGAGATTATCTCACCACCTGATAAAATTTTGCAAATGCATTTTCCAACTACATACAATTAAATAAATTATTTATAATTACAGGACTTTCTACTGTATGTAACGAAGCCAGATATTTATAATTGTAATTGATATATCTCCAATTGCATGTATCTCCAACTACACTGCATTTCTAATTATATCCAACCAAGGCCTCTTAGTAAAATTTTCCATTTTCTAAATTACTCACACTAATTACTTAAGAAAAATATAATATCATATTCTACCCTAACTTTCTCTCTCCTCTCTTTTTTTCGTGTTTTTGGTCTCTCTATCAAAAGAGCGTTACTTTTATATTGATAACAATGATTTGTAATTTTCTCAAAAAAAAAACAATGATTTGTAATAATATTGTGCGCTGATCATGGGGAGAAGGTGATGGCTCAACAGAGATGCATTTGTATGTATCTTCCTAGCTAAGTCCAAGACAATGAATCTTGTTTCTAATCGATCTCGTCACCTACTATTGAAGACACCAAAAATAATAGTCATAACGTGTACATATTGTATAAAAATTTGTCCATATATACGTTTAGCTTTGAATTGTATTATCCTAATGTACGTGTTTCAATGCTTTAGTTCACATTTGGTACGTCTTTATTTCAGAGTACAAGAGAATTAGAGAACTTGTAAAGTGCTTACGAATTATTTAATTAGATCATTAAAATATTAAAATTAGATGCAATATTCAAGCAACATATGCATTCTTAAACAGGATCTTATCAGCTTAATTAAGCCTTACGTACTCTTTTAACAATTTCTGAATACAATGACTAAGTAAACTAGATCCACGCAATACTGTGTGTATTTCTCTTTTCTTAAGATAGGGATGCAGATGGATGCAAGTTGATAGGAACTCGCCCCCAAATAGAGCGAGCGGTAAGTGGTGACTAAGAATAAAATTAAAAAAATAATTTATAGAAACTCTTTTCCTGATCCATCCCAAATAGAGCACTAAATTGTGGCCCAAAATAACAAAAATAATATGTCTCGAATCTATCATAATCTGTTAAGAAATTAAATAGAGCATGAGGTAAAAAAATCCTTGGTAATTTATTCAGATCCGTCAAAAATTCACTCTCGCTCCGATCTGATCCTAATGAAATGGAAAAAAAAAAAAAAAAAAAGCAAAAAATGATATAAAAATTTAGCTGTTCCGTGTTCGTCTCAATCTGTCAAAAAGAAAGAGATGGGACCCCTCTGGCCCCAGATACATCTGTTTGTATCCCTACCTAGGGAATACCGCTGCATTTTTCCTGCACGGTTCAAAGTATCAACTTACTACCAACAAAGACACCAATTTGACACCTCACATTAAATTAATTATACTATACCCCATGCATTGGAAATTATGGACCCCTCCATTTATGTCACGTTTCCCTTTGCGTCCCTTTCACAAAAGCACTTTTTTCCCAGCCCTACAATGTCACCTACGTCAACTAATTATTTTCTTTTTTAGTACTCTTTCTCCTCCTCCCCTTATAATGTAGAAATTATTAAAAAAAAAAGAGAGAAATACTATTTGTACACTAAAAAATAGATATAAATATAAATATTATATTAAGATTTATGCTCACTTTTTAAATATACATATAACATTGCTCAAAAATATTTAAATATATATATATATATATTAATCATATGCTTATAATTAGATTTCAAAAGAGAAATATTTAAACGCACAGTCCATGCAATAATATCTGTTTCCATACTTTTCTATATATTACCATGCACACCTTGTGCACTTCTACACGCCTCACACTTTCTTGTCACCTCTTTCTTTCAGAGCCTGCTCTAAATTGATCAGCTTCAATGTATCGTACTCTGAAAAAATGGCCCGAGCCGGTCACGCCGGTCCAATCCATATCAGAAAGCGGTATCGTCACCGTCCCCGACCGCTACGTCAAGCCGCCGTCGGACCGCCCGGCACCCGCAGACACAGACGATGCATGGGCCCACAACATCCCGACCGTCGACCTCGCGGCCTCCGCGACCTCCGCGGCCGCCGCGGTCTCGGCGGCGTGCCGGGAGTGGGGGTTCTTCCAGGTGGTGAACCACGGGGTGGGGGAGGGGCGCATGCGGAGTGTCCGCGACGCGTGGGGGGAGTTTTTCAGGCTCCCTGCGGAGCTCAAACGGTCGTATGCGAACGCGCCGACGACTTACGAAGGCTACGGGAGTCGGCTGGGAACAGAAGTCGGCGCCGAACTCGACTGGGGCGACTACTTCTTCCTAAATCTGCTTCCCGACTCCGCTAAGGACTACGCCAAGTGGCCCACTGAGCCCCCGAACTGTAGGTACGTCGCGTGGACCCGGTCTACCACGTCATCTACAGATTATGTTCTATTAGAATGCAATTATCACGTACCAGAGAGGAGAGAATATTTAGTACGTCTTATTAATTTGTTCATGCACGCGCATCCTAAATATATAACAAACGAAGAACTATATATCGCACACAATGTGTTTTTTTAATATTATTACATATTATTAATTACTCCGTTTCATAGGATTATAAAGCTGTATGGACACAAGGGCTCGTTGTTACTAACTTTTTTTATATATTCGGCATACACACTTGATTAATATCTTGAGGTTTCATGTACATTACATTTTAGTTTCTAATTGTTAAAAAATTATATACTTTTTTGTTATGAAATATATATAATAGAGTAGAGCGTTATATGTAATAGTTTAGATAAAAGTTATATGTAGGACCAACAGTAAGTTGTCTGTGCGGGATACGAGGCCATCACGAGTTCAGGTCCCCAAGCGGAAAAAAAAAAAATATCAGAGACCAAAAAAATCTCAAGATTCTCAACAAAAAAAATAGAGAGATCAGTCGCAATATATCTGAATAATTAGAAAAGTATGGATAAGATATAATATGACTGAATCTTTTAATCCAGTTATAATATTTTGGGCAGTCGTTAGATTCAAAAATTTAAAAAGATTAAGTATATTAGTACTAGAGTAGTTCTAGAATAGATGACGCTCGAAAAGTGAAACGTCATATTTTTTCAATTGCGTCCGTAAATCCGATAGACCCGAATAATAATAGTTCTAATTAAAGGATTATGAGTTGCTCCAACCGCAATAATACGCAGGGAAATCACCGAGGAGTACGGACGCGAGGTGGTGAAGCTATGCGGGGCGCTGCTGAGGTTGCTCTCCGTGAGCCTCGGACTCGGCGCCGACTTCTTGCAGAGGTCGTTCGGAGGCGCAGAAGAAGTCGGCGCCGCATGCCTGCGGGTGAACTACTACCCGAAATGCCCCCAGCCCGAGCTCACGCTGGGCCTGTCGGCGCACTCCGACCCCGGCGGCCTCACCGTCCTGTCGGCCGACGACCGCGTGTTGGGCCTTCAGGTTCGGAAGGCCGACACGTGGATCACCGTGCGGCCCCTGCCCGGCGCGTTGATCGTTAATGTCGGCGACCAAATTCAGGTACGCACATGCGTTTGGTTCGACATTCTGGAAGATAACTTTTGTTGTTCTACGAGGACATGGAATATTTTGATATAAGTTAGAATAACTTTAAATTTGCGTTTTGATGTATTCAAAAATATTTTAAAGGATATTCTTAATAGCGTGTGGGTGAAAAAACGAAAATAATATCTAAATACGTTTTAAAAAATAAATAAATAATTTATATCAATATATTTTGTGTAAAATTATTTTATGTAATAATTTATAATATAATACTAACAATATCCTCGCAATATCCTCGCAATATCCTTGCAATATCCTTACAATTTTAATTAATAATATTATAAAATTCAATAAATTTTTTTAAAAATAAATAATATATATAAAAAAATTTGATATATATAATACTTAATATAAAATAAAATAATAAAAAAATATTAATATATAAATGATAAAACTTAATAAAATAAATAATATACCAAATTTAATTAATTTATATTACATAATAAGATTTAAGTAAAAATATATTATTATAAAGATGATATATATTAATACATAGATTTATATATCTATTTATCTAATAAAATAAAAGGAAAAATAAACTTGTCTCTAGTTTTCTTATGAATAAATTTTAACCAGTTGTTTCATAACAACTTGCTTTAATCAGAACAACTTATTTCTTCCGATTTCTCGGCCATTTTGGTACAAGTTGGGGGATATCCCTTTTGTTCCAAGGATATCCCCCAAACCAAATGCAGTAATAGAGAATTACGGGGTCTTACTTGTCATGCTTCAGTATGGAAGCTCAACCAAATACACTCTGCCCGTATGGCGGACCTGAAATTCTTTATTGTTTTCGCTTTTTAAGTCGAAAATATGAAAATGTTCCGTCATTAAGCATGAAGTAGTTTTAGTTAACTCCGTATTGTTGTTCTAGAAGCTGGATTCTTATCCACTCCCTTGTCCAGAGAGTTTCAACAATATTTTTATATGCACATGTGACATTATCTCCTACTTTTTTAAATTTTTTTAGGAAATAGAGAGAGATCTAGAGAGTAGTTATCCATTCCTTGTCTCCTTGCTGTATATACTATTCATTGAAAATATTTTTATAAGCACATGTCATATCTTGTGCGTGAGTCACAAAATCTTTCCACTAAAATATTTTCGAAAATACCGATCATGGAATAATGATTAGTATCTGAAATTTTATTTTATAAACTTATTAACTTTACATTTTTAACTAAATTTATTTGTTAAAGAAAAAAAATGAAGTGGATATTTAATTAAAAGAAGATTTAATTAGTAAGTAGTTCAATTTGGTAGATGCTTATATATAAATATATATAAATACTTGGGTTAATTGCATACAGGTCCCCGCAAACATGGTGAATTGCGGATATATTCCTGCAAAGTTTAATTTGTATTAGTTATCCCTGCAAAAGTCCTAATGTATTCAAATATGTTTCTATGGTCTGGATCTGTTAGAGAGCTGTTAATTTTTAACAGCAGTGTTGTGAAATGACATTTTTGCCCTTACCCCTTTCCATCGCGGCGGCAACGTCGCAGACGGCGGCGGCGGCGACGACAAAGAAGAAGAAGGAGGTGAAAAAGATGAGGAAAAGAAGGATAAGAAGAAGAAGAAGAAGAAGAAGAAGAAGACGGAGGCGATGAGAAAGATAGAGAGGATGAGGAAGATGGAGAGGAGCAAAAATGTTATTTCAACTTATTAATTAATCATGGTTAAGTATTTTAACTGTGGTTAACTTAAATTCTCTAACAGTGACTGACGGTAGGGACATATCTGAATACATTAGAATTTTTACAGAGATAACTAATGCAAGTTGAACTTTATAGGAATATATTTGTAATTCATCATGTTTGCGGGAACCTGTATGCAATTAATTCTAAATATTTAGATATGAAGGGGAGGTGGACTAAGCCGGGAATTAGTTGGCTCCTGCCGCAATAAGTTCCACCCACGTGCACCTCCATTTGTCCCCCTTCTTTTTTATATCTTTTTAACTAAAAATATATATATATTATATTATTACCATTATTATTATCATTATCATCACGTGCAAAAAAAAAAAAATTTAAAAAAGAGAAAGTTTGAGTGGGTTTACGACTATCCCCCTATCGACACGTGGAATGTCCCCAACCGATGGAGAAAAAGTTGTACAGGAACTCCTTTTGTATAGCACACCTAACCTTACCCTACACAATACGATAAATTGTTGCATGTACCATATTCATTCATGCATTCATGCACCGTTAATTTATTATTATTCATTTATTTTATCTTCCACATTCGTTTCTAACATACAATGAAATAATTCATTATAAATATATTTTTTTGAGAAAAATATATAATAATTTTTTTATTATTATAAAAAAATGTGCTTAGGTGATAACCAACGGGATCTACAAGAGCGTGGAGCATCGAGTGGTGGTAAATGCAGTGGCGGAGCGGCTTTCTATCGCCGTGTTCTACAACCCTAGAAGTGACTTTCTGATAGGGCCTGCGCTGGAGCTCCTGACGCCGGAGCGGCCGCCGCTCTACCGCCCCATGACTTATGGTGAGTATCGCACGTTCATCAGGAAGAACGGGCCCAAAGGCAAGGTGCAGGTCGAGTCGCTTAAGACCGTTTAATCAATTGATCTTATCGATATAATGTAATAAAAAGGTAGATTGTAGAAGTGCTACCTAGCTAAACTATTGTACATTCTAAAATGGGTATGCGTTTTACGAGCTCGGCTATGATCCTCTATTTATGAGATGTGAATAGTACATATTATAGAGTTTTTAATTTTCGAATTAAATATTATTTGACCTATATATCTTTGCTAAATTCTAGGCATCGAAAGATTAAAAAGTGTATAGTATGTATTATTCACGTCTTCATAAGAGGATACTAGCTGGGCTACTCTTTTTAGAATGTAATCTTTTGTCGTTTTACTTTCACTACGTCGGTCAGTATCAGACTCAAAATGTAACATCAGTAGATTGAGTTATAAAATATTATGTTAAGCAACTGCTCTGTGTTTTGCTTAAAATTCTTCAATAGTTTTTTTTAAAAAAAAAACTCTATCTAGAGATGCAGAAACTAGTTTTTGTTACTGAGTCCACGGTTCGTTACTTGTCAAATAAACGGACCATCTACATAGAGAAATATTAGATGTTAGCTCATTGCAGTTTCCATCTAGAAAAATAATTGAAGGAACACATTAATGATCACAAGACAAGCCAGAATCGCCCAAAAAGGAAAAGGATCAAAGTGAAAAAAAAAGAGTTTTTTTTTAAAAATTAATTCTTTTTGAAATCAAATTTGATTCTCATCTCCATGATAAAAATTATTTTGGAGGGATTCAATATCATCATGCGAAGAGATGAGAATCACCGTGGAGAACGCATACAAAAGGACAAAATCCATGTAATAAATATGCCATGGTTCTTGCAGGAAGAAGTTAGAAAACTATCCATAACTAGGCAATATTTTTTTAGAATTAATTTCATACAGATCCCTGCAAGTATAGTAAATTACAAATATATTCTTACAAAGTTCAACTTTCATATATTGTTCCTACAAAAGTCCTAATATTTTTAAATATATCCCTCTGGTTTGTTACCGTTAAGACACTGTTTATTTTTTAACAGCAGATAAGTGAAATGACCTTTTTGCCATCACAAATATGTCCCTCCAAAAATCACAACAGCTAATATAAGAGGGATTAAAATGTCAAGTTATCTCATTGACTAACCATAATTAAGTATTTAACCAATGGTTAACTAAATTTTTCTAACGGATTCTAACGGCAGGGACATATTTGAAAACATTAGGATTTTTGTAGGGACAACATATGAAAGTTGAATTTTGTAGCATTATATTGTAATTCACTATATTTACAGAGATCTGTATGAAATTAACCCTTTTTTTTAACAGCAAGAAGAAGCTAAAAAACCTATAGCAGGGGAAAACGTGAAGCGAAAAAATTATTATAGCAAATTAGTGCGGAGACTTTATGGGCCGGGCTTGAGTCCGGCCCGGCCCGGACTTTTATAAGCCCGAGAGCCCATTTTGCTTCCGTTCCGGGCCGGGCCTCTAATTTACTTGTTAAAAATTAGGTAATTTTAATCAAATAATTTACAATTAAAATAAATATTCGAATAATAAATAAAAATTACTAATTTTTATTTAAAAAATTAATTTAACAAACCAAATAATGTAATTTTTTTTAAAAAAAATAAAGTAAAAAAGGAGAAAAAAGCGCATACACTTGCTTATCCTTTTGGCGGCTACTCATCTCCCTTTTCCTCCTTCCGAAAAGCTCCGAACAAAAGTAAATGATCGCCGTGAGCAGCTGCAGTAGCTTCTCTAAACATCTCCGCGTCTTCTCTTCTTCTTCCACGCGACCAAAAAAGGTGCTCTCCAGTTTCCACACACACTCTCTCTCTCTCTCTCTCAACACACAAACCTAAACCCTCTCCCTCTAACTCGGCGCCGACTTCTAACGCACAATTTAGCCTCTCACTTCACAATCGCCACCGACTTCTAACTGTTTTTGTTTTTTTTTTTTTTTTTTTTTTTCAAACACTTGCGCTTCAGATGGATTCGTCCTCCGCCGAGTCGACGAAGTCGGCGCCGAAGATCGTGAGCCTAAAAGCCGTCGACGCGACCGCGTCGAGCTTCGCCGACTTCGGTCAGGTCGTCTCCGCCTCCTCCGACGGCGAGGAGTTCGGCCCCGGCGACGCCCAATTAGATCTCAGCCGTGGAATCCCCAGGTCGATCGATCGATCTCTATGCACTGAAAATTTGTGATTTATCAGAGAAATTGTGTGTGCTTTTTGTGTGATCAAATCAATTTGTTTTTAGTTTTCTGATTAGCAAAATGTATGGACTATCACATTTTTGCTGTATAATCGTTGATTTTTTTTTTTTTTTTTTCATATTAGCATGGATTAATGTCCGATATATGTGAAAGCTATATGGACCAAATTGCAATATCAGGATTGTAGAAGGACTCCCTTACATTTAACCTTCTTAGACCCTTCTTATGGTTTGCTCCATGATCAGCTAAACCCTGCTTCTTTTTTCTATCGTTTGTTCACACTTTGCCGATCACTTTATCAGTATTGTGTAATTTTGAACATGCTTTGAGCTCGACCTCGCAAAATATTCGTAATGGCGAGGAGTAGCGACTTTTTATGTTTCGTAACAACTTTTGTTGTTTTTGCCCTCAACAGGTTTTACATCATGCATCTGAAAGATCGGAAACTGCAGTTCTCGACGATCACCCATCATGCGAGTGTGACTCAGTGCCTCGGTTCTGTCGGCGGCGGAGAATGGTATCTTGGAGTCGCGAAGCCTTCGATAGTCGATCCGATAAATGTTGAGAATGAGGATGAAAATGGGCTCGTGAAATCATCTTGCGGCCATTACTATAAGCCGCCGCATCCCGATGAAGTACGCGTTTTCCGAGTCACGGGTCCCAAGTTTCTCAAGCTTAACGTCGGGACCTGGCATGCGGGCCCGCTGTTTAAGTCGACGGAAATGGATTTTTATAACCTGGAGCTAAGCAACACTAATGTGAGCTTCGCAGTTTTTCTTTTCCCCTTTAGTACGCACTAGCAAAATGCTCGCTCTTAAAATTTTTTAGATGTTGTGTACGGAATCCTCTGATGCATGTTTTCTGATTACATTTCGGCAAACTTAAGAATTGATTACTGACATTCATTTACTTTATTTGTTTTTCCGTAGATTAATCTCTCAGATAGTTTTTTCTTTTCTGTTCTTCTTATCTTTGCTGCAGGTGGTGGATCACACGACTCACAATTTCCGAAAAGAAGATGGGGTGGTTTTCCTGATTGAAGATTAGAAGCTTCGTTTCATGAGGTGCATGTTTCACGGACCCAAATAACTTGTATTGGAAATATTTTAAAGCTGTTACCCAGATTGTTTAGGAATTATAGCTTAACTAACTAGCTCAATTTACACTTGCTAGTATTTATAATAAAGCATTTGATTTGTGACATATGCCAAGAATTTGTTTAAAGAGAGAAATTTCTTTTAATTCAAAATTTAGGTTGAGTTCTTGTTGTTTTCCTGAGAAGAATGCAATCACTGAAGCAAAAAGGAAGGGTAAACACTAAACTTTATTGCAGCTAAAGAAAGTCGTCTAATATTTAATGCTTTCAAACAAAAGGATATGTGTTTTTTTTTTTTCTTTATTTCGTCTCGATAAACACTCTGATCTTTTTACAAAAATTATTTTCTATTTTATTTACAAGAAATATCTTTTCTCTTATTACCCTGCTGATGATTTATTAGTGCGAGGAGCTATATAGTGGAACTCAATCTGTAGCCTTTTATGCATAGTATTTTCTTCTTTAAACCCTTTTCTGATGTCTTCTTGGAGGCCTCTCAATGGAATAGCTGCTAAAAACCCCTTGATATACTCTTTACAACATTCCATCCCTTCGCAAATGATCTCGACAGGAGAACCATTTTCTTCGTTTAGCCCTCGGCTTTCCACATCATTTGTTTCACCATTGGATTCTCCTTTTTGAGAGCCAGAAGTATGTTTCTTTCTATAGATCACACTCGCTTCACTGAACTTTAATATGTACGCTTGGTTGCAACCTTCATATAATCTCTCCCCAAGTGTGTCGATCAAATAAATAGCACTTTTTTCCATCTTTAAAACAAAGAAGTGATCATTCCAACTAGTGATATATACCCTTTCTTCGAATTCATTGCTGTGTAAAAGCTCATTCCATATGCTATCAAAAGACCTCACTTCTTGAAGGTATTCAATATCATCTACCCCGAAGAAACCAATGTAGGAATTATCCACGATTTCAATTATTGGTCTTATTTTTGCCTTTATTATTGTATTGAGATCGAAATGCCGGTCGGAGAAGTTTTCTTTATAATTATCATCTTCGCAAAGTTTTCTCCATTCTGAAGACCCCTCGCGAATTTGTTGATCGAACTGGCATCTTAATGGAAGAGAATTTGGGTTTCTATGCATCCAATCGGCAATGATTACTGCGAGAACCGTGCATGCACTCCCACCATCGGCTTTCTCACTTCTTTGATCGATTGACGCGAAAAATGTATCAGTAGAAAGCTCCATCTCACCATTTCTACTTAAAACACTCTTCTTTTCCCATTTTCCAATCTCAAATTGATCTTCATCCTCAAACCCTATTTCTTTCGCCTTTTCCTCAGGGTGTACTTTAGTTCTTTTCGAGCACCCTAAACATCGCCTCTCGATATCGATATCATCACCGCCAAGTTCACCGCACGCTTTATTCAAGAGTGGAACTCCCCTAGAAATATTGATCTTTTTGGAGCTCTTCTTGAAGCTAAGTCTTGCTTCATTCCAAGAAAAAAACCTCAAAAGGGGAGTTTCTTGCTTGTAGTTGACAGGTAATTTTTGGTGATTCATCGCTCTTCCATCCTTTAATTCTTCAATATCACAAACAAATTGGTCGTTGAGTAAGATATTGGTCGTTTCCAACTTTTTATAATCGAACTCAGGCTCATCATCTGATGATGAATCCGTGAAAGATTGATTATTATTAAATCTAGTAGCAAAGAAAGCATGTTCACTACTTGTGCTGCCTCTCTGATTTCTTCTTGGATTCTCAGTATTTAAGTGTCGTTGATTCAATGAGAAGGATCGTAAAGTAAACGTTCGTGCCAAATTGAACACACTTCTTTTTTCTGACCGGAGCTCACTTGTTCGCAGCTTCACCTGTTTAAATTTGCAAAAATGAAAAAAAAGAAGAGGAAATATGGATTGTATAACATATACATATATATATATATATATATATATTGAAATTACCTGAAGAATAGCCACGGAAGAACGATCTGCAATCTTGAAATTGAGTGGAATTCTTAAGTTCATCCCACTATCTGCTGGAAAATACTCAGTAATATCTATCTTGGCCTCGGCAAAAATCAGTTCTTTACCTTTCATTCTCTGATCCATTCCCTGATCGATATTTAAAAATACAAAGAAAATAATCTAATTCAATACTAAAATAAGAATAAATATTATCTCATTTCTCATAAAAATTATACATAATTGACTTACTCGAACTTGTAGATTGATGTTCCAACTTCTGAAACTCTCAGAATTGTCCCTTTTAAGATTGACAACATGCTCGAACTCTTCATTCCACTGAACAATGCCATTATCTTGGATTTGTTGCTTTGAGGTGCGACTTCTCTTCAACCTTTTACCAAAAAAGCCATGTTTTTTTCCGTCTCCGATCCATTGGATCTTCAGATTTAAGCTGCTGATGTTGAGCTCCTTTAGTTTCTTCTGAGGGAGTTGTTCAATCTCATGAACAGCTAAGTGTAGATTGAAGCTCATGGAGGCTGTAGGGAAGAGAAACTGATTCAATACTATGATATGTACAAAGAGAAAGTAGATGGTTTTGAGGACTTGTTATTCGATAATGTTTAGATGCACTATATGGTTTTGAAACTTAGCATTGTGAACCTTTTTGGCACAAGGGCTTTTTCTAAGTCAACTTCTTCCTGTCTAAGCAGCTACGGTTGCTTATTGGGATTGATAAAAAGGATAAAATGTATGGAAGTCCTGTACTATACCAATATTATGACATGGTCACCGTATTTTGACTTTTAACACTTTAGTGCTTGAACATTTACCCTAGTTGTTAGAAATAATTTGACTTTTTTTGTAGAATGACATTTTTTTTTCCCTATTCAAATTAAAATGGAAATAAGCGAAACATTTTACTAATGATGGGGTAAAATGGTTATTTTATAAGAGAAATTAGATTGTTTTGACAATTAGGAACGAAGTGCAATATATGTCAAAGTTCATTTTAAGTGCACGGGCCAAATCATTATATTGGGGTAGTTCAGGGATTATCCATATATTTTATAGCCAAATAAATTGACCAGTTCAGATAAAGACCCTGTCCATCTATATTCTCTTTCTATATGTTATATAATATATGCCAGTTCTGTTATCCCAAAATGGAGCAAACTGTTTTTTGTTTGAATTTTTTAAATTATCCTATAGGAGTTTATATATATATATATATATATATATATATATATATATATGTATATGTATATATATTTCTCTCATTTGGATATGGTAGATAGATATTCCGCGAAACCTCATGAAATTAGAAACCTTCTTAGCAATTTTGCAAGTTCTCAATATTTGAGGCTTAAGAACATTGAGATGGTGTATGCTTTTTATCTCCCTCAATTTTCAGTCTATGAAAACTAAAAGGCTTAACCAACTGTATCTAGCGCAGTTGACCGAGAGCTTAATGGTTGGTATTCAAGGTCCCAAGTTTGAAGCCTAATTGCTTCATATTTTTAGCCGAGCCCATTTCTAAAAAAAATGAACGAAGCAGGTAGTTTACTACCGTTCTCTCAAAAAAGAAAATTAAAATGATGATGAACAGTTTACTTTGTTAGTAAATCATTCACAAAATTGTTGGATTATTTGAATAACTTTATAAATTATTCATGACTATTGTGATTTTTTTGCACGATGATGCAAAATTTTGTGAGTGACTTATGATTAATATGTTGATCATTGACGCTGTCGACGAGGACTTGTTACTATTTACTTGTTTAAAAAGGTAATCTTGATTGAATTTTTCTTAAACCTTTGCGTGTCTTCTGATCATCTCCATGACTTTAATGTGTCTGATACTGTGGGAAAATTGCACCTGGGTCCTCAACCGTTTAGCACTGTTATTGTTTGATCCTCGACATCCGTATGTTTGTAATTGGTCCCTAACTTCATGTTCTATATTGCAAATCTTAGCTTCTTGTGTAATCACTGTGTTATTGCTATGTCACAGACTTTTGTACTACTCAAATGTGTGCAGGATAATTTTACTTGTGTGGCAAATTCTTTTGGCTTTTCTATCCCCAATCTAATTGATTGAGGACCAATATGCAATTTACCTTTCAAATATTTTACTCTTTTTTTCTTCAAAAAATTTGGGTTGTGAAATAGTATTATTGGTGTTCTTTAATCATTTTGAAGCTTGGCATAGTCTTCAATAATCCTCTGCATTATTTTATTCTTGTCCTTTACTAAATTCATGATCTATAAATGTGAACCATTAAAAAATATACTCATTAGGTGTGATTGTTTGAACAAAAATTTGAATATTTCTTGTGCTATCACTTTCACTATTGTTTTAATTTTTGTTGATTGTTTTAGACCAGCTGTAGGTCATGGTTGATCAAGTCGTATTTTGGAAGTTCTTACTTCAAGAATTTATCGATATTAAGAAAGTTTACGGCTCAAAAGTTTAAATAAGCGTCGAACCATTTTCGATAGTTTTTCTTTTATATGTATCAGTATTATATGTATAAAAGCGAAACATCTTCAGAAGCTTATTTTAGTTTTTCACTACAGATAAGAGTTTTGTGCAAAATTTAAAGCTTCTGGAGAGCATTTAAGCAGTTTTTTTTTTTTTTTTTTGGTTTCTTCTTTGTTTAATTCCTCTTGGAGAGCCTTATCCATGTAAATAGTTTATTTAAGAGGGGCATGTTAATGTTAATTAATAACTTTCTATACGGTACAATTTCGTACCGTACCCTCGACGAGTGCGGCGAAGCAAAGTGGTGTTGTCGTTGGTGGGGGCCACACTTAAACTCATTCAATGAACTCATTGCTACGGCAATTTTATTAAATTACTTTTTTTTTGATAAAAATATATCAAGATCCCCTCCCTTCAACTATATGGGATTATTTTAAAATATGCTTATTAACTCTTTTTTTTTCTGATTGAGGCTTGTTTAGCTTTTAATTTTTTTTTATTTGAGTTGTTACACTTGGTAACTTAAATTTTACCAAATCTAAATAATTACTATATTAGCTATAACCCATTAATAGGTGTAATTTTTTTTGAAAATAATTAAAGTAATTAAACTTTATAAAATTACTATGGAATTTGAAAAAAATAATAATTTAATCGACATAAATTCACTCAATTTTAAAAATTAAAAATTAATGAAATTTTAATAAAAAATTAGAGGATTGACTTGTGGAACACACGTGTGGGCTCACTTAGTGGGGCGGCCCATTACTTTTGGGCTTAGATAGAATCGGAATTTTTTTTTTTTTTGTTGCATGATCCGAATTTGGCCCAGCCCAAATAGTTAAATGGTCCAAACAAAGTGTGTACGTTCAATTATATAAAATTTGTAAAATCAGTTTCAAAATTATTAGATTATTGGAATGTTGATTGGTAATAATCAATGCACCGCTTACACCCGGAAGAAATTAGATTCAGTACACAGAAATTTCTTGCGCACTGCTTGACCAGACCATTCATCTGAAGGCAAAGCTAATCTCAATTGCACTACTAGTGCAGATGAATTCTACAGATTCGTGATGGATGGTCTAATCAATAATAATACAGAATTTTTCTACGCAACGAGTCTGCGAGGCGCCTGCAAACTCCAGGGGTTATTAGCACAAGACCAGAATAGCTGTGAAAAGTAGAGTTTGCAGGCTATTTTGTACTTTTGTGTAACACTTGATCCCACATTAGTTGTCCCATACATTTAATGTGATCTATCAGATGGTCTCCTTCAAAATCAGAAACTTTGGCTCACTGTGGTTTGTGTTGTTATTTTCTATTCTATGTATGGGTCTAATTCACGTGGCATCATGACATTAAAATACTGTTCTGAATTTTTCGTCAGATGTTTACTGTGTGCTTACATGCAAGCTGGGAGACATTCATTTATTCAATTTGAGCTGTGTGTTGAGCAGAGGCAAAATGTTTTGAAAAAAAAAAAAGAGAGAAATTTTTTTCACTTTTAATTAGCTTTGATGGAGAAATCAAATGAAACCAACTTAAATCAGCATACCACGCCTCCATCCGATCTGTATGCATATCATGCTTTAAATCCAACCATCTAATTATTAAGTAGGAAATGCTGTAACTTATTGCCTATATATCTCTCAAAACTTTGAAAATATCTTATTTGTTCCTACTTTTTTTTTCTTTCCAATATACCCCTCATATGTTACTCTGTTATTCAAAAATATCCCTACAGTTACCACTCGTTTAGTTAACTTAGGTTAAACATGAGTTAAATATGTATCAGAGTTAAAAATAAAAATAAAAATACTTTTTTTACCCTTAACTTAAAGGCAAATAAGAAATGTTGGTAATGGTAGAAGATTACATTTGAAAATATCAAAAATCAAAATACTTCTTGTGCCCCTAACTTAAGGGCAAATAAGAAAAGTCGATGATGATAGAAGAGTATATTTGAAAGAGCAAAATAGTAATTTCATACAGATAACAGCTATTGCTAACAGTTAACTAACAGAATTTAACTCTAGGGACATATTTGAAATAGATTGGAACATAAAAAAGATATTTTTAATATTAGCCTTCTAGGAGGGTTAAATTAGAAAGTCGGAAATTTTTCAGGAGTATATAAGCAATTGCCCCCCAAAAAAAAAATAGACATAATGGAGAGCCTATCTTGGCAGTAATTTCTAAGAACCATTAAATAACTCAAGTAAAAGAAAGATTAGGCAGTGTCATTTACAAATAGCCCAAACTAAAATTCAATTTAGTTTCTTACATTTTTACCAAATCTTAAACTGTTGTCAGCATATTGCAGCATCCTTTCTTTCTCTTGCCCACATGTGACATGTGCTATACTGATGTTATTGCCAAGGTAACTAACTCTGTCATTTTCCATCAGAAGGAAAACATGAATAAAATCAAATATATGTAGGTAGCAGAGACCAACTTAAATAAAATTCAATTCACATGAAGATGATGAAATATAAAGCTTTGTAGATTCTGCAACTAGAGATGTGTGCCAACCTTTGTTATGCTTGCTCCTCTTTGGCATGAATTAACAAGAAATATAACATATGTCAAATATGTGAATGAAACAATGGAAGGAAACCTATCCAAACTGTCCGAATATTTTCGCTGGGACAGAATCACTTGCTGCTAACACGGTCGGTAAGATTATTATTTTTTCTTATTCTTTTATATAGGTATTGCGGTGTCATGGAAAGATAATATTACAAGCATTCTCAATCTCTAGTTGTAGTCATGTATCATGTTAACAAGATTATCTGAATGCCATCATTTTTCAATACCCGCTTTTTCACTTTTCACTCCTTGACTTTTAAAAATCTATATTTTGTCCTTTTAAAATTTCAGAAATATTTTCAAAAGGATACAACGTTAATGGAGAGGGAAAATGATCAAAATACCATTACTTCGTGTATAAGAAAAAAATATAATATATTTCTTTCATTTTGAAGGGTATTTTTAGTATAAACCATAAGAAATGGACGAAATAGTGATGGAACTCTAACGGAGGGGGCTGAATGCAATAATTTGAAATGTTGAGGGCTAAAATATAGATTTTTGAAAGTTAGTGAGGAAAAGTAAAAAAATAATATTTACAAGGATATTTTTTGTAATTTAGCCTTTATATAGGTATTGCGGTGTCATGAAAGATAACATTACAAGCATTCTTTTTTTTTGAGAGAAAGGTAGCACGCCATTACAAGCATTCTTAATCTTTAGATATAGTCAAGTATCATGTTAACACAAGGTAATCTAAATGCCATCATTTTTCAATATACAACATCACATTTGCAAGAGGTTCGTTCCAAAAAATAGCATTTGAAATGAAGCTTAAATTAATTATGAGAACTAAAAAAGAGCAATTCTTTTCGTCGTCTTATTTTCTTCCATCTCTTCTCACTGCCTTCGAAGCAAACGCTACGATCGATTTGAAAAGCATTCTAAAAATCTTGGCTTTTATTTGCCCTCGCTTTTGCGATCGTCTCCTCCTCGAAGAATCAGCAACTCCATTTGCCATCAAAAGAAGCAGAGGCTAATCTAAGAAGAGGGTGAAAAAAAGGAAAAAGAAAAATAGTTAAGTCTGTTTACACTAAGTTAATGACTAAGAAGGTAAAATGAAATATTAACTTGAGATATATCTTACACTGCAATATATTGTTTTGTAGATACTAAAGTTATGGCTCTCTTTTTCTGAAACATGCACATAGGGTGATTGATTAAAGTTGGAAGAAACAATTCCATGTGTATCACATTACCAAGAAAAAGACCAAAAATCCATTATAAAGGACTCCAATTTCACATAAAAGGTCTAGAAATTAGCAAAATAATATCATAGAATGTAATGTTTGATATGTACAGCACTATAATGAGAGGGGGGAAAAAAAAGTAATACATGAACATAATTTTATGCTGTTAAAACAATTTTGAGATTACCTCAATAAAGGATGTGGAGAGCTCTGAATCAACAATGATTTAAGAAGCAACTTTTAGTTCGAATTAGGAGATTTAGCTCCACGCTTGCATATATACCCCCACTTCTTAAACTGTATACATATGCTTATATTTTATAGGATTTTGAGAATTCGATGGAGCCCACAATTCAAAAAAGGAATTTTAGAAAAAAAAAAGAAAAAAGAAGGTAGTGTTCAGTGGAGGCCACCTTGTGATGAGATGATACACGCAACACCTACTTAGTGATTGAAGTGATTAAGACTTTATATTCTAGTAGTGAGTTTGAAGCCTAAAACTGACCAAAAAATAAGATTATATATATATATATATATATATATATATATATATATATATATGGTGTAGAGTTACTATACTATCAGAAGTATAAGAGAATTGGTGCTCCCGACTTTTTGACCCTTGGATCAAGCATTGTATGGTTAGGATGATAGTGGTCCCCCTTAGGGTTAAGTGGTCCCCCTAAGGTTGAGTGGTCCCATTAGATAATAATATTAATCCAATAATTAAAAATAATCAGAAAAGTCGATCTAAAGGTCAAAAAATCAGAAGTATCAACTCCCTTATGCTTCCGATAGCATAACAACTCTACTATATATATATATATAGAGTTAGGCTAGAATACTTGTGGAAGTACCGGGGCTCCGGTACTTCCACGTCGTTTTCGATGTTGGGACTTCCGAATCGACGATCGGCTCCGTTAAACTTGATCTAGAGTATTTGAAGTATCTAGAAAATAAATTTCGCGATTTTTCGATATCATTTGCCTGGTGATCGAAAGGGCTCAAAATCAGCAATTTCAATGGTCGTGGTGAGCCGTTTGCAAGTTTAACGGTGTAGAAATATCCAAATCACGTAAAATTTTGATAGAAAATTCTTTATACTATATAAAACAAGATCAATATCTTTGATCTAAAATTTTAGAGTCATATTATCACATTTTGTGAGATTTTTATTTTCAGCCATTGATTTTGAGCCCTTTCGATCACTAGGTAAATGATATCGAAAAATCACGAAATTTATTTTCTAGATACTTCAAATACTCTAGATCAAGTTTAACGGAGCCGATCGTCGATTCGGAAGTCCCAACATCGAAAACGACGTGGAAGTACCGGAGCCCCGGTACTTCCACAAGTATTCTAGCCTAACTCTATATATATATATATATATATATATATATATATATATATATATGAATAGATTGTTGCTGGACTATAAACGGTTTGATTTACTACCGATTTATTTTCGATGATAGAACTTCCAAATCAACTATCAGTACCGTTGAACATGATGTAAACCATAAGTAGGGCTACTATACTCTTATGAGTATAGACCCATTTGTACTCATAAATTTTCGGTCGTTGGATGAAGGGATGTGTGGTTATGATGATAGTGATCTCCTAGGGTTGAGTGAGTGGTTAGTTGAATAGTATGATCTAACGGATGGAAATGATCAAAGTGGTAGATCTAACGGCCAAAAATTTATGAGTACAAATGAGTCTATACTCATAAGAGTATAGTAGCCGAACTCATAAACCATTTAAACTATATGAAAATTAATTTCATACTTTTTCGACATCACTAACTGAACAATCAAAAAGTCACAAAATTTATAATTTTAATGATCGATACAATGTATTTGCTTGTTTAACGGTATAAAAGAGTCCAAATCAGCTGAATTTTTATTAGAAATATTTTTAAAACTATTTAAAACAAGGTCTAGACTCTAGATCTTGAGTACAAAAATTGTATTGTCACTTTTTGAAAGCTATTCATTTTCAACCATTTATTTTTTTGTCCACTCGATGGATAAGAAAATAATATCGAAAAAATATGAAATTTAATTTAAATATGAAATTTAATTTTTCAGATAGTGGTTTAAATCATGTTCAGCTGTGTCGATCGTCGATTTAGAAGCTATATTATGAAAAACAAATCGATAGTAGAAGCCCAATAAAACACATAGTATGATTATCTATATATATATATATATATATAGATATTAATTATATGTACACATTTTGCATATGACAAACGAAAACGGAAGTAGGCGAAATGGGAACAGAACATGTATATAACAAAATGGCCACGGAATCATTACCGAATTTGCCGCGAAGAAAAAGCTCAAATTGATTCCTATTCGCTTCTCGTTTTACGACCTTGAAAGATCAGTTTATTTATTCGTTCAGGTTGAAAATGACTTTCAGTTAAATTAAAATTTAATTAAAAAAAAAATTACTGTTGTTTGTTCGATAGAAAGTTATCAGTGACTTTACAACTGTAATCATTACATCTTTTTTATTTATTTTATTAAAAAAATTGTCACTATAACGTGGGCCGAGTTCCTTCAAAGATCAATATTATTCGCCTCATTTTGGATTTTATTAACTCGGCCCACAAACTAGATAGAGTTTTTGTTAGCCCGTTGCACCAAGCCCATTAATGAAGTAGTCAGTAACGCTAACAAATAAAATAGAGTTAAGACGAAAGTATAAGGAATATGCTTTTGTCTTTTTCGACAGGATCCCATCAGAAAATATATCGTAAAGAACTCGTTATGATGTGTAACGCAATTTCCCAAATAGAGCTTTAGTATCGTATTTTGGTTTTTTTAAAATAATTTTATATAATTTAATTTGCCGATAGAAGACTTTTCTCCTGCACTTATTATTGATTAGATTGCAATGCACTTTGGGCAAGTAAGGGATGATACTTTATTTAAAGAAATTTTGAAAGCAAAATAATAATAATAATAATAACTTCTAAAATTTTAATTTTTTTTTGCCAAACAAGCGCCTGGATGAAAGGTTTACAAGCAATCATTCTACTATCCCCTTTTATATCTTTTTGTGTTGAAATTCTTTTTTTTATGCTGAGGTCTTTTTTTTCTTTTTTTTTTTGTCTTTTTTGGATCTTACTTAGATTCAAGTTTTAAGTTTGGGCGTAGACTCAAAAACACAACTTTCAAGCCAATCTTAATCAAAACTAACTTCAAGGTTCAAAATTAATTTTGAACCAAGCCTGTCCAAAATAAAGAGATTAATCACAGGAGTGGGGTTATGGCTACTTCTCTTATGAAAATTTGTCCAGCTCTGATCCATCGTCCAAACTGTTTTAAAATTCGAGCGCATTACATAATAGACGGCAGATCTGACTATCTTACCTTCGGCCTTCAGAATGCTCCTCGCATAATTTTTGTTCACAATAGTACTATTTAAACAAATACTTAGTAAAATATTATTTTATTAATATATTACTAACTAAAACTATGTCACATTGATGGAGCAAAGTGGTGCTTGGGTCAATAATGAAATCATAGAAAATCATGCTTGTTGTTTCTCCACCAAACATGGCCTGCACAATTTGTGCATGCCTCTACTTATTAACATGATCCTGTCCCTTTTATTTATTTATTTATTTACCAACATAGTATTGTTCAATTGGTTTTGTGCATGACTCTACTCATTGACTATTATATTATTTACTTCTTTTAAGATATGTATTTTAAAATTTTATTTCACCAATCTCAAAGTTTTGACCAATTTGTAGTAATAAAGAGGTTAATTAAAAACGACACCAATTGATCATGTAGTTAAGATTTAATATATAAAATCTCACGAGCTTTTCCATAACAAAAAGCTAAAATAAGCAATTATTATTAAAAAAGAGGTTAGATTAAAATAGTTATGCTTATATCTGAAAATGAATATAAATGACATACATCAGCTACAATAAAAAGAATTGTAGGAGAAATTTTTATGAAAACAAAAAGTTTCTACTTACCTAGTATTATTATTATTATTATTTTTGGGGGAGAGTCACATCAAGGTCATGAGATTTTACATGTAAACAAACAAAATACAATGATGTGATTGATTAAGTCCACTATAGAGAAAACAAGGTAATGGGGACACAAATAATTAGAGTGGGAAAAAAGTGCTCATAATAATTATGAGAACTCCAGTAAAAAAAATTGCTAAATTGCACTGGAACCCACAACTTAGGTGATTTAGAAAGACACCCTTTAACTTTGAAATTATCTAACTAACATGCTCTTTAATTTCAGAATTTAGCTTTCTTTTATTATTTTGTTGAAATAATCTCTAACTTATATAATATACTCTATTATTTATTGAGAGATTATCTTTTAATTTTTACAAACACTATAAAATTTGATGAAACTTGGTTAAAATTGAACAGTATTTTACTGTCTGATCCAAGTCAAAGCAATAAAAATTAAAAACCCGCTCGACAATTTATAGTGATTAGAAAAAAAGAATATATATTTTTTGAGATTCATTGCCAAAATTGATCTACTAATTTGACTCTATCTCCCTCACCACATGGTGCGTTTCATAATTATTTTCCATAACCCCTCTTATAATTAAGTTGTTCGATGGGTACATCAATTAAATAAATTTTTAGTGATACCACTCACCAGAGTCCACACTACTCTCACGTGGACCCAAACCACGTGCACCGATGCACACTCACTCAGGGAGTAGAACCACCAGCCAACCGCATCCGGCCACGTGTCATGTACTCCCCAGCAAAGTCCACGAACGCCACGTGTCCGTACACCACTTTCACTACGCCACTTCGTCCTCCTTCGTCCGCACCGGATCTCACGGGCCCCACTCGTTTCCCCAACTTCTCTCCACATCTCATTGCAAAAACCACCAAAAAGATGAATGCGTGGCAAATTCCTATTGGTTGTTTGAAATTCTATATTCAATCAATACTTGCCACGTGTTTAAAGATGGGAATTTTATGCAGTACGGATTGCAGGGGATCCATCGTCGTTTCCGCAAACCACTCCAAAAAGCCTACGAGGGCGCTAGTATATCACACTATATACAAAACGCGGCCCCTATCCTCGGAATAAGTAGCGGAATAACTATTCCCTATTCCGCACTCCCTCACCCCCGCTTCGATCGGAATAATTATTCCCACCCCCCCAAAATCTCCGATTCTCCTCCGCTCTCTCCGCCCCCAACCCCAAAACCCTAGCCGCCGATTCTCTAGGGCGACGCGCGATCCGAAGACCACCGAGTCCAAATCGAAGAATCGCGGCGGAATAGCGGGAGAATAGCGAGGAATAGCCCCCGCGGAGGCGGAATAAGGGGGGGACGGGGCCGGAAGAGGGGGGAGGATATGAAGGGGAAAAGCTTGCCCCTCATCACCTTCGAGCATAAGAGGTGCGTGGTGTTGTTTCCTCTCCTTGATCTGCTATTCACGTGTCGATGGATCCGCTTTTCGCGGGATCAGTGGGATTTGAGTTTATTTTTTACCCATTTTTTACGGATTTTTTTAATCGCGCGGGGGGTCTTTGTTATTGGATATTTTCGATTTTGTTTAAAAATTTCCCCCCTTTGATCCCGGACAATGTAGCTCGCGATCTCCGTCGATTTGATCCGGATTTATAAGCGGAAAGTTGGTGGGATACTGAGGACTAACCCTAGATCCCCAAAATGGGAATCTAGGGTTTTTGGGACGATGGATTGTGTAATTTGGACGTCGTATTGGTGCCGTTGTTCGAATTAGAGTTCTATGGCAGTTGAATTGAGGTAAAAAGTTTGATTTTTGTCGCACGATTTTAATCGGAATACTCTTCGTTTCTCACGATTTGGGGATCTGAATCAGGGATGCTTACGGGTTTGCGGTGCGGCCTCAACACTTGCAGAGGTACCGAGAGTATGCGAACATCTACAAGGTGGAAATCCTGGTGATCAACATTTAATTTTTTTCCCCCCTTATTTTTTCTCTGATTTTTTAGATTTTGTTATCGTCTTTTGTGGGTTTAGGAGGAAGAAGAGGAGAGATCAGATAGATGGAAGGACTTTCTAGAACGCCAGGCTGAAGCTTCTAGAATACCTTCGGAAGATTCTTCTGGAGAGGACATCAAAATCGCACCTTCGCATGAAGAAGAAGGAATCCCAGTAGAAAACACTGATGAAATCGAGAATGGACCAGAGAAGGAGAATGTGGAAAAGGAGGAAAAAGAACACAAGCTTCAAATTTGGGCTCAAATTAGGCCTTCCCTCAGCTCCATTGATCAGATGATGAGCCTTAGGATTAAGAAGAGGAAGAAATCCTCTGGTGGTGGGTCCCATCTTGCTCCTATAGAGGAGGCTAAGCAATCAGAGGATTCCGACGATGAGTTCTACGACGTGGAGAAGACCGACCCAAACCAGGAAGTGCTTTCGGGGGGCGAGGGTGGCAATTCTGATTCGAATTTGAATTCGAACGGGGAAAGCCAAGAGGCCCTCCACCCGTGGAAGGAAGAGTTAGAATGCTTAGTCCGTGGAGGTCTACCTATGGCCCTTAGACGAGAGGTGAAATTACTGGTTGCTACTGTTCTTGCTTGATATTTGATTTGGGAATTTAGGCTTTTGCTTAATTGTGTTTGTTTGGTGGTTATTTAGTTATGGCAAGCGTTTGTGGGTGTCGGAACTCGCAGAGTGGAGGGGTATTACAACAGCCTACTCGCTCGAGAAGTTAATACTAAAGAAAATAATGTTCATATCCCTGTCCCTTTGAATGATGCTAATAGCCAACCAAAAATACCAAATGGAGTTGGATCAGAAAAATGGAAAGGGCAGATAGAAAAGGTCGGTAGATGTGTGGATTATGAAAGAGAAAAGAAAAATATATAACTAGATTGATTAATTTGTTTACTTTCCGGTATTACAGGATTTGCCGAGAACATTTCCAGGTCATCCAGCTCTAGATGAAGATGGGAGAAATGCTTTGAGACGGTTACTGACGGCATATGCTAGGCATAACCCGTCTGTTGGGTATTGCCAGGTACTTCAGTTTCTAAATCTTGATTTTATTATAGTACGTTAATTCTCATGACTAAAATACAGGAAACTCCATTGTCGATATCACAAGTTTCACATTTACCTCCAAGTTTTCTAAACATTTGTTTTACCTTGTTGACCTATGAGCAAAAGCGAAGATATTATCGAACATCATAACAAAGAAGAAAGTTTGTTGTTTAGGGGCAATACGTGTATTTTAGTGATTTTGGGTGGGGATATGGAAATGATAATATTCATAGGGGTTTGCCTTCAATAGTAATTTGATATTCACTGGGTTTTCACTGCAATAGTAATTTTTCCTCCGTATTTCACTTTCCTCTTAATATTTATATGATAAATTTGATATAATTTCTGCAGGCTATGAACTTTTTTGCCGGTTTACTACTATTACTGATGCCTGAGGAAAATGCATTTTGGTAAGTTGTATTATACCTCCGCTCAATTATGCGACTGATTGTAGAATTATCACTTTTGAAATTATGTTGAACTTTATGTTTGATACCTCAGGACTTTAACGGGCATCATTGATGACTACTTTGATGGTTATTACTCAGAGGAGATGATTGAATCTCAGGTGCTGTCTACCGTCAGTTACTTTACTATTTTCAGCATGTTTAGCATTTTTTTTTCCCCCCTCCTTGAGAACTATTTTACATGAAATCGTCTAGATTCTATATTATAAAAAGCAGAACCAAAGAGAAGATCCTTCTGTAGTTTCACCATGTGGACAATCTGTTAACTACACTTCCACATGTATAGCTCCTAAAGCACCACTTGGATTATTTTTCAGGTTGATCAGCTTGTTTTAGAGGAATTAGTCCGTGAGAGATTTCCAAAACTAGGTTTGCATCTTATAAAATATGGACTGTATTTCTCTATCCCTAAATAACTAATAAAATTGGAAACTTCAAAATGTACTAATGATTCCTTGTTTCTTGGTTGCAGTAAACCATCTTGATTATCTTGGAGTTCAGGTTGCATGGGTTACGGGGCCATGGTTCCTTTCCATCTACATGAATATGCTTCCTTGGGAAAGTGGTCAGGTTTTTTCTTAGTTGTGTGATTAATTCTATACCTAGGAAGTCGAATTCTTAATTTTTCGTGATTTGCTTGTTTGTTTAGCTGTTCTAAACATTGCAGATTAATACCTGTTGCATAAAATATCTTTTTTTCCCCATTTATTTCAGTGCTTCGTGTGTGGGATGTGATTTTATTCGATGGGAATCGCGTAATGCTCTTCAGAACTGCACTTGCTCTCATGGAGTTATATGGTACTGGGTATACTACTTCTGCTATATGATAGTTTTAGCATTTGACAAGTAATTGATGTTAAAATATATGGGCAGTTCCTATACTTTCAAGGTATTGCAACTTTGCCCTGAACTTTCCTGCATACACAATATCTCACATCTGTTAGATCACATGTGCATTACATGAACCTTTCCTGTAAAACGGCCATTTTAACCCTTCATTTACTGGAGGAGGTTTAAATGGTTTTTAACAAGAAAGGATCACACATTCAGAGTGTGACTTAATGGATGTAACATACTCTGAATGGCAAACACGGTGGCTGTTTAATTGCAATATATTCAGAATTTCAGCAACTACATTGTCTGAATGGCAAGTTCAGGGACTAGGTGCATGTTTGACTAGTTCTAAATGACAAGTTTAGGGACTAAGTGCATGTTTGAATTAGCTTCTGCTACTACTTTTAGTTGCAGTCACCTCTAATAGAGCCTTTGCCAAATAGAAAGTCTAGTGCTTCTACTGTGCCAGGAAATAAGAATTTAACGTTGAGGCCTAGAAGTAGAAGCTCCAATTTGGGTTACTGATTTTCTACAAAGAAAGCTGGAGAACTTCAACATAGTGCTTCTCCTATTAGCACTACTCAGACAACACTTATATCCAATAGCAGTATACTCTACTGCAGGGCGAAGGAGGCCCTAAGTTGCAGAATCGTAAAAGTACAGGGACTACTCACCTATTTTAACCAATAATCAACGACTACAGTTATCTTCAGTCATTAAGAGTGCAATTCCTTATTCTTTGTTACGCATCTATGTGTAGGCCCGGCACTTGTTACAACAAAGGATGCTGGAGATGCAGTTACCCTATTACAATCTCTGGCTGGTTCTACTTTTGATAGTAGCCAGCTTGTACTCACTGCTTGCATGGGATATCAAACGGTTAATGAACTAAAACTTCAAGAATTAAGAAATAAGCATCGGCCCTCTGTTTTAGCTGCAATGGAGGAAAGGTCGAGAGGCCTTCGTGTTTTTAAGGATTCGAAAGGCCTCGCAACTAAGTTATATAGTTTCAAAAGAAACCCTGAGCCACTTGTTTCAGAAGCAAATTCAAAGGAAGGTTTGAATGACATTAATGGAAACAGGGATGCGTTGGAATCTGATTCACCCACTATAGATTGTATAGTTAGTGGTTTGGAAGTTGATTCTGAAGTGGACTCTTTGCCTGATCTCCAAGAACAGGTAATCTTCTTTTTTTATCTGTTGAATGCTTCTTTTATTTCTTTTCTCGAGAGCACACAATGGTGCTATTGACAATGCAAACTTACGGAGCAATGAGATGATTACAGCTACTAAGACATTACAATTTGGTGTCCTGAAATTTGCTGGAGTTTGGTAGATTTCTTTTCTAGACATGAAGAAATGTATGTCTGAATCTTTACCTATTGAGCAGGGGATCAAACTTTGTGCAACTATAATATATATGCTAAGTTTGTTTCTGCTTTCCTCTGCAGGTGACGTGGTTGAAGGTTGAGTTGTGCAGATTGCTGGAGGAGAAAAGGTCAGCAGTGCTCAGGTTCGTGATTTCAGTTTTTCACATTATCACATATTAATTATTATCCTAGATATATTATGAGCTATCTTTCTTGGAGGAACTAACTCTTATGGATTTTTCTCACTTATATCCTAAGAAAATGCAACTATTATGTCTCATCAGATATTCATTTAGTTGCAATGTTTTCTGAGGGAAGTTATAATCTAAGTTTCATTAAGTGACTGTAATTTTTCTTTTGCCACCAGAGCTGAGGAGTTAGAGACAGCATTAATGGAGATGGTCAAGCAGGATAACAGGCGTCAGCTGAGTGCAAAGGTATGCTGATGTGCAAAAGTAGAAATAGCAGCAAATCAATATTTATACTTAATAAAATATAAACTTGAGCAAATAGAGGATTTCTGTAATTTTTCACCTTGTGGATAGTTCATAAATTATGTTTGTGCCTTGTGTATAATTCCTTAAAAGTGCCATGTAGATGATCTTCCATATTATGGTTTTTCCAAGGACATCTAGTTGCAGCTATGGGTAGGAATATAACTGAGACAAGCTTGTCGCCTAATTGTTCTCTTGAAACTTATCTTTAATTGCCTTTATCTTTTATTTTTCAACTCATCAATTTTTTATACGACCCATCTATGTGCCAATAAATCCTACAAAAGCAATTTGCAGTTTCATGGCAACTACCTAATGCTTTTAACATATGTTACTCATATAATAGGTTGAACAGTTAGAGCAAGAGTTATCTGAGCTGCGCCAGGCACTATCCGACAAGCAGGAGCAAGAACGTGCCATGCTTCAAGTAAGATCATGCTCCAATTTATTTTTATTTTTTTTCTGATCCTTTTTTTTTTTTGAGTTGGGGGGGGTTGAAAAATATCGTTATTTCCTGTAGTATCATGATACAAGTGACTAGGTCCCTGAACTTTCCACTGAAAGCTATGCGCTTCTATTCATCTGTGAAAAACCTATGTTTTTCCTTGTAAAATGACCATTTTACCCTTATGAAATGGTTTTCTTGTTTCAGTGGAAACTATAATAAGGTTAAACAAAGTTATTTTATAGGAAAATATGATGTGTTGTCAAACTCATTTTTTTTTTAAAAAAAAATCTTACATTGACATCACGACTAATATACACTGATTGATTATTTATTATTTACAAAGGTGTTGATGCGGGTCGAACAAGAACAGAAAGTGACAGAGGATGCTCGCATATATGCTGAACAAGATGCTGCTGCTCAACGATACGCTACTCATGTTCTCCAGGTTCTTTTGAATATTTGTTCTTCCAGTTTATTATCGATAACCACCATACTTTTTATGCTTATTTTTAAGAGCATTAGATCCACAGATCTTAGTCTTCTGCATATTTAGTCAGTCTTCTGCATATCTACGATATATTTAATTCTTATAAATTATGTAACAAGGACGCCTGTCCTTAAAGTAGCTTACCGCCATATGTTAGCATATGATGAGTGGAGCATCAAAGGACCTCCAGATTTTTGGGGAGTTCTAAAGCATCAATGCAGTTATATTTGGAGAATACATTCCTCAAACCAGGCCTTTAACATTTATATCTGCTTATTCTATTATGCACTTCCTGTGCATATTTATCCATCATTATCAGATACATGCAGGAGAAGTACGAAGAGACGATGGCTTTACTCGCACAAATGGAGAACAGGGCTGTGATGGCAGAAACAATGTTGGAGGCTACATTGCAGTATCAGTCTAGCCAACTCAAAGCAGCACAACCTTCGACTCCTTCACCAAGGTATCCCTGTCAATTTATTTGCCAAGTTAATGATATGTAGTACTATCCTTTCTGCTGTTTTATATGTTATAGGGCAAGCTAAGCTCGTCTCGACTTAAAAATGCCAGCAAGGTGGCTAGTCAAAGCCGTGAGAGATAGGCTTGAACTTGGCATGGCTCAGTTCACCATATTATCAAGCTCTCTCAAAATTGGCCCGTTAGGCTTGAAAGTGAGTGACAGTAAAAAAAAAGAAAATGGGAGGGTAGAGGTTTTGGCCGGTGGCAGGCCCTCGTTTGATCTTGACAAAAAATCACTGTCTCGATCTGGTTCACCCTGTCGTGCATGGATTACCCATAACATCTCTCTCTGTCCCATCTGTACGTTCAATTTATACCATCCAGTGGATTATAACCTTTCCTGATTTTAGAATTATTGTCTTTAAAATTATTATTGTGGAATATGAAAGTAGAGATGAGTTGTTCGGTGTAATTGAACAGCACACTTCACTCTTTCATGAAATGGCTGCATTGTTACCTTCCTCGTCCTTCTTTTTTCATTTCTTTTTTTTTTTTGATATTTTGATCGCAGAACTCCGAGCCAGGATCTTTCTCCTGCGCAAACGACCCAAGACTCATCTCTAGCTATTCCTCCCAGAAGAATAAGTTTGCTTGCGAGACCATTTGGACTTGGGTGGCGCGATAAGAACAAGGTTAGTTTGTTACTGCTTATGTTGATGTCTATAATTGTTTTTCTTAGGGACATGAAAATTTGAGCCACACTTTAAGAGTCTGACCATCAAGCCATCCAATCCACAGCTTATTTCTTTTATTTAGAATTAAACTACAAATTTCCTCATAAGTCTGGCCCTGATTTTATTCAGCATTTCAGAAGTAACAAGCCAGCCCCTGAAGTTCTTAATTTGTTAAACTTCAGTAGCTTTCACCTTTTTTTTTTCTTTAACCGGAAATTACCGTATTTGTAGAATGTTAACCATAATGCATCAAAATTTAGGGCAAACCAAGTAACTCGGAGGAGCCCACTGAACAAAAGAACACTAGTGATGGGGAACAGAGCGTCCAAACGCCCGAGAAAGAAATGAATGGACACCAAGAAGCAGAAAAAGTGGAACTTACCGATGGAAAGTGAGAAGCACATAAATCTTATGCCTCTATTCATATTTATTTCAAACGCGCGTGCACAAATTGTAAAAATGGATCAGAGTGTACCGGCTCGCATCTTAGCTTGTACTTATCCTACTTAGAGAGAGAGAGAGAGAGAGAGAGAGAGAGATAGAGTAATGCTTTTATAGGTTCCTCTATAGCTGTTGTAATTTGTGGACACAAACAGAAGCTAAATTATTACTTATTTAGTTTATTATCGTTAATAAATATTTTTAAGTTATGAAGAGAGAGGTAAGATACATTGTAGTAATGCCACAGCTAAATCATTAATTGATTGCGTTATTCTTTGCTCTGAAGGAAGTGGCTGCTTTTTTTTTTTTTTTTTTTTTTTTTTTTTTTTTTGGGTCTCGTTGTGGTTGTTTCGGAATGAAACGTGGATATCAGTCATTGTTTAGCTAAATACTAATGCTTTTGCTCTATAGATTTTTTTTTTTTTTTTTTTTTTTTTTTTTTTTTTTGCCCCCTCCTTTCAATTACTTCGTGTTTTATCTTTTTCTCTCGTTGACACCCCTCTAAATCAATAGGTCTCCGTGCGAAAACAAATTGCTAAAAACAAAACAAAAAAAAGAAAAGAGGGGGGTGAGGGGAGAGAGAATAGTTTACTGAGCTTTAGCCTCAGCTATTACTAACATCCTGAAACAGTAAGAAATTATACATATTACCAGCAATATTCATACAACCCAAAAGAAGAAGAGGAAAAAAAAAAAAAAAAAAACTAAGTTTCTCCGTCACTTGTAGAAATACTCAAAGATCTCTAGCTTACTAATGTGACATTTAAGAGGAATAGATGATAAAAAGCTAACCAGTGTCTGTCAAATATACAGTAACAAATTCTCTTTGCTACAAATATGTGACAATCCTTTGTGTAGAAAACATACTTTATGAGGTATGTTAACAACTCCCATATTGTTAGAGATATGTAGGATAAGTTAGAGGTTTTTTTTAACCTCTTTTTTTTTTTCTTTCTTTCTTTCTCTTCATTTATTCTTATCCTTATGGGTTAGCAAGTGAGCTTCTGAGGGAACTGGATTCATTCTTCTTAGTCGGCATTCCGTGATTGTGCTCGCCCTCGTACGTTGTCACGAACGAGGCCGAATCATCCGACGCTCTCTCGACGTACTTTCGCACGTTGCATTTGGGACTGGTGCATCTGTAGTAGCTTCTGCCAAAAATAACATTAAAACAGAAGGAAGAGGAGTTAGTTCATTCTTTAAGATGATCGAAGGATTACGGTTAATTTACTTCCTAAAAGAGATAGACCCTCATCATTTCATCAACTGGAATTGCCAAGTTCATATGTATTGTTCCAGATATAACTACTTACAACACTATATTTTTATGTACAGTCTTGATGACAGTAAGTACTTTCGTCAGTGCCGTTTACCTCGGATACGAATTCCCCTTCACGACCTTCTGCCCGTATTTTCTCCAATGAAAGCCGTCTCCTGAGACATCGGATTCCACCAAATTTTGCGCTGCAGAATGAGGCTCGGCAAAAGCTGCTACTGCTCCGCCTCCGCTTAACTGATCATCCTTCTTCCTGATAGATAAAGAGTTAAAAGCGAAGGGGAAAAGAAAAAGAAATTCAAATGAAAACAATTCTACTTTGACATACCTTCTCTTGTAATCGGGCTTATCTTTATTAAACCCTGCTGTTGTTCCTCCAAGCTCACTGCTATTCTCACTAATTTTGAAATCGCCATGAAACCCGTCAGAAACCGAAGAACTATTTGGAAAATAAACATGCCCATGATATTCAACTTTGTTCTCCAATCTGAAAGCATATGAACTATTCTCCTCAACCACAGGATTGTTACCACATTGTGTATTACCACTCTCTTTTCCACACTCAATAGAGCTAGAGCCTTGCCTTTGAGGACCCAACAGTAATTTCTTCGAAGATTGCGGCTTAGGATGATTATGCTCGCCGGTATACACGATTTCGGTTACTTGTCCGTCGAGTGATCTCTCCACCTTCTTTTTCACCGGGCAGTTCGGATGCGTGCATTTGTAGTAACTTCGCGGAAATTCGCTTCCTTTCACTTGCTTTTGCCCGTATTTTCGCCAGTTATAACCGTCATAAGAAACTCGATCCGCGCTATTGCTAGGTTGTTGCACATTTTCTTGCTCAATATTGCGCGGAACAAAGTTCGGCGGATCGGAGATTTGGTACATACTGATATCCACTTGTGTAGTTGAATTGTGGCAGGGATTTTGATTTACATGTTCGGAAATTTGAACTGGGGCCGGTTTTTCTGTCACCATTTGTTGATGGATTGCATCAAAGTTCCCCTGATCGCGTAATAAACCATCAACCAAAGTGAGACTTTACAAAGAGATTCAACTGATCAAGATCATCTGAAATTTTCGAGACCGAGAAAGGCGCGAAGAACAATAACTCACAATACTCACCAAATTGGCCAAGAGCGAAGCGATGTTTTTCGACGCTGCTTTTGCCGTAGGTTTGTATACGATAGCCGCCGATTTGGATTCTGATTTTAGAGTAATAACAGATGCCTTGTCAGACAAATGATTACAGACACCTGAATCTGATGCATCATCCTGCAAAATTTTTACTACTATATGTCAAAGTCATCGAATCTGCAAATCTATTTAAACTTGAAAGCTGTTTTTTGAGTAGAGCCGTTTGAAGAATCATCATCGATGACTTTTTTGTTAAAATCGACAGTACAACAGCTAGCTTTTGCTTTTGGGGCCCAGAAATTTAGTACAATTCGCTCCACAACAAAAGCTCCAAATCATCTTTTAGCCTGTATAGCCTATTTTGAGAAGCTTCTGCTTTCTGGAGTAGAGAAGCTGTTCCACGGGCGAAAAGCAACAAGCATCGAGTATGTTTGAAACGGAAAAGAAGACAAATTAAAGACCATCAAACTTACCAAGGATGTTGAAATTGCAGCAGAGGATTCTCTCTGTTGGGTTACAGGTCTCAAACTCTTAGGTCTAATTGCAACTGCTGTATCAGAAAGAGTAGCTGTGGGAGAAGCACTTGTGGAGCCAGGAAGTGCTTCTGAGAAGTACCTTGAGCTTGAAAAGGGTCTTGAAGCCACAGGCTTAGAAACAACAATCTTCTGGGTTTCTTCCATTAATTTCCCCCACCAATAACTTGTCCTCCTTTTTCTCTTCCTCACATTCTGTTATATATAACTTCACATAATTTGTCAATAAACTTTAACCAAAGAGTACCATAATGGCTTCTTCTTCTTTTTTTTCCTTTTACTTTATGGTGCAAGATCATTAATTACCTGATCATGAGAAGACCCAGATGTGTTGTTTGTTCACTAATCCTGAAAAATTCAAAAGAAAAAAAAAAACAGGAAAAAAGATTTGTTACTTAGATACAGCATGATGAAATAATACTGCAAGTAGATTTAAATTGAACAAAACACATATATCTTAGCATGACTAAAGAGGAGAGGAATAATATATATATATATATATATATATATATATATACATATATAAAACCATAGCCATCAATTGCTCTACCCAAAAAAAAAGTAAAAAGTGATTCAAACTTTGCCTCAAAAATTTTAAAATAAAAATAAACTGCTACTCAACTATACAATTAAACCATAACCCAGTAAGTTAAAAGTTCAAAGAAGCAACTTTGGCTCTCTCTCTCTCTCTCTCTCTCTCTCTTTTGCACAATAAAAACATATTAAAAAGAACATAATGAGCAATTATACATGTCTAACTAAAATGACAAGCATAAAATTGTAATAATTAGCCTTCTAAGTTACATAATCTAACTTAAGTGACAAACAAATACACGTTCACTACTAACCTTCAAAATTATATATATAAAAAAGAGCTTAAAAAAGCTTAAAAAATGTTTTTTTTTAAAGGAAACAAATTGAAGGCTTATTACTCACCAATGAATTGAGTTGAAAAAGTAGGAAAAGGAAGAAGAACAAGTAAGGGGCTTTTGCGCACGTGCTGATCACGTGCCCTACCTCTTGCGAAGAATGGTAGTTGAACTCAGATGACGTACCCCAAAATGTACCCAACCTCATGCGTTAGTAAAACTAGCTAGCGCGGGGGGTGGTCTAAATTGTGCGAAACGGAAATTGTCGGTGTACGTACGGGTCCCCGTAGCAATGCCCTTGTGAGACTAACTTAGAGAAAACGCTTGATGTACCCAGAATTTCTCCCATTTATAGACGTTGGAAGATGACAAAAGTCATTATAACTCGTATTGAATATTGGCTTTCACTATCGGCCGTTCCTAGCGTAAGTGGTAAAGAACTTGATGGTTGATATCCGAGATCCCGAGTTCGAATCCTAGTTGATTCATATTTTCAGCTAAGTTTATTTTTTTTTAAAATAAATAAAGTGAGTAACGTGATATCTTTCACTCAAAAAAAAAATATTAGCTTTCGCTTTGGGTTTCTTTTTCGGGGAACGCATGGGGGACGATTAGTGGTGCCCGTAACAATGCCCGTTACCAAGGAAGACCGTTAGGTTTTAAAAATAAATAAATAATATATTTAAATTAGAGCCTTCGTTATAAAACCAAATTAAAATGTTTCTCGCCTCTAATGTATTTTGTTGTATGTTTTACTCTTTATTATTATTAACAACTTTTTATAATCAGACCCATAAATTTGTGGGCTCGTGAGTATTTTTAACCATTTAAATGTCGTCTGCAGCTCTAGCCCTAATAAAAGAAGCCCTGGAGCAGCTTCATTGCATGAATAATTTGGATATAGGTTGATGAGCACACATTTTAAAGAATGACGTGGAGTGGTACATATTTGGACGTGCTTTTACTAAAATAAAAGGTGTATGTGGGGTGGTGCAAACGATGCGGATACGAGAAAAGGACACTCAATTAAGTACGAAAACCAGCGACGGAGTTAGGTGGGAAAAATGTTTGGTGGAGAAAAAGTGCAACACTGTAACCCCGTGTGCGTTTTATTCCGTACAAAAATAACAAACTCTTTAATAAATTTTTTTATTTAAGATAGAGAGTACGTCTCCTACATTTTTCAAAAGTACGCGGCCTCCGTGCTTGTGAGTTGTTTTTAATGATGAAAACTATTTAGAAACTAAATTTTATAATTTTTCGACATCATCTACCAAATGATCAAAGAGTCTCAAAAATGACTATTTTAATGACACGTTTGTAAGTTCAACGATGTAGAACAATTCAAATTATATGAAACTTTAATAAAAAATTCTGCTTAACATTAAGAGTAAGATCAATGCTTCCGATTTGAAATTTGAGTCTTTTATTACTGTTTTTTGTGAAAGTCAAAATATTATAAAATTTAGTTTGTAAATAGTTATAATAGCGTAGATCATACCTAACGGAGCCGAACGTCGAATTGAATATTCCATCATCGAAAAAATCTACAAGCACGGAGACCTCCGTACTTTCGAAAGTATAGTAGCCTAGCTCTTAAGATAAATATATAAAAATAAAGTTTTTCTGATATTATTTTAATATCATATTATTATATTATTTTGATATTAAAATATTATATTATTATTATTTTGATTTTTTTTGTGAGAAGATATTTGAAACGTAGATAAACTGCACATGGGACATAGAAAAAGTTAAGAAAAGGTGTGGGGCCACTCGAAGTTGATTTACTTTTTCTCTGGAGTAAGGATTTCACTGCAACGAATAGTCAACGCGTGGAACGTTAGATGAATCAACCACCGCACGCGTGATCTAACTCATACTATAAAAAGAAAAAAAAAAAGTAGATGAAAAATAGTAACATTAACGGATCAAATTTATTAAATTTTAAATAAACACCACATTAATTCTTTAGAAATTTCCTCCTCCAGTAACAGTAAAGTAAATCTCAACTACACAATGCTTCAAATATTACTTATCATTGCCTTAAGTTTCGACCAAAACAATCCTTTGAAACTATTCAGTAAAGTGCATGTAGAAGGCCTAATAATTTTAACAAAACACAATTATAGAGCAAATTTTCGGTTTTTCGCTCCGCCCAAAACATACCATTAGGCCAAATTATGCCATCACGAAACCATAATAATATAGTTAAAAGTAGTGATTATCTTATCTAACTGTGCTTAGAGAGAATTGACTCCACTACCCCGCGAGCTATCGGGTGGTAACACTCGCGAGCCTCCATGAATATCCTCCTCGCGAGCATCTTCTCCTCGTCGCCGCCGGAGCCGCTAACCAGGGCGGTGTAGAGGGGGCGGAGGTACTTCATTCGTCCCACTTGCTTTAGAGTTTTCTCGACCTCGTCAAAGTAGTCCTTGCAGTTGCATGAGATGGCCAGCTCGAGGAACGCGACCTTCACTTCGTAGTCACAGCTCTCCGATAGCCGGTATCGGGCGTCGAGGGCTGCAATCTGCATAAATGGATGATGGAAAGATTATAAACATATCACCGTAAAAATCTGAGTTTTTAACACACGTCAATTTGGGAAAAGAGAAGCTTTGATACGTCGAAGATCCTACCGTGCTTTCACTTGCGATATTTACACCCGAAAAATAGATGTATGAGATGCAACTCTGAAAGTAGATGCTGGAATGAAAATAGAATTCCAAAACAAGGTTATTAATGAACATATACTATTCATGATTCTTATAGAAGAATATGGTTTTAGAAGGCGAATGAGAGAGAAGCAGGATAAAGGTGATTGTAAACAAAAGTAAAGAGATGCTTTTGAGGTGATGTAATGATCTGAGGTGTGGTGTTAGTGTTATCATAATGCTACAAAGGGGCCACAAATATTAAAGATGAGGAAGGAAAATGCACACAGAATAATAAACTTTAATTTGTAAAGTAAGAAAAGAACAAATACCGCACTAAGGATTAGTCAAAAGGTTAGAAGAGAGAGCACTGAAAAGCAATGGATTATAGACAGATTCTGATATTAGATGAAATGCAAAGTGAAGTGTTAAGACAAAGAAAGAGAAGAAGAGAAAGAGATAAACTGACGGGACGATAAGAGTGAAATAAAATTACAAATGATAACAAGAATTGAGATTTATAAATTGCGCAATCCAAAAGTATGTGCATCAATAGACTTGTATGTAATGAGTAAGTTACTATTCACATGCTTCCAATTCAGAACAACTGCGAACTGATGATTGTTCGAGATATTAAAGGATTATATTCTCAAAAAAGGATATCATTAGAATCTGATTCTAGATGCAAAGAAATGATGAGACAAAGTACGAGTGTGAAGCAATAAACAGGTGGAAAGATAAAAGCAGAATGAGACTTCAGATGAGAATTAGAATAAAGAGTTGTAAATGGGTTAGTTACAAAATCAATCTTTGAAATTGACTCGCATTCCAATTTCGTCCGCAGATTTTCAATCACACAAATTTAGACCCTGAAGTTCAACCCTGATTTCAACAACCTCCTTTGAGTTTCAATTTGATTCCCGAAGTGCAGATCTCTGCTCCAATTTCATCTCTGAAGTTTGGCATCAATTTCAATTTTTTCTTTGACGTTTTGATAATAATTAGGAAAATTCTGACAATTGTTGCTCACATGATATTTTCTTATATGGTAAACTACTAGAGAACAAACTTTAAGGACCAAATTATTACACAATTGAAACCATTGGGGATGAAAATTAAAATCAAGGCCAAAGTTCGGGGCTAAATGCAATTAACCTGCTTTTTCTTGTGTAATTATAAGTATGTGCATCACTAGACTAATCATAATGAGTTAAGTCACAAGTCACACATCCAAGTACACAACAAGTGCAAATTATTGACTGCGCAAGACAAGATAATGGAAAATACTAATTCCAGAAAAAGGACATAAATTTAACCTGCGAGGCTTCAACAGATTTGGGCAGATTCTCCAAGTAAAGCTCCCACTCCTGTCCGCTCCAATCTGCCACCTCGTCCTCTCTCGGCATCCTCCCATTCTTAAACTCCGAAGCCAACGACTTGATTTTGGTATAAATTACCGAAACGGGTTCCATAGCATCTGGTGGAATCCCTGTGCCTTCTACCCACAAGCGAAGATCAATTTGATTCTCTATTCCCGGCACATTGGCCTTTAGGAATTCAAGAAATGTTTCAGTGTCGATCGACTGGAACTTGAAGGTAGCAATGTATTTCTTCAGGAATTCATCAAACGCTGGGCGCCCAATCTAAGAATTCGGACAAAGACGCAAGAAAATTACAACAGAAGTTATGAGTATCTAACTGCTAACTTGGCCTAACTTCTTGAAAAGCTTCACTACTCTAGAATGCAGAAGCTTCTGGCAATCAGGCGCTTGGCTAACAAAAGTCTAGAGCTTTGTTGTGGTGAGAAGCTAAAATGTACTTTTGGACCCCAAAGGATTATGCTCCTGTTGTAACTAGAAGCTAAATTGAGGAGATTTTGACGGAAAGGAAATTAGTGCTTCTACAAACAGCATACTCAAACAGCGTTTTTGTAGGAGCTCCCTCTGGGTCAAATAAGCCACAAGTGTACGATTGACCTGTGGCTTCTAAAGCAGCTTCTTTGGCGTCTGCAAACAAAAGTTCAGGAGCTTCCAATAAACGGAAATGAGACTTTTGGGCCTGCTTCAACTAGAAGCCTTTTCGCTTCCTGCTTGAGCAAGAAGCTGCTGGGAAAATTTTGAAAAAAATAATAAAAAATTATCAAGTCTTCTACAAACAGTCCTACTCATGGAACACTTCAACAAAAGCTCAACCAGGCCAAACGGAATGCGTAAGTTTGAAAGTCCAGAAATAAAAGGAGCAAAGTTTTCTTTTATGTTTTTCACCTGGCGTTCGATTCGCCAGAGAAATTGGAATCCTTTCTCATAGGGCACTTCGGAGTAGACATCATCGGGGTCAATCCCTTCCATTCTCGGCTTCAGTTTCGTAAATTCCATATTGTCCTTGAACCTGTCCATCATTCTGTTCAAACCCCTCCACCCAATGCCCATGTTAAGAGCGGCCCGCTCCTCTCCCTGCACCACCTCCACTATTCTCCTTTCTGCATACGTCGTGAAACCCTAACAGGCATTTCAATGGAGAATTGATGAGTATTGGTAAAAAGAATACAGGGTAGAGTGTAGATAAAGACCCTGTACTATCCGGATTTTGCAATTTATACCCTAAACTTCAAACTTAAACACTTATGTCGCTGAATTTCTATCATCACATCCTGCAGTTCCAACCCTGCTCGTAAAAAAAGTTCATGTTTTTTTCGAGTTAAAATGACTAGCACACTACTATCAAATTACTTGTTTTAATGCACTCAAAACATGTTTGATCAAAGTAATTCTATGAAAAAACCATCTTTTTTTTTTATTATCAGATTGTACGCTTGGAGAGAAATAGAGAAAAGGAAAGATCCAAACAATGGGGAAGAAATTTGAAAAACCCTAACCTCGTTGAGCCAGAAATCGGAGTGGGTCTTGTTGGTGATGAGGTTCCCGGTCCAGCTGTGCGCGAGCTCGTGCGCGACGACCTGCGCCCCCGAGGCGTCCCCCTTGATCACCGTGGGGGTGAGGAACACCATCCGAGGGTTCTCCATCCCGCCGTAGGGGAAGCTCGCGGGGAGCACCAAAAGGTCGAACCTTTCCCACTCGTAGGGCCCGAAGAGGCGCTCCCCGACCCGGATCATCTCCTCCGCCCCGGCGAACTCCCGCGCGGCGGCGTCGAGCACGTCGGGGCCGCCCTCCACGTAGACGCGCGTCCGCGGGCCCACGTCGCGGGACGCGATCTCGCCGGCGGCGAAGGCGAAGAGGTAGGGGGGGATGGGCTGGTCCATGACGAAGTGCTCGACGACGCGGTCGGGGGCGCACCAGAGGGCGTCGGGGCAGGCGGCGGCGGCGGAGGCCTCGGCGGGGAGGGGGTCGCGGCGGGCGATGTGGGCGGCGGCCATGACGGCGGAGAGGGGCTTGGGGAGGTTGAGGAGGGCGGAGAAGCGGATGCGGGCGGCGGGGGTGTCGTGGCAGGGGAAGATGGAGCGGGCGTGGATGGGCTGGCACTGGGTGAAGACGAAGGGGTGGGCGCGGGAGGAGGTGAGGGGAGGGGGGAGCCATTGGAGGGCGGAGGAGGAGGGGGAGGTGGAGAAGGAGAGGAGGAGGGAGGAGTGGCCGGAGAGGGAGACGGAGAGCGGGGAGCCGAGGACGGGGTCGGAGTCGTGCGTGGGGAGGGGGAGGGAGAAGGGGAGCGGGGAGAGGGTGAGGGGGTCGGAGGCGGCGGAGACGGAGAGGAGGCGGGTGTCGAGGAGGAGGTCGCCGGAGAAGGGGCCGGAGAGGGTGAGCAGCGCCGACCCCACGATGGTCGACGACGAGAAGTCCAGGTACAGGGACAGCGCCGCCGACGTCACCAGCGGCTGCGACGCGTCCGCATACGAGTGCGGGTCTATGCGGCCCATGCTGCCTCTCTGCGACGACGATGATCGACTATAGAGTATAGACTAGAGACTAGAGAGAGATCACAGAGATGTATGCGACCGAGACCCAGTGCCCAGTGGGGACGGCGGTTCGGCTCGTTTTGGCATACACAGAAAAGAAGTCTGAAGAACATGTGGGGGCCCACACTGAGCGTAGGGAATTGTTGCCTGAACCTGGTGCACCCCGTCACCCGTGGACCCCAAAATAATCTTTTTTATATTTCTTTCCTCTTTTTCTTTTTTTTTTGCTGGGGTTTTAAAAGACGCCTGCGAATTTGCAGGCGATAGGACCGAAGACCGAAAAGCATTGAGCAAGTTGTGGCTGCTTTGCATAAAGAAACTTTCTATAAAAAAATAATAATAATAAATTTGAAAAGATGCTTGAAAATAAAATAACCAGGTGCATAATGATATCGATGAGACTTTACGAAGATTTGTTATATATGATGTATCTTAGGAAATCTTAATAAATGGACAAATATATTCTAAGAATTCATAATATGTAAAAGTTAAGGTGCCCAATTCAAAATGGGCAACAGTAAGCAATGTACATTTTTAACCATCTCACACAGACTCTCCAGAATTAGGATAGAGTAAGGAAACAAGAAGGTATTATTATCCAGGTAAACAGCGGGATCTATTGGCTCCTCATAGATGAACTTACATATACATATGGAGCTTTCAATCTCATTCGAATTTGATCACCTGTTTCGGATGGCTTCCTAGTTTTCCGAGAGCCTTATCGAGTGCCGTCTTGAAATCCTCGAAAGGAACCATTTCCATACTGCGATAAAATGCCTCGATTAATCAGTTTCATCGCAATAAAGTAAATAGCAAGTTTGAATTGTAGCATAACCGATGATAAGCTAAACAACACGAGCGGATTAATCTACAGGTTGTCCTTGAGCACTCTAAAAACTGCATTTTGGTCTCTTATCATTCACGTAAAGAGGTTGGTCCCTAGAACTTGCCAAATTCATCCATCCAAAATTTCTAATGTTTGCTAGTTGTTTCAAAATGCGAGTGAAAGATAGAGATTTCGGATGACAAATCAAGCTACGGATGACACTGCAAGAAATTATGGAAGTTCAGGGATTGATTTGTCTTAAGCAAAAGAATAGGGACCAAATTGCATTCGTTGAAAGCTTAAGAACTACCTGCATATTTTACCCTAAAATATTTTTTCTGATTTAGTAATGAGGGGATTGTTAAAACATACTCATATTTCAGCTTGCCATGGTGGACTAAGCTCAAGAGGTAATCTATCATAGTTTGGCAATCTTTTGCCTTGTCGGAACTCATCCACTTCTGCAACCAAAACCCTCGCAGAGAAAGATCCTGAAGGAAAAAACAAATTTTGAATCACATAGTCTACATGCTGATACAAATTGCAACTTAAAACACGAGTAACTTAAGACGATTGTTGGGATAACAAACAATTTAGTTGCATAGAAAACAGTAATGGACCTGACCTTAAATATAAAGGATGAAGTAGATACAGTGATAGGCTTCTTCGACATCCCACCGTATGTTACCATCGTGCCCCCCTGCCTGGAACATTACAATTTGCATTGCTTTATTCTTGATAGATAAAGGAGAAATATTACCTGAGACAAATATTTCCAATTGATCAAAGTTACCTCAAGAACTTGAGGACCAAGGAAGCCGCATTTCCCCCGACACAGTTAAATCCTAAGGCAGGTTCTGGTATGTCAACCTAGAAATGAGAAAAGAATAAAGGATAGACGAAAGTAAGATTGACGGAAAGTGTAAAATGGACATTCAGTCCCTTTACTTCCATGATATTGCAACTTAATCCATGGAATCTTTCACTTGAACAATTTAGTCCATGAGTATGCCATTTAAGTTAGAAGTTTAAGGGACTAAGTTGTGATATCACAGAAGTACACGGACGTTGCACAAATTTCTGCTCAAAAACAGAGGAAAGTGACGCTACTATTTACTAATTAAAGATACCAGAAATAACTATATCCAGGTATACAAAGAGCCAAATAGAAACTCTATATAGAAAACAGGGAAACAAAATAGCTACAAGCCAATCGCATAAATTATTTATAATCAAAAGAATTGCTACCAGGAGGCTCTTAACATTCTTCACTTCCAACTGGCTCTCCGTATACACCTCACTCGCACCAAGTTTCTTTAGTCTCTCTTTAACTTCTTCTGATTCCACTCTAGAGTTATATACAATACAAAGAAGAAGATAAGTAGTAAGTTATCACTAAAGGATAGAAATTAAAATATGCAAACTCATAAATTTTCAAACTTAGCACCTGTCTCTAATGATATTTATGCTATGGACTCCCTGGGTTTTAGCTAGCTGGATAATGCACTGCCCAACAATACTAGTGGCACCATTTTGGACAATACTGTCGCCTGATCAAGTCCACTAGATTATTAGCAGCAAAGAACACATCCGTCAATTAAAGGAAATTTTTTAATTATAAAAAAGCACCAGAATTCAGTTTCACGAAGTCTTCTAGCATTCTCAGTGCAGTCAAAGGATTCACTGTAACAGTCGCAGCATACTCCACCGGTACATCCTTCCTGATTTTGTACCAGACACCCTCTTCTTTCACAATGTAAGTTTGCCATGTTCCTGAGCAGCACATATATTCCCCACTTTGTGAGAACTATAGAATGGGCATAGAATTGGTTTCCATCAATGGCCATAAAAGGATTATGCAAGACAAAAAGGCTGAATTGCAGAAAAACCTTGCAAAAAACATTATTTTTCATTTTCGCCAGGAGAATAGTGAACACATGTATTACCCCTTTAAAGTGCAACTCCATTGTTTTGTAGTGTACTATTGCTTTGCTAATACATAATAGATCAACGGAATAAAATGTAGATTTTATTGCTTCAAGGGGCAATGGAAAATTTATGATATGTTTCAGGGATTTTCTGAAACTTAGCTAGCACAGAGATTTCTTTAACAAAAGTGATAGACGTACATCTATGAAATAAGTAACTAAAATACCAAAAGATGGAGGTGATGGTATGACCCAGTCGCCAACTGAGAGACTGCTAACTGCAGACCCCAGTGCATATACTTCCCCAACTCCTTCATATCCTCCAATCGCAGGCACTGGAGGCCTTACAGGATAAACACCTACAAGGGGGGAAATAATAACAATAATACAACGGAAAAAAAAAAAATTGAGGAGATACCAGATATGAAGGTAGTGAAGCTCTTAAGATCTATATCTTATGTTGTAGAAATTATGTGACAAAAAATGAAAAATAAATTTGTATAGACTACTATTTAGGCAGCAGAGAATAAAATTATCACAACAAGTATTCATTTGATAGAACCGCATTGATACAACATACTTCCTTGTATCTGTCAACCATGTGCAACCCATTTACTCTGTTTGAATTTTTTTTTTTTTTTTTCATTGGGCCTAATAGGATGTTAAAATAAATTGTATGATGATAAGTTGTATTAGATGGAAGATAAAGTTTTGTTTTTAATTTCAATTTTTTCCGGATTGTTAATTCCAACTACAAAATGATATGTGATATCCTACAAAATTGGATACCTTAGCCTGTTTGCTCACTTGTGATTGACATCATATCTCCCAAAAACCAACAATAAAAAGCCCCATGAATAAGCTTCTCAAAAAAAACAATCCCCATAATAATATTGGGAAAAGTATTCTAAACATTCAGGACAAAAAAGAATCATTCCTCTGAACAAAAGGGAACTTTTCAAGAAATTAGAACGAATTAAAAGAACATAAAATGTGCCAAAAAAAAGAAGAAAAACATAAGGCAACATGTTCTTACAGCAACCCAAATAATGCTTTCCTAAGCTCCAAGCCAACAACAAATTAAATGTGAAAAACGAAAAAAGAAACTACTGCTAGAAGTAGAGCTATAAGGAATTGAACCTTCTATTCTATTGATATCCGAAGGATTGATCGGCGCAGCCAACATTTTGACGCACACATCGTTTGCTTTCAATTCAACAGGTGGAAGGTCAATAACCCTACAAAATTTTGTTGATAATCGCTTGTTCAGTAATAAGTACAAAAATATCTCATGCATCCACACTTTCAATTATTCATTTCAGCAAGCCTCAGGCTCCGGCAAAAACAATAAAGCTGAGTTGAGAAGCAGAATCTCAAATTTGGAGCTTCCGCTACTAAGACCCTCGAGGGTGATCCTAATCAAGTTGCTGCTGCTTCTCCGAACAGCACTTCTCAAGAAGACCCGATCTCGCTACGAGAAGAGAATAATAAAAAGCTAGGGTTCGGTGCAATACCTAGTGACCTGATCGGGGGCGCCATGTTGCTCGTACACGACGGCCTTGGAGGGAGGGGAGAGAGGCGCGGTGGAGAAGGACGCGCGGAAGGTGTTCGACGAAATGCGCGAGAGAGAATGGGGTCGTTTATATAGCCCTAACCCTAGACGCCTCAGAGACGGTCGCAGAGAAGCCATTATGCGGTCTCCGGTGAGCGGCGGAGGAGCGCGGCTCCGTTGAGTCGGAGATCGACTCGCCTAGTGGCGAAATTAGGCGCAAGCGTTTATTTCCTTCCTATTTTATCCCTCGGAGTCGGATGTTGATATTTACACGTTTGTCCTTCTAATTTGAGAACATTGTAGTGCCCGTCCCTAGACCATGGGCGGGGTTTTGCATCTTACATTTTGGTCCAAATACGTTTTCAACAGTTTATGCTCCGTACACCGCTACAACACGCACTTTTTGTTCAACCTCAAATGTTCTCTCTTATTTAGTTCGTGGTAAATTAAATAGGTCTGTAGTTTTATTTTTTAAATATTATAATTGATTTCGTTCTGAATAATAATAAAGTAAGAAGAATAAAAATATATATAAAAAAGTAAATATTATAGTTTTTTTATCCTTTTATGTGATAATGTAAAAAAATTTAGTAAAATAAGTAAAAAAAGTATGGTGAATGAAGTTTCTAAGTCCTTGACATCTCATCAAACAAATTAGGTTAGAAAAGAAATTATCTAAATTTTAGTTTAATTAACCTAAAAATTACTTATATCCTGATATCAACCGCTATATTCTCCTTATGAGCCTAATAGGAACATTTCAAAAAGTAACCACTAAATTAAATCTGAAATTGGTGATATTCTTATGATTCCGAAGATTTTTCTTTCCATTTAAAATCTGATTCTATGTATAGAAATAAAATTGACGCAAAATTCAAACTTTGAGATGAGTAAAATATATAATCTTTAACTCTGAAACTATCTTCCAATCCAATTCTACTGAGACACTGAAAATAAAAACTTTCCGAACGACCTGTCTAGAAAGGACGATAGATAGTAAGAAAAGATGATTGCATGAAGACCGAACAATGCTCTATACAAAGTAATATCTGAAAAAGACGTTATCTTTCCTTCCTCACAAACTAATAAAAGCGCATTTAAATTTAATAAATAATCACATCCATAGAACATACATAATTGCAACCGTCTTTTAATTAATATTGTTACTGCATAGAGTTTTTGAGACAACAAATTTAAATTCAAATTTTATAGTAATACATACTTGGATAAAAACAAATTCCACGCTACAAAGCAAGCTTAGCTATTCTACACACATCATAAATCCAAATCTTTACCCAAAAATACCTTATAAAAACTACTATTCACCAAACACACTTTATTCATAAAAAACTAGCCTACAACACCAAATCATATCCAAAAAGGAAATGAAGAAAAAGGAAAAGAGAGATCCCCATCCGTGCCATCAAACCGTGGTGCGTCCTACACTCGTGCCGTCGCCCGTGTGCGTCGCACGTGCCATGGTATCCCGCTATCCCCCCTCTTCACTACTACGTTGGACCCAAGTTGTTGCAGAACGGAGGGACTTTTTTTTGTATTTAGCTCTTTAACAAAAAATTTATTAGCAAATAGTTCTATAAAATTTATATTTATAAAATTAATTTTATCTCTGCCACGTGAGCATCATGTAAGTGTCATATTAGAAGAAAAATTTAAGTTGAATACGGTGAATCATTTACCATGCCGTGTTCCCCGCGTTTCCCTTCGGCGACAGAGAGCTCGAGGAAGGGGCAGAGAGAGAGAGAGAAGGAAAGCTCGGGGAGAGAAAGAGGAAGAGAGATGGTGCGAAGGGAGTTATAAATAATACTTGAACACAGATAATCATTTACCGTATTTGAACACGGTGAATAATTTATGTTCAACTTAAACTCCCAACATGATGTTTACGCGATGCTCCTGTGGCAGAGATAAAATTAATTTTATAAATATAAATTTTATAAGACTATTTGTAAAAAAAAATTTGTTAAAAACCTAAATGCGAAAAAAAGCTCAGCACGGAGTGATGTACGTTACGTCCCCCGCGCACTTACTTATAGAGGCGTGGGGAGGTGCGTTTTGTCCCCAGTGGAAATGTTCTAGCTACAGTTTAATTACGTTTCTGCCCCTTGATAAAGAGTGATATTGCAAACAAAAATAGTGGTATAGAACATTCTGGTTGGATCGCGCTAATATATCACTGAGCTAGTAATTTAATTAGTGGGCAGGATATAGAACATTCTAGTTGGATCATGATAATATATTACTGAGCTTAGGGATGGCGATACCGCTCGCTGTTCACGAGCCAACCCGTGTTCGGCTCAAAATGAGATCGAATCACTCGTTTGGTAAACGAGCCGAACACAAGCTGAATTTTTCAACTCGTTTAATAAACGAGCCGAACACGAGCTGGGGTCAGCTCACTCGTGTTTGGCTCGATAACAACTCGAATATATATATTTTATACTTATATATTTTATACTTATATATATAAATAAATAATTATATATATAATATAGTTTTTTTGTGACATCCCAGTTAGTCCTATATAAAAGATATAATAGGGTTAACATCTCAACCCGGCTTAAACATTTTGGGTGGTAGCTAGGTCCAAGAAGTTGAGAGAGTTGAGCGTGCTAGGATGGGAGTAGTTCTATGATGGGTGACCCCCTGGAAAGTCCGGGACGTCACAGTTGGTATCAGAGCCAATTACCAGCCGAAAGTGTGAGATGACTGGGTAGAGCATGGCTCCCCATTGTTTATGGGTAGAGTGCGGCTCCCTCGGTTTAGGCTAGCGAGATGAGTCTCACACCGCCTGATACTTGTGAGTCTGAGCCTGACGAGGACGTCAGGACTTAAAGGTGGGGAGATTGTGACACCCCAGGTAGTCCTATATAATAGGGCTAACCTCTCAACCCGGCTTAAGCATTTTGGGTGGTGGCTAGGTCCAAGAGGTTGAGAGAGTTGAGCGTGCTAGGACGGGAGTAGTCCTAGGATGGGTGACCCCCTAGGAAGTCCGGGACGTCACATTTTTATTATTTGATTTTAAAAAAAAATCTTGTATATTTAGATTAAAAAAAATACGGCAACAATACCAAATATTTTAGACTAATAGTAATTTTTATATAAACTAGTTGTAGTGCACGTGCAATGCACCCTATATTTACTAATTAATTTAAATATAAATATAAATTTTATATAAAATGATATCTAAGTTTGTGTATTAAAATTTAAATAGTTATTAGTGGCATGAATTTATTTTTTAAATTTAATTTGTTTCGATTTATTTTTAGTTTGTTAATTATAATTAATTATTTATTTTTTATAATAGTATGAAATATTTTTTATTTTATCTGTAATTTTGTCTGTTAATTTTTTATGCGCTTTTATATACACGCACTTTTCGTTCAACTAGCTCTATTTATGAAATATTATAATTAATTTCATTCCGAATAATATCAAAATAAGAAGAATAAAAATATTAAAAATATTAAATATTATAATTTTTTATCCCTTTAAGTGATAATGTAAAAAAAATTAGTAAAAAAAGTAAAAAAAAGTTTCTACGCCCTTGACTTCTCATCAAACAAATTAGGTTTGAAAATTTTAGTTTAATTAACCTAACAATTACTTATAGCTTAATATCAACCGCTATATTCTCCTTATGAGCCTAAGAGGAACATTTAAAAAAAGGACTAAAATAAAACCGAATCGGTGATATTCTTATGATTTGGAAGATTTTTCTTTTCATTTGAAATTTAATTTTATGTATAGAAACAAAACTGGACATAAAATTCAAACTTTGAGATGAGTAAAATATATAATCTCTAACTCTGAAACTATCTTCCAATCCAGCTCTACTCTGACATTGAAAATAAAAAAATTTCGATCGACTTGCCCAGAAAAGACGATACATAGTAAGAAAAGATGATTGCATGAGGGCCGAACAACGCTCTCTACACAGATGTATTTGAAAAAGGTGTTACCTTTCCGTCCTCACAAACTAGTAAAAGTTCGTTTAAATTTAATAAATAATCACATCCATGCAACATGCATAATTGCAACCGTCTTTTAATTAATATTGTTACTGCATCGACTATTGGAAATAACAAATTTAAATTCAAATTTTACAGTAATACAAACTTGGATAAACAAATTCCAAGCTACAGAGCAAGCTAGCTCATCTATTCTACACACATCATAGTATCATACATACAAATCTTTGCCCAAAAATACCTTACAAAAACTACTATTCACCAAACACACTCCCTCCATCAAAAACTAGCCTACAAAACCAAATCATATCAAAAAAAAAAAAAAAAAAAAAAAAACTACATCCGTGCCATAAAACCGTGTGCATCATCCACTCGTGCCATCGCCCGTGTGCGTCGCACGTGCCATGGTATCCCACTATCCCCCCTCTTCATTACTACGTTGGAGCGTCGCTGTAGCGCAGAGTAATGTACGTTACGCCCCCCGCACGCTTACTTATATACGTGTGGGGAGGTGCGTTTTGTCCCCAAAGGAAAGGCTCTAACTACAGTTTAATTACGTTTCTGCCCTTCTATGTAGAGTGAAAATCTAATATTGGATAATTACATAAATAACTCTTTATCATTACCTGATTATTATTTTTTTTTCATATTTTGATCTTTTGTTTGTTTAAAAAACTGTATATTTATACAAAAAAATTGAACTTTTATGTAAATTAGTAGACTTATTATTATTATTGAAAAATGGAGTGAATGTTAGAAATCTAATTATGAAAATTTAGATATAGGTGGGGTAGGGTAGTTCAGTAATTTCAGTGGGACAATAGGGGCTAATTGCAAAAGAAGATGTTCTTAACCTGAGTGGCCCCCGAATCGAAGCAGGGCGTCCGTGACGAGGCTCTCTGATCTAGCACGTAAACGACACGTGTTGATCACCGCCATTGAGTTCCAGGAGCTGGCCCCACAACTCTCGCTCCTTTTGTTCGCTCGTCCATGAAGCGTGCAATGCCAATAAGAAACCGCAACGTGTCCTCGTGGAATTCATGTGCCCGTATTTTATCAATTCAAGTGGCTGAAAACGGTGTTGCGTGCTTTGCTAAGATGTACCGGATCCTACACAAAGTAGTGGGTAGAAATTTGCACGAACTTAGTTCACCACGTGGACTGTGGACCGTTATTATCTTTAAATTACAGATTATATGAAGGCTTGTGATGACGTGGTGAGCTACGTTCACGACATGGTCTTCCCACGTATCGACGAGAAGCTTTTTTGTCCGGTCGATCGGACGGTAGCAGTTGCTCGCAGCTTATGCAAGCTCGACACGTGGCGGATTTTGGAGCGTCAGCCCATGAATGGTGAGCACGGCCCAAACCCGAATCGAAGCTGGACTTATTTCGATTGATTAGGTTGATTTTTTCTTTTTCTTTAAATTCGAGATATTTTTATTTTACAAATTCAGAATAAGAGAAAAAATGGAAAATTAACTGAATTAATTGAATACATTTATATCTATTTATTTCTCTTACATAATAGTTTAATATAAATTTATAATAATATTTATATATCTGGTATCTAATTGTATGACTTATAAATATTAGTTCAAGCAAAAAAATTTACAAAACCAAATGGCAGAACTAAATTTAAGCAGATTATTTCGGCTTGATTCGAACATATTAGATAATTATTTTAATTAGTATTGTTCTCTCTTGCACTAAACGAAATAGTGATATTTATTATTAGTTGAAATAACGAAGAAGGGTTAACACTGAATATCCTTGGGCATGTTTGGTTCATGATTAGAATAGGAATGGAAAATAAAATTTGATTGCTTTTGGAATTAGAAATGGAATGACGAATCATCTAAAAATATTTGATTCATTATTGGAATGGAAATCGGAATGAGACTCTATGATTTTGCGAGGGGGTTTTGATTAAGAGAGATGAAGGGAGAGGAGGAGGTGTTTAGGAGAGAGAATTTTGAGTAATTTACTTTGGAATGAATCAATCCAGGTTTAAAACTAGAATGGGTCAGAAATGAATTTAATTATTTTCATTCCATAGTGGAATAGGAATCGAAATTCGATTCCTGTAAAATAAACAACAACTATCGAAATCGACGAATTTCATTTCGATTTCATAATCTAAAATATGTGAACCAAACATATCCTTAATGTCAAAATTTTAAATCATACCGACTAGGATTCCCATAACTTTTATGCTATACTTATTCTCGAGATTATCCGAATTTGTTCTCCGCTTCGACCAACGTAAACTAGATTTCGGCCCAAACTCCAGTGCAAACCCATATTCAGGTGCGGTTTTCGGATGGTCCCTATACAAATTTATTATTGCGCTTTATCTCTAAACTCTTTAGTAAAATATTTCAATTTTAATTTGTGAACATTCGTATTATTTTTGTTATATAAAACAGTTCTTTAAGTTCGAACACCTTTACTTTATTTTATTTTTTGTCTTAATTTCAGATCATTTAAAAACGAGGGGCCAAAGTTTGTACAGTAAAAGATACTAGGGATTCATATAGGAAGCAAAGCATGATTCGGGATAATACAGGGACTATTTAGTAATTTACCCTTTAAATAGCCCTTAATGTATCTCTCCACGTCCATTAAACTCCTTTCTCTCTTTAACTCCTCTCTTTCTCTCGCTCGCGTTGGAACCCTATTAATATTGGGTCCGAAGACGAAGAAATCTCAGAAGCCGCGAAAAAAAGCCCTCCTCGTTCCTTCCAGTTTTTCCTTAATTTTCCTCTCCCTTTTTTTTTTTTTCTTCGAATTTTCTTTTACGCACGAGAATCCGATTTTTCCCTAGCCCTTGTTCCCCTTTTTGCGGCGAAAGATTCCCCTGTTTTTTTTTTTTTTTTTTTATTTTTTAATTCGATCAAGCTCTTGCTTGATCTACTTCTCTTCTCTAACTCGTGAACTTGCCGATTCCCATCCGAGATCGGGCGCCGCGGGGCCTTCCGCTGCCGATACTTGTTGACGTCTAGGGTTTTGTTTTGTTTGGTTTTTTTTTTTTCCGCCCCTTTTGTGGTTTCTACTGTGGATTTGAATCGTTCGAAGAAGTCGATCCGTTCTCTGGTGGTGGAGATTGAGCTCTTGAGGATGGCGAACCAAGGAGGCGATCCTCTCCCTGGATCGGGTTCCACCGCCTCTGAGGTATTCTACTAGTAGATTACTTCATTACTCATTATTTGTGATATTTGCTTTAACTTGTGGTAGAGTTTTAGTTTATTAGTGTATGAAACTGAGTTACTGTTGATGGGATAGAGTTGCTCTGGGTGGATTTTAGTGTGTTATTAGTAGCATTAGATCTAGTGGAATTTTAGTAAGTCTTCTACTTTGGAAGTCGAATGCGTCATTGTTGTTAAAAAGCTGCCTCATTCGGATGCTTATGCTGAGTGCAAATGGATGTTTCATGTCTTAGGATATGTTTGATTTGCAGTGTTGAGTTAAAGTTGCAATTTTTTTTAGAATAAATGATTTTTTTATTGGGAAGCTAACCAAGAGGTTAGCAATCCGAGAAAGATATGCGTGGATAGATTGATTACGTGGTGATGTTGCAACATTGGGAGCATTTGCTATTAAGTAAACCTAGTTGTTCATGTATTCGCGGACTCATTCCAGCAGGCTAAATATATTCTGTTGTTGTGATATCTAAAGACGGGGCTGGTTATTATTGTGAGTCCTATATGGTTGCACAGCATCTAGTTTAAGAGCTACCTCTTTTTCCTTCTGTTTTTTTGGTTTCCTTGCATGTTATGAGATGGGTATTGGGCAGTGGTAGCTAGAGTGAGTTCACGTGGGTGAGAGAGCCCTCCTTTGTTGATTAAAGACTCCTTGCATGTATAAGTTGGAGGCTTGGAAGACTTATATTTGGCCCGGACATTTTTTCCGTCTGAATTATGCATTCTTTGCTATCCTGAATATGTGCTCCTCCCCCCCCCCCCCCCCCCCCCCCCCCCCCCCCCCCCCCCCCCCCCCCCCCAAGCAATAAACTCCTTTCATACAAGTGCACGGCAATTAAGGAACTTTATTTTTATTTGTATTGACAAACAGTCTTAGCTGGCGGTTTAATTACCTTATGTAGTTCTTTTCTTTTAGTAGGGTTTGGTAACGATTGTGAAGAAAAGAAAAAGAAAAATAAATCAAAGAGAATCATATGGGAAGCTATTTTAAATGAGGGAAAAGATGCGGATGAAGGTTAGATATGAGTACAAATATGAGGCTAGCCCAATAGAAACCAGTGTTGTCTAGCCTCTGATATGTTGAAGTCTACCTTTTGGTAGTAATTACTAATTATGTTGGATGTTTTCTTCAAACCTATGCAAGATATTGATTCTGCTCATTAAACAATTGCATTGCTATATCTAGATTGTACTATGGTTAAGATTTCGGTATGTCTAATTGAGCGTTCTTTATCTTGGACATTAACGTGTCTGAATAACTGAGTAGGTATGCCTATTGGTGTCCTTTGTGCAACAATTTTTGGGGTGTTAAATTTGAGTTGCTATGTTATTGGCATTCTTAGCACTCTTGATTGTCATGTCCGTGTCTTTACTTATAAACTCTATACTGAGCTTGCGGATGTTTGAGAATTAGTTCGGCGATTCCCTTATGTGCTGCAACTTTGAGAATTTGGTAGCAACATTTTTATGTCTTTATTGTCTTATTTTGGATTTATTTAATTTCCTGGATTGTAAAAATTGTTAATGATTCTGCTTTAACATGTGAATTCACCTGTTTTAATTAAATGTACTATTTTTATTTGTAAATGTTTGAATAATCCTGTGATTCACAAGTAACAAATATATCCTTATCATTACTTCTCTCTGAACTTTCAGGTTATTGGCGGTGGCCAAGGGCAAACAGTATTATATCCTTCTTCAACTCCAATTCATCACTCGTGGTCCGCATCAACGGTGCCTGGGACTGTCCCGTGGAATTATAAAACGGATACTGCGACTGAAAATGGATATCCATCTAATTCCGGATACTACTATGATCCACTTAGGGACATACCCAATTCAGGAGCTACTCAAACTAATACAATATCTACAACTCAGAACACACCTAACGGAACACAAGATTATTCTGCTTATGGCTATACCAATCCAGAATATCAGAATTATTATTATAGCTATCATCAGCCCACCCATGATTCTTCCTCACAACAAATAGGAGCAACTCAAAATCAAAATACAGGTGCAGCTTACCAGCCTCTTAGCTCATTTCAGAATTCAGGGTCTTCTTATGTGGGCCCTACAAGTTATTTAGGAACTTACTACAATACTGGTGATAATCAGAATACGGCGGGGTATCAGAACAGCAGCTATTATTATCATCAGCCGAATCCCCCTCATCCGTACTCAAGCTACTCATCGTCAGATGCAAATTCAGTACAAAGTTCTACGGTTTCTACAAATCCGGCTTATTACCAACAGCAATACTATCAATGGCCTCAGTATTATAGTCAGAATGCGCCTTCTCTCAGTTGTACTCCAGGAACGGAGAACCCGTCTGCCACCATGGCTGCCACATCAGCAGTTGGCGTTGGTGGTGGCTACTCATATCCGAGCAACCAACCACCGCCACCTGGCACTACATCGTGGAGAAGAGATGCTGGCACGTCTACTTTACCTTCTTTGCAGGTATGTTTTCTGTTCTCTTATTCTTTCAATTTTGAGATATTTACATATACAAAATTATTATTTACGCATTACAAAATGTGGATTTTTGTACATGACCTTCAAAAACGTAAATTCTTACGTGCATACCCTATAATTATGAAAATGCCCATCTTCAAAAAATCTATGAATTGTGTGACTCCTGAACTCAAAGATAAGGGTGTCTTAGAAGAAAAGGGTATACATGAAATTCAAACTTTAACAGTGATGTATATGTTAGTAGATGATTGTGGGGAACTTCTATGCAAAATCGTATTCTCTTTTTAGGGGAGTTACCTTTCATAGGTGGTCATTGCACTGAAGTGTTGGCCATTAAACTACATGATCGTTATGCTTATTTTTGCTATGTAGAATGTTATTCTCTAGGCTTTATTTGTTGAATAAAAAAACTATAATATTTCCTTGTTCATTGTGCTGGGACTTTGCAATTTTGTAAGGAATTGTAATAACTGTATATTATCTCTCATTTGTAGCAGGAACAAAGCAATGCTGCAGCTTATCAACCATCCGTTGATCAGGAAGTTAGGGGTCCAGGGTTTCAAAGCCCTTATATCCCTCAAGTGCCCTCCTACTCACAAAATATCATGAATACCTCTCCTTTACCAACAAATAACCCGCAGAATCAACAGAACCTTTTACATTTTCAACCTCCGACCGCACATGTTCCTCCAGCAAATAACCCGCAGAATCAACAGAACTTTCTACATTTTCAACCTCCGACCGCACATGTTCCACCAGCAAATCAAGCTCCGCCACCTCAGCACATCGTTGCCACATCGGACACACATCGGGTAAGCAAAATGCAGATTCCAACAAACCCTAGAATTGCTTCAGGTCTGGCCTTGGGTGTTCCAAAGAGCGATAAGGAAAATTCGACAGTCAATGCGGCACCAAAACCTGCCTATGTTGGTGTTTCGGTACCAAAGCACAGCAGCAAATCATCTCAAGAAGATACTGACTCCATGATCAAGGTGATTATGTTATGTATTTGTGCATTTCAATTTAAGCAGATTGTAGGGGCTGTTTTTGCCTGAGTTGGAGCTTTTGCAAAAGTGCTATTCGACATCTTTCATTAGTAAAGCTTTAAATTTGAGCTTATGCTATTGGAACCCTAAAGTGCATTTCAGCTTTATGCCTTCTAAAAACTGCAGACTTTTTGCATGCCAAATATGTGAATACTACTAGGTGTAGAGCTTTTGTTCCAAAAGGCAAGCTAAATAAGCACTTGCTAGAGATGGATATGCAAATAGTTTCTCTCACTTCTCATATTTGCTATGGTGATGCTACGCCTCCTAACATCTTAGTTTTGTTTGGTGCTGTGACAAAGCTTTTAATTTTTTTTCTAAAGCTGACCTTTCAAGTCAAGTCCGGCTCTCTCTGTACACACCTAGTCCTACATGTATATTCGAAGATTCTGTTTCAAGTCAAATTTTCTTTCGATAACTTTGAAGCAGGCCTGATCATTTTAATCTAGTTTTTTCCTTTTCATTTTTCAAATTTATTGTAGGAAAATTAGGGATCTGTTATCTCAAATCTTGCAATTTTTTTTTTTTTTTGGGGTGTTGTTAGGGAGCCTTCCCTGTAGCACTTCGTGCATATGTTGAGCGGACTTTTGCTCGGTGCAAGAATGATGCACAAAGGGCTATCAATCAGAGTTTAATGAAGGAGGTGAAACTTGTGTCTTTCATTTATTTTACCGTTGCCGATCTTATTGCCTTAGTGTTTAATGTAGCATCTTTTTTAAAAAAAGTTTGAACTCATCATATTCCTTACCTTTTGTAGGGAAAGTAGTTCATTCAGCTTGAGAAGCTTTTTTTTAAAAAATTATTGTAGGTTTAAGATGACTTACTGAGAATATTTTGTTGTTTGAACCCTTTTTTTCCCCCTTCTTTTTCTTTCAGATGGTTACCAAGGCATCTGCTGATGGAACACTTTTTACCAAGAACTGGGACATGGAACCACTTTTCCCCCTGCCAATAGACTCCGATGAACAGAAGTAAGAAGTTCCCCTGTTTGGACTCATGACAACGTTTGGCTTCTATTTTTTATAGCTGATGGTTGATGCCTGATATTTACATGTTTATTGATAACTAGTAAATATTTCATGGCTGTGTTATATTCTTGTGGTAGAATTATGTAAATCTTAGTGTGTTGTAAAACTGTGCTAACTTATATTCGATGCTTTGGTGTTATATAACGTAGGAAATAGAATGATTCATTGAAGTGTTTTATCATCTAAATAAGTGGCAATTTTGTTATTTAATGATTGGCAGGAAAAAAATAAAAATCAGGCATTGCTTTAGCTAAATATTTAAGAAATCTATAAGAACTGAGGTGTTGCTTACTTGCTTGTTTAAAAAATATTCATCATCATATATAAGATCTGGATCATTCCTCTTGAAGGAGTTTAGACATATGTTTTCTGACCCTGAAGCGAACCGCATGATTATCATTTTTTGTACCCAGTGTTTTTATGTTACTCTTGATGCATCTATACAGAAGTTGTTAATTATTTTCACTTTTTTCTCCTTTTCTTCCAGCAATTTGCAGAGTTCAGATCTCCTCTCTTCCTTGTCGAAATCTAAGAGTTCTGGTCGTCGCACGAAAAGCCGGTGGGAGCCTGTACCAGAAGAAAAGCTAGTTGAGAAGCCGGAACTGGTTAGTAATGATTTAGCAAAGGTTGTTAGTTGGAGCCGTCCTGAAGCAACTGAACGAGCTGTAAATCTCTTTTCTTCTCAATTGATGATTGGATCTTTTATGTTTTTCTTGTTATAATGTAGCAAATGTTTTAGGAATTTTTAGAATCTAGTTAGGTTACAGGTTTCTTGTGTTCTTATAACTTTCTTGTCCTAATTATTCCCAATTATTTTGTTAACTAGATATACCTCGGGCTTCTCAGAATTGCTCTTGAGGAAATCTATTCAATAAAGCACTGGCAGATTCTACATCTTACCAAATTGCTTCCTGCTATAGCAGAAGTTGAAGCAAAAGCTTTAATTGGAGCTTCTGCTTTCGGGTTAAAAGCTCATTTGAGCTCTCCGCACATCTATCTGTTGCTTCTTGAAGTAGAGAAGCTTTTTTCTAGAAGCCAAGTAATATAGGCACTTATCGGTTTTACTAGGGCGATATCTCATATTTTGATCAGCATATTTACTTTGATTTGTTTTTCTTGAAACACATTGCAGGGGAGCAACACTTGGAAATTGGCAAAGTTCCTCCCATCGCAACAGCAGACGCTTTCAAATAAATTTAATCAGAGGCCAGCTAAGAAGTCAAGATTTTCCGAACCTTCAAATATAAGTGAGAATGGTGATGCTTCGAGTGATAGTGATAAGGAGCAATCCTTAACCAAATACTACGCCAGTGCAATTTCATTAGCAAATAATCCGGAGGAAAAGAAAAGGCGTGAGTATCGATTTAAACGGTTTGAAAAGGTGCAGGATGATCAAAGAAATGTGAAGTATTCTAGGGCTAAAGATGTTGGAGGTGGGAGTATATACACAAGAAGAGCGAGTGCAATGCTTCTTGCTAAGACCCACGAAGATGGTGCTAGTAGAGAGGTTGAAGATATTGATTGGGATGCCCTGACAGTGAAGGGGACATGCCAGGAGATTGAGAAACGTTATCTCCGTCTTACTTCTGCCCCTGATCCTTCCACAGTACTGAAATTTACTTCGTCGCATTTTTTTTCTTCCTTTTTTGGTGTTAAATACATCTTTACTCCCGGAAATGTGGTTCCAATTTAAATCATATTTTTACCGTTTTGATTTTAACAATTTAGTCCTTGAAGTTTGTTCTTCTTTACAATTTATGCCACGTTAGCAAAATTTAATGATGATGCCGACATAGCTTTTTTTTTTTTTAAAGATGGTAGATTAATGAAAGGATTTATTTTTATGTGGGACATACTCTGAAGACCAATTTGTTAAGATTGAAACTCTAAGACGTAACTAAAATCTGGGTCAAACTTCAAGGAGATGTAACTAACTTTTTTTTATCCCTCTAAAGAGAAAATTGCATATCCACGATCAGTTTTCTTCTCAGTGCTAGTTTGTTTGTTGTTTGTTACGTGAGTACTTGTTATTCTTCCACCGATGCTGCTTCTTACATGAAAACAAACTTTTGCAGGTCAGACCTGAAGATGTCTTGGATAAGTCTCTTCATATGGTTCAGACATCTCCAAAGAATTATCTTTATAAATGTGACCAACTTAAATCTATTCGTCAAGACCTAACCGTTCAAAGGATTCAGAATGGGCTCACTGTAAAGGTTCTGTTTCGATACCTATTTTCTACTTTAATTTTTTATCTTTCATTGTCTTCTTCTATTATAAATTTATTGTAGCCCACTTTGCTAAATTGAGATCACCTAATAACATTGAAGCTGAATAATATACCAGATAGTAATATTTTTTTAGTAAAAGTATTATTTTGCTGCTTTGCAAATTAATTCACATATTCTATTGACAAGTTTATTGCTTTCTTTTAGGTGTATGAAACTCATGCAAGATTAGCATTGCAAGCAGGCGATTTGCCTGAGTATAATCAGGTTTGTTTATCTTTAGCTTAGGTCTCGTTGTGTTGTCCTTTTTCTACATTATTTAACAGTTAATACTGTCTCCTGGGATATAGCTAATGTTGGAAACATTGTTGTGTGATCTATTTATTAGGCATAGATGAACTTAAACTGATACTTGTAAAGAAGCTTTTGGCTTATTGTTTATTGTTTTATTAAAGAAACAAGGAAGGCTGAAAATTTTAGTTACGCCTGGAGGAGATCCACATAGAGAAGAAATATAGAGAAAAGAGGGAGAAACAGTGAAGGGGAGCCAGTGGTTTTACTTAAGCGTCTTAATTACTCTGCCTTTCTCTTTTTTGTCCCCGAACTGAAAGATCTGCTTTAGTTAATAGGATTACCAACAGCAAGGAAATCCTCAGAAGAAATGTTAGTAACATACTGGTTTTTGTCAGGCATATAAATACCGTCGGCTCTCGTTGATATATTGTTTTCTATTGATACTTGGACGCAAACATAACTTTTTGGATTAATGCGGATGTCTCAGAAAAAGTATATTAACAGAAATATGAAATGAATTTCTGGTAAAAATATCATTACTTCTATAGATTTACCCCTTTTTTGGGTAACGTGCAGTGCCAATCACAGCTGAAGCGACTATATGCTGATGGAATCAAGGGATGTCACATGGAGTTCTCTGCTTACAATCTGCTCTGCATCATCTTACACTCCAATAACAAAAGAGAGTTTTTGTCGTTGATGACAAGGTATGCAGAATGTTTATATTTTGAACTAGTTTGTTACGTTAATTACTCTCTCTTTTTTCCCTACTTCTAATTTCTCAATATGCTGATTTGGTATGTGTGTGTTTGTGGTCATCGATATGGTGATTGCTTGCTCTGTTACTAATATTTTGTTCTAATTCGTCAATATCCTCATTTTCAGATTATCAGCTGAAGCGAAACAAAATGAGGCTGTTAAGCATGCTCTTGCAGTCCAATCTGCCGTCTCATCTGGAAATTACGTGCTATTTTTCAGATTGTATAAGACGGCTCCAAACCTCAATACCTGCCTTATGGGTACATAACTAATTGAGATATATATGCCTCTGAAAATTATCTGTTTACCTAGATATTCCTGCAAATCTTCTGATCTTTCATATATGACCTTCAAAAACTCAATTTCACCTCAAACTTGCAGAGAAATCCCCTCTGAAAAGCCTTTTTTCTTATACAGAACCACTTCCCTCAATGAACCGACTAACTGCCTAACTGCCTAACTTGCGATAAGGGTATTTTTCATAAGAAGCTGCATTTGTGAGGGGGCATGCATTAAAATTCAGATTTTATATGGGCATGTATGCAAAAAGGTCTCTTAATTATTAGCTATTATTAAGTTCTGGGAATTCCTTTTGCTGCAGATCTATATATAGAGAAGATGCGATTCGAGGCTGTGAAATGTATGTCTAAATCGTACAGGCCAACAGTACCTGTCAAATACATTTCGAGGATTTTAGGATTTTCGAGAAGTGTACAGGGAGAAGATAGTGAAGATATGGTCATAGACAAATCAGAAGAATGCGAGGAGTGGTTAAGAGCTCATGGTGCGGTTCTTACTGTGGAAAGTAATGGGGAACTGCATCTGGACGCTAAGGTATAGTGAAATTTCCATTTATTTTTGTGATTTTGCGGTCTAATGTCAATCCACAAGACGGTAGCTTTAAATGCACTCCTCCGTTAGTACTCTCTACTCTCTCTCTCTCTCTCTGTGTATGTCTTAAGTTGATCTGATGGGTCAAGCTTTTTTCTACCCAGGCTTCTTCATCGAGCCTTTACATGCCAGAGCCGGAGGATGCTGTAGCTCATGGAGATGCAAACCTTGCACTTGACGATTTCTTTACGCGAGCTTCTTAGCTAATGGTACATTTGTTGTGTATACTTTTGTTACAATAAAGCGGAAGTTCAGGAGAAAGAAGCAATGACCTAAGGACCGGCAGCACCCAACAAACCTTTGGAAAGAAATGGTCAGTTGAAGATTACCCAGAAAGCCTGATTCAGTTTGAAGCACAACAATCGTTCTGGATCCTTCAGCACTCTTCTCTGCTATGGTTTTTTAATCGGGGGACCGAAGTGTGCTCGAGTTTGGGCGATAAAGTCGGTATTGGTGGCCATGGGGAAGTAGAATAACTCAATTGCTCATGCAAGCTATAGATGCAAAGTGTAAATGTCCGTTGTTGTTGTTAACCATTAGAATCATGTACAATAGAGGTTTTGTCGTATATTGAAAAACTTGATGTGAAAAGAATATTACACGTTCTCATTTGCCTCCAGAAAGTTATCTGAACTATTGGAGGAATTTTGCTCAAACAATAAGAGCTTGTCTTTTTTAAATTAGGGCTGTCAGAATTATTGTTTGTTGATTAGTTTGTTTGTCTTTTTTATTTTTGTGGCCGATAAATCGTGTTAGATGTAAATGTAGCAGTTACATAGATAAGGTGACGTTTTCAGCTAATCATATTTGTCTTTTAAGATTTGTCCATTCTACTATGATTTTTAGAAAAATACATTTATTTATATTTTTATTTTAAATAGGGTTGTGGTTGGTTGTACATAGAGGAAGGCGTAGTTGCTACATTAGTTGGCTAGCCTCGGCCGGCCCTGCTAAACGTTAAGACTCGCACGCACTCCATTACGATTCGTGCGCTGGGGCTGATCGGACGGTGCTCCTATGCGTCTCACTAGATGTTTGCATCTACAGCCCGGCCCAAAGGCCAGAGCCTATGAGTTCTGGGCCCAAATCGAATACAAACTAAGATACGAAGCAAGAGAGAGGGAGAGAAAGCCCGAGTCTTTAAAGGCTAAGCAACAAGCCCAGTAGATATGTCGCGTGGCCCAAATGTGGGCCCACAGTACTGCCGCGCCTCGTAACGGATGACGTGGAAGGGGCGATTTTTTAGCACGAATCTGAAGGAACACGTGGTGGCCCCTCGTTTGACACGGTGCGTGCGTGCGTGCGTGCGTGCATGCATCCTGTGCGCACGTAAAGCACCAGAGCTCAGGGACGACTCTCCCGGCCCGCGTTGTTAATCCTCTATTGGGAAACAGATGCCTCGTTACTTAATTAACACCAAGTAAAATAACAGGTAAATCAACAAATAAACTACCCAGCCGAAAAATGCTTAAAAAACTTAAGAGCCATGAAAACACTGCGCGTCCATTAATTCCTCCTATTATTAGGTCCATACTCCACATTACCATATATATATATATATATATATATATATATATATATATATATATATATATATATATATATATATATATATATATATATATATATATATATATATATATATATATATATATATGTATAGTACTCTAAATTTTAATATTAACAGTAAAAAGAAAAGAAAAGAAAAAGGGAAGAGTAGTATCTAATAAAAACTAAAAGTAGCCTCCTCTTTTTTAAAATTTATTCGGTACTTCACCCGATCATGCATGCATATATATATAATATGCATGGGTCGATATATGATGATCGATCGATCACTACCTCCTCCTGTTCTTGCTCCCCAGGAGCAAGGCGACGTAGAAGAGGATCCTGAAGAAGAATCCCCAGGCGACGGTGACGGCGAGCGCCTCCCACTTGCCGAGCTGCGTCACGGCCTACTGCCGCAGCACGTCGGCCCCCGTGGTGAGGCAGGTGTCCTCCGCGAGCGTCATCCCCAGCGCCTCCCCGATCGCCGCCAGCACCCTCCCTCTCAGCTCCCCCGGCAGCTCCCCCAGCGGCGAGCCCTCGAATATCTGCGCCCCCCTCGCGAAGCACTCCCCCTCCCTCCCGAACTCGTTCCGCATGATCCCCTCGTACGGGTACTTCACCAGCGACAGGTAGTGGAACCACAGCCAGTACCGGGGGATCCGGTCGCGGGCGATGAAGAACCCGCTGAAGAGGAGGAAGTAGGCGAGCAGCGCCACCACGCACGTGTACCCGAGCATCACGTGCGAGACCACCGCGGAGACGAACGTCACGAACCCGCTCCCGGCCCAGAAGGAGGCCAGCGCGGCCGCGAAGTAGTACCCGAACCCGGCGGCGCCGCCCCGGAGCCCCACGGCGGGGAAGGTGGCGGCGGCGAAGGCCCCGGCGAGGAGGAGGAGCGGCGGGAAGGCGACGAGGGCGTTGGCGAGCACGTAGGAGGAGCGGCGGTAGGCGTTGTAGGCGGTCTCCCGCATGAAGACGTGGCGCTCGTGGAGGAACACGGGGAGCGCGTCGGCGCACGTGTAGAAGGTGGTCGACATGGCGAACGCGAAGAACCCCAGCCGCTCCTGCACCCCGCGCGGGGACGCGTCCAGCCGCCAGAACACCGTCGCCAGCAGGAACCCCGTCACCAGCACCGCGCCCAGCCGCGTCAGCAGCAGCTCCGGCGCGCGCCGCGCGTTCAGCGCCCCGCGCCGCGCCAGCGCCCCCACCTCCGCCCACGCCGGGTTCGCGTGCGCCGCCACCGCCCCGCCCCGCGACGACACCAGCTTCCCCCGCGAGATGCTCGCCGCGATCGCGTCCCTCAGCGGCGGGAGCGGCGGCGGCGGCGGAGAGCCGGTGTTGGACTCGGCGAGGCGCCACGCGGCGTTGAGCTCGGCGAGCGACGACGACGCGCCGGGCTCGAGGAGGCGGATGGCGTCGAGGGCGAACTCGGCGGGGCACTCGCCGGCGGGGACGGGGCGGCCGAAGGCGGCGAGGAAGTCGGCCAGGCGGCGCGGGTCGCCGCAGTAGGCGGCGCGGCCGCGCGAGAGGATGAGGAGGCGGTCGACGAGCCCCAGCACGCGGCGGCTCGGCTGGTGGACGGAGGCGACGACGACGCTCCCGGCGCGCGCGATGCGGCGGAGGACGCGCGCCACCATGAGCGCGCTGGCCGAGTCGAGCCCCGAGGTGGGCTCGTCGAGGAAGAGCAGCACGGGGTCGTGGACGATCTCCGCCCCGATGGACACGCGCCGCCGCTCCCCGCCGGACACGCCGCGGTGGGACTCGTCGCCGATGATGGTCGACGCGGCGGGGCGGAGCCCCAGCTGGTCGATCAGGGCCCCGACCCGCGCCCGCTTCTTCGACCGCGGGAGCGAGCGCGGGAGCCGGAACTCGGCGGCGAAGGTGAGCGTCTCCTCGACGGTGAGCATGGGGAGGAGGAGGTCGTCCTGCATCACGTACGCCGAGATGGAGCGGAGGAGGCTCCCGCTGACCCGCTCGCCGTTCAGGGTCACGGCGCCGCCGAGGCGCCGCCGGGGGATGCGGTTCGCCAGCGCGTCGATCAGCGTCGACTTGCCGCTCCCGCTCGCGCCCATGATCGCCAGGATCTCCCCCTCCCGCGCCTCCCCCGACACCGACTCCAGCAGCGTGCGGTACCCCTCCCTCCGCTGCTGCTCCCCCTCCGCCGACCGCCGGAGCAGCCGCGGCCACCGCCTCCCAGCGCGGACGCGGTAGCTGACGTCCCTGAACTCGAGGACGAACGGCACGCCGCCGCCGCCGCCTCCGCGGAGGCCCTTCCCCTCTTCGTCCACGTCCTCCTCCTCTTTGTGGTCGACCTGTTGCAGATCCACCGCATAGTGTTGCGGCGGCGGAGACGCGGCGTCGCCGACGCGCTTCAGGAGCTCGCCGAGGGTTGGGGCGCGGCCGCGGCGGCGGTTCTCCAACTCGTCGTCCATGGATTAAACTAGAATTGTAGCAAATAGGAATATACAAATACGAAAGACGCGAAACCCTTACCTATATAGTTAACGCAATAGAATAAGATCGCATCGTTGTATCCTGGAGAGAAAGGAGGGGATGAGGAAGGAGAAACGAGAAGTGAAAAAATGCGAACTCTACTACTATTGAAATAAATTTAGTTGATATATGTAGATCGAGCATTCCTGATGGAGAATCACGCAATGTGGTTATATATTTCTAAAGATGTTTTGATAAATAAAAAGTAGTTAAAATTTTATTTAAGATATATATCTAAAACTAGTTAACATATATAACTTATTTATTTTATATATATTTATAAACTGTTCACGTGGGGAACGTACGAAACGTAATAACCGAACCGTTTGCGCGCATACGTACGTCCAAGTAAGTAAAATTCAATAATTAACATTGCCTTGGGCCTTGCCGCGTGTTTTAATATTATAGATTGATACAGGAATCAACGTGACAATTTTATTCGGAGCTAATATATCGGGTTTGGGATATATTTATATGATAAGTTTGTTATTATTTACTTATTATACGCCTTTACGTGCATATAATAAAGTTTTAATATTTTTGCAATTTAAAGGAATGATGAAATTTACATAATGCCACGTGGAAAGTGCGTGCGTGTGTGTTGGGGGTACGGGGCCCACGTCGGATTAGTTACGGGCGGTTACATATAGCTCTCACCCATGCATGCATGCGTAGTAAAGACCATCGCATACGCTACTTAGACACCGAAAAAACTTCATCTGAAATATGCAGTGATACTTGAAAAAGTCTAAAATATAATAGTTACATAGCTGATGCGGTGTCTTCGATCAATCACATTTAATTTCTAAAATTTCATCCATATATCACATCACAAATTTTATAAAAATATTTTTAGTGTATTTTTAAAAAAAATATATAATTGGTTGGATATAATGATATAGTGTAGTTGCTCTATAGTAAACTTTGTCGTTGGTATTGGAATAAGAGCCGTGAGAGAGCGAGTGTGTGTGTGGGTAATGCGTAGGGTGGTTATGATGATGGTTTCTTCTAGAAGGAAAAGGCACAGCATATATACCACACCAAACTATACAAAAGAGATGCAAATTTTATAATACATCCCTGAATGCAGAATTTTTTTTAATGGTGTATAAAAGGTCATAAAGGTGAGATCTTTTTGATTGCATGGAGAACACATGTTTTAATGCTTATCTAAGGATATATTAATAGTTTCTTTAGTATCTAATGAGTGAAACTTCAACAAACACTACATTGCGGGGTTCAACACTCTTTTAAGTATCCAGCGCACTTGGCTAAGAGATCGATTTTTGGTATTCCGGGTTCAAATTGGGACGGAGCTATTGAGTGGCCGGCCCGTCGTGGCCATGATCCTTAACTTTTTTTAAAAAATTAGGTAGAGGTCTATATTTATGGCATAACAAAAATTAAAATATTATAAATTTTAGATGCCAAAATGATTTTTTTTTTTTTGTAAATTAAAAGCTTATGCGTAATACGTCTTTGATCTTTTGTTATAATTTACTTCACAATTTTTTTAAAATAAATATATTATGCATTTTTTAAACGCTTCTGAATCTAAATTTCGGCTTCGACTTTAGATCCCAAGTGCAAAGCCTAATTGCTTCACACTTCTAACTGAGTTTATTTCTAAAAAAATAAACAAACTCTTTGCCATATATGCTAGGGATGAGCAAAATATTTTCCCTGCTGTTTCTTTTCATGATTTGGGATGCAACAACAACTGAAGTTTTAAAAGATTTATAATTAATTCCAGCAAGCATACACATGTTTTCTTCATCGGCCCAAAAGGCTCAAGATAATGTAATTTCATGGGCCAAATTGTTGGTACTGAACAATGCTTATTCCACTCTTTTGGAGAATGATAGTATGTTACTCTTCGTTTCTTTTTCTTTTTAAAAATAAATTTATCTGAACATACGAAGTAATTAGATTTTGAATTTGAGACATCGAATACTGATCAATAAGCTCTTTGTCACTTGTGTTATGGACGGTCGATTGGAGTTTGCTTTTAAGTCAAATATGTAAGAGTGCAAATCAATTTGAAAGATAATTGTTTCACACAGTACTTTTCTATTTACTAAGAATTTCCCAGCAATTTTAAAGCTTAAAGTTTATAATGGTTTTTAAAATACGTTTTTAAAAAAAGCTGGGCCATCTAAGTGATGGGCTTTTACTCCGTGATTAGTCCATTGAAACTCAATTCTATTTGCATGTTAAATTATCTATTTTTACGTTCTCCTATCTGAAAATGTACCCGGCAAAATTAATTTATTTATATTCGTACACCAGGAAAAGCTAGTATTGTTTTTTGTGGATTTTTAAAATTTTATTTTAAAATCTTTATTGACTGAGTTTTCAAGAGCCCGGTCCATACACCCCGGTCCACGAAACACTTTCTCCGGCACGTGTCGTCTTTTTATTCGTTTAGCCTCGCTGGTGCGTATCGCTCATCATGCATCGGAAGGAAACTAGGGCAACCGCAATGCAAAACGCTATAGGGATGATTTGAACCGTCGGATGAGGATCCGACGGTCATAAACAAAACTATCCTCCTTTGAACTAAAACCCCTAAAATTATAAACGCCTCCTCGATTCTCTTCTCTCTCTCTCTCTCCCCTTCTCCGCGCCAGGCTAGGGTTTGTTACCGCCTCTTCGACCTTCTCCTTCCAAAAGGTTCGATCCCGAGCTTTGCTATGCTCGTCATAGATTTCTTAGAGATTCATGGATTTTTTCTTTTGATGTTTAATTTGCTTTTTTGTTGTTGTTTTGTTATGTTTTTTAGTGTTTTTTACCCGATCTATTGGATTGTTCCCAAATATTTTGTCGAGTTATATACTTGTATCGTTCTAGATGGTGTTCTTCTAGATGGGGTTTCAAAAGTGCGAAAACGAGAATGGTTTTCGTAAATTTAAGTAAATTTACAGTGATGTGCAGTGTTTTTTTTTATTATAGAAGTGCTTATAATTCGCGATCTTAGTGTTGTTCTCTTGGATCACCTAGATTATTAACTTATGTACTATTAATGTCTTTTGCATATGGGATGATCACCCCAATAAGTTTGTTCGTTAGTAAACAAATCACATCTTTGTTAGTTGAGCGTGGGATGTTTCCCCCCCCCTTTTTGTGGTCATTATTTTTCTCATGGCTTAATTGAAATATAAATTATACGCATTCAATGGCCGTATGGTCCCTATCTTTGTTCATTTTTTATTTAGGTCTCATTGCGAATCCCCATAATTAGGGAATGTTCCATTGTTCATGATTATCATGTCTTAGGCTGGGGGATGCCATCAGTTTCCTGATTAAATATCAAATTTTTATTAGATTATGTGTTTAATTTTAAGCTGAATTTATATGCTTTGCTAGTTAATGCTACTTTACTTTGTTACATTCTTCTGTTACCTGATCTTTGTTATGTAAATAGATTAATGCATTCCTCATGGAGGAGTTGTATCACACTTATTGATCGGTGCATTTACTTTGTGCGTCCGCTTTGTCCCTATTTGCTTGGAAACCTCCAGCAGAGATTTTGATGATGTCAATAATTAAACAGAGGAAATTCTGGGTCTTTAAGAAAAAGAAAAAGAAAAAGAATGAACAAAACATTCTCCACACTCTCCCACACATGCCAGCATGTTGGAATGTGGTGAGAGAAGTTGCAAAACGAATGTAGTTTTTGTTTTTTTTTTGTTTCGAATTTGTAACTTCAAGCCAACTATTCATCCACCACTTAGGGTTGACATCTTCGTTTATATACAGAATGCCCCTGGCTTAGCTTGTCATAAATTTGTGCACCGTTAACTATATTTCTGGCCTTTAATCCAAATTTTATGAAAGATAGTAGTAGGAAAGAGGGTGGGTCTGTTATGCAAAATGACCTATATGGTTCACCTATTGATGCAATTGCTTTTCTTTCTCCTAATTCTACAGGCTAGGCAAGGATGGTGAGAGTGAGCGTTTTGAATGATGCTCTCAAGAGCATGTACAATGCTGAGAAGCGCGGGAAGAGGCAGGTCATGATTAGGCCTTCCTCGAAAGTGATCATCAAGTTCCTCCTTGTCATGCAGAAGCACGGTGAGCGTCCGCTGATTAATTAGTCCCTGTTTAGCTTGAATGCAGATTTTCTAGACATGCTGTTTGAATGGGGTTGTTCAAGGAAGCACTTGCAGTCTTTTATTTTATGCTAGAATCTCCTCTACAACTTTCTTGTATTAGCAGCAGTAGCTTCGCTCTGGAGCTTCTGCATTTGGGGGCCCAAAAGTTCATTTTAGCTTTCTGCAGCAGAAAAAGCTCACTGTTTTGCTAAACAAATGCCTAATTTCACAAAGCTTCTGTTTTGGAGAGTAAACAACACTTGTGGAAGCCTCTGCAGAGCCAAACATAATCTTACCTTTGTTTTTACCAGTGTTTGAAAGCTGATAATGTTTAAACCATCTGTTTTATAGGATATATTGGCGAGTTTGAATACGTTGATGATCACAGAGCTGGTAAAATCGTGGTCGAGTTGAATGGTAGGCTGAACAAATGCGGTGTTATCAGTCCTCGATTCGATGTTGGTGTCAAAGAAATCGAACCATGGACCGCAAGGCTCCTTCCTTCCCGTCAGGTCGGTTCCTTGGGTAAAACAAGGGTTGATAGATTGTACAAATCTATTTTATTATAACAAGAAAATACTTCTTAATATAGATAAAGGCTGGTCATAGTATAATACTATAACAGTAGAACAGTAGAAGATGAAAAAATAATGATATCATTTAGCAAAAAGGTAAGGATTAACCTATTTTTGGCTGAGATATATGGGACTCTGCGTATGTTTCATTCGCCAAACTGATCAATTCGGGAAAAATCATATGGTTTGAATAATATTGCTGATTGAATCGTGTGCGCGATATGATTACTGGGAAAATGTAGTCTCGATAAAAAAAAAGGACCATAAAGATTCAAATCAAAATTAGGCTAGATAGTTCCTGTTTTGATTCTCTTGTTCAAACTTCATAAATTATAAAATAACATCGATTTATTTTGCAGTTTGGTTACATTGTCCTGACGACCTCGGCAGGGATTATGGACCACGAAGAGGCTCGGAGGAAGAACGTAGGCGGCAAAGTACTCGGTTTTTTCTACTAAATGGGTCTTTTCCTTTAATCGAGCGAGCGATAGACGATGATGATGCTTAGTTAACTATTATTATTTTGTCAATGAGGACATCGCGATGAATTTTGAAACTTAAATACCTTTTTTCTTATGTGCACCTTTTTCTTGTATTTCTCTTATTATTTGGAAGGATTGTTTGAATGCAGTAGGAGGAAGTTTGATTTTTTTTGTTTTCCAAACGGATTTTGGTGATTTCATCAATGCTTCAGGAAATTGTGTGTTCGATTGAACGCAGCATGTATCCCCATTTTATTTATACTTTTGCAGAACAAAGAGGCTCCTAAAACAGATCCAAAATGGTTGTAGGATGCCCTATGTTCTTACTTGGTGTCTATGTTGTTTTTCGATTGATCCAGCATATATTTTTGGGATCGATTGGTAATTGGATATTATTGGTCAAATTGGATATCACCTTTAGCCCTGAGCATATAATAAGTTAATTCCTTATTTCGCAATGAAAGTTTCTCTTACGCATAGTTTGGTTGGGGGATAAGGCCGGGTATAAGGTCTTATCCTCCTCTTTATACTCAAACATAAATTTTTTATCCGAAAATGATAGTTTTCGGTATTTGAAATAAGCTGGTATAATTATTCCTATCTATATCTTTATTTTTTATTTATAAATTACCTACTATTTTTCCTATTTTATATTATTTATTCAAATGTTATTTTTTTTATTTTCGGGTATAATCTAATTTTTATTCAAACATTATTTTTTTTATCTCCATATTTGTACTTATTTTTGGTGTAGTTAATTTTCGCTTATACCCGAACCAAACGCTTTATTGAATCATTCAATCCCAACGTTATGCGGAGTGCAGGGGTTGCATAAATATATGAGGATTTATGAAAAATTACTTATAAATTATCTTAAAATAATTTATAACTTGTAATGTATGAAAATTTAAGATAATTTATGCATTAGATGATCTATAATTTAATAAGAGTTGGCAATCAGATTGGAAGTATCAGACAATTTATAAATTATTTCAAATTCAAAAACATGTTCCAAGAGTGCGTGGGAGATTTATGTCACTGGGGTCCACGGATGACGTGGTAGAGCTAGTCCACGACGAAAACAACTTCATTCCCCGGCTTCTATGCGCCGGGTCGCATATACACGATCGCGAGAGAGAGGGAGAGAGAGGGAGAGGGAAATCGCAAACACGCTAGAGAGAGAGAGAGAGAACGAAGAACCGATCAAAGCTCTCCCCCTCCCTCTCTCTCTCCCTCTCTTCGATCCATTTCCATTACAACATCTCCTTCTTCTCTTCCTCCTCGGCGCCATTGCGATCTGGTACGGATCCCGCACTCTCGATCCCTCTATTTTGATCCCATATTTGCGCCTTCCGATCCCTTTTTTACGCCCTTTCTTCGGATCTCCATTTTGGGGGTGTTTGATATTAGGGCTTTGGAGTTCTTCGTCGTTCGCCATGGCCGCGCCACCTGCTAGGGCTCGCGCCGACTACGATTACCTCATAAAGCTCCTCCTGATCGGCGACAGCGGTAAGGGTTGATTCGCCCCTATTTTTGCATCATTATGTGATCGGGGTCGTAATATCTTAGGCTTTGGCTTTGGTGATGCGAAACGAACTCCGGGTTATAGATATCTGGGGATTTTAATGTGATCATGATCGGATCTTACGCGATATGAATTGTAACAATGGGGACGCAGTGATTGCATGATAAATTGTAGCCGTTCCTTGACATAAGCTGCGATTTTGCTGCCTTTCTCTAAGAAAAGAGCTAACTTTGATTCATTTCCCGTTTCTATTGTTGTTGTTCTGGTTGTCGACAAAAGAAAGAGGAAGACCTCGTCTTCCGTGTAACTGATGACAGTGGGTTGTGCGGATATTGGTTGGGTTTTCTGATCTAACGCCTTCACCACCACCATGCCCTTTTCTAAAAGTTCTCATTTTCCTCCATTAAACCTGTTACTATATATAATCTTAACCTTCGAGTGCATGATACTGTGTGTCCTTACATGGGGGAACGCCACATTTTCCTGCAATTGCTTTTGAATTATCACAATAGTATTAGTTTGTATTATAGAGTCAGATAATTAGAACGTGTCTGCAGTTACAATACATTATTTGCCCATCATTGTTATTTTCAATATACGTTCCTATATATTCTGCAGTTACAAAATTTTCTGGTTTTCTGATTGTAATTTTCACTATTTATCTCTAAGCCTTTACTAATATATTTGAGTGTCTGTTTTAAGGTGCAACTTATAACTACATCCAAATCTTTTACTGCCATAGCGGCTATCAAATTACCAGCATCAAATCAATTCCTATTCTGTCAATTGAGATGCTATCCTATATTTATGCTTTATCCTCGCAACATGTGTGCATTTCAAGCATTTCCCTATGGAATTTTGCTTTCGTAGGTGTTGGAAAGAGTTGCCTTCTTTTGCGATTCTCAGATGGCTCATTCACCACCAGCTTTATTACCACGATTGGGTGGGTTTTCTTTCCTAATACCTCTGTTCCCTTTTTTTTTTTGGGTCTGGTTGTATTCATCTCAGTTACTTATGCATTAGTCCTTGGAGTTTGAGCCCAATTTCAATTATGTCCCCAGTATCTCTACTATAATAATTTAGTTTCTGATGTTTGTCCAGCTTAACAATTCAAGTCTTTCCATTAGTATATTGTGTGAACAAAGACACCGTGTCAGCAATATTACTAGAGTTGGCTGACATGGCAGTTTCTAAGGTTTGGATTTTCATGATGATTCAAACATGACATACTTTTAGATAACAAATATCGGGGACTATGGAACTCTGAGGTTCTAACAAAATCATCACATTTTACGGACTAAATGTGTTTTTGACTTTTCAGTCATGTAGTTCCTATTACAGCTGATCTTCTAAGTCTTGTATTTCCACAGTATTGACTTCAAGATAAGGACAATTGAGCTCGATGGCAAACGGATTAAACTGCAAATTTGGGACACAGCTGGTCAGGAACGTTTTCGAACTATCACAACAGGTGTGCTTCTTTTTCCTTTCAAATTTGATTACTAAGCATAGTTACAGACATTTCTAATTAATCTTTGTTTTTGGAAACAATGTAATTTTTGCTGCAGCTTACTATCGAGGAGCGATGGGCATTTTGCTTGTATACGATGTCACTGATGAGTCGTCTTTTAATAGTAATTTGCTTCTACTCCCCTTTCTTTCCATATCAGGTAGTCAATTCTCTTTTACCCCCCTCTAATTCTAGCTACTTTTGTTTGTATAGATATAAGAAACTGGATCAGGAATATCGAACAACATGCTTCTGATAATGTGAACAAAATTTTGGTGGGTAATAAAGCTGACATGGACGAAAGCAAAAGGGTATGCTCAGAAATACCATTCATTTTCTTAAAACTTTCGTGAAGCGTGAATATATACTTGAATATTTATTATTCTCCTGGCAAATTTCCCTTCCCCAGGCCGTGCCAACTGCAAAGGGACAAGCACTTGCTGATGAGTATGGGATTAAGTTTTTCGAAACTGTGAGTATGAACTTTCTCTTTTTTTAAGAAGGATCAGGCTTGCAATACTCTCCCACCATGAAGTTGCTGTTTCAGTTGATCATAAGGACTTTTGTTTCTGCATGTTGTTAAAATTGAGCATGTGACAGTAAGATGACTCATTGATCACCACTTATGAGTACTAGTAAGATTCACCTGTTAAATCTTTACACGTATATATATATATAACGAGCAGGGCTACTGTGCTATTAGGAGCACAGCAGCCCCTATGCTCCTAAGTTTCTAACTAACCATCAAGTTTGATGGGTGGTTAGAAAGAGAAAGAGAAGAGAAATTAAGAAGAAATTGGGTGTCTCAATTTCTCCTCTCCTTAAATTTCTCTCCAATATCTCTTCTCTCTCTCATCCTAACCACCCATCAAACTTGATGGGTGGTAAGAAATTTAGGAGCACAAGGACTGTTGTGCTCCTAATAGCACAGTAGTCCTGCTCTATATATAACACTTTTTTCAAGAGCCACATAATTGTTGCTTGGTATTTTGACATTGTTTAAGTCCTAAAGTAACTTGAGAAGTGTTTCAGTCCGAACCACCGGGTGGTAAAGTAGAATTATTGTGAAGCTTTCTCTTTTAACTGTCGAGAGCTAATGTCGTTAATTTGTGACCAAAACATCATCAATGCAGAGCGCAAAAACAAACTTAAACGTGGAGGAGGTGTTCTTTTCAATAGCAAGAGATATCAAGCAAAGGCTGGCAGAGGCTGATAGCAAACCTGAGGTAGTAAGAATTTTTTTTGGGTTAATTACGGATTTAGTCGCTGACGGTTGAGCCGTTTCTTTTATTTATTGATGGCAAAACCACGCAATTTCTTTACGAAATGAATCGCAACCGCTCGTTCTACTTGCAGGAACGGACGATCAAGATCAACAAGCCTGATCAGGCTGCTGCCGAGACCGCAGCAACGCAGAGATCTGCGTGCTGTGGTGGCTGAGAGAATGATTTGTGGGCGCAGCAGCAGCGGCAGCGGTGGTGGCTGGGGTCGGGCGAGCGCGTTGTCTAACTCTATGAGGAACTGATTTTCTTTTTCTCTTTTTTTTTTTAAAAAAAAGAAGGATAATGTTTGTTATAAATATATTGACGACATTGGTGATGCTTGTATTCTTACCTTTTTCATTCTTTGCAACTTCTATATATTGCAGTTTTTCTTCTGTTTTTTCCCCCTCTTTTTTATACCTGGTATGTGATATCATGAAATTTTAGCTTGGATGGAGCAGTGGAGGTTTTCCTTCTTTTTTTTTTTTTTTTGCATATTTATTTTATTTATTTTACTTTACTTGAGCTAAGCAATTATTGTTTTGTCATGTTATTTACAGCAGCATCAGCTTTGGAAGAGAAAAGGAATTACTATTCAAATATCGCGACTTAGCTCTTTTCTGTTTCCTTTATTTAAATATTTTAGTCTCTGAGTGGTTGACTTTGATAGAAAGATTAAAAAAAACAAAAGCTTTAGGATTCTCAATAAAGTTTGTGGATTATTTTAAACTTGGTCATAGTTGAGTTTGTCCCCCAAATGTAGTTACCGAAACAGCAATTAAGGTTTTTAAATTATACTAGAGTAATAAGGTCGACAAAGCACGAATTTGTCGAGTTTCTAGTTTATGCCGTTTAAGGCAAACTTTCTAGAAACCGGTGGGCCCACCCTTCACTCGTACTGTTTTATTTTTTTAATTTCAGAAAAAGAAAATTCGAGAAGAGATAAGGTCACGAAGCGACGCGATGAGCGAAGCAGGTCGATCCGACGTACGCAAACCGGCGCATGCGGACACTTGCTATCCACCGTCTATTTAACCATTTCTCAATCGAACGGTGGAGTTCGCGGTCCCGCATGCGCCACTACCCGCATATTTAGCCGTGTCCGTACGGGGAGCTCTACACTCTTCTTCTCCAACTGTATGAGGAAGGTGGAGGGGAACGAAATGGTTCTACCAGTTCTTCAGTGGTCGAAGAGAATCGAATCCTTCCAATTCTAGGTTCAGGGTTAGGGTTTTGCTCGCTCCGAACCCTAACCTCAGGTTCGATCTCCACCCGATCTCAGCCGATCTCTGCTGCTCTCTGTAGCTTCAGTGTTGCTCGCTTGCGATTTCTCTTTCGGATTCCCATTCTGATTCGGAAATTTTCGTTAAAAAAAATCATCTGGTTTGATGTGTTTGAGAATGATTTCGTGATAAACAGTGCCTTCGACGTGAATAGTATGTTTCAGCGGTGTGATTCGGAGTGAATCGTCGATCCACGTAGCGAAATTTTGCACAATCCGATGTAAATTGCGGTGATTTGGAGATGTTTTTGGTCTTTTTGCATTATGTTTTGGTCCAATGATTCCTTAATTTTTCTGAATTTTGTGTGTTATTTTTTGGCATCTTGAAGGATTCTCTATTAGCTTAAATTTTTCCCAATTTTGTTGTGTTTTTGACTCATTAGCTTATCCTTATAGTGCCTTGTTTGTGTTCATCTCAATTTTTTGTCCAAGAGATTCCTCATTCTCATTCTTATTTCTTTATACCTTTTCTGCTTCAATTACCTAGCCCAACAAGATAGCATAATTTCCTTGTTTTGTCCATTTATTGGTTTTGTGTTTTTTATCTTTCTCTTGCAGGAATTAGCTGTAATTTTCTCTATAAGATATTATGAATTGACATTGCACAAAGCTTAAAACAACTCAAAGAAGTTTAACACTCTCCACTGAACATTGATCTACAATGGCATGGTTTAGAGCTGCCTCAGGCTTAACTAGATTAGCCCTTAAACGAACCCTAGCACGGACCCCTCCCAGCATCACCCAAACCCGTCACTTCCATCCGACTGCCCTCCGCCGCCATGCGGCCCCCGTCCCCCACCCCGTCCCCCTCTCCCGCCTCACCGACAGCTTCCTCGATGGCACGAGCAGTGTCTACTTGGAAGAACTGCAGCGTGCCTGGGAAGCAGATCCCAGCAGCGTGGACGAATCGTGGGACAACTTCTTCAAGAACTTTGTCGGCCAAGCCCCTACCTCGCCTGGAATTTCTGGCCAAACTATTCAAGAGAGCATGCGATTACTTCTTCTAGTTAGGGCATACCAAGTCAATGGCCACATGAAGGCTAAGCTTGATCCGTTAGGGCTAGAACAGAGAGAAATCCCCGAGGATTTGGACCTGGCGCTGTATGGGTTTACTGAAGCAGATTTGGACAGGGAATTCTTTATAGGAGTATGGAGGATGTCTGGGTTCTTGTCTGAGAACCGGCCAGTCCAAACTCTGAGGTCGATTTTGAACCGGCTTGAGCAGGCCTATTGTGGTACAATCGGGTATGAGTACATGCATATCCCGGATCGAGAGAAGTGTAATTGGCTTAGAGAAAAGATTGAGACAGTGAAGCCAATGGAGTACGATCATGAGCGCCGAACAGTCATGCTCGATAGGCTTATTTGGAGCACACAGTTTGAGAACTTCCTGGCTACTAAGTGGACTACCGCGAAAAGATTTGGTCTCGAAGGTGCGGAAACACTAATTCCCGGCATGAAGGAGATGTTCGATCGGGCAGCTGATATGGGGGTAGAAAGCATCGTGATTGGAATGCCTCATAGAGGTAGATTAAATGTTTTGGGTAATGTTGTTAGGAAGCCGCTTCGCCAAATTTTTAGCGAATTTAGCGGTGGCACAAAGCCGGTGAATGAAGGTGAGGGGTTGTACACAGGAACCGGTGATGTGAAATACCACCTTGGGACTTCATATGATAGGCCCACTAGAGGCGGGAAAAGGATCCACCTTTCTTTAGTGGCAAACCCAAGCCACTTGGAGGCAGTGGACCCAGTTGTGGTCGGAAAAACTAGAGCGAAACAGTACTATTCTAGTGATGCTGATCGAACCAAAGTCACGGGAGTGCTGATTCATGGAGATGGAAGCTTTGCTGGTCAAGGTGTGGTGTACGAGACTTTGCATCTAAGCGCACTTCCGAACTACACTACAGGGGGGACAATTCACATTGTGGTGAATAATCAAGTTGCATTCACAACCGATCCGAAAGCCGGGAGGTCATCACAGTATTGTACTGATGTGGCTAAGGCGTTGAATGCGCCAATTTTCCATGTGAATGGTGATGACTTAGAAGCTGTGGTGCATGTGTGTGAGCTGGCAGCGGAGTGGCGGCAGACTTTCCATTCTGATGTGGTGGTCGACATCGTTTGTTATCGTCGGTTTGGGCACAATGAGATTGATGAGCCATCTTTCACGCAGCCCAAGATGTACCAGGTAAAGTTATACTTATTTAGAAATTATAATATTTTTTAAGCTCTATCTAGTTAGTTGCTTTGATTGTTATAAACTAAGGCATCATTTGGCTATGATTACATTAAATAACTAAATAAATAAATAAAACTGAAATTTATGCAATGGATGTACTTCTATAGCATAGGAGCCAATCTTTTTAAAAGAAGCAAAGAAATGAAAAAAGTAGCAATTAAGGTCTCCTTTGGTATCGTTGCCTTTTTTTTTTGTTTTTTAAAGCACTAATTGTATATAACTTGGTGCACCGGTGGAAAGAATTTTCTCTTGTTGCCATGGTTGGTTAGCTTGTAATACACTCCGGTGATGAATGGCAATCTGTTTAAAAAAAATTTGGAAGCCAAAAAAAAAAAAAGTTGCTTTCAAAGGTTTTATATTTTGTTGTCAAATATATACCTTGAAGGTAAGGAATACAAGCAATCCACCATTCCCTTAGACACTCTTTCATGTAAAATTTTTATTTTAAAACAAACAAAAAAAACAGCGACAATACCAAACAAAGCCTAAATTTCGTGTTTTTTTGGCCGTGCATACTATATATATGTATTGATCAATGATTGTGAACAATCTGGCATCCAACAGCACATTCAATCGTGTAATATTTGTTTGACAAAGAAATGCAAGTGTACCCAAACGAGGCCTGAGCATGATGTTTTGTGTTTTCTCTTTCAACATTGTACATAAATTTCTTTTCCACCAGTCTTAATTAGAGATTTCATTGCAGTGAAATGTACCCAAACGAGGCCTGAGCATGTTGGTTTGTGTTTTCTCTTTCGACGTTATACTTAAATTTCTTTTCCACCAGTCTAAGTTAGAGATTTCATTGCAGTGAAATAAATTACTCTTTGGCATTACTAACTAGTTGTATATCTCACAGGTTATTCGTAATCATCCTAGTGCTTTAGAGATATATCAAAATAAACTTTTGGAATCAGGACAGATCTCTAAAGAAGAGATCGACAAAATACACAAAAAAGTCCTCTCCATTTTGAATGAAGAATTCATTAATAGCAAGGACTACGTACCGAGGAGGAGGGATTGGCTTTCAGCTTACTGGGCCGGTTTTAAATCGCCTGAACAGATTTCACGTATCAGAAATACTGGGTATGGTCGGCTTCTATTTTGGAGATAACATATGAATAGCCTTTGTATATGTACGATATTCGAACTTAATCCCTAGCCATTCCCAGATATTGCAATCGCATCCTTGATCCCCCTTTTTCATCCAAAATGTCTGTTGTCTGTTAAGTGCACAGCCCACGACCCTTTTTTCCTATGGTGACTGTTTTAAGCCTGTCTCATTTAAATTAAAATGGGAAAGTCATTTTTCCTGAGAAAGGTCAAAATGGTTATTTCATTGGTGGAAAGTCACCTGTTGTTGCATGTGACTTGACAAATGTCAGATATTTTGGATGGCTCTACGCAAAAGTTAAGGACTAAAGTGTTTTAAGTAGAAAGTTCAAGGACTAGGTTGCAAATACAGGAACTACTAGTGCAATTATCCCCATATTTTTTTTTGGTTCCATTACTCCCCCGTAACATGCCTTTCTATGATATTGAATAATTGAACAGTGTCAAACCTGAGATCCTAAAACGAGTTGGACAAGCAATTACGGCTCTGCCCGAAAATTTCAAGCCTCACCGAGCTGTGAAGAAGATATACGAGCAGCGGGCTCAGATGGTTGAGACTGGCAAAGGCATCGACTGGGCTTTTGGAGAAGCACTTGCTTTTGCCACTCTTATTGTAGAAGGTAACCATGTGAGGTTAAGTGGGCAAGATGTTGAAAGGGGTACGTTTAGTCACCGCCATGCTGTAACTCACGATCAGGAGACTGGAGAGAAGTATTGCCCTCTTGACCATATTATTATGAACCAAGATGAGGAGATGTTTACTGTGAGCAACAGGTGTGTTCCAAGTTTGTTATTTATCTGCTTATATGTCCCTATAAAATCTGAACCACCATGTATGCCCCTTAAAAGTGTAGTTATTACAAAGTGTCCGTTTATTAAATTGGAGAATCATTCACTTCATGAGCAAAGTTGTTTTTTTTTTAAAAAAAGAACTTTTTCAAAGAGGGGCATTTGTATAAGTACAACGGTGTATGTTTAAGAGTAAGAATTTGAATGGCTAATACTAAAATTCATATTGCATGGATATATAGATGTGTAAATAGATGTAAGATTTTGAATGGCTAATACTAAAGTTCATATTTTGCATGGATATATAGATGCTTAAATAGATAATTCTGCAGGATTATATATGTATTTGAGTTGTTGACACTATTTTGACTGAATGAACTTCTCCAATAGTATCTCCTTGACAAGTCATACTAAAATTCATATTTTGCATGGATGTATAAATAGATAATTCTGCAGGATTATATCTGTAATTGAGTTGTTGACACTATTTTGACTTAATGAACTTCTCCAATAGTATCTCCTTGGCGAATCACATTATTTACTATGCTTTTTTCGTTGACAGCTCTTTATCAGAGTTTGCTGTTCTTGGATTCGAGTTAGGCTATTCAATGGAGAACCCCAATTCATTAGTACTGTGGGAAGCTCAATTTGGCGATTTTGCGAATGGGGCCCAGGTCATTTTTGATCAGTTCCTGAGTAGTGGAGAGTCAAAATGGCTTCGGCAAACCGGGCTTGTTTGTTTGCTGCCTCACGGCTATGATGGTCAGGGACCAGAACATTCTAGTGCTCGGTTGGAACGATTCCTTCAGGTACGAAACAGCTTCTTACTCTGAGAAGCAACGGCCAAGTTTTTTCCGAACAAAGATTCTCAAGCTTTTGCTGGGGTGAGAAGCTTCATGAACTTCTGAGTCTGGCGAGCAGAAGCTCCAATACGAAGTGTTTTCCTCTGCTGAAGATAGAAGCCTTGTGACGGATTTTAAAACAGGGAAAAGCTATTACTGCTTTGAATAGCTCTACTCAAAGAGCACCTAACATGGTTAAGGCTTGGCTCTAGTTTGGGCCTAGCCCAACTTTTTCACCCTCTTTGTACTTTTTTATTTTTTCGCCGTTTATCTGTACTTGTCAAATTTCTTTAGAAAAGCCAACAAATTGTCAGCAACTATACTCTGGTTACTATATATGGAAAATTCATTGCAGATGAGTGATGACAACCCTTATGTTATACCCGAGATGGATCCAACGCTCAGGAAACAAATCCAAGAATGCAACTGGCAAGTTGTGAATGTCACAACGCCCGCAAATTATTTCCACGTGCTTCGACGACAGGTTATTGCGTTCGTCTATTTACATATTTACCATCTATGACATCTATCGGCCTGTAAGAAGTTCTGAATTTCTGTATAGGCCCCTCAAAGTTTAGTTTCTTGTGGAAATACTTTTCACTAAAGTTGGAGAGCCATCCAATCCGCATGACAAAGTTGGTTCTCTATCAGAAAAAGCTTTTTAAGAGGCACAATTTTGCAAGAACAATTGTATATATTTAAGAAATTATGTTATTGAAGGGTATATATGAAAATTCATATTGTGAAAGTATCTATATGTAAATGAATACTAACTTTTCACTGGCATATATGTAAGTGTCTTTTTTATTTACTGTAACTCTTTGTTTTATTGTTTGCTTCTAGATACACCGAGACTTCCGGAAACCTCTGATTGTGATGTCTCCAAAGAACCTTCTTCGGCATAAGGACTGCAAATCTCATCTATCGGAATTTGATGATCTTGTGGGCCACCCCGGATTTGATAAGCAAGGGACCCGCTTCAAACGCCTGATAAAAGACCAAAATGACCATAAAGATCTTGAGGAGGGTATTAATCGTCTCATCCTTTGTTCTGGAAAGGTAGGTTTATACTCACGTAAATTTACTATCAAATGACAAAATTTTACGTTTTCCTCTCCTATGTCATATATTAACACTGATGCTGTATATGTCGTCCTCATAGCTGTATTATGAGTTGGATGAAGAAAGGAAGAAGACAGATCGCAAGGATGTTGCTATTTGTAGAGTTGAGCAGCTTTGCCCATTCCCCTATGACCTCATTCAGCGCGAGTTGAAACGCTATCCAAGTATGAAGAATTATTTCCCTTTGTAGTAGTTAACCATTTAGTTAAAACAACATATTAACTTATTCATGCCCACATGTTGCTTTCGATAGTAAAGGGCCAATTCATGGCACATTTTTTTTGCACCTAAATGTTTTGGGGCTTGACCTTACTATCTGCCATCCTATGTCCAGGCTAAATAAAATTTGGGATTTTCCAAATATATAACCCTAGAAATATGCAATATTATGTAAATTCCTTGGAAAAGTTGGTATTTGCGTGCAAGTATTCTGCTGCCGAGTTTATCTATGTAAGAACTGTTTTTGCTTACGTCCCGCTCACCGGGAGCAAGAACGCGAGTAATGTACAGTTTTTAGAGGCATGCATGTAAATACCTGCTTTACAGGGGTACTTCTACAATTTTGTAAATCTGGGGATATAAATTTAAAAAAGACCACTTAGATTCTATTTCTATGTAGATCTGGATGTTTGGCTAAACTTTTTCCTTTTTTCGTTATTCTCAGATGCGGAGATAGTTTGGTGCCAAGAAGAGCCGATGAACATGGGAGCATACAACTACATCACGCCTCGCCTACTTACCGCAATGAAGGCTCTCAATCGAGGCTCTGTAGAAGACATCAAATATGTGGGGAGGGCACCGTCCGCTGCAACGGCAACGGGATTCTACTCCGTTCACGTACAAGAGCAGACCGAGATTGTCCAGAAGGCGATGCAGCCCGAACCAATTAGATACCCACACTAAAACTCTGTAAACTTCTAAAACTCATGGAAATAATTGTTTTTCGAGTACTCAAAATTCATGCGCCTTATTAGGGCTGTGGTGTTGCACCACTTGTCTCATATGCATCAGTAGTTAAATAAAATCTCTTAAATAAAATCTCCGGATGAATTATATGTAGCCATTTTTAGCTGTTAGCTTCTTGTGATTGAAGCGTTATTGTTGATTTTCATTTATTAATCTTGTGAATCTTATTATTGCAGTATGCAGGTGAAGTAAATCATCTGTGAGAAAAGATTGTTTCTCTTTTCTGAAAAAAATTTAGTGGAGGCTTGAAATGAAGCATTAATCCTGTTGTACTGGGAAGCTATTTGGGCGACTCTTAACTAAGAATTTATTAGTGCTTTATTGAACAGCTCTGTTTCTGTGGCATACCTATCTTTGTTGTACTCTTTGCGGGATGCCTTTCGATTGGAAGAACCAAAAGGTCCAAAACACCCAAATTGTGCTATGGTAGCTCAATTTGTTATGAGCACCCACATTTTCATATCTGATATATTCCCCTTCCAGGTGAAACGGTTCATAACTAAGATCTGAAAGGTGTTTGTTATCCTTATGTAACAGAGTACAACATGCCTCCTCCGTATGTAGTATCAATTGCTTTCATGCAGTAAGATTATTATATGCACAAACAATGCCTCCTTTTATGCCATGCATCTATTTAGAAGATCAAAATCATACAAAATCTCTGTAACATTCGAGAGTCTTCACTGCTAGGGGAGAGTGCTCCTTGTTCTGCATAGTACGAACTGTAGCTCAATCTCTTGCACACAATTAACTATCCATCATCTAACTGTGGCCACTTAATTTCTACGAAAGCACTCAGCCAACTTATCTCTGAGCATCCCTCCATCCTTAGAGTGCTCCACATCACCACCCTCAGAAGCTGCAGGTTGGTCCGAAACACCGTCATCCCCCAAATCTGCGATTATGTTGTGTATTAAGAAGCACACGAAAATTATCCGCCGCAGGTTGCCGCCACTGTCGGGCCTCAGATCCCCTTTCAGAAACTGGAACCTCTCTTTTAAGCTAGACAGTGCCTCCTTCGCCACCGCTATCGCTGCGCCCAATCTGTTGTTGAGTTCCAATTGATGATCTGCAAGATTTTCGCCTTTGTAAGGAGTGAGAAGCCAAGGAAGCAGCGGGTATGCTTCGTCTCCAACTAACGTACTCTCTCACTGCAGCTTCTGCTTTCCCCGAAAGCTTCACCGTCTCTCCGCTGAGCCTCGAGCCATTTTCGCACAATGTGAACAAGTCTGACCCTTCCAACACTGCTGCTTCATTCAAGTCCCCGGGCGAGCTGATGGATACGTCTCTGAACCTTGAGAAGGGGTCGACGACAGCCTGCATGCGAGTGGCATTGGCGATTACACAAAACAGGTTGAAAGTATTCAGAGAAACACAAAATGAACACGACGCGCAAACCCACGTCTAACCCGAGAATCACGCAACATGCATGATACGAGAAAAGGATCAACTTAAATAGAATTTCAAACCTTCAGGCCTCATTTGATTATGCTTCTGTTCTTCTAAAATCTCAAATTTTAAGCATCTAATTAATCAGTGTAATGTCGAATGGGCTTTCTATATTCTTATCATTTTTCGCTTGCGAACACTCATGCTCTAAGAAAAAAAAAGCAAAAGTTATAAGATACCACTTTTTCTTTTTTTGTGCGCCAAACATACTACAAAAAGGTGTGTGTATATGTGTGTATATAGCTAGGTTGCAATTCAATTGCATAGAATTTAATTACAAAGGACAACAACGGCTTAGGATCAAGATATAGAAATGTGGACACACACACACACACACAATAATCAAATTGCTACCTATATATATATATACCTGCAAGATCATGCTGTGGTTCTTCTCGGTTTTGGTCGAAGGAAGCCTCATCTCGATGCGGGTCGAGACGATAACACCGCAGCAGTTCTGGAGACCGTAAAGGGCTTGAAATCCAGACTTTATTCTCCCCATCTGTACATAATTTGGCCAGATTAGGTGGTTGGTCGCGCACTTTTCCATGCTCTCGACGAATCGCAGGACCACTTGGCTGACTTTTGCATGCTGTTGAATCCCAAATGACTTCCCGACTTTCACCAACGACTCGCCCGAAATCAACCTTCGTAGCGCAATGGCGACTTGATCTTCGACAGAAAAGGCTTGCACATCACCAGAAGAAGAGTTCAGAGTTCTTCGTTTTTGCAGTCAAGTCATCCTTCACTAATAAGCATATGTACATGAATACATTTCTTGAGATCTTGAAGATGGATTCAGAATTTGTCGGTTTCTTAATTTGGTGAGCATAAGGGCCCTGGATAAACCAACAAGTAGAGTTTTAATTACCAACATCTCTTCTGATGTTTAGTAGAAATTGCATGCATGTTTTAGTAATTACTGAGGACTCCTAATTAGTTAATGATTCAACACATAGACCGCGATTCCGCGAAAAGTGAGAATCATATTGATGGTGCTCATGATGAAATTCGATAAACATTTGTTGACGCACTACTAGCTAGAAATTCAAAAAAAATTTCCAACAATAAATACTCTTGCAATAAACAGAAATTGTACGTTGCTATAAATCTTGTAGTAATGCATGGCTAAATAATATGATTTGTATTATCAAAACGACGCAAACTATTGCAATACTATTTCACAACAATTTAATTTCGGTGCAAATTAAATTATATAGCGTAATCGAATAAAATTGTTGCAGTGTAGACACATGCACTCAATGAAATAAACCTGATTTATTTATGCATATCCAATACAATTAGAAAACATAATACAAGAAGCAAGAGTAAGTAAAGTTACATTTCTTGATCTCAAATACATTAATCATGGAAGGATATAGGTATATGAGCTGTATACATGATATAGGTATATGAGCTGTATACATGGCAAGAGAAGCCTACATAAATAATATCATCAAAACATAAAATATCAAAGATACATAAAATGATCACTACAAGAAGCTTTTCGAGTTCATGTTTATAAATTTCACATAATATACTAACATACATAGAAGGAAAAAAAAAAAGAAAAAGAAAAACCATGCACTGTAACCACAATATTTTTTTTTGAGAGAAAGGTAGCACACTACCCGCTTCGTTTATTTCGTTTAGAAATAAACTTAGCTGGAAATGTGAATCAACTAGGATTCGAACTTGGGACCTCCGGTACCAACCACCGAGCCCTTTGCCACTTGCGCTAGGGACGGTCGGTCTGTAACCACAATATTGTTTCCAAGACATACATACATGCATGTTCACAGAGAGAGAGAGAGAGAGAGAGAGAGAGAGAGAGAGAGAGAGACCTGTAAGTTTTGTAGAGAAGAGATCCCACCAATCGCTACTTTTGCCTGCCAATTCCGTCGGCGACTTGGGCGCCGGCGAGCTATTCGACAAAGCACTACTTTCGTCTCCCGAATCCGTCGACGGCTCGGGTTCGTTCTTCTTGTCCTCGCCCTTCTCGAACACCTCGGCCAATTGCTTCCAACATTTTCTGTATGACGTCATGGCGCGCGGAAGCTCCCACACCCACGACCCAAGAACTACGTCGCAACAAGATTTAGAGAGAAAGAGAGAGAGATTTAGAGAGAGAGAGAGAGAGAGATTTAGAGAGAGATGAGTTAGGAGGGAATATTGTGAGAATGTCTAAGTACGCGGGAGAAATTTAAAGCGAGGTAAATTTACAAATAAACCCCTGTATTAATAGCGTATCGCAAAAATCTCCACCCAAAAAAGCACGTTTGAAATTTAATATATTAAACATCTGGGCTGAGCCCATGTTGGACCCATTCTGTATTGGGCCCCCAATAATAAGAGACCGGCCCGTGTGTTCGTTCACCTTTGCTATAAGCCCACTTATATCTATATATATGTACTTGTTCTAGTGTGCCAACAGATATAATCCTACTCCAAATGTACCCTTCATTGATTCGATTTCGCACTAACATCGAATTTAAGGAGAAAGAATTTGAAACGAAATTTTCTCAAAAGGATTATTGTAGGGATTGATCTATGGTTATAAGTGTTTGAGATTAAAAAAAAAATTCAAATTTCAAATTGAGAATATAGAGGGTAATAAAACAAACAGGAAAGGATTAGTATTTGCATTAGATGACCAACCATCAAAAAAAAAAAAATTAAATTGTGATTTGATTGCTATTTTTCTTAGAAGACTAAGTATCAACAAGAAAAGAGATTAAGAAAATATTGTTGTCCTCTTTTTAAAAATTTTTAAATTATTTCTCAAAAGGAGGTGGTCCTAAAATCACTATAAAGAGGAGGTTGAGAAAATTTGGAGAAAAAAAAGAAAAAGAAAAGAAAGAAAGCAAAAAAAAAGAAAAAAAAAGAAAAGAAAAGAGAAAGAGAGAGAGCCCGCAGGAGGAGGGCCCCCCCCTCTCTCTCTCTCTCTGATTCGTATAGAGAGAGGGGGGATTGGGTCCTCTCTCTCAGGGCAAAAAAAAAAAAAAAAAAAAAAAAAAAAAAAAAGAGAGAAAAAAAAGGAAGAAGTTGAAGGCCACAACAACGACGATGACGGCGGCTGCGACGACTTCAACGACGACAACGGCGCAGGAGGAGGCCTCATGGCTTCATTCTTTCTTCTTCTCCAATAACAAAGAGTGATGCATGCATACAAACGGTGTAAGTCCGATTATTTTGTTGGTTTGATCAATCCGACCATCTTCGTGATAGGCTCGAACCGATCAAATTTAACATCAAATCGTCACTTTCGCCGTGCGCATGTATCGCTAATCCCTATACCGAGCGGCCATCTTCGCGATAGACTCGACACGGTCAAAGGATTGATCGAGCGGCCATCTTCGTGATAGGCTCGACACGATCAAACCCGCGTATGCATCGCCAATCCCTATACCGAGCGGCCATATTCGCGATAGGCTCGACACGGTCAAAGGGTTGATCGAGCGGTCATCTTCGTGATAGGGTCGACACGATCAATCCCGTATATTCAACAAATAAAATAAAATAAAATAAATGAATGAGCATAGTTTTTTATTTGCCATCTTCGTGATAGGCATTGTTCGAATCACTCGCCATCTTCGTGATAGGCACGATTCGACTGTATCAGCTCGCCATCTTTGTGATAGGCAATTTTCGAACCATATGTTATCTTCGTGATAGGCACGGTTCGCTTTGATAGCATCGCCATCTTCGTGATAGGCACATATTTGATCTAATCGCCATCTTCGTGATAGGCGTAACTTGGCTACATCGAACTTCGTGTTTGGGACGGATTGTCATAGCAACATCTCATGAGTGCAAAAAAAATTGATGATTCATGAACTTGGTATTGATTTTTAAATCGGACCAAATTAACTCAAATCGAATCCAATAAAAAAAAGGGAAAGATTTGGAGTTAATTAATTTATATAATGGTGGACTTGGTTATAACCTGGCCTGCAAATAATTAGCTCTAAAGCTAAATTCAGCCCACATGCTGAAAAGGCCCAGAATTAAATCCTGAATCTAGCCCTTATACAATGCAGGCCCAGTCTACTCGCGGGCCCTGAATCTAGCCCATATGCAGATGCAGCCCAGCCTACTCGCGGGCCCTGAATCTAGCCCGTATGCAGATGCAGCCCAGTCTACTCGCGGGCCCGGGCCCTAAATCCAGCCCGTATATAATGCAGCCCACTCTACTCAAAGGGCCCTGAATCCAGCCCACATACTAATGCAGTCCACATACAAATAAATCTCCCAATCCAATCCATACACAAATTCGGCCCAAAACTCATAAGACCCAAAGTCCACAAATAAAATCCATAAAATTCAAAGTCTACAAATAAAGCCCATGAAACCCAAAATCCACAAATAAAATTCATAAGACCTAAAGTCCATAAATAAAATCCAAAACCCAAAGTCCACAAAAAAAATCCAATGCCAAAAGTTCATAAATAAAACTCCAAAATCCAAAGTCCACAAATAAAACCCAAAACCCAAAGTCCACAAATAAAACCCAACTCAATCTATTTCATAAATAAACCCACCAAAGCCCAAGAGCATAAAGCCCCAAAACAATCAAACCTATATCATACAAATGCTTCCAACCCAAACCAAATTTAGCCAAATGATTTCATGGACCTCTCATGAACCAATTTCATGAAGTAAAATGGGCTTCTCATGAACCAACTTCATGAAATAAAAATGGACTTCTCATGAACCAATTTCATGGGCCTCACATGAACCAATTTTATGAACCTCACATGAACCAATTTCATGGACTTCTCATGAATCAACTCCATGAAATAAAAATAAGCTTTTTCATGGACCAAAATAGGCTTTCCAAATGAGGCTTCATTCATGAACCACAAAGATGGACATCTATCATAAATTAATTTCATGAGTCAAAATGGGCTTTCCAAATGGGCTCACATAATGAATTAATTTCATAAACCAAAATGAGCTAATCAAAATGGGCTTCTATTATGAATTAATTTCATAAACCAATTTCACGGGCTTCAAACACAAACGACCGTCAAGTCGTTAAACTGAACAACCGACCGCCAAGTCGTTAAACTGTGCAAACCAAGTTCAAAACTCAAATGGACCGCCAAGTCGTTAAACTGAGCAAACCAAATTCAAATTCAAATGACCGTCAAGTCATTAAACTGAACAAGTGACCGTCAAGTCGTAAAACTGAACAATGACCGTCAAGTCGTTAAACTGAACAATTGACCGTCAAGTCGTTAAACTGAACATTTGACCGTCAAGTCGTTAAACTATGCAAACCAAGTTCAAAACTTCAAACTGACCGCCAAGTCGTTAAACTGAACAATTGACCGTCAAGTCGTTAAACTGAGCAGGTGACCGTCAAATCGTTAAACTGAACAAATGACCGCCAAGTCGTTAAACTGAGCAAACCAAATTCAAATTCAAGTGACCGCCAATTCGTTAAACTGAGCAAACCAAATTCAAATTCAAGTGACCGTCAAGTCGTTAAACTGAACAAGTGACCGTCAAGTCGTTAAACTGAACAAACGACCGTCAAGTCGTTAAACTGAACAAATGACCGCCAAGTCATTAAACTGAGCAAATCAAAATGAAACCCCAACTGACCGCCAAGTCGTTGAACTGAGCAAGCCAACATCAAGCTCTATCCAATTTTAAATCGACCGCCATGTCATTAAATTGAGCATCTCAAAATCAACCGACCGCCATGTCGCTAACTGAGCACGCCAACTCCAATTTGACCGCCAAGTCGTTAAACTGAGCAATTTAAATTTAATTTCAACCCAATAATTTTATTTTACAAAATCCGTGTACAGTGGGGGTATGCCCCTGCTTAAGCCATGTACCCAGCAAATCATATTAATAAAATTTTATCCTCATGCCTTGGTCTCTTTCATTATCAGCATTTAAATTTGGTCTCTTAATCGAGGGTTCCTTAACACCGTTAGTGTGGGATAATTAACAGTAGATGCTTGCGTCTATTGGAAGCCATGAACCTATAAACCTGATTTCAAATTAAAATTTAAACAAATCTAATCTGTACCATGAATGACCACTCGCCTTGCGGCGGGGCCGGGTTCGTTCGCGGCAGACAATAAGATTAAATAAAATCTCCTATGGAGCATCTGTAGGAGTGCTATTTCACAAAAGATGTTCGAAGAAGAAACAATAATAGTTATAATAATAGCTTTCGCAGTACAGTAATGTTATACAGTAGCGCTAAGTACACTCTATATCGTAGTTTGATTGGAAGACAATTGAATAACTCAGAATTATGATCTCTCCTATTCAGAAAGAAGAAAGAAAACACCTCGATGATCAATTATGATCTAAAAGACCAGTCTCTTTGGATTCGGATTCGGATTCGGATTCGGATTCGGATTTGGATATATTGTTGTTGTTAGCGCCTGCTATGTATTAAGTAGATGAGGCTTCAGCGCATATCAATGATCAATCACCATGTGCCTTTTCTTCTCCCACACAGAAGCTTTTTTCTGAGGAATCAAGCAGGCACTCAAAATGGGCTTTTGACTAAGTAGACTAAAATCATGTCCATTATCCCCACCGACCACCGGGGGCAGGGGACAGCATATGCATCATACGCTAGTGCACCCTGCCACACGGTTCTGCAGCCCGGAGGGGTTTAATATCTTTGGTGTAACGCATATAATATATATATATGAGGTGAGTTTTTATACGTTTAAAAGTACAGGAGTTCAACGTGTTTGTAATTTTTTAGCCATCAAATAGTCTCAAGATCTGTACAACACTAATAAAGAAAATTTAACAGGACACATCGTTAGTAATACTGTATGGATCTTGAGATGATCCAACGGCTAAAAATTATAGCTGTGACACTGACATGTGGGGCCGTGTAAGTCTGAGCAATTAGGGTACACGTAGCACTTAATCGTGCACGAAAGGAGCTGCAGTGCATGGTGGTGGGCCACTCACCCTACTTGGTGTGGCCTCCACATCCAAGTTGCAGCAGGATTTTCTTCTTCTTTTTTTTTTTTTTTTTTCTATTTTCATTTTCTTAAAAAAAGGTTACTCATATACTCGCTTTACAAATATTCATTTTTTATTCTAAATTTTTAGAGTTGAGCTCCTATATATGCTTTTAAAAATAAAAAAATTCAACGTGCTTGTGATTTTTTTAACCATCGTCACCTCAAGATCCGTGAACACTAATAAAAAGACTTAATGAGATACATCGTTAATAGTGCTGTACTGATCTTGAGACGATCCGACGGCCAAAAAGTTACAAGCATAAATATTTCTGTGCTTTTAAAAGAACAAAAGCTCAACTCAAATTTTTATATATTTTTTCGCTCAAGGATCCTGTTTAAAATCATCCAATGGTACTATTTACTGAGTTTCATCCTTACAATGTTACTATTTACTAAGTTTCATCCATACAATGTTACTATTTACTAAGTTTCCTTCTTAGTACAACAGTGTTTTTCACTATTTATCTTGAATGTAGGCATTAATGTCGGAAATTGTAAAGAATAATTGAGACAAAGCCATCATTAACTAGAGAAGATAATGTGCCATATTTTTATGCTTTTGAAGCGAATTTTTCGTACTTATAATAAGCATATAAGTTTGTAAATTTCTTTTTGATTACCTTCTTATAATCTAAAATGTTTGATAGGTTTTGAAAATTGAATCCTTTGATTCAATAGGTTCTTGGAAATTTGTAGTTTGATTTAACCAGGTTGTTAAAAATATATATGGGTGCAAATTTTAATTAAGTTCAACTGTCCGGTTCGATCTGATTTTTAAGTCATTAATTATCAAACTGCAAGTCATGAAGATCTTGAACTTCTTTAGGGCTAGCAACTTATTTAGGACTAGCAATAATACAGCTCAGTAAAATTATTACTCTCATAAGAATGGAACGATCTGTTTGGCCACATTGTAGTGTGTAGCATTATTCAATAATATGTTATCTAAATAATGTTTCTAGAAAACACTATATATTAGAATTCTTCTAACAGATCCTTTTAAGGCTCAAAATGTTACTTACCTCAGCTTTCTTGCCATGGCAAAAACTTCAGACTTATTTACTTGTCAAATGCTCCATTAAAGATGACGATGCCTGAAATCAAAAATAAAAGTAGAATCAAATAGATACGGAATGTAACGATTTGATATGCTAACAATAATAAGTCGTTGAATCCAAATCACTGGCCCAAAATAATTAAGTCCAATTATCATTAACAGGTCCTGATTCTTATATTTTCAATCACAAATTCTTTTTCATCCGATGTGGGGCGTCACATACTATGCCCGCTTAGACCATAACGTTCTCGTTAGGTTCAAGCTCAATCACATCCATAGACCAGAATTAATTCAAGATGTGGCTCTTGCAAATTCAAGAGATGGCTCCTATCAAACCCGTAGTGTAGCAATTTGTCCAGCATAACACTTAACTCTCACACTTTCAGCTAATATTTGACTCTGATACCAAATGTAACGGTCCGATCCGTTAGTAATAATAACTCGTTGGACCCAATCATTGGCCCAAAATGCTTAAGCCTAGTTATCATTACTAGGATTCTGATTTACCAGGCGGTATGAGATTATAGAAGTGGCTTCTGCAGGTTCAAGAGGTCGTTTCCACCAAATCCGTGATGTAATATTTTAGTTGATATATCATTTAACTCTCACACTTTCAGCAAGTATTTAGCTCTGATACCAAATTAGGATAGTCCTGACACTGGTGGCACTTAATCATGCACAAGAAGTGGCTGCAGTGCATGGTGGTGGGCCTCTCGCCCTACTTGGTGTGGTCTCCACACCTTGCCACAGCCTTTTTTTTTTCTTCCTATTTTTATTTTATTTTTATTTTTTTTAAAAAAAAATTACTCATATATTTGCTTTACAAATATTCATTTTTGATTCTTAGTTTTGTATCTTTTTCACCCAAGGAACCTGTTTAAAATCATAGAATGTTACTATTTACTAAGTTTCATCGTTAGTAGAAGAGTGTTTTTCACTATTTATCTTAAATGTAGGCAATAATGTCGGAAATTGTAAAGAAAAATTGAGACAGAGATCATTAACTAGAGAAGATAATATGCCGTATTTTTATGCTTTTGAAGCGAATTTTTCGTACGTATAAAAAGCATATATGTTTGTAAATTTCTTTTTGATTACCTTATTATAATCTAAACAGTTTGATAGGTTTTGAAAATTGAATCCTTTGATTCAGTAGGTTCTTAGACATTTGTAATTTGATTTAACCAGGTTGTTAAAAATATATATGGGTGCAAATTTTGGTCTAAGTTCAACTGTCCGGTTCGATCTAGTATTTAAGCCATTAATTATCGAACTGCAAATCATGATTATCATGGTTATCTTAAACTTATTTAGGGCTAGCAACAATACAACTCAGTAAAATTATTACTCTCATAAGAAAAGAGCGACATGTTTGGTCATATTGTAGGATGTAGCATTGTTCAATAATATGTTATCTGAATAATGCTTCCAGAAAACACTATGTATTATAATTCTTTTAATAGATCGCTTTGAAGGCTCAAATGATCATTTATTTTAGCTTTCTGTCATAGTAAAAAACTCCGAAATTATCTACTTGTCAAATGCTACACTAAAATTGATGATGCCTGCAATAAAAAATAAAAGTAAAAGTAGAATGGAAAAAGACACAGACTGTAACGACGTGATCTGCTAACAATAATAACTCGTTGGATCCAAACCACTAGCCCAAAAGGTAACTTTAACCAAATTCGTGGCGTAACACTTTGCGCAGCATAGCGCCATCTAGATCATGACGTTCTCAAGCGATGTGACATTTTAAAGATAGCTCCTGTAGGTTCAAGAGGGGACTTCAGCCAAATCCGTCATGTAGCACTTTGCTCTGCACTTAACTCTCACACTTTTGGTCGGCATTTTGCTCTGATACCAAATATAATTAACGATCCGATTCGCTAGCAATAATAACTCGATAAATCCAAACCACTAGTCCAAGATGCTTAAACTCAATTATCATTACTAGGATTCTGATCCGTATATTTTCAATCACAAATCTTTTTCTATCCTGGAACTATTTGGGGGCATTACAGGGACCGTCCTTCTGGCCGCACTAAGAGACAATAGCTAGGTTTCACTTCTGAAAGAAAGAGCACAGTGGGAAGAAATCTTTTTTTCCTCTGAGCCAATGATATGGCTGACAAAAATGCAAATGCTTTCCACACCCAGAAGAGGTAAAAGAACAGGCCAAGTAAGAAGAGGCTTGTGCTCTTTTACCATTGCTGCTCCTGTTCCACCAAGATCTATCATCTATCATCTATCATCTATCATTTACGTACACTGTCATCATGCCATGAAGGAGCAACCACACCTTTTTCTTTTAATGGGTAAGTGGCCCTTTTACCATATATATGGTAGTACTACATTCATGGAGGAGTCCCAATGAAGGGATTTTTCTCGAAGGTGCTTGAAAAGGATTTTTTTTTTTTTTATTTATTGGATTTTGTAATTACACCTACATGTTTGGACTAAAAATGTAGTTTCCAGTAAAGTTTTTAGTGCTCATGATTGGTTGGTATCTTCCAAATAATTGGCCTTCCCAAGATCATCCCTGAGGTTTCCTTTAACAAATTTGGATTATGGCATGACTTATAGTGGATCCGAATTAATTCGAATCTGGCGCGCACATCATTCATATAAATTTTTGGTACCAATTTATGCGCTTGTTTGGCCTGGCTTTTTGAACAACTAATCTACTCCAAAAAAATTGGTAAGTTATTAACTTAAAACAAAAAAGTTACTAAAAAAAGAGTCGATTGGGAGCATTTTCTCTAGTAAGAATTTGAGGTAGGTTTCTCATTCTTTTGTAGTAAAAGACAGTAGCGAAAGAATTTAATAAAGAATCATCTAAAATCAGTTCATAATTTGAACAGCTCTAATCAAACTGCACTTCTGCCGTCGAGCGGAAAAGCTCTAAATTCACTCTTTGCAAAACTACATACTAAAACAGACAAAACGTGTGCCAAACAATTGTAATGAGTGCTCATGCCCCACTATTGAGGATCCAACAAAGCCCCCCCCTCCCCCCCCCAAAACCATGAACTACAAAAGGATCTAGGATCACAACCCACACATGACATCACGTGACCCTAGTGTTTCCATTTGCCTATAAATGAGAGACAAAAGCTCTCAAACTATTTGGCTAACTAAGAAGTGCTTCTTCCTCTCTCTCTCTCTCTCTCTCTCTCCCCCTCTCCTTTGCAGGGTAGTAAAGGGTAGTAGTCCTAAGGCTCCAACACAGTAAAAAAAAATACAAGAAAGAAAAGAGAGAGAGATAAACAAAGCGTAAACATAGTAAGAGTAAGTGACCGAGAAATTTATCAGTAGTAGCAGTAGCGGCAGCAGTAGTAGTAAAAGCAGAAGAAGAAGAAGAAGAAGAAGAAGAAGAAGAAGAAGAAGATGGTGACGGTGAAAGAGGAGACGAGGAAGGGACCGTGGACGGAGCAGGAGGACCTGCAACTGGTATGCTTTGTGCGATTGTTCGGTGAACGTCGTTGGGATTTCATTGCCAAAGTCTCAGGTTTGAGGGGTGGGGGGATAAACTTTGGCGATGGATGAGAGGAAATTAGAGAAAGGATTAGCCACCATTTAACCCCAAACACCCTTTGGTTTTTTTTTTTGTGGAAACTTTTGTATGTAGGTCTCAATAGGACCGGAAAGAGTTGCCGCCTCCGGTGGGTCAACTACCTCCACCCCGGGCTCAAGCGCGGCCGCCTCACCCCGCAAGAAGAGCGCCTCATCCTTGAACTCCACTCGCGATGGGGCAACCGGTTTGATCCTCAATATATACTTACATATACATCTCTCTCATCATCCCGTGCGAAGAAACTCGTGATTAATAATACTTCTCTTGCAAATTTCCGATCACACCGTTCTTTTTAAGACTTTGAGGATGATGAGGAAAATCTCTCATCATCCTACAAAAGAACTAACTCTTTGAATTAGAAACTAACAATAGTACTTCATATTGAATTGAATGATGCTAGCAAATGATGATTGTTCATATATATATGTATAAATGTATGTATAGGTGGTCTCGAATTGCTCGTAGGCTCCCAGGCCGCACAGATAATGAGATCAAGAACTACTGGAGGACTCATATGAGGAAGAAGGCACAGGAAAAGAAGAGGAACAACAACAGCAACAACAACAACAACAACAACAAACTGTCCCCTTCCTCGCCGTCTTCGTCGATAACCTATCAATCCTCTCTCAATGAAGATCCACCCCCACAAGCTTGTACAGGGGTTGAGAAACTTGAACCTAATAGTTTGAGTGGATGCAGCCGCATAGATGATGATGATGATGATGATGATGGCATGCAGGGATGCTACCCCATGGAGCAGATATGGAAAGAGATAGAGGCATCTGAGGCTGTCAGAGATGATGCATGCAACATCTCATGCCATCCAATGATGATGCCCCCTCCTACCCCTTTGTGGGACTATAACTCAATTTGGAGTATAAATGATGATGATGATGATGATGAGTCCAAGAACATGTTATTTTCATCTCCACTGGGAGAAGTATTGGGGTCAAATTGTTGTCATAAATAGTAGAGAGTAATCTGGTTGAAAAGTTAAATATAGGAAGTTTGTGTCTTTGCTTGTAGTCTTTTGTAGATGTGAAGTGACTTAATTAGTAGTAGTGAAACTAATATGTTAGGATGAGGTTATTTGTATTGTAAGATCTTAGCTGTGCTTATAAATACTCTAATGTGTGCTTCATAGTGTATTGATCCATATTGAAAAGAGACTTGTAACAGTTTGTTTACCTTAGGCTTCATGTTCTTAGGTAAATTGTGTTTCTATTGAGTCACCTAAATAAAGGAACATGTGATGAGCTACAAAATTACAGTATTTATTGGTTACCTTACTAAAATTACTCAATTTACTTTGAAAAGCAGCATTCACATTCCTATTTGACAAACTGAAAAATCCAAAGAGCGTCGTGGCATAAGACAAAATGAGCCGCTGAGCCACGAAACAGAAGCTCCCTTAACCATAGTGAGAAATAGTTGAGCAGATTTTATGGAAAAAAAAAAAAAAAAATTTGTTTTACCAAACCCAGAAAGTATGATGCATCCAATTTTCATTACCCGGGAAACAACTGAAAAATATATATCAATCTCCTTCAGCATAACAATTCTTATAACAGATTCATTTTTCATTACTGCAGAAACTGGTAAAAATCTTGTCAGCAATAGCAACTCTCTTGTCCCTCCGAACTACATAATTTGTTACAAGGAAAACATAGTCATGCGAAAATCACAAGCATCATTCTTGTTTCATAGCACTCGCAAGAACATTTCATTAAAAGAGAGACAAGTTAGTTCCCCACGCTGCAAGAATACAATGCGAATATATCAATCTCATCAGAAAAAGGCATCTTACATCAAGCATATTTAGTCAGAGCAAAACAGAATACTGGAAAGAAGCCACACAGTTATTTCCTACTGTTTTTCTAATCAAGTGGCAAAAAGCCTCCAGATTCAGATACTCTTTACAATTCTCTTGCATCACACGTTTGCTCAATCCGCCAAGAGGTGGAAGGAGATGAGAGGTTTTAGTGCACTAAGTGGTTTAACCTTTTCCCTCTCCTCCCTTGTCTCTTTAATCAAAGGATCAGCATTCAATCTTTACTACGAAAGCAGGATTGGATTTAGGGCATTTGTTTAGCAAGTAGTTGCCTTTTGATAGGGGAATGGAAAGGTGAGTGATAAGCGCTTTTGCGCTTGAAAGTGCTTTTTCAGCAAGCTATTTTGTTGAGTGATCTTTCTTCTTCAGTACACTTCTTATTATCTTCTAATTAAATATTAAGCTAGTGCTGCAACACTTGTAACCCAACTGGTGTTTATTAGTTCTATAATAGCACTGTCTTAATGAAATAAAAGAAAATAAGCACAAGCTGTGATGGGGAATGGAGGAAGGGTAAAAGAGAGTTTGATAGAAAAATACTACAATAACCAAGTAGAACAAACACGAGGTAATGTAACTAACTGAAGCTACTCAAGTGATCGCAACAAAAATATATTTATGCTGACAAAAAGCTTCGCACTAATTCAGAGAGTTCTTTTAAAGATTGTAAAATTAAACAACTAAGTGAAGATGAATATCTGTAATATGTATATGCAAGACAATAAACTATGAAATAAAGATGGCAATAAGTAAACTTTAATAAAGATCTGGATTGATCGCTTGGTTATCATGTTTTACTGATTGATTTTATAACATAAATTTAGCTATCATCAGAAGCACGTAGATTTCGAGTTAGTTCTTATCCAACGCACTACATGAAGAACAACCGTTATAACACCAATTTTAAAATATTCAATTTGATAAAGTTTATGCAGTTTTTTTTTTGAGCCTTTTAAAATAAAAAAGAAAAATGAAACCCATTTTCTTTTCATTTGACAAAAAAATGACTATTTTTGGTTTTGCAACTTTAGCTCGTTTTTCAACTTTTAGACCAAACTGCCACTCTGCTAAAGCACCGTGACGCATGTGCTTGAGTTATTGATGCATAATTTTGAGTGACATGAACAATTTTAAAAGTATATGAATTAAACATTCAAATTTGTATGTCGAGCATTCAAAATTGTGCATTGCAGTCCTGTAGCAGAGGGTGTAGTTTGTTTTAAAAAGTTGGAAAGTTGGTGTGAGGTTGTTGGAAGAAAGAAAAAGTTGTCCGGTTTTTGCAAATTCACAAAACAAGCTGACTTTTTCTGCAAAAAGGCCATGAAAGAGTAATAATATTCACAAAGCTATTAATCATTTTTGCAGAAAGTGCGAAAATTCTATGGAAATCATAAAAGAAATACTAACCTTCTGATTGCACCATGTGTCAAGCTGTGTGTAAATTAATAGAATCACCTTTAGAGATGAATTCGATACTCAGACTCTTACCTGAAAACAACATTTGACTTCAATCGACAGCTTCCACCTCATACGATAACATATACAGCACTACATAAAGCAAGACCATATTCTACGCATACTAATTCTAATATTGTAGTTATATACTAAAAAGTCCTCTTCACAATACGAGTTATATAGTATAATACTAAGCTGTAGTCTCCACAATGTCACCAATTCTGACTTGTATCTGTTAGTATAATATAGCAACGATAAGAGAAACGTACTTATCTTTTCACTTGCAAGTTGCAACCATTAAACTAGGATTTGGGTGCAAAATTTTGAATCTGAATTGCTTTTCTATAGAATATTCCCGCCTGAATGATTTGATACCTCCATCCACTGTTCAGCCAAAAGCTTCTTGATTATGTGCTACACTACATCATCTGTCTCCACGAGATGATGTAGCAGTAGACATAGAATAGTCTTGAAATAATGTAAGTGAATCAACCACCGCATCATCCCTGTGTTAGAGAAATCAGATGGAGTTTGATTGAGTGACCCTTTTGAGAAGGAATTGAGGTGAAATTTATTCCATCAATTGCAAAAGTTTGCTAATCTAAGTAAAACTTCATGATGAGCTCAGTGACTAATTGCACAATTCAAGCTAAGGAAAGGGCTTCAGAAATAGAAAACCTGAAAATCCTAACATAATCGAATAACAATTTGCGTAATCAAAAGTTCAACGCAATAGCCAGATATTGTACTATCCTCTATAGACGTATGCGTGAACAAAAAAAAAAAGAGTCAGCTTATAGGATTCAGAAAGCAGAACATATAGAAGAATCGGAAGTTAGGTAAGATAAATTTACTAACCAATCATGACCAGAACAAGTGATATAATCTACTTTCTATTTCCCATACCTAAAAAATTCGGTAAGCAAAAAAAAAAATTTCGTGATACCCCATGAGACAAAATTAGTGAAAATTGAAATAGCAGTGCAAATGTTTCTTAATAGTTAAGGTGTTAATAAATGAACATCAACATCACTAAATAAGAAAATAAAAAATGTGCGGCTACCGTATTAAACACTCCTAGTTTTTCTGATAAATTATCATTCAGTGGAGGAAAAGCTAATCCACTAGCCACTCATCTTATAGCATGAGTAACTAATTTATCCCTTCTTTGATTGAATATGATGGAAGTGGATGGCAACAAATTCATGCAAATACTAGACGTTTACGCTTGTAGCCCACGATTGCATCAGAAAGTGTTTTGTACCAAGAAATCCAACAAAAATAAACAAAATTTTGCATGCATTACCTCACGAAAACTTGGAATTGCGAATTGGACTGCTTAGATGTCCCTCACACTTTTTATATTATATACTTCTCCGTTCTACAACAATTTTTACACTTCATTAGCAGATGATAGAACTCTAAACAGAAACCAACCATTCTCGTTACTCGACCCTAAGGTTGTTTTGATTGAGGAAAAATAGAGATCATCAATGGCACAAAAGGTCGTGTTTTTTTTTTTTTTTTTTTGATGAATAACACTCTCTCTTTTGAGATTTGTCACCAAGATTGATCACGGAGAGTTAAAAAAAATTCACAAATTTTCTTGATCAAATTAACGATTTTGAGAACTTCTCCGTAGAGAGATGACTAAAAATGGACGACATTTGTTGTGTAAGAGAAACGCTAATAAATAACTTTAAACAATGAAATTAAAGTGCAAATGAAGCATCCAGAATTTGGGGGGGAAATCCAAATATGGTTTCCCCAAGCTAGGGTTTCAAGTCCCTCTCTTCAATCTCCCCTCTTCTTCACTGAATTAAAAAAAAAAAAAAAAAAAAAATCAAACGGGTTTCTACATTGCCAAGTCCTGAAATGGGAATCGCAAGTAGAGCTCTGGAAACATATAAACCCTAAAGAGGATTCAAACTGTTGAGAGCTTTGAGTACCTAAAATAAACGGATCGATCGAAGGGCGGAGGAGGAGATCTCGCCCGCCGATCTCAATTTAACAAGAGAAGAGAGGAAACCATCGTGCCCTCGTATTATTAAAGTCGGTGGTGGGAGCAGTTTCATTGCCGTTTTGACGATTAGTCTATTTGAAAGTCGGCGGCGAAATGTCTGATTATGCCGACTCTAACTAGTGAGGGTGTTAGGGCCTGTTTGGCCTAGCTTCTGGAAAAGTGATTTTTGCAGAAGTGATTTTGGTTTAGAGAAGTGATTTTGATGAAAAGCTGTAGAGCGTTTGGCTGAGTTTAGATAAAAGTGATTTTTCTGAAGTGTTTTTCTAAAGCTGTTTGGCAAAAAATTTCTGATGTTTGCATATATTAATATTTTTACTAAATTTTATTTTAAAATAATTTAAAATTTGAATTTTAATTAAAATTTTAAATTTTAATTAAAATTTTAATTTTTAAATTTTAAATTTGGACAAAATAAATTTAAAATTTCAAAATTTAAAATTTAAAATTTGAATTTTTAAATCCTGAAATTTAAAATTAAAATTAAAATCTAAATTTTAAAATTTAAAATTTGAATTTTGTAATTTGAAAATTAACTTGTAATTTATATTTTATATTTTATATTTTCAAATTTTTAAATTTAAGTTTTAAAATCTAAAATGTCAAAATTTAAATTTTATCTTAAATTTAAAATTTGAAAATTTGAATTTTAAAATTTAAAGTTTGAGATTTGAAACTTAAATTTAAAATTTAAAATCTAAATTTTAAATTTTAAATTTAAAAGTTTAAATTTAAAAATATTAATATGAATTTAAAATTTAAAATTTTAAATTTAAAGTTACATTAATACTTTGAATCTAAATGAAAATAAAAATTTGAAGTTTGAGTCCAAAAGCAGAATCAGTTTTGGAGAAGCAGCTTTTTTCTGCTTCTGATTCTGAAGCCTTCAAAATTAGTTTTCTGATTCTGAAAAGCAGAATCAGATTTTCCAGCAGTCATTGCCAAACGCTCTACTGAGCTCAGAAGTGATTTTGGACTCAGAATCACTTCTGAAAAGCTAGGCCAAACACCCCCTTACACTCGCATGAATCAAAGTCGGTGCCGAGTCGCATTGTCGGGTTTCGGATACACGGCGTAAGAAATATCCGGAAGAGACGGTCATCCGTCACCGATTTCAATTGTATTTGCGAGCAAACAACTAGCGAAAGTGCGGGAGGAATGGGCCTTACAGAAACAAAAAAGTGGTTTTGCGATCTCCCCCACAAAGGCAATAAAATTGAGAGAAATATAAGCATTAATAAGTGTAAATCTAATTAACTCATTATTTTTTTTGAGAGAAAGATAGCACATCCTTAGCTAAAAATATGAATCAACTAGGATTCGAACTCGGAACCTCGGTTACCGACCACCAAGCCCTTTGCCACTTGCGCTTGGGACGGTCGGTTCTAATAACTCATTGTTAATAGGATAATAACTAATTATTAACAGAATTGTAAAATATTTGCCTCATACTTCCATAATTTGAAGTAACACGAATTTAGTGAAGTAGGTGGTCCTAATAGTCCTCGGCTCTTACTGACAATAGCATGTACTACCCTATTAAAGTTCTTACAACATAGAATACAAAACAAAAGAGACGCAACCGAAAATAAATACCGAAACTGATAGTATCTCTTCAGTACATAACACAATATGCTGCGAAAGAAACTTTCAACAAGCGAACACCCCATCTTTTAATTTGAAAAGATGAGGTCTTAAGTTAGGCGAGAAAGGGGCGGCCTAGAGAGGGACTGATCCGTAGAAAACCGCCTCAGCAGGGCCGGTCATGTAAACATGATTGTCTTCCTCCCTCCACTCGATCTGCAAAGGTCCGCCCGGCAATTCAACAACACAATTCTGCTTCACGAATTCATACAGGGAACATCAGAATAGTGCCAAAGTAAAAACGGAGTAGAGATATTCCAATAGAGAGCCCTGAAGGATCAGAATCTTGATAACTGACTGGCGAAAATTTGGTTACCCAAGAAAATAGTAAAGCCGAGTATTTACTAACCCTTTCAGCATGTCCCTCGAGAACTGCTGCAACAACAACTGCACAAGCACCAGTCCCACAGGCAAGTGTTGCTCCTACAGATCACAGAAAAAACATAAAGTAGCAATAAAAAAAATCCCTACAAACAGTAGAAGTATGGTGGCTTAATGAGCTTATGTATATGAATTACTATGGTGTATATCTGAGGCATGATATATATCTATAGGTCAAGCAGCATAAGCAGCAATAGAGAAAAGGAAAAAAAAAAAAAAAAAAAAAAAAAAACCTCAAAAGAAGCATTCTTGTCTTTCAAAAAGTACAAATACATAAAGTAGATGAATACATTCCATGGCACACGTATTAATTTCAGAAAATACAATTCTTGCTTCCATTTGGAGGCAAAAGAAAAAAATGAAAGTTTCAAATGATACCTGCACCGCGCTCCCAAACACGCATTTTGAGGTGTGAACGAGAGAAAACTTGCACAAATTCTGCATTGAAGGCAATACAAAAGCTGGTTCAACCCGTTCTAAAATGAACAAATTTCTTGCACACTCTTGCTTGTATGTGAAAAGTCAGTTAAAATTTAGTATTAAAATTCCTGTTTATAATCTCGTGAAAAGTCTGTTAAACTTTAGTATTAAAATTCCTGCTTATAATCTCGTGACAAGAGTATATGTGTTTCTTATTCAAAGAATTTGAAGTACTGAAATGTAGAGCATAATAATATCTATAAATTATAAGGTATGAATTCAATATTTAAATATACAAATACAATATATATAAGAGTAACCTGTATTAGTGCGAGAAGGGAACATTTCATGGTACTCAAATTTCGGGCCAATTTGTTCCAGCTTCAATTCATCCACCTGCAGAATCTGTTAAGTCTGAAGTGAGATAGCGGCCTATCATAATAAGATTAAGGCTACAAAGTGGATAAATCACAATTTGCACTTTAACACCCCTCAACAACCAAAAGCTACAGATAATCATCCATATTTATAAATTGTTCGCACTTTACCCCCCCTTTGTATGGAAAGGTAAAGTGAAAGATTTCAAAATAAATCAAAGGTTTAGGGTTTGATACCTAGGGGTAAAGTGTGAAGAGTGATATATCCAACGGTTTCTGTATTTTAGCCTAAAACTAACAGGCCAAACCATTTTTTTTTTTTTAAAAAGGACTAAATGTTCTTAGAAACTCACACAACATTTTGACTGTCAGTTTAACTTTGAGCAATACACGAGCCAAATTCTAGTTTAGGACCTTCACTTTGTATGCCTCCTTTGATTCCCCTAGACACTGTACGGGGTCCAGGTGAACAGGGAAGAAGGCAAAGTTTGATATAGGGAACGTTCATCTCTGAGGCACGATGTATCAACCAAGCCACAGTTTCTGTTGTTCCCAATTTAGGAAATAAGAGCAAAAAATTTAACAACTGATAGATACCAAGGACTTCGTTTTGGTTACACCACCGTTTTTCACCTTTTTTCCTTAATGCATATTCTATTCGGTGGGCCAGCAGATGGAATTCTCGGTTCTTCTCATTGTTAATTAGCTTGCAAGCTTATCTTCTTTAAGAAAGAAACAAATAACAGAAACAAGTTACTACTAAATTCTTGTTCTTTTTTATTGCCAAATAAACCCGTAGCGGTAGTTGCAGAAAAATCCCATAGACGTTTGTCAAGCAGATAATCTGGAGCATTTGCTGTAGCAAGAAGCTGAAATGAGCTTCTAACAAGCACAAAAAATAGAAGCTCTAATTTGAAACGTCTATTTATGAGGAAGCTACTAGGCTTTCTTGAAAATTCGACTCACATAGCACTACTAAAGATGTTCCTCCAGGGTGCAAAGCACAAAAGGATGCACAATTACCTGTGATCTCATACCAAATGTAACACAATGAGGATTGCCCATGCTAACACATGTCACATTCCATGTCACACCATCAACTACCAATTCAGCTTTAACAACAGCTCCACCTTTGTTTGCCGGAAGTTTGGTGGGAATATCCTGCGGCGCTAGTATAGGCTGACCCATGTCTACTTTCACCTACAAAGGGAGGGAAAAAAATACCTAGCATCATCAAAATATGATCAACTTTCCTGCATGAATTGGATGGCTTCCCAACTTAACATAAGGGTACTTCTGTAAGAAATTAAACTTTCAAAAGGGTATAAGCGAAAGTTCAAGTTTTATATGAATTATAATATATTTAGATACATGGTAGTAAAGAGGTATATATATGCAAAAGACCCAATAAAAACAATTGCCGAAAACAAGTCCACCACAAGTTCCGAACAGCCGGCTACAACTCTCAGTCCACAATTTAGGAGGCTGTCAATATTCAGTATGGAAAATGATTACGTTGATTATATTGTTTAACCAAATGAAAGCACCATAGAGATAATGCCAAATAAAGCAAATGAACCGATAAATAGACTCATCACTAGTGAGAGAACTACTTTGTTAGAGAAGTTGAGCATACCTGCCCATCATTTTGTATTTCAGGAATAATCAAACCAGCACCAGTGTGGACAGTGAATCTGATAAATACAAATGAAAAAAAATTAAGCACAAACATAGCGCAAACTAAATTTTACATTTCCTCCTCCAACAAAGAAGATCATCTATGAACTCTTCGTCCACTAGCCGTTTTTTTGCTAAGAAGGGAACAGAGCTTGAAAATATACCATCTATCTGCTTCTCTACTCAGTAGATTTTTAGTGTAATTGGCAGAGAGGCAGAAAATTATAAGCATAAAATTAGATAAACGATGGAATCTGGGCAAAAAAGAATTTTTTTTTCAGGAAACAGAAATTCTAAAGCAACAATTAACAATTACCAGCCTAATATTTTCTTGAGTGGCTTAAGAGAAGAATGAACGATTACCTTCGTGTCCCACGAAAATTTTCAAGCTCAGATATGAAGTGAGCAAAGCAACGCACTCCATTACCACACATCTAAAAAAAGTAAAATGAAACACAGTTGACATATGAGAATGTGTACATGAGAAAGGGGTAACTACCTACATATTTTAGGTACTTGACTGGAGCTACACCAGAAAATTACAATAAACTGGTATACAATAGCTACAAAAAAGACAATATGCCCTTTTCCTTTTGAGAGTTCATCTATTAGAAATAGCAAGAAAAACTGAAGGATGTTGTTTGACCAACAACTGAGGAACATTTCATAAGGGCCAACAACTGAGGAAAATTTCAGCTGATTTAAAGCAGAACCTTTTTACTTCTAATGAACCAGCATTCATACTAGTAAGTAAGAAGCACGCTGAATGCAACAACAGTTCACATCACTAGCAGCGAAGACATTGTTTAACACTCTTATTACCTTAATTTCTTCTTGATACAAAAGAATCTACATAACCCAAACAGAGTGAATTCAATTTACCATCTAAAAGTTGATCCATATGCATTTTGCTTCTTACATCTCTATTTAGGATAAGTTACAACATGATAAAAATTTAACTTTTTTCACAAGGAAATCCCATATATATAAGCATAGCAAGTAAAATGCATCTGATTCTCAATTCTCAACTAAAGTATAATCACCTCAGGCTCGCTGCCATCAGAGTTAAAGATCCTCATGGTATAATCCGTGCCGTCGGTCGCGGGCATCACGAAGATCACGCCATCAGCACCGATGCCGAAGTTCCGATCGCAGAGCTTAATGGCCTGCTCCGGTGAAACCTTAGGCTCCAACGAGTCCCTATTATCCACCTACATCATCAAATAGGTCGGAATCGCAACACTAAACCTTACATATACAGATAGAGAAGCAGCGATCGCGAGTAGGAGAGACCATGATGAAGTCGTTGCCGAGGCCCTGGTACTTGACGAAGGGGAGGACGCGGGACTCGCTCTGAATCCGATCGAGGAAGGAGGGGGTGGGGGACTTGGAGGGGGCCTCGACGCGCATGGAAGATGCTACGATAAGCGATCCGGGGCTAGGGTTTCGTCGAAGGGGCGAGGGTTTGAGGGAGAGGGGAGTGGGAGGGGGAGGAGAGCGGGAGAGAGAGGGGCGAGAGAGGCGAGAGGAGGAGGAGGAGGAGATGGTGGCGGCGGCGGCGGCGGTGGAGGAGGCCATTGTGCTCGACAGAGAGAGCACGAGGTGACACCATTGTGCTTAGGTAACGAGGAGGAAGGTGATAATTGCAGGTTAGTCCTTAGACTATTGAGTTACTGCTATATAGAACGTTTTGTTGTTTTTATAATATCGCCACAACCGTACCAGCAAGGAACTACTATGAAAATCTCCTATAATAAAGGGTGCGAAATGAAAAAGTGCAAAATTTAAACATGGATTTTCCCTAAATTAAGGGTCCAAAAATGAAAAAAAAAATTATAAAATGGCGTCGCCCGGGTTCGAACCGGAGACCTTCAGTGTGTTAGACTGACGTGATAACCAACTACACCACGACACCATTTTAGGTAACTTTCACATAAATTTATAATATTACATTTAACTAATTATATAATACTATCTAAAAGGACATGTTAAGATCATATAAATAATTAAATCATTTTGATCATTTTCTATATATATATACTTACTATCATTATATGATTGATAGGTGGTTGTGGTTATATATATATTATGCAATCTGGTGTGTGAGACTCAATTGCATTTCACATGAGAATTATTTCAGTTATATGTAGTACCAGTGCTTTGAATATGTTTACGAATTTAAAATAATTATTTGAATTTGAACGTAAAATTTTACTTGAACAGCCCTCTATATTGCATCAATTTCATATCCAAACATCTAAGATCACAACTACTGGTTTAATCCAGTAATTTTTTTTTTTTTTTGAGAGAAAGATAGCACGCTACCCGCTTCGTTTATTTTCTTTTAGAAATAAACTTAGCTAGAAATGTGAATCAACTAGGATTCGAATTCGGGACCTCAAGTACCAACCACCAAGTTCTTTACCACTTGCGCTAAGAACAGTCGGTTAGTCCAGTAATTATTATCCAGATCGTTTGTTATGAGGTTGAAGATTTTATTCTCGCTCGTGCTTTTACAAAAATTCGCACTCCCGACTTTAGGTATAGAAGTAGTATGTCCATCGAGAGATTTTGAGGAGGGAGTCAACGGATTCTGTTTAATATAAACACTATCATTTACCAGTTTACCTCCAGACAGTAAAGCTAAAATGAAAGTTTATCATAAAATTTATGTATAAAATTTATGCTAAATTATAGAAATTTTTTTTATAAATATTCGTCTTTTTATTTTTTCTCCTTAACTTTCAAAAATCTATATTTACCTCCTTAATATTTCAAGTTATTGCATTTAGCCCCCTCAGTCAGAGTTCCATCAGTATTTTTTTATTTATTATAATTTATATCGAAAATATTTTTCAAAATAACAGAAATATATTAAAAATTTATTTTTTTGTTATAAAAGAAGTAAGGATAATTTGGTCATATTATCCTCTCCATTAACGTTGTATTTCTCTGAAATCATTTCTGAAATTTTAAGACGCATAATATAGGTTTTTGAAAATCAAAATAAAAAAATTAAAAATAGATATTTATAAGAATTTTTTTTTGTAATTTATGTATAAAATTTATGCAGCAAGATGGAAGCTAAAGTGCAATACTGCAAGTTTGTATGTGGTCCATGGGCGTCGTGGTGAAACAGGTTCATGCCATTATTCTTCTCCCTTCTCTCTCGCGAGAAAATTTACTGTGTCACACTTGCATCATATTATCAATAATAAATCAATCGCATCTCTTCTTTTGAAAAAATATAATAATATTTTTTTATAATTACGATGGAACAGATAATAATAATAATAAAAAATCGTTTGATGAGTTGGAGAACGCCACGTCACCGATATAGCTGATGCATTCTAAAATTTTTCCTCTTTCGCCCGCCTCTCCCTTTCTCCAATATTTTTTTTTTTCCATTTAATAAAACCCCGAACTCCTCCATTAATTTTCCCCCTCTCCTCTCTCTGCATTTTCGGCCGCTCTTCTCCCCTCCCCACCCCAACACCCAAAAAAAAAAAAAAAAAAAAAAAAAAAAAAAAGAAGAAGAGAAAAGGGTAGAAGAGGGGGAAGATACTCCACCGACCAAACCCTAACCCTAATCCTCCGCCGACGACGATGACGAGCTCCCTCGACATGTCCCTCGACGATCTCATCCAGAAGAATAAAAGGCCCTCTGGCGGCGCCGCCTCCTCCCGCGGCCGCGGCGGAGCCGCCGGAGGCGGTGTCGCCGGCGCCGGCCCCGGCCCCGCTCGCCGCTTCCCCAACCGCTCCGGGAACCGCCCCGCCCCTTACTCCGTGGGAAAGGTACGCCCTCCTCACCGGACCGATTCCACCACCATATGTTTGAGTGAGAGATCTGGGGAGGGAGAGGGAGCTCGATCTCCGATCGAGTTGTAGTATCTTCTGGGAGCTAGGGTTTCTGATTCGATGATCGAACCGTGCGATCCAGGCGCCCGACTCGGCGTGGCAACACGACATGTACTCGGGGCAGATGGCGGCGGCTGCGGCAGCTGCGGCGGCGTATCCGGCTCCCGGGGGCGCGGCTTCAGCGATCGAGACCGGCACCAAGCTCTACATCTCGAATCTCGATTACGGTGTCTCCAACGAGGATATCAAGGTACTCGTTACTATGCTGATATCTTTTTCTTCTCCTGGATTATATTGTTGTCAATTTTGAAGAAGGTGAGTCAAGTAAATAGCTAGTGAACCTCATAGATTTCCTCTGTTCCTTCACCTAAAACTGCTTAATTGACCCTTTTGATCTGATTCTGGAGCTGCTTCTCTACTCAGAGAAGTAGCTGCCGATACTTTTTTGGGGGAAAATAGAGGGTATGAAACTTCCAACTGAAGCAGGGAGTTGAAACAAGCTTTTGGGTTTTGGCCCAAAGTAGAAGCTCCGATTTCGAGCTTCTGCTTTTCAGTGAAGTAGTATTCAAGTGTTTGGGGAAAAAGGACTTGTGCTTCCTGCTGAAATGAAGAGCTGAAATGAGTTTTTGGGGCTTCAAATAGTAGAAATTCCAATTTGAAGTTTCTGTTGCAGGCGGCAGTGGAATTGTGTGGGGAAGTTATAGTTAAAGAAATAACTTTTTGGGCTTCTTTCAAAAGTTATACTCAAACAACACGTGTCTAGAAAGCTCCAGCCATGTTTACCAGGTTGTGAGTTTGTCTTAATGGACAACACATTGATAATTACATTCATTTTGCCTTTTTAGAGTTTACACTCAAATGGTTTTGTAGTTACCTGCTTCTGTGGCTCCCTTTACTGCAGAGTTCTTTTTTTCTAAGTTGAACCAGAGAAGAAAGAAAAGTTGGAATTCTACCATTTTTCTGCATTAATGCATCAGATTGATGATGTGTGCGAGAGGCAGATCTACTATATCTTTTATTTGCCGTTTACTGTTAGGCATAGAATCGTTAGAAAAGATCCAAACATGATGGAAATGAATTTCAAGTTGCTTCTGTTGAAAAGAGTTGTCTCAAAAAAAGCTAGCGGAAGTGATTAAGGATAAGGGTGAAGATTGGGTAGGCTATAGAGTGAACATACTAAAATATGTTAAGATTAGCCCTTATTCCATTAGACGAAAATGGCTAACGCAGGTCCCATTCTGTACTAATATGTTTGTTCAAACAAAAGATGTTTAGTAGTAGGATTTACTATCACAAACCATATTTTTAATCTTTAATAAAGACAGTTGTGGAGATCATTCGTTAATTTTTTTCTTTACATAATATAATTTTCTCCACTTGTCTGGTCTGACTTGTTAACGTGCTTATTTTACAATGGTGTAAGGACCTCAATGGTTAGATCATTGTTTGACATGAAGCGCAGGAGAAACTTGTTTGTAACCAAAGAGTTTATATGTGCTACCATTTTTCTTGCAGTGAAGTGTTAAAGTTGCTGTTCATTCTAGTCTCTGTCTCTTATCTGTGTTTCATCCAGGAACTCTTCTCAGAAGTTGGTGATCTCAAACGATACTCTATTAATTATGATAGGAGTGGAAGATCAAAGGTATCAATCTATGACTTAACTCTTGTCTGGAAAGGGGGGGGGGGAAATATTATTATGACTAACCTTTTGAAATTCCCTCTGTTAGGGTACGGCAGAAGTTGTCTTTTCAAGACGGACAGATGCTCTTGCTGCTGTTAAGAGATACAACAATGTGCTTCTTGATGGGAAGCCAATGAAAATAGAGATCATTGGAACAAATATTGAGACACCTGCAATCTTGCCATTCCCTTTTGGTGGGACTTTCGGAAATCCTAATGGTGCTCCCAAAAGGTTGTAGATATTACTCTTGACCATAATGTGAAGATTTTGCTATTCCTAGGAGTTCTATTCTCAAGCTTAATGTGTTTTTTTGAACGAAAAAAAGGACTTTCGAGTTTAGATATAGTTCATTGCTTCAAAATTCTTTAATATTTTGAAAGGAACTTAGTTTATTGAGTTTGGGTAGCTTGTCAATTATTTAGGTTGGTACTTTGTTTATATTGTGCTTTAGTGGTTGTTTCCAATTGCTGGGTTTTTTTCTTTTTTTTTTTCGGTGGCAGTAGGTTAGTTTGGTCTTTTTCTTCTCTCATAGATTAAGGTACCTGTTTATCTCATTTTAGTCTTCTTGTATCTGATATTTAGTGGAAAGTTGCATTAATTGAAAGAGATGAATCGACAATTAAAAAAAAAAGAAATGCATGCATAGAGAAATGCCTGAAGTATATATGGGAATTGAAGGTAAAACATTAGATATAGTGGATCACTGTACAATTTAAACTAAAGGATTTAGTAAATATCTTCTGCAATCAGACTATCTGTTGTTGTTGGTAACTTGGTTTTAACTTTTCATTTTGTATTTTATTCAACGGTCATGTAATTTGAACACCCTTTTTCTGTAGCTATTTTATTTTCTGCCACACATTCCTATTTACTTCATAGTCTTACATTTTAGAATTGAAGTATGTTGTTCTCTTTACTTTATTTCAACTATCATCAATTTTAGTTTTCTTTTTTTAGCTTTTTCCTTTGGGTTGTTTGACTCATCAACAATACTATGTTAACAGTGGTCCGGGAAGGGGTGGACCTTCAGGATGGGTGCGAGGTGGAGGTGGAGGTGGAGGTGGAGGTGGAGGTGGAGGTGGCGGTGGTGGCCGTGGACGAGGGAGGGGCCGCGGCCGTGGCGGCGGCAGCGGCAGCAGCAGCGGCAGAGGCCGCGGCAATCCAGTATCCTCTGCAGATCTCGATGCTGAGCTGGATAAGTACCATGCTGAAGCAATGCAACTCAACTGAGCCAAAAAAAGGGGGGGGAAACGTAAAGGAAAAACTTTCCAATGGCTTATCTAGTGTGTTACAATTGTTTGGCTAGTGCTTGCTTATTAATCTGTAGTAGCGGTGTTTTCCCTAACAATCTTATGATGAACAGAGACTAGGACATCGTAGTGCTTCGAAACAGTATTATTACCGGTTTTGGGGATTGCAGGTTCTGTTTTAATGTTATTTACTACTGGTTTCGACATGTTGTATGGTTTTATTTCACAAACTCGATGTTGCTCTTAGAAATTGTTACAAACAGCCTTTTTTTTTTTTCTAATTGTTTCAGTCAACTACGAATATTGAAGTCGATGCCGGATTTATTGCACAACTGAAATTTTGATTAACCAGGTTTTTTTTTCTTCTTCCAACATATGTTGTGTTGCATACTTAGCATGTTGTGATCCAGCGAATGTATATATGCTAAGACGCCAGCGTGTACTCTGGGGTTGTCCCTTACTATCCTGATATATAAATGATTTTGAATTTGAACTTCCACCTTTCAATATGCCCGCGCATGCTACTCGCGCGTACAGAACATTTAAAAAATAACAAAAAGGTTGTTTTTAAGTTACGCGAACAGTACTAAAAGAAAAAGCTTTTGAAATAACTTTTTTATGCTGAATATGGGAATTATGAAGGAAACGCGGCGCGGCGGACTTTTTCTACACCGCCGTGCGTTCACGGCCGTCCCATGCTAATGTCTGCACAGATTCATCCTGCTGCTAATGAAATTTCTGCAATTTTCTGCGCACAGGTTGCACCTAATGTGCACCAGGGATTCTTTGGTGGCAATCTTTTTCTCTTTTGTTCTTCGGTGACGATCCTTTCTTGGGAGTTACCGTAATTTCTTGGCTAGAAAATTCAAACAAAAAAAAAAAAATTGCCTGCGCTTTTTCTATACCTCAATGACCTTTATAAAAATGATTGTTATATTTGTTAATATGGTAGTTCTATATTTGAATATTAATCCAAGCAGTTACTTAGTAGTAAATCTAAAGTAAATAAAAAGATATATATATATATTTACTAAGAGACTTTATTTTGAAATTTTAGCTGGAGATGTTAAATCCTAAAAACAAACAACATAATTTGTAAATTGACAAACACAAATTCAAAACACAATTAGCTTTTTAAACCACAAATTCAAAATATTGAAATAAATCTAATCAACCGATACGAGAATGAACAAATAATGTCTAAATTATATTGAATTTCACTTGATAATGAAAACTGCATCAATCCGCACAATCGCTTTAAACAAAAATAACTAAATTATTTGAACCCTAACACATAGATATCCTTCTTTTCCTTTTGTTTTTAATAAAAATAAAAATATAAAGCCATGCTGTCTCCAGTTATCTTTAAATTTCCAAACCCGAATTATTCTCAGCCGAGATGAAAGAAACAATCCAACACAACTTGCCAGATTATCTTAAATAAGATCTTTGATTCTTAAGCTTTTTTGGGCACACCAAGCCGTCCCCGGAAATCGGCTTCCATGAGAGGCAAACCATCGGGCAGCTTGATCTTCGGCTCCCATCCAAGTAATTCTTTCGCCTTCGTGATATCCGGCTTCCTCTGGCGCGGATCATCAGGCGTGTTCTCCACTATTTTGATCTCCACCGCAGGATTGATTAACTGCACAAAAAAAAAAAAAATTTGGCGTTTAGTTAAAATTTCAGATTAACAGGAAGCAGAATCATGTATAATTTGCTGAAAAGCCAAAAATACAGCCATGGAGTTAAGACTCTTTCGATAACTTGATGCACATCATGCAAGCATGTATCCTAATAGCAGTGCACCGTAGGATTCTGAAAGAAATACTGAGAGATGGGATTAAATTTACCTCCTTCACAGTCTCTGCAAGTTCCATCATAGTAAACTCACCTGCAAAATAAATGGCAATTAGAGAATGATAGGGAGTAACTTTACAGATATCTAAGTGCAGTTTGGCAAAAAATAGGTATTGATGAGTAGTCCTGAATATTCGAGAGGATTCGAGAATTACCAGGGTTCCCTACATTGATTGGGCCTGTGTGATTTCCTTCCATCAGACGAATAAGCCCATCAACCTACACAGTATTGCAGCAAATTAAGCATAAATTCCTGCTCAAAGTTGTGAATTTCGTAATATCTTGTTACTTTATTTGTTTATTCTTGTATAAGTCGAATTATCACCATATCAGAAACATAGCAGAAGCTTCGAGTCTGCGTTCCAGGTGCTTGGACAGTTAAGTGCTCACCCCTACAAAGCAAAGTTAACTAAATGATATGGTGGATCATATTGCCAGAAATAAATTTTAGTAGTATAAATTTGCTAAGATACGAATAGATTACCTAACTGCTTGAGCAATAAAGTTACTGACCACACGGCCATCATCGATGTTCATTCGTGGTCCATATGTATTGAAAATTCTAGCAATTCGAATCTCTGCAGAGGAAGGTACACATTACATCAAAAATAGAAGTACAAAAACTGTATTCTTATTCAAACAAAACATTGAACATACAAAAACAAACTGATTTTCAGCTAAGAAAGAAAATTCACCTATGCCGTGCTGCCTATGATAATCGAACATTAAAGTCTCTGCCACACGCTTGCCCTCATCATAGCAACTTCTAACTCCTATAATACAACGAGAATCCTATTGTCAGATGCATAGCATAGACAAAAAAAGAAAGAAGAAAAGAAAACAAAGAAGAGATAAAAATACAGTGAAGTGAAACTTATACCAATAGGGTTCACATTTCCCCAGTAATCCTCCTTTTGGGGATGCTCAAGAGGATCACCATAGACTTCAGAGGTTGATGTCAGCAAAATTCTTCACAAGAAGAGCAAAATATAGAAATAAGCCATGCTAAACCATGAAATCAATTAACAAAACAAAGATGGTTAGGAATCTAAATATACCTTGCTCCGACACGCTTTGCAAGTCCTAGCATGTTGAGCGTTCCAATGACATTGGTTTTTATTGTCTGTCACAAACAATTATTTCTTACTCACTCTCTTTCTAGTAAGTAAACTTTTGAACTCTACTCTTTCCGTAGAAACACCCCATCAATGGACTATCAATGGAGAGAAAACTAATTTAAGATTTACACTCATGTGCTGGAAAAACGCACCTTCACAGGGTTGTATTTATAGAAAATTGGAGAGGCAGGGCAAGCAAGGTGGTAGATTTGATCAACCTCGACCAATAATGGTTCCGTGACATCTGAAAGCAAAAATAGGTCGTTGACAACATGCAGGCCAAAAGAATATATATTAGATGGAGCATCTAAGCTAAGATGAGATGGACATTTATAACAAACAACAAATACATCTCAGCAAGCCTCAATCTTAGATGAAAGGTGGTAACAAACCGTGTCGAATCAGTTCAAATCTTGGATGGCCGATCCATTTTTTTATGTTGTCCTTCGAGCCAGTGAAAAAGTTGTCCGCAACAATCACCTGGTAACAAGCAGAAGAACAATCAGAAAGCTATAAACATTCATTTTCATAGTCGAGGTCCATAGAATAAATTGGTCAATCATCTAAAAACAAGCACAAAAAGCTGGTTCCTTTCAGTGATCTTTAATAGATTTTCTAAGCTCTCATCAATTATGTTTAAGTATACAAATCTTACAAATTTTTCACATATAAAATCTCTCTAAAATAATTCTAATTAATAGAAGTATCAAATTATGTAGCAAAACAAAGTCATTCAGCGTTGTTCCCATTACCTCGTTCTTCTCATTTTCCATCAATTTGTCCACCAGGTGGGATCCGATGAATCCAGCACCTCCAGTCACCAAGATCCGCATATTAGACTGCGAAGTAAAATAGTTCTTCATATTATTACTGTCTAAAAAAAGGAAACATAACATTACAATCTATAAATGTATAAAGGTCCATTTCAATATCAACATTCATTCACAGATCTAACGACCAAAAGAAAAAAAATATTAAATGAATTATTTATCCTGAGAAGATCCAACCAGATCTAGTCGCCCAAATGGAATTCCATGTGCGAAACAAAATTTTGAACTGGAAACTTCAAAAGTTCCCTCCTTTTACATCGAATCACACCCACATTGTAAGATCTCCAACATATCTCATGAAATTGTATCGTAATTGGTTTTAAAAAGCGAAAATTTACCTGAAAAAACTTGGAATTCCGCAGAGGGGAAGGGCTCGGAGGCGGCTTGGTGACTCCATTGGACGATTCGTTCGCCATTTCTCAGATCCCTTCTCAAAATTCACCAAAGACAAAACAAAAATAAATCAGATCTATCATATTTAGATCTACATACGCAGCAAACAAATCGACCGACTAAAACAACCTTCGCCTAATAACAAGCTATAGATGGAGAGGGAGACCTAATGCAAACCCTACAAATGGGGGACCTTTATATAGAACCCTAACGACCGCCACCAACCGATTCACCCAAATGATCAAACTAGTTAAGAAATAGATCTCGATCTCTTCGAACACAAGCAAAGGAGGGATCGAAACAACCCCGAGAGAGATCCTTCTCTCACCCACCGATCGAGCATTGGAGAGAGAAAGAGAGGGAGAGAGAGGGATCTACCTTACGGAGATGGAGAAAACTGGGGATTTGGGCGAGATTTAGGGTTTGGAGAGGGATTTTGAGGGGGATTTTGAGAGAGAGAGAGAGGGGTTAGAGAGCTACAATTTTTTTTCCTCTTTATCGTAGGCGAGCATCGCGGTGACGGGTAATGCCACGTGGGATACTCCATGCATTTGTTAGTAAAAATCTCGTGGACCGAGAACGCCACGTCAGAATTAGACCACCACGCGGTGCCACGTCATTTTGTGGTGTTCCGTGTGTTCGGTCTATAAACCAAAAAAAAAAGAAATTTTTTTTTTTTCCCTTCTAGGGGCACTGAATTGATCATCAAAGCCATCCGGCCATCAGATTGGCGCCACGTGTCTATGGCATGAAAAATTATGAAATCCGGGAGCGTATCAAATTCGTTCTTAATGATATGGTAGTTGAGATTTTTTTTTAGAAAAAAAAAAGGCCAAAAAAAAACATGAGATTTATTTTAGAGAAGATGTTGCCTTAGCCGGAAAAAAGTAAAATAAAAATTCTGAGCAATTAAATTAAACAAGAACTTTATAAAAATTTCTTAAACAGTTTTTTCTTTTTATAATTTTAATTGAAAGTTTCTGTTTCTACTTTAAAGAGATAGTCACGGCTGAAAATAAATAGTTGGATCAATTATATAGCTCAGAATAAAAATTAATTTTTACGTAAGTTCCGAAAAATAATGGAGATATTTTGTTCATCGCTTGTAATTGAAAAACATGCATACCAAATTAGAATAAGATGGAATAACTACCACTCATGAGGAATATGACAAATAAAAATGACCACTCATGCACCACATGGTAGATGAGAGGGATAGATTACCATAATGCCAACCTGTCAGATTTATTGCACTGGAATAATAGACTTTTCCTATTGGCTGAGGGTTTGAAATGTTTCTAATTGATATATTCTAAATGCAGGTTTTGTTATTTTAGAAAAGGGGCCCTCTTAGTTAGGTGTTTGTGCATTTCTTATCTGAGAATGTAAGCCTAATGTGACCACTTGTTAAGACTAAATTAACCCTTATACATGTGACTTAAAATATAGCAAACTACCCATGAAGATTTAACAATTCCATTGTGTTTCGTAAAATTGTTTTGTTAAGAATATGCAATATCGAAATTGATCATCTTATCTAGTTCTCTTATGTGTATTTTACCATTTTATTTCTGAATCAAACACTTGTACTATACCAGAAAGAATTTAAAGAAAAGCTATTTGGCTCCGAGTTTTAGTAGTAGTAGTAGTAGTTGTTGTTGTTGTTGTTGTTGTATGCACATTGACATTCTATTTTTTAAGGACAGAGATTAGGCAAATATGCAGCCACTGATTCTCCTCAAAAGTCCCAACTATTTTGTCATAAGCTTTTGACCATCATTTTTCTCCTTCATTGTAGACCATAAGAACACACTAAATCAAGTGATATAATAAAAGGATTGGAGAATACTATTTTGCTTTTACAAACAGTAGATGTAGTTTGCACCCAGGGTAGATCTACACAATACATCAATATATGCATGTGATATGCTCCTTACTGAAGCTTCTGCAATAACTATAAAATTGGGCATGTGCAATCAACTACATGTAATTTTCAGAAATTAATATTTTGTTCATATAAATATGTAATAAGGTGTTGCTCATGTGGTTTATTATTTTCGTAGGAGACTATAATACAAATGGTGAATCAAAATTTTGGACTTATTTGAGATAGAAGTAAAATGTACGAATTGAAATCGATGCAATTTTTTATCCAGAAATAATTTGCAGTGTACCCAATTTTTATCCTCAACCTTTTTAGTGTTACTAGGTGTAGTAGATAGAAATAGTTTAACTAAAAGCTTAGCTGATAGTTTAACTACAACCAGTAAAATACTAGTCAGAACAAGAATTAAGCAGACAGGATTAACTTAACCTTCACATCCTACGAATTCATCATCTCCACACATTTTTACTTTTCTTGGAAAAATAAGCAAAACAACAAGGACAACAAAGGAAAAGAATAAATGCGACATATGACAAGCTCTTGATATATGTATATCTTACACACTGCAAAAAATATCGAACAATAAAGTTTCACTATATTATGATATACTTTGTAATCAATATATCACCAAAAAACCTCTGTAAATTCTCTTTGTATACTGCCACCAATACACTATACAATGTAGCACATTACATTTTCCTCAGATTATTTAATCTAGCTTGTAGATCGTTATCTATTCCGCTCTCTCCAGTTCCAGCTGCTTCAGCTTGAGCAACTTTTGCAGCTGCAGCTGGTTGGGATACTGCTGATGAAGGGGCCTTCACAAGCTGTTTGAACAAATATTGCAAAAATATAAAGGATGTTAAAAACACATTTCTTAACCTTTTATTTGAATCTGACAAATGCAAAGTCTAAGATCTATTTACTACACTAGGCCTCTTTGGGCCAAGCCGAAGCTTTGCTGGAGTGCTTCTCACGTAGAGTAGTTTAAAAAAGCACATAAAATTTTGAATATCACCACTATATGTTGCAAAGAATCAGAGGCTTCAAATTGTTGCTACTGCTTTTGGGGCACAGAAGCTCAGTTTGGCTTAATGTCAGAAGAAAAGCTCTAAACATATTTCTTGCCGGATGCTTATGTGCCGCCTTTCAAAGTAGAGAAGCCTTTTCGAAACCAGGCCAAATAGACACTTAAAAGCAATAGGAAAGAGAATACTATTCTAAATTTTTGCAATGTTGAAGATTTTTTCTTTTTTAAATTTTTTTTTATTTTTTTGTATAATAAGTTGACACCACTAGTTTGTATATGATAAGAGTTTTTTTTTTTCTTTTTTTGTATGGTAAGTTGACACTAGTTTTGAGAGTGAGAGAGAGAGAGAGAGAGAGAGAGAGAGAGAGAGAGAGAGAGAGAGAGATGATGGCTTACCTCTACATTAACATCAATACCAATTTCATCTAACACTTGATTCACGAGCTCTTCAGTTTCTTCCTCTTCCTCATCTCCTTCCAAAGCATCATCTATTGCGTCCCCCATGACCTCACTAACCATTTCCATCTGCTCGTTTTGTCGCTCAAACTCTTGCATTATCTTCTGCAATTCCGGAAGGTTCATTTGTCTGTTCATCTGTCGCATTGCCTTTGTCACGCCCTTCATGGCTTCTCCCATCGCTTGAGTCGATTTCATTGTCTGGGAGAAAAATACTCGATGGTAAAATGAATCGAGTACATAAATTGGATGTGACAAGATGGATAATTATTTGGCCACAATGTATATGCTAATGTTGTTTTTTGGCTTTGTTTTTGTTGGTGATGTACTTCTTATATTGTTAATTAGTTTGTGACTTATTCATTTTTTTTTCTTTTTCAACAAAGAACCAGAAAAATTGCTTTCACATTTTTGTTTATTGTTCCCAATATGTTCGTAAATATAATGTTAATGAACCTTTAGAAGCATAAATATTTATTTGTTATTTTCATTGGTTCCCACCAGACACTTGAAACTCTGACTCAAAATTTTCTGAACATATCAGCCAATTCGATCTACCTCCCAAGTCCCAATATAAAAGGACTCACCTATTTTCTCCCCAAATAAAAATAAGAAAGAAAGAATAGGACCAAACTCCTAAATGATGGATTCACTTGAATTTACACCAAAAGAGACGGTGAAAGATACCTGAATTCTAAGAGAGACACCTTGGAGCTGTGATTTAAGTGCGTAAAACTTTGTGATCTGATGTCTTGTGCGGATAAGGTCCTTTGCCATTACTTTTACAGCTCCCTGTGACAAAACATGCAGCAAAAGAAGAAAATGAAACTTACTATAAAAAAGAGGTAACAAAACAAAAGCAAGAGAAACACAGTAGTCATGCATTCGAAGTGAAATATATGCCAATGAAAACTATGATCCGTCATTTACAGTGAAAATTTTTAGTTTTTGATGGAACATGAGTAAACTCGGAGAATCTGTCTAAGTTGGCCAAAACTATGATAGCATAAGGCTAAATTGAATTCATCTACAGATCATTTCTCTATTTCTCCTTTTATGATACGTCGAACTCCTTGATAGACAACAACATGAAAATTACCCATGTTCTTCGCAATAGCAAAATGAAAATCACTTTAATACATCAATGTGTCATGAAAAATCTCCATAATTCTATCAAAAAACATATTTGAATTGCAAAGACTAAAGAGTAAGATACCATCTGGCCTTGCTTGGCGGTTTTCTTAATCTCCGCGATGAGCTTCTTCTCCTGCGCTTGAAGCCCTTGTCTCTCCCTCTCTATCTCCCTAATTGATTTATCCAGCATTCTCTTATTCTCCCTCAGCAGTTCTAACAATTTAAAGCAGCCACAAATCAACTCACAGCAAGAAAATATAAGACATAAACCCTATATTCCTCAAGTAACTCTGTATTAAGACTATTCCTGGGCGATTTCCTTTTGAATCGAACTTTTGGGTACAACTAAATAACATCAAAAGATTATTGGAGATTTTCTTAAACGTAACAGGTGATTGTGTTAAAACCATCAGATTTAACAACTGTTCGGCAAATGAAGCTGCAGATTCTGCTACCAAAAGTACAGTTGAGGGATCTATTTCAAGATGGCCTAAAGTTGAGGAATTCTCCATCCATTTTTACCATCAAAATAGCCAAAAATCAACTCATATCAACAAAAATCCCTCAAGTAAAACCCAATTAATGAAGAATAAAACTAACTAAATAACCGAAACAAACATAATGCTGCGAGAAACACGAATCAGAACCAATTTATCACCAAAAGCATCGCAAAAAATGGAGAAAATTTCCAACACATCGGAGATAAACCGATCGATACGACAGATCAATCAGAAGTAGGAAAGGATTAGAAATTACCGGCCGGGGTTTTCTTCTTCCCGAAGAGGAAACTCATCTTGGCGATTACTAGGGTTTGCTTCGCCCGATTCGTTCAATGGAGAGAATTGGGTCGAAACGAAGCTCTTCTTCGTCGTCGTCGTCGTCGTCGTCGTCTCTTCTTCGTCGCGAAGAGGACGCGTCCCTCGACTTTTTTTTTTTTTCGTTTCACACTGCAACGCGGTTGGATGTGGCGGAATTTTTGGACCAATAACATTTCGTTGTGCTAGTGAGGAATTATCAGATAGGACGAGGACTATCGTGCAAAAGTTTCCTATAACTAAATTTTGGCTGGGCCACATTTGGATTAGGCCAAATGGGCCGGACGGGATTATCCGGCCCTATCAAATTTGGATCGGGTTTCAACGATGACCCGTTAACCCGATCAACGAGCGTAGGGGTGTAATGGTCATTTGCCTCGTTTTGGCGTGGTGCCACGTGTCCCGGCCGTTTTAACGGCCTTTCGCGCGCGCGCGAAAATCGAGTGAGCGATTCGAAGTAATCGGCGAGAGACCTGTTCCTCTCTCTCTCTCTCTCTTTCTCACACACTCTCTCTCTCTCTCCTCTTCCTCTTCTATTTCTCTCTCCCTTCCTCTTCTCCATCACAGCTTCGCTCCATTTCCATCTCCACCTCTCTCTCTCTCCTCCTCCTCTCTCTCTCTCGTGTAGCCATGGATGAAGAGTACGACGTCATCGTCCTCGGCACGGGGCTCAAGGAGTGCATCCTCAGCGGCCTCCTCTCCGTTGATCGCCTCAAGGTCTCCCTCTCTTTATCTTTCTTTCTCTTACTAAAAACGTATCTGTAAAAGTGCTTTCTGAATAGAGTTGTTCAAAATTAGGACTCTTGCTTTATAAAAGCACGGCTTCTACCTTGGAATTTGAATAGGAAGAAACCCTAGGTTGAGCACTTTTTATGAACTACAATTCGATAATTTATAGTTACATTCAGCTGATTAGCTAGTAATTTTTGGCTAGGGGTGAGAATGCAGTGCGAAAAAAGAAAAAAGAAAATAAAATTGAGCAGATATTCGTTAACGTTGATTACTTTCCTGGTAATCTTGGTATTAATTTGAACGCTGACTCAGCAGTACAATCTTTTGTATTCTTAATTTGATTGTATTAATCAACAGGACACAGCGGATAAAAGCGTTTTAAACCACTAATTTAACACAATTACGATTTTATGGTTAATATTCTTGAAACTTTTGATGTAGGTCCTTCACATGGATAGGAATGATTACTACGGCGGGGAGTCCACATCGCTTAATCTCGTTCAGGTATTCTTCTTTTCATAACATCACAAGTTCGCGACTACTCTGTTTTGATATAATATACATTGGTCATCCAATTTCTAATGTATGTGATCGATCGTAGCTCTGGAAGCGCTTCAAGGGGGGCAATAAGCCCCCGGAAAGCTTGGGCTCGAGCAAAGAGTACAATGTGGATATGATACCTAAGGTATACATTGTTATAAATTTTGTTATATTGTTACATTGCTATATATTTGCATTTTGCTTTGATAAATTTGTATTTTCCCTAAAGAGATTCACTTATATTTCAACTATACTTGCATTGTTAGTGAGATTTTAAGAATTTTTCTTACTAATTGCAAGAGATTATCCGTATGGCTTTTGCAGTTCATGATGGCCAATGGGGCTCTAGTCCGTGTGTTGATCCACACTAATGTTACCCAGTATTTGAATTTCAAAGCCGTCGATGGTAGCTTTGTCTACAACAAAGGGAAGGTATGCCTATTAATGATCGATGTGTTTTTCTTTAGGCCCTTTTTACTTGGCCGGATCTTTTGCAAAAGTGCCATTTCTAGTAGAGCTGCTAGAGGAAGACGTAACAGCTGTTTTCAGTAAAGTTCCACTAATGGTTTCTAGCTGAATCTAACAGCAGAAGCTTCAAATAAGATGTGATGTCTAATTGGTCTGTTTGTCGATGCAAAAAGCTTAAACACTATTCACATGAAATTCTTTTGGGGCGTCTGCTTCTGTTGCAGAAGCATCGTCAGTGCTCCTTTGAATAGCTCACTTAGACACCACTTCTGCATAAGCTCCAGCTAAGCATTGCCTTTTCATGTGTGTAACATTGTTTCATTATGTGGGTGGCACTTTTCAGATATACAAAGTACCGGCAACTGATGTGGAAGCACTGAAATCGACTTTGATGGGGCTTTTCGAGAAGCGGCGTGCGAGGAAGTTTTTCATTTATGTGCAAGATTATGAAGAAAACGACCCCAAATCCCATGAAGGGCTTGATCTTAACAAAGTCACAGCAAGAGAAGTCATCTCGTATGCATCTCTCCTTCTCTTTCTTCTTAAATTCTGAGTCTCAAGACGCATTGAAAAAGTGTAGGCTTTAACTATATATTTTTGCCATTTATACTACTAGGCTGCTTCTTATCAGTTTAATCTTATATAAGAATTTTTAAGAGGAAATTTTCTAAAAGCACGGTTTGTTATAATATATACTTGCTTAATACAGCACATATTTTGGGCAATATTCAGCAACAGAAAGAAGACTTCAAAGAGAAAGGCGCATTCTCAGTAGTTTGCATTAATTTTTAGTTTGAATAGCCTAAGTTTATTACAAGCCAGTAGGATCTTACTAAGCCAATCCATACATTTATAAGACGAGGATTTACTTGTCCATACTATGTAACATCAAGTTTCTACATAAATTTACAAGTATGTATATTGCTAACCTTTAGTTTGCCACAAAATTATTCTGTTTTGGACTGCTAATTTCATAGATATTATCTTTCCCTTTGGTAATATTTGTTTATGCTTATACATTTCTATTATCAATATAGGAAATATGGGTTGGATGATAATACTGTCGATTTTATTGGCCATGCTCTTGCACTTCATCGGGATGACAGCTATCTCGATAAGCCGGCAATTGACACTGTAAAGCGAATGAAAGTAAGCTTAGTTCAACTTGCATGGACTTAAAATCCTAAATTTCCTATAAATCTAATTTGATCTCATTGTGAAACCTCGCAACCGCTAGTTATTTTGGCCTTGTTTCTAGAAATTGCTTCTCTACTTTGAGAAGCAACAGCTAAGCGTTTGACGAACAAGAAGTCTGGAATTTTTGCAGTGGCATGACACTAAAACTGAATTCTTGAGGTCACTAAAACGGAAGTTCTAAGCTGAAACTTCTACTTTTGCGACGGCTTAAAGCCGTTAATATTTTAATGAAAAAGCTGTTAGTGCTTTAAACAATGCTCAAAATAGTATGCAACATAGATATATTATTTAAATTTTTTTTGTCCTCAATAGCTTTATGCAGAATCTTTGGCACGCTTTCAAGGAGGGTCTCCTTATATCTATCCTTTATACGGGCTAGCTGAACTTCCTCAGGTTCGTTGGCTTCATATGCTTTTAGTCAGTAACTTAGTATTGAAATTTTATTACTTTCAGTCAGTAACTCTGTATTGAAATATTTTGGTGTATTAACATGGCTGTGTGTGTGTGTGTGTGTGTGTGTGTGAAACTTTAGGGTTTTGCTCGTCTAAGTGCTGTTTATGGTGGCACCTACATGCTTAACAAGCCAGAATGCAAGGTAAACATACCGTTTTATGAATTGAAACCATTTTGAAGCGTCCCTGGAGGTTTTTTTTTATGTAGATAAACTTTGTTTAAACTTGATCTCTGAAGCTAAATTACTTCTTGAGGGTGATCAATTTTATCATACCTATTTAAGATGCCTCGTTTAATTAGAACAACTGACTAATGACAGTGAAACTTTAGAAACATGATGGCTACCCTAGCTATGGATATCATCATGAATTCACGCTTTGTTGGCACAAGATTATTATTTTCATTATTATTATTTTTAACCACTTAAGCCTAAGCCGTTTGCTTATTTCATGTTGCTTGCATCTGTACAATGTCTATTCAAGTGTGTTTACTTTCTTATACTAAAATGTGGAGAGTTAGTTGGATTGGTCGGTCTGAGAAGTTAGACTCAGAATGGACCGGAATGGAGGCTCTTGCCAAGTCAAACATTAAATCACTTGTGAAACATTGATGACAGGTCGAGTTCGATGGAAGCGGAAAGGCATATGGTGTGACATCTGAAGGAGAGACCGCTAAATGCAAGAAAATAGTTTGCGATCCTTCATACTTGCCTGACAAGGTAAAGTTATTATTGCCACGCCATAAAGAAAGAGTAAAATGCGGAAATAGTCATTGAATTTTGAAATACAATTTTTTCCCGAGTCTTCTCACTTACATAGATTGTCAATATTACTTAAAGATGTCATCCCTAGGTTGTTTTACTGTTCAAAATCTCAGTTAATCATTATGCACTCAGCCCGTAGCAAATGTTAGAAATTTTGGGCGAATCATGCACTTAGGGATTGCATAGAAACAGACTACGTGAAAGATCAAGAACCAAAATACAATCCTCTACTAGTTCATTTTCACACTGAAAAAATTGTATGATTCTCTCTCTAAAAAAAAAATGTATGATTATATTTTTTACTAGCTTCCTATGTTTCTGAATTACCCCTTTCATTTGAGATTACACTCAATTGGTTAAACAGGTGAAGAAGGTTGGAAGAGTAGCGCGAGCCATATGCATAATGAGCCACCCAATCCCTGATACTAATGATTCACATTCAGTGCAGATTATTCTGCCACAGAAACAGCTAGGACGCAAATCCGACATGTAGGTTTTTTTAATATTCTTCTTCAGTTACCTTTATTTCAAATGCTTAAATCCTAATGTTTCATATGATATCATTGTAAATTTCTCTCTAACATGCTGGCGATTTCATTGTTATTATTCATCAAAGACCACACATTTAATGGTAAATGAGGAGCCATGAAATTTATTTAGATTTTGCAGCTGTTCTTTTCTGGTGTGTCTGTCTGTAAAATGAGTTAACTTTACAAAGAAGAAAAAAAAGAGTTTTAGCCTTTTAGAGGGCATATGTTGAAACTTGAACTTACCAAGGGTAGATATACAAATAATAATTTTCTAATTATCTCAAAATCAATTCTCCTGATGCAGGTATGTGTTTTGCTGCTCTTACGCTCATAATGTTGCTCCGAAAGGGAAATACATTGCTTTTGTATCGACTGAAGCAGAGACCGACAAGCCTGAAGTAGAGCTGAAGCCTGGGATTGATCTTCTTGGACCTGTTGAGGAGACCTTCTTTGACATTTACGACAGATATGAACCTATCAACAATCCTAGTGATGACCATTGCTTCATATCCACCGTATGTCTGAATAACACCAAATATTTTCTTTTCTTTTCTGAATGAATTATGCCAACAAAAAGTATTTACTTGATCAGTTATAAGTAGGTAAAAAGATGCAGAGCTCACCTGAGCTATAGCACATATTGAAATGGTTACCTATATGTTACAGATTTTATTTCTACTACCTAACCTTTCTGTTAATTTGATTTATGTACCTCCCCATCAGAACACAGTGGTATTATAACTTCGTTGAAGTTTTTCCTGTAATTTAATGGAATATTCTCGTTGCTGAAATGTTTATAACATTTTCGGCTGAAAACGTTAAGCTGTGGCTGAACTCATGGAATTTTCTGGAATCAAAAACAGCAAAAAATTGTGTGGTAAAATCAAAATTTTTAAAGTTCAGGTGCACAGTTCATAATGCAATACAGGTCAAATTAACGATTTTATCTTATCAGTACAATCTGAGACGGAATGTTCTAATTGAAATTTGATCTCCTTGCAGAGCTATGATGCAACTACACATTTTGAGTCAACAGTTGCTGATGTGCTTGCCATATACAGTAAGATAACTGGGAAGGTAAGCTTTTTGATCAAGTGATTTTATTTTTTGTCGAAAGAAGAAGATTTAGTGAATTTTAACTGCAGAATGGTTTCTGCTTGTATCATCAGCATCTTAAACTTTTGATTACAAGACATGAGGTTACACAGTAAGAAATCACCTTAATCTTACTCGAAATATAAGTAACTTTCTCTTGTTCTACTCGATGTTGCAGGAGCTTAATTTGACAGTGGATCTGAGTGCTGCGAGTGCTGCTTCCGAAGAATGAAATGCTTGGATAACTTCTCATTATTTAGAATGTTCTTCTTTTTTAGATTCTCTACGTGAACCATTTCTCTTTAATCTCATTCAAGCTACTCATTTTTTCCCAGAAACAGAGCTCTAAATTTTGATAGCCATGTCAGATATTTTGATGATATTTGATGCTTGTTGAATTTACGCCAATTTTGAGGATATTAAAGTTAAAATGTCTTCATCTGAATTCTTGAGACAAATTAGATGAATATGTGTTGTCACCTTAAAAAGATTTTTTCTGATTTAAAAAGCTATTGTTGGTTTTTTAATGAATGTCTGTCAAAACTCCTTTGCAAAAGACTCGAACTATGGGCCTGCTTAGCCTTGTTCCTGTCTTTGCTTCTGGAAACAACAATTTCTGTGCAATTGGCAATAGAACAACTAGGAATTTTTGTTGAAATGAGAAGCAAAATGAGATTTCTCACTTGAAAAGTAGAAACTTGAATTTAATGCTTCTCACTGCTATACAAAGAAGCTACGGAGGATTTAACACTATTCAGATAATACTTTATCAAACAGCGCTACACTTTGCTGTAGTGTACCTTATATTACAAATTTGACAGAAGATTTACAGAATAAATCATATCAAAATTGCTCCAAATCTTGTCGTTTGGCAATAGAACTTGGAGTTTTTGTCAAATCAAACAATAATAATAAAAAAAAAGGTGCATTAGTTCTGGGACCTATTTCTTTTGAGCCGGAACTAGAATTCAAAACCTATTTCAGAGTGATCTATATTTGGAGGTTGTTTTTGTATAATTTTATGATTAAAATAATGAATTTGTACTGTAAAACTCAATTTAAACGTTACAAAACCTTTTTTTTCTTATTTGACGAAATGTTATAGAACTTCAAATAAATTTACGTTCCAACTCCGGTATATCAATGCTACAAATAGTGAGAGGACCTTTCACTCAACTATCCCCCATTTGGCAATGAGCTTCCATCAACGTTAGGACTAGCTAAGGATGTGTTTGGTTCGACGTAAAACTATGGAAAAATAAATTCGGTGGAAAAAAAAATTTCGGAGAAAAATAAATTTTACGCTCTCTAGCGTTTGGTTTGTAGGAAAGAAAAAAAGTTTCCCGTTACAGTTGTTTGGTTGAAAGGAAAAAAAAAAAGTTATAATTAGAAAACTATTATATATATATATATATTCTTATTATATATATTATATATTATTGGTATATAATAATTATCATATTACATATATATATATTAGTATTATAATTTATATTTATAAATAAAATATATTATACAACAATTAAATATGTAATAATATAATATATAATAGTATATATTTAATATTTAATAGTATAAAAATAAATTACTAGTTATTTATAAATAATATTTATAAATAAAATATTATATATAATAATATATTTATATTAAAAATAAAATACTATCTTTAAATATATATATATATATATATATATATATATATATATATATATATATATATAAATAAAAGAAAAGAGGGGAGAGAGAGAGAGGTCTCGCGGTCCACGAGGCACGCTGATTGCCTCGTGGACCGCGTGCCCGCTGCCTCCCCTCCCAACGCGGCGATTTTTGGGGCGAAAACGCGCGTTTTCCTTCTAATTCGTAAAATTTATTTTTCGAGAAATTTTTTTACGGGTAAACAAACGTCGAAATCTTACGTTTCCACGGAAAAAAAAATTTCAAGGTGATTTTACGCCTAATCAAACACACCCTAAGTGAAACTTTTATTGTTTCTTGTAACATTGGATCATAAACCTCTAAAATACCTTTAAATTTTTTTAAAAATTCAAACATCAAAGCAGCAAACTGCCTTTAGCAAAAGCACGACCAAACTAACCGTGTTGATTGCACACATCTAAGGCTATAAGGTGGACAAACATAAGCTCATATTAATTTTTTTACCAAAGCAGAAGCAGTTTTATTTCATTGTTTCTCATTATTAAAAACAAAAAAAAAAAAACAAAATATTAACCGTAGAAACGAGGCTACAGTGTTCCCCGCGGGTCAAACGCACCGTTTCAAAATTCCAATCAGATTGGATCTCAGCTTAGGTATTTTTGTGCCACGCGGCACCGCGTACGCTGACTCACGTGTAGGGCCCACACGGGCCGGCACCTCCACCAATCGCCACGCACTTGTCGGTGGCCCATTAAGCACTTTTAACCCGACCCACTTCAATCTCCGACCCTCCTCCTCTTTCGGACCCCACCGAATCCCATCCGTCCATCTTAATCCTACGGTCACCATCATCTCATCCGAACATTCTAGAACATTACAAACTCTATATAATCGTCTCTTCATGCCCCTCATCGTCTCTCAAACCCTAGCGGCCGATCTCTCTCTCCTCTCTCTCCTCTCTCTCCCTAATCTCTCTTCGTCGTCTTCGTCCTCCTCAGAGCTATGGCGGGTAAGGGCGAGGGACCGGCGATCGGGATCGACCTCGGCACGACCTACTCGTGCGTCGGTGTGTGGCAACACGATCGCGTGGAGATCATCGCCAATGACCAGGGGAACCGCACCACCCCCTCCTACGTCGCCTTCACCGACAGCGAGCGGCTCATCGGCGACGCCGCCAAGAACCAGGTCGCCATGAACCCCACCAACACCGTCTTCGGTGAGATCTCTCCCCGCTTTTAGAACCCTAAACGCTAGATCTGTGTGTATCTTACTTAGATCTGTGATAATGGACGTGTTCTTAGTTGTTTTTGTTGTAGATCTGTGATTTGATTTATGTTGTTCGACTTGATTTGAGTGGTTTTGATAGATCTGATTCGGTGGCCTTGTTCATGAATTGTGCTTTTGTATCTTGTACTGAATCACGTTGACATGTTCCAAATTAGGATATGAATAGGTTTAGGTTTTTTGGTTCCTTAGAACTGTGGATAAAAAGACATACAACATGATCCCCTGATCTAAACAGGGTCTTAGTACCTCTACATAAAAGAGGCAATTTGATACACTTGATTTTAGTATGTATATTCGTGTAGATCTGAGGATTCGTTTAAGGTCCTTGAGATTTCAGCTTTCTACACATATAAGTTAGTGGAGTCATCCACATCAAGGATGAAGTTAGTTTCATGTGTGGGGACTGGAAAAGGACTTTTAGATTGAAATTAGTATGTTATAATAGATCAAGGGGTTCGGCTATTTTTTATTTATTACTAGTTTTGCCAATCAGATGCTATTTCTCAAGAATGGACGTAGATCAGAGTCCGCTTTTCATAATTGATTTAAAGAGAACTTCTCTTTTGTTATGTGTTGCTCAAACTTTTGAAGTTTTTCTACTCCATACTGTGGCAAAAGTTTCTCCTTGGAACATGTTTTATAGGAAATGAATTTGTCACCAACCTTCTCCATCGCTAGGTCTCTTCAACGACCCTTTTTATTTTCTTATATTGACCTTTGTCTAGAACAGCAGGGAGTAGAAGATGTTTTAAGAAGTTTCCTTTGCATTTAGTCGTAATTTCAATATCGATAATAAAGTTTCTGATAGATGATAACTTGTGATCCCAGATTCATTCAATAAGAAATGTATCATTACCTTGTTACCCTGAGAAATGATTATTTGCTTTAGAATTTAATGTTTCTAGCCTGATAGAGTGTGATACTTCTTCCAATTACTAATTCTGTACTTGCATTGCTGTACAAATAGAAACAATGGAAAAGGACGTAATATGTCTTGTGCATTTAGATTTCCTTACTGATCAAGTTGATTGGAAGATGCTGATGTTGCTTTTTGATTTTCTACATGTTAATGTTTAGTTTATCCTGCTCGTTGGATTATGGTCATTTTTAATTTACTGTTTTTCGTGTTAAGTTTATTTATTTATTGTTTTTGAGCAAAGACTTGACAAGCATATGTATGGTTGGAAAATACAAGTGAAGTATGCATTTTAAATTTGTGATAATGTTATTGGCCGTACTTGCATTATCATCGTTGATATCCTTTTCTTCTTACCAATGTTCTTTGTTCTGTAGATGCCAAGCGCCTTATTGGCCGCCGCTTCTCTGATGCCCCGGTTCAGAGCGACATGAAACTGTGGCCGTTCAAGGTCGTGCCTGGCCCTGGTGACAAGCCCATGATCATCGTGCAACACAAGGGCGAGGATAAGCAATTTGCCGCTGAAGAGATCTCCTCCATGGTCTTGATGAAAATGCGTGAAATCGCTGAGGCATACCTTAGCTCCACCATCAAGAATGCTGTTGTCACTGTCCCTGCCTATTTCAACGACTCCCAGCGCCAGGCCACCAAGGATGCTGGTGTCATTGCTGGTTTGAATGTTATGAGAATTATTAATGAGCCCACCGCTGCTGCCATTGCCTATGGTCTCGATAAGAAGGCCGAAAGCGTTGGTGAAAAGAATGTTCTCATCTTCGATCTTGGTGGTGGTACATTTGATGTTTCACTTCTTACCATTGAGGAGGGAATTTTCGAGGTCAAGGCCACAGCTGGTGACACCCACCTCGGCGGTGAGGACTTTGACAACCGGATGGTCAACCACTTCGTGCAAGAATTTAAGAGGAAGCATAAGAAGGACATTATTGGAAACCCTAGGGCTCTCCGTAGGTTGAGAACCTCATGTGAGAGGGCGAAGAGGACTCTCTCGTCCACTGCTCAAACCACGATTGAGATCGATTCTTTGTACGAGGGCGTTGACTTCTACTCTACGATTACACGGGCTCGGTTTGAAGAGCTTAACATGGACCTGTTCCGCAAATGCATGGAGCCGGTCGAGAAGTGCTTAAGAGATGCCAAGATGGATAAAAGCACCATTCATGACGTTGTCCTTGTTGGTGGCTCCACCAGGATTCCTAGGGTCCAGCAGCTTCTCCAAGACTTCTTCAATGGAAAGGAGCTTTGCAAAAGCATCAATCCCGATGAAGCTGTTGCCTATGGGGCGGCGGTCCAGGCCGCCATCTTATCTGGCGAAGGCAATGAAAAAGTGCAGGACCTTCTCTTATTGGACGTTACCCCGCTGTCCTTGGGGCTGGAGACAGCCGGTGGTGTTATGACCGTTCTTATCCCAAGGAATACCACTATTCCTACCAAAAAGGAGCAGGTCTTCTCTACTTACTCTGATAACCAGCCTGGTGTGTTGATCCAGGTCTATGAAGGTGAGCGTACCCGGACCAGGGATAACAATTTGCTCGGAAAATTTGAGCTATCCGGCATCCCCCCTGCCCCACGTGGTGTCCCACAGATCACCGTCTGCTTCGACATTGATGCAAACGGTATATTAAACGTCTCGGCCGAGGATAAGACCACCGGGCAAAAGAACAAAATCACGATCACGAACGACAAGGGTAGGTTGAGTAAGGATGAGATTGAGAAGATGGTGCATGATGCAGAGAAGTACAAGTCGGAGGACGAGGAGCACAAGAGGAAGGTGGAGTCCAAGAACGCGCTGGAGAACTATGCATACAACATGCGGAACACGGTGAAGGATGAGAAGATATCCTCGAAGCTGAGTGCGCCAGACAAGAAGAAGATTGAGGATGCAATCGAGCAGGCGATCCAGTGGTTGGACGGGAACCAGCTCGCTGAAGCTGACGAGTTTGATGATAAGATGAAGGAGCTGGAAGGGATATGCAACCCCATCATCGCGAAAATGTACCAGGGTGTGGGTGCCGACGCTGAAGGCGGGATGGACGAGGATGGCCCATCTGCCGGCGGCAGTGGTGCTGGGCCGAAGATTGAGGAGGTTGACTAAAAAGGCGGCCTCTTCTCACATCTTGTTAGTTGATGGTGGTATTGCGCGGTTGAGTTCGCTTTGACTGCGAATCATTTTGGGTCATGGTTCTTTGTCATGGACCATGAATTTATGATTGTTAGGAACATGCTAATTTTTTTTCCCCATCTATCTTGCTGCCTTTGTTTTAGACATACGCACGGGATGTGCAACAAATTATTTTGGTTTAGGAGTTGTAATTTCGATTTGGTATTTTAAATTTTTCTGCTTCTTGGATAATTGTGTTACACTTTATTTAGGTTGTGCTTTCTATTCTTGATGATTTTATTATATTTTTGTGTGAGAAATTTTCCGCTCGTTTTTTATTTTCAGAGTTCTAGAATTGCGGTAATTGGTTTACTTATTAATCCATTAACTATTAGAAGCATCCACCAAAATGTACACGCATCTTCTAGGCTTGCCTAAACTTTTTTTAAAATTATTATATTTCTTTTTTGACCTGGATTTATTAATAAAATTCTTACTTTCCTGGTACTAAATTGAGCAATGCTATTGGTTTCTCGCAATCTTTTTTTTTTTCACCCTGGTGTGTAGAAATTAATTTAGTTCAAACACTAAATATAAAGTAGAATTTTTAAAATTGCAGTGTTGTCCATAAATTCATTTCAACTTTTCATTAATTGTTTTCCTTTTGGCGCTCAAAATGGCTTCTTGGAGAAGCTATATATTCTGGGAATTCAAAAGCTCTTCGAAAAGAATCCTACATGTTTCTAGTTCCAAAAGAAGAGAAGTCGCATCAACTGCAAAATCCAAGGGGGAGAAGAATCCCCTCCCAGCTTTTGCTTCATCCTCACCTTTTGCTTTCACCAAAACCGTCGCAAATTTTTTATTTACGAGTTTGAGTGGATTTACCTGGGTCTTTTCTTATAATTAAAGGTATAATTAAAATGTCTATGCCGTTTGGCCAAAATGATCAAAATTAATATGAAATGAGTAATGCTTTGGGTACTCCTTATACAACCCCCCTATAAATAGTCGGTGATGTGTAGCTACATAATACAAAAGCAGTAGACGCTATCATAAGTTTGAAATGTTTAGACACCGTTTGGTTCGGGTATAAGCAAGAACTAGCTATTCAGGGATATGTACAAGTGTGTGAATAAGAAAAATAGCGTTTGGATGAAAATTTGATTGTTCTCGGGGATAAAAAAAATATCGTTTGGATAGATAATATGGAATAAGAATAATAGTGGGTAGTTATATATATAAAATGGAAGTATAGATGAGAATAGTTATACCAGCTTATTTCACAGATAAAAAAATTATGTTTGAATATAAATAAAGGAATAAGGGGTTATACCCCTCCTTATCTCCTATCCAAACGCTACCTAAGTACTATTTAATAAATCTAACTAGTACTGTTGGCTTAGAAATTCCAATTAAAATAATAAAATATATATGACCAATAATTTAAATTGCATGCCCCTATCTTCATTCATTAATGTATATACCCAATAGTGCTCTCGCATTAATACAGTACCGTGTTGTCTTTTGTTCTCCACTAGATGCCATGATAATATTGCTAATTAACTTTAAATAAGCTTTTGGAATGGAGATCATTATCCACGTACAGTTTGCATGGACTAATATTATAATAATTATAAGAAAAAAAATCATATTTCTTATAGAATAAAATAATTAAAATAAGATATGGGAATGGTAATATTACATTCTCAATTTTATTAGTGTTTAGTTACATAGTTACCCATTCCTTTTAAAACACATAAACACAGAGAGAGAGAGAGGAGGAGAGAGAGAGAGAGAGAGAGAGAGAGAGAGAGAGAGAGAGAGAGAGAGAGAGAGAGAGAGACCTGATGAGCATTATTAATTCTAGACCACTAAGTAAGACCATCCTTTTTTCTTTCTTCATGACACAAGCTTGAGAATATTTGTCTGTTTTACTAAGCCTTGGTTTCTTTATTATTTCCCATCAAATAATCATGCAGCATGCCTAGGGTTTTCAGGGGCCCCTTTCTTTTCCCCCCTCCCTACCTTTTCTCATGCATGAGCATCAGGCCACTAAGCACCTTACACCACCCCCCTTCTCTCTCTCTCTCTCTCTCTCTCTCTCTGAGAACACTGTTTAGATGCTTAAAAGCTAAGGAATTACACCCCATCTCCCACCAGCTAAGCAAACCCTGCCATATATAATACAAAAGCTACACCACATGTAGATAAAGAAAGAAATATATATCAACTCTTCTCTCCTTTTCTTCTTCACCCTCTTCTCCATCTCTTGATATGTGGTTCTCCACCTCTGATCAATCCTCACTACATATGCATCCAAAGTATCCTTAATATAGTATCACAAGGAAGATAGAAATATATATACCATGGTTTTTACCTCACTTCCACTCTATCTTGATCCACCAAGCTGGAACCAGGTGACCCTCTCTCCTCCTCCTCCACTTCTTTTCCTCCCAAACCACCTACTCCTTTATATGTAGCTTCTTCAACAAAAAAAAAAAACAAATAAAAAGCACCCCCCCCAACAACCCCCAGAAAAAAAGGAAAAATTCCCCACCATCCTACCCCTCTTTCCTTGAAATATGCAATAATCTTTTAACTTTTATGTAGAATTATCTGTTTTTGTGTTCTTAGTTGATTTGGTGATCACTGCTGTATACTTTAATTTTAAAGTTCAGGTGGCAGTTTGCCAAACCCCTATCCTAGAGGATAGATTTCTCAAAAAAAGAAAAAGAAAAATGAAATAAACTAAAATAAACTAAAACAACACTTTTTACTCTAAACCCTAATTCTTTTTCTTTTTTCTTTTGGAATTTCTGTTTATACAGCAACAAGACTACCAATCTGCGAGTTCCAGTGGCGGCGGCGGCGGCCACCTCCCGCCGCTACCGGAAGTTAGCATGGCGACGACGGCCGCCAGCCTGGTTCGGCCTGGCTCGATGGCGGACAGAGCCCGACTGGTGGGGCTTCCGCAGCCGGAGCACGCACTCAAGTGCCCGCGTTGCGACTCGACCAACACCAAGTTCTGCTACTTCAACAACTACTCCCTCTCGCAGCCGCGCCACTTCTGCAAGACCTGCCGCCGCTACTGGACGCGCGGCGGCGCCCTGCGCAACGTCCCCGTGGGCGGCGGCTTCCGCCGCAACAAGCGGAGCAGCAAGTCCAAGACATCTTCCGTAGCGTCGGTGGCCAACCGCCAGGCAGCTGGCACGCAATCGTCCGGTGCAATTCCACCCGACGTCCGGCCTCCGCCTGCTGGCGAACCGCCATTCATGACCTCTTTGCAGTCTATAGGCGATTACAGTTGCACTGTTTCCAATCTAGGGTTAGGGTTTAGTGGTCTCCACCCTATTGAGCCAATAGATAGTTATCAAGCACTAGGAAGTAGCTCAAGTTTAGGGTTAGAACACAAGAGGATGCAACAAATCCCGCAATTCCCTTCATTTACAAGTCCTTTAATGCAAGGACTACATAATTTCAATGGAGAAAGTACTAGTAGTGATCATCGTGGCTTATTCGGCTCGATCCTTCCGAAGATAAAGATGGAGGATGAATTACGAAGGCTAAATTTGGCGCGAGAGTATTTTGGCATTCCTGGAGATAACCAATATTGGGGAAGCGGTGATATCAATCGCGGGTTTTAACTCTTCATCATCCGGCAATATCTTGTGATATATATTTCCAGTATGCTTTCGATGGTTTTCGCGGTAATCTCGATAGTTGAAGTCATTGAAGCTTAAATTTTTGCTATAGCTTCTGAGATGAAAGTAGTAAGTAACAGTCGAGAGGAAAGGATTAACAAACCACTTGGTTATCGCTAGCAGTTAACATATATATGGTGAGGAGCTATGGAGAAGGTAGGAATGGTGGGTTAGGTCTTTTTCTTTTTTCTTTTTAAAATTAAGTTCAAATGGTAGATTAATTAGTTTAGTTACCTTGTTTTGGTTTGTATCCTTTACTTTGTATCTTGTAATATGATTAGAGAAATTAGGTGCATGATCAAGTTCATAGAGGGTGGGATATTTAAATATATATGTAATTCTCTAACTTGAGGAGTTGTTAGTTGTGAGCAAGTCCATGTTCTATTTGGCTCTAATTGTGATTAATTAGTAACTTTTGTTGACATTAGCACTACTGCAATGTGATGATCTTTGTTTCTCTTCAGTTTGTAGAAGTCATGCATCTCATAATTATTTCTCCATTTTGAGGAATATTTTGTAACGTTTAGGTATGAGCACGACAAGCTCGACTTTGCTAAAGTTTAGTTTCTTTCTCAGACAAAGGTTATTCAAAACTTCTATTATTTGGAAATGAAAATGAAAGAGATATTGTATCAAGATGCTTAAGCAATGAAAAGCCATTGCGAAAATACAAAATGAGTGCTTGAGTAGATGAAGTAATTGCTTATTAATTAGGCTACTTGGATTACGTAATACCCTACCCTTAGGTTCTTCATGCTCTTCCCATATATTGTCATGATCTAAAGCCAAGGATAACAATAATTCAATTAATGTACTGTACATGTATCCATTCATGACAAAGTTATTTCTCAAGTTTGAATAAATATAGAGTAATTGCACAGCTAGTCTATAAAAGTTTTGCTCTAGTTTCGCTTTATTGCTTGGTCTTTTGACATGGACATATGACATTTCAAATTGGAAGTGCTTCACTTTAGCCCTTACCTACACTGGTAAATGTTTGCTCGCATCTGGTTCATCTGCATATTCATTAACCATGATATATCAACCTTCTATATATTTCATATTTCAATCCGTGCGCAGATGCACAAATGCATTGATGCGCGCAATAAATTTTAGTCTAACAGTAGATGAGGAGGACTAAAGTGAACTTTCAAAAGTTCAGGATGTTGAACATTAATTTTTCGCTTACTACGAATAGTTTTAGAATAATAACAATGATTGTATCCACTCTTCTTAAATTTCTACCTATAAAGCATTATACATTGGAGGATCAGAGACATGCTTACTGAGGAAATCTTTTTTTTTTGACTGGTCTTTTGTGGCAAACATTAGAACAACAATCTCTTTAGTTGATTGGTTGCACCAAAAAAAAAAAGAGTTTATTATTTCACCACTACCAATGCTTCTTTTGGGTTTCTACAACTTTGGAGCCTACCATTGACTGTCCAATTAAAGTTTCAGCTTTCACTTTTGTTGTTTGGTTACATCTGATTGACACCATAACTGTAATCATTCATTAAGTTGTACATTACATAATTCACAATGTTGTGCTTTATGTGGCTTTACTTTCTCAAATATAAATACTTAAAAGGACATCAATTTTAATCTACATTTCTAGCTAGAAGAGAAATAAGTACCTTCCATAGGGAGAAAGAATCAGAAGAGACAATAATGGATGGAGATTTAATGTTAATTATTTTTAAAAGCCTATTCACATATAGCTAAAATAAATTAACTTAGATTTTTTCCTCTAATTATTTGCCTTATATTATATGCATTGATATATTTTAAGTTAAAAAAGATTAATTAATCTAAAATTCACTGATCTAATTGTGGTTTCTGAAATCATTAATAAGTGAACTTGTTGAGTTCCAAATGTTAAGTTATTTGTTGTGTACAATACTTTGTGCAATTTCATGAACAAAAACTCACTAATATATATGTTGTGCTCTAAGCCTCTAACATATGAATACTCTAATATTAATCACCCAAATTTGAGGGACAAAGAGACAAGCACTTTATCTGGGCATATGCTCTTAGATTTGGTGTGGTTTGTTCCTTGACTGAGATGAACCCTTCACTATCTTTTCTCCCTTTATATTATTTTAGACTTCACACATATTCATGTAACTGTCTCCACAGAGAGAGAGAGAGAGAGAGATCTACTAAAATCTATGCAGGCACTGAAACAAAGAAGGAAGAGGTGAAGTAGGAAGATTAATGCTCTGGGTTTTCTTTATGCAGTCCCTAAAATGTCTCTAATGAGCTACAGGTGCTTTGGGGTGTCACAGTGAACTAATCATTACCATATTGTGTCAGTGGCCTTTAATTGAGGCGACTTTTGAGAGCATTGTAGAGAACTTTTGGAAAATAATACCGCATTAGATACCTGTTGTGAGTTCTAAGAAGTGCGGCTGATATGCTAGTATTTTAATACAAAAATGTGTATGTGTGGGTGAATATATCTATACTTTTAGGGCCGTTTGTTTTAAAAATTGTAATATTTCAAAAATATTCTATATTTTATATTTAGAATTACAAATTTTGATTAATTTATCAAATCACTTGAGTTGAGAGATTGTTAAGTACTAACGATTTCCCCAAAAAGTATAGCAACAGAAATGCCCCAAAAAAAAAAAAAAAATTGATGTTTGTTTATCTGTCCCTGTCTGGGGGAATCTGTGTTTCTGTTCTGCTTTCGCTGGGTCCAATGCAGTCATCTTCATTGGAGCGAATAAAGCAAACAAAAGTGAGCCCATGTATGGAAAATTAGACATTTAAGAAAGGGACAAAATTTCTACTCCAAATAGACACCAATTCCTATTATATTCATACTTGTATTTTTGCTTTAAATTCAAGCTTGCATTCTCTCACTCTTTTTCTTCTTCTTTTTCTTTTTCTTTTTTTTTAAGAATCTAGTTATGCACTACTCCAACTGTGAGCAGGAATCTAGTTTGGAACTTGCGCTCAACCACTCGAGCAAAGCAGTGATGGTGAGTACACTAATTAATACTTCCTCTTGTTAAATTTTGAAGGTAAAGCTTCATGAAATATTGCTAGTCGATGATAGAGATTAAATTTTATATTCAAAAATAGGTACATTAGAATTAGTCATAAAAATAAATTATCAATCTACATAACTAAAAAGTGTTCATAGTTTCGGATGTATTGTCTAAAGATACAAAACATTCAGGACTCGTGGAAGCTATAAACCATTTTGTGTTGGCTACTCAAATCTTTTGAAATTTTGATTTTATTACTCAACCTTTCAATTTACTTAATTTGAATCAACCAACAATACTTCGAGTTTAAAATTTAAATTTATTATTTATCTTTATATATTTAGTTAGTATGTTGCATTCGATTCTTACAATTATAAATTATATATTTCATGCGTTTCTTACAACTATAAATTTATAAAAATAAGTAATTAACTTATATTTAAGTCAAAATACCGCTAATTAACTCAAATCAAATAAATTGAAAGATTGGATAGTAAAATAAAAATTTTGAAAGGCCGAGTAACCGATTCAAAATAACCTATAGCTCAAATAAGTTCGGTACGTTTTTACCTTATTTAACCTACAACTTTGTAGAATTTAAACGACAACTTAGTAGAATGTTCAGACATGAAAACTATATTATGTACAGACTAATTTTGGTATAGTTTTTGCATCTGAATTTAATAATAATTTCAAACTTTTAGACCACTCTACCACCAGTAAACATATAAAATTAAAATTTCAAATGACCTAAAATGATCCAAAATGCAAAAACCATGAAATTTCCCTGATAAAATTCTTAACTTGTAAAAGAGCATTATCCCATCACCAATAATTTAAATATTCGAAGACAAATAAGAGCAGAGTCTACTACAAACACGCTAACAAATGGTCTAAATAAATTCTGCTAATCAAAATTATGCAATGTAGAATCGTCAAAGATCACTTCTCGCCCCGTTGTAGGATTTCATTTCTTCTTTTCAGATAAACCACCAGATCTGCATATAAAAACGAACATTTTTACGGGGTTAGGCTCATGGATTTCTTTATTGCAAAAGAGTACGCGATTGATCATGTACAAACAACAAAGAAACAGTAAAACAAAGGTAACAGAACAAAGAAAACAATTCATTCAAAAAATTAACTCAAAACCAACTATCTTGTCATATTGGCACTCTGCTGCTATATACACTTTCATTTTGCAAGACCAAAACTTAAAACTTGCATTTAAGATGTTGAAAGATGAGGAGGAATTCAACAAGAACGAACTTACACGTTCCAGTTAATGCACAGTGCATGCCAAGTTTGCTGTTCAAGCTTTTCCAAAATTCATTACATTTTATTTTCATAATTGAACAATGACCGCAATGTAAAACTATGTAACTTGAGAGACTATTCCAATAGAAGTATACTGGTATTCATAAAGGAAAAAGAATATAACATGCAGATTCGAATATGTCAACTATACTATGGCCTGAGCACAACTCAAATTTGTTCTGGTGTTGCAGGTAACATACTTTGAATCAACTGACTGAGTAGGAGTTGTATAAGACCCCTTCCTCTTTATTCAAATCATATATTGCAAGAGATAATATTTGATAACTACAAATACTTAGTAACACGGAATCACCACTTTCTATGAGAAAAAGATTTATTTGAGAATCATGTATACAGACAGACCTAAATTCCAATGAACTTACGGCTTATGTACAAAATTAAATATTTTTATTCCAAGAGGCTTGATTTTGAACCAATCGAAAGGATTCATCAAGTATTTTTAAGTTCAAGCAAAGAGAGTATCATATTGTTTTGTGGAAGTTACACAACGGTCCAACCAAACATGCTCTAGGAAAAAAAATAAAAACACAAACACAAAAAAAAAGACCATTACTCACCTCATCTTCCTGAGAACATTAGCCATCTCCTCACGCTTCTTCTTTGCCCTCTTATGTGTGCCAAGCTTTCTCTTTGCAACCTTCAGTGCGCGCTTATCTTTCCCAACTTTGAGAAGCTCAGTGATACGCTTCTCATATGGCGCAAACCCGGCAACTTCCCTGATCAAGTTTCTCACCAAATGCACCCTCTTGCTGGTTTTCTGCTTTCGGCAAAAAAGTCATAACCCACAAACCAAAATTACACAAACAACTGAACAAAGCTTTATAATGCACAAATCTCTAAGGAAGAAATATATGACAATGAGGACGATAAACTGTATCTTGGTGTGAAGAATACCTAAGAAAATAGTAATACATACCAAATAAATTGCAAGTTTCATATTTATATATAAGCTATTGTTAACTGTGAATAGAATTCTTTGACTAGTGATTGCATTGTAGAAAAAGACATCATTTAGTCCACTTGAAAGTGAAACCTCTCCATTAACGTGTGCTGCGTACAATCAAACTCATTTTATTACGATTCAGCCAGAGAATATAACTGTATCATATAGGTGCGAATAATTCAATCCAAATAACAAACCAAATTATTCTACAAAAAAGAGATCAACAGAAAAAAAAGGTCCCACGTACAATGTACCAAACATTGAACGCAGAATCTAGAGATCCATTTATTTATCCAAAAGTAGCTACGACCAACTGCTGAATAAACACATTAAATTAAACTTATTCTAAGTAGTTCTTTTCCTTAAATTTCTTAGCCTATGACATAATTGGGGGAAAAGCTGGCATTTGCATCTGATTTACTGATCATATGAACGAAAAAATATATAAAAAAGGTAAATTTATTGAAGAGATAGAAACTACGGATCAATCATACGGAAAAACAAAAAAAACTAAAAATTGACTGAGAAAAAGTGGCGATCTAATCGTACCCCTTTCCTGCTAGAAGGGCGAGGGGGGATCTCGCGCTTGGTGACGACGTGCCCCTTGTTGAGCCCCACGAAGAGCCCAGAGTTCGGCTGCGGCGGAGCCATGAGAAAACCTCGATTCGAGCCCTAAATTCACAAATCAAATCAAATTAATTCCAAAGGAAAAAAAACAAAAAAAACGAGATCAAAGCAAGAGCTCTAGGGTTTAACGTGCTCCAATTCGAACAATTGATGAGTATATAGATCAAATGATGTGGGGAAAGGCGAGGAGGAGAGATGGGGATCCGAGAGCGCGCTCGCTACCTCGCAACACTGAGGGAGCAGCAGAAACCCTAGCCGCCGACGCCGTAAGAAACCCTAAAATAGAGCGCGAGAGAGAAGTATATAAATAATCATAGGAGAACCAAACCGGACCGGGTAGCACTTCAACCGGTCCGACTTTGTTGAACCGGTTGTCGACCGGTCAAACCCTTGTGAAATGATTGGTGTCGGCCCAAATATCTCCATGTGGGCCGATATTGGGCCTCCACATGGCCCATTAGCTGCTTTAACCAAAATATTATCATTCATTTATTTATGAAATATAATTATTTCGTAATTATTTAGCACAGTTGATAGCTACTCCCGATCACCGATAAAATAGTCAGATGATTCAATCTCCCCGTGTCCATTTCAAATTGGGCCGATATATTCCCTCGCTTCTTTCTGAAGAAATAGAGTGATTCAGCCTCGACTTCTTGCAAATATAACAGTAAATAAATATATCCAATATGCAAGTTCTCTCCTTGTACTTGCTTTCCTGGTGGATGTTGCATCACTTGTTGATCTCATCTTCAACACTACATGCTTTCCACATTAACCTAATCCACCAAACCAAATTAATATGATAATATATTAAAAGCTCCTTGAACAAACCATAGGCCCTCAATCCTTTGACTTTGAAATAGTAAGGCCATTCAAGTTACACTCATTAAATTAACATCACATTGTTCTCCACCTAATGTTTTTCATATAGTTATTAGTTCAACTGTGAACAAACAACAGTTTTGAAAGCAATGAGGAAAAGGAAAAGCCAGGAAACATGACCAATTAGGTCTTGTTTTGATCTTCTTACCAATCCATCAAATAATACGCACCAAGTTTAGTCTCTGAACTTCTAATTAGGTTTTGTTTTGATCCTCAAATAAGTCAGTTTGATATAACAGATCTCAAACTTTTATAAATATTTTACTGTTGTTCAATCATGCTTTTGCGCATGAGATAAGATCAAGGGTTGATGAATGTGTGGTGCATAGATACACAGATGCATTGGGTGCGGGCTATGATCTTGGCTCTAACAATAAATGAAATAATTCCAAGAGTTCAGAATTTTCAACATCGAACTTAAAAGATGCAAGTATGAAAGTGACACTGTTGACTTAAATCGGCAAGTATCCTGCTCTATGACGGGAGGCCAGGTTGGGCCGAGTCACGTTGAAAATGACGTGAGGCTGGATTGGGACGAGTCATGATCGAAGTGGTGTGAAACTAGTTGAGCCGAGTCACAATCGGAATCCGTGGGTATTGTATCTATACGCTTTAAGTGGATTTGTTGTATATTTCTAATAGCTCGAGTTTTGGAATTAATGGTTAGCGCCAACGATCCGATAAATTATATTAGAGCGAAAGATCACGGGTTCGATTTTCGCATGCTGTGAATTTGTGCAGATGCTGGAGGGTGGATTGTTAGCTTAAATAGGCCAGCATCCTGATCTGTGGCGGAATGCCAAGTTGTGCTGAGTCATGTTCGAAGAGGCGTGAGGATGATTGGATCGAGTCACAATCGAGATCCCTGTGTGCTGTATCTATACGCTTTAAGTGAATTGGTTGCGTATTTCTAACAGCAATGTTCTTTTGGATACAGAAACCAACTTTGCAAGATACTACCACAATTTCACAAATTTTGTTAGGGGTATGCATGAAATGCCAAGACCCCCCAAAATGGCATTTGGAACAATTGAATGGACATACGTGCAAATGTCCCCACCAGGTGTTAACACCATCCACAAAGTACGCATTCAAAATTCAAACTGCGACGTGTGATTTTTTGACTTAGCTGAAGCTTTGGTGCTCTCTCAATTCTCCTCTTCCTCTTCTCCCTCTTCTTCGTGTTCTTCTTGGTCGTTTTCTTCTCTTTGGGCTCTGAAGAAGAAGAAGAAGAGGTCGTCGCCGAGTGTGTGAGCTCCGCTGAGTTGCCATGGGCACCCCCTTCTTCTACGAGCTCAAGAAGCAGGCCTCGTCCTTCCTCAAGGACAAGATCCGCACTGCTCGATTGGCCCTCACCGATGTCACCCCCGCCGAGTTGTGAGACCCCCAAATCCCTTTTTTTTTTATTTGATTTGAGCTTTTCTACAAAATTCTCGATCTGGATGTTTCATTTTTCTGCGTTAAGGCCTCAAATAGGCGATTTTTAGACTTGATTTTGGTTTTTTCTCCGTACATTTTGATCTGGTATTTCATATTTTGTTTATGACACCCTCAAAATCCTTTTTTTTTGTACTTGATTTGGTTTTTTACTCTGTTATTCTCGCCCTGGGTATCTCTGAATTTTTGACTTGTTTTTGGTTTTTCTGCATAAATCTCTAACTGGTTAATCAGATCTTTTGGACAAAAAAAAAAAAAAATCTGATTTTTGTACTGATTAGGCTGACGGAAGAAGCAACAAATGGAACTCCGTGGCCGCCGGAGACGAAGACGATGGGATTCATATCGCGCTCGGCGTTTGAGATCGATGATTACTGGAGAATTGTAGAGATTTTGCACAAAAGGTTAGTCCTGTTTTATTTTCCATCTTAAGCCAGGGGATTGGTTTATATATTGGTACCTAGTTCCTGTTTGTTTGAACATGATTTGGCTCCTGTAGTTCTAAAGATTGTATTATTCACTGGAATAAATTTAGCATGATTGGGAAGTTCCGAAAAGGAAAATCAGTTAGTAGTTTGGTTAATAAAAATGTAGTCTTGCAACATGAAGGTATAGAGATGTAAAACCTTCAATGTAATTATGTCATGTGCTTTCATTTTTGGAGTAAGAAAAGTTAAATGTGTAGTGAATAATTCCTTTAAAGAGGATTAGTTGATGATTGATGAAATTCCTAAGTTAGTCGAATAGTGTTTAGCTAATCTTGTGTTTTATACAATTTTTTGTCTCATAATTTCTAAATAATTGTGACTATGGTAAAGTTTAAAGAGGCTAATTTGATGTTTCCTGTTGGTGGATAGGTTTTCAAAGTTCGATCGAAAGCATTGGAGAGAGCCCTACAAGGCTTTGGTACTTCTCGAACATCTCTTACTACACGGACCAGAGAGTGTTGCAAAAGAGTTTCAAATTGATAGAGAGTTTATACAGGAATTGGGTACCTTCCAATACATCGACGAAAAGGGGTGAGAAATTAGTAATCTTGGTCTATTTTGATTTTCTACGAAATGATAATCTAGCTAATTTTTATGCAATCTTTGAAGGTTTAATTGGGGATTAACTGTGAGAATGAAATCAGAGAGGGTCTTAAAACTGCTCGAGAAAGGGCCACTTCTTAAAGAAGAAAGGGATAGGGCTCGAAAGGTCACTCGTGGAATCCAAGGATTTGGTAGCTTCAATGTGCATTATTCACCTACCAATAATCATAATCCGATTGAAAATTCTTCGAATTGCTATGTGAGAAGCAATTCGCACTACGAAGATTACCCTACGCGGGAAGCAGTAGTCCCAGATGATCAAAAGGAGAACTTCAATTTGATTCCATCGATCCATAAAGTTGAATCAGGAGAAAGATCAATCGAAGAAAATCTCAGTGATAAGAGTTTGAAACTAGAGAAGGAGACAGGAAGTGTTTTTCCTGTAAAGGGACTCAAACTTGAGGAGTCAAAACCACTCATACCTTGCAAAGAAGTGAAAAAGACCGAGTTTCAAAAAGTACTTGGGTTGTCGAAACCGCTCATGCCTCGCGAAGAAGTGAAAAAGATCGAGTGCTTTGAGTCACAGTTACTTCTAAGTCAAAGTTGAAGATGTCTGTTCAAAGAGTTTTTTTAAGGGATATGAGGCTTCAAGAAAAGCAAATGGCGCAATAGCTTTTAATTTGCTAAAGGAGATCGTGACGAAGGCTTGAAGCAGCTTCTGAGGAATTTCATGAATTGCCAGTTTTAGGTTTGATAGTAGACGTCGCGTCTGCAATGTTACTTCTCTTGCGTATCTCTGTATCTGTAGAATATACTCTTTTGTTGTCCATGTTGCTGGTGTTGTTAATGTGGGGCTTTTAGTTTGAATATCTATAGAGAAATGTGAACAAATGTGTTAAGATGTATGCTGTGTTAAAATATAAACTTACGTGTGTTACGATATATTTAGTATATGTTACGATATATTTAGTATCTTATGGTATATTAGGATACTGTATATTATTATCATATATAGAGTAGGATTATATGGTATGTAATCCTAGTTGTAGTATTACTATAGTAGGCAATGTTACTATAGTAGACCTATCTCTTGTACTATATATTTTCATCAATTCAACCCAAGAGGGTATGCTCTTTTGCCCTTCTTTCATGGTATCAGAGCGGGAACCCTAATTTAGGGATATTGATCCACAGCTATCATCCACAACAAGTCTCACCTTCTTCCATAGGTGTTCTTTTCCTTTTGGTGTTCTATCTCCTCTTATCATTGGACTTCTATCTCTCCGCTACAGTACTGCTACAGTATCTGCGCTACAGTATTACTACAGTACTCGCGCTACAGTACTGCTACAGTACTCGCGCTACAGTACTGCTACAGTCGCGCGCTACAGTACTGCTACAGTCGCGCGCTACAGTACTGCTACAGTCGCGCGCTACAGTATGCGCGCTGCAGTAATTTCAGCCTCTTTGTGATTCCTCTTTGCTCTTCGGGTGCCGCTCGGACTATCCTCGTACCGCTCGCTGGTTGCTCGTGTCGCTCGGTCCTTTCCCTGGTGCGGCCGTTCTTATTTGGTGCTAAGTGGTTCCTCTCTTGTGCGCTGGGTACAACTAGTTTGGTAGAAACCAGGTTCTTCCTTTTTCTCATCCGCTACATTCCGATTTATCTTCTTTCTTTCATATCTAGTGGTGGATCCTTCTCTTTTGGTAGCAAATATGTCTTCTTCTACCTCAAATTTGCCAGTTGTTAACATCAAAACTCTCATACCACTAGAACTCACTGATTCCACATATCTTGTGTGGAAGCAAGTCTTTCTTAATGTTCTAGAAAGTTTTGGTGTTACATCACATGTGGACGGAACTGGTGTTGTGCCTTCTCAGGCTATCGATACTGCTGATAAGAAGGTGGTTATAAATTTCGAATATTTAAGTTGGAAAAGGGAAGACACCACTATACTTCATGGATTAATGCCACTTTATCCCTTAGCATATTACGAATGGTCATTTCTAGCTCACCTAAAACTGCATATGATGCTTGGAGAATCATTGAGGCATATTTTCTTGATAAGACTGCTTCCACGGCTTTTTCTCTAAAGTCTGAATTGCGGAGCATCAAGAAAGGCTCAATGAGCATGTGTGATTACATGCAAAAGGTCAAGTCGATTGGTGATGCTCTTCAGGCGATTGGTGAAACCGAGTCAGACCATAATTTGGTCATGACTGTTCTTCTAGGGCTACCAGAAGACTATCGCGGTTTTGTTAGTGCTCTAAACACACACAGAAATAAGCCCACTTTTGAACAGCTTCGTCCACTCTTGATGCAAGAAGAAACGGAAGTCCAACGTCGTACTAGTGTGATGACATCCTCTGCTATTCCCACTATTGACGGTGAAGCTCTTTATGCCAATCGTGGACGCGGTAATCGTGGAGGCCGTGGAGGTAGATATCGTGGAGGCCGAGGACAGCATGGTAGACACAACTCTGGTCGTGGATCTCCTGGAACCTACTCACACCCTCAACCTAATAATCCTCAACAACCTTACATTCCAAAGTCTGGCACACAATGTCAGATCGGTGGCAAGTTCAATCATTTTGCCCTCCAGTGCAGACAACGCTTCAATCATTCCTTTATTACAGATGATGTTCCTCAAACTTTTGCTGCTATGAACCTTCATGAACCCGGTGAGGAAGTATGGTATCCAGACACCGGAGCATCTAATCATATGACCGCACATTCTGGTATTCTCTCCTCTTCTAAACCTTATAGTGGGCACAAAAAAATTCTTGTTGGTAATGGAAATTTACTTGATATTACTCAGACAGGTGAAACTCATTTAAATACGTCCTCTAACTCTTTTGCTCTTAAAAACGTCCTTGTTGTTCCTTCTATTAAGAGAAATTTACTTTCAGTGCGTCAGTTCTGTCATGATAATAATTCTCTTTTTGAATTTGACTCTTCTGGTTTTTCTGTGAAGGACAAGGAAACCAGGGCGGAGCTTCTTCGATGCCCTAGTTCGGGAACATCACTCTATCCACTTTCCTCTAAAGTTGCAAGTGTAGGAACTAAGAAACCGCTAGCTCTAGTTGCATCTAGGTTTAGCGGAGATATATGGCATAGACGGTTAGGTCATCCAAGTTTTCCTGTTCTTTCTACATTTATTAAAAACAAAAAAAAATTGTTTCTGATTCTGCTTTGAAATTATCTGTTTGCAATGCTTGTAATATGGGAAAACATGTTAAACTCTCGTTTCATGATTCAGAATCTCAATCTGCTTTTCCTTTTCATATTGTTCATTCTGATGTTTGGCAATCACCTGTTCCCTCTGTTTCTGGCTACAAATATTATGTTATTTTTATTGATGATTACTCTCGGTTTTCTTGGCTTTACCTTTTAAAATTTAAACATGAAGTTTTTGACAAATTTTTCGAGTTTAAGACAATGGTTGAAAACATATTTCATAGTTCAATCAAAATTTTTCAATCTGACAATGGTACTGAATTTGTAAATGACAAATTTTCTACTCTTTGTTCACAAAATGGAATTATTCATAGATTCTCTTGTCCTTATACGCCTCAACAAAATGGCCTTGCTGAGAGGAAGCATAGGCATTTATCTAACATTGTTAGGAGCCTGCTGTTTCAAGCTTGCTTACCTCCTCGATTCTGGGCTGAGGCCATTCAAACTGCCGTCTTTCTTGTGAATCGAATTCCTTCTCTTACTGTTTTGAATGGACAATCGCCATATGAAATTCTGCATGGTTGTGTTTCCCCTGACTTGCAACTTGTTAGAGTTTTTGGATGTTTGTGTTATCCCGATGTTCAGGACATTGCAGCTCACAAGCTCTCTCCCCGTTCTCTTCCTTGTGTCTTTTTGGGACTTTCTGACAAACATAAAGGTTTTCGCTGTCTTTATCCAAGCACTGGTAAAATTTTTATTTCTCGCCATGTTACTTTTGTTGAACATGTTTTTCCTTACTCTTGTCTTTCTAAATTCTCTTCTTCTCCTTCCTCTTCTATTTCAAACTTTCAAATGTTTCAAAATTTTCTTTCTAATCCTCCCCTACTGGGTGAGAGTCCATCCACTATTGATGCAATCTCTGGCCTCTCCTTCACACGCCCCTCTACTGACGTTGGTTCACATACGCTTGTTTCACCGTCTGAGCAATTATCAGTTTTTCCTTCCACTGTGAATCATGATGCCCCACATGTTAGTAATGAGAATGCTGCCGCTCCTGCTGGCCAAACTGAACTCCGGGTCTATACCAGACGACACACCAGCCGGCCTGCTGCTGCTTCACCTTCACCTATTGATCTGGCACCTTCCACCTCTGATCATCCACCTTCCCCTCCGCCTGCTGCAGTCTCCTCTCCTTCTCATTCTCCTTCTGAGCCTCCGTTGCCTGCCAGAACACACTCTATGCTCACTCGATCCATGGCTAAGGGTTCCGCTGCGTCTTCCTCCTTCCTCGCTTCTGCACGTTCTATTCTTCCTGCTGAGCCTACCTCTTTTCATGAAGCTTCTCAGGATGCAGGTTGGCGTGCTGCCATGGCTGAAGAATTTGATGCATTACTGACCAATGCTACTTGGGATCTTGTTCCTCCTCCCTCTTCTGTTAATCTTATTGGCTGCAAGTGGGTATATAAAGTGAAGCAGAAGGCGGATGGTTCCCTTGAGCGTCTCAAGGCTCGGCTTGTGGCTCAGGGTTACAAACAACAACAAGGTATTGATTTTGATGAGACCTTTTCTCCGGTTGTCAAGTCGACCACTATTCGAACTGTTATTTCAGTGGCTTTCTCCTCTGGGTGGTCTCTTCGACAACTTGATGTAAAGAACGCCTTTCTTCATGGTACTCTCTCTGAAGAAGTTTATATGAAGCAACCGCCTGGTTTTGTGCATCCTTCTCTTCCTCATCACGTTTGCCGTCTCCGAAAAGCGATCTATGGTCTCAAACAGGCACCTCGGGCTTGGTTTCAGCGGTTTACTTCTTTTCTTTTTGAACTTGGTTTTGTTGGCAGTACTGCTGATCCCTCGATGTTTGTTTGTCATTCCTCTTCTGGCACTCTTGTTCTTCTATTATATGTTGATGATATTATTGTCACCGGAAGCTCCTCCTCTCTTTTAGAGGCTCTTATTGTCACCTTACAACGAGAATTTGCTATGAAAGATCTCGGGCCGCTACATTATTTCTTGGGCATTGAGGTTAATCGTTCGTCTTCTGGTCTTCATTTGACTCAGCAGAAATATGCGCATCAACTACTTCAGCGCCATGGCTTTCTTGATAGTAAGCCCGTCTCTAGTCCTCTCTCTCCGACTTCTCGTCTCTCTTCTCATGAGGGGCGCCTTCTTGAGGATCCCTACATTTATCGTCAGATCGTTGGTGCTCTCCAGTATCTCACCTTCACAAGACCAGATATCTCGTATGCCGTCAACTCTGTTGCCCAGTATTTACATGCACCTCGTGAACCCCACATGCAAGCGGTCAAGCGCATTCTGCGTTATATTCGCGGGACGCTGTCTTATGGCATTCCTATCTCCCGCTGTATCAATCCTTCTCTCGTGGCATTCGCAGATGCTGATTGGGCTGGTTGTCCCGATACCCGTCGCTCTACTTCAGGATATTGTATATTTCTAGGGCCCAATCTTATCTCCTGGTCCGCTAAGAAACAGCCCACTATTTCTCGTTCCAGTTCTGAAGCCGAGTATCGTGCTGTGGCTTACGCGCTTGCTGAGACAGTATGGATCCGACGTTTACTTCGTGACCTTGGTGTGTTCTTATGGCGCTCCATCAGCATCTATTGTGATAATCTCAGCACGACTTATCTTGCGGCCAATCCTGTTCTCCATGCTCGAACGAAGCACATTGAGCTTGACCATCAGTTCTTGCGCGAAAAAGTCCAGTCTGGTGATTTAGAATTGGTTCACATCTCTTCTGATAAGCAACTTGCTGATATTTTCACAAAGCCTTTGTCACCTTCTCGATTTTCGGCTTTGCGGCTCAATCTTCGCATCCGGCCAGTGGATGCTTAGCTTGCGGGGGGATGTTACGATATATTTAGTATATGTTACGATATATTAGTATCTTATGGTATATTAGGATACTGTATATTATTATCATATATAGAGTAGGATTATATGGTATGTAATCCTAGTTGTAGTATTACTATAGTAGGCAATGTTACTATAGTAGACCTATCTCTTGTACTATATATTTTCATCAATTCAACCCAAGAGGGTATGCTCTTTTGCCCTTCTTTCAACGTGTTTTGTTTTCTTGTCCAATGGTGCAAAAAAGTACATTACCTTCGGATCATGATAGGTAAAACCTTCAAAACTTACCTGAACTGTAGTGCATTTTGATAGGTAATTAAACTTTATTTTACTATCTGATCTTAGTATTTTTGATAAGGCACTAAAACCTTACAAGTTTTGATTCTAGTATTCTACTGTTAAACCTCACAGTATTTGTTACATATTTGATGGAATAACTGTGAAGTACTATGAAATATTCTGGTGAAAATGCTACAAGTACTGTAAGATCAAGTAGTATATTCAAAACTTTCAGAGGTTAGATATCTATCAAAATAAGTACTAAAGTGAAACTTAATTTACTTCACTTCACAAAATCATTAGCTTGTAGAAAATCTAGGAATTGAACTTACATATGGGTTGATAGACTAATGAATTGAGGAAAAGAAATGTATGCACAGTTAAAACCTGCACAATTATTTACAGTAGAGAGATTGAAGTGGCATTATTCATGGTTGACAGATTAATGGTGCTTACATCATCAGGAAAGCAACCGAATCCACTAAGTTGGCGAACATCATGGCTAACGCAGATGACCCTCAAATGTAGGATGATAATCTCCCTCTCAAGTTTGTGCTTTAGGTGAAAGCTTAAGTCTCTTTCTTTTTGTTGTTTTGCTAGCTTCTGGTGGAAGCTCAAGCTAATATGTTTGTAAGGACTGGAGCTCTCTGTCTTGTACTAGAAAACATGCAAAAGAGATGATCTCAGAAGAGTATTATAAACAAGCTCCTCAGATCCTGTTATATGTTTCAATGACCAAATTGTGAGAAAATGACTAGCACTATAGAACAACTTGAGGTCATCTGCTTATCCTTCATTTCACAGGACACAGTCATAAAGAGTATCAGAAAGAAAATAGAAAATGATTTCCGCAGTTACTACTTGCTGAGGCTTTTAAAGGAGCAATAAGGCTAAAAAATACTTCAAGAAAACACTTAAAAGTTATTGTTCTTTTTATCTGGTAAAATTTATTCACAGGGGTTGGGTACATCTTTCCAAAAATCTAAGCTACTTTCAGATTAAATTCAAGTCTCAAATTTTGAGAAAAAAAAAAAATAGTTCGACTGAATTAAAGGAATGCAGAAACAAGCTTAATTTTCTTCGCATCTATCCCATGTGCTCTATTCAATCTTTTAAGAACATAGAAACAAAATTAACCTATTGATCTAAAATGTTTATGCTTCATACTAGGAGCAAAACATATGCAAGATAGAGGAAGCTTTGATCAAACAGCAAAACAGAGGCATTTATTTGTGGAACAAATCTCTGGCTAAGAAAAAAGGGAAAGAATCGGACAATATGTTAAATCTAAAGAAGGGGACCAATTTGCCATACTTTCTGATTATTAACAAAATACTGAATTCTTGGACATAACCATGTATAACACATTACAGTTTACTTCAAATGGCTCGAATCAGATAGCGTCGTCGCAACTTGCACCAACTGTAAAGCACCGGAGCAGAGAACATCTCGTGCAGTTTCTCTTCTTTTGGCAGATCCTTCGACTGATAAGGAGGTGGTTGGGGAGTCCACTCTGTAGCTTGATCGGTATAGTATATATTACAAAAGTACCAGGTTGGTAGAGAAAAAAGAAGAACAGGGAGAGGCGAGGACTTTTCTGTGAATCTCTATAACTCCATATCTCATCTGTATCTTTATTTACACACAAGATCTCCATATTCTTCCTTCCAAAGAGATGACAATGATGGACACATCATCGTGATATCGTCGCCGGTCTCCCTGTGGTATTTCAAGCAACTCATGGAACTCCATTCCTGAAAACAAAATATATTTTAGTATTTAGATGCTTGTCAAATTGTTATAGGTTTTTTGCATATTAGTTTCACTACAACATCAACTACTCACGTATATACCTTATGAAAACTCCAAATTATAGATTTCTAATTAAACCTTATACTTATGTTTACAGCAAAATAAGATCATACCTGCTTTATTAGCTGCACGAAAAAGGACTTCCTCTACAAGATGTTGAGCAGGGTCACCCTCAGGTGTCACCGCAATGAACATCTCGACTTGTGCGACGGCCTCTTCATTGGTGAAGTATTGGTAGAGGCCGTCGGACGATAGTATCAGGAACCGATCATTTGGACCGAGCTTATAGTGGTAGAGAGATGGGTTGCACGTGATGTACGGAGAAGTCCCGACGTAATCTATTTGGAACATCTCGAGAAGTGCATTGTTCCATTTTGGCTGCAGAAAAAGAGGATATATATAAGAATATTAAGACCACAAAAAGTTGTAGTATTGCTAAGTTCGAATTTATAAAAAGTAGTAAAATCATTGTGGTGAATGGTTAATTATTCTGTGGATAAACAAAGGATCAGATGTATCTGTTTTCTTTTCCTAGCAATTTACTTCACTGATGAGAAAGTGGTAGAGAAAATCATGTATGGGCGGGTATTCCATGAACTCTTCTCAAATCTTCCACTCGATCAGAATTGGAAACTCTAGACAAGCTTTACTGAGCGTACTAAATTTGAGTCAGAAAGATAAACTACAGAATTACTGCTAGTAGGCTAGTAAGTACAAATAAAAGGAGAAACAATCAGCTTGCATTCCAAAATGCTGGCAGGAATATTACTTTCTTCATAGCCACTTCAGAATTTTTTGAATCAAACAATAAATTTTGAATAGCATATTCTCCCTTTCTACTTTTTTTGCTCGAAAACCAAATGGCAAATTCTTTTCTTAAGGATCAAACTTGCAGATAATGTAACCGACAAACTACCACACATCGAAAGAGAAAAGGCAGCAACTGTCATATTACGAACACTCGATCTTTCTTTTCTTTCCCGAGTCAATTTAGGATTAAAAAGCTCAATTGAAAAGGGTAATTGAACTTCTACCAAATGCGCATAGCATAAGAGGCCACAATCACGTTCCAATCCCACAAATAAATTTTGCCAAATTTACTTCTTTGAATCATCTATTAAAGTACTTTTTGCCAACTAGAAATTCAAGTTAAATTGCATTTTCGTCGTGAAGAAATCGTATCATCTTTGAATAAAAGAAAGGAAAGGACTCTCAATTGTCCGTGTCATCAGGACAAAGTCTTTTCATTCCATGATTTGCCACGAATTGCATTGAATTGATAAAGCATTTAAAGCATCAAACTTTGAGATTTTTTTAAGTATTTGAAAGTAATTAATTTAGATGCAAGCAATCTACCTGTTTCAGAAAGCCAGCACCAAAAGCTCTTGTCACCTTCAGCGAGCCCTTCACGCGATCATTGACAATGGCTGAAGAATCGTCAGGGTGCTCATTCCTTATTCTGCGAACTTCCTGAAACCATTTAACCAAATCAATCTCATCACCCAAAATACGACCAAATTAAATCAAATAAGTATTACAACATCCTAACAAGCATTACTCCCAATTATTATTTGACGCGATAAATTAAACTAATAATCAAAAGCATTAGAAAATAACGAGATTAAATTAAACTATATATCCAAAAAGAACCCAATTACTTACTTGTTCAACACAAGTACTATGATCCAAGGTAAGCTGCCGCGCCGACAAGCTCTGCAGATACCCTCCGAGATCATCCAAAAACTCCTCATTGATCTGCTCGAGGCCCGGCCCGGCCTTACCGGCCGATCTTCGAGATCCGTGCTCTGATTGAGAGGCCAAGATGGCGCGGCTATCGCCGACGTTCATCAGGTACACATCCTCCCCCTTCATGACCATCACCAGAACACACGAGCCCATCAAGGCCAACTCAGGATTTTCGTCGAGCATCTTATCCGCAGTGTCCAAATACTCATCCTCTGTTTTCTTGAGAGCTTTGGAGAGGGCCTTCAACACCTCCACGTGGCTAGACGTGATCGGTCTGCGGCTGGGATCGGACGGTCGGGAGAGATCCCTACTAGCTCTCCTCGGCCTCCTGGCGTTGACCGGAGGCCGTTGACCTCCGCCGCCGTCGTCATCGTCGTCGTCCCAGAGGAGGCCCCTGAGCTCGCGGTGGACGGCGGGGTAGAGGTGGGAGAGGAGGTAGTCGGTGGCGTCGGGGCCGTTGAAGCCGTCGTAGATCCCGACGAAGACCCAGCCCCCGCCGCCGCCGCCGCCGGCGGAGTGGGCGGCGGAGGGGGCGTCGTCCTGGGACTCGGAGACGACGACGTGGACGCGGTCCTCGCCGGCCTTGCCCTGCGCCCACTGGAGGGGGACGTTTAGGGTTAGGGTTTGGGGATCGGGGGAGGCGGACTCGGATAGCTTCGGGGCGACGGCGGAGGAGGAGGAGGGGACGGCGCGGGAGATGATGGCGTTGGAGAGGCCACGGAGGATGGACGCGGCGGAGGCGAGTGGGCGGGGGCGGGAGCCGCGGCGGCGGCGGCGGCGGGGGAGGCGGATGGTGTGGGAGAGGCTGCGGCGGAGGAGGGTGGAGGAGGAGGAGGAGGAAGGTGGGGAGGAGGCGCGGGGGTCGAGGGGCCCGGAGAGGAAGCCGCGCTCGATGGGGCCGGAGAGGAATCCGCGGTCGCCGGCGATGGGGCCGGAGAGGGGGCCGGAGGAGAATCGGGGGACGGGCTGGAGGGGGACGGAGGCGAAGGAGTCGGTGCTCTCGAACGCGCCTCCGCCGCCGCCGGAGTCGGAGGAGGAGGAGGCGGGGGGGAGGAGGAAGAGCGAGGTAGAGAGCGGGGTGGCCGCGTTGGCGCTGATGGCGGCGCCGGAGATGGAGCGGAACGTCGTCGTCTCCTCCTCCACCACCGCCTCCGCCGCCGCCGCCACGGCGGCGGCGCAGGGAGGCTCGGGGCGGAGGTAGCAGAAGGAGTGGCCGAATCCCTCGTCGCAGGGGTCGGAGGGGAGGGCCGCCGGCGCCACGTGGCGGCGCCGGATTTGTCGCGGCCCCCCGGAGAAGCAGAGCGTGAGCTTCGCGCATCCGTTGCCCATCCTATCTCTATTTGTTCGTGCTATGGAAAGAAGAGAAGGAGAGAGAATAGTTTAGAGAGAGAGAGGGGGGGGAGTGAGGAGGAAGAAGGGGTGATGGGGAGGAATGGAGGATGGGAGGAGAGTTGACTTAAGGGAGTGGGTGGGAGTTGAAATGTTGGAATTGATTTTTTTTTTTATCCTATTTTTCTATTTGTTTTTTTATTTCTCTTCTTCCCACTTTAGGCGTTGACCCGTGAGGTGGTCTCAGCCATGAGCCAACCCTGTAGTTCCTGGAGCCGGGAAGGATTTTTTGCAGACCAGTCCAGAGGCTTTTCGACGCTTCAGTTTCAGTACAACTCGTAAGCAAAAATGCAAAATACACGAAATAGATTGAATAATATAGTTGCATTAATATATATATATATATATATATATATATATATATATATATATATATATATATATATATCTTTTTTTATTATTGACCAGCGAAAAACGAAGGGGTGGGGGGGGGAGAGGAGAGGGGGAATGGAGAGAGACGGAGAATGTGCAATTTGTCAAAGGAGGGGGGGAGCGCGGCTGCGCAGGAATGCGTGCCGCAGGGGTGGTTGGATTGGGAGCGGGAGTTGACCGACACGTGGCGCTCGGAGGTGGTGTCGCCGTGCGGGTGCGTCCAACCTGCTCCCGCGTCGGATGCCGGGGGATCCGCTGCATCCACCACAAACCCTACGTACAAGAACCTCCAGCAATATGCCGACACGTGTACATTCTCTCCCCAATTCCCTTTAATTCTTTTAATAATAGGTACTTAGTACTTGTTTCTTAATTCATAATAATAATAATTTAGGTGCTGGCTTTAATTGTACTCTAGTTGAGTTCAAAAATTGAGCTGTCTAAGCCCATCCGTGCTTTTAATGCACCAGAAAATTTTGAAATAATTTTAAGAGTTTTTTTTTCTCTTTAAATATTTTTAAATTACAGTAGCAGCAGCAGCTGTGGATACAAAAATGCTAATCTTTATAACTTATTGTTTACGGCACGAACGAAAATTGAAAGTTTAAGTCTATATCTTTGGTTGCTGTCAAATACTGTTCGATGTTACTTCTCTAAGATTTGAAATGCTTGCAGAGTACAAGATTAACAAATACTATCTGAATTGCGTCTTCTTAAAGGCTTTATAAATTTAATTAATAATGATAAAGGATGACACCTTTTGCAACATAGGATTATACCAAAATGTACATAAGTTAATTTCACCTTCTAGAAGAATACATTTTTTATATATAGCGAAAAGGAGAAAAAGTTGGATGCGAAAAATAAATAATAATGATGACGAGGCAACGACTTAATTAAATCCTGCCATGGCCCTAAGACCAACATTTATTGCAAGAGAAATATGAAACATGCCCCAAATCAACAAGGCATTTTTCGAATAAATAAATAAATAAACAACCACCTCTTTCAATTAACATTTAAGTTTCTTTTACTTTTGAATTTATTGACTGAAAGATTGCTCTAAAAACTTTAATAAATACATTATTCCATGCAGTAAAGTTTTTTCTTTTTTTTTCTCTCTCTTTTCTTCTATTTTATGATGGTATCTTGATGCATTTAATTTTGTGTAGGTTTTAGTTGGGAGAAATGGGGGAGGTGGGGATTCTTTAATGAGCGTAGTTTGTTGGTATGTGTGGAATAAATGATACGGTAGAAATAAAAGGTGGGAATTGTGGCATTGGATCGATGAAAGGGGTGGGACTTGAGAGGGAGTAAATAGTATAAAAATATTGCTTAGGAATATTAACAGAGCAATACTATTCATACATTCTAAGAAAGGTACATAATGTATACGTTATTCATTTGTTTCTAGCTATGTTGATGTGACAAGCAAGAGCCATTATACTTTAGAATATGTAGGATGTAAGGTGTATATCTATTAATTTTGAGATGTACAAATAATATTTACCATATTAATATATTGGTACACCTATATAATACTTATTTAAAAGCACACATACATACAACATATATATATATATAGAGTAGGGCTTGTGTGCTATTAGGAGCACCGAGATCTCCGTACTCCTAAGCTGTTTTCAATGATGAGACTTTTGAATCGACGATCTGCTCCGTTAGACTGATCTAGCGTATTTGAACTATTTAGATTTTTGCGAATTTTCGATATCATTTACCTAGTAATCGAAAGGATACAAAATCAACAATTTTTAATGGTTAATGTATGTCGTTTGCAAGTTTAACGGTATAGAAGTATTCAAATCAGATGAAATTTTAATAAAAAATTATTTAACTATCTACAACAAGATCATATCTCTGATCGAAAATTTTAATAGTACATCATAATTTTTTGTGAGATTTTTATTTTCAATAGTTGATTTTGAGTCATTTCTATCACTAGGTAAATGATATCAAAAAATCGTAAAATTTATGTTCTAGATAGTTCAAATACGTTAGATCAAATCTAACGGAGTCAATCATCGATTCAGAAGTTATATCATCGACAACGACATAGGAGCACGGAGGCCTCCGTGCTCCTAATAGCACACAAGACCTACTCTCTCTCTCTCTCTATATCTCTCTCTCTCTATATATATAGAGAGAGGGAGAGACTCCAGCTACTATCCTTTTAGGAGGACGGATGTCTCCGTCCTCCTAAGTCATTTTAGATGATAGAGATTTCAAATTGATAATCGGAACCGTTAAAGTTGATATAGAGTATTTAAAACGTTTAGAAACTAAATTTTATAAATTTTAAAAATCGTTATCAAGTCCATCGAAGAGTTAAAAAATGAACAGTAAAAAACGAATAACCTTGTGAAAATAGATGTTAAACTTTCTCAATTCATGATCAGAGTTATCAAATATTATCTAAATAGTATAAGAAATTTTCTATCAAAAATTAAAGCGGTTTGGATTGCTCTACATCGTTAAACAAGTAAACGACTCATATAGGCCGTCAAAAACTTCGATTTTGTAATCCTTTGATCACTATGTAAATAATTTTTAAAATTTATGAAATTTAGTTTCTAGATGTTTTAAATATTCTACATCAACTTTAACGATTGCGATCATCGATTCGAAATCTCTATCATCTAAAATAACTTAGGAGGATAAAGACCTCCGTCATGTTAAAAGAATAGTAGCTGAATTATATATATATATATATATATATATATATTTATATCAATCAAAATTTCTACATTATAGACCTCAACAAGAGAGAGAGAGAGAGAGAGAGAGAGGAGTGAATAGTGTAATATATATACATATATCTTAGGCTAGGAATAGATCAAAGAGGGATTTGGGTGTGGTTGGTGATGTCACACTCCAATTGATTCCCACTGGATTCATAAGGACATGCCAGCTCAGCATAATAACTACCCCTTTTTGGATTCTTTTAGGCCATTCCATGATCAATGTTTCCTAGCCTTTGACTTTTCAATTTTAATATTTTTGGTCCATTTTTCAAAAGGTTAGGATTGGATTAATTACTCATGGATAATCTCGTAGATCATTGCCCTTCTATCAACAGTAATTTGATTTTTTTTTCTTTTTTTTAAAGATTAATTTGTGCACATGTACTTCAGAATTTACGTTATTCTTGTACAATCTCATTGAGCATACATATACATGCGTACATGAAGGAAGAGGAAGAAAAAGAAGAAAAATGTGTACGTAATATAGAAGTTCTTTCCCAAGTTGAAAATAAAGTGATCATCATCCTTTCGATGTTGCTCTCGCCGCATACACACCATCGAACTTTAAGCACATAAATTTTTGATAAATAAATGGTTGGTCGACTTCGAGAACCATCTTGTTCATGAGCTTGTTACAAAATTTTCCAAAATTGCAATTTTTTTTTTGTTAAGAGCTTGATTTAATTTACAAGTTTCTTTCGTGTTGTTGTGAGAACCTAGATAGTCTTATATATAAGATATAATAATACTAAAACTCTTAACTCGCGGCTATATTATTTTGGAAGGTGGCTAAGCCCAAGAGGTCAAAAGAGTTAAGCGTGTTAGGACTAGAGTAGTCCTAGAATGGGTGACCCTCTGAAAAGCTGAGGCGCCACAGTTGTGCTTCACATAATAATTCTTTTTATTCACATAATAATTGATTATGTTGTATACTCACACAAATTTAGTACAAAGTATCATTTAGAGCCAAATAGGCTCTAAAGTGGAACTTTTTAATATTAACGTAATTGCTATGACCTGTTTTTATGAAATTTATAACCTAAAGCCACTAAATAAACACTAGTGTTTGCCTACATATGTCTAGCTATAAGATGGAGTAGGTTATCCTCATGTCATTAAAACCATATAAAACATAGATGAGATAAAAGGAGGGTGTACCTAAGAACCCTAATTCTAAATTCTTAATGTGAATTAAGTCTCCTCTCACTAATACTTTTATATATCCTTCTTTAAGACAATCCATCGCACATGCATGAAAGTGCTCAAATTAAGCCCAATAATGCGAAGGAAAATGAGAAAATTACATGCATATCCTATAAAATTAGCTATTTAATTAAGTACATACATATATACCCTATGAAGTTTTTTATTTACATTTGGATATCATATGTACCATTCAGAAAATTCAGCTTTTTATTTAATTTTTTCGCATATGTATATAGAAAACTATTGTGTTTAAATTTACGTATTGCTCTTATGTGAAAGGTTTTCCTGTTTTTCCGATTCACAATCAATTTATAGAAGAATATTTAAATCAAAGTCAAAATTTCAAAGAAACAATATGCATGCAAATCTGATTTTATGATGGTAGAAATGTAAATAGCTAGTTTTGTAGGTCATATTTATGTAAAAATTAAGTGCCCATGCCATCAATGAAAGAGACATTTTATTGAGTAGTCTTATGCAAGTGTCTTTATTTATTTTTCCTTGGTCAATTATCATGACTGTCCAGGGGTTTAATTCCTAATCCAGAGGAGACAATGACCATTTGCGCCAAATCATGACATAATTCTACAAATTTTTTCTCCCACATATTAATTGCATATTGTCAATGTCATAACATATGTATAATGTCATATAATGTCATAATATGTAATATGTAATGCTTCAATTGACAAGTTAGATTTTTCAATTTACTATGTGAACTGGATGCAAACATGTAAAGCTATACGTACCATTAACAAGTTCTCACCTTACAAAAGCTGACTCACGAAATATATTCTAGGATACTTGTAGCATTATTCAACTTATACTGGTCATGGATCATTAACATGTACATCTTTGAAACCTCACATGAGATGGAGAGCCACAAATAGGATATTTAGATGAGATCCTTTGACTTTCTTGGAGCTTGGAGTAATTCTGGCCAATTGGGAGCTATTCTTGCAGGGATTTGAATTCTAAAACCATTGTCATAGATAATTATCTTATTAATTAAAGAATTGTTTAAGTCAAAAGCAATCGCCTAAATCGTGTTTTCAAAGATCCTTGTGGACTATGTGACATATATATATATATTTAATTAGTGTTGAATATAGAACTATACATTAAATTGCCCATTTCTAGAAAATTAAGCTTTAAACACATGGTCGGGGTAGCGTGCTATCTTTTTCTCAAAAAAAAAATTTTGGCATGGTTGTTTTATTTGAGATCGTAGATTAATTGTTGAAATTTCTTTAATTAAGAAAAAAAATATATATATCTTCTGGCTTTTAACTTAAAAAGATACTATTAGGACTTTCTTAAGGTCGGACCTAAATCCAGACCAATCCATCTCAGAATTGGTGGATGAGGTATTCGATAGAATCCGTAGATCTTAGATTAATCAAATACGGATTACACGATAACGAGGAGTAAAGTATCTTTAAAACCTTCATTAAAATTGTAAATATTCCTTGAGCATGCAACATCTTGAGCTAACATTCTAGTTGACTACCGACCGTCCCTAGCGCAAGTGGCAAAGGGCTTGGTGGTTGGTATCCGAGGTCCCAAGTTCGAATCCTAGTTGATTCACATTTCTAGTTAAGTTTATTTTTAAAAAAAATAAACAAAGCGGGTAGCGTGCTATCTTTCTCTCTCAAAAAAAAAAAAACAAAAAAAAAACAAAAAACATTCTAGTTGACTTTTACTGTGATGGACGATAATTAAGGAAGGAACTTCAAATCGATTTGGATCTATAAAGGTTCCAACTTCGATCCGATAAGCTTTATTATCTTCTTTATTTCCTTTTCTTTTTCGAAACAAGCTAGTATACGTTTGCATGGGCGCGGTGACCTGGTTCAGTTCTATGATAGCGGCGACGGCGGGAGCAGCAATAGATATATTTATGGTGGGGTGAGCATTATGATGACACCCTAACACTTTGTTTTGGTTAGTGGATGTTAGGTCATGTCGCATACCAATTACATACCTATTAAACGACAGATGTAGGAATTGAATATGGCCTTTTATAGTTTATATTTTCTATCCTTTTTCATATTTTTCAGAAAATCAACTCTGATATCATGTATTGTCCAAAGTAATGATATATACGGGAAAATATTGTGTTTACTAGATCTGCCACATCAACAATTGAGCACCACAAATTACTCCGCCAACACGCCATCTCTATTTTCAATCAACCCTATTTGAGAAATAGCTAAAGCAACTCTTTGGATGGTCTGCATCGACTAACTTGGTAAATCAGGTCCACACAATAATTACTCCATGAATATGACATGCTTTGATATTAAGTAAAGGTATAATAACATTTAAATAAAACTCTCATTCTTGGAGTCAACCTTAGGAAGGATCCCAAAAGTCTCCATTGGAAATTTAAACAACAAAAGAAGAATAGTGCAAGCACATCACTTTCAAGACCTAAAATCTTTCTCTTAGACCTCTCAAATCTTCTAAACAATCACATGAAGTAGTCCACCAATTCATGCATGTGTCTTTGGACTCTTTACCCTTTTTAATTGTCTTTTACATTGTTCCATACAAGTAAGAGGTTTGTGTGGCTCCAAGTAGAGCTTCTGTAGTTGGTTTGGAGATCGAATTTGTGTTAGCATTTTCATTAAAAATCGCTCTATCAGCTTCAGATGTTTTTGAAAGTAGAAAGTTTTCTCATTTTAGCTTTTTCTCACTGTCAGAAACTGATCATATAACTTTTTGTCAGCTAAACGAATCTCTTTGCTTCTCAAATAGAGAAATCATTTCAGAAGTCGAACCAAATTATAGACATGTAATTGTAAGCAATGATACAATCCAAAATTTGTTCTTATGTTCATGTGAATTGAATCCTAATTAATGGCTCCATAAAGGAAAATGGGGGAAGTGATAGACTTTGCAAAATATCAACAAAGTTTTCTTATTCCTCCTACTTTTCAACCCAATGACTTTGAACCCTAACATCCATGAGCCATCTTAGGAGAAATTGTCCCCCTCATTACTAAAAGTCTAATTAATGATATTATATAAGGTGAGGGGTTTTGACTCTTGCGTTTTGACATCACGAGCCGTTGAAAATGGTCTATACACGGCGGATATGCCCCACGTGTCCGCCACCAATAGGGCAGGAGTTATTAGACATCATCTCTTTGGACTTTGACCATAATAAGTCATCAACATCATGGCCAAACTTTGCAAAATTGAATTGGTAATGTGTCATCCTCCTTTTTTTTTCTTTCTCTTCATCCATTGATCTTTGACCATAATAGCATGTTTTGTCCAATTTCAGCTTCTGCTTCAAGCTGCAACTGTTTCTAATAAAGCAATTATTCGTATACAAAAAGGTTTGGAGCTCCTGATTGTGCTACAGAGAGAAGCTAAGTTGTTATTATTTCTAATAATTATTATTTTAAAAAAAATTCAATCAATAAGACTCTGCATGTACAGTGCGCATAATTTAGTTTTTTGTTTCGTGAAGTTAGTTTCAAGCTTGTAAAATCTGGTAGGAAAATAAAAAACAATGCGATGCAACTCATCCAACCTAAAAGATCACTCTTCGATTATCAAGTTAAATTGCCAGATATATTGATCTAGGTTATCGACATTTGGTACAATCTTTAAATTGCGAGAACCGCCACTGAACATCGAACACGAATACGACTCGCGGGATTTTGATTATTTTCCAACTAATCGAGTCCAATTCAGACCCAACCCAAGTCTTATTGGACCAGCTAGCTTTGGTGGGAATCTAATAAGAAAGGGATATGCTGGCCAGTGAGTGAACACAACATGCCAGAGGTGGCTAACCACACTGCATTATCATTGCTGTGCACCCTCTCACACTGTTCACTTTACAAATTCCACTCAACCTTGTCCTTATTTGCACAAGTGCTTTTGGAAATGGAGCACTTTGTTTTTGGAGCTTGTGGGGGAAACTAAAGGGAAAAGGAAGGGTGCAGGATTGTGATGGAGGGAAAATGCAGACCATACGAACTCAATCACAAGTTTGTAACAGATACGCGTGTTGTTTTCGGTGGCGAAAACGGTGGTGGTGGGTTCCACCGCCAATCTCATTTGACTCTTGAATCGTATTCTTTTCTCTCCGAAAACTGTAACTAGTAAGACCTCGTCGTGTGGCACCACCAATTCTTTTGGGCTGATAATGAATGGGCTTCGATCGTGTTGGATTGGGCCAACACGGATTTTAGTCTCTCTCTCTCTCTCTCTCTCTCTCTTCCTCGTAAGAGCCCCACTCCAAACCTTATCTCTCAGACACTATACAAACTCGTATGATTATTTATTTCTTCGGGCAAGAAAATGGAAGAACATAACCAAATGGGCTACAGTAGGATTGCTCCGTGCGCAGAATTGTAGGTCTGTTTGTATGAGCCCAATGTCCGCCCGACCCAGAGTTCATTTGTGGATGAATCCGGCCCGATATCTTAGGTTCGTAATCGGATTGGATATCGGATTCCGGATTCGAATCCGACAGGTCCGAGCCATCTTAACCCGGCTCAACCCAACCCGATCCTTTTCCTCTTGCGCGGCGGCGCCTTCCAAATCGGATTCGAACCGGAAATTCGATCATGGTGTTTCCCTCCGAACCCCACCTCAGGCATCCCGCGCCCACCATTTCCACGCCCAGTCGCGGGAGAGCCGCGGAGCAACGGTGCCTCGCCCTCCTCCGCCGCGTCTCCTCCCTCTCCTCGCTCCTCCAAGCCCTAACCTTTCTCCTCAAATCCGGGCTCCAATCCAACCCCCTCGTCCTCACCTCCTTCGCCTCCGCCGCCGCCGCCGCCGCTGCCGGAGGAGGAGACGGCGGCGCCGCCACCTCCGCCGCCGTGTCCCTGGTCCTCTCCTCCCCCGCACCCCACCTCCTCGACACCTTCCTCTTCAACACCCTCATCCGCTCCCTCCCCGCTCCCCTCGCCCTCCGCTCCTTCTCCCTCCTCCTCCGCCGCCGCCTCCTCCCCAACCGCTTCACCTTCCCCTTCCTCCTCAAGGCGTGCGCCTCCCTGCCCCCCGGACCCGCCGCCCAGGCCCACGCCTCCGCCGTCAAGTTCGGCCTCGCCGCCGACTCCTTCGTGGAGAACACCCTCATCCACGCGTACTCCGCCTCCTCCTCCGACCTCGGGTCCGCGCGCAAGGTGTTCGACAGAACCCCCCAGACGAGCCCCGTGACGTGGAGCGCCATGATCGGCGCCTACGTCCGGGGCGGCCGCTCCGGCGACGCCCTCGCGCTCTTCCGCCGCATGCAGGAGCGCGGGGTCCGGCCCGACGACGTGGCCATCATCACGGTCCTCTCCGCGTGCTCCGACCTCGGCGCGCTCGAGCTCGCGCGGTGGCTCCGCCGCTACGTGGAGCGCTCCGGCATCCCCAAGTCGCCGCCGCTGTGCAACGCGCTCATCGACGCCCTGGGCAAGTGCGGCGACGCGGGCGCGGCGCGCGCCGTGTTCGACGAGATGCCGCGGCGCACGGTGGTGTCGTACACGGGCGTGATCGACGGGCTGGCGATGCAGGGGCGCGGGCGCGAGGCGGTGGAGGTGTTCGAGGGGATGGTGCGCGCGGGCGTGGCCCCGGACGACGTGGCGTTCATCGGGGTGCTGACGGCGTGCAGCCACAGCGGGCTGGTGGAGGAGGGCCTGCGGTGGTTCGAGCTGATGCGGGGGCGGTTCGGCATGGAGCCGAAGATGGAGCACTACGGGTGCGTGGTGGACATGCTGGGGCGGGCGGGGCAGGTGGAGCGGGCGGAGGGGTTCGCGCGGGCGATGCCGGTGGAGCCGAACGCGGTGGTGTGGCGGAGCCTGGCGGCGGCGTGCCGGGTGCACGGGCGGCCGGACGTGGGGGAGCGGATAGGCCGGCGGCTGGTCGCGGAGGAGCCGGCGCACGAGTCGCACTACGTGATGCTGTCGAACGTGTACGCGGCGACGCGGCGGTGGGAGGAGAAGGGGCGGGTGCGCAGGCTGATGGGGAGGAGAGGGGTGAGGAAGGAGCCCGGGTGCAGCGCGGTGGAGATCGACGGCGAGATCTTCGAGTTCGCGGCGGGGGGAGTGGGATCGGAGGTGGTGGTGTTAGAGGTGTACGCGATGGTGGAGGAGATGATGAGGGAGGCGAGGAGGGAGGGGTACGAGGCGGTGGAGGCGGAGGTGTTGGTGGACGTGGAGGAAGGGGACGGGGAGGCGGGGGCGCTGCGCTGGCACAGCGAGAAGATCGCGGTGGCGTTCGCGCTGCTGCGGACGCCGCGCGGGGCCGCCGTGCGGGTCGTGAAGAACCTGCGCGTGTGCGCCGACTGCCACCTCGCGATCAAGCTGGTCGCCAAGGCCTACGCGCGGGAGATTCTGCTCAGGGATCGGAGCCGCTTCCACTGCTTCAAGGATGGGGTTTGCTCCTGCGGAGATTTTTGGTGATTATTACAGAATTTTCCTTTTTCCTTTTTTTTTCTTTTGAATTTTGCTGTCCATTATTATTTTTTGTATCATTATTTTTTAAAATACTAATTCGTGAATTCAATCAAGTCGGTGTTTGATTCCATATAAAGGAAACACTTATTAGGTGTAGTATGCTAATAAAGGCCCAATTTAAATAAGCAAAATGTAATATATAATAGATAAATTTAATAAATACAAAATACAAATAAATATTTATAATGAATATTATATTTAACTTTCAAATCATTTATTTTCGGCATAGAAAACATCACTTTCTAGGTGAACACACTCTATTCTACTAAATCATGATGCCGTTACCTTTTAAAAGACAAAAATTAAATTACTAATTATTAGTCCTACAAAAAAAATTTCATACGAAGTAAGTTGATGTTTTTTATATCTTATTATTCCCGTATTTAAATAGGGTTGAAGTATTTTTTGATGAAAAATAGTGTACATATTTTAGAAAACATTCGATTTTACTTTCATGTCCCCATCCCCCCTACCCGACAACATTTCTTTTCTAAGAAATAGAGAAAGCCAATCAAGAGATATAATCAGCAACCAACCTATGCTAATCTGCAATACGATAAACAAGAACATCATCCTGAGCTGGCACATTCCTATTATTGAGTATAACTTTTCATTCTGGTATGCAATTAGAAAATTGAGCTTCTCCAACCGGGAAAAAAGAAAAAAGGAAACCTTGGAAATATAAAAGGATTGTTGGTTTGAAAAAACCGCAAGTAACGAACTGGGCTCTATAAAAATGATTCCAATTATGACGAAGCTAAAGTGCTTAACTCTCTCTGGCTGAAGATTAACAAACAGTAAGTTAGGTGTGAATTTTCCATATTCCAAGCCCATAGCCGACTCGAATCAGAATAAGCTCGAATAGCATGTGTGCGATGCTCGTCAGGCGCACTTTTGACCCAGGTATCTCAGACCAGTTGACAGAGATCTCGACCATTGGGATCCTGAGTTTCTTGCACAAGTACACGAGCTCAACGTCGAAACACCACCTAGCATTAAAAGTAATGTCATCAAAATGACTTCACATTTCGCTTCTGCGGAACATGTCATACATCTTTACACTTTACAATCACAAAGTAGTTGATGCCGCTCAAGTAGTTAAATAACATTTATGCAATTCACTATTATCATTTCAAGGAAACAAGGTTCATCCGAGTATACCAATTCATTTTCAAAGAGAGAAAAGGAATTTACTGAGACGAGAGACATAGCAGATTTACCTCTTCAATCTGATATTTGTGAACAACTTCCGAGCAGCAGCCCTCGTGAACATCTTAAAGCCGCACTGTAGGAGGGAACCAAGTCATATGAGAAGGCAAAAGAATATTATGGAGGTCTCGTAATCAGGCTTATAAAAGAGAACATGAACAATTACATCACAATCATCATTAAACATATTTAGCCATCATTTATTATAAAAATACCTGTGTGTCTCGAATTCCATGGCCCGCAGTCAGTAAAACTACTAGATGGAAACCCTTCATTAGGAAGTTCCGGTACCATTTCCTCTTGAAAAAGGAAATACAAGAAACACATAAGAAAATAATGCCCTAAAAAATAAAATAGCATATAACAGCACTATAGGATATCTGGTCTAGCTGGAGCTTCTATAAAAGTGATTTTCAACTAGAGCAGTTTGGAGATGTGATAAGAGCTCCTTCACTCAAATCACCTCAAAAGGTTTTTGATGCAGCAGAAGTAGAAGCTTCAAATTTGAACTTCTGATGTGGGGCCTAGGAGCTCATTTCATCATCCAAACCAAAGCAAACACTCTACTTTTGGTGTTGGAAACCGTGACTATTGCTTCTCCGAGTAGAGAAGGGTTCATCAAGCCACGCCTAACTGTTTCTTAAAAAATAAATGAATTAAGGGTTAGAGAAAAAGGAACAAACTGTAGCAAGAGCCTGCTTCTCCAAATGAGCCCGCGAACCAAATGCAGCAATTTCAGTGTCTGAGAGATTTGAACTTGAACTACTAGTAGTAGAAGCAACTGAGTTGACTTTGTTGACACTTCTAGCCAATTCATGTATCTACAATAAACAGGTAGATAAAAACCACAGCATCTTAATCACAAGCGCCGCCAGAAAATTTCATATTTCAAGAAATACAAATTTAAGTTTGGGTCAGACCTGAGATTCAAGCTTTTCTAGGTCAGTCACCTTGGTTGCCCCATCAGCATCGAGCATTAGAAGTAGTTCACCACGTGAGTGGAGCATTCCCTGTTTAGACAATGCTTTCGCAAAATTGGGAAGCATCAATCAGAATTGAATTCAACACAACTTAACAGTTGAAAGATATAAATATACTGAATCGATTTAAAGGAAAGGTGGAAAGGGAAAGTAATGGAAAAAAGAAAAGAGACTAACTTTTCTGATAGCTTCTCCTTTTCCATGGTTTCTGCGAAGTAGAAGAACCCTCACATTATCGATCTTGTACTTCCTCACATAGTCGAATGCTACTTTTGCTGTACGATCAGTACTTCCATCATCGACTATCAACACCTATATAGAATATAAATCCAGAAGAGATCTCAACATTCTTCAAGAAATTAAAAAAGCATACTTCCATGCCATTAGGAAAAGTAAGATTTATTAACTCAGCAAGTTATCCATGCAAGCATATACTCAAAACCTAACCCTAGCTTGCCTGATCCAGGTCATATAGATACAGAGTCAATGGAGATGCACCCAGAATCAGCCCTACTCACACTCATACTTCCGTGCATATTTATATTGCAAACTACCTTGCTAAGGACAATATTTTATAAACAGCATTCTCAACACTGAAATCAAACAATTAGTACTAAACTTTGAAACAGGGTCTTAACCGATTGATTATAAAGATTGTAACATAACTCTCAAAGTAAATTTAGCCTTTACTATGTAGTATTATATTAAATAAGAAGCGACCATTGCTTTCCTCTTGCCTGAGGGGGCATTCTGGTAAATGATGCTTCCATCCCAACAAAAAGGAAAAAAAGGAGAAAATAAAGTAGTCTAGATGCAAAACAAGACCAATACACAGGAACAATATATCTTCTTCTTTGTGCAATAGTGAATGTCTGAGTGACTTTACATGCAATCATATGCAGAGACCAAATTCAACTTGAGTTCAGACATAGATATCAAAGTCATTGTTATTCAAATGAGTTGAATATACTTCAGTTTCTGAGTTTTCTATGTACCTCATAAGTAAAGGACTTTTCTGTTGCCGAACGTTGTTGTAGATAGCTGCAAAAAGGGGGAAAAGATGTTTATAAGTAGCAAGCTTCAAGCCCCACATTTTCAACCCCCACAACCCCCCCCCCTCTTCCCCCTTTTCTCCTCCTCTTTTCCCCTCTTCACAGATTACTTCTAATATTACACACACACACACAGACATATATATATATATATATATATATATATATATATATATATATATATATATATATATATTACCTATTTATTGTTTGTACAAAGCTATGGTAGAACAAAGAGATAATGCTAAGCCTAACAGCAGGCAATGACTTAAAGAAAACATGCAGTAGAAAAGTCATCTATCAGACTTACTTCAGTGTTTCATCAAGAGTTCCAGGAAGCCTATGCTCCTCATTATATGCAGGAATAATCAATGAGATGTACTTTTCAGCAGGATCAAAAATTGAAGGGCAAGGAACCTGGCAAATGTAATTCAGATATTACTAGTGCTAAAATAAGCTAAAAAATTGCTTGGAAATTGTTATATCATGTATAAAGCATGGTTTCAAAAGCTGCGAGGAGTTAACGGAGAAATGAAGTCCTGCATCATACTTGCTAGTTGCTATTATGTACGTGTGCTTCAATCAGAGGTACATCAAGACTCGGTATCAAGTAAGCAGCATGAGAGAGAGAAATATAAGGTTCTTGTTCTGTTGTAAAAATATTTGACCAGATATGCACAGAAAGATAAGGTTCTTGCTGTGCAAGATCCACGGATTGCAAGGTTTACATAACTTTTATTTTGAATACCCAAGAGATTATTTCCATAACATGAATCCGCCAAAAAACATGGGCCTACCATTGAACATTACGAATCTACTTTGTACACAAAGTGACGCTATTATGAGTAAATACTACATGATGAAATTCTCCCAAGAAGCAGGAGAACTACAATCCATTCTCCTAGTAGCACTTCTGAGCACAACACTTCGTCACGCAGGACTACACCCTACAACAAAGCCAAACAGGCTCGTAAACAAACATACATTTTAGACGCAACGGTTCATTTATCGGAAAATTTCAGAAAGACACCGTTTAATCATTTTATCTCTTCTGACCTAAAAATTCTAAGTAATTCATCAAGTATCAAATTTTGCATCACACATAATGCTCACCACTCCTCGTAATCAAACAAAGCACGAGCAACCAATCGATTCCATGAAACGTTTCAAGATAAAATTTGACAAATTTCCAAAACAAATGCGCATCGATGACACTCTCACCTTCTTCAACGAGTTGGGATCCTCGAAGAACGCATCTGAAACAGCGTCTCTCTCCAACCTGAATCAAAATCCGAAACAAATCATACCTAATTCGATTCCCACGCTCCAGAGAGAGGTAAAATCCGATCGAGACCTTGCGATCGGGATGGGAAATGAGAGAGGGGGGGTTACTTACGAGTGCTTGCACCCGATCTTCCTCACGTACTCGAGCAGGAAAGCGGCGACGCCGAGCACCACGACCACAACCTGAAGAGAGCATTAAGGAATGAGAAGCGAGAGAGAGAGAGAGAGAGAGATGGGGATTAGGGTTTAGGGTAGAGGGGGGAGGAGACGAACGAGAGAGGAGAGGAGGAGGGAGAGGGAGAGGGAGAAGGGGAGGAGGTGGTGGTGGTGGTGGTGAGGAGACGCGGGCGAGGCCATCGTCGTCGTCGTCGCCGCCCCGCTCCGCGCCGATGAGTCAACTTATACTTGGTCTACGGTTGAGTCATCGACCTATTACGTACTACTACGGCTAGCTTAGCTCTTAGCAAATCAACCCTAGCCCGGCCCATTAGGCCCGGCCCTTTTACCCGCTTTCTTTATTTTTTTTAAAAAATAAATTTAGTTAGAAATATAACGCAGACTTTCAACATGAAAATAGAAGTTGTTAATATCTTAAAATTAAAATCAAATCCAATAAGTCTGATCTACAAAATTGAAAGAGTTTTAAAAAAAAATGACAAGGACTTTGCAGAATGGCGAGGAAAAGACTATTGTTTGATTTGCGGTAAATGGCTCTCCAAAATTGATATTTTTTTTAATATTTATAACAAGTATATTTCGCTTTTAAAACTTAGCAGTTTTCCGGTATGATGTATCAGCGTATGAGATGCGTATACATCCGGCGCATGTAACAATTTGTCATTCGTAAGACTCAAGTCATGTCTTGAGACCTAAGAAAATGGAGCAGAATCCGGATGTGTAATTTCTTTTGTTGATCAAAGTTTGATTTTTAATGAAGTGAAATGCCATTTCAGGTCTAAAGTTATTTATCATTATATTTGGTTTACGGCAGTCTCTCTAAATAGGAGTATTGTTGTAATCAACAGCAAATTGAACTTTCCAAGACTAACTCATCTGAAGCACAAAAAAAAAAAATTCCACTTACACAAACATTAAGATTCAAAATCCAAATTAGAAGGAAAACAAGATTGCTGTAATTGATAGCAAATTGAACTTTCCAAGACGAACTCATCTGAAACAAAAAATTCCAGTTATGCAAACATTAAGATCCAATTTCTGAACTGAAACGAAAGCAAAAGTCCAAACAAAACAGTTCCAAGAACTGCTAAAGCAAAAGTATACGCTCACTCCTACTATCCTAATCAGTACTCAGTAGTCCTGCACCTATAGAGAAAATCCTAAACCCAAAAAAACCGAAAAAAGGAAAAACGCTTCAAACGAGTACGATGCACTCCAAAGAAGAACCAAGAACTAGTACGTATTTTCGTTCACAGGCCCAGGGATTGTACCCAGAAAAGGAAAAGGAAAAGGAAAAGAAAACAGGGGGTTCAATGCACCGCACATCTTGATCAAAGGGCCCAGCGATTCTCCTCTCGTATCTCTTCTTCTTCCTCAGGGGTGAAATCGTTCTCAATATTGAACAGCTTTCGTATCTCTTCTACGCTCTTCCCCTGAATCATGCTCGCAATCTTCTTGCAACATGACTGCAACAAGTCCTCAACCGCCATAAAATTCGCCGCCTGAAATTTACACAAAGTTAGAACAATCATTCAACTGCTAGTATAAATGTAAAAAACAAATAACGTAGTTGTATTTACTATGCCGCAGATCACTTGTTTGTTTCAAATTTACCAAACGAGATATACAACTAAATGAATCCATCAGGAGATCTCGTTAATCTTTCTAGCAATGTCAATCCTAAAGAATCAAAAGAATTGATTCAAAATTTTAATTTCTTGTTAGTGCAAACAAATTTTATCTTTGTTAATTCTAGAGAGCAGGAAAGAATAACTATTAAGCTTTTAAACCGTAGTAATTAAAAGGGATAACAAAATCTTACGGTCGAGATATCGTAGAGCGTGTCGACAGGGACGTTCAGGAAGCTGTCGTCCCAGCGCTCGAGATCCAGCTTCGCGGCGGCCAGGTCGCTCTCTGTTCGATCGCCGGTGGCCTCGAATTCGGCGTGCTTCTTGCAGTAATCGAAGACCTTTTCGAGGATTTCAGCGGTGGCTGCCGGGATCGGGATGGGGTCATGGTTTCCGATGAGCTCCATGATGTGCTTTATCAACGTCCCCCGGGTCGCCACCGACTCCGGCACCTCCATTATTTTGTCGTCGCAGCTCTTGATCTTAATCAGCCTCTCCATTCTCTCTCTCTCTCTCTCTCTCTCTCTCTCTCTCTCTCTCTCTCTCTCTCTCTCTTTGTTTACTATCGTTGTGTATGTGATCTTGTACGCTCATGGTGTTGTTGTAATGAACTATTTATAAGCATTAATCCTCATTGGATTAGGATTGAAATGGTATTAGGATTAAGAATTCGATTAGAATTTCTTTTTATCCTTTTTTTTTAAGGAAAAAAACAGTTTAGGATTACGCTCTAAGGATTGGATAACTAACTAATAAAACCGTTACTGTTAATAACTAACTTGAATAAAAGATATTTATCAGGAAAATAAAATTGAAGGTTAGATAGAAACTGAACGAACGGCCACGATTGCACGGTGCATCAAACGATCTGTTGCTATCGGATCAAGTATTTGAGAAATTATTGCCTAACTACTAAATATTGATCAAGATTATTACTACTATCGAATTAAATTATAATTTTAAAATATTAACAATTTAATATTAGATGTGGTGTATCAGTGTATGTGATGTTCCATGCATCAAAAATCGAAAAAATATTATATAGAGTAGATCAGTGAAGAGAATGTAATTTTTGTTGGTCAAAACGGTCAACAGTTGTCCCGCGGTCAACCTCAGAAAAAGGAGCGAATACGATGCCCTTTTTATCCTCGTTTCTATTCATGGGGGAGAATAAAATTAGAGTGCGCTAATAATCGTGCGGGAATAAATGGGAATGGGTAGCTATTCTCACCTCTGCGTCGTCGTCGTCCTCCTCCTCCTCCTCCAATGGAGCCTCCTCCAATGGCGACCAAAACCCTAGCTCTCCTCGTCCTCCTCGTCGTCGTCGTCGTCGTCTCGGAGGCGCCGGGGCAGGGGAAGGCCCTCTCGATCGGCGTCAACTACGGCACCCTCGGCGACAACCTCCCCCCTCCGGCGCAGGTCGCGGCGTTCCTCCGCGATCGAACCCTAATCGACCGCGTCAAGCTCTTCGACTCGAACCCCGACCTCGTCCGCGCCTTCGCCCACACCGGGATCTCCGTCACCGTCACCGTCCCCAACGGCCTCATCCCCTCCCTCGCCGATCGCCGCGGCGGCGCCGCCGCCGCGTGGGTGGCGGCCAACGTCGCCCCCTTCTACCCCGCGACGAACATCACCCTCGTCTCCGTGGGCAACGAGATCCTGGCCACGGGCGACCGCGGCCTCGTCGCCGGCCTCGTCCCGGCCATGCGGCGCCTCTCCGCCGCCCTCTCCGCCGCGGGCCTCGGCCGCGTCCGCGTCTCCACCCCGCACTACCTCGGCATCCTCTCCGTCGCCTGGCCCCCCTCCGCCGCGCGCTTCCGCGGAGGCTACGAGCGCCGCGTCTTCGCCCCGATGCTCCAGCTCCTCCGCGAGACCCGCTCCCCCTTCGTCGTCAACCCCTACCCCTACTTCGGCTACAACCCCGAAACCCTAAACTACGCCCTCTTCAGGCCCAACCCCGGGATGCGCGATCCCTTCACGGGGATCACCTACACCAACATGTTCGACGCGCAACTGGACGCGGTGTACTCGGCGATGAATCGGCTCGGGTACGGCGACGTGGCGATCGCGGTGGGGGAGACGGGGTGGCCCACCGCCGCGGAGCCGGGCCAGATCGGGGTCAGCGCCGCGGAGGCCGCGGCGTACAACCGGAACTTGATACGCAAGGTGAACTCGGCGACGGGTACGCCCCTCATGCCGAATCGCACCTTCGAGGCCTACCTGTTCGCCCTGTTCAACGAGAACCTCAAGCCCGGGCCCATTGCGGAGCGGAATTTCGGGTTGTTCCGCCCCGATTTCACGCCCGTTTACGATATCGGGATTTTAAAAAATAACCCGGTAAGTAATAATTAATGTTTGAAAACTCGAAACCGGCACCGGCAGCAGCAGTAGTACTAATAATTGTTGTGGTGCAGACTGGTAGGAGGCCGAGGAGGGGGAGAAGGAAGTGGTGCGTGGCGAAGGACGGGGCGAGCGAGGCGGCGCTGCAGGCCAACATAAACTACGCGTGCAGCAGCGGGTTGGTGGACTGCAGGCCGATTCAGGAGGGCGGGGCGTGCTTCCTCCCCAACACATTGCAGGCGCACGCCTCCTACGCCATGAACGCATTCTTCCGGGCCAGCGGCCACCGCCGTTTTCACTGCGACTTTGCCGGGACCGGCCTCATCACCGCCGCCAACCCGAGTATGTCGCCTCTCTGGCTCTCTCCCGCCACTCTAAAATTTCATCTAATTAAAATTGCTCAAGTTTGAATAAACAAAAAGTTAGACATGTATAAATTAGAAAATAAAAGTTAGGTAATCTCTTTCAAATGCCCTGTAGTTGATTGGGTCTATTAGCATATTTACTTCTATTTTCTTTATTTGTTCTTTTTGGTGGCTAATAACAGTAGGTTACCTTGGGATTACAGGTTATGGAAATTGCCAGTTCAGATAGTAAGGAGTAATGTAATATGGACATCACTTTGCACCCAAATTTAAGGTTAATGGGTCAACTTCGTTAATGTCGCCGCTAGCTGGTGAATCGTCAACCGCACTAGATATTTAAAGTCACACGATCAATTTGAATTTTGACTTATCAACTGCACTTGAAGAATTTTAGGAGGCTCAGTTCGGACTGATGGATCTCAAATTTGGGTACATTCTCGGAGTGCGTAACCTAACTTCGTTAAGCTTTGTTTATCTATTGAGCTGCCCTGTTTCTTGTGGGCATAAAATGTAGAGCATTATTGAAGCAAATGAAATCTTTAATTTCTTATTATTCTTTTTTTTCTTTCAAAGGCTGTACGGAGCTCCTCTTTGATTTCTTTCGTGGTTACCATGAACGTATTTACACATGGCATATCTACATAGCATATCACACTTGTAATACAATTATTTAATTGTCAAATAACAAAAGTTATTGGCTGATACGAATTGAATTAGCAGATGTGGATACACTGATATATGTATATCCCATCAAGTACAAGATACAATTTCTTATATATAAAGAGATAAGTGTTAAAACAAAATTCAGTTTGATTGGAAAGGCTCAAATTTAACAATAATAAATATATATATAGAATGGACAATAAAGCTTGATGAGAGTTTAGTACGGGCACAATTCATATTGTGGACATGATCCCATTTACAGAATTTTTCTATATATGAAATCACACCACCTTTTATCAGCAGTGAGATGTATTTCGCTTTATATAATATCGTCGTGCGCACCCAAAATAAAAAAAATAAAAAAAATGTGGTTCTTATATGACGTGGCAGACCTGGTCCAGTCATTAACATTCTGTATCGAGAATATAAAAAAGCCCGATTCAAACACTTCCTCTGCTTCGAACCGCAATCGAAGCAATGCCTCACAACCCCTTCTTCAACGTCGTCGCCCTCCTCATCAAAACCCTACCCCTCCCAAACCCTAACCTCATCTCCCACCTCCTCCTTCCCCTCCCCCTCCGCCACACCCCCGTCGCCGCGCTCAACTCCCTCCTCCGCGACCTCCTCCGCTGCGGCCGCTTCCCACAAGCCCTCGCCCTCTTCTCCGCCGCCCTCGAAGCCGAACCCTCCCCTCTCGACTGCTTCAGCTTCTCCACCATGATCCACGGCTTCTGCTTCTCGGGCCAGCTCCGCGGCGCCCTCGATCTCCTAACCCTGTTCGAGAGCCGCGGCGGCCCCCCCAATGTGGTCATGTACACGACTTTGATCGACGGGTGCTGTAAAAATGGCGACTTGGAAGAAGCCGAGAGGCTGTTTAAGCGAATTGGGGAGCTAGGTTTGGTCCCAAATGAGCTCACCTACACTGTGATGATCAATGGGTACTTCCGACACGGCTTGCAGATACATGGGTTCGATCTCTACAACGAGATGAGGGGTAAAGGGGTTTTACCTAATCTCTACACTTACAATTCATTGATAGCCGAGTGTTGCAGAAGTAGAGATTTAGATCGCCCATTTAAGTTGTTCGATGAAATGCGTGAGAGCGGAGTTTCACATAATGTAGTAACTTATAATACTTTAATTGGTGGTCTATGTAGAGAAAGGAGAACGACGGATGCTCGCAAGTTGTTCGATAAAATGACAAAGGAGGGAATAAGGCCAAATTTGATTACATTCAATCTTCTTATTGATGGGTACGGCAAAGTAGGGAAGATGTCAAAAGCTGTATCTACAGTTGATTACATGAAGGTAAGTGGGCTTTTGCCTAATATTGTTACTTATAATATGCTCATTAATGGGTTTACGCAAGCTGGAGATTTAGTAGGTACTGCTAATATCTATAGAGAAATGAAGGAAAGGGGTTTATCTCCTACTAAAGTAACATATACTATTCTTATCGACGCTTTTGCACGAGGGAACGATATGAAAAGGGCGTTTGATATGTATTATGCAATGGAGAGGGCCGGTTTAGAGGTGGATGTGTACACTTACGGCGTGCTAATACGAGGATTGTGTGAAGAAGGCAATATGAAGGATGCATGGAAATTATTCGAGTCAATGAGTGAGAAGAAACAGAAGCCCAGCAATGTAATTTTTGATACAATGATTTATGGGTTTTGCAGAGAAGGTAGCTTGTACAAGGCTTTGAGGTTGGTTAAGGAGATGAGAGATAATGGTTTGGTTCCTAATGTTGCTAGCTATGGTTTAACTATTCGTCTTCTTGTTAAGGATGGGAAGTTGCGGGAGGCAGAAGCTCTTCTAAATGAGATGGTATTGTTTGGTCTACCAGTAAGCGATTCGATCTACAGAGCACTATATGAAGCCAAAATGAGGAGCCATAGTAATTCATAAGGCTGCTTATGAAAAGATCGAGATGCTGGTTATTGGGTTTCCTGACCCAGTCGATTGCGGCCCTATTAGACCCGACCCACAATTAAGGAGCAGGAGCCCTTACATTTGTATCTATTGGAAAGTGAGGAAAGGAGTCCTCTTCTTTAATGGTTGATGAAAAAGTTTGTGATCAAATTGTCCTCAAGCCACAGAGAGGGAGATAACTAAGGGAATTTTTTGATTCGTAATGGTTGACGCAAAATATTGGACTAAATATTTTCACCATGGCTTATGTGTTAGTTGATCCCTATTGTATTTAATCCCGAGTTTCCAACATGAGGGTGATAGAGATGCGGAGTTTATTGGATTTTAGAATGTGGAGGAGCAAAAGAGTACCTGTCACATGCTTATTAAAATGAAATTCTGGTTGCAGTGGTGGCCGAAGAAATTTAAGCTGCCGAGTTTCCTGACAAGGGAAAAGTTTGCAAGAGTACACAACATGGTAGTTGACGAGTCTCGTGCTTCAGATGTTAGAATCAACTGCAGAGCCTAGATATCAATCAGGCTTTTCCCCTGATTGGTTATTTGGTATCATATAATGACAAATTGGTTTCTTTGTTAGATCTTTCCGAAAGCTTATAAACTTTGGATGTAGAGAAGCGAATTCAAAGTTTTAAGTGCTTTGCCGTGAAAGGAGTCTCAGTGCTGATAATAAAGAAGAGGAAGCAACTGCGGTTGTGCTTGTATCTTGTTATGTTGCTGCGACATTGGTTATTATTTGTACAATTATCTGGCCTTAATCAAGGTTGGCCAATTCCTCATATTTCTCGGGGACAATAAAGAGCACAATTTGGAATTTATTTGTGTTTTCGAAGAACAGTATATAATTAAGAGTCAGAATGTGGAGATATGTATTGCTTGAATATTGGCAATGATACTCAAGTCGGTTACTCTGACCTGGCTTTTAGAATAACTTCTTTGCTCCAAGATATGATTGTTTGGCGCCTGGTAAATAAAATATCTCTTAGAATTTGTTCTAGTGAGAAGTTGAAACTTGCTTTTGGGCCCTTTCTAAGTATAAGTTCATGTTCATAGTGCAGTGGAATCCTAACTAGAAAGTTGATTGGATTTTTTGTTTTCTCCAAAAACTGCACTCAAATAGCAATCCTCCATAAGCGCTTTTTATAGAAGTTGGACAGTGGTGGCTTTGGTGTGTTTGTATATGTCATGCACCTCAGTTAATACTTTGATAACAAATATCTAAAAAAAATCAAAATATGATCTTATAGATATACATCTACATCGTTCAAAGGACTTATATACGAAAAATCATAAATTTCATGAGCATTACACCTGGACTTTAATTAGTTCAAAGTTAACTCTATGGGAACGCAACCACTAATTTAAATTTTCATTTCAAAAGCTCTATTCAATAAGATTTTATGGTTACGGTGCATATAATTTCTCCAAATAAAATATTTTTCTTAAATCTCGATTAAGTTGATAGTCCCGAGCATCTCGCGATCCTTTTAACCACGTTTCATTTAAATCCGCGAATCCGACCCTAGATTCGGATCCAACGGCTCACGTGGACGCGCGAATAATCAACGGTTCTTAACGGACCATTGACCCCCGTAGACCAGAGGGGGCGATGAGTGCCGTTTGAAGTTCAAACTTCGTCCGCCCAATCGTAACGCGCCACGTCAGCGAACCGTTACCCTCCCTTTCGCGAGCGAACCCTAACGTCTCCGTTAATGCGCCGTCACTCGTCGGTTTCGTTCACGTTGCTTTTTCCGTACTGTCCCAGTTTTATGACTTGGTCCCTAAAATTTTGACTTGAGAAATAAAATTTCAAAAACAAATTTCACTTTATTTTTTTAAAAAAATGTCGCACTTATTTCAGTATATTCAAAACAGGGTTAAAAATGTTATTTACATAAAATCAAAATTTTTTAATTTTTTTTAATTATTGTCAGGGACTAAAGTGCGGTATATACTAACTAAAGTTAAGAGGTTAAAATGGGAAGTCAAAATTTAGGAAACAAATAGTACTATTATGATATTACAGGGGCTTTCGTGCATTTTGTCCACACCTATATAATTTCGCTTCAACGGCGAGGTTTTTCGAAGAGAGAGGGGGAGGCTTCTTCGAGTCGTTAGAGCGAGAGAGATACGGATTCGAGGGTTTCGTTTTCACCACCTCGATCTCTTCCTTTTGGTTTCGTAAGCGTTCTCAATTCCCTTTACTTGTTTTCGTCTTCAATTCCGAGATTATTTAGTCTCTAAATTGGGATTCTGGAGTTTGGAGCTTGGTTTCAATCGGAATTTAAGCTCTTTTTTCTTGTGATTTTTGGTGAATTTAGGGTTTATTAGGGAGGTAATAGATGGAGGAGAACAGGAACTCTGAGGCTCCGTTGAGCTCCTTGGCGTCGGAGGAGAATTGTGGGGATTCGGCGATGACCCCCACTGTTTCTAGCCCGGTGAAATCATCTCGTTCCAACAAGTAATGCTCAATTTGCTTAATTTTGTTTGGTTTTGAACTCTAATTTTGCTTGATATTGAGTGATCCTTCGTAGATTTTGTAATGGATTTGTTCACGCTGCTTAGTGTAGTTCCTGTTTGATTAGGAAAGTTGCAGGTTTTTCCTTGATGCTGCTTTTGAGTATTATTAGGTTTTTCTTGCCGAAAGGTGTTGATTTGATAGCTGTAAGAGCTTTTCCATTAAAAATCTTCCCAACAGTTTCATTATGGAGAAGCAGAATCTCTTCTGCTTCTAGAAGCTTATTGAAGCTTTGGGACTGGTTCGTTTGTGCCTTTTGAACATGTATACTCTAAAAGTGTGGGGAATATTTTAATATAAGGCAGTTAGTGCTACTTCTTAAGCAACAGTTTTGCAAAAGCTCCATCCCGGGCCAAATAGGCCCTTAGACAATTTCATTGACGAAGACATTGCTTCTGCTTCCGAAGTAGAAAGCTAAATGCGAACCAAACAGGCACAAAGAGTTTCTTTCCTTGGTTTAGTATAAGAAATTGATTATGGGAAGAATGAACTAGCTGCCTTTCATGTTTAAATTAATGCTATGATCGTAGTCACTTCTATGCATACGAGAAACTAAATTAATGCGTATAACCTCAAATATGAAAATCTATTTGTATTTTCTCGCTTCCTTCTATGCTCCTGTTGACATTTTGAAATCCTAGGGGAGTAAGCGTTGTTTCGCTGTATGTGATTTTGGTCCATTGAACTTACATACAAGTCTTTTGCAATATCTTTATGTTATAATATCTACTGTAGAAGAAAGACCGTGGAAGCTTGAAAGAGTCAGCATTTTGTGTTTTATTTTTGGTGATATAAACTTGTCTGTTGTTGATTTCTTATAAGCGACGAATTAATTATGATAATCTGAACTTCAATACTGATAAATTTATCTTCTTTCTTGTCCTGTATGTTCTTAATAATACATCAGCATTGCCATTAGTTTGCTGCAAATCACTGCAATTGGGCACTGTATGCACTCTGTACTCTTTTGTTCTCTTTTTCTCTTCAATGTTGATCTTATGTTATTTTTATTTTAGGAGGGTAACTGGCCCGATAAGGCGAGCTAAGGGTGGTTGGACCCCGGAAGAGGTTAGCATTTCATTTTTAATCTATATTCCTTTTAATATTATCGATTTGCCTGTATATAATTGCTTATGAACATAGCTAGTTTCACAAATGCTTACACGTCTACCTCTTGAAAGCCCCTCTTTATTGAGTAACATGGGATTTCCCTTAACCATCCTAGTGCTTCTAAGTTTGAGACCTTGCACTTGATTCCTGTCTCAAATATAGTATGTTTAGTATTCCTACCATGTTATTGCTCTCGTCTTTGTCAGCTGTGTAAAACAGTGGTCAGTTGAGCTTTCTAACTTTTAAAACATGTCACAGGACAAGGAATTGATGAAAGCAGTCGAAATTAACAAGGGAAAATCCTGGAAGAAAATAGGTATTTTTCTTTCCTTTGTATTACGCACTAGTACCTATTGAAACCAATCTGGCCATAATTAGTGCCCAATTGGCCCAGCATCTAGAGAAGCCTATCTACTTTGAAAAGAAGCAGCTGAAGATACAAAAGTTATAGGGCTTTTCCTGCAGTTTGAAGCTGAAATGAGCTTGCATGCTTTAAATTAGAAGCCCAAGTTTGTAGTTTCTCTTCTATCACAGGGGAAAGACGTTGAGGGTGATTTCTCTTTTTTTTTCTTGAAAAAGAGTTATGGAGCCTTTAAATTAGAAGCCCAAGTTTGTAGTTTCTCTTCTATCACAGCGGAAAGACGTTGAGGGTGATTTCTCTTTTTTTTTTCTTGAAAAAGAGTTATGGAGAAGATGTCGAGGGAGATTTTGATGAAACGGCTATTAGAGCTTCTTTGAACAGTTATAGTTGAATAATATTCCTACAGAAGCTCCGGCCCACTTAAACAGCCCTTAGATTTGATTTTCCTGTTTTCTCGCATACCTTATATTATAGTAAGAGGCATATAATGGGAAGCATGGCTATCATTTCACAATGATTAATATAGTTGTGCTTTAATCATCGGCTTGTCTCTACAGGTTCATGGCTAAAAAAGGGGACATAAGGATATTTCATAGCAAGGAATGTGTCCTTTTTTTAAAAGAAATAGAGGTCAAAGTGGATTATCAGGATGAACTTGACCTTTATTAGATATTTTTAATTACGGATAGTGAAGGGGAAAGAGGTTCAATCTTGAAAAAGAACGAGATGTTTAATTAGAATTTAGAAACTCGAAGAGCTTTATCTATGCATGAGTCTTCTTCTTTTTTCTCCCTTTGAAAGGACCTACACATCAATCTGCAAAAAATTGTTTAATATCTCTATACTAGTATTGTGAATTGAGATTATCTTGTTATTTTGTTTTTCTTTAGGTGAAGGTTTTCCTGGCAGAACAGATGTGCAATGCCTGCACAGATGGACAAAGGTTCTTAATCCTCTTCTCGTTAAAGGTTCCTGGACTCCTGAGGTTCGTAGCTTAGGTTCACCTCTAGAATAAATAATTCTAAAAAAGATCTTGGCTTTTAGTATTTGTTAATTTAATATATTAGCAAAACTTGTGCTCCTCTATTTTTTTATATTACAGGAAGATAACGAGTTAATTCATCTTGTAAAGAAGCATGGACAATCAAAATGGTCTATAATTGCAAATTTTCTCCCTGGTCGCATTGGAAAACAATGCCGAGAGAGGTAAACTTGAATATACTACTACATAAAGTGTTCTTGTCAGCTAGTTTTAAGAAGAGAGAAATATTTATGCACCTCTGCTAAGTTATCTATTAACATATATGTCCTGCTAAGTTGAAATTTTTTATTACATCTCTTTGTGAATTTAATTTCATACATATGTACTTTTCAACTTGGAAAAATGCCGCTCTTTAAATACGTATTTTAGGAGAAAACCAACTTCTCCCCATGAATGACCCTGCAACAAACCAACTTCTCCAATGAATGACTCTTCAACTCAATATAAGGGTATTTATGTAAGAATTGCAGTTTTGACAGGGCAAATAAAAATTCAGATTTTGAAACAGTTTGTATGTAACCTATTAGTTTTCATGTTAAAGGTGAAGAATATTCATTTCCATTTTGTTTCCTAGTTTCAGTCTTAAAGCTATATTGACCTTTTCTTTCAATGGTATAGACTCTTTGCATTTAAGTAGTTTCTAGGAATAAAAATAGTGGATAATTTAAAGAGAGAGAAATTTTATTGTTATGCTGACTCTTTGTTTTATTTAAATAATAAATACAACTCTAGGGATTACATGTTTAGAAGCTAACTGTCTGAGAAGTTTGATTCCTATCCATCATAATTTGTTGCATCCTTCATATCAAGTCGCTGGTTTTTGTCATTCTTAGAGATGTTTGGCCCGCAGTTGAAACTTTTATAGAAGTGCTGTTAAGCCAAACTTTTTGAAAAGGTATTGACAACTTTTTCATTGATATACTCCACAAGCTTCCTTATTATTGAAGCTGGAAGCTTCTAATTGGGGCTTGTGTCTTTGTGGCTCATAGGCTCATTTCGGTACCCACTAAGGCAAAAGCTCTAGTCTTTTTATTTCCCAAACACTTGCCTGCTGCTTTTCAAAGTAGAGAAGCAGTTCCAGAATCCAGGTCAAATGAGTACTTGCAGTGTTGAAATTAGCTCATTGATATTTTTTGTATTTTTATTTTCTTCAGGTGGCATAATCATCTGAACCCTGAAATTAAGAAAGATGCTTGGACTGAAGAGGAAGAAATCAAACTCATGAATGCTCATCATGTGCATGGAAATAAATGGGCGGAAATAGCAAAGTTGCTCCCTGGAAGGTACTTATGCTCATTAAGAATATCCTTTTTGCGTTAGTTTCCCATCATTCATGATACTGGACTCCAATTTTTCAACAGTAAGCATCTTTGTACAACAATTACTTTCTTTTTCATCTATGTTGGCCTATTGCAGTATTAATGCTAATTCATTTTGTTTTCTTAATCATGAATAGGACTGATAACTCAATAAAAAATCACTGGAATTGTTCTATGAAGAAGAAGTTTGATTTTTACATGGCGAACGGCAAACTTCCACCCTCTGAAGAGTTTGAATGCTATGAATCTTCGCAAACCGAAGCAAAATTAGCTAGTCAAGAAAGGTATTTCTTCTCGGGTAAAGGTTCAGATAAAAGTACTAATTTTAGCTTGCTGGTAGACTCACGCAAATTGGAAAACCACATGGACTTAGAAAACCCAGCAGGTGTACCAGTAAGAAATGGTGATTCTGCTGTTGATTACAGAACACAGACGGTCGAAGTTGATCCTATCTGTAAAAAAGCTGTTTTAGAAGAAGTTTTGGGGAAAGGTCTCAAAATGATTGAAATCAATCAAGACAAGAGAAGCCCTAGCGCAATATTAGATTGTATAAGTTCCCCTACTTTTGATTTAATTTGCTATGAGCCACCTCAATTAGAAGATTTTGGTGCTTCAATAATTTCCTCCCATTCATGCAAATTAGAAAACCACAAGCGCCAAATTGGAAAACAACAAGGATTGTCCTCGACTGTACAGAATTTTCACCTAGGATCTTCAATTGGTTTATCCCTAAGAAGTGATGATTCTGATGTTAGTGACAAAAAACAGAACGAGGAAATTGGCCCTACATTTAGAAAGGCTGATTTGGGAGAAAATTTGGGGAGAATTTACAAAATGGGCGAGATTGATCAACCCAAGAAAAGAACTCGATCAATCTTAAACAATGAAGGCACTCCTATCTTTGGCTCTATTTGCTATGAGCCTCCACATTCAGAAGATCTCAGTGCTTCTATATTAAGAACTCCCTCTTCTGGTGGTGGGAAAAGTTCAAAGGTGCAAAGTTATAAGAGTGTACTCAAAAGTGCAGCGGAACGCTTTTTAAAATCGGATGCTCCCTCTATTTTAAGAAGCAACAAGAGGAAAACACAAACTCTTCCTCCTCTTGATGCGTCTTCTACTTCGATGAAAAGTAAAGCTCAAAATATTGAGGAGATATACAAATCAACAATATCCGCATTATCCAGGAGTTGTTGTCGTGATAGTGGAGCCATATCTGATGATGGAAATAGTTATGGTCTGTCTCCTCCCTATCAACTAAGATCAAAAAGAGCTGCAGTCCGCAAATCTTTAGAGAAGAAGCTTGATTTTTCATTGAAGGATGACGACTTCAATACCAATTCCGAAATTTGACACCAACTTTACTGGCGCACAATTTGGTTGCAAGTTTAACAACCAACTTTGGCATAAGTTTGACCCAATTCAGAATCTCAAGGTATATTCCGGAAACTTTTTAAGTAATTGATTTTTTGCATGTTGTTGGTTGACATTTTTATCCATCGTCAACATCTAAGTTCCTTTGAAAATCTACTCTGCTGGAAAATCCTTATTTGTGTCGATATTCATTGAAATTCCAATCAAAGTTAAATATTTGTTTTGAAATTTGATCACAGTTTAAATATTTTCAATTCTTTTATATTTAACCCATTAAGTTTCTTTTTGTCTTGACTCGTCCTTCTATAATGGTCTTTCTATATATTTTCCTTCTGTCCGATTGGTTTCACCTTAGTTGGTATATCTTTAAGAGCATATATATATACGTGTAACATTGTTTATGCCGCTGCAAAAAATATTTTTAGATTCAGATCTACACAGTGCTATCACAAAATTTTGCAGATTAGGAAACAGAAATAAAGCTTAGACACTTCATACAAATAATAATCCTGAAGTAGCTATGTCACATTTGTACTGAACAGGCTTATTGTGGAACCATTTTTTAGCATGTGAATATATCCTGTTGATTGTCGAATCAATGCTATATATTCATTCATTTATTTACTTAGTCATTTATATACTTCTCTGTATTTCTTAATGCAGCTATAATCTCCCAAGCTTGATTAGAGAGGTAGTAGTGAAGACACAAGTTCTCTTCATCGGCTGCTCTGAGATCTAGTTTTTTTTCTCTTTTTTTCCTTTCTTTTTTTTTAGAGCAGATGGATTTCTTGTAGGACGTGTCGACAGTCCCTCTACTACTCTGATATTGCAACTTGGTCCCTATGCTCTCAAATCAGTAGTAAAATGTTTTAGTGAAAAGGATAAGGACCATGTCGCAATATGAGGAAATAGGGGACACTCGATACATTTTACTCATAGATGTCCTCTCTCTAGGGGAGGGCATTCATTTTCACTTTGTACATAACACATTCTGCAGCTAAGTGTACATAAAACTAGAAGTTGAATAATAGCATTTTAGTGCTTGTTTGTCCTGAATTTTAGATAAGCTTTTCTGTTTCGAGAAGCAGCAGCAATCAAGTATTTGCCAAATACTCAAAACTTCCGAGCTTTTATTGTTATGTGAAGCGAAAATTAAGCTACTTTTAGGCCTCAAGTAGAAGCTTCAATTTGGAAATATGTTTAACGCACATTTAACTCAAACAGCGGTTTGGGGAAGCACTGCTTTTGAGTTTCGATCGAGTCGGCGCATGGCCCAACGAGCCAATTGCGGAAAGCATGTTTATACTACAAAAGCATGTTTAAGGAAAACATTGGTGTGTGCTTATACGAGAGCTGCTATAGAATTCCTGCACGGGTGGCCCTTGTGCTAGTTTGTGCTGTACAAATCAATTCGCACGGGACGTAACGCTACGCGCGGATGTGGATATGTCCTTTGCTAAATTAGGTCAAAAATTAATTGTTATTTCTTTGTTATGCTCTCCTGGCCCCCCAACTAACATTTTTTAACGGGTCAGAACGGTTTTGGTCCGGATTTATTTTTATCCTATTTTTTGCTCTCCACTCAGGGCATGTTTGTTTCGTCGAAACTGGACTTTGGGTTGAAGTGGACTTTGGGTTGAATCCTATTTTTTGCTCTCCACTCAGGGCATGTTTGTTTCGTCGAAACTGGACTTTGGGTTGAAGTGGACTTTGGGTTGAAGTGGAGTTCGGTAAAAACTACTTCTTTTCCGCTGTTTGTTTCGTAGTTATGGAAGTGAAATTTCATTAGTTATTCTGTTTGTTTGGTAGAAAGTGTATGATGTAAAACTATAATTTATGTATAAATAATAAATAATTTAATAAATAAAAATAATATAATTATATTTTTTTTATATAATTAAAATTTAATTATATAATATTTTATATAATAAATAATTATATAATATTTTTATATAATTAAAATTTAATTTTATAATATTATTTAATTATATAATTATATTTTTATATAATATTTTAATTATATAATTAAAATTTAATTATATAATATTTTAAATATATAATTAAAAATAATATAATTATATAATTATATTTTTATATAATTAAAAATAATATTTTTTCTTCACCTCTTTTCACCGTAATTGACTTCGGCGCACGGTGGGCCGAAGTCAATTACGCCATTTCGGGTTAACTCGAGTTTCGACCGTAACTTTTTTACGGCGAACCAAACGACGGAAGTGATCGTTTTTGGCAAAAACGACTTCCTCCCTCTCCACTTCCACCCGACTTCCATCCAAACAAACATGCCCTTAGGCTATGTTTGGTTGGCGGGATAAGCGGAGATAACATTAGTTATCCCCGCTATTCCGCCAAACGAAACAAATTTTGGCCGGGATATTTTATCCCGGTCAAACTTCGTTATTCTCGGTTATTCCGGAATAGCTGGGATAAACTATTCCATCGTTTTGACGGAATAGCGTTATTCCAAGCTTAATTCTAAATTTAATTAAGATTATAAATTTAGTTAAAAATAAATTATATAAACATAATATATTTAATTAATAATAAAATAATAATATATCCAAGCTAGATTTATAATAAAATATTATTTAATTAATAATTTATATATTAATTTATTTACTAATTAATTAACTAGATAATTAATTAACTATTTAATTTATTACTTTAATAAATATTTAATTAATTTTTTGAGTAATTAATTTATTATTTTAATTAATTTACTAATTAAATAATTAATTATATTGTTTAATTAATTAATATTTTGAGTAATTTAATTATTTTCTTAATTAATCATCTGACTATTATTAACTAATTTATTATTTTATTAAATTATTTGTAATTAATTAAATTATTAATTACCAATTAATTTATTTATTAATATTAAGGGTTTTTAGCAATATTCATAATTAATTAGTATATTAAATAAGTTAAATTATTACTTAATTAATATTTTGTCTTAATTAATTAGATAAAATATTATTATTTAAAATTATAATTATTTTTATCCTCGCAATTTCAATCAAACCATCCAAACACTATTTTCCTTATTCCCGAAAAAAATTTAATTTTCATCCAAACGCAAAATTGATTTAATCCTCGTTTATACCTCAATTTATACCTATTCCTGGAATAGTCACTTTTTGCTTATCCCCGAACCAAACGATACCTTAGAGTGTGTTTGGTTCGTAGTCGGAATCGGTATCGGAATTGGAATGAGAATAAGCTGAAAACGTAATCAGAATGATTCATTACCTCATTCGCCACCTGAGTCGGAATCGGAATCGGAATGAACCATTCCTATTGTCGGTATTTGGTTCAGATAGATATCGAAAATGTAATCAAAATAATATATCAATTTTATTTTTATAATATATTAGTTTAAATTCAAACTGAAAATTAAATATTAAAAATTTATGTCAAAATTTTAAATATATTTTTAAAAAAATTAAAATTTGAAATTGAACGGATAATTCAAAATATAAAAACTAATTTTTTTTAATTCAAATTCAAACTTAAAATTATAATTTCAATTTCAATTTGAATCCATAAATTTAATTTAAATTTATAAATTAGATTCCAAATGCTTGCTGAATTTTAATTTTTAATTTAAATTCAAATTAAAATTAAAATTTATAAGTATAATTTTTAAACTTAAACTTATATTTTAATTAAAAATAAGCTTTAAAAATTTAAATTTAATCCGAATAAATTCATTCCGCTCGGATTCAGTTTCCAAGGCCGGATTGGAAAAAGAGGTAATTGGGGGATTCTCATTCACTCAAAAATCGGAATCAGAATGAAAATCCCGCATACCAAACACCGGTAAGCAGATTCGTCCATTTCGATTCCGATTCCTTACCCCATCTGGATGGGCCGGAGCAGAAGTGAATTTTTGGTAGAATTTTAACAAATTAAAGTAGATCACGCCAAATCTAGAATATATTATATTTTATTATATTTTATTCTCATTTATTGCTTAATTTGGGGCTAATTGGAATGCTTGATCCGTTTTGGATTCCTAAAGAGAGAGTTAGAGAGAGAGAAATTTGTTCCAACTTGTTGGACCAGTCAACAATACATGTAAATCCATGAGTTGAAGATATTTTTGGAATCTACACCAACTCATAATACTTTTTAGAGAAGACTCCTTCAAACGTTGACTCCACACCAATTTACACATCTCTCTATTAAGAGAGAGAAGTTAGAGAGAGAGAGAGAGAGAGGAGTTAGAGAGAGAGAGAGAGAGATGGGGAGGGGGATTCTGGAGGTGCACCTGGTGGATGCAAAGGGGCTCGCAGATACAGATTTTCTAGGTTTGTATTTTCTCTTCTTCTTTTTTTCCTTTTTTTCATAGTAAAATTTGATAGATTTATTATTAAATTTTGGGGTTTATTTGATTTGATTGATGAGAATTTGTGATCACAATGATTATTTTAGTTGCAGGAAAAATAGATCCATATGTGTTGATTCAATATAGGAGTCAGGAGCACAAGAGCAGCGTCGCACGAGGTCAATTCTAATCTTTGAGTTGTTCATCTCCTTGAAGTGATTGGTTCTTTTTTAATGCGAAATCATTAGAAAATTATAGTTCTCTATATAAGAAGTTCGGATGGATCTAATCGTTATTTCCTTGTAGTTAATTCAAGTTTAGTGGGTGAAATCATTATTAGTTCTGCAATTAACTAGGATGACACCGAGGAGATCTACATATTAGATCTTTTCACCGTGAAAAACCTATTATGGCTGATTTGTAAATTACAGTATTTCTAATGTTTTGTATTTAATTGTTTAATCATATTTCATTATGAAAATTAATATTAATGTATATATATCATACAACTTTCAGTATATTCTGTATCATATGTCAACTACTAATAAGAAATTGCAATATATGTTGTAAATTGATGGTGTCATGATCCACACTTTAAAATATATGTTATAAGGCCAAGTTGAGTTTTATAATCACAAAAAGGAATAGAAAAAGAAGGAAAAAAAGAAAAGAAAATCAAACATGCAGGTCAGATTCTAATTATCATCCCAAGCACAAACATTTAGAAGGCTGACCTTTTCATTGCATTACGAAGTTGTCAGCGATATTAACACATCCATTTTTTATCAGAGATATATTAGTTTCATCGAATTGATCAAATTCAGTCATTGAATAATAGTTAGATTTAATAAATTTATCTGTCAATATCACAATCAACTATGTTAATACATACATACAATGTTTTCAAAACTAGAGAAAAGACTTGAAATTGTGACAGTATGGGTTCTGCTTTAGTGGATTTTCGACTTATATCTGAATATATAACACTTTCCTTTGATTAAGTGTAGGCCAAGGGAGGAACCCTTCATGGAATGAAACATTCAAGTTCCAGGTGAATTCTCAAGGCTCCAACATTCAACACAAGCTCACCCTCAGGGTTATGGACCATGACACCTTCTCCCGCGACGACTTCATCGGCGAAGCTACGTAAGTGAACATCCTTAACTTTGCGGTTGCGAGACACAAATGTTAATCTTTCGACGGGTTAAATTGCACTAACAGTTCATCAATTCTTTGCTTAGCAACAGTTTAGTTTTTGGCCTCTAAATATAGATTATAATTGACCACTTATATAAGTTTAAGAAGTCGAATCCCTTAAATTTAAAGGTTGAGGATCAAAGTAAAATTAACAAAGAGTTTAGGAATCAGCGATCGATTCAATCTACCCTTATTACTTATTCGAATGACGTTGCTTCAGTTTGTTGATTTTAAGTGTTTGTGATTAGGATCAACGTGACCGATTTGATCGCGATAGGGATGGAGAAGGGATCTATAGAACAACATCCTACCAAGTACAGCGTAGTGCTCGCGGACCGAAGTTATTGTGGGGAAATTCGAGTTGGCATCAATTTTAGAGCAACGGTATGCCTATAAGTTGGTTCAAATTGTTGCTGTAGATATCTTATTCCTTGTTACGATCTTCGTATTATTCTCAGATGCAAGAGGAGGAAGAAGAAGAGCTTGGAGGGTGGAAACATAGCTTTCGTTCGTAAAAATCGGTTAGAATTTGCTCGAAACTCTCGAGCATTTATCCATGGTTGTTCAAAGATGTAAAAGAGTTTTGTGAGGAATGTTTCAAGGATATACACATTTAACATCCCCTTTTATTTTTTCCACCTTTTCTTTTTTCTCCCTTGAATGAAGATTTGATAAGTTATTGCTTGTTGAAGCTAGATATAGTTTGTAAAAGTGAAAAAGAAAAAAAAATAAATGTAAGAATTTGAGTATGAAGATGATTAGATGAATCAAGCCATAGTATTATTGAGTTTGTGAAATGAGAAACATTGTATTGCTAAGAGCATGTCATTGAGAAGATGGGCTCAAAGTTGTCCAATTTGTTCATTAATAATGATAACAAAGAAAAAATGAAGCAATTAAAGTAACAAGCCAAAATTTCTATATATATATATATAGAGAAAGGGAGAGAGTCTGGCTACTGTGCTATCAATAGCACCAAGCGCTTGGTGCTACCAAGTTTTTCGCTGTTAGATCTATCCCTTTGACCATTTCATCCATTAGATCATATTATTCAACCAATCACACATTCAATTCTAGGATACCACTATCATTTTCATCGCACATCACTTCATCCAACGGCCGAAAATCTAATAGCACCAATGACTTGATGCTATTAATAGTATAGTAGCCTAGTTCTATATATATATATATATATATATATATATATATATATATATATATATAATTGAGCTCCTATACTTTTAAAAGTACCAAGTTATTGATGACTTGTAGATTTTTGGCCATTGAATTAAGAGATGTGCGGTTAGGATGATGTGGGCCCCCTAGGGTTGAGTGGGTGGTTGGTTGAATGATATGATTTAATGGATGGAAATGACACAAGGAGTAGATCTAACGGTAAAAAATTTACAAGCACCAAATGCTTGGTGCTTTTACAAGCACCATAGCCGGATTCTATATATATATATATATATATATATATATATATATATATATATATATATTCATAATGTACTTCATTATAAATGCTACTTGTAGGCTATTTTGGTATTTGAACAATAAAAAGAAAGGGGGAAAAAACAATCGAGAACACATATTTCTCTGTCTATGATTCATCTTTTACAAGAATTATTATTAATAAAATCTAACAGATCAACAAAGACCACTTTCCCAGAAGCTTCTCTGCTTAGCCCACTAGTTACTATGTAGGCCTCTGAATCAAAGAAAAGGTACTACGGCCCACTAGATATATATGTATGTTTGTAGCTTTGCCAAAGTTCATTATTATAGCATGAAAATAATAATAAGTATAAATTTTCCAAGCTTCCCATGTTGAACAAATGAAAGGGACCTTTCACAACAAGCAACAGAAACATTTGAAGATGGGGACCAATATGGTCACACCTTCATAGAAAGTTCCTTGGCACTGTTTTTTTTTCATACATGATAATGGATAATGCAATATATATTCCTGATATTTTTGAGGATATAGAAATGGAACTAGGATTGATTTGCAGAATTATAAATCTCTATTCTAAGAAGTTATTCTAATTGTATCGGGTTTTTCTTAAACCCGCAACTAGGATTTTTTTTTTTTTTTTTTTTTGAGAAAAAGGTAGCGCGCTACCCGCTTCATTCATTGATATGATGAATTAGGCTACATGGGTGAGGCAACAAAGGCCTCGTCAATGACGGTAATGATAAAAAAATAATTAAAAAAAATAAAATAAAAATACTAATGCTGTTTGGCTAGGCGAATTTATTCCCACAGGGTCGTGAGCTGCTTGATTAAGTAAACTGCTCTTATAGGATCTGGTAGTATCTTTCTAAAGATGATATTATTTCTAAAAATGATAAATCCGCAACTAGGATTGATTCAGGCCTTGTATTTTTATTGAATCTGATCAAATATAAACGTATTGCGAACATCAAAAACACCATCATATATAAAAAGAAATTATTGCATATTTATATCATATATGATTTTCATTATCATTGCCATTAGTACATATCATCATAAGCAGCTGCGGGCTACACTCCCTTTCTTTTTAGTGCTGCAGCCACTTCAGCCACTGCCACTCAATCTCTCCTCCTTCAACTTACATATGCCAAAATCAAAATTAGGGCGCCAAAATTACTTAAAGTAATACTTAAGTTCGAAGCGCGGGAAAATGTTCGAAAATTCCCTAGGTTTTTATTTAAAAATAATTAGAATCGGAAATTTTTGCCCTCGAAGGTTTGGCCGAATTGCCAGTTGGCGGGGACGGCGTTCCAGGAGGTGGAGGTGCGGCGGTCGGCGGCGGTGACGCGGAAGGAGAGAGATTGTCCCACCAGTACTGCGTTGGACTGCCAATTCTGGCCCCAGTTCCGGCTCATCGCCATCCAATCGGTCCGCGACCCCTTCACGCTCACTCGCACCACGTCGCCCGAACCGGCCACATTCGTGATCAGTACCAAATTGAAGTACTGGAACCCGTTTATCGTGAACCGGATCCCGCCTGCCTTCCGGCACGGCACCCTGCACGAACCAAAATGCAACAACCCGATCGGACCAAGCCAACAGATATTTGAAAAAATATTTAATAAATTTGTTCTGTATTTAATGAATTTGTTCTGTTTCTACGTTACAGCGCATTACTTTTTGGGTGGAGAGAAAGGTAAATATAAATAGAAGTGGGGGTAAATTTGTCAAAGTGAAAGAGGGAGGTGCGTGGGAACATGTGCCCTCGTCTTGTCCATTAGCGGCGCCTCACGCGTTTCTCCGCTTTCCTCGAAAGTTTCGTCGGAAAAAAAGTCACAAAAAAAAAAAAACCCCCTTCAATTCCGCGAGGTGAAGAGAGCGTTACATGTACAGTGGGCCAATGGCACATCACTGATATTCGCAGAGTAATGAACGTAAAGGGATATAATATTTGTACATAAAATATAAATTTTACACTCCCTATTGAAAATTTTAAATTTTTTAAAAATATTATAAAACTATTAAAACTATTAATTTTTAAATAAATAAGATATAAAATTTATATATAAGTGAAGCAACAAGGCTCGAAAGAAAACGTAGAAATCAAGACGTAAATCTAAAAATAAAATAAAGAGCTTTTAAGAACGTTATAATAATTATTTTTTTGACTCTGGACAAATATTATAGTGCAATATACACATAACAGTAGGTAAATATAGCAAATTTTATATTGCTACTATATTTTTTACTTTCAAATTTTTTTTAAAAAAAATTAAATTAAAATATAAAATAAAATTTATTAACAATATAATAAATTGTACAACTGGAGAGCTAGAGTACGAGTAATTAGTTGTTATGTGATTAAATTATTATAAATTTTACGTGGTATAAACGTTACAGAAAAAAACACTTAACTAATAGTAAGTTAGTTTACCTGCGGTAGGAGACTGGAACGATGCCGGCGCGGTACTCAGCGATCCTGAGGAACATGGGCATGGCGAGGTCGAAGTGGGGGCGCGGGGGGTTGCACCAGCCGCCGTCGTCGGAGGGGAGGGCGTAGTTGGGGGGGCAGAAGTTGGTGGCGGTGATGAGGATGGAGGGGCTGCCGGCGTGGCACCACCGAGGGTCGTCCGCGCATTTCAGCTCGAAGCACGCCCCGCAGCTCTCCCCGTCGTTAAACAGCGCCGTGCTCAGCGCCGCCGTCTCCACCCCGTATCCCTGGCTGTACAAATTCCCGTATCCGCATGCGCCCCCTACGCATAAATATAAAATATAAAAATATCATTCTCTATCAGCTTAAGCTTCTTTTAAAACAATAATTTTATATAATTTAAAACGATATTAGAACAGTAGATCTCGAATTCAATTTCTATCGGACTCTTAGCATTATTTAATTTTTTTTATTTAATTTAAATTTACATTGTGAGTCTACTAAAAAGTCTCGAGTTCAGACGTAAAGAATAGTGTTAAATATAGATTTGGAGAGTGAAGTTATGAAAATACCCATGGTGCCGGAGGCGTCGCCGCCGCCGTAGAAGGTGGCGTGGGCGCTCTGCCAGGGGCCGCCCGCGTAGACTCCCGGCATGCGGGCGACCGCACGGTGAGAGAGTGCGAGCAGGGAAGTAGTCATGAGCAGAGTAAGGAAACAGAGCATAGTCGACATTGTTGTTTAGAGAGAGAGAGAGAGAGAATGGGGGAGGAGAGAGAACAGTGGAGATATGGGGATGAGTGAGGAGGTGCGTAAGTGAAGGCGTATTTATCAGCGAATGTGTGTAGTGGTGTTAGTGGAGAGAGAGAGAGAGAGAGAGAGAGAGAGAGAGAGAGAGAGAGAGAGAGAGAGAGAGAGAGAGAGAGAGAGTGTGTGGAGTGATTTGCGCCTTTTGCTAAAAGAATAAACGAGAAAAAACAAGTGCGTGAAACACTATTCATGCATCCCTACACGTTGTATACTTCTTACACCTGAAAATATTAAGATTTAAATAAGACTTTTTAAATTTTAATAAAAAAATTCTAACCAATTATAACATACAGATAACGTTGAGATAATTTTTTTTATATTATTCCTCCAAATATATGAAACTGTATAGCCGTCTCTTCGAAATTGGTGCACTTTCCACAACTGTGATTTTATTTTTTGGGTGCATGTATTTACCCTGCCAAACTATTTATTCATAGATATTTTTGTATAGTTTACTAATAGTTAAGAGTTTTTAGAAAGATAGATACAGATATTAACTTTATAAAAGTATGTGGGTATAATTCTATACAAACAATTGCAAAGCATATATAGAGTGCGAAATTTCTTTTTCTTTTTGCTGTAACATGTGGAAGCAGAGAATAAAAAAAATGCTTTACTTAAGATTTGGGTGGAATAAGATACGGATAAGTTGTTGCACACTCCTCGCAGCAACGTCTCTCATTATACATTTCAGGGTTAGTTGCATATAGCTTTCTGTAAACATATCAATATATCGAATAGTAAATATAAATTTGCAAAATTTATTTTTTATTTTTATTTCTATAAAAGTTCGGTGATATTCATATTTGTCCTCTTGATTTGTTACCGTTAGAGCACGGCTTATTTTTTAACAGCAAATAAGTAAAATAATATTTTTGCCCTTACGAATATATCCTTCCAAAAGTTCCAACTGTTAGAATTATACAGAATGTTCTCTCAAAAAAATATAATTTATCCAATAATATAAAAAGGGTACAAATATCAATTTAACTCATTCACTAATCAGAATTAAGACTTTTGTAGGAATAAAAATAAAAAATTGAATATATTTATTATTCGATATGTTTACATGGAGTTGTACGCAATTAACCCTATATTTTAAGTCATCTTAAATCCATAAGGGCTGAAACATTAATTCCAAGTGTTAGAGGGGCCGTAATGTAAAACTCCGGGTACAGCGAACCTGTACGAACGGGGCGCACGCGGACGCTTTATTTCCGCCGTCCGATCGATCATTTAATCGCGCCCGTTAATCGTCCCCGTCAATCAATGCGTCCGTACGCGTCCGCATGCGCCACCGTGGACGTCCCACAGGCCACAACCACTCGATGCGGAAAAAGGAGCCGCGGGGAATATAAAATTATAAAAAATGAAAATAGGAAAAAAGAAAAAGAAAAAAGAAGAAGGAAAGGAGAATAAGATCAAAGTAGAAACGCACACTTTATTTACTTCCCTAGGAAGTTGTGCCAAAACCAACGGCTGTGATTCGGCGGGAACTTTTCAACTGACCCCTTTTTAGCTTTCAAATTAAACCTTATCCTTTTGGAACTTACTTTCTATGATCTTCGCATAAATACCCCTTACGATAAGTATATTACTACACATATAATCTTATTCAATGAATAAAATTTTATGTATCACAGACATTTCTATAAATCTCGCGTGTCCGTGTCAGACACGTATACGATATGGACACTTTTTGGACGCACATTCAATGCCGATCCATAGCGCATACAACTAAAAAAATATATATACATATTTTTATTTTACTTTTTCTACGCATATATAATGTAAAATGATAAATATTTTAGCTTTTTAATTAATGCATCCAATTTTTTTGACAATATAAATAAATTATGTATGGTGGATAATTTTTTTAAAATAATATATGAACTATCAATGAAAATTTTCACTAACTTTTATTCGTATAAAAAATATAACAATATTTTACCAACATTAATATTTTATATATAATAAAATATATTACTATATTAATAATATTATATATTATTAGCAGTGTTCATGCCGTGTTCGTGTCCTAATTTTTAGAAAGCTGTCGAGTCGCAGTGTCCGAGTTGTATCGTGTCCCATGTTCACGGAACTTATATATAATAAAATATATTACTATATTAATAATATTATATTTTATTAGTAGTGTTCATGCCGTGTCCGTTTTCTAATTTTTAGAAAACTGTCGAGTCGCAGTGTCCGAATTGTGTCGTGTCCCATGTTTCATGTTCCGTGTCAGTATTCGTGACGTCGAGATAAAACTTATATTTTAGAAATAATTTGTGTTCTTTAGTTCATACCACTCAAATTATTGTATTTTACTCTTATATTCACTTGATGATCTATATTTGCTTCTATATTAGCTTCTACGTCTCTACGATCCACTTTTCAAAGCTTCTTCGCACACAATTTTTTTTTTAATATTCTTTTAAAAAATATTATTTATATTATTAATTTTAAAAATAATTTAATTTCGGATAATTATCCAGGAGAGTCTAATGAACCAATCACGTTGTTGGTGGGACCCACCAATGAGTCCGCATTGGTGGGACCCACGTTAACCGTACGTGGGACCCACCCCTCGAGCCCCCGACCAACCACATCCTTTTGTCCCCGGTGTCAATCCTCCGTATAGACTTCGTTCGGTACTTGCTCCCCACTTTTTCTTCTTTTTCCTTTTATTTAATTAATTAATTAATTAATATTTATTTTAACTACTACATTTTTTGCACCCACATTTAAGCCCAGGTCCCACGCAGCAAATCTTGGATTGTATGATCTAATTAAGGCTACTACGTAACATGAATATGTTTTGTTACAAAAGAAGATATATATATATATATTTTTTATTTTTTTGTCCCACAAATTATGAGAACGTTGATGATAGATATAGTAGCGGAGTGACTCTGTTTGATTTGCACGAAATTGCACGAAACAAATAGTACAGAATTCTTTTGAAGCAAAAACATTAAAAAAAAAAAGTGTTGATATTATTAAAAGAGTCATTTTTTTTTACGAAGAGTATAATTTTAGATAGAAGCTAGAGGGAAAAAGGATGAAAATTTTGAACGCTTCTAACTAAAAAAGAGTGATATTTTTTCTTTTTTTTTATGCACGTTTTCTAACTAAAAAAGAGTGGAATTATTTGTTCTCTCCATACGTACTCCATGCATGCTTTTTAATTCCAAAGTCTATTTGAGTTGACTTTGCAAGCTCAATATATACTTTTATTGCAATTCTACATTGACTATTGTAGTAGCTAAGTTCGACTTTAAGAACTATAAAAATATATAATACTAGATCACTAAATATTATATATATATATATATATATATATATATATATATATATATATATATATATATATATATATATATATATAGAGCTAGGCTGCTATACTATCGGTAGCACGGACCGTGCTACCAAGTTGTTTTCGATGATGTGGCTTTTGAATCGACGATCGGCTCCGTTAGAGTTGATCTACACTGTTAAAACTATTTGGAAACTAAATTTTATAATTTTTCGATATTATTTGGCCAGTGATCAAAACGTCTCAAAATTAACAATTTTAATGGTCGATGTGATGCGTTTGTGAATTTAACGGTGTAAAACAATCCAAATCTGATGAAATTTTTATAATTTTTTTTTTACTATTTAGAATAAGATCATCACCTCTGATCTTGAATTTAAGTCTTTTATCATTACTTTTTATGAGATTTTTATTTTCAACCGTTCATTTTTAGACTACTCGTTTGATAGGTAAATGATATCGAAAAATTATGAAATTTAGTTTCCAAATACTTTCAATAGTGTAGATCAACTCTAACAGAGCCGATCGTCGATTCGAAAGCTGCATCATCGAAAATAATTTGGTAGCACGAAGGCCTCCGTGCTATCGATAGTATAACAGCCTACCTCTATATATATATATATATCTTATATACTATTTTAAAATAACCCTTCAACTTCAAACTTTTTGTGTGTAAATTTTATTAAATACATGTATACTTCATTTGTTTTACCCTTGATTTCAAAGTACTAAATAAGAATAACTTTGGATGGATCATATAATATATATTTCATTCAAGTGCATTAAATAGTTGATTTATTATTGAGCAAGTGGCACCGAATTGGAACATGGGCACAATAATAAGTGGGCGTGAGATTACAATATGGCTTGAACCATAATTGCAGTTATATAACAGCCCACAACATTTGAAACGTGACATCGAACACGCCGTGTTTTGCGACTATTTGTTATATATATATCATGCACGTAACAACATAACTCTATTTGATGTTTCAATATATATATATATTCCGCAAGTTAGAGGCCACCAAGTTCCCATATGGGCATATAATAGTAGAGATAATGTCTAATATATACTTTTCAAAATTTTAAAAATTTCTTATTTATTTCTGAATAAGTAAAATATTCTTATTGATTTTAAAATATTTCTTCAAGTATATATATTTTTCTCTAGATTATGCTAAAGGGATTAGATTTTAGAAGAAAAAAAAAATTAAATATTAAGATAAAATTTTAATAATTTTCAATAGTAGTAATAAGCATGTAGGCAAAATCCTCTATATAATATATTCGTGCTTTTCACTTCTAAGGCTTCGATTTTTACGTGCCATAATTTTTTTCAAGTGAATTTCTTTTTCTTTTTTTTCAAAAGAATATTTAAGAGATCTCCTAAACACAATGAATAGTAATAATTTTTCTGTGTGCATGGTCCAAGCTATGTATATTCACTCATTATTAAAATGTCGTTCTTTATTTGTTTAAACTTCTAAAATATACTATTTTATATAAATAAAATCTAATAATACTTTATAATTTAGAAAAATGCCTACTTATACATCTATAGTTTAGTGTAAATCTTACACCTCAAGTATTTTAAAATTCACAAAAAAAAAAAAATAATAATTAAAAAAATTAATATGACAAGAATGAGAGCCCGAGATTACATGAGTGTAAGATTTACACGTAGTCCAGAAATGTACTCTAACATTGCTCTACTAATTTATGCCATGTAAGAGTAATAAGGTACTCTTTAGCTCATTGCTTAATGGTTATTAACCGAGGTGCCCGTTAAGATGTCGAGGATTTGATCCTTTGCTGGTGCTCTTATAAAATCGATCCCTCTCTTAGGGAAAATATATATATATATATGTAATTGTTGGTGTTCTTGGGAGGGTACTTTGAGTTTAGGGGCCTATATATGGACAAACTAAAAAAAAAGAAAAGGAAAAGAAAAAAAAAGTGGGTGTTAAGTAACACTTTTAGATACACTTTTACATTGAGCAATAACATTTGGCTATTGATTTAATTGGCTAGTCAACATTAGAGACCAAATAAGGGGTTCTAAATTGACCACGAATTTGGTTTTAGCTAACTATTTTTAAAAATTTGTTTATCCGGACAAGGCCAAAAAAAGGAAAAAAAAAAAAAGTTTAGCTTTCTCTTAATAAGGGATGGGTACAATTAATTCATAGGTAAAGTACCATGCTTTATGTATATTGTACGAAGCAACTTTGTTGGACAAAAGTCTTATGCTCATTACTTATGCCACAAAAGCAATAAGAGTAGTCAAAAAGATATAATAACATGAGTCTAGCTTGGTTATTTTTAAAAGCACATACAAAATATACGCTTCGAACCTTTTAGTCCTTAGATTAAATATTATTCTATCTATTCCCACTAAATTATAAGCATATAACATTATAACTTATTAGCAACCAGCCCAAATAGATTCTAATAACATATCAATTACATAATGATCGTCCCTATATAGTGCATATGAAAAAAGGCTTGATGATTAGTATCTATTATTTCAAGTTCGAAGTCTAAGTTCGTTTATAAAAAAATGAACTATGCTACCATTTTCTAAAAAAAAAAAAAAAAAAAAAAATCATATCAATTACTTATTGGAGGCCAATATAACTAATTTCACCAATGTTCTTTCCTTGTAATTATTAAGATATCATTGATATTTGGATGATTTTTTTTTTTTAATTTGGGTGTGGGTTTTATCAATAAATAGAATAAAAATGAAATGAGTCCGTAACTCTTACAAAGAGATTTTAGAATGTCTCTGGGTAACTCTTTTTATTACTCCATTCTTTGTGAACTTAATGGACTAAAACATTTTATTTTGCGCGTGATCATAATAGGAAAATATTTTGCTTAAAAATAAATTGTATTATACTTTAGAAATGATAAAAGTTAATGGTTGTATACTTGGATTTTAAATTCGTAATTATAAACAAAACGCACTGACATACATTCTTGTGAGTTATTAATCTCAATAACCATGGGGTCCAAAATGCGACAACAAAACACATCTTAATGGCAATCAATAAGCATATAAATGGTTTTTTTTCTTCGTCGTTTTGTTTTTTTTTTGTTTTTTTTTTTTTTTCCGCGTTCGCCCGTTCGTCGCTTTGGTTTCCTCGAGGCCTAGGCTGCCTCATCCCTGTAGCTTAATTCATCAATCCAATGAATGAAGCGGGTAGCATGCTACCTTTCTCTCAAAAAAAAAAAAAGAAAAAAAAAAAGCATATAAATGAACAGGCATTAATTTTTTGTGAAATGCAATTATAATTAACCAAACACAGTAGGTTGATGTGAACAGGCATTAATTTTTTGTGAAATGCAATTATAATTAACCAAACACAGTAGGTTGATGGGCTAAAGCCCAATAGTCCAACAGCAGAAGCCCACTAAAGCCCACTAAAGTGTAAGGCTTTTTCAATATAGTTTCGAATCGAACCTACTTTTTTAATATTTTGAGGTGTCGAATGCCCAAAATCTTAATTAATTCATGAGACAATTTACCCATTAATAAGGCAAATAAAACTTTAACATACTAGCTTAGACATCAGAATATATTTCTTACGTATCACCGAAGAATCGGTTGTGGATCATGCGGTAATTAACAACTAATTTAGATTTTAAAGCTAAACCTCTTAACCTGGCAGGATTTAGAATAGTCTGGACTAAACCTCTTAGCCCGACTACAATATATTGGACAGTAATTAGTCTTAAAAGGTTAAGAAAGTTAAGCGTATTAGAACTATAATAGTTCTATAATGGATGATCTCTGTGGGAAGTGAGACGTTACAGTTGTTATTAGAAGCAATAATGAGTCGAAAGTGTAAGATGAGTCTCGACTGAGTTGGAGTCATACAGCGGGTACAGCTCTGCACAGCTCCCTGGCCGATGAATGTTGCGGATGAGAATGACCCTCCGGGAAGCGGGACGTTATAATACTAGATCTATTTGCAGGTATCTAGCCAACCAACTTGCCTTAAAAAAACAATAATAATAATAAAAGCAAAACATTTATGTGTCATGGAGTGATTAATAATTAATTCTGATCAACTAAGAATCACCATCAGATGGTGATAATCTATTGGATAAATTCAAATTCTCCCACTGATGTTTCTTTCAAGGAGTTGTACACCCCACTTGCGAAGCCAATATGTGGGCCATGGTCCTAAATTTCCCGACACACTTCCTCTTTTTTCTATATATATATATATATATTTATTTATTATACTAATAGATCTCATATCTCGGAAAAAGAAAAACTCAATTTCGAGATTTGTTAATTTTAATGTTGTACACAGACGCATACTAAAGCACATACAGAGAATCGAACCTGGGCCCATCCTAGACTCTCAGGTATCTTATCATTAGATTAAGCTTGGTTAATTAAATGCTGTACCAAGTAGGTTCTTTCTAGGTCAACTGTAGCTCGGAGGAAATGGCGTATTTATTCTCTAAGCACTAAACCAACCAAGAAGCTTTTATTTTATTTTAGGATTAATTTCATACAGGTTTCTGTAAAAGTATTAAATAGCAGATAAATTTCTATAAAACTTAAGTAATTAGATTTATCTCTTCAATTTTTTTTTGATTTGTAAATATATCCTCCAAAAGTTCTGATTCGTTTATATATTTTCCTGCCGTTTGATTTACCGTTAGATTTTTAACGGTGGGTACATAAAATAACTATTTTATCCTTACAAATTTATTCTTGTAAAAAACTATCATTCTCTCTCTCTCTCCTCTCATTCGTCGCGGTATGTGGAGCATATCTTACTTTTGTCGTGGCGAGGGCCTCGCTTTTGACGTCGTCGTCGCCGCAATGGATAAAAAGGAGAGGGTAACTCTCGGGACGTGACATCAACATTGAAATACAAATTATATATATAAAGGGTAAAAAGATCATTTTACCCCTCAGCTAACCATGATTATTTTTTTAAATTATGATTATCTAAATTTTGGTAACAGAAGAATATATTTACAGACGGAATGACTTTTGAAGGAATAAATCTAATAACTTAAGTTTTGTATAAATATATTTGCTATTTGCTATCTTTGCAAGGAATCATATGCAATTATCCCTTTATTTTATTTTATTTTATTATTTCATGTTAATAAAAATAAATATTTGGTAGAGGTGGTGAAGTTCAAGGTTGGAGAAATTATTGATTGGTCTTGGTCCACCATGTCAGGCAGTGAACCGGCTAACATCATCTCCATTTTAAGCTGCAGTGTGAGAGTAATTAATTATATAGGCGAAGAAAAAGTAATATTTGGATTGCTTTACTTGTAACTATATATCATTGCTGTGGAACTTGCAGATAAAAGAGCTCAAATTAAATATAGGTGAAAGATGAAGCAGCTGGAAACCCCTTCATATTTTGGAAACACATACCGGTAATAGAGTTCGGCTATGGTGTCTTTAAAAGTACCAAGCATTTGGTACGTGTAAATTTTTTATTGTTAAATATACTCTTTTGATAATTATATTTGTTAGATCATACTATTCAATCAATCAACTAGTAATTCTAGGTACCACTATTATCCTAACAGTTCATTCTTTAATCCAACGGTCAAAAACCTACAAGCACCAATAACTTGGTACTTTTAAAAGCACAGGAGCTCAATTCCTCATAATATGCCGACTCTGAAAAAATAATTTGCAATTTCATCGGCTGAGTAAATATCCAAAATAGCTAAATTTATCGAAATTACCACTAAACATAACAAACCTTTTTTAATTTGATTACTGAAAATAAGTTAAAGGCTGAGGAGTATATAGGTGAGGGCATTTACTTAAAAATTCATACTTTGAGGGGGTTATTGTAAAATTTCCACTTTTAAAAATTATGCGCTCCTCGTGCTTACCATTTCGCGAGGGCGCGGGAACCCAAATCGCACTACTAATTGTACGAGAATCTCTCTCTCTCTCTCTCTCTCTCTCTCTCTCTCGCTAGGGTTTCATCGTTAAGGTACGCTTTACTCCTCCCTCTCCTACGATTACTTCGATCTCACCCTTTGATTCGATTAATTAGGGTTTAAATTGTGCACATCAGTGTAAGTTGTATGATCTCCAACCGTTTCATCTCATCAATCCCTGAATTTTGCGTTAAATTTATATAAGTGGGAATACTTTTGAGTCAGATCCAGTTTTAGTGCTCATTTACTGCTTTTTTCTTAAAATTTCTGCTCAATGCATTCACGAAATTGAGTAATTTTGGGGTAGAAATTGTTCGATTAGGGTTGGGAGAGAAATGAGTCCCTACTTTGACCTAGAAAGTGGATTAATTGATCCAACAACAATTCCCGCACTTTCTCCCCCGATTCCCGTCGATCTGGAACCAGTTGACGACTCCGAGATCTTCCCGGATGGAGCCCTTAGCTACATTAACCAGTTGTTGATGGAGGAGGACTTTGAGGACAAATTCGAGCGGTACCCCGACTATCCGGCCCTTCTCGCTGCTGCCGAGAAGCCATTTCTCGAGATCCTCGGCGAGGAGAAGCACTTTTCCGAAAGCGACAACCATAGTAGTAATACTAGTAGTGGAAGTGGTAGCGGTAGTGGTGTTATTGTGGAGCTAGAGAATAGGTGCCCCTGTGATCCAATTGAGCATTTTGAACAAGAAAGTTGCCATCTTTATACCGATCATTCCTCCCGTTCTTATTTCTCATCCACGAACAACTCTGGGGGTATCATAGAAGGAGATCTTATTCAACAGAACTACCCAGAGGAGTTCTTTCCTAGTGATTTTAAGTCGGTGATTGATTTTGAGGGCAATGGCTTCTCTTTAGCTCGAGAAGTAGATGAAAAGACATTCAGTTTGGTCGATAAGGATGAGTATCGAGATCGTAGGGGGCACAAGAATGCGCACAATGATGATCTGGATTTGGAAAAAGAAAGGAGCAATAAGCAAGTGGCCGTAGACGGCTTGGACGGTTTTCATCAATTGTTCTATGAGGTCTTACTGTGTAATAGTAAGACTTGCCCTTTTCAAGGCGACAATGAGGTGAGAAGTGTTCACGGCAGTCATCATTCTAAGGGAACGGGTAATCGAAAGGGCCGGCAGAAGAAGCAACCGAAGAGGGATGGCAATGCCGTCGATCTTCAAACTCTTTTGATTCACTGCGCTCAGGCCATGGCTGCTGACGACCGTCAGAGCGTGACTGAACTATTGAAACAGATTAGACAACATTCGTCCCCCTATGGAGATGCAAACCAGAGGTTGGCCCACTGCTTTTCCGATGGGCTCGAGGCCCGCCTCGCCGGCATGGGATGTGATGTGACAGGTTCCCTTGCAATGAAGCAAATTCCTTGTGTCGATATGCTGAAGGCCTACCAGCTTTTCATGGGGGCATGCCCTTTTAGGAGGGCTTCTAGTTTCTTTTCTAATCACACAATTCTTGAGGCTTCTAAGGATACAAGAGTTGTCCATATTATAGACTACGGCATATTCTACGGGTTCCAATGGCCGATCTTGATTCAGAAACTCTCGGATCGACCCGGTGGTCCTCCAAGGATACGGATAACAGGTATCGATTTGCCCCAAAGTGGTTTTCGCCCGACTGAGCGGATAGAGGACACAGGACGACGGTTGGCTGATTATGCACGGAGATTCAACGTCCCGTTTGAGTTCCATGCCATTGCAGCCACCTGGGAGACTATACGGGTTGAGGATGTTCGTATTGAGAAGGACGAACTTCTTGTCGTGAACTGTCTCCACCGTTTTAGGAATCTAATGGATGAGTCAGTAGTAGCTGATAGCCCAAGAGATAGAGTCCTAAGCATGATTAGAAAGATGAATCCAGATGTATTCATTCACGGGGTCGTGAATGGGACGCATAATGGTCCCTTCTTCGTCACACGATTCCGGGAAGCACTTTTCTATTTCGATACAATATTTGATATGCTCGAAGCTACCATTCCACGAGAGGACCAACACAGGATGCTTATCGAGAGTTTGATCTATGGGCAGGAGGCCATCAATGTAATCTCTTGCGAAGGGACTAAAAGGGTGGAGAGGCCGGAAACTTATAGGAAGTGGACCTCGAGAAACATTAGGGCGGGTTTTAAGCAGCTTTCTTTGAACGCTGATATAGTGAAGAAGGCGAGGAACATGGTGCGACTGCTCTACCACAAGGACTTTGTCGTCGATGAGGGTAGTAATTGGTTGCTGCTTGGTTGGAAGGGGCGGATTGTCAATGCCCTCTCTACATGGAAACCCAATAATCGGTACTAATCTTTCGCTATATTAACTGCGGTAATATGTGCTTTTTGTTTTTATTTACACTCATCTCCTCTTACGAATTTCTGATAGCAAGATAACCGTGATCATCTCCTTTGATGTTAGCTGGCCTTTGTTGTTTATCATTTGCTTTTGAAGACTATATGCAATGACACAGCATTGCTTATAATGTAGGATAGAAATTGGACTTTTATCTGATCAACGCAATGGTAGAGATGTTTGGTAATCTAATGAATTGTCCTTTCTTATCCTTTTTATTTTGGTTTTTAGGTATAACAATTTGGGTCATACAACATAAAATTCCTGACTAAAAGTATGCAGGAGGGCAAAGTAATTCGGTGATATAATACAAGGCTTTTGAAGAACGAAAGGAAGGTTTGGTTACAACCGAAGTTTAAAAGCTTTTGCACTATGTTTTTATTACCTCGTATGGGACAGCACCTCTATGACGTTGAGACGTGAACTAATCAGCATACACTATATGCATGATTGCAAACACACCAGAGGGGAAATTTAAGAGCCTGTATAATAGTATTTAAAGTTTTTTTCTCACTTTGTTAGTGAAAAATTAATGAAAAAATGGTTCTTCTTTGAAACCTTCTACTAAGCACTTCGTTCCTGTCCAGAGATTCTATAAAAACACTATCGGAATAGAGATGTTCGAAGAAACAACTTTCTCATTTAAACACTCCTAATGAACTTTCCCACTGAAGCCAAAATAAAAACATTAATTTGCTAACTCAAAAGTTCATTTCAGCTTTACAGAGCCAACGGATCTTTCATTTGCTATAATACTAAACTGCTGCTTCTCAAAGCAGAAGGCAATGGAAAACACACTAGCTATAAAACAACTATAAACAGCCATAGGCAATTTTGAAATATTAGCGTATGGTAGCATTTAATAATCACTTTTAATTCCCTCTCCAGATTATAGGTAATAATTTGCCGAGTTCATCAGATTAAAACTACAGTAATGACCAACTTTATGCAATCTGAGTAACCTATGTACGTCATAATTAAGAAGAGCCTAATCAGAACCGAGAGGTGATCCGGGAGAAGAGCGCCTTGAAATCCTTTGTCGGTGTACCAACGCCCTCCGGCTTTGACGCCAGGTCGAATGCCTTGAACTTCGCTTCCTCAAATTGCAGGGCCTGTACAATCAAAGGTTCAGAAACAAGACAAGGTTAATAGGCCTGTAGTGTCTATAAACAGGAATGTATAGAGCTTTTGTGTGGCATGGAAAGCTGATGTGGACCCTGCATGCAGAATGTGTTTTATTTGCAGTTTTTTGCTTATAGCTTTATTAGAAGCTGCGAAGGGGAGTGCCGTTAAAAAAAAAAAAGGGCTTATAATTAGAATTAAGCAAAGTCAACCGGCCAATGTAGCCTAGCTTTTTACATGTTGAGCCCCGCTACGCCAGGTTCACTAGGCTGGGCCAGGACCCGAGAAAATGTGAGGCCGGTCAGGAATTCACTTTCTCTGATTGACCTGACCCATTCTGGGATCTCTATTTTGAGCCGGCACATCCCAGTCGTATTGGACCGAGTTTGGGGCCTCGGCTTACAAATGTTTTTGCAATTTCCAAGCTTGACTGGCCTCTGAGCCAGGTCACAATGGTTCTCCATAAGGTCTTAATATGAACTGAAGCATGTCCTTAAAAAGCCTACATATTGCAGCATTATCTGAGAGGATGTAGTCCAATTTGCTATCTTAATTTAGTAGTAAAACAAATCTAAGACGTGTCTCTCTGGCCTGATTGTACAACAGATCTAGCCCGAGAAGCAGAAACTGGGCATAAGTGAAAAGTCCAGAACTTGGACTGCAGTGGCAAGCAGAAACGAGCTTGCAGGCACCAGAAGCAGAAGCTCAATTCGAGTCTTATGCTTTTGTTACAACAAGAACAACAATTTTTGTAGAATCTATAGCCAGATTTCAAACTACTATACGAAGGGGACTAGTCAGTACCTGAACACAGACTTCTGCAACATCAGCCCTTGGGATTGTCTTTGTGTCTGTCTGAAGAAGTTCGTCGTCCTTCCCTACAATTAATTCCCTCACGCCCCCCTCTTTGTCAAGAAGCCCTCCAGGCCTAAAACAGAAAGCAAAAAAAAAATAAAAATACTTGGTCACTTGGTAAGCATTAGGTTAGGTTAAAAGAGAAACTGGCATTTTTCTGATGAATAGAAAGAAGGTTCATGACATCCAGATAACTTTGAAGCAGCATTTATTAAGGTCCCCCTAGGTGACACAAAAAAAGAGATCTTTCTAGAAACTAAAGTACACAAATGGGGATTATGTAAGGCTGTATGCAGCTCTTCATGCAAGTCCACAAACTGGGAATAGAATTACGGCTAAAAAAATAACAATCGATTCTGCCTAAAAATTTGGCATATGTTGACAGTGTGCAGTATTTTCTGTAGAATCTGAAGTTCACTATAGAGTTTGACAAGCATGGCGTTGTAAGTGAAAACTACCGAATTTCAGTGCAGCAAAGTATCATTCATGTCAAGGATTTTGAAGTCTGAAGTAGGTGAGAACTACTGAATTTCAGTGTAGCAAAGTATCATTCATGCCGAGGATTTCGAAGTATACTTCAGACTGAATCTGTGACACCCCTATAAGAACCAAAGAGTTTAAGATTAATAACTGGGTTTAAGTATTTTGGGCAGATTGCTTAGGCCCAACGAGTTATTAATGCTAGTGGTTTAGACCGTTACAGAAACAAGCCATAGTTGTTGACATAACTTGGAAGACATTAAATATTAGGTAATATCATGCATAGAAAAGGAAAAAAAAAAATTTACCAAGTTGTACCTAATAATTGTATAAGGTACTCCCGAGTCTGCTAAGTACTGTTCCGCCTTTCTCTTCCATACCTGCAAGAAAAGAGATGCATCATCATACAAGAATTTGCCCTTCTAAGAGATTTATTTTATTCTATATTGTTGATTAAGATTCTCTGACTTACTTGAAAATAAAAACTCCTATATGAAAATTCATTTAATTAGCGCAGCCAATGCCATTCTTTTATGCGTCTATACAGGAAAAAGAGTTTCACAATCCGAAAAATTCAAGAGGAAGTGAAAGGCAAAATGGGAATAGCTACATCATGTAATCAACCATATAAAGATAGAGAGGAAAAGGAATGTGAATAAAGCTACTCACCAATATATTGCCATTCCCAAGGCTATTCAATGGATGGTTAGGGTTTGTTCCTCCCATCGATCCAACCAAAACTATATGCTTCACCCCTGCATTCTTGGCTGTAACAGAGAGGTAAATGGTTAACACACATAATTGGATCAAAAGGGAAGCACAAATTGAAGCAAAAATAAGAATTAAAAACCTAACCAGCATCAATCTGATTCTTCTGCCCAATCCAATCAACCTAACATAAGAAAAACCCGTAAAATTAGCATCACAGGAACATCTAGAAAAAAATTAATCGAATCCATGCAATAATCAACAGTTGAATCCACCTGCTCAGGGTATGATCCATCTTCGTAGTAGAACTCGGGCCTCCCACCTTTGCTAGGATCGAAGTCGGGCTTCATTTTGGGGACGGCGCTCGTGAGGATTATTAGGGCATCGATTCCTTGCACAGCGGGGGTTATACGATCCGCATCCCTAATATCGGCCACGTAAACGTCGTCGCCTCCTCCGATCTTCTCCTTGCTCTCTTCGGTGCGCACGAGGCCTCTCGCCACGAACCGATCGGATCTCTCCTTCAGTTTCCGGTACACGATGTGACCTAGAGGTAGATCGGAGGGTCTAAGGATGCGATCGAGATCTAGAGATCGAGGTCGAGAGAGAGAGAGAGAGGACCTGTGCGGCCACCGGCGCCGGTGACGAGGACCGTACTACGAGGGGCATCCGCCATGGCCGTACGGAAGAGGGAGCTCTCTACGAAGCTCTGCAGCGTCGTCTTCTTCGCGCGTGCGCACGAGAGAGGAAGAAGAAGAGGAGTGGAGAATTCTCTAGAAGGTCCGCGCGGGGGAGTGGGGACTGGACGAGATCATGCCATGGGCGCGGAGAGGAGGGAGAAGGACACGTGTCAGTAGTTGACTTAAGCAAGTCGTTTGCCGACTTTCTCAAAAAGTTTAGATATCGGCAACGAGAACCAACCATTTGCCGAACTCCATACTCCACCACGTAATTCGGCAGCGAGAAGAACCTTGTGCCGACTTTGTTGTATTGAGTGACGGCCTAGTTGAGATGTCGGCGACGCTAAACGATAGGTTCTACTATAATTTCCCGGAACACACTTCCTCCCTCGTAGTAAACCCTAGCTCGGAGTGACACCTCTCGGAGCTCTCCTCCTCCTCGGCGGCGGCGGCGGCGGCAGCTACGGCGGCGATGAGCGGCGCCGGATCGCCGGACTTCTTCTACCGCGAGGCCCAGCGCCTCGGCTACGTCGCGCGCTCGGCCTTCAAGGTTCTCTCTCTCTCTTTCTCTCTCTCTCTAGATCTGGGTTTTCTCTCTTTCTATATACATGAATCGCCGCTTCTCTCGCAGCTTCTACAGATTCAGAAGCAGTTCAAGTTGATAACAGCAGGGTCCTCCGTTCTCGACCTCGGTTGCGCCCCTGGAGCTTGGCTCCAGGTACCTCCTATCCTTTTAAAATCTGTTTTTTAGTGTAATAATCACATCACCCTTGGAGTAGGTTTTGCAATTTCACGTTATGTCGGAACAAAAAGGTGAGATTTTTAGCTTTGTTATCTATAGGTGGCGTGCCAAAACTTGGGTCCTATCGAGAAGGGCGGGTCGGTTGTGGGTATTGATGTGAAGGTCAGTGTGAATTTATATGATGCTTAAATTTGATGAAAGAATAATAGCAAATTGTGTTTCATAATGATTTAGTTGTTTTTGATTTGATTCTTTGTGCTGCAGAGCAGAGGGTGAAGGTTCCTGCTGCTCACTGCGACTCGAGAGTGAGAACTGTGTGTGCCGATGTGATGAGTCTATTGAAGGGGCAAGCGAGGGCGTTGTCTCCTCAGGTATGATCTTCGGAGGCGTATTCTTCGGATTATGTTCTTTTGTTGTGGAATTTTTTGATTTATTTGAATTTTGTCTATACATGCATTGTTGCGAATTAGATACTTAGCCAGTTTTTCATGCATCCAACAGGCAATTTGTTAAATGTTGTGACAATTTTCCTGTATTGATCTTCAATATAGAATTTTAGATGGTTCGTCAAGTACATTTATTTATTTATGTGGTGAAGAACCAGAACTGGCCATCAACTAAGATGTTATTTGCAAGCTTCTATCATTTTACATTCATTTGTTTTGGTTAGAATAAAAATGCTGCCTTTCCCTCTGTATACTATCTGATTTACATTAATTTGCGGCCTAGTCTTCTTTTATCACCTTACTGTAGTTTATCGAGAAAAGCATGCTTGTTGAGATCTCAACAGTAGGAGAGTCGAGCCATCAACTTAACACTTAGAAGATCTATTAGCATACATCTACTCTGTACTTCTTGGACTCCAAACACTAAGTTCTTATTTACTCAACGGCACTTCTGTGGAAGGCCTAACGAGGCCAAGTTGCCGCTTCAAGGTTGAACTGATTTACGATGATCCTTTTCTCTTCCAGGAAAGGGGCTTCTCTGTGATACTATCAGATATGTGTCCTACAGTTTCAGGAATCACAACAAAAGATGCTGCTTTATCCTGTGAATTAGGGATGCGAGCAATCTCATTGGCTGTCGGAAAACTAAACACTCCCAATTTGTCAGATAACACTGTGATAGAGAAGTTTCTAAGTAGCACGGATCCTGATCCAGACGATGATGGTGTTCTCCGACGCGGGGGAAACCTTGTGATTAAGTTTCTAGAGAACGAGGATGTGCAAGGTCATTATTATCCCTTCTAAAGAGTACATTTGCCTTCTTCTACGATCGTTTTGCCAAAATGTCCACGTTTTTACTTTATTTGTTTCGTAACTTTGGACTAAAAATCATTTCTTGTGAATTAAATGCCCCTCGCAGAAATCTTTGATGCATCATTCAACACAAAGAGTGCTTGGGGTATTTCAATCCATGAAGACATATTTTCTTTTCAAAATAGCAAAAAAATGAAAAAAAAGGGAAAAAGCAGGTAGATCAAATCCCCTGTATTCAGTTTCTGTACATTCAATTGTAGCTCTAACGTATTGGGTTTCTTCTTATTGGAATGGCTGCAGGATTTGGTAAACTTTGCAAATTAAAGTTCAAGAATGTATCATTGTTGAGGCCGAAGGCGACGAGATCGTGCTCGAAAGAGATTTATCTGATATGCCAAGGTTTGCGGTAGAGCCAATTACTGTGATTTATTTCGAAAATTTTGTTGTTTTAAGACAAGATAACTTGGTGTTCTCTACCAAATACACTAGTTCTGATGGTCGGTCCTCATAAGCATCAATTGAGCTTGATATCCCAGTGGTAGTTTGAATCAGCTGTATCATCAAAATGCACTCAATCGCTAAATACGAACACAATCTGACACAAGTTATATAATTTGCTTAATAATTTGCCAGATAAAAAAAAAATGGTTTAAAACTAAGAGCAAGGCTAGAATACTTTTAGAAGTAAACGAGGTTGTTTACTTCATCATTTCTGGTGTGTTAAACATTTTCTAGGTGTTTTATCTGAACTTTTTTTGTTTCAAATTTCATAATTTTTCACTTCAAGTGGTCCAAGTATTGAAAACTTTTAATGGCTAAAATATAAGATGAATTTGATAATTTTTTTTATTACTAGACAAATGATATCGTAAAATTTAGTCTCTAAAAAATTTAAATTGTGTAGATCAAGTTGGAAGCCACGTGGAAGTAAAGTGCTTCGTTTCTTTTAGAGTTGTGTTGTATGTATATATACTCGTGGCGACTGGTGACGAAGAATACATATTAATGGGCTACAACGTAGGTGGACCCACTTTTTGACCCGATGCTGCGGGTCAATGAACCTAGCCCAAGTCCAGTAACATACATGGGCCGGGCCCACCGTTCAGGGAATCCCATGCGCATCCACCCACCAATTGGTCGGTCTCCGGGGCCCCACCGCATCTTCGTATCGCCGTACACGTGTCCCGTCTCCCCTCCACCAATTCCCGCCAACAACCACCCCACCCGCCGCAAAACCCAATCCGAAGAGGCATATTTTATGGTAATTTTATGCGCCGACCTCTCCAATTCTAAATATTTAGAAAAAAGCCACTCCTCGAAATTTTCTTTTCTTTTTTTTTTTTTTTTTTTTTTTTTTTTTTTTTTTTTTTTTTTTTTTTTTTTTTGCGGTGGAGTTTCAAATCTCTCGGCCTCTTCCACGCGGTTTCCCGCGCGCTCACCGCCAATTTTCCCTGGCCAACTGCATGCCGCCACGTGGCGTTCCCAGCTGGCTTCCACCGCACAATGCCCCCTCGTGCCACAATACTGCACCCTGAGCCTGGTCTATGGACCGGACAACATGAAAAGCTCAACCAACTTATTCTATATTTACAATAATCGCTAATAACTTGTTTTAAAATTTACTGCAGAAAAACCAATTGAATTCATGTAAGCTATAAATTATACACGTTGAAAAAAAAAAAGATAGTTTCATTTGATACAAGAAGCCTCACAATAGAGTAGTTGATTTAGAACTAGTACATAATGAGCAAGTCTTTTCTAAATAAGCCATAATTTGTAGGTTGAATTAAAACATGAGGAATATATATATATATATGGGCTTCTCTTGCAATATAAAACTACAAGGAGTGGGCCAAAATATATAACTAGAGAAGAGTTATTAAATTTTTGCAGATATAACCCTGAAAAGACACAGGTGTCCCAATTTTGTGCGGTATATTCGTCGTTTTGGAATGTTAACGTGCTTGGTGCAAGGATGACGTGGCAGACTCGGTTTAAGAAACACTTGATCTCTCGCAGCTTCCACGGTAGGCTACACAGCCCCGTATTTATACCTCTCTCGATCCTTCCCCTCCCAATTCCCTCCCATCCCTCCTTTCGAAATCTCAGAGAGAGATTTAGAGAGAGATTTAGAGAGCAATGGAGAGACCGGAGATGGAGGAGATGGAGGAGGTGGAGGGGTGGGAGACGCCGAAGAGGGCGGAGTGCCGGATCCCGGCGGTGCTCCCGTGCCCGCCGCCGCCGGCGAGGAAGAGGGCGGCGTCGGCGGTGGGGATGGGCCGGCGGAGGGATCCGCCGAAGAACGGATACTTCCACCCGCCGGATCTCGAGGCGCTCTTCGCGGCGGCGCCGCCGCCGCGGAGGGAGGCGTGCGCTTGATCCTTGATCCTTGATCCACTCCACCACCACCACCGCGAAAACCAGCGCATACTCATGTACGTACATACACACGGTGAGAACCTTCCTTGTAGATGTATAAAAGTACTTCATGTTGTTGTAGGTTACGAACACGGATGATTAGGGATCAGAGAGATTAGTTAACGGTTTTTTAGGGTTTTGGGGCGACCTTTGGGGGGATGGGAGTGCTTAACTACCACCGCTAAGAACTCTTTTGGCCTAACTCATGTAATTTCTTAAATCTTTGACGTAAACGGGGAATGCCGTGTTAATTCCTCGCTATATATGTTTTTATCGTGTTATTTTTCCCTCGTTTGTTTTTTTTATTATTATCCGTTGAATCTTGTTTTCGGTGGCTACTACACATCCTTGTGTTTTTCAAAAATCAACTCAAGTTCAAAACCGAGTAATGGGATGAGGAAACTCCTGTTGTTTTCAAAGTAAGCGAAGCACTCGATTAGTTGTTTCGGAATTGGGGGGGGGGGGGGGGGGGGGGGGGGTGTTGAAAAGGTTGGTTCCATTTCAGTCGTCATCGTGACGTCAGCATACGCTCATCAAGCAGAGGATGAGTCGCTGCTTCTACTGGAAGTTTGTAGGCGCACGCAAAACAAGGTTTTTTTTTTTTTTTTTTTTCTTGAGTTGCTAATATGTGGTTAATATATTTTATTTATGTAAAATTTTTACTTGAAATAGCGACGCACGAGGCAACAGTAGTTTTATTATGCGGCCATGCTGATGCAATACTTTGCCGATCAAATGCTAAGTATTGCACACGTGCATCATTGCATCTCAGCACACCAATGATTTTTCAAGTCTCATTTCGAGGGAAACTTATATTAGGCTTTTGGACGATAACAAGTTGTGTAAATGAATTATTTAAAACCTTACCATTGGAGTGACATCACTTGAGCACCATCTACAAAGCTACAATCATCTCTTATTTTTGACTTCTATCACTATTACAATAGAAAGAGAATTACAAGTACAATTACATATAAATAGAAGTAATGAATAAGAAGGTTAAAAACTGACCGTCCCTAGCGCAAGTGGCAAAAGGCTTAGTGATTGGTATCTGAGGTTCCAAGTTCGAATCCTAATTGATTCACATTTTCAACTAAGTTTATTTTTAAAAATAAAATAAATGAAACAGGTAGCATGCTACTTTTCTCTCAAAAAAGAATAAGAAGGTAAAAAGAAAAATCCAGCTTCGACGAACACCCAAAGCATAAGAAAGTTGACGGAGAAAAAAAAGAAAAACAAAGAAGAAGAAAATCTAAGATGCTTGTGCTTTTCATGCTTTGAAAGTTACATGCTTTGAAAGTTACTCTACAAGATGAATGCGTAACTATACACACAGCGCATCACTGTTGAGGAAATTCTCCTCAAATCATAGCATTATTATAGTCCCAATTCCTTCTTCAATTGAGCAAGAGCAGCTTCAATCTCATCAATGCTATCCTCAATGCTGCTCCTTTTGCTTCCTTCTTGCTGAGAATTATCGTTTCCGCTCTCCTCCTCGGGCTTGGCGAACGGTTTTTCCTTAAAATACCCATCACTGCCGCTCTCTTCTGCGAAACTCGAGTCGCTGATGTTGAGCTCCTTCTCAAGAAATTCGACAAACTCCTCGCCAATATCCTAAAATAAGAAAGCAAATTCTACTTTGAGAATACATATATTGTTGAATAACTAGAAATTTGAAGTTACAATGTGGTATATAATCCCCCTCAAGTTTTATATCCCACACAGCAAAGAAATTGATAATTGCGGAACAAAGTATGAATGGTTGTAGCTTAAGAGGTAATATATAGGTTTCAATATTTCAAGAAGAAAAGTGAAAATCATAAGATTTGTGAGAAGGTTTCTTGTCATTTAACAAGTGTTTTTTTTTTTTTTTTTTTTACCAACTCAGTTAGGTAAAAAGAAAATTGACACAAAAATTTTCTGATTAAGCAAATAACACTTTAACAAAATTACTAACTTACAGCCAACTCTTCCCACAGGCTTTTGGGTTTCTCTTGTGAATTTATGTCCGCTTCCCAGTTCTGAAATTCTGCTTGTAGATCTCGAAAGAAGTCCGCTGAAACATCAAAATTTTATTGCTTCAATACATTAAAAAAAAAAGGAGCAGCCTCGTGGACTTAAGATTATGGAGAAAAAAGCTGTCGGCCATATGGTTTCCCTCAGAAGAGCAAATGCTACCTATTGATATCTGAATATCCCTCAAAAAATTACCTGCAGAATAAATGGGTTATATAAGGACTTAAAAAAGTGCTTCGTGAATGATTTATCCGAAAAATTAGATTAGTTCGTAATTAAACTTTCATTGCTTGATGACAAAATCACAGAAAGGTTGAATTAGTCACCTACTATATGAACTATCATATAATAACATCATTACTTTCTCTATGTTTGAATACATTCCTGCAAATTCTGAATTTTCATACACGGCCTTCAAAAACTCAATCTCTTGCATACAATCCTCGTACTCACAGAAAAAGCAATCTCCAAGTTAAGACTTAAGATAACGAATTTTGTCGTAAAAAATATGCGGAATGTCGACTTGTGCAAATGGAGATAGGTAACTCAATAATTTTGCAGGGATAATTAAGTAAACCGCTTTTTTAACTTCAAATATAAAATTTTAGAAGGGCAAGATCGGTACCGAGTCCGTAGAATTCCTCCTCGAGCACACTTGATTTGTTCTTTTCAGCGTTTCTTGAAAAATCCGCGCCATTATTTGCAAACTTGGATCCCGAATTTACTAGAGTATTATACGCATGCTTGATTCGCATGAATTTTTCTTGAGCATTTGGCTATGGAAAAACGAACAGAAGTAATGAACAAAAGCAAACAAGTATAATAACAAAGAGAACATCTTTTTAGTAACATATTATCTCTATAAGATAGTAAGGAAAAACGTAGAACTAAAAATAATAACAAAGAACCCAATTAATTACATGCAAAACTGTAGACTTGTAAAAGTAGTGCAACCGTAGTAGAGTAAGGATGTGTTACATCTTAATTGCTTATAAAATTATGGCCAAAACTTGATGTGTTCCATCTTTTTTAGTAAACGTATTATCCCTTTTTGGCTTTCCTCTATAATAAATACTTCATGGGAAATATTACTCTGAATTTGCACTGTAGTAAGAGTAAGGATGTGTTGCATCTTAATTGTTTATAAAATTATGCCCAAAACTAGTTGGAATGCATAAGTTTCACAAATTCTAAGGCAACTAATCAACAAACTCATCGAGTAATAAGCATTCAAACTCCAAATGATCATCTCAAACAAGTGAAAAAAAGGGATCGAATCAGGATGGTTGACAATTGGAAAAACTTAGGTTAGAAGTTGACCCGTTTGTTTACCTCCTTGTTGACATCAGGATGGTATTTGAGGGCGAGTTTTCGATAAGCCCTCTTAATCTCCTGGGGACCCGCGGAGGGCGACACGCCCAACACCTCGTACGGAGTCTCCCGGCGACTCGCCCGCGGCTGCGCGGCTGCGGCGGGGCCGCCCCTCCTCCGCCGCCGCCGCCGCCGCCGCAGCAGCAGCAGCTCCTCCTCCCTCTCGCGGCCCCACCACGCTAGGGTTCCCCGGCGCGGGGAGAAGAAGGGGATCTGGGGGAGGAGGCGGGGACGGAGAGAGGGGGCGGAGGGGAGGAGTAGGGTTAGGGTTAGGGTTAGGGAGGCGGAGTGGTGGTGGTGATGGGGAACGGAGAGGAAGGAGGAGGCGCCATTCATATCGTTCGTTATAATTTGGAGCGGCTCATTGCAAATTTGCAATGGATGAGCCACGCGAGTGAGATGTGGTCGTTATATGGTGTGGTGTGGTGTGGTGTCCTCTAGAAGCTACATTTTGCTCTATCTTATGTGACCATAAATAAAATTAGGTATTATTGTCCTTTGATGGCACGGAGTGTGGGGCACATAAAAAGTATAGTAGCATCTATGGTAAGTTTTCTTTTCCCACTAGTTTCTCATCAGGAGAAAGAAACTCTTCCCTGTAAAAATCCAACACTCAAACATCACATCCTTGAATCCAAAACAATTTAACAGTATCAAGTTCGTATTCTTCTATCATTTATTTTTTACGCAAAAAATCTATGCTCATCAGATTTACCGACGTGACGACAAAGTGTTTAACATCACAACTTCCATTCCAAAATCGAACACCCAACAAAGGCTCAAACTTTGCCATTCATCATCAGCAGTTACCTGCTTGCTGAAATTATACCTAAGCATTCGTATTGAAAATATTACTTGTTTCTCAGATTCCCTAAAGGTAAGGTGAAGGATCTGACTGATAATAAGAAAATGCGAACTAAGAAATTTAGCCGGAATTTCCGCTAGTCGAGGATGATTTGAGAAGGGTAGAGAGAGCTCTAGAAACTCCGAGAGGGGTACAACACAGTTCAAAGTACAACATTAGTAAAAAGTGAAACTACACTTAACTACCATATTTATCTGTATAAATACAACTGATTTGCCTCGCGGTAATCTCTTTTTCTCCCACTAATCGATATAGTTTTAGGAGCTAAGAGTTCCCACCATTATTAGCAGGGCCAAGGAGTAACGGCTTCTGCTGCTTCTCATCTGTGGAGCTCGAAGCTGCTGCCAATGCGCGCATTGCTGGTTCGAAAAGCTTCCCCGCAACATCCGGTGGGGGTTGGTTAGCGTCTTCTCCAGGAAGAACGAGAAGGCCGTTCGCTCGAAGAGAAGACGGCTCGTTATAGCATGCATTCCAAAGGGAGTCAACAAGCTGCCTCTCCTCGCGGGCTGCTTCGAGGTCATCGCAGGCCATCTCACTGATCCCAGCAATCCGGCCTTCGAGGACCTGTCTCAGCTTCTGTTCATCTGCTTCAGGAAATGTGCTTTTGCTACCACCTGATTTTGTGTCCCTAGCCAGCGCAAGAAGTCCCCTTAAGGAGGCTTCTCGGACAGTTGGATCATCACTCAAAGCGAGGTGCATCATGAGCCGGGGAAACCCTAGTTCAGTGATGAGTTTGTGGTCTGAACTGTTCTCGCGTAGAAGGTATTGGATCAAATTGAGAGCCTTCCTGATACATAAATTAATATGGTTATTAGCACAAGTGCAAAGGCAAAAGGATCAAAAAAGGAAAGGCCAACCAAAGAATGAACCCAGAATGTTGTTGATGAGTCGGCAATATACTAAACCACCCACTAGATGTCACACGTATAAAGCAAACTTAACAATATTCTAGGATATATTCTGAGGAACACGTAGCATTTTCTGTATTAAAAACTATGAAGCTTGATTAATGCCAACTACAAGAATTTTGGACTTTGTCAATTATCTTAATCATTTTGGTTTCAAGGAATTTTGCACTGTTTTTTGTTGCATAAATTGTGCGCCTTTGATCCACCGCTGTGTTTCATTTTCCCACACTGTAAAAGGATTCGGCTCCTTTTTCATTATAATCCTAGCTGGAGACTAAAATGGCTGTGATATATAACAATCTTTGGAGCTAATCAATTGATTGTGCTATGCTATTTGGCAAGAAGGACAATATGAAACAAAACTAAAAAGTTCGGCGAGCCCAAGGGCTAAAGTGAACATTAGCTACTACCGACGAAATTCATCTATCTACTTTATCGTTCTATAAGTAGACTGATACATTCAGTTATCAATAGTAGATAGCGACAAAAGATGTTTGACTAGTCATCATATTGCTTCACTTGGCCAAGCCGAAGCTGTTGCAGTACTGTTGTTTGACTAAAGCTATTTGAGAAAGCACTAACTTTATATTTAAATCCCTACCCCAACAGCTATAGAGCAAAATCAGAAGTTTCAAGTTGGAGCTCTTGCTTTTGGAGCCCAGAAAGTCACTTTAGCTTCCTACTATAACAAAAGGTCCAAACTTCTTGTTTGCCAAGCGCCTAGCATAATGCATTTTAAGCAGAGTAGCTGCTTTAGAATCTAGGATAAAATTAAGCTCCCATAAGTAGAAGAGTGGAAGTACCTTTGAAATCTAACATCTTCTGAACCCAACGCATCCTTCAATGCTGCATAACCATTTGCCAGGTGAAATGCAGCAAGGCCCTGCTTGTTATCCCGAATCAATGCTGAATAATGCAAAAGAAATTCAATGTCAATAAATTTTTCAAAAATCTAATGGGTTAAAGATAATCCACAATACACCCATGTAGTGAATTATAAATACACCAAATCAGCCGTGCACCGCCTAGTGTTCCTCCCCCTTCTCAAACTTCCATTCCACCATCCAAAAGAAAATAATTTCAAGCCAGAAAAGGTCGCAATCCACTGAACAGTGGGAATTAAAATATGAGACAGGATGGAGGTCAGATAATCACTGAGCTGTTCATGACTGATATAGTGAAACAGGTGCATGTCATAACTTTCTTTCTCCTCCTGAACAGTTTAATTATGTAAAGATAGCATCTTACAGGATATTGCCCCAAGAGCTTTCGTCCTCACAGTTACATTAGGGTCCGAGGCAAAATTTGCCATAAGTGGTTCGAACCCACTAGCTTCCATCACAAGCTGTTGACTCTTTGGATTGTTCTGAACAATTGTAGTTACAACTTCTGCTGCCTTCGCCCGGATTCCAGCATGAGAGTTTTTCAAATAACCGAGAAGAGGAACTAACCCACCAATCGAGTGTAAATCTGTTGAATTACAAGTTATACTGATTTTGGTGAAGGATGTATTGTAACCTCATAGGACTAGATTCGAATTGAGCCTCAATTTAGAACATAACGATTGACAATAACTGAGTAACAGAAGAACGTAAGTCAAACTCACCATTAGCCATGTCAATGGATTCCACATGCTCTTGTAGCTCATCCAACATATCTGCGAAGTACCCAAAAAACCATGGATAAGAAAATGACAAGGGAGGAAAAAACAACAGGAAGCTTACATTGAATAAGTGCAAAACAATGTAATACTCTGAAGAAAAGCTGCTCATGTATGTATGTCCTCAAAGTCCAAATCAAACCATCATATCTTGTGTACAAGAATTCCTACAGTACTAAAAAAAAAAAATGCTCTATCCTGAAATGCAAGCACACAGAGCTTAAGACCTGGAGTTAAACTCAGATCAAGATACTAATGTCTGTTCGGTTACACTTATGGTTTTATTTCATCTTTTTCAACTCAAATTTAATCCAATTGAATAGGCAACAAGATGGAGGATTGTTTGCAATCTATACAGCTATAGGCTCTGAAATTTTAGTGCAAGTTCCACGTACATCATTAGGGACAATCCAACTATGTTGAAAGAATATGAAGAACAACACAAGAGAAGTCTACCAAAGAAAAGAAAAGAAGACAGTAATAGACGATATTCAACCACTTGGAGCAATTTGAAGAAAAATTATCTAATTAATACAGTTGCTCTATTTAGTATTTTTTAGTCTAAACACAATATCTCCAATATCCTACAACTCTAAAAGCAACCTTCTTCACCCCAATTGTTAGAACGATAGGGGCAAAGTTACAAGAATTAAATGGTCAAATTCTATGGAAAAGAAAAGGTTACCTTCAATATTTTCTGGAGTAACACCCTGCGCCTGAAGAACATCCTCAGGAGTCTTCATGACAAGTGTGATCTCCTTCATCCTCTTCACGACATCCACCGTTTGCGCCTGCATCGCTTCCATAAACCACTTCCTATCCTCCTCACTACAAAAACAAATCGGTAGAAGAAATTAATAAAAAGGTGAAGTACAAAGTTTGACTTGCAACATCCTCATAGTTACAATTATAGCAATATCATCTAATGCATTATTAGGCTTCACTAACAGAAACTTCGCGAACAAAACTAAGATCAAAATTCTAATTTTAATCAAATTTGAGTGACTAACTTTGTAATCAGTCCCCAAAAAGTCCGTTATTAATTCATTCTATCAGCAATTCATCGCAAACAACACCAAAATTCAAACTTCTCCTATGCATTCAAACAACATGGATCCAAACTTCTCTATACATCAAAACTCTTGGGGCAAATAGAAAAATCTAATAGGAGTACCAATTCTAAACCGCATTGAACCCCATGGAGAACACACGAAGAGGTAAAGAGATTAAAATCTAAAATATAACCAAAAATAAAAGGGTGAAGTACCTGAGATTGCGCGAGGGCTTGGTTCCATCGGAGTGAGCGAGGCTCCACTTGAGCAACCCCTCCCAACCCAATCCGTCGTTCGCCATTGGCTTCTACACGCTAAGAAGAGGGGATCGAACGATATACGAATCAATGGAGGAGCACTGCGAAACCCTAATTGCGATTTCGAAGGAAAGAGAGAATCGCGCGGTAAAATAACAATGAAAAAGTAGAGATTAGGGTTCTCTAGATAAGCGGAGAGAGATCGAGCGGGTTCGAGATGGCTCTCTCCTTTGATTACGTCCGATGAAGATCGGACGGATCAGGCCGCGCCAGATCGGATCGACGCCGTCGCTTTAAAGAATGTAGTAGGGGAGAGAGAGAATAAACGGAGAGAGTTATCATCGCCTTATCGGCCCTGTGATGGAGATCAAACGGTTGGTAATCCATCAGTAGTATACAAATTCCCTGAATGACGTGCGATTGATCCTGTCCGTCCATTTCTTCAAAAGTGAATTCGGCGAACTGAAGTGTTTCGTCACCGACTCAGACGCGGTTGGCAACAGAGAGTGTTTCGCAGCCGACTTCGTTTGAAACCGAGTTGGTTTTGCTCGCATGGACTCGATATGCAACCTATTGAATTCTTACCAGTAACTTTTTCTTTTTTTTTTTTGAGAGAAAGGTAGCACGCTACCCGCTTCGTTTATTTTTTATAGAAATAAACTTAGCTAGAAATATGAATCAACTAGGATTCGAACTCGGGACCTCGGGTACCAACCACCAAGTCTTTTGCCACTTGCGCTAGGGATGGTCGGTACCAGTAACTTTTTTCATTAGCAAATTCAAAAGCCCTGCATTGGAGCTCATACTTAGAAAGCTTAATCATCTCTGCTTCTTGCTGCAGCAAAATTTGAAACTGATCTGTTTGCTAAAACTATACACACAAACGAAGAAAACATAGTCGAGCTGAAAAAGTTTCCGACTGAAGAAGTCCTGAGACTAGGTCGAAATATCAATTACATTTGAGCGAAATCTAAACAACTGCAGCATGGTCAAAACAATCTGAAACCGGAGAAGAAACTGGATCAATTAGCACGAAAATACAGTACTATTCGGACGCTCATATTTTCATAGTTTTCACCATCACTTTACAGCCATAAGACGCCTTAGTTTGCATAATTTGCTACAAATTAAGAACCACATTATGTACAAGTTTAAACAAGCTTATTTCCAAATAGCTTTTACCGGCCTAAGTAGGAGAAAATGAGAGGGTCGTCATTAGCCTTCGTCAGCTGTACATTTCCACTTTGATGCCATCTAAGAAGCATTTGATGCCCAACGTCTCCTTTCTGCAAATCATAAATCGAAATAGGAATCATATGTACGATTTTCCATCTAGTTCTTCACTGAGAAATATGGACCAAGGGCCTACTCGACCCACTTTATGTGGAAGTGTTGTTCGAGTATAACTGCTTAAAAAAGTCGTGACGTCTTTTTCATTGAAAACTCCATCAATAGATTCTTATTACAACAGATGCAGAAGATTCCTAATGGTCGTTTTTCTTGGGATGCCAATAGCTCATCAGCTTTCTGCTACGGTTTTTGTTTCCCAAACGCCCAGTTGCTACTCCTCATAGTAGAGAAGTTGTTCTAAAAGCTAGGTGGTATGAAGTAACAGTTTTTCTCTAGAGAAAAACTAAAGCTAATAAAGAATAGCGTTTTAATCATTTATACTCAACAATGCCCCTCCATCTGAGCGGATGTTGACTACCAGTGAACCACATGATAAAGGATAGAAAATTACATGAAACAAGGAGCCTCGAAAGATCCGAACTAAGGATCTACTGCTTTGACACCATATGATATAACAAATTTCTTTTTTTTCTGAAAGCATATGCCAATAGTCTGGTGTTTTAATCATGGGGAAATTGCATACAGGCTAAAGACGCCTGTGGTGGCCCGCTCGAAAGCAGTTTTATATTTTAAAGTACCAATGAAACAAATTTTGGATTATAAGAGTAGCTATTTTACCAACCGTCCCTAGCGCAAGTGGCAAAGGGCTTGGTGGTTGGTACTCGAGGTCCCGAGTTCGAATCCTAGTTAATTCACATTTCTAGCTAAGTTTATTTTTAAAATAAACGAAGCGGGTAGCGTGCCACCTTTCTCTCTCTCAAAAAAAAAAAAAAAAAAAAACAGTAGCTTTTTCCTTTCCTTGCTTAGAAGATGATGGATAATTTACCAAATATGAAGAACATATAGATGACAAGTACAGCTTACCCCCAGTCGCGATGAGTTCCTCTACACGGGAGACTATATGCTTTCCATAAGTAAGTTCCTTAAGTGCATTTAAGTGGACTTTTATTCGTGAAAGGATCAGCTCGCGTTGCTGATCATTGCACGTCTCTATAACTTTCTGTATAACATAGTTAGCAAACTGGTCCATCATCATTTCCTGCGAACGACGTTAACAGAGGTATGAGTTCAAGTAAAATGGTCTATAATTTCACATAATAATCTATTTATTGTGAACATACACTAGATTCATATTTTCAAAATCAATGGAAAAGTTCTCATCAAATCACAATCAAGCTATTTTTCAGCTCTTTCTCAAACAATAACTCAGATTTCTTAATGCGTTTGAACTTTCCCATTTGTCTAAAAATAATAAGTACTACAAGCTTCAGATGTAGGAAACTGATAAAGAGAGAAAAGAATATAAGATTCATCAGTATGAAGGTATAGTTCTGCAGTATTTCAGTTAGCCTGGAAAAATTAATTACACCCAAATGCGAAAGCACATGAGTAATAAAGGACATGCATGACTCTCGGGTTCATATGAGTTTTAATTGAAAAAAACATTCTATGTCATGTCTAAGAACTCTCAAAAAATTCAATCACACCAAGAACTTTCTTCGAGGTATCATATGCTTTCTGGAAGTATACCAACAGATTATATTTCCAGTGAAAATTTCAACATGCTTATTTAGAAGGCATCTTGTCATAGAACTACAATTAAGCAGCAATTTTTAAAGCATTATTACCAATTTCAACTGCATATATTAAATAACTAACAATAGGCACACATTGTTGTAAATATGTTGCAGTCGTCTTAGTTAATTTATGATACATATACGGCATAAATCTAAGGAAAAACATCAAAGACATATTAGTCAAAAAAAATTGGGATCAGTACTTCTATGTCTATAAAAGCATTTCTTGGGAATACATTACCTCAACAGTAAATAAAGTCAAAGAAAAGGTAATCATAGTCATCTAATGCTGTCAATAATCTGTTCCAGGCCATTTACACTCTTAATAGCCACTGAGGGCGGATATATCACAATATAATGATAGTAGTGTTAGAAAATGTGTTTAAAGATGAAAGCACCGACCTTAAGAGGCTCATTCTCATCAGTGGTGCCTAGAATCACATTTATCAGAATTTGGCGGTCCTCAGGCCCACCAAAAAGTAAGCATTTCTCGATGACATTTGAAGCGAACTTCTCTTTGCTCATCTCAACTATCTGCCCAGCTAATTTTCTGATGATGAAAGATTGCTCGTCTGGATTTCCATTCTCCAAAACATACTGTGAAAAAATATATATTAGAATCTGGATATGTACAAAGTTCTGTCATGTATATCGTAACAACCTCGCAGAACATTTTGGCTAAGAACTAAAAGGGATAACTACAAATTTAGGCCCAGAAGTTTGACCCAATTTCAACTTCATCCTCACGGTTTCATTTCTAACAATTTAATCCCTGTATGTTTGTTCTGGATTTCAATTTTATCCTTATAGTTTCATTTCTAATATTTGATCTCTAAAAGTTTAAGCCTGATATCTGTATCATCCCCAAAGTTTCCATTTGAATAAAGCAAAGCCTAATGATGGCAATATGCAACCCTTTTTAGAAATTCACCAAACTTAATTATTTTGTAGGACGAACTTAAGGACGAAATTGTTACAATTGAAACTAATGAAAGTGAAATTGAAACAAAGGTCAAACTTTAGGAAGCATATTTCTAATTAGCAACAGCTAAAATACGACTGCATTAGCGCCAAAAAAACAAGATCGTGCAATAAGAGAACTTATTATCGGCCTCTAAGGACTAGCTGGAGCTTCTGTATAGTGCTATGTGCATTGAAATGTTCTATCAAGGACTAACAGATTTTTCACTTAGATATACTCCAACAGCTTCCCATGATGGCAAAAGCAAAAGCTACAGATTTATGGCATTGTTTTTGAGGGTTTGAATTATGAAAGTTCTAAGCACATTAGGTCTATATCATTCAATGTGCTTTATTCTGACACAAGGTAAAGCTTTAAATTAAAGTGGTCATGCAATGAAATTCTAAATAGCTGATAAAAAGATTAGTATAGGAGAATTACAAGCAGTCCTATATTCATAAGAAACCAAAAAAAAAAAAAAAAAACCTCTTACATACCTGAACAACATAATTTCCATACTGGTGGTTCGCCAATAGACAAACATAATTCAAAATTTCTCCCATCAAGATCTGCTGAGTTTTAAGATCATCACAGTGCTCCAGTATTTTCTGAATCAACGAAAGTAAGATGTCGACCTCCATGAGAAGAAAATATTGGGACATTTGCTTCTACTCCAATAAAAGTTATCTTATCCCCGCAAATTCTGAAATGTTGGTATGCCTTTTAAAACAAACTTTTATTACTCTTCGAAATGTTTATTAGTACTATAAAATGTTTATTACTGCAAAAACAATTTTTCCCCATCAGTTAGTTGGATTATTCCCCAATTTAAGATAGGGTATTTTTATAAGAAACTGCAAACTTGAGGAACATATATGAAAATTCAGATTTTACAGGGATACTTACATAAATAGATAATTTGCAGGTTTGTACTAGTAAAAGCCCCAAAAATATTTGTGCTTAAAAAACATCCTAACATGGAGCATAAATGGCAGGGAAAAGGGTGAACGACCTTAATGACATGGCATCCATATTGATCAATGCACATCGGAACAACTTTATCGTAGAAACATGAGATAATAAACTGAATCATATGATGTGGCAAGCACTCAACACATTTCTGAACGACATGGCTTCCATTTTGGTCATTTACGCATTCCATGACATGGCCATCGAGTTCCATAGCCAATTTTAATTTCACTTCCAGATCGACAACATCAAGTGCCTGTTGCAGTATTTACTTAGCGTATGGATTGATTTGCATCAAAATATTCCAATCCACCAAATATATGATTATGCGAGTAGAACTAAGAGAAAACTATACAAAAGTTGTTAGCAGAAGATTATGTATATATACTAGATTCTTCTAAGGTATCTCGATGTAAAAATGGCATAGAAAAATGCAAGAGGCCTGAGGCCCATGAATTAGTAAGTGCTAAACTGAAGAAAGCCCCATAGAATATCATAGTTTTCACTTTGCCCTTGGAATGTTGCAACCCATTACCACCCACAAGTGTTCCAATAAGTGATACTATCAGTTTGCTGTAAGTAAATGGAGAAAAGAAAAATGTAGGTTCTAGAATTTCAGGGAGCCAATGGAGTATCGCGAATTCGCGATATTTATGGAGGTTTTTTGCAATTTCTTCATTGCAAGATATCATTCTATGCTTTAACAGCGATAGATGATATTGTGCTTTTTGATGCATCTAAGTTTTGTATAGTTCAAAGATCAGGTGCAGAATTACCGTCTGAACCACTCGGCAGCCATATGTGTTGAAGCTGAGACGCAACACATTTCCATGTATAAGGTTGGTTAACTCCTTTATTTGAGCTGGATTTCCATAGTCAAAGAACTGATGCAAGGAAACAAAGAGAAAACATAATCTGGTAGTTCATGCTAAACACAAGCACACGCACACGCGCACATAGAGAGAGAGAGAGAGAGAGAGAGAGAGAGAGAGAGAGAGGCCAAACCTTCTGGACCACATAATTTCCAAATGCATCATTCATCAGAGAGAAAGCATGAGGCAAGATTTCTTCAAATACACAATCTCTTTCTTCAGCACTTGCTGTGTCGAGCTTCTGCTGAATAAAACGGCTGCCTAGCTGGTCAATACTGCACGTTAAAACACAATATTAGTAAGAATGAAATTACTAAATGAGATAAACGGCATAAAATAAGAAAGTTTATAAATGCCTCCGGTGTACTGATCTTGGTTTTATACCACAAAAATAACGGCATTAAAAGGAAAGTACTTCAGACTCGCAATTTTCATGTACCTGAACACGACAATATGACCGAAAATATCAGAGAGATGAAATATTCTGTTTCTGTTGTTCTTGAATTCCTCCTGAAGTGTTGGAACATACTCTGGTTTTTTTGAAAGCGGCCTCTCATACTGCTTTTGCGGTCCCTTAGCCCCAACTACTTTGCAAGAAGTGCTTCCCCGAGAAGCAATTTGGAGTGAAGGATTACTACAACATGCTTCAGCTTGTGCTATGCAGTCGACTGCCTTCAAGTACAATATCAAAAGTGGGTCGGCTTTGGATTGATACCGGAGCCGATTAAGATATTCAAGTTCTCTTGCATTTAAGGTTGGTGGAGTAAAAATGCCTTCGAAAATACGGAAACTAAAAGATGCAATAGAAGTTGGAACAGCTGCATCGTCATACAAAACAGACAAATTTCGGGGACCATTACGGAAAGATTGTCTTAGGTCTCCTGAATCTTTTGAGTCAAAGTTCTCCAATAAAGAATGTTTCTTGGTATGGTTTTGCCCATCTTTTGAGTCATAAACAAAATTGTGATCATCATGTATTTTTCCTTGAAGCTTCACGTGGGGAATTTTCTTGCCATTTAATACACCAAAAGTCGACAAGTTAATGCCAGATAAAGAAGCTAAAAATTCATCAGATTTAGCATTACTTGAGGAGGCATTTTTTCCTTGAAGCTTCAGTTGAGGAATTTTCTCACCATGTAATACACCGGAAGCCGACGAGTTAATGCCAGATAAGGAAGCTAAAAACTCATCAGATTTAGCATCACTTGAGGAGGCGTTATTGGAGGATGGTGAACTAATTACATTCTTTTCAGGGGTACTAATCGTAAAACCCGCTAAGTAATGATGACCAGATACCCGAACAGATGAAGTGTGAGATGGTGGTTCAGTTATAGTCTGAAATGATGTTTAAAAAAAAATGGTGTCAGTAATGGAAATTATACAGAGTATAATGCAACATCAAGTTAAAAGGTAAATTCAAGAAAAGGCAAATAAATTGGAGATATTTTTAACACAGCAAATGAACACTGAAGCTTCAAGCAGTTGCAATTTCTGTACGTAGACTTACTACTTGTTATTTATTATGCACGCAAAAAGAATAGCGAATGGTGAGCCAATGGTTGGAATAACGACTAGAGTATTTGATAAAGGCTTTAATAGGAAAGCAAATTAAAACTGATCTTGATTTCAAGTACAACCCCTTAGATACTAAATATTTATAACACAATATTAATTCCAAAAAAATAAGTACAGACACTGAGACACATGAATGGAAATGCAAATTACAATTGAGCACACTTTGAAGTAAAAAAAAATAACAATTGGAGTAATGATGGGTGAATGCTGCTGTTTTGAGGCATAAATTATATCCCATGTCTTCTGACATGATTTACTGCCTGTCTTGCCAATGAGACACTCTTGTCATTTATATAAAACTGAGAAAATTTTCTACATTTTCCTGTTTTAATACTTAAATAAGAGTTACTTCATTTCTCCAATAAGAGTGGTACTTTGGCAAATTTTGGTGCAAGCAATTGACCTAAATTAAACCTGCAGAGAGAGAAGAGAGGTAAAGCAAATAATATAACCAACTTATGCAGCTCGGACAACAACCTATATATACAAATTACGACAAACTGAGGCATGACATACTAAATCTACATGTATATAGTTCAAAAGATAGTAGGCAGCTTACACCTGTGCTTATTACATGCCGTGTGAGCTATATAGGGGTATGGTCTATGCAGGACGTTAAAGCGACTGAATCTGCATATGCATGCGCAAATATGGTGACACAGGTCATGTGCCATATCTTGAATAGTGTCAACAATATATCTATAGTACTCTATAATATCTAGGTCCAACGCAGATCGTGATGAGAAGCCATCTTTATTATTGGCTATTGAAAGACAAATTATATATGTCTTGTTTAGCTTATAACATGATTACCTTGAGAACCCTCAAGTTCGTCAAACACTTCAACTGGTCCATAGACAGTTCAACCTAATGACGTTATTGTGCCATCACATTGAGACATTAAGATAGCTTCTTAGTTTCCTTATGAAGACAGAGAACCAGAAAAAGACAATGTCAATCACGCTGGTGTGAGAATTTTACTTTATGTTTGGATTTGTCTCGAGATCGTGGATCCATCCTGCTCCACATTGCAGCATTACATATTTGGAGAAAAAGTTGAAGGGGAAGCTTTTTAGAGGTCTGTGATGGTAGCAAATGGCTTGGGCCAATGCTCTTAAGGATTAGAAGTTGGAGGCCCCGCAATACGGACCACCGCGATATTTGTGAGCTTTTCTTTAACCTATTAAGCTTTGTTATTAGAGACATCTATACCCCTTTCGTTATGATCAATGATACGAGAGCATCGGTGTATATGGGGGCTAAAATTTCTTAGAATCTACCTATTTTCGTACACAACTATTAGAGCATCGGTGTATATGGGAGCTAAAATTTCTTAGAATCTACCTATTTTCGTACACAACTATTGATTGCCGCAAGATCTTTCCTCTATCTTTGCCATTAGGCTTAGCCTTCAAAGCTGTCCAATGTGAATGAAATTGTGTTCCCTGCTTTCTTCACTTTTCTCTCCATCATCTTTGGTGTTCATATCTGACGTACTTAATTTTTAGGGCCAATAAATGAATAAAATCAACAAACCATAATGATTCTTGAATAACTATATTAACCTTAATGAAGACCACGAATGCATGCAACTATCATATTCAAAAAACAAAAGTACGTAAGAAGTCTCACCGCATATGTAGGTTACAAGGATGTTAATAATAGGATTCTTGAAAATAAAGGCATGTGACATAATGCAAGGTACCAACCACAAAATATCCATCGTCAATGTTATGCTAACAGTCTACCTATCACAAAATAGGTTTCTGTGAGGATATTGGCGCACATGATATTTCATTCAAGAACTGTGTAGAGTTGGATTTTCGCTTAGGATTTTGGTTCTTAATAGTGACCCTCTCATCTTCCATCGATCATAATTCATGAGCAAACGTTCCAATGTATAGTGTTAGAGAAGAAATAAGAGAGTATTCTTGCCTCTATAATAGGAAGATGTTCGACCAAGAATTGTCGTGCCACTGGCACTGGGTACGCCGGTGTGCCATCAGCATGGCATGACACGCTTGCACGACTCAGCATACACTATTTTATATGTCAACACGAGTGGCATGGGCTTATCAACATAAGCGGCACGGATGTCAGGCGCCGGTTGTGCTAGACCTTGCCGACTGGCATGACAATCCTTATGTTTGATAATAGACAACTTGACAGAATCAAATTTTCGTAGAGAATCTTACCTCAAATTACTAAACATGTTTGTAACATCATGTATGCATACCATCATCATGTACATGCATGAAAATACTGAGCCAGTGCCCGAATGGCATGAGGTGTGCCACTCAAAGTTTTCAATAAGGTCTTAACAACGTAATCAAGAAAAGTATTTTGTTTTCTAATATTCTAAAATTGTTCTTTAACTAGAATCAACCAAATCGGTGCAAGGAATCTTTACAAAGTTGATTAGAAAAAAGAATCCTGACAAAACAAACCTCTCCTAAAGAACTTCCAACATTATAAGCCAGTAATAGGAGATTAATCGCCAATTAACTGATAGCATGAGACAGAGTACAATTTGACACCACCCAGCTAATCTATGAAAAGGGGCCTGCTGGACTTGTATTGCTAGCCATTTTGCTATTTTTTGGCAACAAGCAAATCGGAATCGAATCTAGCGTAAGCTAGTTTGCTTTTGATGCTTTGTAGGCGATCTCAAGTTTGGTAAATTTACAATTGCCTCATGTATGGAAATATTTTTCATATCCATCACCATTGAGAGCACATTCTCTTTCCTGATATCATTCTTCTCCATCATCTCTTCATTGCCTTGGAACAAAGGAAGAAGTTTCTCTTTCAACTGCAACAAATTTGTGGGATCTTCAACCTAAACGAAGGCCCCAAAAATAAAAAGAAGAGGCTCATAAGAGAGTAAAGAACAATAGCTTCTTTTAAAGCTCTCATTGGCTAGATACGCTTTTCAAACCACAACACGTTTCTTTCCTTCCTCTTGTGTTATTCTCAATTTCCAAAGTTCAATCCAGGAATACTATGATGAGATGATAGATAACTCATCTATCGACCATAGCAAAACACTTTCTATAACAACCCTAGAAACACTGGCATCAAATATGCGCAGAAAAGGATACACTGCACTTGCCTTTGAGGTAACTGCGTTCCAAAAGCCCTTCTCACGTGTCGTCATGCATCTAAAAATCACCAAATTCCGTATCGGCACGGCACCATCAATGCAACAAAAATTGCCAATCAGCATGACTATGAACATAGTCACGTACTATCTATTCCACGCATCAGAAGGAGCTACATGGTTTGGAAATAGTATTGTAAATAACAAAGATCTCTCTTCCGACGCCCCAATTCACATGTTGCTCAATGCTTTCTTGTATTCCACAAAGATTCTCTTCTCATCCTTCTGTCACAAATTGATCTCCAACAATTAGAATAGTAATTAAAGCCTTGCTTTTCTATGAGCCTCAAGTAGTCAATCAGATCATCGGAGTCGATCAGAACCCACAACAGAAATCAGAAACAACTTATTACAGGGTCATGTGAAGAAACAGGGTGGAAAAGGAACCTCCCTGATATTGGTAGCTAATGAAATATTAAGTACATCTTTGTTTGTCAAATAGTTCAAGTACTAATCTTATATGGTTATATGGAAAGCTTCGACCTCCGTGATCATATTAATAGCATATAAAAGTGAAGTAATTATTTGATCCTGAGCCCTTCTTCTTCTTCTTCTTCTTCTTATCAAATAGAGAAACACTCCTTCTCAATTTAGAAATTCAGTTCTGAACCTCCAATACAAATTTAAGAGCAAAAAAATAGATGACACAGTGACTAAGCTGCAATATCTGGATATTACAGGGACTATCCATCCATACATTGTAATTTGTACCCAAAATTGAGTAATTAACACTAACAAATAATTGTTAATTAATTCCACTAAAAAAAATTACCTCGAAAATATCGGTAGAGCTCTGCAACATCTCCACCTCCTCTGCGTTGTTCTTCGGTCTCCTCCCATCTCCAATCACCCCCAACCTCGACCTCCTCCCCGTGGGCCCCTCGATGGGCCTCTCCGTGGGCCCCTCGATGGGCCTCCGTGGGCCCAACGTGGGCCTCCTATCCCCAATCACTCCCAGAGACCGCCGCGTGGCGGCGGCGGCGGGCCCCACATTGACCGTCGGCGAGGCGGAGCCGCTCAGGCATACGTTGGGCATCGACATTGTGCTCTTATTGAACACTAGAACCCTAGAAATTTACGAACCCTAAATCAACATGCGTCGAAAAATTGGGGAAATTAGATCGAATTAGAGCAAAATTTAGTAGAATTATACGCTCGGAGCACCGGAAACTCTTCATTAAACAGGTTTTCGTTAGCAAAATCGAACCTTTCCGGAATTGAAGTAGCGATTAAACCGTTCCCAAATCGAAGTAAGCTCAAAAATTGAGCTCAAATCCTGAGCTCAGGGATTGGTAATTCCGAAACCTTTAAACGCCGAGCGGATCGAACGAGCTCAAATTCTCATCGCCGCGAGAGAGATCGGAGCGAGGAGGCGCCTTTTTTTGACGCGATCGACAATTATCATTCCCCCATTTGCGACGAGGAAGAGAGCTCTTTTAATGGCGAAGAGAGAGAGAGAGAGTGTGTGTGTGTGAGAGAGAGAGAGAGAGAGAGTAGGAGTAGTAGTGTGAAGAGGAAGAGTGGAAGAAGAGACGAAGCATACAGTGAAAAGGGTGAGAGAGAGACTAGAAATTAGTACCTGCACCGGGTGTATCGCTATGTCCAATGCACCACATGCAATAGGTAGTAAATTTTAGGTAAATATGTAAATAACTTATTTCAAATATTACCGATTTCAATTTAACTATTTAATCTTTAAAAATTTTGATTTTGCCATCTAACTTTTTAACTTATTTGATTTGAGCCGGTTAATGATTCTCTAATTTTAAATTTTGAATGCACCGTTTATTTTTATAAATTTAGTTAGTATATTTTACATAATTCATGCAACTATTAAATTTGTAAAAATAAGCAATTAGCTTAAATTTTATATTGAAAGAATTATCAAATAGCTTAAATTAAATAAATTGAAAAGTGAAATATTAAAATCAAAATTTTGAAAATATGGATCGTCGAATCAAGATACTCTATAATCCAAATAAGTTATGTACATTTTTTTTACATAAATTATAAAGTAGATATATAATCTAATACATTAATACATTTGTTTCATATTATTCAGAATACATATATAAGAAAAGAGTATTACTATATGTCTTCTAAAATATTGCTCTCATATAGAGTTAATATATTGATAAATATGATGTTGAAGTTTTCAATTAACTTATACATACAGTCCAAAAATATCATATTTATTTGCCAATATTATTATAAAAATAATACTTTAAAGCCATAAGCATATTTAATAAAAAAAATTGAGTTTTAAAAATCTATTATCAAATTATCCATTCAGGAAGAATCAGTGTTCCAAATTTATAACATTTTGCACGTATGTTTTATAATTTTTATATTTCCGCTTCTCTTATGCGGTTTTAGGGGTGCGGTGCACGAGATGCAATAATACACCAGGCGCACGCAACAGTTAGAATAAAGAGACAAAAGGGCGACGAGCCCGAGGCGAGGAATTCAACCTCGACCGTCCGATGGAGATCGGACGGGTGCGAGAGGATTTGGCGTTTTGCGCGGGAGATTGTTAATGAGAAGAGAGGAGATTTGTGTATCTTCGCAGGGAAGGAGAGGGGGGGAAAGGAATTACGAGCCCCTCTTTTGTGTTTATTATTAATTATTAATTATTAATTAATGCGTTGTAGAGAGCTTGAGGTGGGGCCCACCACCCCACGGAGTTGTTCAGGTGTGACACGTGGCAGCTCAGGAAGATTTTGCAGTGGCAGGGTCACGTGTTTGGGGAGCTCGACTATTCCAACTTTGGGCTAAGCCCCTGTGCTAGTCCAATATTGTGATTCCGTCCCTTGATTTACACATTTTAGTCCCTAAATTTCATTTACCTTGCAAAATTTGACTTTTAAATATCTATAAAACATGAATTTTGTTTTAAAAAGAGTGAATTGGTCATGTTATAAAGTAATTCAGAATTTTTTATCAATCAGTGTGAATACAACCGTTGTACTCTAAAAGCTTAAGCTGTTGGAGAACGGTGTTTAAATATTTTTATATTTAACACTCCCCCTCATTCTCTAAAAGCTTAAGCTTAATAGCAGTTATTTCACATGATATCAAAGCAAGAGATCCTGAGTTCGAGTTCACGCCAGGCTCCTAGCATTATTAATTTTTTCTCATTTAATTCAAGTCCACGTCATAGGTCTCGCAAAAAGTCTCGAGTCCAGACGTGAGGAGAAGCGTTAAATATAAAAATATTTAAACACCGTTCTCTACCAGCTTAAGCTTTTAGAGTATAACAGTTGTTTAACAATAAGGAATTAAAACTTTAGTACATGTAAAAATTTTAGCAAGTAAATTATTTAAGTAAAAAGTATACTAATCAAATCATTGCGTCGGGTGAGTACATGGACCTGCTGCATTAGTTCGATTATGCACTGCCCATCTATCAGTCATCAATCTAATTAGTTTATACAATCAAATAAGTTGGGGCATATTTATTATTTTGAAAGTTTCTTTGTATTTTCTTTTCTGATCGGAAATTTAACTTTTGAGATCCTAAAGCTTGTAACAAAATTTTAACTTGCAATCTCACACTTCCACTCCTCATTCGTGACTATTACCGGAAATCCTAGTTGTTTGGCTCGTTTGAGAATTTGAATCAGTGATCGAATTAAAGTAAATAATGGTTAATGGTTAATGGTTAATGGTTAATAGATGGGTGGTGTATCGCTATACGAATGCACTGGGTGCATGGAATACTTTGGCAGTCTCATAAGGGGGTCCAAAGTCGGCAAAGATCAGTGCCGCACCACCGGCTTTCACGCTTGGATATTGTGAAAATATTGAAATCGGCGGTACAAGATTTTTGCCACTTAATATGAAATAATCGATAATTCTCTCACACAATGTTTGGTTTGAAAATTTTTAGTTTAGGTACGGTGAGAAGAATTTAATTCAGAACTTAATCTGTACATGTTACTACGCTCACTGTATTTTGATTACAGATAGTAAAAGTTGGTCCAAAATGTATAATAATTCGTTTTACACAATGTTCTAGAAGAAGTTCCAACCAACCAACAAAACTACTTGTTACAAATAACAGGGCTTTTTTTGCATTTAACTCCTTAACAAATTTTATTTTTGCAAATAGCCCTATAAAATTTTAATTTGCAAAATTGGTCCTATCTCTGCCACGTGAGCGCCACGTAAGCGCCAAGAAAAGTTTAAGTTGAACACGGTGAATCATTCACCGTGTTCAAATACGGTGAATGATTCACCGTGTTCCCCTTCTATCCCTAGGTTACCGTGAATGTGTGGTGATGATGATGATGAAGGAGGAGGAGGGAGGGGAGGGATGCGGCGGAGGAGGGAGGGAAGGAGGAGGGAGGAGGAGAGGGGATGCGGTGGCGGCGGGCGACGGCGGAGAGCTCGAGGAGGGAACCGAGAGAGAAATAGGGAAAGCTCGGGGGAGAGAGAGGAAGAGAGATCGTGCGGGACATTGAACACGGGAAATTATTCACCGTGTTTGAACACGATGAATGATTCACCGTGTTCAACCTAAACATTCATTCCAACATGGCGCTTATGTGGCGCTTGCGTGGCGGGTATAGGGCCAATTTTGCAATTATAAATTTGGTAGGACTATTTGTGAATTTTTTTTTTTTGAAGGGGCCAAATGCAAAAAAAGCCTCAAATAACATCTTGTGTTCATTTTTTATTATATTTAGTTGGTAAATAAGCAATATGAATTCGACTCTACATTAGGTTCACAATGTCTATTAAAAAAATATTTTGTTCTGTCACTCAACAAAATATTTTGCAAGTAATGAGGTGTATGCATGCGAAAGTAAACTTTGTGAAGTTAAGATACCTATTTCAAGATGTGCTACGTTCAGGGAAGCTAATTACATTTTTAAACTTTCAGTAGTGATAAAATAACAACATCCAACCTGAAAAGTGAAAACCCTTTACATAGAACACATCAGAGGTTCACCGACTACTAGAAGAATGATGCTTAATTTGGAGAAACAGAACAAAACAATAAACAACAAACAAAGAGGGGGGATTTCGTTGTGGGAGTGATCAAATTCCTTCATTTTAGTATCTTTGATTCGATTTCCTCCAAACTCAATCCTTTTGTCTCGGGGACCTTGAAGAGGACGAATAGCAGTGAGAGCAATGCAATGGCCCCGAAGAGGAGGAAAATGTTATCTGGGCCCAGTAGCTCCTGCAAAAGAAAAGCGCTTGTCCGTAAAGCGCTTGTAGATTCACGCCAGGATGATTCGAAACTTTATACAAGAAATCATAGTAAAGATGGGTAACTTGCTTCCTGGAGAGTAAATACTGTAGAATATCGATCTTGTAAGTTGAGATATTTTGCATCTTTTCGAGTAACGACTAATGAAGGCCATTTATGTAATAAAGATTCTGCAGGGATATACATCTAATAGATACTAGAAAACATATATCATGGGGCCTCTGTTGGATGAATGATTCTATGAAAATGGAGAATTAAACAGGAATTTCATCAAACACTCACATGTATTGATCATTAAGTAATAAATGTTTTTGAGCACGAATACCTTCAATGGCGAGAAAGCAAAGGTTACTAAAGCATTCGATCCGAAATTGACGAGGACTGCGAGACTGATTCCACGGCCTCTTGTACGGAGCGGAAAAATCTCAGACACCATCAGCCAACTTATTGGACCAAATGATACCTGTAAATTAGGGAAAATATAATCAACATTAATCATCATTAGTTAAGTGCATTTTATTAGGGGAGTTGAGAGTACGCTTAATTCAATTTTGATGATAGCTTAAAGATAAGAATAAATATATCGAAGGTTCATAAGAAAAAATGTTCCACTCTCTGATTGCAGTTGAAAAGGAGTTGCATATGAATAGTACTAATACCATTTATCAACTGCCTCAATGATATGTCCACAACAAGACAGTGAGACACGTTCGAAATCAAAATAGATATTGGTGAACAAGGCAGATGATATCCAATACTATTCACATGAACAACAATTCCTAAAATAATATGTTATCTGAAATTCAGAGAGAGCGGGAGAGAGAGAGAGACCTGGTAGGACCCAACATAAAGGAGTAGAGCACCCACTGCAACCAGTGGAAAACCAGAAAGAATCTTGTAGTAAGCTGCGAGAAGGAACAATGACACCACCTGCACCATTCACAAAGTATAAGAACTCAATCTCTTTGACGACCACAACACACTTTGAGAACAAAGTAAGCAGTCTTTAATGATCGATTCAGCAGTACTCATCATCATTAATATTTCTCTAGTTCTTAGAACCATTAGTAACGTTTTCCAAATAAGGATATAATAGAAGAATACACACAATTCCACCAACGCCTCCTATCAACAGTGGGCGCCTTCCGAGGTTGTCAACCTTTAGAACAGCTATCCCTGTCATAACCAACTGCAGCAAGAACAGAACAATTATGACCAAGATAACATAGTTTAAAATAGCATTATAGAGGTAACATGTAATTTAATAACAGAATACTAAAACAAGAAAAACCTGGTAATTTTATTACAAGCTCATCAACTTTGATGCAATTTGATTATAAAAAAATTTGGACTTCAATTCGAGGTGAAGGATAAGTCAAAGTGCTAATTTGTTGTCAAACCCCAAATGAGTGTAGTTATATATGAATCAGGTTTCAGAAAAAAGAGGCTCAAATGACAAATAGCTAATATATCAAGGGTACCTTGAATAGCCCGATCAGAACTGCAACCCTCGCAGCGTCAGATGCAGCTGAAAATCCAGCACTCTGTAAAACTCGATATGTATATTAGGAGGAAGAACAAAATGAGAGAGAATATAAGAAGATAACCCATTTCATAGCAAAACACTGGGAAGTGAGTATCACAGAAAAAAAAAAAATTATTTAAGTACCTGAAGTATTGAGGCCGCATAGTACAAAACGCTAGGTTGACCTGTTATCTGTCAGAAATAAGTTCAATTCACTTAGCTACAAGAAGCTTATTTATAATCACCATACCAAATAAATTGTTAATGCATGTTTACGGGCAAAAAGTTAACACCTGCTGAAAGAGAACTAACCCTCCACCGATGATGAAGGCCTTTAAACTAGCGCCTTCGAACACCTCCCAGAAACTTCCGTCCTGTTCTTGTTCAGCATAAGCAGACTTGAGAGAGACTAAGGTATCGTCTATCTCTCTCTCCGATATCTTATCGCCAGCTGGACGGCCCCTTAATTTTCCCAAAGCATTAATGGCCCTTTCTTTATATTCCTCCAAAGATCCTTTGCCTTGAACTGCTCTGAAAAGTAACCATCTTGGAGAAGGTGGCAAAACCGACATGCCTAACCCCATTATAACTGCAATAGGAGCACTAAAACTATACATGTAACGCCACCCTCCAATAACATTAATCTGAGCACTTCCCACAAGGTAACCCAACTGCAAGAACATTGAAATGTCTATTAGATATAACATAACATTGAACATTCAAACTGATAAGGTGTTGCGTGGGTTGTCGCAGTTTACATAAATTAGAAACAGGCAAATCATATTGGATAACACATCACGTCGGTAAGTTGTATCAATGGAATCACAGTAATTCCAATGATGGAAAAAGAGAAACACTATTAACATGGGTATCATACTTACCAGTATTCCGAGTACGATGAAGAGCTCCTTCAGAGAAATCAAGGTTCCACGTATTTGCGATGGGGAGGTCTCTGCAATATAAAGAGGAGCACCATGCATCGCCTATAATAGAATAATGATTAGTATAACTGAGAAAGAGATCTATTGGATAAAAGAGTTAGTAATCTTGGTTTCTTCATGAGATGCAGTTCAATGTCAAAAGTCACATAGAAGCCGAAAAACAGTAATTTTCTTTTAAGGCCTCCTTTGTGGCAGTTCCGTTGATTAAAATGAGATAAGAATTCTAATGCTTAAGCCCTACATGTTATATTCTAGGTAGTTCAACAAGTAAGAAAATGAATTATGCTCAAGAAGATTGTGCTTAATTGATAGTTTAGGATGTAGACTGTACAGCAAGCTAGTTCTATTTGGCCTGATTTTTTCAAACAGATTCTCTACTCCTAGAGTTAGAAACCAGGCATCTAGCAAATGAAATTTTGTAGCTTTTACTTTGGTGAAAAGCTGATATGAGCTTCTAGGTCAAAAAGCATATGCTCCCTATAGAAATTTAGCTTCTGTCTTATCTTAAAATTGTTCAGGGGTCTTAATTAAGATCTTGTCATTGCTTCTTCAAACAACTCTATTTCTCTAAAAGGTTTCAGCAGCTCCCTACTTTAAAAGAACTACAGAAGCTCCAGTTCAAACAACCAAGACTTTAATTGTAGCAGCCCTCTTCCGGAAGACCTCTACTCAAGAAGTAGTAGCGAAGCACATGGTAAAAAAAAAAAAGTTTGGAATTTCTAGCAAAAGGAAGCTGTTAGCCTTCGGTATCTTTTCAAGAAAATCTACAGCTGCTTCTTCACACAAAATGATTTAGGTTGTATTCTCTACATTTGGTTCAATTGCGTCGAGAAAAAATGAACACACAAGATAAAAGAATGTCAGTGCTACTCACCAAACCAATACCAGTGCCATAAATAAGCCGACCTATAATGAGAACCGCAAGGTTAGGGGCATATCCAGTGATCAAGCCACCGGTAATATATAGTGCAGATGCTGTTATCAGCTCCATTCTTCTTCCTACAGCAAGTCCATGGAGTTAAAGTTAAAACTCTGTAACTTTGGGGGAATAAATTCAAAAATTAAAACTTTTGGAGGAAAATCCGCCATTTTTTAAAAAATAAAACTTTTGGGGGAAAATCCGCCATTTTAAAACTTTCCAGGAGATTATATGCATTTTACCCCCCCCCCCCCCCCCCCCCCCCCCCCCCCCCCCCCCCCCCCCCCCCCCCCCCCCCCCAAAAAAAAAAAAAAAAAAAAAACCCAAAAGGAACTTAGATATAGTACCTATAAAATCAGTAATGGGATAAGCAATGAGAGAGCCAGCAAGAGCTCCATACAGGGAACCGCTCACCTAAATTGAGCACAAATAGAACTGTAGCAGATCAACAATTGAGCTCATTTGGGATCGAACAAGGACTAATAATTCAGAAGAAGAAAAAAATACAACGAATCCGTAGAATTACCACAAGACCAAGCTGTACGGCCGAGAGGTTGAACCAATCGGTACCACTCAGATCAGCAGACTGAAAAGCAAAATTGAACATCGCAATGAGTAGAAGCTCCTCTATGAAGGCGATTGACGATGACGATGACGATGACGACAACGAAAATGGTGGTACTGATGATGATGATGATGATGATGAGTAAACTCACCAGCAAAGAGATGGAAGCACCGGATGTGGCCCCGATATCGTACCCGAAAAGGAGTCCCCCCAACGCCGGGAACAAAAACCTGAACAAAATTCGCCATCCAAAAGAAACCTTACAAAATCGTTCCGATGATCCAAATCCGACACTCAAATACCACATCCCCACACACACACACACAAATCTTACGGGAGAAGCACGGAGGACCAATTGAAGCTCTCCTGCCGATCCGCGGCATCTCCAGGGGTATCAGGAGGAGGAGACTGCGACGAGTAGTCCCCTTGCGCTTGAGATCGAACCTAAGCTTCAGGAATCAACAAGAGATGAGCGCGCGCGAGAGAGAGAGATAGTCTCGGAGAATCGACTAACGGAACTGGAGATTAGGGATTAGGGTACCCGGAGGCGAGGAGCGGAGGAGGAGGAGGAGGAGGATGGGAGGAGAGGGGCAGCTTGAGAAATCTGGAAGGAGGAGGACTCCATTTTCGCCGTCTTCGTCGTCGTCGTCGTCGTCGTCGGCGTCGGCGGCGGCGGAGGGAGGTGGCGGAAATGGCGGCGGCGGCGGAGGAGGGAGAAGGTGGGGGAGGTGAAGAGAGAGGCGGAGGGTCGGTGACGTTTTGAGGGAGAAGGAGACGGAGAGGAGGGGAGGAGGAGACGAAGGCTCGCCATTGGTTTACGCTTTTTTTTTTTTTTTTTTTTTTTTCACTCTCTCTTCCTCTTTTTTTCATTTATAAAATTTCATAAAAAATAATAAAACGAAAAGTCACGTTTTTGTGACTCTTGTGAACCGAGAGAAAATTGAGCGGACGAGTTCCATACACCAGGACACGGATATTGTAGCCTACGCTGCACCGGTTGCGCCACGTCATTCTGTGCACCGCACTGTCCTCATAAATTAGTAGCTTTGAGGCCCAGGGCCTTTTCAAAATCCAAATATAAAATATTATTATAATTTACAAAAATACTATTTACTAGATAGTTTATGCACGGTAAGAATGACGTATTTGTAACAATTTTTTCATTTGAACTATCATTTCGTATTTCAATATTTATCATCCACTTATTTTAGCTTTTAAATTAGTAAAAAAAATTCTAACATCTTAAAACACTAAAAATAATGTAAAATTATCTAAATAATATATTTCTATTAAGCATGATTTTCTCTGAAAATAATTTTTTTTATCATGAAATTATATTGTTCAAATAATTTTTTATAAACTTAAAACTTTCGATAGTTATATCATTTTATACACAAATTTCAAACTAGTTGAATGATAGAAAATTAAATAAATAATCTCGGAATGATTGAGAGAGTTTTGGACCTTTGGTGCACAAGACAGTGCGGTAGTTAGTAGGCAATTATTCTCCTTTGTGCACTTCGGTCCAAAGATGACGTGGTAGACCAGGTCCAAGGATACCTCTACTAGTAAGAGCTTAAGCAACTATATGTTACCTCGGAATGTTACTGTGTCGGGTCACCTGCAAACCATGTATTTTTGGCAGGTTTTAATTGTTTTGCATAAAAAGCCAAAATATTCTGGAAAAAGACACATGGTTAATTAGGAAAATTAATATTTATATATACAGCAAATTTTGTTGTCTAAACCTTAATTCTCTTCTTCGTGTTTTCAGTTTCTACACCTTTTTTGTTACTTTGTTAAACATTTGATTAAATTTTTAAAATTTATGGTGATTCCTAAATTGTTAATAAATGATAGAACGTGATAAATATTAAGTTTCTTGCTAATTATATTACGGAGTACCAATAGAGTGACGAATATATATATATATATATATATATTTTTGAGAGAAAGGTAGCACGCTACCCGCTTCGTTTATCTCTTTTAGAAATAAACTTAGCTTGAAATGTGAATCAACTAGGATTCGAACTCGGGACCTCGGGTACCAACCACCAAGCCCTTTGCCACTTGCGCTAGGGACGGTCGGTAATATTAAAATCAACTATGTGAATACTATTATCATAATAATTATTCAATGGCCCTAGAAAGCCTATGGGCCTTAACATTAGAGCAGCCCAAAATTCACAATTTAAACGCTGCGGAATTTGGGCTTGCTTGGGCCAATAAGTAATACCAATTTGGGCCTTTTTTTTAGGAAAAATAATGCGAGATTGTTTAAACTTTGGCCTGAGTATATTCAACCACCTAAATTTTAAAATGTAAATAATAACTATTTAAACACTGCACACAAAATTTAAATAACATAAGAAGCTCCCCGCGCAATATTCCTGTAATTTTTACATATCTCTTCCTGATTTATTCAAAATTTTTAAAAATCACTTTGATGTTTATTTTTCATCATAAAAACCTCAAACTCCGCTAAATCACAAGCTTTCCATGTAACTATAAAGTACTCAAGATTACAACTCTACACATCAACTAATATTTTTGGTGCTCTGTTAATATGAATTAATGATGGATAAAAATGATAACTTCTAATCTGTTTGGCTATTGTATAAAATATACTACATTATTCGATATAACGTTTTTCGAAAAGTGCTTTTAGGATAATATATATTAATTTTTTTTTCCAACAATTTCTCTTTGCAAAACCAAAAACTTCAAATTTGATTATTATTATTATTATTATTATTATTAAGTGAATACGTACGACCATGTAGGCCATAGATACGATAAAGCCAAACGTGTGCATTGGAACAACCGTAAAGTATTTAGATGGAAACAAATAAAATTATTATTATTTTTCCTTAAAAATAATTTATTATTTTGGAAGGTCATTAAAATCCAAATTATAATACAAACAAAACAATCTTAAGGCTATTAATCAAAGGTAAAATTGCTTGAAGACCCTCTCAACCGTAGTCCTTTTTGAAATGACCCCTCAACTTTTTTCTTTTCCTTAGACATTACTTCTTTCAAATTTTATATTTTATTAAACTTCACTATTTCTAGTCAATCATAATAAAGATTTTATTAAATTACTACTAATTTTGTTATATTTAATAATCTAAATAATGATACTAGTAGTTAATAGGACTATTAAATTTAACAATATTTTACACTTAACAAGATATTACAATTTAAATAAATTATATAGTCAAATAACAAGCCTATAGTTGAGGGAGTTATCAATAAATTTGAACTTTTTTAGAACGCAGTTCATGCATGTATGTGTTTAGCAGAGAGTGGGTAGGGGAATAAATGGCCGTAGCTGTTGCTTATTAGCGTGGTGCGTTTTGAAGAAGCCCCACTACGTCGAGTGTGATACAGAACTGCATGTGAACTTCTACTTATAAAAGCTAACACAGGAGGAAAAAAAGAAAAAGAAAAAAGAGTTGTAGGAAAAAGTGCTTTTGAGAAAAGCGAGATCTACAGAGAGAGAGAGGATGGGTTGTAGTAATAGAGGAGAGAGATGGACTCTTTCTGGAACAACGGCTCTGGTCACAGGAGGCACCAAAGGAATTGGGTATAGTAGTATAATAATAATAATCCATATAAATTCGCGCTTGTTCTGTTCTTTGCTTTTCTTTTCCTTTTTGTCCCCGAAAAAAAAACGCAAATGATTGATGATTTTTTTTTTTCATTAACTAGTTTGCGTTTTAGAACATTTCTATGTTACTTTATCAAAATCTGCAATTCTAGGGATATGTACAAGTGTGGGGATAAGAAAAATAGCGTTTGGATGAAAATTGAATTATTTCCGGAAATAAAAAAAATAACTTTTGAATAGATAATATGAAATAAAAAGAATAGTGAGTAGTTATATATAGAAAATGAAGGTATAGATGGAGATAGTTATACCAGCTTATTTTAAATACCTGAGAACTATTATTTTCGGATAAAAAATTTACGTTTGGATATAAAGAGGGGATAAGGGGTTATACCCCTCCTTATCCCCGATCCAAACGCTACTTTTCTTCCTTTTCAAGAGAAGTGGATCTAAAATTTTGTGGAGATTAAGGTATATCATAGGAGAGGTTGATCTTAAATTTTGTGAAGAATAAGGTATAAACATGTCACGGGGCAAAAAGTTATAGACCCATTTGGACTTAGGTTGAAATTTATATGTAGGAAATTTATTTGGCATGATTAACTATCTTGCGTGAATTTCTATTAGACTCTCTAACATGCACTTAAAATCCGTAATTAATATTACTTATCTATTTTAGGCTAATTTAAATTTTATTTATTTGATTTGAATTGGAAATATTATCCAGGCATGCCATTGTCGAAGAGTTAGCAGGATTTGGTGCAACAGTACATACATGTGCTAGGAACGAAGTAGACCTCCAAAATTGCTTGAAGAAATGGGAAAAGATGAACTTGAAAGTCACTGGATCAGTGTGCGATGTCTCTTTTAGAAGCGAAAGAGAGAAGCTGATGGAGAGGGTTCAATCCATTTACCAAGGAAAGCTCAACATACTTGTAAGTAATATATGACTGTATATCACCGACAATCTCTAGTGCAAGTAGCAAAGGAATTGGTAATTGATACATGATGTCCTAAATTTGAATCCTAGTTATTTTATATTTTCAGTTAAATTTATTTTTAAAAAATATGAAGTAAGTGGATAGCATGTTATCTTTGGAAGTTGTCTAAGGCTTCGTTTGGTTCGGATATAAGTAAAAACTGTTTATTCCAGGAATATGTATAAGTTCAGTTATAAATAAGAACTAGACCAATTTTACGTTTGGATGAAAATTAGATTGTTATCGGGAATAAGAAAAATAGCGTTTGGATAGATAAGATGAAATAAAGAGAATAGTGGATAGTTATAAATAAAAAATGATGATATTATCTCTCTCATTAAATTTAAATTTGAATTTTTGATTTCATATTTGAATTTTAAAATTTAAAATTTTAACTTTTAAATTTTAAAATTTAAAATTTAAAATCTCAAATTGTAAATTTTAAAATTCAAAATTTTAATTTTAAATTTTAAATTTAAGATCAAATTTAAATTTAAAATTTTAAAAATATCAAATTTTAAATTTGAAAAATTAAAAATTAAAATTTTCAAATTTAAAATTTGAAGTTTGAAAATTAAAAAATTTACTTTTGAAGTTACAAATTATAAATTTTAAAATTATCTCTCTCTCTCTCTCTCTCTCTCTCTCTCTCCCCCTCTCTCACAAGCTTATTCTAGGAACAAGCTTGTTCCACCTAGGGGACCCCTTAACGGGTTATCCTAGGATAACCCGTTAAGGGGTGGGAACTGTTGTTCCCACCTAAAAAAATTTATGTTTGGGTACAGGAGAGAATAATGTCTTATTCTCCCCTTATACCCCATCCAAACACAGTGTAAATTTTTTTCTAGTGTTAAAATATTCTATCAAAAGTTATTTAAGTTTTTATGACGTGGACAAGGAATGGGCTGAGTTTTGCAGCCTCCTAGTGACTTGGTTTGAGTGAAGAGTATAATTTATATATTTTTTTTCCTTTGGTTTTTTGTTCTGCTTGTCTTTTATGATTTTCGAGGTCACCTTGTCTCAACTCTTTGTTATACTAAATGGATGAAACAGGTAGGGTGCCATCTTTCTCTGAAAAAAAGTTATTTAAGTCTCTACTTCTCTGTGCATAAAGAGACAAATGATGCATAAATTACGACTTTTCCAAGAACTCAATAGCTGTTATCAATTTGCCTTTGAATAATACCCTTTTTTTTTATTAAAAAAGAAATAGCTACTAAAATTAACAATTAAGGGATGCATTAATCCACGTTTGTTGTGTTTCACGTGCAGGTTAATAATGCAGGAATAATCCGCATGAAGTCAACAACAGAGCACACAGCAGAGGACTACTCTGTTACCATGGCCACAAACTTTGAATCTGCTTTCCATTTAAGCCAATTAGCCCACCCCCTTCTTAAGGCATCAGGGAGGGGTAATATTGTCTTTATATCCTCCATTGCAGGAATTATAGGGTTCCCTTCTTTCTCCATCTATGCAGCAACTAAAGGTAGATAGATATATGTGAATTCGATTTTTTTTGTTTTTGTTTTAACTAAATTTTGATATGCTTGATGTTTGAAATGTTGTTATTTGTCTCTGTGGTTTTCCTGATCAGGAGCAATGAATCAAGTCACAAAAAATCTGGCTTGCGAATGGGTGGGCGACAATATACGCGTAAATTGCGTAGCTCCGGGACCAATCAGAACTCATATCGTGCAACCGGTAGTTCTCTCGCAAGTTTTTTTTTTTCTTTTTTTAAGGATTTCTCAACTTTATTCACAACTTTTTAAAAAAAAAAAAAATAGCATGTCACTACTTCATTCACCATAAATATAAATTTAGTTACAAAAGGTTGAGGCAGTTAGGCCTGTTGAATAAAAAAGAAAAGAAGAAAAAAGTCTATATTAAATAATAATACAAAAAAAACCTAAGGTGACCAAGGACACGTGAGGAAATTTAAACTCGTGTAAGAGTCTACCCACGTCCATTTTTTTATTTTGAAAAATTCTCTTATTACGTTTCAGCCAAATTACCAATCAAGTAGTAGCAATTGTTGTGAGTTCATATACTCTTATAGATGTAGCTTTCCTACTACTCGCTTTTCAAAACTGGCCAACGATTATGCTCCTACGAGTACAACTCTTATTCACGACTTTATTAATTAGATATTATTAAATGAGGAAATTAAATAAGACTCAAAACATCTTGATATTATTTTAAATTATATGAAATAATATTTTTTTAAAAAAAACTTAAGAGAACGATACTTTTAATATTTATATTCAACAGGTATATTACTCTTATAATTTTTATTGGATTAGATAACAAACGATTCTCATATTACTGAACAGTTCTACTAACGTGCAAGTGAATATGAGCAAATTAATTGCTTCTCTTCTTGTTATCCTGCAATAGCCACCTGCAAATGAGGAGCTCATGGCAAGAGAATTTGTTCGGATTCCGCTCGGGCGAATCGGCGAGCCAGAGGAGGTGGCTTCGATGGTGGCCTTTCTCTGCATGCCGGCGGCGTCGTACATCACCGGCCAAGTCATCTGCGTCGACGGCGGCCGCACAATCAACGGTGCTTCTTAGTGTCCTCCCCAGCAGGTTTATGATGCTGCAGAAACTTGGAATATGTAGAATCTCTAAAAGTATAGTTATGGTTGGATGCGTTACGTTTAGGTTCATATCAATTGTGTGGTGTGCTTGTATTTGACAATGTGTTATATTGTTTGGTGCTTGGTTACATTCTCGAATAAATTGCTATTTGTGATATGATGATCGACTTAAAACTTCATAGTGCGTTTTGATTGAATTTCACAAGATTTAACTATCCATAAATAATTGTTGGGATAATTTTCTATATACCCCTCAAAATTTTTGAAATATCTAATATACCTATTTTTAATTTTAAATATACCCCTCGTATATTTCTCTATTATTTAAAAATAATTCTGTTGCTAGTATCCGTTAAGTCATCACGAGTTAAATCAAGATTAAATATTTACTAAAATTAAAAGATAGGCCAAAATAACTCTTTTGTCTTTAACTTACGAACAAGTAAGAAAAATTGGTGATGGTAGAAAGGTTATTTGAAAGGGTAAAAAATTTAAAAAAAAATTGCACCTAACTTAAAGAACAAATAAGAAAAGTTGGTGACGATAGAAAGATATATTTGAAAGGAGAAAATAATAATTTCACATTGATAATGCACTAATAAAATCTAACACTAGATATATATTTGAAAAAACTTGAAATAGTAAAAAAAATATTTAAAATTAATTTGAAAATTCAGCATAGCATTTCACCATCGTCATTGCATCATCTATGGAGAAGCGGGATCGATCTCCACCGTCGGATCCAATTAATTTGAAATGGCCCCTCACCTCTATTTTTTCACTTGACATTCTTTCAAATTTTAATTTTTTTAAATTTATTATGTCTAGTCAATCCTATTAAAATTTATTTTTATTTTTTTAAAATAATGTATTATCTATTTCATTCATTAAATAAATAAATTTATCTACAAAATATAGAGATAGCTGAGGCCTCGAGAAGACTACATTGCACACCTAAGTAGCCAGATTTTTTTTTTATTAAATTACTATTGACTTTTTATTAAATAAAATTAAAATAACTAGAACTAATAGTTAATAGTACTATTAAATTTAATTATATTTCTAATCTAATTAAGTATATACCAATTTAAATACAAAAACAAAAAAGTTGTTCATGTGCCGGCCGAAAAATTATATACATATATACTCAAGAGCCTATTTTAATACGGCATATAGTTGAGGGTGTTCTCAGTGAATTTGAATTTTTTAACCTTAATTAAAAAAAGGTTTGATATTGTTGCTAGAGTTTTAACACCTCTCTTGTTAGTATGTGTGTGTTTTTATTTTTCTTTTTTGAGAGAAAGGTAGTATGCTATCCGCTTCGTTTATTTTTTTTAGAAATAAATTTAACTAAAAATGTGAATCAACTAAGATTCGAACTTGAAAATTCGGGTACCAATCATTAAGTTCTTTACCACTTGTGCTAGGAACGGTCAGTTTTGTTAGTATGTGTTTACCTGAGAGCCGCCAGAGGATATGTGGTCGTCGATTTGAGCTTTTCTAAGAAGCCTGCTGTTGTTGTGAGAAAAAGCGCTTTTCAAAAGACTGGTTAGGCCGAATAACAATCGAGACCCGTGTACGCTGTTTCTATATGTTTTAAGTGAATTAGTTGTACATTTCTAACAGCTCGACATTTTGAAACTAATAGTTAGCGACAACGATCCGATATTTATAAGATTAAGTTTGCCTAAGATTTAACTATCGATAAATAATTTTTGGGATAATTATCTGTATACCAAACCACCGGCCGAAAATACTTAAGCTTAGTTATTATTACTAGCGTGCGAGATCTCACATAAACCGATCAGAATCATTTTTTCATTCAATGTGGGACTATCCAAACCCGATAGTGGCTCCCACCAAATCGTTGGAATAGCACTTTGCCCCGCATAACACTTAGCTCTTACACTTCCGGCTGGTATTCGGCTTTGATACCAATTGTAACGACCCGACCCGCTAGCAACAATAACTCGTTGGACTCAAACCACCGATCCAAAATGCTTAAGCCCGGTTATTATTACTAGCGTGCGATGCCTCATATAAACCAATCAGAATCATTTTTCTATCTGATGTGGGACTATTGAGGGCGTTACAGAAATATTTTATATATCTTACCTTTTTATTTTAAATATTCTTATCGTATATTTCTCCATTATTTAAAAACAAACCTACTGTTAGTACCCGTTAAGTTATCTTGAATTAAATCCGAATTAAATTTCAACCAAAATAAAAAAATATCAAAATATGTCTTTTGCCCCTCACTTAATGACAATTAAGAAAAGTTTGTGACAATAGAAGGGTATATTCGGAAGGATAAAAAGTCAAAATATTTTTTTTGCCCCTATTTAAAAATAAATAAAAAAATTAGTAATAATTAAAAAAAATATTTTAAAAAATAAAAATAATAATTTTATAAATATAACGAATGTTTTTAACAGTTCACTAATAGAATCGAACTATATTTGAAAGAATTTGGGGCGTTAAAAAAGCATTTTTTATATTAGCCTTTAAAGCAGGGTAAATTAAAAAGTCTAAAATTTTTCGGAGATGCGTAAGCAATCATAGATGCTTATGTCGTACATCCGTATATAAATAATATACAACATGGGATCAATGCATTATTGTATGGAAAAGTAATAAATATAGTGACTGTTGTGATCAAAGCAGCCACTCACAAACTGCCAAAGCAGATTTTTCGATAGTCTAGTATGTAGAACTTTAATTATTTTTATTAAATAAAATATAATAATTACACTATAAATTTTTTTTAATATAAAATCGCTTTTTAGACGACGCTTGGAGTAAGCGTTTCCAAGTATTTCTATAATTTAGCAAATACTGACGCTTCAAAAAACGTCGTCAAAAGAACCATATATTGTAATAAACTAAATTTATTAAATGTTAAACTTTACTATTATTTTAATTTTCTAACGCTTCAAAGCGTCATGATTTTAAAAAATTCTGACACTTTAAAGCGTCAAGATATATTTTACCGACGCTTGGCATAAGCGTTGGCATAAGCGTCGGCATATACCTAGCGACTCTTTATTTGCCGACGCTTTCAAATATGACATTAGATTATATTGGAACGTTTTTAAGAATCTTTAACTATAGAAAAAACATTCTTAAATGTAATCTTTTTCGTAGTGTTAGAACTAAGGGCATGTTTGGATGCCCGTAAGTCATCGAAGTGAAAAGAGTCACTTTTCAAAAAGTGACTTTTACAGAAGTTACTTTTGAGTTCAAGTGTTTAGTTTCAAAAATGTGAAAGAAAAAAAAGTATAGTTCTATGAATAAAAACTTTGACTATAATATTATAATAGAATATACAATGGATAAGATAATTAGATTAAAAAAAAATTTGAAAAAAAAAAATAAAGAGAGAGAAGGGTTTGCTTTGTTTGGTAGCCAAAGTAGAATTGAAAAGATCATGTTGTAGCAAATTGTTGGAAAAAAAAAAAAATATGTGTGTGGCAACGTGAGGCAAAAGAAGAGTTGACGAGGGTTCTCATCTCTTTCTTCGTAGGATTTTTTTTTTCTTTTGTTGTAGATGCGTAGGTTTTTTTTTTTAAGATGCATAGTTTTTTTTTATTTTTTTGATTGTTTGAAATCAGAGTTTTGGATGCGGTTCATAAGTCGCGTGGGGTTGGCTGCCCACTTTCAACAACTTCGAAATTTTTTTTGCCGAAGTCAAAAAAATAAATTTTAGTTATAATTCACTTCATAAGTTCACTTTTCAAAAGTCACTTACATAGTTACATGTTTATTTTTATAATTCAAACAATCGAAATAATCATACTTTGCTGAAGTACCACTTTTATCATTTCACTTACGGAAAACCAAACATGCCCTAATAGTTACTAGTACTATCAAATTTAATTATATTTCTAAGTTAATTAAGTATAACAATTTAAATACAGAAAAAAGAAGAAAAGAAGTGTGGGGGGGGGGGGGGGGGGGGGGGGGGGCGAAAAATTATATAGTCAAAAGCCTATTTTGAAACGGCATACCGTTGAGGGTGTTCTCAGCGAATTTGAATTTGTTAACCTTAATTAAATAGAGATTAAAATTTGGAAAAAAAAAACAAAAAAGAAAAGGTTTGATATTGCTGCTACAGTTTTAAATTTCAACGCCTCTCTTGTTAGTATATATACCGGGGAGCCGCTAGAGGATACGTGGCCGTCGTGATTCGTGCTCTTCTTAGAAGCTAGAGACCTATAGAGAGAGAGAGAGAGAGAGAAAGAGAGAGAGAGAGAGAGAGAGAAAGAGAGAGAGAGAGAGGATGGGTTGTAGTAATAGAGGAGAGAGATGGTCTCTTGCTGGAGCAACGGCTCTGGTCACGGGAGGCACCAAAGGGATTGGGTATAGTAGTACAAATCATATCATATCAATTCTCAGTGTTCATATATTTTTCCCCTTTTTTGTAAAAATTCTAAACAAGCACTTAATTAGAACACATAAGTAATTTTATTTGTCTACTATTGATTAATTTAATTCTGTTTATTTGTTTTGAATTAAAAATTTTATTCAGGCATGCCGTTGTTGAAGAGTTAGCAGGATTAGGCGCGACAGTGCATGTATGTGCCAGAAACGAAGTAGACCTCCAAAATTGCTTGAAGAGATGGGATGAGATGAAACTAAAAGTCACTGGATCAGTGTGTGATGTCTCTTCTAGAAACGAAAGAGGGAAGCTAATGGAGAAGGTTCAATCCATTTTCCAAGGAAAGCTCAACATACTTGTAAGCAATATAGAATATCTACCTTATTTGTATATTTAGTATTGAAAGATTATATATTGATCTATGAAGAAGTTAATTAAGCACTTTCCAATCAATGTATTGATTGCATCTAGATATTAATAGCTGTTATTTGCCTTTGAGCACCTTATTTTTTTAATTTTTTTTATGTAGGTCAATATCCGTTTTTTCATCTTCTCCTCCTGTCATTCAAAAAATTTACACTTTACCCTCTTAAAAAATAAAAAATATTCACTTCACCTTCGGCCGTCGGTGTTCCGTTAGGATTCCATTTATATCTTATTTTTTATACCCAAAATATTCTTAAAATTTTCATCCATGCCCACACATATGCCCTCGGCTGTCGCCTCGCCCTCGCACGATGTCGGAGTTGGGGTCAAGGGAGGCGCGGGCGAGGGTGCGGAATGCCGGATGAGCAAGATTAGGGAGAAGGAGATGAAGAAGACGAGGGTATTTTGGTCATTTTGTCACACCGTATCCCTCTGTGAATATTTTTTATTTTTTAAGAGAGCAAAGTGTAGATTTTTGAATGATATGAAGGAAGAGTGAAAAAACGGTTATTGACCGAGAAATTTGATATAATTTAGCCTTTTAACAACTATAGGGTTTCACTAATTCATATTTGTTTTGGTTCTCTTCTAGGTTAACAATGCAGGGACAGGATATACTAAGCCAACTACAGAGTATACAGCTGAGGACTACTCTTTTATGATGGCCACCAATTTTGAATCTGCTTTCCATTTAAGCCAATTAGCCCACCCCCTTCTTAAGGCATCAGGGAGGGGTAATATTGTCTTTGTATCCGCCATTGCAGGAATCATAGGGTTACCTTATCTCACCATCTATGCAGCAACTAAAGGTACAAATTTTGGATTCAAATTGTGTTCAAATAAATTTGATTGTTCGATGTTCGAATTATGTTGTTATTGTCTCTGTGGTTTTCTGATCAGGAGCAATCAACCAAGTCACAAAGAATCTGGCCTGCGAGTGGGCGGGCGATAACATACGCGTAAACTGCGTAGCTCCAGGGCCGATCAAAACTCCGCTCATGAAATCAGTAACGTTTTCGAACCTTTTTCTTTTATAAAAAGAAAAAATAATAACTTAATCCGTTATGTGACTTACTAAGATGATTCTCCTTTTTGTTATTCTTCGACAGGTGCTTGACAATGAGGAGCTCATGGCAAGAGAAACTGCTCGGATTCCGCTCGGGCGAATCGGCGAGCCGGAGGAGGTGGCTTCGATGGTGGCTTTTCTCTGCATGCCGGCGGCGGCGTACATCACCGGCCAAGTCATCTGCGTCGACGGCGGCCGCACAATCAACGGTGCTTCTTAGCGTCCTCCCCAGCAGGTTTATGAAGCTGCAGAAACTTGGAATATGTAGAAGCTCTAAGCATAGTTATGGTTGGATGTGTTACGTTTAGGTTCATTTCAAATGTGTAGTGTGCTTGTATTTAACAAAGCGTTATATTGTTTGGTGCTTGGTTACATTCTCTAATAAATTGCTCTTCGTTTTTTAAAAATCAAAATATTTTTTTTGTCCCTAACTTAAGGACAAACAAGAAAAATTAGTGACGATAAAAATGTATATTTTAAAGGGTAAAAAGTCAAAATACTTTTTTTGTCTCTAACTTAAGAATAAATAAGAAAAAATTGGTGATGTTAGAAAGGTATATATTTGAAAGGATAAAATCATAATTTTACAAAAATAACAGCTGTTCCTAACAGTTCACTAACATAATCTAATTTTATAGATATATTTGAAAGAACTTGAAAAGGCAAATTAAGTTTTTTTTTATTAACTTTCTAAGCGGAATAAATAAAAAAATTTGAAAATTTTTAGAGGTACATAAGTAATTATCTTTTTTTTTTTTTGAGTAAACATGGTATACCCTATTTGAGGGTAGGGATGTCAATGGGTATGGATATCCGAAATATTACCCAAACCTGAATCCGAACGGGGCGGGTTTATCCGAACTAAATGGATATAAATTCGGGTATGGGTATAGAAAATAAAAACCCGACGGGTATGAATACGGGTATGAATTTCGTATGTACCCGACCCGAACCCGAACCCGAACTCGAACCCAAACCCAAATAAATTGTATACATTTTATTTATTTATTTATACAATATATAAAATACCTAATAATTTTATCCGTTGGATCTTCATCCAACGATATATTTTGAAATATAGTAAAAAAAAATTATTATTTCGGGTTCGGATTTCGGGTTTTTGATTGGGTCGGATATGGATACGAATTTTTAAAACCCGCCGGATTCAGATCCGGATTCGGGTTCGGATTTTGAAAACATGATCCAAATCCGACCCAATGACATCCCTACTTGAGGGCATAAGCAATTATCTCATAATTGTTTATGTCATATATCCGTATATAAATAATACTAGTGTAGATACCCGCGCGATGCGGCGGATAAAAATTTTTTAGTAAAAATATATTGATTAAATAAATAAATATAGAACATAAAAAAAAAAATGATATAACCATGTTTGATTGAATTTAATAATATAAAAAATATGCTAAAATTTATAATTCAACGAAAGTTAACGAAAAATTTAAAAAAAATTAGGAGAAAAAATCATTACGTAGATATCGGATCGCAGCCTTATCTAGGACATGCTCTGTCGACGCCGACGATTCGGTATGGTACCACAGCGCCTTCGACCTCTTCTCGATGACTCCATATCTAGTCGATACTTTTCGTCCTCGTGGGCTATTAGAGAAGGAGAAGTACCTTATTCGCGTAACTATATAATACAAATTTAAATACAAATATTACATCTTCTATATAATATAAAATCGACAACAAAAAAATTATATAGAAAGGAAAAAAAAAAGTATACTAATTTAGAAAGAAAAAATAAACATTATCAAATTTCTTAATTAACCATAAATTAAAAAAAATAGTAAAGAAGAAGAGATGATACATAATTCATATGGCCATTGAGAGAGATTAATTAAAAAAAATTGCTAAATTGATAAAGGTTGATAGTAATTTTTATCTCACCTCTCATGAATGATAGGGGAATGACCATTGAAAAAAATGAAGTAATTAAATGTAAGTAAATGTAATAAAAAACGAAAAGTCATTTGAAAGAACATAGTAAATGTAATTTTTTTTTGAAAAAAGAAGAAATGACTTACGCCTCACATTCTCAAAATAAGTATGATTGCATTAATTAACTCTTTAAAAATATTTATTAATAAGTGCTAACTCTAGTTATGTGGATATGCTTGTACAATTAATTCCTTTATTGCAAGGAGAAGATGAAGGGGTAAAAGTTTACACATGAGAGAGGGTACGTTACAATTAATCTCTTTATTGTAAGGAGAAAATGGTGAAGACATAATTCTCAAACCTATTTATTCATTCTTACATTAAAACGGATAGGAAGCCAAAGTATTATAGAAAATCTCCAAAAGAAAAAAAGCATGCCACATCGGATTAAATATTAAGGATTCATTTAGTTTAATAGATATAACATGAGATCGATGTGACGATGCATTATTATTGTATGAAAAAGTAATAAATATAGTGATTGTTGTGATCAAAGCAGCCACTCAAAAACTTCCAAAGCAGATTTTTCGCAGCCCTAGTATGTAGAAATTTCAGCATAACATCTCACCATTGTCATTGCATCATCTATGGAGAAGCGGGATCGATCGATCTCCACCGTTGGATCAAATTAATTTGAAATGGCCCCTCATCTTTTTCTTTTTCTTTTTCATGACATTCTTTCAAATTTTAACTTTTTAAACTTTATTATTTCTAGTCAATCCTATTAAAATTTATTTATTTTTTTAAAAATATTATATTATCTGTTTCATTCATTAAATAAATAAATTTATCTACAAAATATAGAGATAATTGAGGCCTTGTTAAATTTAAGTTTAATTATATTTCTAATCTAATTTAGTGTAACAATTTAAATACAAAAAAAAAAGTTGTTCTTGTGCCGGCCGAAAAATTATATAGTCAAGAGCCTATTTTAAAACGGCATATAGTTGAGGGTGTTCTCAGTGAATTTGAATTCGTTAACCTTAATTAAATAAAAATTAAAATTTGGAAAAAAAACAAATTTTTTTTAAAATTTTAACGCCTCTCTTGTTAGTACGTGTTTACCTGAGAGTCGCTAGAGGATCTTTGGCCGTCCATTCGTGCTTTTCTAAAAAGCCCTGCTCTGTTGTGAGAAAAAGCGCTTTTCAAAAGAGATAGAGAGAGAGAGAGAGAGAGAGGGGATGGATTGTAGTAATAGAGGAGAGAGATGGTCTCTTGCTGGAGCAACGGCTCTGGTCACGGGAGGCACCAAAGGGATTGGGTATAGTAGTACAAATCATATCAATTCTCACAGTTCATATCTTTTCTTCTTCTTTTTCTTTTTGTAAAATTCTAAATAAGCACTTAATTAGAACACATAAGTAACTTTATTTGTCTACTATTGGTTAATTTAAATTTTGTTTATTTGTCCTGAATTGAAATTTTTATTCAGGTGTGCCGTTGTTGAAGAGTTAGCGGAATTTGGCGCGACAGTGCATGCATGTGCTAGAAATGAAGTAGACCTTCAAAATTGCTTGAGTAAATGGGAGAAAATGAATTTAAAAGTCACCGGATCAGTGTGTGATGTCTCTTCGAGAAGCGAAAGAGAGAAGCTAATGGAGAGGGTTCAAACCATTTTCGAAGGAAAGCTCAACATACTTGTAAGCAATATAGAAGTATCCATCTTATTTGCATATTTTATGTAATATTGAAAGATTATATATTGAACAAATAGTAGTAATATGGGTGAAATTGAAAGAAAAAAATTATACATTAGAAGACACTTAGATTTATATCAGCCTTTTTCGCTTGCTTCTAAAACAACTTCTCCCAGTTTGAGAAGAACCATCAACTTTGACGCTTGGAGCTTTTAGCGGCACTAAGTAAAGCTAGCAGGTAGCTCACTAATCAAAATTAGCTTTCAGAATTCAGAAGCAGAACTTTCTATTTGAACTATTTGAGCCATGCTAATCTAGCTGTAAATATAAAGCAACTAAACTTCGAACTTAGAATTTCTGATACCAGCCTTTAAGTCTTCTCTGTACCGGTTATTCTTCTATATAGAAGCTATTACGAGAAAATTAATGAAAATATTAGTACGGGTGGAAAACAATAGGGAGCAAAGTGAAATCGAGCCATACACTAGGGGCTTATATAAAGGTTTTCTTCCATCAAAACTTATTTTAATTTCCATGTTCAACCATATATATAAGGAGAGAAATGATACATAAATCAAGACATTTTCAATAACTTAATAGCTGTTATTTGTCTTTGAATACCCTTCTAATTTTTAACAATTATAGGATCCCATTAATTCAAATTTGTTTGTTTTTGTTGGGAATCCGGCACTCGCCCCGGTACCGGATCTCGAGAATCCGCAACCTGCTCCGATACCGACCGCCGTTGATCCGGTATTGATTGTTGGGATTCTGCAACGGAAGCGTCGAATCGGGTTTTTACCGTAAACCCGTCTCCTCGGCAAAAGCTGATACAATCATAAAAGAGAGAAAAAATCAAACAAAAAATATGCGGGTAAAATAAGATTCATTAAATAAGAGAATATTACATCTGACTCCTCTTCTGCACAGAGTAGCTACAACCCGAGCCCTCTTTCTGAATCTCTCCTACCCTTCTCTCGTCTTCTATAAACCCAAAAGAAGACTTCTCTCGGTGTATGCACCTATACACTAGGTGCATACAACCATGGCTCTCTCTCTCTCCTGGTACGGTTCCACCCAAGAGGGTGTCTCTCTCACCGTACTCCCCCAAAGAAGACAACTCTCACATGCACCCGTGCACTAGGTGCACCAAATCATGTCCAAGACTCTTTTTCTCTCTCTGGTACGACACCACCCAAGAGAAACCTCTCTCTCTCTGCCGTACTCGACAAAAAAAAAGCTCCTAAGGATGCTTATATAATGCATCCTCTAAAACGTACCCAAATTCTATTATAATTAGGATTTCTACTCCAATAAATATTTAAATCTATATTTAATTATCTCAAATAGATCTAAATATTTATCCTAATCTAGTTAGATTTCTACTCTAATTAATATTTAAATCTTAATATAACTCCAATAGATTTAAATATTAATTCTTATCCAACAAGAAAAAATAACTACAAATCTAATCAAATCCTAACAGTTTTTTTTTTTTGAGAGAAAGGTAGCACGCTACCCGTTTCGTTTATTTCTTTTAGAAATACACTTAGCTGGAAATGTGAATCAACTAGGATTCAAACTCAGGACCTCGGATACCAACCACCAAGCATTTTGCCACTTGCGCTACGGACAGTCGGTATTAATTCAAATTTGTTAATTTGGCTCTCTTCTCTTCTAGGTTAATAATGCAGGAACAGGCCGTAGCAAGCCAACTACGGAGTGCACAGCTGAGGACTACTCTTTTTTTATGGCCACAAACTTTGAATCTGCTTTCCATTTAAGCCAACTAGCCCACCCCCTCCTTAAGGCATCAGGGAGGGGTAATATTGTCTTTGTATCCTCCATTGCAGGAATTGTAGGGTTCCCTTCTCTCACCATTTATTCAGCAACTAAAGGTACAAATTTTGAATTCAAATTGTGTTTAAATAAATTTGATAGTTTGATGTTCGAAAAGTCGTTATTGTCTCCGTGGATTTCCTGATCAGGAGCAATGAATCAAGTCACAAGAAATCTGGCCTGCGAGTGGGCGGGCGACAACATACGCGTAAACTGCGTAGCTCCGGGGCCGATCAAAACTCCACTCATCAAACCAGTAATGTTTTCGGACCTTTTTCTTTTACACTTAAAAAGGAAAGTTACTGAGAATGATTCTCTTTTTTTGTTATTCTTCGACAGCTGCTCGACAATGAGGAGTTCACAGCAAGAGAAACTGCTCGGATTCCGCTCGCGCGAATCGGCGAACCGGAGGAGGTGGCGTCAATGGTGGCTTTTCTTTGCATGCCGGCCGCGTCGTATATCACCGGCGAAGTCATTTGCGTCGACGGAGGCCGCACAATCAACGGTGCTTCGTAGCGTTCTCCCTAGCAGGTTTATGAAGCCGCAGAAACTTAAAAAGATGTTGAAACTTGGAATAAAGCTTCAGATGTTTAGAAGCTCTAATTAAGTATAGTTAAATGTGTAGCGTGCTTGTATTTCACAAAGTGTTATTATTCCAAACTGGGGATGAACTGCTGCAGGAGTGAAGTTTGGTGCTTGGTTACATTCTCTAATAAATTGCTATTCGTAAGATGATGATCCACTTAAATTTTATATTGCATATTGATAGAACTCATTGTTGGCTTAAAGGAGCCAGCATTTTACTCTGTGACAGAAGGTCAGGTCGGAACGAATCACGTTCGAAATGACAGGAGGCCGGATTGGACTGAGTTATGTTCGAAATAACGTGAGGCTAGTCGGGCCTAGTCACAATCGAGGAAATGGCGGGAGGCCAGGATGGGCCGAGTCACGTTCAAAGTAGAGTGAGACTGGTTAGGCCGAGTCACAATCGAGACCTGTGTACGCTGTTTTTGCATGCTTTAAGTGAATTAGTTGCGTATTTCTAACAGTTCGACTTTTTGAGATTAATGGTTAGCGCCAATAATCTGATATTTATAAGAGTAAGTTTGCGTAAGATTTAACTATAGTTAAATAAACAAATTATTCATGCCTTAATTGAGTATGAAAAAGTCTTAAAAATATTGGTTGTTAAGATCAAATCAGCCCTTCAGAAACTGCTCAATGTTGTAGAGTGCAAATTTTTCGAAGCCCCACTATGAAGAAATTTTCAGCACAACATTTTACCCTGTTGGGACCAATCTCCACCTTTGGATTCAGTTTTTGAAATGATCCCTCAACTTTATTCATTTTGTTTGACATTCTTTCAATCTTTTTTTTTTTTTACATCACTATTTTTGGTCAATCATATTAAAATTTTAATTAAGTTACTATTAATTAGTTTTGTTGAAATTAATAGTTTTAATTACAATTTCAATAGATAAATTTGTAGTAATTAAGAACCAATAGTTAATAGGACTATCAAATTTAATAATATCTTTAATTTAACTACGTGTAAAAATTTAATAATATCTATAATTTAACTAAGTATAACAATTTAAATTAAAAAATAGTTAAGTGTCGGACAAAAAATTATACACTCAAAAATTCTATTCAAAATGGCCTATAGTTGAGGGAGTTCTTGGTGAATTTGAATTTTTTAACCTAAATTAAATAGAAAATCCTTTCAAATAGCATATGTTGCTCCTTATGAATTTCTAATTAATAATTTGATAAAATATTTTTAAACAACAAAATATTAAGAGATTTAGAATTTGAAAAAGAATGGCATTGATGTGGCCGGCCGTAGTATGCGTTTTAGCTAAGAGGATGTTTGGTTCCACATAAAACAGTGAAAAATAATTTTTATTGACAAAAAAAAATAAAGAAATTTTATGCTCTTTAGTGTTTGGTTTGTAGCAAAAAAAAATAATTTTTCTTCACGATTGTTTAGTTGAAAAAAAAAAAGAAAAAAAATAAATAGAAAACTATTATATGTATTCTTTTTTTTTCTATATGTTATATATTATTGATATATAATAATTATCATACTATATGAGTCCGACTACTATACTATCGATAGTACTAAGCGCTTGGTTCTATCGAGTTTTCCGTCGTTATATCTATCCCTTTAACCATTTTCATCCGTTAGATCATACCATTCAACAGACCACCCGCTCAGCCCTAGGGAACTACTACCATCCTAACCGCGCATCCTTTCATCCAAGGACCGAAAACCTTATAGCAACAAGCGCATGGTACTATTAATACTATAGTAGCCTAGTTCCGTACTACATATATTATTATTATAATATATATTTGTAAATTAAATATATCAAGATTATATTATATGATAAATTAATAAGTATATAATACAATATATATAATAACATGTATATAATATTGTATAATAAAAATATAAAATATATATAATAATATGTCACCCTCTCTCTCTCTCATATATATATATATATATATAAGAGAGAGAGAGAGAGTGAGAGGGGTGAGTGGTCCAGTGTGGACCACTCATGCGGTCCACGAGCTCTCACATAATCTCGTGAATCGCAATGTGATGAACACGACATGAGCCGCGGTTTCTCTTTCAAACTTTTTGTTTTCCGTAAACGAAAAGAACCTTTTTCCCTTCAAATATGTAAAAATTATTTTAGGTGAAACCAAACACGCCCTAATAAGTGTGGCTAGAGAATGTACACGTGGCCGTAGTATGTGTTTAGCTAAGAATGGGTAGGGAATGTATATATATATGTGGCCGTAGCTGTAGCTAACAAGTGTGGTGCTTTTCTAAGAAGCCCCACTGTGTTAAAGTGTGATAGAGAACTGTGAACTTCTTCCAGTTACGAATTAAAACCTGGCAAAGAAAAAGGAAAAAAAATAATAAAAAACAAGAAGTTGGAGGAGAAAGTGCATGCATTTTTAAAAGAGAGAAATCTAGAGAGAGATCTGCAGAGAGAGAGAGAGAGAGAGAGAGAGAGAGAGAGAGAGAGAGAGAGAGAGAGAGAGAGAGAGAGAGAGAGAGAGAGAGAGAGAGGATGGCTTGGAGTAATAGAGGAGAGAGATGGTCACTTTCTGGAACAACGGCTCTGGTCACAGGAGGCACCAAAGGGATTGGGTACATTAGTATAACTCATATTTTAAAAAAAAAGCACATGGTTGATGATTTTATTTTATTACTAAATTTGTGTTGTCATTGGCTTATTTGCTTGAACTTTTGTGTGTTTCTTTATCAAAAACTTGAATTTGTTTTCCTCTTTAATAAGAGAAGTAGATCTAGAATTTTGTAGAGATAAGGTTTATCAAGGAGAGGTTGATCTTAAGTTTTGTGAAGAATTAAAGTATGAATATATGAAGGGGCAAAAGATTCTAATCACTTGGACTTCAGTGTGATTGTAAATTGCACCCAAAAAAATAAAAATAAAAAAGTTTAGAAGGTTGAAATTTAATATGCAAATAATGGACTTGGTTCAATTAATTATCTTGCCTAAATTTATATTAAATTCTCTAATAAGTGCCATCAGCAGTTTATTGTCACATAATGATGAAAGATTTTTCAGACTCTCACTTCAGTCAGATTACTGTTCACTGCATGAAATATAACTTTGGAATTATTGAAATAATTTAAAAATATTTTTCTCATCATGTTACTCTCATGCACTTAAGTCTCCCTAATGAAAAAAGTTCTAAATCTTCTTTTGCTAAAAGGGTTTGTCGTATGTTCAGAAACTAATACAAACAGGCACTTAAAACCTATAATATATAAATCTTATTTGTTTATTCTTGGTTAATTTAGATTTTGTTTATTTGAATTGAAAATTTTATCCAGGCATGCCATTGTTGAAGAGTTAGCAGGACTTGGTGCGACAGTGCATGCATGTGCTAGAAATAAAGTAGACCTCCAAAATTGCTTGAGTAAATGGGAGAAAATGAACTTAAAAGTCACCGAATCGGTGTGTGATGTCTCCTCTGGAAGCGAAAGAGAGAAGCTAATGGAGAGGGTCCAATCCATTTTCCAAGGAAAGCTCAGCATACTTGTAAGTAATGTAAAACTATATATCCAATCCATTTTGAATCTTTTGATTGCGTGTGCATATGAAAGTCACAAATGGGAAAACTTAGGTTTGCATCGAAGACAATTAAGTGCTTTGTTGCTTGGCTCTAAAGCAAAATCCCTGCTAAAGCTAGTAGGTAGCCAACATTAGCTTCTATTATATATAGGCTACGAAAGCAGAAGTTCTAATCTGAATTATTGGAGCAACAACAATAATGAAAATATTATTACAAGCAAGAAAAAAATCCTAGGTACCAAAGCGAAATTGGACCATATCCCAGGGGACTAACTAAAGTTTTCCCTAGTTTTAAAAGATTCTATCAGGAGTAATTTAAGTTTCCTAGCTAATCCAAGCATAAGAAGAAAAAAATGATGTATAATTAAACTGAAACTTTTCTAATAACTCCCAAATAACTGTTATTTGTGTTTGAATACCTCTTTTTTTGTGGGGATTATTGCTAAAATTAATAATATATGATCCAAATAATCTATATTTTGGCTCTCTTCTAGGTTAATAATGTAGGAACAGGGCAATCCAAGCCAACTACAGAGTACACAGCAGAGGACTACTCTGTTACCATGGCCACAAACTTTGAATCTGCTTTCCATTTGAGCCAATTAGCCCACCCCCTGCTTAAGGCATCAGGGAGGGGTAATATTGTCTTTATATCCTCCATTGCAGGAATCATAGGGTTCCCTTCTTTCTCCATCTATGCAGCAACTAAAGGTGCAAGTTCGAATTCAAAATTTGTTTTTTTAAACTAAATTTTGATAGTTTGATGTTTGAAATGTTGTTATTTGTCTCTGTGGTTTTCCTGATCAGGAGCAATGAATCAAGTCACAAAGAATCTGGCCTGCGAGTGGGCGGGCGATAACATACGCGTAAACTGCGTAGCTCCAGGGCCGATCAAAACTCCGCTCGCGCAATGGGTAACATTCGCAGAATTTTGTTTTTATAAACTTATTGTTACAGCAGTTGTTCGATCTGGTTATGCTTCAACAGCTACTTGACAATGAGGAGCTCTTGGCAAGAGAAACTGCTCGGATTCCGCTCGCGCGAATCGGCGAGCCGGAGGAGGTGGCTTCGACGGTGGCGTTTCTTTGCATGCCGGCCGCGTCGTACACCACCGGCCAAGTCATTTGCGTCGACGGCGGCCGCAGCATCAACGGTGCTTCTTAGTGTCCTCACTAGCTTGGAAGCTTCACATATATTTATATACAGAAGCTCTTAGTGCATATATATATATATATATAGTTATGGTTGGATGTGTTATTTTCAAAATATGTAGTTTGCTTGTATATGTGATAATGTTTTTGGGATAATTGACTATGTACTTTTCAATACTTTTGAAATATCTTTTTTTTATATATATTTCTAATATGACTCTTTGTATATTTCTCCGTAATTTAAAAATATTTCGCTGTTAGTACCCGTTAAGTCATCTCGGATTAAATCCGAATTAAATTTCTATTAAAATTAAAAAAGAGTCAAAATACTTTTTTTGCTCCTAACTCAAGGGCAAGCAAAAAAAATTGGCGACGATAGAAGAGTATATTTGAAAGGACAAAATAGTAATTCCACAGAAATAATAATTGTTTCTAACAATTCACTAACATAATCTAATTCTAGGAATATATTTAAAAGAATTTGAAACGTTAAAAAATATTTTTAATATTATCTTTCTAAGAGGGATAAATAAGAAAGTCGAAATTTTTTCTCAAATATATAAGCAATTGTCCCTATTTTTTTTATTGGAAACATCCTTTCGTACTTATATCTTTATCATCAACTTGTTTTAGCTTTTATATAAGTGTAGAAGAACAAAAAAAGAAAAATGGACATCTAAGAACTTTGAAAATGGTGTAAAATTATCTGAATAATAATATATTTCTATTAAACATCTCTAGAAATAGGTCTAGAGCTCTTCTCTTTTGACAAAAAATTTCTTACCAATTGAATGATAGAAATAAAAGTATAGAATTACATATATAGCACTAGTGACCCCTCAGCTTTATTCTTTTTGTTTGACGTTTTTTCAAAAAAATTTTAATTTTTAACTTCACTATTTTTAGTAAATCGTATATCAAAAATTTTATTAAATTACTATTAATTTTGTGAAAATTTTGTAATTTTATTTTTTATAATTATTAAGAACTGATAGCTAATCATACTGTTAACTTTAATAATACTTTTAATTTAACTAAGTATAAAAATCTAAATTCAAAAAAAAGGTTGAGTTGGTGTAGGCCGAAAAATTATATATGTAGACAAAGAGCCGATTTCAAAATTGCCTATAGTTGAGGAAGTTCTCAAAAAATTTGAATTATTTTGAATCGACTATCCAACCATGCAAACTTTTGATTTTACGATCCAACATTTTAATTTGTTTAATTTGAGTTGTCAACGAAATCTTAATTTTAAAATTTGAATGCGTCGTTTATCTCTAAGATTTAGTTAGTATAATTTATGCAGCTCGCAACTATAAATTCATTAAAATAAATATTCAGTTTAATTTTTAAAAGTCAAAGTGCTGTTAACAGACTCAAATCAAGTAAATTAAGCAGTTGGGTAGTAAAATCAAAATTTAAAAAACCTGAATAGTCAATTAAAAATAGCTCATAGTTTAGATAAATTTCATACATTTTGTCAAAAGAAAAGACAAAAAATTTGGCTTATCATGCACGATGCTGATAGTGGCGCAAACATGTGGCCGTAGCGGTTGCTATGTAGCGCTTTTCTAAGAAGCCTCACTATGTTAAAAGTGTGATAATGATTATAAAAGCTAACACAGGATTTTTTTTATTTATTTATTTTTTTTAAAGAAGAAGCAAAGGTTGGAAAAAAAAGTGCTTTTTAAGAGATATAGAGAGATATAAAGAGATAGAGCGAGATCTAGGGAGAGAGAGAGAGAGAGAGAGAGAGAGAGGATGGGTTGTAGTAATAGAGGAGAGAGATGGACTTTAGCTGGAACAACGGCTCTGGTCACAGGAGGCACCAAAGGAATTGGGTATATTAGTATAATAATAATAATCCATATTAATTATCACTTGTTCATATCTTTTCTTATTTTTTTTCTTTCGTCACAGGCAAAAAAAAAAAAAAAAAGCACATGGCTTGTGATTTTATTACTAAATTTGTGTTATCATTAATTGGTTATTTGCTGGTTTATTGGCTAGTTTACTCTTTTGGAACTCTTTTGTGTTACTTTATTGAAACTCGCGTTCTTTTTCTTTTTAAGAGAAGTGGATATAGAATTTTTTGTAGATGACTGACCGTCCCTAGCGCAAGTGGCAAAGGGCTTGGTGGTTGGTATCCGAGGTTCCGAGTTTGAATCCTAATTGATTCATATTTTCAGCTAAGTTTATTTTTAAAAGAAATAAACGAAACGGGTAGCGTGCTACCTTTCTCTCAAAAAAAAAAAAAAAAAATTCTGTAGATGAAGTATCTAACGGAGAGGATAATCTTAAATTTGTGAAGAATTAATAAGGGATACATCGAGGGGCAAAAAGTTCTAGACCCACATGAACTTTCATGTGATTGCAAATCACAAAAAAAATAAAAATAAAATAAAATAAAGAGAAAAAAGGTTGCAAAGTCAAAATTTAATATGCAAACAATCGATTTGGTTTAATTAACTATCTTGCCTGAATCTCAATTATATATTCACTAAAGTACAATCGGTGGTTTATTGTTGTTCAGTCAGATTACTTATCACCACCTGAAGTTTAAACATTGATACTATTATAAAAATTTAAAGATATTTTTCTCACCATGTGACTCTCATGGTTGCTGCTTCTTTTAAGTTAGAGATATGTTTCACAAATTGATCTAAACAGGCACTTAAAACCCATAATAATAATTAACATTATTTGTCTATTCTTGATTAATTTAAACTTTATTTATTTGTTTTGAATTGAAAATTTTATCTAGGCATGCTATTGTCGAAGAGTTAGCAGGATTTGGTGCGACCGTGCATACATGTGCTCGAAATGAAGCAGACCTCCAAAATTGCTTGAGGAAATGGGAGACGACGAACTTAAAAGTCACCGGATCAGTGTGCGATGTCTCTTCGAGAAGCGAAAGAGAGAAACTAATGGAGAAGGTTCAATCCATTTTCCAAGGAAAGCTCAACATACTTGTAAGCAATATAGAATATCTACCTTATTTGTATATTTCATGTAAGATTGAAAGATTATATATTGATCTATGAAGAAGTTAATGATTAAGGTAAGAAATGCAAGGAGAGCAAGCACTTTCCAATCAATGTATTGATTGCATCTACTAATAGATATTGATAGCTGTTATTTGCCTTTGAATACCTTTTTTTTTTATTTTTATAACAATTATAGGGTCTCACTAATTCATATTTGTTTTGGTTCTCTTCTAGGTTAACAACGCAGGGACAGGATATACTAAGCCAACTACAGAGTATACAGCTGAGGACTACTCTTTTATGATGGCCACCAATTTTGAATCTGCTTTCCATTTAAGCCAATTAGCCCACCCTCTTCTTAAGGCATCAGGGAGGGGTAATATCGTCTTTATATCCTCCATTGCAGGAATTGTAGGGTACCCTATTTTCTCCATTTATGCAGCAACTAAAGGTAGAAGTTTGAATTCAATTTTTGTTTGAGTAAATTTGATTGTTTGATATTTGAAATGTTATTAAATGTCTCCATGGTTTTCTTGATCAGGAGCAATGAATCAAGTCACAAGAAATTTGGCCTGCGAGTGGGCGGGCGACAACATACGCGTAAACTGTGTAGCTCCAGGGCCAATCAAAACTCCGCTCGCGCGACCGGTTACGTTCTCAGAACTTTGGCTTTAAGAAAAAGATTTACTTGTTCATGGTTTTACTCAAAGTTCTACTTGTGTTATGTGAATTGTTGAGAATTATTCTCTTCTTGTTATTCCTCAACAGCTGCTTGACAATGAGGAGCTCACAGCAAGAGAAGTTGCCCTGATTCCGCTCGGGCGAATCGGCGAGCCGGAGGAGGTGGCTTCAATGGTGGCTTTTCTTTGCATGCCGGCTGCTTCGTATATCACCGGCCAAGTCATTTGCGTTGACCGACGGCGGTCGGGCCATCAACGGTGCTATGCAGCTGTAGAAACTTATAGGTGTTGAAGAATAGAAGCTTCAGATATACATATAGAAGCTCAAAGAATACAGTTGTGGTTGGATGTGTTTTCTTCTTCACTTTAGATATATTTCAAATCTGTAGCGTGCTCGTATTTAAGAAAGTGCTAGTGTTATTATTCAAAACTGGGGATGAACTGCAGCAGGAGTGAAGTTTGGTGCTTGTTTACATTCTCTAATAAATTATTATTTGTAATATGATGATCGACTTAAATTTTATAGTGCATATTGATAGAATTTAAGAGTAAGTATGCCTGAGATTTTTAAGTAGCTACAGTTAGAAAAATAATTGTTCATGCCAAACGAACAAACGTAAGTAATATATAACATGGGATGTACAAGTATGCGAAGAAGTCCTAAAATTAATGGTTGTTATGATCAAAGCAGCCTTTCAGAAACTGCCCAACATTGTGGGGTGCAGATTTTCCACGGCCCTAGCGTGCAGAAATTTTCAGCTCAACAGTTTACCCTGTCATTACATTATCTACTACAGAGAAGTGGGATCGATCTCCACCAACGGATCCAGTTTTTGCTGAAGCTTATAACAACGCGACCATGGCGTGGTACGAAAAGAAATGTGAGACCGTCATTTGAACTTCAACCAAATTACAGATCTCCTAATCTTTTAACTTCGGTGCTATCAGATCATTTAAAAGTATTTTGTTTTGTGATACCCACATGCCAACGAAAGGATGGTTGATTGAAATAAATGATTGTCCATCCAGTAGATTCTAACTTTTGAATAGAAAAGTTGAAGAATTTAAGCCAAAAGACAGATCAGTTGGTGAGTTGGATTGCCGGTGGGGAATACATTCATCATGCAGGTGAAATAAGCAAACAAAACCTCATCCCCCTTTCTAGGTCGCCAATCAAGACAAATTTTTCTATTCTTTCGTTATCCAAACAAAGAAATATCAGGCACATTTAAAACCAAAATCCAAATGGTCTCAGAAGTGCTTTTGAGATGTGAGAAAGCTAGTAGGTACCTTCTTCAAGAATTTACAGTTGCTTCGTTTCTTCCTCCCCCGGGGCCTTTAGCTTACGGTAACCTTTGTCGGTGCCAAATAGCCTGTTATAGAGACCAAGGAAATAATGAAAACAGTTATAAAATGGAAAAAGAAATAAAAAAGACCTATATCTTGCCTTTTGGTTTTTTCACAGGCAGTGCAGAGGATTTTTTAAGCTTTTGCAGGAAATAGAGCATTCAGTGTGTATGTTGGTTAACATAAATCATGTCCAATGAATTAGATGTACTTTCCAACTATGCCATTGCAACATGAAAAAACCAACTTTGCTTGGCTCCTAGAAAATACTCTGAAGCAGCAATTCAACATGTGCGAATAATATGTGTGGAACTGTGTTGGTAAGCTTTTCAGCCACCAAATTAAAAGCTCGGATTTAAAGCTTCTCCCGCTGCAGCAGGAAGCTTTTATAAAAATATGGTTACTTGGTATATAGTTGGTGATATACTTTTGGACAAATTTCAAATGCATCATTCACAAGCTCGACAGTGTCATATATATGTGTTAAATATAAAAATATATAAACACCGTTCTCTAATAGCTTAATCATTTAGAGTACAACGGTTGTTTAACATGGTAAGCTTTTAGAGTACAACGGTTGTTTCACATGGTATCAGAGCAGGAGATCCTGAGTTCGAGTCACGCGAGGCTTCTAGCATTATTAATTTCCTTCCATGTAATTTAAGTCCACGTCATGGGCCTTGCAAAAAGTCTCGAGTTCAGGCGTGAGGGGGAGTGCTAAATATAAAAATATATAAACACCGTTCTCTAATAACTTAAGCTTTTAGAGTACAACGGTTGTTTAACAATATGTCCCTCAACAGTTTTTATTAATACAAAGGCATATACGATATTTTAACCTTTGTATGGCACCTAGTTATATAAATTATGGGTGCTAGTGGGTACAAATGAAAATTTTTCTACGTGTTTAGATCTGGACTGATAGTTCTAAGACAATAATTAAGGCTGCAATTTATCCAATGAGCTGGGCCTTTGCTTAATTCTTACCAATTCCAAAATTTGTTCAACTGGGACCAAATTGATGACTTCAACTACATCAGTTATCTTACATGTACATATTAGAAAACTGATACTCACCAGTCCATGTAGATAAAAGTAGACGCGTAGTTTCCAGATTTTGTATAAAGCACGCGATGGTGGTAGTCATGAAAGTCGGCACTGTAAAAGCAATCATCAAGTGTGAGTGGTGAGAAGTACAAGAACAAATGGACAAGAGGCTTCCGCATATATATACCCCCATAAAATCTGAATTTTCAAACTTACCTGTTCATTTTTCTTACAAAAAATGCTATTATGTTCCAATTCATGAGGAAGAGGCTTTGTAATTCTGTAAGTACAATGACATATATTTAAGAAATTAAGATTTTAAGAGTCCTGGTGAAAAACTCAGATTTTGCAGGGACGTATGTAAATACATAACTTCACTGGGGCATGTAAGTCATTCGTAACATGAAAAGAGAAAAAATGATTTAGTTTGGCCTCACCCTCCATACAAAGGCAAGAAATTTGATGGGCTCCATGGGAAGTGGTACCCGCTATGAGCTTCTACTGTTTCCAATACTCTCAACACCATCCATAGCCACAAAGTGAATAGGTGAGGGCCGGTGAGAGCAGGCCCCATAACGGTAGCAAAGCCAAGGAACAGTATCTCAGCAGGATGGGCATACTCTGAAGTTAATCCAAAAGGCGTAGCATATCTGCATGTAATTTGTCAGTCAGTAATAAAGAAGAGAGGGCCTTTACATCTATATCCCTGTGCAAATATATATTTACATATATATCCTGCGAAAGTTGAATTTGGTTATGCCCCTCAAATGTGGGGAAGTTGGTTTTGTATTAAAAAATGTTTCTAAAAGGGGGTCATTTGCAATTACAACGGTAGGATATTCAATTTTCAGGGATTTATATAAACAGATAATATCCCACAGAGCATGCGTATATATCTCAATAAGAAATAAATGAATCATGTATGAGGCGAATATTACTTACTCATGATGAACACTGTGAACATGCTTGTACAGCCATTTTGTGTGTAATACTCTGTGGCCCCAGTAAAATATAAAATCCTCCAAGATGAAGTAGAAAAGAATTTGAGAAAGGATAACAGTCCTACAGGAACAGATGATTTACATAGTTTTAAAATGTCAGCAAGCATGTACGTATACCGAATCTCATAATTTCTCTTAGAGATATTTAGATATATATGCACCCCTGCAAAATATTTATCTATGTAAATATCGACATAATCTGATTCTTCATTTACTCCCATAAAAAACGCAGTCTCTTTTCTTTTCTTTTTTTTAAGAAAAACTTAGTTTCTTACACATGCCCTATTAGAAATGCCTCTCTACAAAAACATTTTCATAATACAAAATAAAAGAAGAAATGATACATCTAAGAGTATGAACAAAATTTCAGATTTACATGGGTATAAATGTGCATAGAATAATTTTGCAAAGATAAACCAGTAAAATCCCCTTCACTCATATTTATTTACATTTCAATTTCATGTATACAATTATAAGCAAATCTTTTTCTTCTTTGAAATTTCTTTCGTTAAAGGGCAGATTTCATAGAAACGACGGAATTTTCATATGAATATTGAATTGAGAGTTGAGAGTTTCTGAAAAGTAAGCTGGGAGTACCAATGAGGCAATGGGAGAGTGCTTTTAAGGCCCATGAATCTGAAGGTGGGATAGGAAACAATCATAACTGGCAAGTTCACGCATACGTGGTACAGAATTAGCTGCAGAACACATCTATCTTGTGAAGCAGGAGCATTGCTCTTTTTCTGCAAAAAAAACATATGTTTCTCTTGAAATGTAAAGATGAAGGCCAGAATTTTTTGTGCAAGGAAATGCTAGCTACTGGAAAAAAAACAACAAGAGCCACTTTCAGCAGTTCATCTAAGCAAACCTGAATTTTGTATTTGCTGAAAAGCCCAGATCTCTCGAAGTATAAAGATGGAAGGCCCGATAAGAAGAAGACACTTTCATGTATTATGAAAGTTCCCACAGTAGCCAATTGAAATTCACTGAAATGAGTTATCAGATACTGCAACACCAAATTTAAAAAGGATATTATGTCTTATTCATAGCAGCTAGCAGGTAATAAAGTAGCAGTATATACAAAATCACAACTGCAGAAAATTATCATTTTCTGAGGAAAGTAATTTGTTAGACATTTTATCAATTTTCTCCGAGATGTTTCCATATTACTTTTTCAGTATATTCTAGTGCTATTTTCTTGCTTTGAAGTTTAAATCATGTCTTAAAAACAGCTATGTCCTGAAAATCATCATAAATGCAATAAATATCAAAACAAGTCCGGTAACATACCTGAAATATCATACCTATCTATTTCATTAAGCCAAAAATGTTCCAACTGTTTGCTTCATCTTACTATTTGATAGGTCTAGCTGGTTTAGTTAACTCGAACAAATAGATTTTGCATCCTTTATATGCAAGACCAGTAATCTAAATAAACTGATGGTAGCATTAAGACCCACTGCCAGTATCATATGAGAGATCGTCAAATCTCTTGAAGACACTCCAACTCTCAGAAAGCTACTATACGAAATCACCAAAATGTAAGACTCACTGGCCAGAAAACCATCAAACAACTCAAAATCACAAACTCACCATCCATTTTTCCAAGTTCTTGATCACCACAGAGATATCTCAATATAACATTAATTATTAAGTAATTCTAAGGAATCAATATAAGAAGCTACTTTACTAAATCCTACTCATCAAGAAGAACTCCGAAATCACATTTCTCAGCAAGAGAAGCAAGCATCAATCAATGTGCCCAAAATGCATACAAATCTTATTACAAACAAACACAAATAAAACAGAGAGAGGAGTATATCATAGCATAATGGTAGATCTGACCATGTTCCTGTGATTTAGGGTCTACTCTCTGTAGCACTACAAAACTGCATTAGAATTCAGCAAAAGGGGTAGATCAACAAGTAGCTTCTCACCTTCCAATTTCTCGATTATACACTATACGCACCAATTTAACTACTATACAGCCCTAAACACCATTATTAAGATCTAGATACTTCTAATGGACAAATTTAAGGGACCTACTGAACACAAAGAGCTCCATAACCACAGCTATCGAAGGATATGAATCCATCTAATGACCTTACAAACAGCAGATAAATCCAACTGCAAAGAACACAAAATCAAACATTCATAGGAGTCTCCATTATCACCCAAAACCATCAAACAACTCAGAATCACAAGCTCAGAATCCATTTGTCCCAGAGTACCTTAATTGTTACACTACCCGCGCCAATATAACAACTAAAAAGCCCAAAACACCATTAATATGGTCTAACTACGAACGAAACCTACATTATTGAATCCTAATGAACAAGAAGAGCTCCACAATCACACTTCTGAAGGAGAGAAGACTCCATCTAATAATCCAAAATGCATGCAAATCGAAGAACATGAATCAAACAGCTAGAACATCCATTTTCGCCCACAAACCACCAAAATAAATTAAACCGCAAGGTCAATCTATTTTTGCCTTCTGATTCCTTGATTGTTGCACTGCACGCACCAATCTAAACAAATAGAAAGCCCGAGAAAACTACGAACACGATCTAAACCCTTCCAATGGATCAGTATAAGAAGCTACATTACTGAAACCCAATCAACAAAATGAGCTCCAAAATCACAGCTATTAAATCCGATCAGGAAGAACACGAATCAAGCACCTAGAAGAGTATCTCAGTTCGCCCAAAAACCATCAAACGAATCTAAATCCCAAGCTCAATCCCTTTTTGCCTTCCCATTCCTCGATCCTTACACTACACGCACCAATCTAACAACTACAAAGCCCAAAAACACTACGAAGACGATCTAAATCCTTCCAATGGATCAGTATGAGAAGCTACATTACTAAAGGCTAATCAACAAGAAGTGCTCCAAAATCACAACACTCGGAGAAGAGTAGAATCCACCAAATCTACGAAAATGCGCACGGATTCGATCGGAAAAGAGCACGAATCGAAGAGCGAGAGGAGTCGATCGTTACCAGCCACCCGGATTCGAGGAGAGACGCCATGGATTTCGCGGGGGAGGGGAGGTGAAGGCGACGAGAGCCCGATCGAGGCGATCTCGCCGATATTTAGCGCGAGATTTAGGGAGGAGAGAGAGAGAGAGAGAGAGAGAGAGGGAGAGAGATGAAAGTGATCGGGCTGCAGATATTTGAATACGACGACTACGCATAAGCCGTAGCCAGGCTGTCGTTTATACGAGAAGGGAAATTCTTTTTGTGGACGTTGTCTGCCACGTCATCACATCGACCACTTAACATCACGGTCACTTTCTAACTAAAAGTTTATTATAATCGAAAGCAAAGTACTATCAAAATGAGAGTCTGCAGTATCTGCTAGTTTTAAGTCTAGTGGTTAAAATTTATAGCTAGAGAAGCTGTTGGATGGAGCTTAATTTTATTTTAGTAAATAGTTTTTAAGTTTAGTCGAAAAAAAATCCACCTAGGTTCTTATATTTTGGCAAAATATATGCTAACTCTATTTACTCTATAATTTTGTTTAGACAGCTTGCACACACATCTTAGAAAGTCAAATTCAAAATTTTAGTTTTGCTACGAAATATTTTATTTGTATTTCAATTATATTCATAATTTTGCATAATAAAAAATAAGTTCGACTATGTGCTTTCTTAGATCAAGAAAAAGGAAACAAATGATAAGCTATATATTTTGCATGTGATACATATTTTTAAAAGTCATATCATACTCCTAAATGATTGGACGGGAATAAAATAGTTTCGTATATAGAGGGATTGTTAGCGGAGGATGAATGTATTAGAAATTCTAGAAAAGTTGAGGCAACGGGTTGCATAATAGATGAAACTAGAGGGACTTGTGGACAAATTTCACATAAATCAGTGGGCAACAAAGTTGATTTGATCTGTGCGGTCTATAGACCGGGTTCAGGCAATGACATTCGTTAGTTGGTGTATGAAGGAGGGAGTCCTCGTGGATCGGGCTCGTTTTAACTGTATCGTCCAAAGCTCGCACGTGTCTCTGTTGTCCCCATTCGTTCCGGCGCATCTGCCATTCTGTTGCCAAGTGGAGAAGGGCCAAGTTGGGGCCCACGCGCAATATTCCTATAGTATAGCTTTTAATATTAGTATTATTATTATTATTATTATTATTATTTTATTTTTATTTTTTATTTTTATTTTTATTTTTTTACGGAGACCTTAGTTGCTTCCATCTTGTACGCCTAATTCATCTTTCTTAATGAATGAAGCAGGTAGCTTGCTACTATTATTGTTATTATTATTATTATTATTATTATTATTATTATTATATCTTATATATAATATATGTTTATAAGTAAACAGATCATTTATTTATTTATTTTTTTTGTTGTTTCTTGCGATAACAATGATTGACATCGTTACATATAATCTACTCAATTTAAAAATTTTAATATTATCTATCTAGTATTTACATAGTTTAAAATATAATAATTTTTTAACAGGTAAAATAATATGAATTTGATGTCATAAATCATAAAATTTGGATTCTATAAATTTCAAATACATTCCATTATATTTAAATTCAACTAACTTACTACCAGTAGAAATACAAAAGTAAATAATTCTTTTTACTTCTAAAAATATTTTAGTTAGCTTTATTTTAAGGTTACTATATGAGCCCCGCTAGAATATACTTAGAAGTAAACGGTTTCTTTTTCTTGTGCATCGTTTCAACAAGGGGCCATTCAAATCGGCGATCGGCAGGTGAAACTTAATCTACGCTATTTGAACTTCTTGGATTTCAAATTTTGGGATTAATAATTTTTAAGACTATTTGAGTTTTAAATAAATAATATCAAAAAATTATAAAATTTGATTTTTAGAATGTTCAAATAATCTATATTTAACTATAATGATTGAACAATATGATGAATACTTTTAAACTAGATGTATATCTTACAATCCGTTCATTCAAAGGCTCTCACTTTCTATTTGTCTCATCAATTTTTTTTTTTTTGACTAAAACTCAATTTAAGTTTTTATGAATTCTAAGGAAAAAAAAATTTAAATTTATACATAGGTATATAGATAAACATTTTTCGTAATTATACGAAACTTCATGGTAGCTCTCCAACGTTGTCTCATTGGAGAGTTTACGATTCGTTGTCACGTATTAATATTGCCTTCATCCAAGATTTCATTAGCTATTTTTTAATGCAAAATTTTTAAAAAAATAAAGAAAAAAATTATAATATTTAAATAAAGATAAAACTAATCGATAACAGTCGATGGAAGCTCAGTATTGATGTTTTTCCCGCCCTTCGTACCTGTGGGTAGTGGTCGGTAGAAAGAAAAAAAAAACCTAAAATACAATAGTCATATTAGTGATGTGGTGCTTCCAACTAATTAATTGCTTTTCTGAAATTTAGCCATTTCATTAAATTTTACATAAATATTTTTATTATATTTTTTTAAAATATAATTAGTTGGATATAAATGATATGGTGTATGTACCACAAAATAAATTTCCTTCTCGGTAGGGTCCGTACCTACTAGGGTGCACATGCCGGGAGAAAGTCATCTGTGTCACACTTGCACCACATCATCAATAACAAGTCAATCACATCTCTCTTTTAAAAAAAAATATATAATAATTTATTTTTTATAATTATGATGGGATATATAATCCCAAAAAAGAGATATTTGATTGGTTGATAATACTACGCCACCAATATATCCTGTGCATTCTAAAATTTTTCCACACGCCGGGGCACATTTGCCAGGTCGCACGTGCCACTTGGCAATTCCTGTAAGTGGACGGAAATTGTAATTACTGTTCTACACGTACGAGAGAGTCAAATCAAAGACCAACGATGAATGGGCATTCACATAAAATCACCTGAGGTTATACAGCTCATGAATACTTTACTTTTAGGATAAATTACTTCTTTTTTTTTTTTTTGTTCTCAACCTATAAAGCACGGATATTTTTATTTCTCAAATTTTAATTTATTATAATTTTTAATTCAAATTTTATAAATTATAATAATTAAATTTTATATTTTAATTTATTTGACTAAATATTGATGAAACACTGATGTGAAAATAATATAATATCTTAATTATGATTGCATCATTAATCACAATAATACTACGTTACTTTCACGTTAATGATTTATCAATATTTAACTACATATATTGGATTGCGAAATTCGATTGTAACAATTTATAAAGTTTGACCGAAAATTACAGTGAATTAAAATTTGAAGACAAAAATGTCACACACCTCATACTTTGGGAACCGCGAGTGCAATTTATCCTTATTTTTAATATCTTTTTCAGAAATTATTTTTTGTTCTTAATATATTTTAATAGTGTACTGATAAGGATATTTATCTCTTATGTCTTACATATAAGTCCTATCGTAATATTTTTTGTTTTGTTTTTGTTTGATGCAATGCCAAACCAAAAGGAGATATTAAGCTTGAAAGCGAAAGCTTTAATGAAAAGAACTTAGTTGTACCACGCAGGGTAGTGGTGATATTGTTTGTAAGGATATATACACTGTAGTTACTATCAACAGTAGATATTTTTATTTTTAGTATTTATACTAAAATATTCCGACCGTCTAACTTTTACTTCTGCAAATAAGTACAATTTTGTGTCCCTAAAAAAATAAGCATCTTAGCTTGTGAGAGTTTTCTCAACAATAAATATTTTATATACGAATAAAAATATATACTTTTTTCTAACAATAGCTACGTAGAGTATTACCGCTGAGCTTGATTGATATTTTATGATCAACAAATATGTCCTCATGTAGAATTTTGCCTAAAATAGGTCGATAGACGTGTATAGTAAGTAATTAGTTGTTATTCAGAGTACTATCTAAAATTCGACCCTCCAACCTCTGATAGCACGTTTATGCTTAGAGTATACCAACCACTTAAAAGAAAATAAAATTATTTTTTGGGTCGTGCTTTGGTACTACACAATTTTTTAGCTTTTAAATTATAGGGATGGACGATATTGGAGTAAAACAAGCCTGCATTTTTCGGGGCCAATAATTTCTCCCTCTGATAAACAATTCCTAGACTTGGTCTATTATCTGTGGACTACAGAGATATATCTTTATAACTTATAAAAATTATTTATTTACTAGATAATAATTTTACTCTCCGGGCATGCAGTAAACATGCGTGGAGACACCTCTAAACTATAGAACATTTTGAAATAGATGCAACTTTAATTTTATGTCAACACTTCTTAATTTATAATATCTTTTATTTAAGTTATTTAGTAAGATTTATTAAAAATTATGTAAAATTAAATACATTTGTTAATTATTAGAATCCAACTATTTTAGTTTAATTTGCTAAAAATAATTAAAATATATTTATTTGATAAAACTGTCTGTAAATTTATTAAAATATCTACAGTTATTTGATTAAAATAGGATGGTTAGATGTGTTTCTCTTTTTTCTACATAATAAAGTATGGAAAGCAAATGACTTATTTTTTATATTTTGCAGTAACGTATAAGAATAATTTTTTGAAATTTTGTTTTTCAGTTAAAGTTTTTATATTAACCTTTTCTTAAAAAAGATTATTCGGATAGTCATATACTAAAAGTGATTTAATTCGTCGGCACAATGGGCTATCCTTAAAAAAACAGCACAAATTTGCTATGTACATTTTGAGAAAAAAATTAGGCATTTTTGCATAAAAAATCCACTAGTTTTGGGCTTTTGCAAAATTGGGCCGCATTTTTCGTTTTTGCAGATTCGATCCGGATTTTCAGCAAACTGACCAAAATACCCTTGTTACTTTTTCTCTTTCTCTCTCCTCTTTTTTTTCTCTCTCCTCTTTTTTTCTCTCTCCTCCTTTTTTTTATCGTTCTTTTTTTTTTTCTCTTCGAAGAAGGCGGCCGAGGCGGAGGCGGAAATGGCCCGCCTCGCCTCTGCCCCTCACGACCTCGACCTCGCCCTCGCCCTCGCCCGCGCACCCCCGCCCTCCTCGCCTCAGACCCCGCCGAGGCCGCGCCTCACCGCGACTCTTTTTTTTTTCCCTCTCCGACCCTCCTCCACCTGCCGTCCCCGCCGCCACCGCCGGCGACGAAGAAGAAGTGCTTCTTGGGGCCGAGAAGCACGCCGGCGAGGGAGGGAAAAAATATAGTTACACTATTGCACCATTGCACCATTTTGACCTTCGTTGCACTATTGCACTATTGCACTATTGCACCATTTTGACCTTCGTTGCACTATTGCACTATTGCAATAGTGCAATAGTGCAATAGTGCAATAGTGCAACGAAGGTCAAAATGGTGCAACTTATTGCACTCTTTCTCCGATGCGGATGATGACGACGACGACGTCCCCGCCGCCGCGCCCGGAGCCGTGGCGGCGTCCATGCGCCGCCGTAGTCGCGGGGGGTCGAAGAGAGTAGAGGGAGGCGTCGGCGGTGGTGCAGGGGGCGCGCGGGGCGGTGGTGGGTGGGCGCAGGGGGGGGAGCGGCGAGCGCTGGGGGCTCACCCGCGAGCGCAGGGGGCAGGGGGCGCGGGGGTGGGGGGGGGGGGGGGGGGGGGGGGGGGCGGGGGGGGCGGGGGCGGGGGCCCGGGCCCGGGCGGGCGCGGGGAGCAGGGGGCGCGTCGGCGGCGGGGCGCGGGGGCCGCAGGGGACTCCCCTGCGGCGCGGGGCGGGCGCAGGCGCGGGCTGCGCCCGCCCGCCAGAGCCCGGGCCTGGGCCCCCGCCCGCCCCACCTCTGCGCCCCCTGCCCCCTGCGCACGCCCCCAGGGGGTGCAGGGGGCGCCCCCTGCGCACGCGCACGCGCCCCTAGGGGGCGCGTCTTTGGGGGAGAGGGGGCGCAGGGGGATCGCGCCCGCGCCCCCTGCGCTCGCCGCGCCGCCTGCGCTCGCACCACCCCGCCCGCCCACCACCACCACCCCGCGCGCCGCCGCCGACGCCTCCCGCTTCCTCCTCTCCGTTTACCTCTTCGACCCCCGCGACTACGACCGCTCCTCCTCCTCCGGCTTCGACCGCAACGGTTCAAAATTATTTTGGAGTGTGAGGAAAGAGACAGAGAAAGGGGATGAAGATGGAGAGTAGAGGAAGAGAAAGAAGAAGATGAAGAGAAAGAAATGGTGCAACATTATTCTAAATAGTACAATTTGGCCTAAAAAGTGTAAATTTCATCTAAAAAGAGTGTAATTTCTCTCTTAAATAGTGCAACATTCATTAAAACAGTGCAAATATTTTTTTAAACAGTGTAATTTTTTCTAACAGTGTAATTTCATCATCTTCTTCATTTTTCTCTATTTTTTTGTTCTTTTCAGTAGGAAAATAATATTTTTTAATTTTTATTTTTTTTCTTTACAATTTTTTTTTCACGACCCACCGCTCTCGCCGGAGTGTAACTATATTTTTTCCCTCTCTCGCCGGCGTGCTTCTCGGCCCCAAGAAGCACTTCTTCTTCGTCGCCGGCGGTGGCGGCGGGGACGGCAGGTGGAGGAGGGTCGGAGAGGGAAAAAAAAAAGAGTCGCGGCGGCGGGGTCTGAGGCGAGGAGGGCGGGGGTGCGCGGGCGAGGGCGAGGGCGAGGGCGAGGTCGTGAGGGGCAGAGGCGAGGCGGGCCATTTCCGCCTCCGCCTCGGCCGCCTTCTTCGAAGAGAAAAAAAAAAGAACGATAAAAAAAAGAGGAGAGAGAAAAAAAGAGGAGAGAGAAAAAAAAGAGGAGAGAGAAAGAGAAAAAGTAACAAGGGTATTTTGGTCAGTTTGCTGAAAATCCGGATCGAATCTGCAAAAACGAAAAATGCGGCCCAATTTTGCAAAAGCCCAAAACTAGTGGATTTTTTATGCAAAAAGGCCAAAAAATTATAAAAACTAATAACGTGTAAAATATATTTTGCAAATTATAGTAGGCATTAGCATCCAAGTAAAATGTTATAAGATTTGTAAAAAATTACAATATTTATTTTCGTAAGTAATATTATATTTCGTTTATCACAATTACTTGATTACACTATATTTTCTGCAACCCAATTTATTTTCGTACGTAAATATATTTTCTACGATCCACTAGAAATACAGAAGCTTATATCGTTATATGTTTTATCCTAAATTTATTTTATTTATTAATGATAGATGAGTCTTAATACCATACATGCCTTAAATTGTATTTAGAGCAAGTATTTAAAAGAGTAATTTCTCATATATATTTTTTTAATCTTCAGGAAAATAAAATCACGGTAAATCGAACCTAAAACCGTCCAACCGATTTGTACTCTGAAAAATCCACTCAAATTAAAGTATAAATAAACAAAACTCTTAAAATTAAGATTCAAATTAGGAATTTGAATTCCTTGCCTGTGGAGTCGTCGCCAAGTCAAAAAGCATTAATAAATAAAGTAGAAAATAAAGGGAAAGCGATGTATATAATGCACAACCTACGATCGTTTCCGAGCACCGCGATCTCGCCACGCAGAATCCTCTTGGTAATCCCCGATTTTCCCCTCAATTTCTCCCTATTTTCACTTATTTTTCTCAATCTGTAAGTGTTGTTCATCGATTCGATTGACGATTTCGCGTTTCCGCCGCGAAAATTAGGGATTAAACTAGGGTTTTTGATTCATTCTAGTTAGAGTGAGTAGTTCTAGTTTTATTTCTTACTCGAATTTTGTTTTACTTAGCTTATTTGCAAACAGTGTGAGATTAAGAAGAGATTGCTCTTATTTTTTGCGTGTTTTGATCGTAGGATGCTTAGTTCTCCTTTGTGAAAGGGACGAGTTACGTAGTTGATGTTGATTTAGAAAAATCTATGTACATGTTTTATTTTTGCATTTATATATATACAGAGCAAACATCGAGCACGAGCCACAGAAGGGGTAACTACAGTTTACTTGTGATGGATCTTCACCAAAACACAGTTTGTTTTGATGTGCATCGAGTAGGAAAATTATGTTGGTAATTTTTTTTATTAAGAATAATATATTGCAATACATGAGTTCACATAGCCGGAATTAAAAATACGAAAACATATACTTAGGCTCGTTTATTTAGTGATCTCATAGATCTAAACACTAAAGGTAGGTGATGAAGCTGCAAATCGAATATTGCCCAAGAGTAAAATGTTTAAGTACTACGATACTTACTCTATGTGTTGCTTATCGTATGCTATGTTGTTTAAACATTTAACAAACTGAAGATGTAATTTATACTTAAAGATTTTTACACTGTAAGATTTTGAAAATCTTAGTCCTCACTTTGCTCTTTGCTTCTGATTTGTAAAGGAAGTTGTCACATGTGTCATTCATTTGGGCAAGTGGAGTTGTTAGCTATGGTGCTTATTAGGAGCAATTTATCGTGTCAATGTAAATACAAATAGTTATATTTGTACACTGACACGTTTGTTTTCTTTATATATATATATTTGGAACTAACAAATCTACATTTGTTGTGTATTCATATTCTCTTCTATTGAGCTAATCCAGTTGATTTTCCTTCTTGAGCGGCTTAGTTTTGGCCATCATGGAGTACTACAATATGTCCACCCGTCGGGTTTCATATGATGTATTGGATATCTGTCTTAAGGACATCCTTTCTACGATCAAACCCTCGAGTGATGATGAAAGAAAACGAATGCACACCATCAGTGAGCTTGAAACTTGCATTAGATCTATTATGATCTTGAAAGGTAAGATATTGATCAATGTTAGGGTCAAATGAATGGATAGTCCTGTACTATCCTAGTAGTTGGACTTCGTTCCTAAACTTTTCACTTGAACAGTTTAGTCTAATCTTTCTCATATATTGCAATGCCATCCTTGACCGCTGAAAAATTTCACCCCTAAATTTTCTCATGCATTGCAACATTTTTGTCCCTAAACTCTCGGGGAGTGGGTTGGTGGTTGGGGAATTCATAGTTTAATAACTTATATTCGTCGAATTTCTGAAACAGGTGCTGCTGTGCAGCCCTTTGGATCTTTTGTGTCAAACCTCTATACTAGGTGGGGAGACTTGGATATTTCCATTGATCTTCCAGATAGCTCACAGACACCATTAAATAGAAAAGGAAAGCAAAATGTACTACGGAATATAATGAGAGCTTTGCAAAGAACAGGTACTCTTTCTCTATTGCTTGCTGGTTATGTTGCTAATTAACTATCCCACATTTATTTATCTTATTTGGTGCATCATAGAATTACTTCCTAGGCTGCCTGTTGCTGTTGAAGTCCTACCAATTTCTTGTTATCTTGTTACAATTGTTATCCTGATCCAGTTTCTTCTTGTGCACATTTAGGCAATTATTAAGCAATTATTTATCATATTTTGCTGCACTAGAGTGACTTTTTAGTTTCTTTTCTGTTAGGTGTTGCTCATACTCTTCAATTTATACCTCTTGCAAGAGTTCCTCTGCTCATATGCAAAAGCACCTATGGTGGTATTTCTTGTGATATTTCTGTTAATAACCGCTCTGGTCGAATTAAATCCAAAATCCTCCATTGGATCTCCGACATAGACACCCGCTTTCGCGACATGGTTCTATTGGTGAGCTTCAACTTGTCAACAAATTGATCTGTAAAATGTATTGATAGTTCTTGTACTATCCCGAGATTGTAACTTGGTCCCTGTACAACTCACTTTAGTGACTTAGTCCTTGAACTTCGTTATATATTGCAGTTCAATCCCTGGCCATTAAAAATTAATTTGACCATTTCATTCCTCCCTGTAAACACTCAAAACAGGTTTGAATCGGTCATTTTATAGCAAAAATCAACAGATGTGACTTTTTTTCTCTTACTACTCAGGGATGGAATTGAAATATATATAAGTTCAGGGAGTAAGGTATTTAAGTGAGAAGTTCATGAAACAAGTCACAAGGTTGAGATACTACAGGGAATATCCATATATTTTGTGCTTAATAATTTTCTTTTTTGTTTGTTATTTTGTCTTTAATCTAGGATTGATACTTTTGCATGCAGACTAAAGAATGGGCAAAAGCACAAAACATTAATGACCCAAAGTCGGGGACATTGAATTCGTACTCGCTCTGTTTGCTAGTTATCTTCCATTTCCAGGTTTTGTTTCCAATAGCTCAGCTGATAGTTTGATATCCTTTTCATTTTTCTCCTCGCAAAAATTTGCAGCACCTTTTTTAATTTGGTACTTTTTGGGGACTCTGTCTCTTATGCTACATTTGATGTATTACTACAGACATGCGAGCCTCCCATCTTACCACCTCTTAAGAAAATATATGAAGGGAACGCTGTTGATGATATTAGGGGTATGCTATGGGTACATTATTAATGGGCTAATTAATGCAGGAAATCTGCTATAAATATCACAATTCCTGTATTGGCCCTATGAAATTTTAAAACCTGGACTTTACCCCATCGGCTTATGAGCAGAGTGATAGATATTGGCTGCTCGGAACACTAATGAAGGAGTGAAAGATGAAATCTTCTAGTTTTCGGGGGTAATATGCAAGTTTTAATACTTCAGGGGAGAAATTAAAAATTGTGATTGTTGAAGGGAGGTTCCCTGCAATTTAGCCTTATTAATGCCTCATTTATTATGCCTTTTTGGATGTGCTTTTGTACAGGTCATGCTTGTTGAACTATCTATCCTTTTAGTTTTTGATAGTTTGTATGTTCATGGCTTATCTGATGTAGGATTGGAGTATATTACTGAGAGACAAATTGCGGATATTTGTGCTGCAAACATAAGACGATATAAGTCACAATTTCCCATACAAAGAAACCGAAGCTCTCTTTCTGAACATCTCGTGTCTTTCTTCGATAAGGTAATTTGATCATTTGAGTTGCTTTATTAATCTTGTTGTTGCTGTAATATGAGACACATAAAATGCACAAATTTTCTGTTGTCGGGACTCTCTTTCTTTGCACTTACAGAGCCTTTCATTCTTATGTTTTCTGTAGTTCTCCCAAATTGGAACTTTATCTCTGGAATATGCCATCTCCACTTATACAGGCGGGTGGCAGAGACACAATCCAGTTTTGCTAGGAAAGCTTCCTAGTATTATGGTAAGAACTATTCTTGATACCTATAAAAAAAACCGTAAATTGTGAAATTCGTAATAGTGTTTGTTTGGCCTTACTTTTGCTTTTGTTTTTAGTTGTAGCGACCTTTTGTAGAGCACTTGGTAGAGCAAGTCCATTACTTGCAAAGTTTGGTTATAAACTACTAACTATGGTGCATTGTTTAGATTGAAGATCCTTTCGAGCGGCCAGAAAATGCTGCGAGATCGGTTGGGTTTCTAGGCAAAATATCAGATGCATTCAGGGATGCATATCACAAACTCTCCTCTCGGTCCATGCTCTCGAATCACGACGCCTTGCTTGCACTTTTAACCAGACCTGGCATAAGCACACAACGTAACGCAAGAGCACCGGAAAGATCCACACCCAACCAAATCAACCATCAACATTACAGGCACACTGGTACTGCAAATAGGTCTAAAAACTCTGAGCAAATTCATGAGCGATTCCGCGGTGCATTGAGACTGGAGCAACAGGGGCCGTCTTCATCAACAGCTGGCTATCGAGAGGAGCGACGGAAGTCAAGAGTGAATAATTATGGAGGCCAAGGTTATGAAATAGGGTATTGTGGATCTGCATTTGCAGATGAACTTTGATGCGGTTTTGGGAGTATCATCCTTCTTATTTTGACTTGCCATCTGCACCCTCAATCACAAATTGCCGGCCGAACTTGAAAAGGTTAAAATAGATTATATAAACTTTGTAATTGTTTTGTTCAACCATGCAGCTCTGAACTTTGTTTATTTTTCTACAAATCTTCAATCACATGAAAGTCATATAACTCAAATGCTTCTCTTTCTGCTGAATTCTTGTATAATTTTAGAGATATTCCCGAGTCATTTGGCTTTCATAGGATTGAAGATTATTGAGAAAAATTATCAAAATACAGAGTTAGATGGTTGGTTGAACAAATTACAAAGTTTATATCGTTTTGTTTGAACCTTTTATTAATCGGGCCGCAATTTGTAATTGCTCTACCGTTCTGAGAAGGTTTGGCATACTTTTTCTAATTATATTTTATGCTTGTAACTTGTATGGTGATTCTCTTTGGTTGGATAGTTTCAAAGTCACACTCGATGGTGATTTTGAACAGTTGCAATTTGGCTGCTTTTAGTATCGTAATGCAGGTGGTTTACCATGTAAATAAGGTCTAGTTTGGAATTGCTATGTTCAAATGTACTTTTTTTTTTTTTAAATGCTTTGAAAAGTCAAAAAGAAAAAAAAAAAAGAATCCAGGAGTATTTTTGGGTCTCTCCAATTTTTTTTTTTTTAGAGAAAGGTAGCACGCTACCCGCTTCGTTTATTTCGTTTAGAGATAAACTTAGCTGAAAATGTGAATCAACTAGGATTCAAACTCGGGACCTCGGATACCAACCATCAAGTCTTTTATCGCTGTTTGTTGCTTCTCTAGCTGGTAGCTCTAAAAGTAGTGGTTCCAGTCGCCTTTTTTTTTTTTTTTTTTTTTTTTTTTTTTTGTCGTTGAGAGAGAATGATAACATACTATCAGCATTATTTTTTTATAAAAATAAATTTAGTTAAAAATTTAAAATAGCTATACGTCAAACTTAGAACATTGAATATTAAACATCATTTTTTTAAAAAACTTGTGCTAAATACAGCCGGTTTTCCTCTGCTATTTTATAGCATAAAAAAGAGGAGCTTACTAAATTCGTAAATTTTTAAGCAGCAGACGAAGAGTGGTGCTGTAAAATTGAACTAATTGATAAAAGTATGCACCTTTGTTCCATACGTTCTGTTTTCAAACCCTCAAAATAAGCATTCCCGCATCCAATAGAGACCCCAAGCTTGTCAAATTAAGCTTGTTTGATAGCATGCAAACTAATTGAAAATACACAGATAATAATTAATACAAGAATATAATATCACTTCTTCACTGGAAAGGAATCATGTATTTGGATAACCAAAAGCCACCACCGAAGCTAACCATAATAAACAACCGCACTGAACAATAACACTAGCCGTGGCCAAAACACGCGCGCGGGCGGGCGGGTGCGCGCGCGCACACAAAAAAAAAAAAAAACAACATACGAAACGACAGGCAAAAAAAGCTGTATCATCCAGAAGCAGAACCTTTATTAAACACAAACTTTCAGAAAACTATGTATATCGATCGAGCACAGAAAGAAGTTAACTTTTCGAAATTATCATCACAAGAAATAACAATTCGAGTTAACTTTTCGAAATTATCATCACAAGAAATAACAATTTGAAACAAAAGGACAAACAGTTTCCACTGTTAAAACCTGGATCTCACAACCCTACAAATTTATTGGCTAGCAGGGTGAAGGGCTATCAATCCTTCTTTCCAATACCGTGGGACATGTTGTATATCCCGCGCCCCTGTTCACCAAGTAAGAGAGAATCATAAGTCTGGATAAACATACTGAAATGTCACGACCTAGTTTGGTTATGCATGCAGTTTTTACTTTTCTTTTAGTTTTGTTTCTTTTCATCAACTCAAATGCTTTACGATCTAATGTGCTACCTGATTTAGCAGGATTGTTTGGAATCCATACACATTAGTTTGTTTGATCACAAAAGGCAAAAACTGACTAGCAACCTTTTCTTGCTTCTTTGATTTTATTTATTTATTTATTTATTTTGGGGGGGGGGGGGGGGGGGGGGGGGGGGGGGGGGGGGGGGGGGGGGGGGGGGGGGGGGGGGGCACTAAAAAAAAGTTGAATATACAAGCTAACCAACAACAGATGAAAAGTACTCCACCAGCTGACATTTAGTAGCATATAGTTTAAGTTTTTCTAAAACAAAAAACTAAACAATGCAATTGTAGCCAGATGAGACCCAAATAGGGATAAGAATTTTTAAAAAAAGAAAAAGAAAAAAAGGACTCACAATGAGAAACAGGCTAGAGGCTGCCAGTGTAAGAGGAATAGCAACAGAGGTGACCATATCATAACGGCCTTTCAAGTAGGTGTGCTTGTGGATGCTTTGGAAAAACTGCTGATACCTTAGAACCCTCTCCCTCGGCACAAAAGGTGGCTCCGACATCCTGCATTAGAAGAATATAAATTTTAGATGAGATCAAGCTGTTGTGTTTTACAGTCGTCCGCATTATTGTCAGAACTATTGTCATAGTGTTTACACATATACGTAATATATCTTCTCTTGAAGAGTTCTATATGAAATATTGTACAAGCACAAATTAAAATAGTTTCGCTGTAATTGAGAATTATTTGCCATATACGAGACAAGAGAACCTGATTGCTGTATGAACAACAATAGGGTATCAACCAAACATACTAGTCAAGTCTCACATGCTGCAACTTTATAGAACAAATACAGCTGCTTCTCTGAACTTTGAGAATAGCTAAATGTTGCCTTATATATCTACCCAGTAATCTTTTTACGAAGGAAAATGATTATGGGTTATAGAACATCCAGAACACATCAGAAAAAGAAGGCTAAAATCATACGATATCACTATTCATCATCAAGTGAAATCCACTGGTCTTACACCAACAGTGACAGGAATAGAAGAGTTCATAACATAGTATTCAAGTTAAAAAGAACAGCAATAGAACCAAACGAGGCCCAAGGAAAAACCCTTTAGGCTCCAATCCTCAAGGAAATAAGACCACCTCTGCACTGCAATATTCTATAACAGATTCACCTGATGCAAAGCCCGAATCAGATAGAACATAACCTGACAAAACTCTAAGGCCTGAACCCTCCTTTTACTTGCAATGAGTTCTTTCAGAAAAGCACAGCTAAGGCTCTCGTATAAGTTTCTAGTCTCACATTATACAATTACATAGCCTTTTAAGACCTCATCTATGATCTACTCCACATTTATTCTCATTAATCTGATAAAATTCCAGTCTAAATTACTAATATCACAGATCTTATACCATATCAATCATACAACATTTAGGAAAATGCATCTGACCCAAATCTATCTATCGATTATTAGCAAAGCTCAATTATTCTCATTAATGTGGTCATACTCCTGCATTAGACGCTAATATCACAATCTTATGTCACAAAAATCACTAAAAAATAGGGCATACAAAAGATCCAGACCTTTCTATCAACTATCAACAACTTAATACAACAAACAGGTCGATCAAAATCATAAACAACCCAAAAAATGAAGAAAATAAGAATATAGAAGTCCCGGAATCGCTATTCAACGCCTATATTCTCATAAATCTGATAATAAACCCGTTTAAATCGCCATTTATCACAATATTTAATCATAAAATTCGCTAAAAACAAGGACATAAAACAGATCCGAACCGATCTATCAACTATCGAGCACTAGAAATCAATAGAACTGTAAACAATCCGGAAAATGAAGAAAACAAGGAGAAAATTAGCGCCAAAATCACAATAATCTCTATCTCAAACACCTGATTGAGAGAGAGAAAGACCTGGAGACGAAGATCGATTGGGGCGCAGCGCGAATTGGGGCGGCGATCGCTCGAGGCGAAGAGGGTCGAGAGCGGAGGAGGAGGAAATGAGATTGAGGGCGTGGAAGCAACGAGGATCGACCTTAGAAGAAGCCCTCTGGAAATCACGCTGCACGAATCACGAGTTTCGCGAAATTGCATCACAACCGTCCGTCATATCTGAATACTCCGATACAACTCTAGCTAGTTTTATGCGGGAGATTTTTCGTACTTCCCCCTCTAAAATCATCAAATTGTATACATTGGTTAAAATTTATGATTGGCTTGGCCTCTTAATTATTTTTCTTTGGATTAATGCCATTTTCACCTTTTTATTATTTTAGCGTAAATTATTTTTTAAATTAAGTATAATTTTTTTATTAAATTAATAAAAATTATTTTATAAAATTTATAATTTCATTAGTTAAAAGGATAAACTAAAGAGTTGAATTTAATGTGTATATTTAATCAATAAAAATAACTTAAACAGAAGGAATTGTTTATTTTCGAAAGTGCTTCGATCTATTCTTATTTTAAAAAATAAATTAGTTTAAGTTAAGTCTTTATCACTCGTTTCATTCATTTTATTTTATATTTGATCTCAACCTATTAAATTATAATTTTCTTTATAAGTAAAATTTGAATGGTCAAAATAATAAACATGATGATGTGAATAAAATCACGCTGCATAAATATATAGTGACACTTATTTCAAAATAAAGAATTAAAAATTTAATTCTTCAATATGAAACAAAAAGGACTAAAATAAGAATCGATCAAATATATGGGGACATATATTCAATTTTCCTCCCGAAGGAGAAGGACCCGAACTCAGCAACAAAAGTATCTACTTGTATACATACATACGCATTTGGTATTATTATACAGTATAACGACAGTACTCGCAAACTTTCCCTTCTCCTTTCCCGTTCCGCCTCTTCTCCCAATACTCCTCCGCAACGCAACAACAAAAAAATCTCCCGAACCCTCGTCTCACACACGACACGCCCAATACCCAATCCCTTCTCCAAATCCCGAAACCCTAGTTCCCCCTCTCTTTTCTCGCTCTCTCCTCGATCCAGGGCCCAAACTAGGGTTTCCGATGGCGAAGCTCGCGGAGGACGACGACAATGGCGGGGACTCGGGGTCGAGGTCGGTGTTCGAGACGGTGAGCGGGTCGCACCGGTACGCGGTGAAGGGGTTCTCCCTGGCGAAGGGGATGGGGCCGGGGAGGTTCCTGTCGAGCGGGGCGTTCGCGGTGGGGGGCCACGAGTGGGCGGTGTACGTGTACCCGGACGGGAAGAGCCCCGAGGACGGGGCCGCGTACGTCTCCGCGTTCGTGGCGCTCGCGAGCGAGGGCACCGACGTGCGCGCCCTCTTCGAGCTCGCCCTCGTCGACCAGAGCGGCAAGGGCAAGCACAAGGTCCACAGCCACTTCGCCCGCGCCCTCGAGGCCGGTCCCTACACCCTCAAGTACCGCGGAAGCATGTGGTCTGTGCATCTTCCTTCTTTTCCTCCTCCTTTTTACAATTTTTGTTCTCGATCCGTTGCTTAATAGGTTAAATTTTCCTCCTTTACCGTAGTTTATCGATTTTTTTTACTAACATGGTATGAGAGCTGGTTATAATTTTGCCCATTGTTTCGCGATATTTCCCGTCATTGCAAATGACCTAATCTGCGCCGTGCACATGAGTGGCGTTTCCTATCATATTGATCTTTTGTGAAACATGCTGTGCTAAATCCCCTGCAGTTCCAGCTCTCAAGAGTTTGCGGGTTCAATTCTCTATATCCACTGTATTTAATGGGTTAAATTTTTATCCTTTGATTGTTGATACCTTCTCTTTTCAATGCAAAAATGCAAAATTCTCTCTTGTGCTATTCTGCAAATTTTTAATGGTTGTATAAACTTAGAAATGTTTTCTACCCACTTAATGATGTTGACACCCCAGTTTGATGTTCTAGATATTATGGATAGCTCCTCCTTTTTTTTAAAATATTTTATTTGCAAGTATGTTTTTTTTTACTATATATTGATTGTCAAGGTTTCCTGTTTCTTAAAAAAAAAGAAAAAGAAAAAAAGATTGTCATTGTGTGCTTTGATGTGCTTACCTTCGCTTATCTTGCAATTGTTATCTGTATTTTAGAGTACTCTCCTTTCTCATTTTATGTACAATGTAATCTAATGATTGTAATTAAATCTTCTTCCCATTTAATGCATGTGCGTGCTTGTATCAGTTTGTTTGTTAAATGGGTCTTAAAACTAGCTTGGGCTGAGCTCCTGTAATATATTTTACATATGGGGAGCTTGAGTAGCTTCAAGCCGTCTTGCTTGCCTGATACCATCCTTGAGACTATGCTCTAATTTCTTAAATTACAATCTTTCATGGTTATTGTCAGCGTCTCTTGTTCTCTTTCCCAGTTCTCTTACTAATCTATAATTTTTTTTTTTGGTTACATCAATAGGGGTTACAAGCGTTTTTACAGAAGAGCATCCCTAGAAACATCGGATTATCTAAAGGATGATTGTCTAATTTTGAATTGCACAGTGGGTGTTGTTAGGAACCGTGTGGATTCACCGAAGCTCTTGTCGATTTCTGTACCATCACCTGATTTGGGGCGCTGCCTCATGGACCTGCTGAAATCCGGTATCGGATCTGACATAGTTTTTGAGGTTGGCGATGAGATGTTTAGAGCTCACAAGCTGGTTCTTGCTACTCGTTCTCCAGTATTTAATGCTCAATTCTTTGGTCCAATTGGAAATCGGCATTTGGACAGGGTTGTTGTCGAAGATGTGGAACCTCTCGTGTTCAAGGTAGTGATTGCTTATATTATGTTTTGCCATTGCAAGTAACAGTAACTAGCAGTAGCAAGCTGGTTCAAGGAACTCTTTTAAGATACTTCTTCCCTCAGTTAATCTCTTATCTGTTAACTTTTTAAATTCATTAAAAGAATGCCTGTAATCGTATTTTTATTTTGTCCTTTGCAGGCCATGCTTCACTTTATGTACTCGGATAAATTTCCAAGTGTCCATGAACTAACTGGACCAGATTCAATTTGCACTTCGACAATAATGGCGCAACATATATTAGCGGCGGCTGATAGATATGGATTGGAGCGTCTGAGGCTGCTATGTGAAGCAAAGCTGTGTGAGGAACTCACCACTGACACAGTGGTCACAACCTTGGCTCTAGCGGACCAACACCAGTGTGCTCAATTGAAGTCCGCCTGTCTAAAATTCATGGCAGCTCGGGAAAATTTGGGAGGTTGGTGTTCTTTCTTTAGACTAAGAATATGTGCTTTCTCCTACTTGAATAAGATTGCCTATTTTGTTCTAGGTTCTTCTTTCTCTGTATGTCCCTGCAAAATTGTGAAATCTGAAGTTTTGTGTTCGCATCAACTATATGACCTTATTCAAAAATGCCCCTTTTAGAGAGCACTTTCGAATACAGGACCAATCTCCTCCCATGAATTGGATGACAACCCAATCTAAGAAAAATTGTACCATTACAATATACAGTTTTGAAAGTATCAATACATAAGTTGGGGAGTCATCCAACTCCTATAGTTTTGTACCAGAAAAGTCGTGAAGAGGGGCATCTTCGAAAGTGCGAACATTTATTTTTAAGAAACCAAAGGATTCTTTTATAAGAAACTATGAACTTGAAGGATTAATATATATCTTATGCAGGGGTGTATACTATGTAAATATCTCCATGTTTCATTATCAAGCTTCCAGTGATAAATTTACATTTTCCTAGTGCATTTTGCGATTTCATCACAAATATACTCATCCCCGTGTCACCTAGTGTCTGCAGTTGTGATGGAGACCGAAGCGTTCGATCACTTGAAGGAGACGTCCCCGTTGTTACTTTCTGACTTGTTGGCGACTGTTGCCAATGCAGACAATGATCCTACATCAGTTGGGCAGAAGAGGAGCAGTAGCAGCGTCGTAGGGCTCGACTTAAGGGACCCTGTTGATCTCATCGGAAGGCGTATAAGGCAGCGACTGTAACTTCCCACACCGAAAACCCAGGTCCTAATCGGAGAGGAGAAAGAAAAAAAAATGCCCCCCCAAAAAAAGAAAAGAAAAAAGAATAGCCTAGTTACTAACCATGGCCTTCCAATGCACATATTTTGTTTTTCATATTGATGTTTCAGGATTGTGAGGTAAAAATGGCATTTTGTTTTGAGTAGAATTGTGGTGAAATTGTGAATAATTGGGTATTCCTCTTTTTGCGACTCAGCACCGTAATGCTAGTGAATCTCAGGAAAATTCATTAGAGTAAATTACATCATATGTTTTTGAGTTTCTCTGGTTGTCTTTTGGAGGTGGAATATTGTTGCCACAGAGTGGTATCTGTTTTTGCAGCGACCATGTACAAAATAGTAACTCTTAGAATTGAACACAATTTAGACAATTTATACCAAAAGGTTCAATCATTCATGCTATCGCCATTAATTAGCTCTGCTAATTTTACAATGACAGTGACAATGAACAAGATTAATAAAGCTTGATTGGGATGGGCTTATTTTGAATAGTATCTTCACTGCATATTGCAGTTTCTCTTATAATACCTAAAAAGAGTTCATGTTGATAATAACATTTTTGCTTTGGAGGGTTTAATATGCATGTATTTGGTACTACTTCCTATTAGGATACTACTATAGGACTCCAATTTTCACCTGAATACTAAGAAAACTAGAAAAGTGCATAATGTGACTTGAGCTGAGCGACTCGATGGCCATTTTTGTTGAGCATTGCGAGGGTGAATGGCTCATTGGTCTTTTTTTGTTTGTTTGAATTTTGGACCACATTATATCATACAAAAATCATTGCTTGATTTCCTTTTTTCCCCCTCTAGTATCTAGAAGAATTGAACCCGTTAACACTGTCTCTAGTATCACTTGTCGGATCGTTAGTATTAATCATTAATACTAGAATTTCGAGTTGTTAAAAAGTATGAAACCAATCGACTTAAATCAAATAGATACAGCGAACACGTTTCTGATTGTGATTCAACCCAACTCGATCTTCCACCACTTTGAACATGACTTGACCTATTTTGGCCTCCTACCGCAAGACATGATTCTTGGCCCTTTAAGCCAACAATACCCGATTAAACTGAAATTCAACTTTCTGACTTATTTTGGTACTTAAATAAAGAAAAGAGTATTACCTGCGGCCTGAGCCTAGCAGGCTGTTCTATCACAGTTCACACTTCAATCTTTATTATTTCATATTATTTTACGTTTTCTTTCTTACTTATAAAAATTTGCTTCGTTCCAAAGTTTGAGACCATGAGAATATGAGATGAGTCACTAAATTTCAAAAGCAGCCACAATGTTTAAGAATTTGCATTACTGCTAATCAATAATAATGGTTGTAATCAACAAAACCCAAGAGAATTAAACATCTTTATTCATTCCATCACAACCATAATTAGCAGCTACTGCTTTATGATTGAATCAGATTCTGCAGCTTCTGGTGATTTTTTTTCACTTATTAGCACTTGGGATCGCACTTGTAGCAATTTCGTCGACAAGCCTCTACGGAGGCGTAGCATCCCAGCGATGGCAGAGACAAGCAGCAGTACGTGTACCCACCCTCACACGTGCCCTGCAGTTGTCGAATATCTTCGATCTTGCTCTCGGAGCTTTCCTGGGAAGCGCTTCCTACTGATGTTCCAACAATCTCTCGACCTTGGGCAAAAAATAAAAATAAAAATAAGTTAATAGAAGATTTTTGTTATGGATAAATATTACTATCAACTCTTCGACAATGTTTTAAAACTCGAAACCGGTTACGAACTAAACAAGATGTTGCATCCCGATTCTACGGGTTCAATCAGGGGTTTAACCAGTTAAACCAATAACATCATTATAAATAATAAATTATTAATATTTAATAATAAAAGATAAAAAAGATAAATAAATATATTTTACAAAGTTTTTTTTTTAAAATAATCTAAACAAAATCGATTGAACCGTCCGATTGATAATCTATGATAAATAATAGTTCAAATTGGTCCAATTAAAGTCATGTCAGTTCACGGTTCACCGACATATCGGTTAAACCGCTACATCAGATGGTTTTAAATTTTTCCGGATCAAACTAAACTGGCCTATGAATTGGGTCACGGTCCAACCGATTCGACTCGACTTTTAAAACACTGTGATCTCATCATGTGTACTTGAGGAGAAAGCCTACTATGTGACAGTCACAACACATAATCTATAATCGGTCATCATATTTTTTCTTTTCGAATAAAAGTATAACGAAAATATTTTTCTAAAAATTATGATGGAATGGATAAATCCAATGGTGTATTTTAATTAGCTGAAGACACCACATCTGCAATATGACCGGAATATTTTAGACTTTTTCGTACTTGAGGGGCTTTCTTTAAATTGTGTTGCTAGAATTTTTTTATTTTCAAAAAAAAAAAGAGGATTAAAAATTTGGCATAATTTTTTAATCTGTAAGAGCTGATATTAACCGATCTTTTTTTTATATAGAAAAATGGCCATCTCCCGGCTGGAAAAACAGGCTATGTTAAAATTTGTGATCTTCATTTATGCAAATACGAATGTAGTACATGCTTTTTGAAATTTAATATGATTTTGAAGAGACATTTAACAAGAATGCTTTGAGAAAGAATTTGCATTCATATGTGTATATCCAGATCAAAGATTCAAAATGATTGTCCCTGTGATGCGCATCAGGATTTGCCAATTGTAGGATCTAAATTTTTCTAAAAACTTTTTTTTATCTCCAAAGTCAGAGAGCCAACACAGCAAACCGTGAAGGAGGGAAATTTATTTTATCTCCGAAGTCAGAAAGCCTATACAACAAACCATGAACAAGAAAAAAAAAAAAATTTATCTCAAAAAAATAAATCGACCGTGCGTAGCGCAAGTGGCAAAAAGTTTGGTGGTTGATACCCGAGGTCCCGAGTTCGAATCCTAGTTGATTCATATTTCCAGCTAAGTTTATTTCTAAACGAAATAAAACGAAGCGGGTAGCTAACTACTTTCTCTCTCAAAAAAAACAAACTACCTTTCTCTCAAAAAAAAGAGAATAAATAAAATTTATCTCCGAAGTCGGAGAGCCGATATAGCAAACCGTGAAAGACCATGAACGAGGTGGGGCACAAAGTAAAAAATAGCTCGATCTATTTCTTATTATGCAATAACAAAAACATATAAATAAAATTTTAAAAAATTATAAAGTAAAATTTTAGGTTTCTAATAGATTCTATCGGCTTTCTCAAAAATGAAGTCTAAGTTTGATACCTTTTATTTATGAAACTCGAAAAAAAGTGAAAAACATAGACAGGAAGAGAAAATTTTGGTATTTGATTTTTTTTTTGATATTATTCTTATATTTATTTGATATAACTAATACTTTTTTTTGAAAGGGAATATAGAAACGTTATGCTATGACCAATGTTTTTTCTTTTTTTGTATGTTTTTATATTGCCAAGTTGATACGAGTTCGGCTGCTATACTATCGGTAGCACAGATGCCTCCGTGCTACCAAATTATTTTTAATGATGTAGTTTTCAAATCGACGATCGGCTCCGTTAAACTTGATCTACACTATTAAAAATATTTAAAAATTAAAATTCATAATTTTTCGACATCATTTATCTATCAAACGAGTAGTCTAATAATAAACAGTTGAAAATAAAAATCTCACAAAAAATGATAATAAAAGACTTGAATTTAAGATCAGAGGTACTGATCTTACTCTAAATAGTGAAATAAATTTTCTATAAAAATTTCATCATATTTGAATTGTTTTACACCGTTAAATTCACAAACGCGTCACATCGACCATCAAAATTGTCAATTTTGAGATCTTTGATCACTAACTAAATAATATCAAAAAATTATAAAATATAGTTTTCAAATACTTTAAATAGTGTAGATCAAGTCTAATGGAGCCGATCGTTGATTTGAAAACCGCATCATTGAAAATAACTTGGTAGTACGGAGGCCTCCGTACTACCGATAGTATACCAGCCTAGATCAGTTGATACATATAAATAATCATTTGTATAATCTAAAATAAAATTAGCAGTAAAATTAATATTGGAAAGATTAAACCTTGAGCAAGAACAAAAATGCATCCAACCAAAACAAACATAAGAGGCATCGACGTGAGCTTACACAGCAAGGAAAATATTTAGACAAAAATGTTCTCTTGTATTAGTCTATATATATGCCTCAGATATAGAATAAAATTCAAAAGATGTTTCGCCAATTAAAACCATAGAATCTAGTAAGGGGTTACTTATGGAATATAATAATATCCAAAAAAATTCTTGCCATTTTTTCTCAAAAATAATAGTAAAGGATACGAATAAATTGGGAACATCATTAAAAAAAATAATTAGTAAACTTAATTCTCACCAATTTTTGTAAATTATAATTATTACTTTTTGTTTAAGTTAGATACCAACCTATTTTCTTAACTGGCGGGCCAGTTAAAATCATAAAATCTGGTAAGGAATTATTTATGGAATATAATATCTAAAAGACATCCAAAACATTTCTTGTCATTTTTTTCTCAAAAAGTAATATCTAAAAGATACAAATAGACTGGGAAGATCATTAAAAAAAATTAGCAAATTTAATTCTTACCGATTTTTGTAAATTACAATTATTATTTTTTTTAAGAAAAAAATAATTACTTGGTAGTATGGATCCAAATAGGATGATACGGGGTAAGTTAGATACCAACCTATTTTCTTAACAGGCGGATACGGAGCAAATTAGATTTTATCCTATATTTTATCTGCACTTATCGTTCCATTTGGAATAAGTTAGAATGGAAGTAGATTTTTGATGGAGCAGAACAAATCAAAGGAAGGAAATGTTATCCTACATCCCACTCCATTTCTTAGTAGATTAGGACGAATTCAAAATAATTTTTTCTTTTTTAATTTTTGGCTCTCACTTACTATCCCATTCAAGATAGATCAGAACGGGATCTCCACCAATCAGGTTCCATTTGCATCCTTTCTCGGTAGTACCAATATTAGAGAAAATTTTCTTGGAATAACTCATCCGGTAATTTGAACTTTTTTTTTCTTTGTACTGCCCATAGATTTTGTAACCAAATCTCTATCCAAAAAATTACAAAGTTTATATGTAATAGTCCTATATCAAATAATTATAATAGAGTGAAAGAGTTGATATATATAATAGAGAGAATTTTGTTTCCGTGAAAACGGAGGATAAATTAGATACTACTTGTACTCCTTGCCCTTCCAAAATTCAGATACCCGCAAAATAATATACGATAATATTATATAACTATTAATTAATTTATAAATATAGATAGCTAGTTTTGATATTTTTAATGTATTTTAAATGTAATCAAATATTTTAAACATATTTAATTTTTTATATAAAGTAGTAGTTAAATATCAAATATATTTTTAGAAATTTGATGAGCCATACTTAATAATTTGACGTTAAAAAAATTAATTTAATAATTAGATAAAATTTAAACTAATTAAAACTATTAAATTAAATTTAACTAAATTTTAAATAAAATTAATATAGTATATTTTTTAAAAAAAATTAAATTTTACAGTTCTCGCGGGGATAGGGAAGGGGAGAGGAGAACTTTAAGTTTTTAGATTGAATGAGTTCTATTATATATGTTATATCCTTATACTTGTGTGTACTTGGGCTCTTATCTCCCCGTCCATTCACAGGGCTCGGCTTAAGAAACTCTGTTGATCCCAAAAATAAAGAAAAGAAAAAAGAATAGCCCAGTTACTAACCTTGGCATTTTAATGCACATATTTTGTTTTTTATATTGATGTTTCAGGAGTGTGAAGTGAAAATGGCATTTTTATTTGATTAGATTTGCGGTGAAATGTAAATAAGTGGATATTTCTTTTTTTTTTCAACTAAGCACAGTAATGCTAGTGAATCTTGGAATATTGTTGCCACTTCTGTTTTCTCATCAACCATGTACGAAATAGTTTCTCATGAACACAGTTTAAACAATTTGAATCCAAAGGTTCAATCATTCATTCTATTGCCATTTAAACACGTATGTTTGTTTGGCTTCGAGGATCCGAAGCTGAGCAAGTTCCTTTTCCTTTTTCTTTTCATTAGGCTTGTATGCTTTCGCCGCTGCACCTCGGTTATGGTGGTGGTGAGGCATCTACCCTACACGGAAAACTCTAGTTCGACCCCCGCAGGGGTTTCGGAGCTTCAGCAGGGTATAGTTTTTGGTTTCAGGAGCTTTCGGGCATCATCACAAAAATAAAAATGAAAAGAAAACTAACAATAGAAATTAACCTGAGTGTGGCATGGCTAACATTTTCAGCATCAGTAGCATGTAGATAACAATATGCTAGAGACATACACTACTTTAGATAAAGTAACTCAAGAAGCAGAGAAAAGATATACTAGAAACAATTAAACACTACGTACTTAGACGAACTAACTCAAGAAATAAAGAGAAGATAATACTAGAGACGAACACTGCTAAGATGAGCTAACTTCTTAGGAAGCAGAGAAAAGATTTCTCCAAACTAGTTTCACTTCACTGCTAACCTTCAATAATTCTCATGCTTTCGCACGCGCCCAGAGCATGGTGAGGGCCGAGATGTAGCTGAAGAACCACGCGAAAAGAGCAAGCACCGCTGAGGTGGTGTAGTGGTGGCATGCAGTCTTCATTTGCCCACAAAGATTCGCGTCTCTTTTTAGGAACGTCGCCGCTGCCAAAGAAGAACACCCTGCTCCTAGTGTCGACAGCATAGTCACCTGTGATTTGATCATGGGGCTAGTTATTACTTTACAGTTTAATGAAGCTGCTTTAAATAAAGGTTACTAACTGTAAGTTGTAATTCCAATTTCTTACGTACGTACATGTGTAGTTTGTTATTTTTGTTAAGTTTATTATGATTAAAAGCTCTAGGGAATGAACTTTTGACTTTTGTTACTGTTCATTTTGCTGCAAACTCCTCACAATATGGTATATCTTTTTGTGTGGTACTAAAAGTGTAAATATAATGGGAGTGTTTTGTTTGCTTAATATGATATTTTGTAGACAAGATATACGAAAGAAAAACAAAACAATGATGTCCAATGTGTCCTAAGGATAATAAGGAGGTACTGTACGTTCTTTTCATTTCTCTTTTCCACGTAATTATATTACGGTAAACAGCAAACACAGCATAAACAGTGTAATAGTTTATTCACTATATTATAACTTTGAAAATAGAGGAAATAAAAAATAGTCACAAGTGTGAGTTAATTACCCAATCTAAAATAACATATACTGATAGAAGGTTACGCCTGTGGTGATTAATTCCATAATATAAGCAGAACACATCGTACGAAAGGCGTATAGTGATCCAACATATATGCCACGCCATCGCAACGTCCAAGAACCTTAAAAAAAAGGCAATGAATTAAAATTTCTTTTTTGGATAAGATTATATAGTGCATAAAAATTCTCTTCAGGAAAATAGTGCATTAGAACTATAATAACATGCATGCAGAGATACAATATTGATGAAGAGAATAAAAAATCATAAACAATTTGCATACACAAATATAACAAAGAAGTAGGGTCGAGGGCCCGAGATCATAATAGATAAGGAAGCTGCAGCAAAAATGAACTGTGCTATCCTCAGCAACAGCCCCGTTACGCTTCCAGGGCCTCCTATTACGTTCATCTCTCTCTTAATTTGTGTGGGTGTGTGCGTAACTGCGTATATATGGATTTTCTCTCTTTGTGAGTGTGAGTACGCATGGGTTTGTGTTGGATATGACCTCTTTATATTGCAATTCTCTCATGTAAAGGCAAAGAAGAAATTAGAAAAATTATATTTTTTTAAAGTCCTCTGAAAGAATATATATATATATATATATATATATATATATATATATTTTTTTTTTTTTTTCTATTTGTAGAAATGTAATTTTGTCTCTAGAGGATCAATACCCCTTCGACAGAAAGCTCAGATGGGGAAGCACTTATTAGAGTTGGTATAGTATGCATATATATAGTATAGGATAACTTATATAGAACTCCATTTTTTGCATGTATAGTAAGAAAGATAAAAAAATAGAAAGCACAACATGGCTTTGGGCCTTTGGCTGAGTGGCTCACATGCTATTTTTTTTATTTTTTTTTTGACATTTTGTTTGAAGTTTGGACATTGCCAGAATTTGGTGCACCTCGTCACACCATGTACCTTTCTCGTTAAGCTGTTCATTTCAAATTAAACTGTAATCCAAAGTTCAGACCCACTACAATACTTAAATAAAGAAAAAGGTATCACTCACGGGCCACGGCATAAGTCATCAGTCATGTCTATATCTTCGTGATTTATACGGTTCCATCAATTAAATACCACCACGTATGCTAAATTTCTAAAGTGTTGCAGAATTTATTTGTAACAGCAGCATCACTCGAGACCATAAAATAAGTCATTAAAATTTTAATTACTGCCTCAAAGATTGAGAAGTTGCATTGCTGCTAACCCGATAACAAAACATCTTAATTATTAATTTCTGTTGTCCCATTTTTCTAAAGCTCTGAAATATAAGATAATAAAATTACCAAAATCCAAGCCCGATAGAGTTAAACACTCTATTGATTCTATCGTCACCAAAATTAAATAAGTAGCTACTAGTTCATGGTTGAATCAGATTGTGTAGCTTGTGGTGGTTTTGGCTCTGGCACTTTGGATCACATTTTGGGCAATTTTGTTGACACGCCTCTCTGCTGTTGAAGCAAGGCTCCCCCGGCTTAACTACGCAGCAGTAACAGATGTAATCATCCAAACTCGCACACGTGGCCTGAAAACATGGAATGACTGTGATCTTGCTCTCGTTCCGCGCACTTATGAAAAAATTCTAAAATGCATCGGGTATATTTGATGACGTGGCGTAACAAATCAATCAAAAACTTCCTTTTAGAGATATATGTCACATCGTGATTATAAAAAAATATTTATATTATATTTTTTTTAGAAAGAAGAGATGTGATTGGCTTGTTATTGATGACGTGGTGTAAGCGAAACACTGTAGACTTCCTCGCACTTGTGGGGGAAGAAGCGCCTCCTACTGTTGTTCCGATAATCTCTCGACCTTGCACAAAAAGAAAAAAAATAATTAATTAATTAATAGACTATTTTTGTTATGAATAAATATTAGGGATAATGTGTAATATGTCCCTGAAAACTTCTAAAATATTCAATTTATTTCTACTATTTTTTTGTTTCAAATATACCCTTTGTATATTTCTCCGTTATTCAAAAATGTCTCCGCTGTTAGTACCCCTTAAGTTATTTCAGGTTAAACACGGGTTAAATTTCTACGAAAGTTAAAAAAAAAATTAAAATATCTCTTTTGTTCTTAACTTAAGTGTAAATAAGAAAAGTTGGTGATGGTAAAAAGGTATATTTGAAAAGATAAAAAATTAAATTTTTTTTTTGTGCCATAACTTAAGGGCAAATAAGAAAAATTGGTAAAGATAGAAGGATATATTTGAAATGGTAAAATAGTAATTTCACAGAGATAGCGGCTAACAGTTCACTAACAGAATTTAACTCTATGAATATATTTGAAATAACTTGAAATGTTAAAAGGATATTTTTAATATTAGCCTTTTAAGAGGGGTAAATCGAAAAGTCCGAAACTTTTCAAGGGTATATAAGGGGCTGTTTGGTTCCACGTAAAACTGCGAAGAAAAATTTTCGGTGGAAAAAAAATTTTCGGAGGAAAATAAATTTTACGCTCTTTAGCGTTTGGTTTGTAGGAAAAAAAATAGTTTTTCGTTACGATTGTTTGGTTGAAAGGAAAAGAAAAAAAAAAGTTATAAATAAAAAACTATTATATATATTTTTTATTTTATATATTATATATTATTAATATATAATAATTATTATATTAATATTATAGTTTATATTTGTAAATATATTTGTAATAAAATATATTATACAATAAGTATGTAATATAATATATAATTGTGTATATATAGTTAATATTTAATACTATAAAATAAATTACTATATATTTAATAAATAATATTTACAAATAAAATATTATATAATTATATATTTATATATTTATATTAAAGATAAATATTATATATATATATATATATAAGAGGGGGGAGAGAGAGGTCCACCATGAACCTCTCTCACGCGGTCCACGAGGTAGAGGGGACCTCGTGGACAGTGCCTTTCTTCCCTGCGCGGCGTGTGCAATGCCGCGCGTTTTCATTTTCTGCTCGAATCGAGCGGAAAACGAAGACCCAAAATTTTCCCCCAATCAATCACTCACTTATTAACTGAAATTTTTTTTTCAAGGTGATTTTACGAGAAATCAAACACACCCTAAGCAATTGCCCCTCAATATTATTTTCGAACTGTTTGGAAGTGGTCTCATCATCATCTGCACAACTGTACTTGAGGAGCTCACTTCAAAATCATCTTCTTGTGCCGCTACAATTTTTCGATTTTTCGGAAAAGACGGGGATTGGCTATGGTTTCTTATAGAAATAGTGGCCTCCTAGTAAAAAAAGTGGCTTTAATTATAACTAGTAACTTACATTAATGGAAAGATAAAAGTGGTACATGCTTTTTTAAATTAAGATCAAACAACAATGCTTTTGGGAAAATAGGGTGATGGCATGGGCATGGGGACTTGGCAGTGGCAACACCTAAAATTTGACTCAAAACTTTGTATTAGGTCTCTAATAAGTTGTCACGATTATGGGACTATTTGGCCTACATTCAGAAAAGAGTGATTTTTCAGAAGTTATTTTATAAAACTATTTTGCAAAATTTTTTATTGTTTGCAAATAATAGCTTTTTGCTAAATTTTATTCTAAGATTTGAATTCAAATTTTGAATTTCACTTTAAAATTTTAAAATTTTGAGTTTAAAATCCAAACGAGAATTTAAATTTGTTATTAAATTTAAATTTTATATTCTAAATTTTAAATTTGGAATTTAAATCCTCAGCAACAGCCCAATTACGCTTCCAGGGCCTCCTATTACGTTCATCTCTCTCTGTGTGGGTGTGTGTATGTAGAGGTTCTCTCTCTATCTGTGAGTGTGAGTACGTATGGGTGTGTGTTGGAGACGACCTCTTTATATTGCAATTCTCTCATGTAAAGGTAAGGAACAAGTCAGAAAAATTATATTTTTTAAAGTCGTCTAAAAGAATATATATTATTTTTTTTATTTGTAGAAATGTATATTAGCATTAACTGTTTTGCCTCTAGAGGATCAATACCCCTTCGACCCACAGCTCAGATGGACAAGCATTTATTAGAGTTGGTATAGTATGCATATATATATATATATATATATATATATATATATATATATATATATATATATATATAATATAGAGTTGAGCTAGAATACTTTTGGAAGCACCAACCCTTTGGTGCTTTCACATTTTTAGTTTTTGGATCTACTTCTTGATTACTTATAGCCTTTAGATCAAACACTATTTCACCTATCACCACCTACCATCATCATCTCAACCCTTCAAATCTCCATCCAATGGTAATAAACCTACAAGCACCACCCCCATGATACTTTTAGAAGTATTCTAGCTCAACTCTATATATATATATATAGAGTTAGGCTAGAATACTTGTGGAAGTACCGGGGCTCCGGTACTTCCACGTCGTTTTCGATGTTGGGACTTCCGAATCGACGATCGGCTCCGTTAAACTTGATCTAGAGTATTTGAAGTATCTAGAAAATAAATTTCGCGATTTTTCGATATCATTTGCCTGGTGATCGAAAGGGCTCAAAATCAGCAATTTCAATGGTCGTGGTGAGCCGTTTGCAAGTTTAACGGTGTAAAAATATCCAAATCACGTAAAATTTTGATAGAAAATTCTTTATACTATATAAAACAAGATCAATATCTTTGATCTAAAATTTTAGAGTCATATTATCACATTTTGTGAGATTTTTATTTTCAGCCATTAATTTTGAGCCCTTTCGATCACTAGGTAAATGATATCGAAAAATCGCGAAATTTATTTTCTAGATACTTCAAATACTCTAGATCAAGTTTAACGGAGCCGATCGTCGATTCGGAAGTCCCAACATCGAAAACGACGTGGAAGTACCGGAGCCCCGGTACTTCCACAAGTATTCTAGCCTAACTCTATATATATATATATATATATATATAGTATAGGATAACTTATAGAACTCCATTTTTTGCATGTATATATAGTAAAAAAGATATAAAAATAGAAAGCGAGCACAACATGGCTGAGTGGCTCACGTGCAACTTTTTTGTTTTTGTTTGAAGTTTGGACCAGACCGTTGAAATATCATTGCCAGAACATGGTGCACCACGACGTCACTCCATGCACCTTTCTCGTGAAACTGGTAATCCAAGGTTCAGACCCTCTACAGTACTTAAAATAAAGAAAAGGGCATCACTCACGGCGTGAGTCATCAGTCATGTCTATGTCTTCGTGATTTATACGGGTCCATCAATTAAAATACCACCATATATGCTGAATTTTTAAAATATTGTAAAATTTATTTATAACAATAGCATCACTCGAGATCATAAAATAAGTCATTAAAATTTTAATTACTGTCCCAAAGATTGAGGAGTTGCATTGCTGCTAACCCGATAACAAGACATCTTAATTATTAGTTTCTATAGTCCCATTTTTCTAAAGCTCTAAAATATAAGATAATAAAATAACAAAACCCGATAGAGTTAAACACTTTATTGATTCTATCGTCACCAAAATTAGGTAAGTAGCTACTAGTTCATGGTTGAATCAGATTGTGTAGCTTGTGGTGATTTTCTTTCTGGCACTTGGGATTGCATGTTGGGCAATTTTGTTGACAGGCCTCTCTGCTGCCGAAGCAAGGCTCCCCCTGCAATACTACGCAGCAGTAACAAGTACGATCATCCAAACTCCCATCCAAATTCTCACACGTGGCCTGCACACATGGAATAACTGTGATCTTGCTCTCGTTCCACGCACTTGTAGGGGAAGCGCTTCCTATTGTTGTTCCAATAATCTCTCGACCTTGCACAAAATAAAATAAAAATTAATTAATCGACTCGACTATTTTTATTACGGATAAATATTATTTACGAATTATTTGTGGGGCGTTACAGACTCTGACGAGATTTAGACCAGCGATGTTAGATTATGGATTCAAGAGATAGCTCTTATCAAACTCATGGTATAGTATTTTGTCCCGCATAGCACTCAACTCTCACACCTTATGCTAGTATTTGGTCATGATATCAATTGTAATGATTCGACCTGCTAGCAATAATAATTTGTTGGGCGTAAACTATCAGCCTAAAATATTTAAGTCCAGTTATTATTACCAGAGTGTGAGGCCTCAAATATTTCAAATCAGAATTTCTTTTTCATCTGATATGAAACTATTAGGGTATTACAGTTTGGAAGTGGCCTCATCATCTGTACAACTGTATACTTTGAGGAGCTCTCTTCAAAATCACCTTCTTGTGCTGCTACAATTATTCGATTTTTCGAAAAAGACTAGGATTGGGGCAATTTATTATTCAGAGCTGATAGTAACATGTATTATTTTTTATACAAAAGTGGCCATCTCCTAGTAAAAAAACGGTGTTATAATTAGTAACTTCCATTAATGGAAATATAAAGTGGAACATGCCTTTTGAAATGCTTTTTGAACCTCAATATTATTTTGGAAAAGTGGTGGGGCTTTCATTTTTCGCAGAAAGAATCCATGTGATGGGTACAGGGACTTGCCAATTGTAACATATAAAATTCGACTCAAACTTTCTCTTAGGTCTCTAATAAATTCAACGGATTAGGGGGTTGTTTGACCTAAATTTTGAAAACTGTAGAGCTTTACTGCTTGCAAATAGTTTTTTTTTTTTGTTAACTTTTATTTTAAAATTTCAATTTAAATTTTAAATTTGACTATAAAAATTTTAAAATTTAAATTTAAACTAAAAATTAAAATTTATTATTGCATTTTAATTATAAATTTATAATTTATAATTTATAATATTGAATTAAGAAAGTTTAAAATTTAAAATCTAAATTTCAAATTTTAATTTTCATTTAAAATTTGATATTTAATATTAAATTTTAAATTGAAATTCAAAATCTAAGGTACAATATTAAAATTTACTAAAAAAATTAAAATTTAAAATAAAAAAGTTGAAAATTCAAACTTAAAATTTTAAATTTTAAAACTTTCAAAATTAAAATTTAAAAACTAAATTTAAAAGTTGAAAATTTAAAGCTAAAATTTGAAATTTAAAATTTAAAAGTTAAAATTCAAAGTTTAATATTTAATATTTAAACTTTAAAATCTGAACTTAAATTAAAAACTTGAATCTGAAATTTTTATTTAAATTTCAAATTTGAGTCCATAATAGAATTAGATTATAAGAAACAGGTTTTAGCTGCTTCTTATTTTGGTAATCTAAAATTAGAAAATTAATTCTAAAAATAAGAATCGAAGTTTTGAAAATAACTTACCAAACGCTCTATTGAAGAAAAAAATTATTTTTAATGATAAAATTACTTTTCAGCATACAAACAACCCCTGTATCTGCTTTCTCAAAAATGAATTCTCAGGTTGATACCTTTTAATATATAAAACTTGAAAACAGAAGGGAAAAACATAAACAATAAGACAAAAAATTGGTGCTTGCATTTTTTTTTTCTTTCTTGATCCTATGCTTATTTCAATTTATTTGATTAAAATAACAAAGGTTAAAAGAAAATTTGGGTGTAATGAGAAGGGTTAGATGCAATATTTATACATACCAAGAGAAAGTTTGAGTGGAATGTAGAAACATCATTTTCTGACAAAGTATTTATGTGTGTGTGTGTGTGTGTGTGTGTGTGTGTTTTATGGAAAGGATTGATAATTAATTTGTGTTTGAGATTTTATGTAACGAAGTTGGTGCATATAATTTATCATTTTGGTAGTGGTCTCATCATATCTATACTTAATCAAATTTTTTTAATCAATGAGAGCTAATATTAGCATATCAAAATTAGCTATATTTAAAGTAATGATCTTCATTTATAACACATATAAAAGTAGCACATGCTTTTTGAACTTTAAATGATTTTGGAAAGGCATTGAGTGAGAGTGCTTCACTGCTTTTGCAAAAGTGAAGCTTACATTTTCTACACTAGAAAAAAGCTATTCATACACTATTAATTTACACCTATTTGAAGTGTACGAATAATATTGCTCTCACGACAAAACAAAATTGCATTGAAATATGTGCATGTTCACATCAAAAATTTAAAATGATTGTTTACGTGATGCACGTTAGGACTTACTAATATTGGCAATTAAAATTCTTATTATGTAATAACAACACATAAAAGTAAACCTTTAATCTACGAAACGCAAAAACAAAAAGTGAAAAACATAGACAAAAGAGAAAATTTCGATGCTTGATTTTTTGGATTTTTTTTTTTGTGATCTTATACTTATATGATATAAATAACAATCATAAAAGAAGGAATAGATACAATATTTAGACATACATAAGAACATCATTTTATGACCAAGGTTTTCTTATTATGTGTTTTAATGTTGCAATCTAAAATGCAATTAGCAACATAATTAACAGGAAAAAAGCTTACTAACCTTGAGAAAGAATCAAAAAGCATCCCAACGCAACAAATATTAGAGGCACCCCTGTGACCTTCATGGTTGCTCTAAGGACTTAAGAATATGCACCAAAGACTCAATACTTGAGAAAAAAAGTTCTCTCGTCTTAATTTATAAAGAGTAAAATTGAGAGGAGAATCTCATAATATTTGGTCAATTAAAATCATTAGATTTGATTAAGGGGATATTTATTGAAAATAATATCTAAAAAGATACATATATCGCGGGAAGATCATTGAAAAATTTACTAAATTAAATTCCTTCCAATTTCAACAAATTTCTTTCTATATTCCTATGAACTACTCGATTCATTATTTGAACTAAACATGGCGAAAAAAGGCTCTTGTTGCCGAGTTAAACCGGTAGCGGTTGTAAAGCCTATTAGTTTCCTATTTTTTGTAATATCAGTTGATACATAGGAAATAAATATGAAAATCAAATTAAAATAAAATAAGAGTAGTGCTTCTATATTTGTTATTTTTTCATATCGTTCATTTATTTTTATTCAATGGCTCGAATTTAATTTTTTTAAAATTTCGACTTGTAATAGCAGGTCACTTTGAAAGAGATACCGGTTACTAGGTACCACAAAGAGAGATATTTTGGTCTTTTAATATATGAATAATTTGGTAAGTTTATTTTTACTATATTATTAAATCTCTCTTTTCTCTTTGTTTTCTTTTTCTCTATCTTTCCACTTCATGTACATTAGAGATGTAAAGAGGTCGGACTCGGGGTGGATTTTCAAAAATCTGAACCCGAATCCGACTATCAAACCCGAAACCCGAACCCAAATCTGACGAATTTTAGAAAATCATATCCACACCCGTACCCGACTTAAAATCCGAAACCCGAACCCTAGTCCGAACCCGAAAATCCGAACCCGAAATATTATTCCTCTTTACAATATTTCAAAATATATTAAATTAAATCTAAAATTTTAAAATACATATTCAAATATAACATCAAACATTTATATATATATATATATATATATATATATATATATATATATATATATATATATTACAAATTTTTTTAAATAGTGATATAAAATTAATGTCTAAAGTAGAAAAATTCTAATTTTTTTTAAAACATATTAAATACGTAGAATTTAAATTTTTAGCCTGTACAATTCTATTCTAAGAATAAATTTGAATTATACACAATATTCCTATCAGTTACCACATTCAATTTTTTTTAAATAGTGATACAAATTTAATGTCTAAACTAGAAAAATTCTAAAAAAAATTTAAACATATTAAACATGTTGAATTTAAATATTTACCCACATTCAAATATGTTTAAATTAGTGATACAAAATTAATGTCTAAACTAGTTAAATTTAAACATTTACCAACATTACAAGTTCTTTTAAATAGTGATGCAAAATTAATGTCTAAAGTAGAAAATTTCTAAAATTACAACATATTAAATACGTTGAATTTAAATAGTGCTACAAACATTACAACATATTAAATATGTTGAATTTAAATTGTTTTAACCTACATTCAAATATTTAAATTTGTGATACAAAATTAATATCTAAACTAGAAAAATTTAAAAGTTTCTTAAATAAATTAAATATGTTGAATTTATTATTATCAACATTAAATTGGTTAAAACGGTAATACAAATTTCCTCTTATTTAAATTTAAATTTTTAAATTTAAATATTAAATATTTAAATTCAACATATTTAGAAATATTACTATTTCTAAAATTTTTGAAATTTAAATTAATGCCTAAATTAGAAGAATTCTAAAATCCCTAAAATTAATGCCTAAATTAGTGTAAAATTAATGCCTAAATTTAAAATATCAATCAAACCTTAAATTAATGCTTAAATTAGTGTAAAATTAATGCTAAGTTTGGGATATTAATCAAAATTTTCTTAAAATTTTGCCTAGTTTGATTACAAAAATACCCTCACATGAAATAACCTTTTAACATGCTATATAATGAAATGATATTTTTAACCTTCATTAATCAACGGCTAAGTTCTTTTTTATTTTTATAAAATAAAGTGCCGAATCATTTCCCATAAAATAAAAGCAAATTTGCATTTAGGCAAATGGAAATTCTCCACATTAATGTTTTATTCTCAAAAACAACCCATCATGTGAGGGGTGAACTACATGACTTTATTTGCAAGGCACATTTATTTATGATAATATAATCTTACAAACCAAGTAGTTTACAATTATCAGCATATATATATATACAAGCACTTGAATTAGATCACTCAATTGAGTCTACACTACATACAAATATACATTCAGAGTGAGTCTTTTGCATGAGAGTAAGCCTCAGAATCTGATGAAAGTAGAGTTTGAACAACAGTAATACAGTATACATGCTTGGTCTCTTACTCTCTCCTCTTGCATTCACAGGGCTCGACTTAAGGAACCTCGATGATCTCATCGGAAGGCGAATAAGGAGAAAGAAAAGAAAAGAAAAAAGAATATCCTACTTACTAACCTTGGCCTTCTAATGCACATATTTCTCATTTTTCATGTTGATGTTTCAGGATTCTGAGGTAAAAATGGCATTTTGATTTGATTAGAATTGTGGTGAAACTGTGAATAATTGGGCATTTAATTCTCTCTTCTTCTTATTTTTTCAACTCAGCACTGTAATGCTAGCGAATCTTAGAAAAATTCATGAGAGTAAATTACATCATATGTTTTTGAGTTTCTCTGGTTGCCACAGAGCCTTATCTGTTTTCGCATCAACCATGTACAAAATAGTTACTCTGATAATTGAACACAATTTAAACGATTTATAACAAAAGATTTTAAACTAACAATAGAAGCCCAAGTGTGGCACAACTAACATTTTCATCATCAGTAACATGTAGATAACAATGCTAGGGACAAACACTACTTCGAAGAACCGTAATGAACTAAAAATAATACATTAAAATTTCTTTTTTGGATAAGAATATAAAGTGCATTAAAATTCTCTTCAGGAAAATAGTGCATTAGAACTATAAAAACATGCATGCAGAGCTAGATACAATATTGATGAAGAGAATAAAAAATCGTAGACAATTTGCATACACAAATATAACAAAGAAGTAGGATCGAGGGGTCGAGATCATAATAGATAAAGAAGCTGCGACGAAAATGAACTGTGCTATCCTCAGCAACAGCCCAGTTACGCTTCCAGGGCCTCCTATTACGTTCATCTCTCTCTTTGTGTGGGTGTGGGTGTGTGCGTATATATGGGTTCTCTCTCTTTGTGAGTGTGAGTACGTATGGGTTTGTGTTGGAGATGACCTCTTTATATTGCAATTCTCTCATGTAAAGGCAAAGAACAAATTAGAAAAATTATATTTTTTTAAAGTCCTCTGAAAGAATATATATATATATATATATATATATATATATATATTTTCTATTTGTAGAAATGTATTTTTGTCTCTAGAGGATCAATACCCCTTCGACAGAAAGCTCAGATGGGGAAGCACTTATTAGAGTTGGTATAGTATATATGCATATATGAGTTGAGCTAGAATACTTCTAAGAGTATCAAGGAGGTGGTGCTTGTGGGTTTATAGCCTTTGGATTGAGATTTGGAGGGTTGGGATGATGGTGGTAGGTGGTGGTAGGTGGTGGTAGGTGGAATAGTGTTTGATCTAAAGGCTATTAGTAATTAAAAAGTAGATCCAAGGGCTAAAAATATGGAAGCACCAAGGGGTTGGTACTTCCAAAAGTATTCTAGCTCAACTCTATATATATATAGTATAGGATAACTTATATAGAACTCCATTTTTTGCATGTATAGTAAGAAAGATAAAAAAATAGAAAGCACAACATGGCTTGGCTGAGTGGCTCACATGCTTTTTTTTTTTTTTTTTTTTTTGACATTTTGTTTGAAGTTTGGACATTGCCAGAACTTGGTGCACCTAGTCACACCATGTACCTTTCTCGTTAAGCTGTTCATTTGAAATTAAACTGTAATCCAAGGTTCAGACTCACTACAATACTTAAATAAAGAAAATGATGTCACTCACGGGCCACGGCATGAGTCATCAGTCATGTCTATGTCTTCGTGATTTGCACGGTTCCATCAATTAAATACCACCACATATGCTGAATTTCTAAAGTGTTGTAGAATTTATTTGTAACAATAGCATCACTCGAGACCATAAAATAAGTCATTAAAATTTCAATTACTGCCCCAAAGATTGAGGAGTTGCATTGCTGCTAACCCGATAACAAGACATCTTAATTATTAGTTTCTGTTGTCCCTTTTTTTTAAAGCTCTGAAATATAAGATAACAAAACTAACAAGATCCAAACCAGGTAGAGTTAAACACTTTTATTGATTCTATCGTCACCAAAATTAGATAAGTAGCTACTAGTTCATGGTTGAATGAGATTGTGTAGCTTGTGGCGATTTTCGCTCTGGCACTTGGGATTGCATGTTGGGCAATTTTGCTGACACGCCTCTCTGCTGCCGAAGCAAGGCTTCCCCTTCAATACTACGCAGCAGTAACAAGTACGATCATCCAAACTCCCATCCAAATTCTCACACGTGGCCTGAAAACATGGAATAACTGTGATCTTGCTCTCGTTCCGCGCACTTGTGGGGGAAGAAGCGCTTCCTACTGTTGTTCCGATAATCTCTCGACCTTGCACACCAAAAAAAAAAAATTTAATTAATCGACTCGACTATTTTTATTACGGATAAATATTAGGGATAATACCTAATATGCTTCTGAAAATTTCTGAAATATTCAATCTACCTCTACTTTTTTTTTGTTTCAAATATACCTCTCGTATATTTCTTCGTTATTCAAAAATACTCTCGCTGTTAGTACCCGTTAAGTTATCTCAAATTAAACACAGATTAAATTTCTACCAGAGTTAAAAAAATTAATATACCTCTTTGCTCTTAACTTAAGAGCAAATAAGAAAAATTGATGAACGGAAGAGGGTATATTTGAAAGAAAATTTGTAATTTTACAGAGATAACGACTGTTACTAATAGTTCATGAATAGAATTTAATTTTAGAAATATATTTGAAATAACTTGAAATGTTAAAAAAGTATTTTTAATATTAGTCTTTTAAGATGGATAAATGAGAAAGTCGAAATTTTTTTAAAAGTATATAAGCAATTGCCCCTAAATATTGATTAGGGACTGTTTGGAAGTGGTCCCATTATCATCTGCACAACTGTACTCGAGGAGCTCACTTCAAAATCATCTTCTTGTGCTGCTACAATTTTTCGATTTTTCGGAAAAGACGAGGATTGGCTACGGTTTCTTATAGAAAAAGGGGCCTCCTATTTAAAAAAAAAGTGGATTTAATTATAATTAGTAAATTTCATTAATGGAAAGATAAAAGTAGTACATGCTTTTTTATATTACTTAAATTAAACATTATTTTAGAAAGGTATCAAACAACAATGCTTTTGGGAAAATAGGGCTTCTATTTTTCGCACGAAGAATTTGCATTGGTCCTTTCAAATGGTTGCCCATGTGATGGGCATGGGGACTTGCCTGTTGCAACATCTAAAATTTGCTTATACCCACTTATGTGCATGGGTAACATTGCTATTACCACACCAACCGGCCCTAGCGCAAATGGCAAAGGACTTGGTGGTTGGTACCCGAGGTCTCGAGTTCGAATCCTAGTTGATTCACATTTTCAGCTAAATTTATTTCTAAACGAAATAAACGAAGCGGATAGCGTGCTACCTTTCTCTCAAAAAAAAAAAAAAAAAAAAAACATTGCTCTTACCACGAAAAAATTGCATCCAAATATATACATGTCCACATCAAAGATTCAAAATGATTGTTTATATGTTGTGCATTAGGATTTACTAATAGTAGCATCTAAAATTCTTATTATGCAATAACGAAACATAAAAGTAAACCTTTAATTTACGAAACTCAGAAACAAAAGCAAAAAACATAAACAACAAGGGAAAACTTTGGTGCTTGAGAAAGGATAGATGCAATAAACCTTTTCTTTTTTTCTTTTTTTTTTGGATCTTATATTTATACTTATATGATATAAATAACAAACCTAAGAGAAAGGATAGATGCAATATTCAGGCATACAAAGGAGAAAGTTTGAGTGAAATATAGGAACATCATTTTATGACCAAGGTTTTATTTTATGTGCGTGTTTTAATGTTCTTTTGTGTAATCTAAAATGAAATTAGCAGCAAAAATAATATGAAAAAAGATGGCTAACTTTGAGAAAGAATCAAAAAGCATCCAAGCGCAACAAATATTAGAAGCACTCGTGTGACCTTCATGGTTGCTATAGGGACTTAGAATACGCACCAAGAATCTATAATAGAGAAAAAAGGTCTCTCCTATTAGCTTATAAAGAGTAAAATTGAGAAGAGAATCTCATAATATTTGGTCAATTAAAACCATTAGATTTGATTAAGGGGATATTTATTGAAAATAATATCTAAAAGATACATATATCCCGGGAAGATCATAAAAAAAAATTTAGTAAATTAAATTCCTTCCAATTTTGACAAATTTCTTTTTATATTCCTCTGAACTACTTAATTCATTATTTGAACTAAACACGGTGAAAAACGGCTCTCGTTAGCGAGTTCAACTGGTAGCGGTCGTGAAGCCTATTACTTTTCTATTTTTTGTAATATCATGTAACATCACAATAGTCCCACAGGATGGGAAAATGATTCTGATTAGATTATAAGAGACATCGCATCCCAATAATAACAACTGGGCTTAAGCATTTTGGGCCGGTAGTTTGGGCCCAATGAGTTATTATTGTTAGCGGGTCGGATCGTTACATTTGGTATCAGAGGCGAATATCAGCCAGGAGTGTAGGAGCTAAGTGCTATGCGACTCGTACGTAGGAGCCACCTCTAGAATTTCAAATCGCATGGTAATTTCGGTATATATGTCTGTTATTGGATTTGGATCTGACAAGTACGTCAGGGTCTAAACAGAAGGAGTCCCCCATCGAATGGGGAAAAGATTCCAATACGGGGGGAGTCGTACATCGGATTGGAAAAAGATTTCGATTTGAAACATATGAGAACTAAGTATCATGTGGAACAAAGTGCTACACCACGGGTTCAGTGGGAGCCACCTCTTGAATTCGTAGGAGTTACCTCTAGAATCTTACATCGCCTAATAATTCTGGTCTATATGTATGTGATCTCGATTTGGACCTGACAAGAACGTCAGGATCTAAACGAGGGAGTCTATAATACCCCAATAGTCCCACATCGAATCGGAAAATGATTCGAATTAAATTATAAGAGGCATCGCACCCTAATAATAATAACTGGGCTTTAGCATTTTTGGCCGGTAGTTTGGACCCAATGAGTTATTATTGCTAGCAGATCAGATCGCTACATTTGGTATCAGAGACGAATACCAAACGAAAGTGTAATTCTTGTCTATGTCTATATGTCTGTGATCCGCACCTTAATAATAATAATTTGGCTTAAACATTTTGGGCCAGTGGTTTAGACTCAACGAATTATTATTACTAGCAGGTCAAATCATTACATCTTAAGTGATAAATATAAAATAAATATAAAAATCAAATTAAATAAAATATAAACAAATTTGCATTTATGCAATGGGAATTCTCCACATTAATGTTTTTACTCTCAAAATCAACAACCCATCATGCGAGCGGTGAACTTTTTTTTTTTTTTGAGAGGCACGCTACCCGCTTTGTTTCTTTCTTTTAGAAATAAACTTAGCTGGAAATATGAATCAACTAGAATTCGAACTCGGAACCTCGGGTATCAACCACCAAGTCCTTTGCCACTTGCGCTAGGGACGGTCGGTGAACTAGACGACTTTATTTGAAGAACACTTTATTTACAACATAATCTTACAAACCAAGTAGTTTACAATTATCAGCATACAAGCACTTGAATTAGATTACCCAACGGAGTCTACATAAAAACATATATGCCTTCAGGGTGAGTGTTCTGCAAGAGAGTAAGCCTCAGAATCTGATGAAAGCAGAGTTTCAACAACAGAATCCATGCTTGGTCTCTTACTCCTCTCCTCTTCCATGCATGATGCAGCTAACTCCACCAACACTTTCGCTTGAGGGTAGCTGAACTCCCCATTCAATCTGGCGTCGACGAACTCCGAAACCCACGATCGTTCTCCGCTCTCCAGTTTCTCCCTCAGCAGCTTCGCCAACCTTCTGAGCGCCACATACACCTGCTCTTCCTCCTTTACCAACCATTCCGACACTCGAAGCCCCTTCACCAGTTCGAGAAGCACGACGCCGTAGCTGTAGACGTCGACCTTCCCCGTGATCGGAAGGCTAGAAGCCCACTCCGGAGCGATGTAGCCTCTCGTCCCTCTGATCCGCGATAGCCTCGGAGTTGCACCGCCTCTTTGTAGTAGCTTCGCCAAACCAAAATCCGCTATCTTGGGCTCGAATTCTCGGTCTAGCAATATGTTCTCCGGCTTGACGTCGCAGTGGATGACCCACTCGAGGCAAGAGTGATGCAGGTAGGCCAACCCCTTGGCCACTCCTAGCGCAATCTTAAACCTCTCGTTCCATCTGAGCACGTTATCGATTGCGTTTCCGCCGCCGAACAAGGCCTTGTCCAGCGAGCCATTCTCGACGAACTCGGAAACCAAGAGCCTGTGTGCGCCTTGCGAGCAGAATCCCCACATTCGCACGAGATTCATGTGATAAATCCGACCGACTACGCTCAGCTCAGCTCGAAACTCCTCTTCTCCTCCGAATACGTGCTCTTCCAACTTCTTCACGGCTACGACTCTCTCGTCGTCCAAAACACCCTTATACACAGCCCCCGATCCCCCCCTTCTGAGCTCGTCTTTGAAGTTCCCAGTAGCCCTCTCCAACTCTTTGTACGTGAATCGTCGGAATTGACTCGATATCACCTTGTAGCCTTCGTGATCTAATGGCTTCTGATCCTTCCTGAAGATAAACCACCAACCGGAGGCGATAAAGAACGCCTCAATGACAAAAAATGCTGAGATGAACACGTAAAAGTACGCCCATTTCGTCGATCCGCCGCTATTCGCACTGGTGTAAGAGGAATTGGCGATAACTTCAGCTTCCTTTATATTGCACATAGGATCATGAGCTTTAGGAGCGCCGGAAAGTTCCGAGGAACTTATATTCCTAGGTTGTTTGATGTAAATGGTTCCTGGCAAGTTTGGGGAGGTGTTGCCATTGTAGAGGAGAGTCTTTGGATAGCACTGACCAGTCCCGCGCTTATACAGAAAAGCTTCGCATGAACAGTCGTGGACGCATATCTTCTCGCAAGTGTCGAATGTTATCTTCAAAGTGTAATTTAGATCATAACCCCAAAAATCAATATTAGGAATCGGCACAAATCTCATGCTGTGAGAATCGACGTAGCTTATGTTGAATTTTCTCTTGCAACCTTTGCTCCAGTCGCTCGGTTGATTCATTTCGTAACCGGGAGGACAAGTACACGAAGGCTTTGGCGAGTAGACGCAAATTCCGTTTCTACCGCATAGGCCGTGAATGTTGCAGGGTTGCGAAAGAGCCACCCACGAGACCGACCAGGTTCCGCTCGACTCATCAAGGCTATACAGCCTAAGATTACCGTCGTAGTCTAGCGTCAATCTCCTCCGAATCCCGGTACCCCAGTCAGAAGCGTTGATCGTCAACTGGTCGCTCGCAACGAACTGCCCAAGATCATCGAGAACTCCGTATCTACTGCTATTGTAAGATGTTCTGCCGTTCTCCCAGGGTTGTAAGCCGGGAGGAGGCCAATATATGCTAGAAATGTCGGGACCGTCGTATATAAGCGTAAGAACATTGTTGGTGTCAAAATAAAAGCTATAGTAGCCTGAAGAGAGCAATCCATCGGCATAGGAAGATACCAGCTTTGTGTCTCTAGTGATGGCTTGCGTCGGTAAAAGTGTGTCGGTCGGAGAATCGAAACTTCGCCATAGGATGTTGTTGTTAGAATCACTCACCACTAGGTTACCGGTGTCCAAAAGTTGCGCTCGATCGGCTTTTGTGGAGCTCGTGTTAGTGCTCCACGCGATAGTGCCGTCGAAGTCTGTCAGCACCTGTTGATCGAGTACGTACGTATAGAATGTTAAAATATTGTATTCTGATAGCTTAAACTTTTAGAGAAATCAGTACAGTACTGGTACCATCGAGCCGTCCTTCTTGAATGTAATTCTCGACCCCCGGCCATTCACCGCGTGGTCGCGGTTCGCGGACCAGACCACAGTCTTGTTGGCTGAGCTGGCGAACCAGATTGAGAAGGTGAATGCATTTGTGGCTACTTCATTGAAACCGCATGAGAAGGTGCCACCTGATGAGATTAGGATGTTGGATTCGTGATCCTCTGCGTAGAGAGAGGAGCCTCGGAAAAGATAAGCACTAATATTATCTGCTGGAGTAGCAAAAGGAGGGCAAATGGAGATGAGAAGCAGTAGAGTGATCAGGATGTTGGAGGGAGAAAAGCAATTCATATTGCTGCAACAATTCTGAGGATTTTTAGGATTTAGATCGACTTGTAATAATTAATGCCTTTCGATGCTACACTGGGGGAGTCTTCGGGCGTGGAGAGAGACTCAGAGAGAGAGAAAGAGAGAGGCGGCTGGGGGAGTCTTCGGGCGTAGAGAGAGAGAGAGAGAGAGATAGAGGGAGGCGGCTGGGGGTTCTTCGAGGCGTAGAGAGAGAGAGAGAGAGAAAGAGAGAGGCGCTGTTGTGTGAGGAGTGAAAAAAAAGGAAAAGAGATATTAGGGTTACAAACAGAAAAAATTAAAAGTTGATACAATAGTATCCGATAGATTGAAATTTTAACATAAATGAAACTCTTTATAAATAAGCTCGGCTTTATTTTTAAATTAGGCTAAAAAAATTTAAAATAATAATCTGTATTATATATTTATATACAAATATAATTATATATTTATATAGGCTGGGGCTACTATACTCTTATGAGTATAGACCCTTTTGTACTCATAAGTTTTGAACCGTTCGGATGAATGGATGTGCGGTTAGGATGAGAGTGGTTACGGTTAGGTTGATAGTGGGCCCCCTAGTGTTGAGTAGGTGGTTGGTTGAATAGTATAATTTAACGGGTGAAAATGATTAAAAGATAGATCTAACGTCCAAAAAGTTATGAATACAAGAGGCCCTATACTCATAAGAGTATAGTAGCCGGACTCTATTTATATATATATATATATATATATATATATATATATATATATATATATATTAATATAAAATAAATGTAATCGAGCTGTTATCGAGCCGAACACGAGTGAGCTGACCCTAACTCGTGTTCGGCTCGTTTATTAAACGAGCTGGAAAATCCAGCTCGTGTTCGGCTTGTTTACTAAACGAGCGAGCCGATCTCGAGCTCATTTCGAGCCGAACACGAGCCGGCTCGCGAACGGCGAGCTAGATTGCCAGCCCTACTGGGGGATATGATGTTGTTATATGTAACATAACATCACATGAGCATTTCTCTAGATGTTAATTAGACTTTTAATATTAGTATTTTTAGCTAGGGAAAATATATGCAGATTCCTCAATTATAAGCCATTTTGATATATATAGGTTCTTGAATCTCGTCGACTCTCATTTGTTTAGATTTAAATTACGTCAGTTGATCGAAGTGACAATTTCATTTACTTAATTAGCAATTAAATTCCATTAAATTTTATAGCTCTAACAATAGCTAATAGAATTATGAATACTAACAAATCAGTGATTCAAGTGGCTAATTAAATCAAGGGAAACAAATTACGAAAAGGATGCTAATAACTTAAAAAATTAAAGTTTAGACACCTATTTCAGAACATCGTATGATTAGAGGGTTCTCCATGCAATTTTACCTATAAAACGACAAGCCAAGTTTGAAGACAAAATACCACAAAGGCCAGGTAGGGACCTTTGACATTCGAAGGGGTCACGAACTTTAATTAAACTCTACAACGAACCTTGGACAGCTAATAAATAGTCACTATATTATTTGTGTCGGCTAAAGTTCTCCAATAATACAATTAGTTACTATATTAATATTCCTTCGTACTAGTATGCAGTTCATTGATTATTCGAGTCTACGTTTGGCCGGCAAAACCCAGTCGTCTCAATTCATCACGCGAGACAATATTGACTGTAAGCCTACCATTTCCAGGAACTCAAAATTTGGGAAAATATTCATGAAATGATAAGGGGTAGGCTAAGTTTTGCAGCTTTAGGTGATATATTTTATTGAGAGAGGGCTGTAACTTTTTTTTTTTTGAGAGAGAAAGGTAGCACGCTATCCGCTTCGTTTGTTTTAAAAATAAACTTAGCTAGAAATGTAAATCAACTAGGATTCGAACTCGGGACCTCGGGTACCAACCACCAAGTCCTTTGCCACTTGCGCTAGGGACGGTCGGTGCAACTTTTTTTTTTGGGCTAGTTCTTTCTTTACTTCTGTAGCTCTTTGACTCACTCGAGAATCCGTTGCCTCAACATCTATAACAAAAAAAAATTTCACGAATGAATGAAGCGAATAACATGCCACCTTTATCTCAAAAAAATAGGGCCAAAACGAATAATGTTGTGGACACGAGTTAAAAATTAAAATATGCTTGATGAATCTTCTTTAAATTTTGAATATTTTTGACCCGCTGAAAGAAGTAGTATTGTTTGATGATGTATTGTTTTAGTACTGCAATTAGAAAAAGAAAAAAACTATATTAACACGCTTTCAATATAATTTTCTGCAGCAACTGTCAGATAATCAAAATGGCTAGATTGGGAATATTTTTTTTTTTTTCGCTGTAACAAAAGCTTTAGATTTTTTTTTGTTTTTAAGCCAAATATCCTGCTGAAGTTCACAGTGTTGCATGTAGAAGCAGGAGAAGAACTAAATAAATCTTTTTAGTTTATATTAGATTTGATAAATTGGCTAGCGATTCAAGTAAAAAAAAAGTAAAATTATATTAAGTAATATATATATATATACACACAATTTGACTCATCAGCGATGTTATGGTATGCATGCTACAATTAATGCCCATATAATTAGTTCTCGCTGCTCAGTGTTTAATTAATGCGATAGGTTTTGCACAAAGTAATTAACAATCAGAAGTAGAAGCGTTGAAGGCATGCCCAAGTCGTAAAGATGAAATGGGATCGAACGCACCCATCAATTTGGAAGTTTTCTCTTTCAAAAAAATAATTAAAATTTTTTTTAAAAAAAAGTCATTTAATTCCATGGAACTATTTTTCTCTGAATTGGTACTTCCAGAAGGGCTATTTGTCACCACACGTCTTTCTACAGCAGTAGGGCGGCGGTGGCAGGAAAAGGTCTAGAATGCACTAGTTCGGCGGTGGCAGGAAAAGGTCTAGAATGCACTAGTTATATTGCTGATGTGGCGTCTCCAACCAATCAGATTATTTCTCTTGAATTAACTCATTCCATTATAATTATTAAAAAAAATAGTTTTATTATACTTTTTTCTAAAATAGAGAGACATGATTGGCTGGTTATTGATGATGTGAGTAGGTGTTACATAGTAGACTTTCTCCGACGACAGCGGCTATGGTGGTGGAGTAATTAGGCGTCTCTGATGAGGCCCTCTGTTGTACAGCGGCGATGGCGGTCGGCCGTACTGAGGCGACCGCCGCTGAGCTTGCGAATAGTGCGGCAGTGGACAATTCTGGTATGCGGTGTGAGCGTGTAGCATTTGTCGCAGCAACGGCAACAACGGCGGTGGTAATGGTGCAGATCGATTGGCGCGGTGATGGGTTAGTAGTATAAAATGGTGAGCGCAGGAGGTGGAAGTGGTGGCTAAACATAGCATTTACTACGAACCATAGCATGCCTCATATTTTGATGCAGGCAAAGGAGGAAAGTACTAGAGCTTCAGAAGGCTCACTCCGTGCGTGACTTTTGTGTAACACAGTTATGAGGCTTACATGCGGGACCTACACGCAGGACGTGGAACATGGAACATGCATATGCATGTAGTATTTACGTTGTACAACGAAGAGAACGAACCTACACTGCATAATGAAGGATTGTTGCATCCGGGTAAAGAAAATACGAGAATGCGTAAATGATCCACATCGTATTGATTTCGAGGGTGTTGTAGCTCAATAAGAGATATAATTGAACGATCGATGACACCATTTCTGTTTGTGATTTTAGCAATAGGCAAATAAAAAATCAGATTATTTTAACTGTAATAAAAATTAAAAAGAATTGTGAAGTTGAAAAGCAGGAGTTCTAATGCAAAAACTTTACATTTACACAACAAAATCTATTCTAAAAGCACCACTCAACAATACTACACCGTAACTCAGAGCCAAACTGCAGGCCCTAAAATAAGTTTTAATTTAATACTCAAACCTTCTGAAATCTTTCATTATTAGGCCTAGTTTGTAACGGGGAGGTTATAGGCACCATATGCACTCGAACTCAGAACAACGAAAATGCCATTATTCAGCCCATATCATGGTAAAAAAAAAAAAATGTAAAAGAAATTTCGTTTTCTCAGTAAACATAAAGTATTTCAATAAAGAGAACCAGCATACTTCGCTGCAATTTCACATACCGTATGATGAACTAAATAGTGCTATTGCTATATTAGAGAAAAATTCACAGGAAAACATGAAAAAATTGGATTGTAATGGGATTGAAGAAGTTAAAGAGCACAACAGAGGACACCAAATCATTCAATTTGGAACACATTATTCAATATAGTCATTCTAAAGGACTTGCTAAAAAAAAAAAATTAATAATAACCAACACTCTGCATTACACCAAAGTTATCTAACCTTCTGAAAAAAATCTCTTCTATGAGCTCCTGCCTGAATCAGATAACGCACACACAACAGAAAGGAGAAAATGAAGAACCGAGTAATCTACACCACCAATTGAAAATTCCCTAAAAATCAAATTTTGTTCTCTTCTTTGGGAGGAAAGAAATTTACCTAAGTAGAGCAGCATGTTCTCCTTGCACCCCCCGACGGATCGGTGACGTTGATCGTAGTCCCTTGGATCGGAGGGCCGGCATTTCCAGCCGCCTCTTGTGCGGCGAGAGCCTTCTTGCTTATTATGTGGTAAATCTCACTTAGGATAGTTTGAAAAGCTTTCTCAATGTTAAATGCCTCCAATGCGGAGGTCTCCAGGAACGAAAGCCCTTCCTTCTCAGCCAAAACCTGAGTGGCAAAAATTAAATACTTAAGACCTCAGAAGATTGATAATTTCATGGACAGCCTCCAAAAGCTAAAGATATGGTACAGATATGTCCTACAAAATCAGAATTTTCATACCTGAGCATCATCCTCAGAGACAGATCGTAGATGGTTGAGATCGGACTTGTTACCAACCATCATGATGACTATGTTGGAGTCCGCGTGGTCACGGAGCTCACGCAGCCACCTCTGCACATTCTCGAACGTCTGTTTCTTTGTAATGTCGTAGACAAGGAGGGCACCCACTGCCCCTCGATAATACGCGCTAGTTATGGCGCGGTAGCGTTCTTGGCCAGCAGTGTCCCATATCTGGGCCTTGATTGTTTTCCCTTCTATCTGCAACAATAGTTGATGAACTAAATTTAGGAAAGGAAAACATATAACTAAAGGAATCGGTATAGCAAGCTAATGACTGATAATTTACATTTACTTTTCAAATATTCAATTATCTATTCCTTTCTAAGTAACAAGCACTATATTGGACATGGTACTCTTTAAAGGAAAATTTTGTTTTACATATATAAGCATGCCCCAAAGGATTAAATGGAAGCATAACGGAGCATCGGACAGTAGTTATTAGATAAAAGAGAAGGAACAAGATCATAATAGTTTGCATCAAATCAACTTGTGCAGAACCAATATGAGATCATCGAGAACATAATGACATCGTCAAGATCCAAATGAGATCATCAAGAACATAATGGCAGACTCCCTGTAGTAATGGTAGAGAAGGTAAAAAGGACACAAGGAAAATTCATTTAAATCAACAGAAAAACCGACAAGATAAGAAGATATATCATTGATTAATAGAGTTTCACGACCATCCAGGATTAGAATACTTCCAAAAAAGCTATGATATTATAAGCTTAGCTCCCCTGATTAAATATCTTAAAAGACTATATTTTGTAACAATGGCGACAGCAAACAAACTTTTTATATCTAGTACTACACAGATCTACTTCTGCGACCTCCACATAACCTTCTATATACTTTTCAAAACCTAAGACGGCAGTCGCTTTTACTAGACAAGATTGTAATCCCATCTATTATCTTCCTGAAATTTCCTTTAAAAGGGAAAATTCTCAATTTGTCTGCACCTATAGATAAGGCTTAAATATGATCAATCATTTTCTCATGTATGTCTATATGTCTCATTTACAATGTTGCTGATCTCTCCGTATCTTCCACGAGATCGTGATAAATATAATAAAACATATGCCATTCTCCACTAGCAAAGTGCATGGAATTAGAGGAGTAAAACGCTCTTTCGAGAGAATTCACCATTGAATTTCGGTAAATTTCACCTTCGCAACATCTAAACACACTAAAATTCGAATCAAAACAATAATAAATCAATCAATTCACCAAACGACGAGGAATTGTTACTATAATTAACAGTTATTCGCTAGATCCTATCAATAGTAATCAATGGAACAACAGTTTAAAATCAAAGGGTTAAATTGACCAAAAAGAAACCGATCGGAGAAGGAAGGGTGGACCTGAAGCGTCCGGGTGGCGAATTCGACGCCGATGGTGGATTTGGACTCCAAGCAAAACTCGTTGCGCGTGAATCTCGAGAGGATGTTCGATTTACCCACGCCCGAGTCGCCGATGAGGACGATTTTGAAAAGGTAATCGTACTCGTGATCCACTCGGTGCGCCATTTCTCCTCCTCCTCCTCGATTCTCCTCCCCTAAACCCTAGGATCTGGATCAGATCCAATCAAAACAACACCAAATTCAACAGATCGATCGATCGAAGCTAAAACAGAATTGAAAACGGAGGGATCTGAGGATCTGGGACCGGAGAAACCCTACCTGATGCGGGATCCGATCGGAGGAGCGAACACTCGGGGATTGGAACGATCAATGGGAACGCGAGAGATAGAGAGAGAGAGAGAGAGAGAGGTGTGGCGTTCCACGACGACCAATGACGAGAAACGGAAAAGAGCGAAGAAAGGGCATCTAAATTCTGAAACGGCCTACACGAGTTTTAGGCGCATTAATATAAAAAAAAGAATAAATAAATAAAGACACCCGCATAATTTTGTCCTCATTGTTCAAATCTTTTGACCGTATAATTTCTGAGGAGTACAATCTCTCCACTCCATTTGGACCAATTGGTAAGTGCATATTTTATATCTTTCAAATTTAAGAGTTAAATTTTTAAAAAAAATATTAAAAATTTTATCAAAATAAGTAATTTTGTATTATCTGAAAAGTTGGTATTTACATACATACTCTTGCTAGAGGTATGTAAACACAAAAAAAAAAAACAAAGTTCACATAAATACGAAATCTACAAGAAAAGTAATATGTAAGTAGAACTATGATTTTATAGTTAGCTGTGTGTGAATTTTCTGTTATGTATCGAAATTCATGATCGACATCATTTAATATAATTTGTGTGATTTAACTATCTTAAAGTATTCTTATTATTTTTCAACACTACTTATTAGGTAATTAATTTTTTTGAAATTGACTGTATTTAATAACTGACATGAAATGTTTATTTAGTTAACAATGTAATATAATTCAAATACGCTAAAATTTTTATAAAATATTCCATTCCCTATTTAGATCAATAATAGATAAAAAATTTAATATTCAATTTAAGTAATATTTGGCCATGTTTTTATTTTCGAAGATGCTAGTGAAAAGAGACAAAAAGCGGATGGCCTTTTGGTGTTAGTAGTTTGACCTACTTTTATTTTTAATTTTTTCTTTTTCTGGAAAGTGCTTTATGATGAGGGGTAAGAAGGTAATTTTAATTACTAATAGTATAATAATGTAGTAATACCCATGAATTCTACCGAATTAATTATGTTTAAGAAATTCTACTTAGTATGTTTAAAATTGGTAAAAATGCATGGAGAGGCTCACAACTGTACTTTATTTGAAAATGGTTCCCTCGGCTTTTCTATGTCTTTGATGGACGCTATTTTGAATTTTCAATTACTTTAATTTAAGTAATTTTTATTATTTGAATCACAATTTTTTGTTAAATTATGAGTATTTTTTATAAATTTAACTCTAATTATTCTTTAACTAGAGAAATTACATATTTATTAACAACCAACAGCCAACGCCCAATTAAACAATTATAATTTTTTAAAAAATTAAATTAAATTGACTAAAATAATGTAATTAAAACATATAAAAGTGAACCGTCAAAGTTTAGATGCCTATTTTAAAATGGCTTTATAATTGAGGAATGATCTCCGCACATTTTTATTTTTAAATTTTAAGTTTGTGGAGATGGGGGGACATGTACAAATGGGTTAATTACTGCTGCAATGCTCTTTGTAATATTCAATTATTGTATGTAATAAATTATGGCATGCATAACATTAAAAAAAATTATTGATTCATTACAAAATATTTTTATTTGATTTTTATAATGTGATAATATTTTGATTCGTTCATCACTAACATCAAAAATGCCATAAATATTTGCGAAAGAGAAATAAAAAAAATGATAATAATAAAAAAAGAAAAACTTCAAATATCACTCATGTGTTTCGTGCTTTCTCACTTTAATACCTTATAGTTTAAAGTATGTCATTTTCGTACCATGTGATTTTATTTTTCTCTTTTTATTATTCCCTCTATTAATTTTTTTGTTAAATCAGTGAGAAAGTAAAAAATATAGAGTATTAAAGTAAAAGTTTGGTAAACCACATGATATTAAAGTGAATATTTGATAAACCATAGGTGAGATATCTGAAGTTTTTTTTCTAAATGATTTAACGGAGAGTTAACGGAGGTGCTGATAGAAAGAAAAAAAAGAAATCATAGGATACTAAAATGATACGCTTTAAACTACAGAATACTAAACTAAAAAAGCGCGTAATATAAGAGTGTTATTTGAAGTTTTCCTTTAAAAAAAAATGTCAACCAATCATAAGAAGCCATTGTGATTTGTGGGGTACATGAGCAAAGTCATGTAACCATATATGACACAAGAACGCATCGCTGGAAGAAGGTGGTGAGTGATTCGGAGGGGCGTTGGCATCTTGACAGGCGACAGCTCGCTCAGATTCTCTTCTCCTTCTGTCTTTCGCATGCCCCACCCACGCCAGGTGATCATTTGCATGCGCGCGGCAAATTCTCTCGGTCCCCACACAAAGATGACGAGCAAATTAATGCCATGTACAAGCATGCAGGTTCTCCAGAATACTGTCTTTAATTAGCATTCTATTTGTTGTGCGAGCCTAACTTACAAAATATAAGTCATATGAATCGCAGTTTAAACTGTTTTGAAACTTTTTGTACCTTTAGCTTTTAGAGGTAGTTTGATTGTCGTAATTACAGTTTGGTTGTAACGCAAATTTAGTAAGAAGAAATTACGACTACAAATCATTTGGAGACGGCTTATTTCTAAAAAGGTTCCAAGTCATATTTTACGGAAAAATCCAAAATATGCATGGCATATGACTAGGCAGCAAATGTGACGCCTATCTTCGTAGCGAGTTATCCAACCTAGACTAATCTAGCCCTAGCACGCTAAATCCTTTTAGCCTATTAGGCCTCACCACCGCTCGAAATATTATAACCGGATTAAGATTTAGCCCTAATTAATAATGTGACATTCCGAGAATTTAGAATAATCATATATATGAGATATAATAGAGCTAAACTTATTAATCCGGTTATAATATTTTAGGCAGTGACTAGGCCCAAAAAGTTAAGAGAATTAAGCATGCTAGCAGTAGAGTAGTTTTAAGATGGATGACCCGCTAGGAAGTGAGATATCACAGTTGGTATCAGAGCGAATTACCAATCGAAAGTGTGCGATGAGTCTCAGCTGAGTCAGGATTATGCAGCAGGCAGAGCGAGGCTCTCTTGCTGATAACTATTGCGGGTGAAGTGTGGCACTCTACAACGTTGGCTAAGGCTAGCAGGATGAATTTCACATCGCCTGATACTTGTTAGTGTGCCTGAGCCTGACGAAGGCATCAGGGCTTAAAGGGGAAAGAAACGTAACATCTCGAGGATTTAGAATAGTCCTATATATGAAATATAATAGGGTTAAATTTTTAATCCGGTTATAACATTTTAGGCGGTGCCTAGGCTCAATAGGTTAAGAGAGCTAAGCGTGTTAGAACTAAAATAGTCGATCCTATGATGGTTGACCACGGCCAGCAGCTTAACCAAATGACTAAAAGTTTGTAGGTTAAACGTGTCCAATTTTGTTAATTAAAAATGCTTTAACTTCTTCCTCATAAACTGTTTATTAATTTGGCGGATGTACAAACATGAGACTTAACTACGACGAAAATGTTTTGGCTATTTATAAAGTCTCTTAATTATCAGTTTTCTTTATTTATTGTAATTACCATTTTATCCACATATTAATTACATTACTTTCTTTGTAACCTATGTCGAGTATTTAATAAAAATCTTTATAGAACTTGGTAATTAGAAGTGGGTAGGAACTTAGTAAGAAGTGGGCATGGTAGAGTGGTAAGACAGGGGGACCCCCTGTCCCCATTCCTTTTTCTATTGGTGGCAGAATGCCTAGCCCGAATGACGAATGAGGCTCTCGCCAATAAGTTCATTAAAGGCCTTCCCGTCAACGACCTCCAGAGTTATCCATATCCAATTTGCGGATGACACGTTTTTTTTCTGGGAGGCCAAGACAAAGTACGTAAGAAATCTCCGATGTTTATGGCACCTTTTTGAATGGGCGTCGGGAATGAAGGTGAACAGGAAAAAAGTCAGAACTCTACTACACTGGGCAAGTGCAAAGTAAAGCGACAAGATTAGCGAACCTACTTGATTGTAGAGTCGGTAGCCTTCCTACCAAGTATCTAGGGATGTCACTCTCACTAAAAGCTCCCACTAAGGAGGATTGGATGAGTGTCATTCGAAAAATCAACAGTAAAATTGAGGGGTGGCAAGCTAAACTTTTATCTAGAGGGGGTAGACTTATTTTGGTGAATGCGGTCTTAACCAACCTACCTTTATACCTACTATCGGTGTTCAAGGCACCTAAATGGACAATCAGACGTATTGAGGCACTGCGTAGAGATTTTTTCTGAAAAGGAGGAACCTATACACCAGGCAAGGACTGTCTAATAGCATGGAAGAGCGTATGTAGGAGCAAGAAAGAGGGAGGTCTTGAAATTCGAGATCTTGAACTGATGAATCGCGCTCTTCTAGTCAAATGGTGGTAGAAGTTCCACACTAACCCTCAGCTACAGTGGAATAAGATTATTCGTTCTTAGTATTACAAACGTAGGAGACCTTTGTATGAGGATAAATTCTTTAGACCAAATTTTTTTTGGTGGAAAGGGATTCTCAATCATTGCGATATATTCAAATGGGGAGCTTACCACAAGCTAGGCGTAGGGAATACTATTAGCTTTTGGTCGGATCGATGGTGCGGGGAATCTAGCTTACGGTCAGCATTTTCGAAGGCTTACGATATAGCACCCCACAAAAATATAAGAATCTGCGACTGTCTGTCAAGAGACGGCTGGACCTGGAGCAAGCTGATGGACGACGACCTCACTTCTGTTCAGGGGTTGAGCTCTATTTTTGAAGCACTGAAGGCACAGGTTATCGACTTCAAAATCGAACAGAGACCTGATAGCGTGCATTGGCGCTGGAGCTCTCACGGGAGATTTACGGTTAAATCAACCTACTCAGTGCTCAGTGACGGGGGCATGAGGGACGCTAGAGCTAGAAAAATGTGGAAACTTCGAATCCCCTTAAAAGTAAAAAAATTTTGCTGACTCGTTCTCAAGAAGAGGCTTCTCACAGTGGATAACCTACTAAAGAGAGGCTGGACTGGAAATTTGGCGTGTATGCTGTGTGGAGTTGAAGCAGAAACCATCGATCATCTTTTCGCACGGTGCGTTTTCACTAGATTCTTATACATGATGACTTTGGTGAATGTTCATCCCAGTGACCTGGGTGACGAGGTGACCATGGTCTGGGATAGATGGAAGAATCGCCCAGGTGCGTCTACAAGGAATAATTAGTTAATCGGGTTGGTAGGGTGTTGGTGGGTCATTTGAGAGGTTAGGAATGGTGCAATCTTCAGGCAGGTCCAGCCAGACCACCAGTTGGCTGTTTCTAAGATCAAGCAGTTGTTCAATCTCTGGGTGCAGACTCTTTCTTCTACCGGGCATTATTATTAGCATTATTATTATTAGTATTATTATTATTACTTTGTTTGTGTGTGTGTACATGTGTGTGTGTGCGCGCGCGCGCATGTGTGTTCCTTCACCTTCTTCGAGGCCTTCGTTGTCTCACTCCTGTAGCCTAATTCATATCTTCAATGAATGAAGCGGGTAGTGCGCTACCTTTCTCTCAACAAAAAAAAAGAAGTAGGCATGGTACGTACTATTACTCTAATGAAAAATCTATGAAGTTGCTCTAATTGGAATTGAATGCTTTAATTCAAAAGAGTTCCAAAGTGATCAAGTCACACCATTAATGCTTCATTATGAATAGTTTAGCTTACTCCCACGTCATTTAACCTCTAAATTATACAATCACCGGAGCCGTCCCTCCACTAACTGCACTTTAGTAGTTTTTCTATTGTATAAGCTACAACCACTTCGAGCTACATGAAATTAATTATGTTATCCATCTACTCAATTGGATATATACGCGAGATGCATTTGAAAGCGTACTGCTTTCTTTGGAGTACATTTTGTTATTCTTTGTGACTTTCGCCTGTGCAATTGATGATCATCTATTTTATCCAAAAAGTTCTGAATCTAATGCAATTTTTTATGATCGATCTACTTAACTAGCTTATCATTGCGAAACAACTTATTTTTAGCAAGGAAGGGCTTAGGAAACCGTGTGTCACCTTGCCCGTATTGTGTCGTCATTTGAGAGCTCGCAAAAACTTATTTACTAGTGTTAATATATATTTCTGAATTTATTTTCTATTTAATTCCTCTTTTCGAAAAATGCACGTACGTAGGAGTGTTAATATATATTTCTATGCCCGTTTATTATTTGATCGATCTATTGGATAATAATTAGTGTTATTAAAAACTTAATATACAGAAAAAGGTATCATAAATGCAAATATTTAAGACTTGTACAGTACCATGCACACGTCGTGGCTTATTAGGAGACACACCCATAATTAATATTGGTTGGCATTGAAAATTCTAGTTGGATTAAGGTCATTCAAATCTTGCTGCACCAAGCTCCCGAAGAATTTTTTGAAAAAGCCTTAATTAGATGCACATGGAACAGTTCTCTTTTTTCTTTTTCCTTTTTTTTATTTCTAAATAAGCATGCACACAAGAATATTTGGTCCTCTTGCATTCAAAATCAAATTATATATACATAAAATTGAATAAAATGAATAGACAAGGATTAAATAAGATGCCAATATACAAGGAAACGGGGGATATGAAATTAGTTTTTATAGAGTGTCTACTCCATGACATAAATGAGGATTACTTCTCGATACAAATTCAACGAGTAAAGGCGTACAGAACGATACCAACGTAGATCAGCATGGCCGAGGGGACGAGGGTGACGAGTACGACGACCGCGGCAACGGCGGCGCCGCCACCTTCGCCGCCGTCGCAGCCGATCCGCCCGAGCCTCACCTGCACCAGGTTTACGAGGGCGAGCATCAGGAACCCGACGGCGAACGTCGACCCTGCGGCGGAGGCGACGATCCCCGCGCGCAGCACCGCCCGGTTGATCCGCGCGGGGGAGGCGGCGCACCCGTAGTTCATGGCCTGCTTGAGGCATAGCGCGATGATGCTGGAGAAAAGGAAGCAGGCGAAGGCGACGACGTGGCAGGTGACGAGACGTTCAACTGTGCGTACTCCGGTGATGCACTCGTCTGCTGCTGTTGAATATAAAATATAAAAATACTGCGCTCTAGCAACAACGTAATTATATTTTTAGGATATATTTTTAAGTTTTTAGAGATAACTATTATTTCACAATTCGCAACCTTTGCCGCCGGAGGAGGTGGAGGGGTTCCAGGTAAGGCCGACGAAGGCGGCGAAGGTGAAGAGGGAGTTGGCGTGGATGATGCCGTCGAGAGCAGTGACATGGATGGCGGTGGAGCCGCCGTTGTTGGTGGCGGCAACGGGGGTCGGGGTTCGGCCGCGGAGGGTGGTGGTGGTGGCGCCGCCGTCCATGAAGTGGCGTGAGATAGATGGTTGGAGAAATGGGAGCTAGGATGCGTGACTAGCCACGAGAAGTGCTTGATGAAAAAAAAGAGTTAAAAGAAGCTCATGTTGGATGCAAGTCACTTTTCAAAGTAATTTAGTCGGATTTTTTTCAAATTTTTTTTTAAAAAAAATTTAAACAATATTAGTCCGGTAATTTAATTAGTTATGTTTCAAATAAGCCCATTTATTAGAATTTTTTGTTTATTTTAACGGCGGCATTATGAGATGCATATATTTAAGTATATTTTAAGTTCTTTCAAGTATACTTTCAAATATCAAGATACAAAATAAACAATAAAATACATTCATGTATGAATATTCAAGTGTTTTTAACGTATATTCAGGTCATCTTGTCACATCCTTTTCGTTAGCATTTTTATGAAAAGTTAAAGAAATTATAAAATTATTGAATTTATTTGACATAAGACTAAAATGCACATGCAAAGTTGATACTTTCTAAAAGTTTTATATAGAAAATATTTGATATGCGAGGTAAAGTACGAGTGGGGTTTTTATAATTAAGCTTTTTCTTATTTTTTATGTTGTTTTGTTGGACGGCTGTTTGCGCGCAAAGTAAATGAATTAGTGGGCCAGTTTGGACGTCTGGACTGTTTTAGTTAGGAGTGGAGTTGGCATAGTAGAAGTAGAGAGAAGTGCCACAAAAAAAAAAAAAAAAAAAAAAAAAAACTTAGAATTATCATGATCTTCTCATTCTTTTTTATTAAGCATAATATAAATTCGTCATTTTATATGAAGTGCTAAAAATTCAGATAATTTTTTTAAAGATTTAAGCAAACTTTTTAAATTCAAATGTGAGATGAATCTCACATCTCACCAAACTTTTCTCAAAAAGATCTCATCAACAAAATCCTCAATGAAGTAGCGCACAACGGCACGAGTAGAAGAACTTGTGTTAACACTCATGCAATAGACTTAATTAGATTTTAATAAATATATTTTACTTATAACTGATTTAATTCATTACTATCAATAGCTGCTGGAAATGTTTTATAAAAGTGCTTCTCCATAATCCGAAGTAATTTATTAGTGCTTCACCGTCCTTGATTTTTGTATGATTTGGTAATAATAGAGTTTGAAAGTTCTTTTGAATATTATGAGGTTTTAAAGAATCAATAAGTATTACAAAAGATAACGGCTAGTGCTTTTGAATATAATTCTCTGCATATAGTTAAAGCAGTGTACAATGGAAACAGTCTATAATGCGCGCACCAGTTATATTGCTGATGCGGCATCCTTCACAATCAAATTATTCTTCTTGATTTATCCATCCATCATGATTATTAAAAATAATATTTTTATTGTACTTTTCTCTTAAAAAAAGAGTTATGATTGGCTGATTATTGATAATGTGGTGTAAGTATTACATAATAGACTTTCTCTTGTTTAGCGTAGTTATAAAATTAAATATTTTTTAATAAAATATTATCTGAATGATATTTTTAGAAAAATAATTTCAAATTTTGGTGGTTATTGATCCTAGTACTCTTATAAAAAATTGTTTGGACTTGGTTCACTTCAATTGGTGAATTGTAAAATGCATGACCATCTACTGGAGCAAAATTATTCAATCACCAATTTGAGAAATTGAGAAAATCACTTATTTAAGAAAAAATAATTTGCTTCAAATAGTAAGAAGGCAAATCAATTATTCAATCAAATAATATTACCATAATTTTTATAAAATATTTTGTAAAAAAATTGTGATCAATTTCACAATTTAGGCCCTGTTTGGATGCGCAGTAAAAAAATTCCATGGAGTCTAAATACCGTAGTATTGCTTCGGATGAAATGTGGAATCCTGTAACTCCAAAAAAATTCCATGGATTCATTTTAAAAGCCGTTTGGATACAAATTATACAATTTCATAGAATTTCTCACAATCTTTAAAAAATTAGCCATTAGAAACATTAAATTTAAATTATTAGCTATTTGGATTCACATAGTACGATTTCAAAAGATTTCTGCAAACTAAAAATTAATTTTAAATTTGAAATTTGAAATTTGAAATTTGAAATTTGAAATTTGAAATTTGAAATTTAAATTTTGAATTTTGAAATTTAAAGTTTGAAATTTGAAATTTGAAATTTGAAATTTAAAATTTGAAATTTACAATTTGAAATCTAAAATTTCAAATTTCAAAATTTAAAATTTCAAATTTAAATTTTGAATTTTGAGTTTTAAATTTTAAATTTTAAATTTTAAAATATAATTTATAAGTAAATAAAAATTTAAAATTTAAAATTTGAATTTGAATTATAAAATTTTAAATTTTGAATTTTAAATTTTAAATTTTAAATTTTAAATTTTAAATTTTAAATTTTAAATTTTAAATTTTAAATTTTAAATTTAAATGTTAAAATTTAAATGTTAAAATTTAAATTTTAAAAAATTTAAATTTTAAAATTTTTAACATTTAAATTTTAACATTTTAAATTTAAAATTTAAAATTTAAAATTTAAAATTTAAAATTTAAAATTTAAAATTTAAAATTTAAAATTTAAAATTTAAAATTTAAAATTTTAACTTTTAACTTTTAACTTTTAACTTTTAACTTATAACTTTTATAATTTTAAAATTTAAAATTTAAATTTAAATTAAAAATTAAAAATTAAAATTTTGAAATTTGAAATTTAAATTTAAATTTCAAAATTTGAATTTAAAATTTTAAATTAAAATCAAAAATGTAATATTTAAAATTTAAAATTTGACATTTAATTTAAATTTTTGATATTTAAAATTTAAAATTTAAATTTTGAAATTTAAAACTTAATAATTTTTGGGGTGAGAGAGCTAGCCCAATAATGGTAGAATTTTTTTTCTTTGGTTGGATTGGATTATAAGTTTACTCCATTTTTTGGAGTATAGTCTAACTATACTCCAAAAATTACTCCATTTTTTTTGCTTCCAAACGCTTCGTAGAAAAATTTTCCTACGGGCGTAGCATAGTTTAACTATGCTACGTTTTTAGGTCCATCCAAACAGGGCCTTAGTCTTGTCTTAGTATAGTTTAGACATCCATGTGCGAGAAAAGGATGGAATCACATGCAGTGATCTTGAATCTCGAGTCTTCTGTTTGGATATCTAAATATATAATATTTTAATATGACAAGCTAGTTTTGTACTTATTTAAATACAGGGCAAAGCAATTATTGCAGCACTTAAATTAAAAGAATAATAAACAGTTGAGTGCATCTTAGTAGCAAGCTCTTTCAAATTTTATTGATAAATCAGTACTTTAATTTATTAATAAATTATATATTATAACTTATATTTTTTTTAAATTATAACTTGATTTAATTATTATTTACAAATTACTACTTTTATTGGCAATATTTTAGAGAATATTATTTACTAAAAATATATTATAATAGTGGAGGCCTATGTTGGTTGATATTGCAATATTTGATACAAATTGATGTAGGTTGATCCTAAATCACACTTCCATGTTATTTTTTTATCAGTAATTAATTAGCTGATTTTATTATAGATGCGGCATGGGAGTAAGTTCTTATTGTGATCTGCGCGAGGCATTCGCTCGAATAAAATTTTTTTTAAAAAAAACCCAAGTGCTTCTTATTTTGGGCACATGGGATTAGGGCTGGCAATCCAGCTCGCCGTTCGCGAGCCAGCTCGTGTTCGGTTCGAAATGAGCTCGAGATCGGCTCGCTCGTTTAGTAAACGAGCCGAACACGAGCTGAATTTTCCAGCTCCTTTAATAAACGAGCCGAACACGAGCTGGGGTCAGCTCGCTCGTGTTCGGCTCGATAACAGCTCGATTAGATTTATTTTATATTAATATAATTTTAATATATATTAATTATATATATAAATATATAATTATATTTGTATATAAATAAATTATATAGATTATTATTTTAAAATTTTCAGTCCAATTTGAAAATAAAGCCCATCTTATTGACAAAGAGGTCCACTTCTATTTAAAATTCCAACCGTTGGATCAAAATCTAATGAATATTATTAGATCAACTTTTTTTTACTTCTTCTAACTAGGGGTGGAAACGAGCCGAGCTCGAGCGAGCTTACCTCAGCTCAAGCTTGACTTGAAATTAATTTCGAGCCTAAATTTAGGCTCAAGCTTGGCTTGAAATTAATTCGAGCCGAGCTCGAGCGAGCCTAACTTCGAGTCGAGCAAGCTCGAGCCCTAAACGAGCCGCTTAAAATTCTTAACATCGTGCAATCTATAGTTTAATTTTTATAAAACATTATCTAAAATTTAATGTAAAAAATATCTAATAATTCAACATACAAAATGAATGCATGAAATACGATATTATAATATTTAAAAAAATTAGGAAAAGTAATTATGCGAGCAAATGAAAAAGAGAGAAGAGCAATTATAGTAGAATTTTGCTGGTTTGATTTTGTGGGCCCAATAATCCAAACTCTATATACATATGATTAAAATACAAAATATATATTATATATAATTATATATATAGAGTTCGACTACTATACTCTTATAAGTATAGACCCATTTATATTCATAAGTTTTCTATCGTTAGATCTACCTTATGACAATTTTTATCTGTTAAATCATGCACTATTCAACCAACCACCCACTCAATCCTAGGGGACCGTTATCATCCTAATCGCACATCCCTTCATCTAACGACCAAAAATTTATATACTTGTAAGAGTATAATAGCCCTAGCATATATATATATATATATATATAGAGTCCGGCTGGGATACTATCGATAGCACCAAGGGTTTGGTGCTATCGAGTTTTCCACCGTTAGATTTAACCTTTTGATTATTTTTACCCGTTAGATTATACTATTCAACCAACCACCCACTCAACCCTAGGGGGCCCACATCATCCTGACCGCATATTTCTCAATCCAAGGGCTAAAAAACTAATAGCACCAAGTCTTTGGTGCTATTGATAGTATTCCAGCCTAATTCTATATATATATATATATATATATATATATATATATATATATATAATTAGGCTACTATATTATTAATAGTACCAACCGATTGCTATTAGATTTTCGGCCCTTGGATGAAGGGATGTGCGGTCAGGATGATAGTAGCCCCCTAGGGTTGAGTGGGTGGCTAGTTGAATAGTATGATCTAACGGATGGAAATGACCAAAGGAGTAGATCTAACGGCAAAATAATCGATAGCACCAAACGCTTGGTACTATCGATAGTATAATAGTTGGACTCTATATATATAGGTAGATCTAATGACAGAAAACTCGATAGCACAAAGCGCTTGGTATTATCGATAGTATAGATAGTATAGTAGCCGGACTATATATATATATAGTCCGGCTACTATGCTATCGATAGCACCAAACGTTTGGTGCTATCAAAATTTGTGTCGTCAGATCTACCCCTTTAATCATTTTCACCTATTAGATCATACTATTCAACTAACTATCCACTCAACCTTAGAGGATCACTATCATTTTAACCGCACATCCCTTCATCCAAGAATCGAAAACCTAATAGCAAGTGGTTGATACTATTAACAGTATAGTAGCATAATTATATATATATACATATATATATATATATATATATTTCGAGCTTTTCGAGCCTAATTCGAGCGAGCCCAGTAATACTCAAGCTTGGCTTGAAATTAATTTCGAGCCTAAATTTAGGCTCAAACTTGTTTGAAATTAATTCGAGCCGAGCTCGAGCGAGCCGAATATCGAGCCGAACGCTAGTCGAACACGAGCCGGCTCGCTCATTTGCCAGCCCTACTTCTAACCCTAATTCTTCTTTTCCCTTTTTTTTTTTTTTTCCCACACCTCACATAGCCGCCTCTCCTTTTCCTCCCAATCCCAATTCGTCTTCCTCTCTTCTTCTTCTTTTTTTTTTATTCTTTTCACACCTCACCTGCCCGCAACCCTGTCTCTTTCTCTTTCTCTCTCCGCGCGCAATTCCGAAGACCCCCAGGCCCGCCTCTCTCTTTCTCTCTCTCTCCGTGCGCGATTCCGAAGACCCCTAGGCCCCCGGCACTCCGGCAGCTGAGCACGAGTAGGTTGCCGAGCGCGATTTCCTCTCCGGCAGCCGAGCGCGATTTCCTCTCCGGCAGACGAGCACGATTCCCTCTCCGGCAGCCGAGCGCGATTCCCTCTCCACCATTTGCTCGAGTAGGTTGCGAGCCGAGCACGAGCTAGCTCGAATAGGTTGCGAGCCGAGCACGAGCCAGACTTTTCGAGCTCGTCACGAGCTCGAGCCGAACACGAGCCGACCTTGAACCCTCTCGAGCCGATCTCGAGCTGGCTCTGGCTCGCTCGAGTTCGGCTCGTTGACAGCCCTACATGGGATAATGCAGCATTATATTATTATTTATTTATTTGTTTAAAAAAAAAACCCAAGCTCGAATTTTAACCTTTTGCTAAACTTCAGTATACCCAATCACTAAAATATTTGTAAAAAAATTTAATAAAATATATAATTTTTCGGATCCATCCCTTTGCAAATATACATCTCAACCCTTGCAGATGCGCCTTATCCTCTCTATCCATCGCCGCCTTAGCCGCCCCGTTTGTTCTTCTCCTCCTCCTCCGCCGCCGCCTACACGTCGATCATAAAATTACCAAAATGCCCCCACGGCAATTGTTGCTCTTCCCCCTCCCCTTCCAGGGCCACATCAACCCCATGTTCGAGCTCGCCGCCCTCCTCCACTCCCGCAGTGGCTGCAGCGGCGGCGGCGGCGGAGGCGACGGCGTCGACTTCTCTATCACAATACTCCACACAACAACGCACCCCATAACTTCCCCCATGCACCCATCCTACCGCTACGTGTCCCTAGCGCCCGCCGACGACGAACTTTCGAATAGCAACTGCGACCGCGAGCTCCCCCCGATCGACGAAGACGTCGTGCCGCACATCTTCGCCCTCAACGCGCGTTACGAAGCATCGTTCCGGGACCGGGTGTCGGCGATGCTGGAGGACACCGAAGAGGAGCCGGTTGCGTGCGTGATCGCCGATGCGCACTGGTTCGCGGTGCACGCGGCGGCGAGGCGGCTCGGCGTCCCCAGCGTGGCGCTGCGCACCGGAAGCGCCGCGAGCTTCTGCAGCTTCCTGGCTTACCCGCTTCTCATGCAGAAGGGGTATATTCCGGTGAAAGGTAAATGCGTGTGTATATTGTCAATCTCTCTCTCTTTTTCTCCCTCTTCTTCTTCGTTTTTTTTTTAAAAAAAAATATATCTACGCTTCAATTTTTTTGCGCCAGAATCTGAATTAAACGAGGCAGTGGAGGAGCTGCCCCTGCTGCGGGTCCGAGACCTGCCCCGCATGGACAAGGGCGACCCGGTAGCACTCGCGGAGCTGCTAGCCAAAGTCGTCGCCGGAGTCCGAAACTCTTCGGGCCTCATCCTCAACGCCGCCGACTTCATGGAATCCGCCGAGCTCGACAAAATCCGGCGCGAAGTTGCCCCTATTCACGTCTTTGCCATCGGCCCCCTCCACAAGCTCGCACCCCCGGCTGCGCAGCCCGACCAGCTTCCCCCCGACCGCACCTGCCTCGCTTGGCTCGACGCGCAGCCCGAGGCCTCGGTCGTGTACGTCAGCTTCGGGAGCTTGGCCTCGCTTCCCGAGAAGCACTTCGTCGAAACGGCGTTCGGGCTCGCGCTCAGCGGCCGCGCTTTCCTGTGGGTGGTTCGGCCCGGCTCGGTCCGTGGGCCCCGCGGGGAGGCGGTTGAAACTTATAAGTTGCCGGAAGGGTTCGAGGAGATGACGCGTGGCAGGGGAAAGGTGGTGGAGTGGGCCCCGCAGCAGGAGGTGCTGCGGCACCGCGCGGTGGGCGCGTTCTGGACGCACTGCGGCTGGAACTCGACTCTGGAAGCGATTTCCGAGGGGGTGCCGCTGATCTGCGCTCCGCGGTTCGGGGACCAGATGGGGAACGCGCGGTACGCGACGCGCGTCTGGGGAATCGCGGCGGAGGTCGAGGGGGAGTGCTGGGAGCGGGGGAGAATCGTGGCGGTGATTAAGGCGGTGATGGAGGGGAGAGATGGGGAGGAGATGCGAGAGAGGGCGAGGGAGTTGAAGCGGAAATTGTCGGCAAGTGTGAGCAGAGAGGGGCCTTCTCATGCGGTCGTTGAGAGGTTGGTGAATTATTTGAAATCATTGTAAACATCAAGCTTGCGCGTTGCTCGCCGCACCTTTTTTTAAATTAGCGTTTAGTCGAGTTTGGTTCAAGTCGATTAGACATGGAAATGGTTAATCGGTTTAGAACAATCAAAGTCAGGTTCGATTCGAGTTGGGTTTGGTCTCGTTGTAGTCGAATTGACCGAGCGAGTACCTAGTGAGCCTAAATCCAGCTCGTAGAATCGGGTTCAACCAGCACGTTATTCGGGTTTTGCATAATTTTCATGTCTTAATTAATTATAGCTACTGTTGTATTGGGTGATTGAAGTTACATTGGTTTAGTCGAGCCAAGCCTCAATTTGTTGCAAGTAAAAGCATCGCGTGGTAGGGACTTGTTTAACGCTGCTATAAAATTGAGTGTTTTTATAAACTATTATGTACACAATAATATTAGAAAAAAAGCATGAATTGTGGAATGTGCGACTAATCTACCCAAACGCAATCATTGAATCACTACTTCAAGGGATTGAGAAAATTATTAATTTACAAAAATAATTTCTTTTATTAGGGAAAAGTAATTATTCTACTATGAATAAAAGTTAGAAGTGCGGCTAAAAATTTAGAACGGAATAATATGTTCAGTCTTCAAATTATTATTTTTAAATAAAATAAATCACTTCGTAAATAAAATATACTATGTTTGCCAAATTATTAATACCAAGATCTTTCAAAAAATTAAAAAAATAAACTCTTAGTTTATAATTATACAAAAAAAATTCATACAGAATAAAATTATCAGCGGAGAACTTACCAATACCCAAACAATGCCATACTTTTGAAATAAGATGAGTTAATTTTGTTCTTATTCAAATATAGGAAAAACAATCTTAGCAGCATATAAATTTAAAAATAAAGAGTTAGGTGTATCTAATTATAAGTAAGGCTCTTTTAAATTTTATTAATGAGTTAGTATTTTAATTTATTAACAAATTATACATTATAATTCTTCTTTTAAAAATTTGAAGTTTCTTTTTTAGAAAAACTGGGTGCAGCAAACAAAGAGCTTTTACACCATAGAAATAGAATCACGTATGGGGGGTGGCCCCGCTCCTATTCCATTATTTTAGACATTTTATATTTATTTTAAATATATATATATATAGCTATTTTAAATATGTAGATATTATATTAAATTTTTAGTTGATCGCTCTAAGAATTGTACTCTAGCTCAGTTTCGGTACCGAATAATTGTCCCATGACAATTTAACATTCCATAATTTATTGACAATGTATATATTATAATTTCATTACGGAGATACTATTTTGTTATTCTACTTAACGATAGAATTATATAGTAAAATTAAAATAAAATTATATTTTAGTTAAGTATATTTTTCGAATCACAAAATGGGAGAAGAATAATTCTGTCTTCACTCTATTGTTTTTTTTTTTTTTCGACGAGACTTTCTTTGTCTCAGTCTTGTAACTTAGTTCATCCCCTTAATGAATGAAGCGGGTAGCGTGCTATCTTTCTCTAAAAAATAAAAAATAATAATAAAAAAAAAATTAAAATTTATAATTTCGGCATGAAGTTTACAAAGATTTCAAATAATCCACCAACCTCTCTGCGCCTGCATGAGAAGATCCCTCTCTACTTACGCTCGCCGACAACTTCCGCTTCAACTCCCCCGCCCTCTCTCGCATCTCCTCCCCCTCTCTTCCCTCCATCACCGCCCCAATCGCCGCCGCGATTCTCCCCCGCTCCCAGCGCTCCCCCTCCACCTCCGCCGCGATTCCCCAGACGCGCGTCGCGTACCGCGCGTTCCCCATCTGGTCCCCGAACTGCGGCGCGCAGATCAGCGGCACCCCCTCGGAGATCGCTTCGAAAGTCGAGTTCCAGCCGCAGTGCGTCCAGAACGCGCCAACCGCGCGGTGCCGCAGCACCTCCTGCTGCGGGGCCCACTCCACCACCCTCCCCCTGCCACGCGTCATCTCCTCCAACCACCCTTCCGGCAACTTATAATTTTCGACCGCACCCCCAGGGGGCCCACGGACCGAGCCGGGCCGAACCACCCACAGGAAAGCGCGGCCGCTGAGCGCGAGCCCGAACGCCGTTTCGACGAAGTGCTTCTCGGGGAGCGAGGCCAAGCTCCCGAAGCTGACGTACACGACCGAGGCCTCGGGCTGCGCGTCGAGCCAAGCGAGGCAGGTGCGGTCGGGGGGAAGCTGGTCGGGCTGCGCGGCCGGGGGTGCGAGCTTGTGGAGGGGGCCGATGGCAAAGACGTGAATAGGGGCAACTTCGCGCCGGATTTTGTCGAGCTCGGCGGATTCCATGAAGTCGGCGGCGTTTAGGATGAGGCCCGAGGAGTTTCGGACTCCGGCGACGACTTCGGCTAGCAGCGCCGCGAACAAGCCCGGGTCGCCCTTGTCCATGCGGAACAGGTCTCGGACCCGCAGCGGGGGCATCTCCTCCACTGCCTCGTTTAGTTCAGATTCTTGTACCACAAATATTGAAGACAAAATATTTAGGTTAAGTTAACCTCCCCAATAAAGGTTATAATTAATTTTAGAAAAACCTTTTCAAATTATAGAATATTATTAGTGTTCTTACAAACGTTAAAGGGTTCGGAGTTTGGACTTTGAATTTGAAATTTAGAGGAACCTTTGTGATAAATTTATGTATTTTAGAAGGATGTGAATGATATTTTATATTTGAAATTGTCCCAGGCATTTATGGAGTGTCCCCATGCTGACAATTAAAGATGCGGCGTTTATATATAGTCTGCACAATTAATGCTACTCATACATTTTATTACTAGATGTAAAACTAATATCTATAAATTTTTTTGTGGCCCATTTTAATTCATTTATTTTATTATTATTATTTTTTAATAAAAGTTGAAGAATTGCATTAATTCTTAGATCATACATGTAAAAAATGTATAGATAGTGTTTTTCATATAGTCCTGTTGGGAGTTTACATCTTAATCTCACACCCCTAACTTTTGGGACGACAAAGACGATGACGACGACGACAACAACAAAAAAAAAAAAAAAAGGGTTTGTGGTCGCAATTGTGACAGTGCAATTTTGTCTCTATCTTTTTATACTTTTTCACTTTTTTAAGATGCTCGAGGTCTCTGTCCGGAATTGAAGCATTTCTTTTTTCTTAAAAGAAAATTAAATATTATATAAAAAATTAACTTATGGCCCTGTTTGTGGTTGTTATTCTTTTCTTTTTTTTAATATAATTTTTATACAAAATTATATAAGAGAAGATGGTAAATTATTTGTAATTTTTATATTCAAAACATTTATTTAATAATAAAAAATTAAAATTAACAATAATTTTAAAATTTATAAAATTTTTAAATAAATTATTTTTATTATTTGATCGGAATGCATTACAAACTAACGGCAATAAAAAAAAGAAAAATAAGTAAATGTTTAATATTAAAAAATATCACAAATTTGCCTAATAACGCAAAAGTTTGTGGATATTTATAAGCGGTACGAATGAAATACGGGGTCTATCTCACATTTCTAAGTTCTAACTTCGTAATCTTGTGGTACAACGCGCGTACCAAAATCATTACACTAAAATTCTGCAATAGAGTACACTTGCAAAATAGTAAAAATCTAATTTTACTGCTGAAATTAAACGTAAGATTTGTATTATTTCTATTTTTGCCGAATAGAGAATTCGTTACCAAAAGAAATTTGAAAGAGAGAGATAAATTGAGAGATCAAGCTATTCACAACCATATATATATATATATGTACACACGCATTTACGTACCTTTCACCGGAATATACCCCTTCTGCATGAGAAGCGGGTAAGCCAGGAAGCTGCAGAAGCTCGCCGCGCTTCCGGTGCGCAGCGCCACGCTGGGGACGCCGAGCCGCCTCGCCGCCGCGTGCACCGCGAACCAGTGCGCATCGGCGATCACGCACGCAACCGGCTCCTCTTCGGTGTCCTCCAGCATCGCCGACACCCGGTCCCGGAACGATGCTTCGTAACGCGTGTTGAGGTCGAAGATGTGCATCGCAGCGTCTTCGTCGACCGGGGGGAGCTCGCGGTCGCAGTTGCTATTCGAAAGTTCGTCGTCGACGGGCGCTAAGGACACATAGCGGTAGGATGGGTGCATGGGGGAAGTTATGGGGTGCGTTGTTGTGTGGAGTATGGTGATAGAGAAGTCGACACCATCGCCACCGTCGCCTCCGCCGCCGCCGCCACTGCGGGAGTGGAGGAGGGCGGCCAGCGCGAACATGGGGTTGATGTGGCCCTGGAAGGGCAGGGGAAAGAGCAGCAATTGCCGCCGGGGCATTTTGGTAATTTTACGATCGACGTGTAGGCGGAGGAGGAAGAAAAGAGTTTAGATCGGCAAAATTACTACCTATGCATATGTATATTTATATGTCATATTAGATTAAATTGAACAATAAAAGATTTGGTATTGGAACTCTGCATTTTTCTTGTAGGCTTCATGAATTTAAACAAAAAAAATATATCAGCATGCATCATGTGCCCAAAAAATTAGAGGCACTGGGGTTTCCACGTGTGTGTATATATATATAATCATATATATATATATATAATAATTCTTGGGATTATATATGATAAAATATTCAACTAATTATTAATAGAAAATAACTACAAGAACAATTAATAAGTACAGTGGAGTTAGTGGCATTTGGGTTATCACATGGATGTGTGACACACGGGAACATAATTTAATGAGATATTGCAGCATCAACTGGGGGTAGGTTTCCAAGTTTCTCATAATTCTAGTAAAAAGATTCTTTCAAAAATTGCTTATAAAAATCGACCGTCCCTAGCGCAAGTGGTAAAGAGCTTGATGGTTGGTATTCCGAGATTCCGAATTCGAATCATAGTTGATTCATATTTTCAGCTAAATTTATTTCTAAAAAAAATAAACGAAGCGGGTAGCGTGCTATTTTTCTCTTAAAAAAAATGCTTATAAAATTAGTAGTTCTAAATAATAGTTAAATTAATTTATAATTTCAAGAAATAAGTTCTAATGTATACTTTGCTAATAAATTAGAATAATGACTCATTAACAAAATTTTAAATTGCTTACTTATAAAGTTTTTAAATTTAAATGCCAATAAGATTGTTTTAACCTATATTTGAATAAGTATAACATTAACTCATCATATTTCAACATTATGTTTTTAGATATCCAAACCAGAATACTTGAGCTCCAAGATCGCTGCATGTGTCCAACCTTTTCTCTCACATGAATGTTTTTTTTAAGAGAAAAATAACAAGCTATGTTTCATTAGATTTTTCAAAAAATATATTTAGCTAAATATACGAGACAACTAAACTTCGAACTTGAAACCTCTCACATAAATGTTAGAGTACATTAAGGCAATAAATTATTTTATTTTTTTATTTTTGGTAAAATAAATACATCGTTAACGTGCATTGAGTAGCTATCATATATATTATAAGATAATAAGATGCTTAGACAAATCAGCATGTGATCCTGAGGAAGATTTAATGGTGTTTGAGTTGGATTTTGCCTTTCTTGCTCTGACCCTTTTGTCTTTTTTTACTTATCCTTTTTGTCGTTTTAAGTGTACCCTTTCATGTATCTAACTCTTTTATTGGTTTACTTGACCTAGCAATTAATTCCAAAAAGATTGCGATTAAATTTTTTGATAGCTCCTCATCCGTTAAAGAGTTAGTTATTCAACTTTATTTTAAAAAAAATACATTATCATATGATCATTTGATCTTAAGCTTATAAGTGGAGTGATCAATTTGTTTGTGTCTTGGTAGCGTTGTTCAGGGACAATTTCTTCAGGCCACTAATTATTAAAATTCGCTAGACTCGAGTTCGGTTCAGTCGATTAGACTTGGTTGTATTTAATCAGTTTAGAACAATCAAATTAAGTTGGTTTGATTTGAGTTGGGTTTGATCATGTTGTAGTCAAATTGGCCTAGCACGCGCCACGTCCTATTGATTAATTAGATCGAGCCTAAATCCAGCTCCTCGGTCGGGTTCGACCCAACATGTTATTCGGGTTTAGCGTGATTTTCATGTCTTAATTAATCAAGCTACACTAGTTTAGTCGAGTCAAGCCTCAACTAAATTTTAGTTGCAAGTAAGTTGCTAAATTTTAGTTTTCATTTTAATTGAAACACAACATTAAACTGCAGTTTCATTTTTTTTTCTTCTATAGAGTATGTTAATTTTAAAAACATCTAGTAAGGATGTGCAAGTTGATTTAACTACCATATTATTTAAGATTATTTAGATTTAACTTTTATATTATCCTAAAAAAATGATTCAGTAGTTAAATAACTTCTATGCCATTCCTCGATTAGAGAAGTTGAATAGTATCTGATAGATATATAAGAGTAATAATTAATGGAAACAAATTTAAACTCGAGGGACTTATTCACAGCAAATTAAAATTTAATGATGTAAATAAAACTTCATAATTTAATGATGTAAATAAAACTTCATAATTAACTTCATAATTTGATCAACAAGATCATCAAACGCTGCTTTTTCTGAGATTGTGATGGCAAAAGTATAATATGCTTGCATAGTTGCATGCATTACAGGTACAGTGCATCAGTGCATGATATCATCATAATGGTTGTGGTTCTCATTAGATGGTATAGCATTCAAAACTATGCACACTACACAGCTAATAAAAGGAGAAAGAAAAAAAACAAAATGATAAAAATGGCTTGCTTACTTTTGTTCAACTTTAGCAAAAAAGGTAAAAGATGCCATCAATCTCTCTCTCTCTCTCTCTAATTGTGTATTTCCTTTGTTGGAGTTTGCTTTAATCCAACCTGTTACCAATAGTGAGGTGCACTTTCAAAAGCTTTAGCACTCTTCTCAATCACTAAATCACACTCATCTTAATTTGTTAGAGAAAATTGCTTTACTAATTAGCTCTAGCACTCTTTATGAACTAGTTCACTTGTAATTACCTTTCTGGGCAAAAATGGAAATTGACGAGGTACAATCTTTGTTGACTTTTTCACAACAAATTATGTAATGAACTATTGTAGCTTCAACTTAGGTGGTAACACATTTCAATGAATTATCTATTATTTAATAACAAATTCTAATTTAAGCTTTAAAAAACCATATAAATATCATGAAAATATTCTAGATTTGTCGGCCTCGGCGAGTCAATACAAGTAAGAGTTCGGATATTGCTAACTTGGTATTCAACTTAGAACTTGTTAATCCTAATATATGGGGTGTAGTGCTGTTTAAATAAGTACTTTTTAAGTATTGCTATTAAAAGAAGTATCGGTAACTACTTACATCGAAATTATTCCGGACAACCTTCTATCCCAAGCGTAAACATAAATTTCAAATTAAAGCTTTAGATTTTAAAATTCTAAAGCTCCGCTTTAAGCTAAACAAAGTTTCGGACAACTAATTTGGGGACGATACGGATGGACGCCGCGTGGCCCGGACGAGTAGGAACGAAAAAAAAAAGAAAAAAAAATCGTGCGTCCTGAGTTTTTAGAGAGAAAGAGAGAGAGAGGAAGAAACAGAGGAAGAGAAAAGGCTGTTCCATCGTCCCCAAACTTGTAGTGCAGCAAAGGCTGCATGTTATCAAGTATTCATCAAGTTTTTGAGCTTTTCGGTGCAGCAATAATGAGAGAACCTTTCCACCGTCTGATTAACCTGCGTGAACGTGGACGGCGCTGATTAAATAATATTTTTAGGACTTTGGACCACGCGCGTCCGCATGCGCCCTACCGTTACATGCTCCCCGGTGGTCCCCGCACGGGAGACGCCCCGCACGTAAAAGCGGAAGCGGAGCGAATTCAGGAGGGTACTGCAGCGTGATGCCCGGGATAAAGTATTTATACTTAAATCTTAAAAAATGTACGGAAACTCCCTATCATTTTTGTATATTGCAGTTTAATATCTAAAATTTTAGTTAAATCACTTCACTCTCTTTTTTTTCTTTTTCTTTTTACTTTGTGCTTTTCTTCGTATGCCATAATTTTTTTTTTTGAGAGATCGTATGCCATAATTTTGAAAATTGTCTTTCCTCCATAGAATGTCGTGCCAACACAAATTAGAAATACGTATTTTTTTTTAGTATATATGATTGTAAGTATAAAAATGCTTATAGAGAAACTACAGGTGCAAACTTACAAATTTGGAAAGTTCGAGGACTACCCGTACATTTTACCATATATATATATACGGACTATCAAAGAATACACTAGCTCGAGCTTAGAAACACAGAGAGAGAGAGAGAGAGAGAGAGAGAGGCGGGGGAAAAGCATTGGATCTAACAACAATTTCTCTCTCGTTCTCCCTTTCCACGGGGATTAAGAGGCGATCCCAAATCTCTACGGTAAATCGTGTTATAATGCGATAGATCTAAGGGTTTCTTCTTCGTTTTGCTTCGGATCGGTGAGTTGTTACTGCTACAAGCTCCTTCTCCTTCGATCGATCGATCATGGGAGCTCGCTGCTCCAAATTCTCCATCTGTTGGTGGCCTCTTCACTTCAAACCCTCGGCCCTTGAATTGCACAACCTCGGTGAGTGATTCCTACTCATCTTCTTCTTGCTGTTGATATCCAATGTCGATGTTGATGGTGTTGGTGTTGTTGATGAGGATTTGGAGGGGTTTGATGCAGAGAATGGGGGTGGGAGCGGTGGGGATGCGATCCCGGGGTTCGTGGAGTACGGGATGGACGAGCTTAGGGCGGCGACGGAGGGGTTCGCACCCGATCGGATCGTGTCGGAGCACGGGGAGAAGGCGCCCAATGTCGTCTACAGCGGCGAGCTCCGCGGCCGCGCCGTCGCGATCAAGCGCTTCGGCAAGGCGGCGTGGCCCGACACGCGCCAGTTCCTCGTAAGGATCCGATACTGTGGCCCAATGCCTTGGATCTCGTTGTCTATGTTAGTTTGAGATTGAGATTTGGTATGGGAATGTTTGTGGTGGATTGTAGGAGGAAGCAAGGGCGGTGGGGCAGCTGCGGAGCGGGCGGCTCACTAACCTTTTAGGTTGCTGCTGTGAGGGGAAGGAGCGGGTCCTCGTCGCGGAGTTCATGCCTCATGAAACCTTGGCCAAACACCTCTTCCACTGTATGCGTTATTTTCACTTTTCTTTTATTTTCTTGTCATTTTAGGTGAAAATGTATTTGGACGGGCTCCTTCAATTATAGGCCATTTTGAAGCAAACCCCCAGCTTTGAATCTTCTCATTGACATCCCCTAAATGGTTGCATTGATTTGAGTAGCTCCAGTTGGTTAACTTGGGGATTTTGTTGAAATTGATTAGCTCTATAAGTTGTCCGTCATTAATTGTTTACAAAATCTAGAGTTTCATTTGCTAAAAGCCAGTGTGAGTTGTTAAATTTAAAAGGAATCACAATTAATCTCATAAATCCCTGGATGGAATTACTCGTCAAAAAAAAAAAGGATCAATGTGAATGCATATATTAGTTTTGTTAGTGAATTTCTGTGGCTTATATTTCTAAATTTATTGTAGATGCAATTGAAGGACTTTTAGATAGCACTATCATAATGCTTTTTTGACATCATTTTTCCGAATTTATGTTAATAAAACTCTATTGCTTACGTGATATCCCAAATGACATTTTTAGTTCCTCCATTTTCTACAATTTTACATATGGTAATTTTTTAATCGCATCATGGATTATTCACAGTAAATTGATTACAAACTCATTTGGATTCTCTATTGCAGGGGAAACACAACCTCTTAATTGGGCAATGAGGACAAGGGTCGCACTGTACATGGCACAGGCATTGGACTATTGCAGCAGTAAAGGGAGAGCTCTATACCATGATCTCCATGCCTACAGAGTCCTGTTTGATCAAGTGAGTTCTCTGCTCCTGCTGCTGCTTAGGGAATCTTATCTCCTTTTACGTTCTAACTAATTGCTTGCTGCTTAGGGAAAATCTTTATCTCCGTTTTTCTAACTAATTGCTTTTTCTTGTGGATGATGGATTTCATGTGGGTAGTAATGTTGTTATTTGGGGATTGAATTTGACAGGATGGCAATCCAAGGTTGTCCTGTTTCGGCCTCATGAAGAACAGCAGGGATGGGAAGAGCTATAGTACTAACTTGGCCTTCACACCTCCAGAGTACCTTAGGACAGGTATTATTGTGAAACATAAATTTGTGGGGTCGTTGTTGAGCCTGAAACACGTGCATTTTGTTAAGACGTGGAGATATGCAGTTGATATATATAGTTATAAACATGTTATAGTTACAAATAGTTTCTTAAAAAAACTCCATAAATTTAATTCAAAATCCACATCTTGGGCCTATTTGAAGTCTCTAGTCCTAACATGATGGGGAGAGTTCAATATAGGTTTATTCTCAAAAGAGGCCACTCTCTAACAGATTAAGGTTTTAGAGAAAAGCTATTTTTTCACTCTTGAAAAAAAATCTCAACTAAGCCATTAGATCCTATGAGGCATTCAGTTCAAATATCTTGTCTCATGCAGCTAAAGGACTACTTATATGGCCTTTCTGAATTTTGCCTGTTAGAACTAGGAATGCTTCAAATTTTCCTTTCTTTTCTGCTTGGAAAATGAGATTGTAGGTTCCTATTCTACTAGTTTGGTTTTCTTTTTTAGTTTATTGTTCAAAATCAATTGGCTGTACAATGAGCATGCAATTTAAAGTTTTTAATCCTCGTGGATGGAAGCAATCAATTAACTTCCATTAGAACCATTTGGCAGGGAGAGTGATTCCAGAGAGTGTAGTGTACAGCTTCGGCACAATTTTGCTTGATCTTTTAAGTGGAAAGCATATTCCTCCAAGCCATGTAAGTTTTTTACCCCCCTAAGCAACCTTCTCCGTAAATCAACTGTCGCGCTCTTTATAGTGGAGGTGCTGTGCTAACTGGTAGAAGTTTCTATTGTGTTTGTGGAACTTGAGCTACAGTATAGCAGTGAGACCAATAAAACTTTTGCTCCAATATTTTCTAGAACATAGGATATATTAAAATGCTTCATTTGCAATCATCCTTATATAAATATCCTATCACAATAAGGTTTGCGTAGTAATTCAGCTGTAGGTGTGATTGTTCTTCTTGAGTACATCATGGACTAGATGGAGTTAGTCTTCGGCTCTGGAGTTCAGTTTCGGTAATTCTGGCTGTTTTGATTGTTTAAGGCTCTGAGTTTTAACTTCAGCTTCAGTTTCTGTCTATTATTCTTACAATTCATTGGTAGCATAAAGAGAAAAATTGTTGATTCATGCGTATCAGGAAAAAGTTTCTCTTTCTGATCATTACCAAGAAAATTTGGATAAGTAGAACACTAATTTTCCATGGGATGTTTTATTTCGATGTTAGCATTATTTAAAAGGCATTCTTTTCTTGTTTCGGCCAGTAATTTTATTTAAACAAATTTGTTTCTTTTTGCCTTTCCGCCTATTCATCAACAGCTTAAGTGATGTGAATTCTTTCACTGCAGGCGCTTGACCTAATACGTGGAAAGAACTTTCCAGTGTTGATGGATTCTTGTTTGGAGGGGCATTTCTCCAATGCTGATGGAACGGAGATAGTGAGGTTAGCTTCTCGCTGTTTGCAATATGAGGCTCGTGATAGGCCGAATGTGAAATCATTAGTGACTGCTCTTACATCTCTCCAGAAAGATGCTGAGGTTCTTTTTCTCACACTCAAAGAAAAACTTCTTGTACTTTCAACTGCATTTTACAATTTGTTTCTTTATTCTTGGTCAAGGAAACTACTTTTGAGGTTTCCATCTCCATCTACTTTTCACGCTATATGTTACTTAAACCTCTTCTTTTGTTGACTTTCTTTCATTGCTTACGAAGCTTGATTAGGTTTTATATTTTACTTTTTAAAAGTGAGATGGAGATATTGGTAAAAGCACGATAACGGCCTTAATGGAATTATGCTCAACTTATGTGAAATCACTTATATTCTACTAAGTTATCCTGCAAACCTATTATCTATTCTTGTTGTCTATTTATACTTTTATTGCCTTTATGCGCTATTAGATATCATCCAATGTTTTCTTTTGTCCTGCAGATTCCTTCATATGTATTGATGGGTATACCACATGATTCCTCCGAGCAAACACTTTTGCTATCTCCTCTTGGCGAAGCTTGTGCCAGAGTGGACCTCAATGCCATACATGAAATATTGGAGAAGGTTGGATATAAAGATGATGATGGGGCTCCTAATGATGTAAGATACCAGACATACGTACACACGTACATATGTACATGCATACATACCAACATGCATACTTACACTTCATTCAGTGGTGAGGACTGCGCATTAAAAGAAATAATAAACTGCAACAAGCTATTGATGCACGCTAATTGTTGATAATGCGACGGTCACGATTGTCGGTGTAGCTCTTTCTTTTGCTTGCTGATTTCCTTTCAGCTTGTATTCATATTTATTTGGTAAACTGCATTGTTTCATTTGTAGCTATTTTATTTCCCCCCCTTTTAAATGTGAATTTAAACTTTGTTTCACATTGGTAAGGAATCATTTAGTTCCACCCTTTCCCAAATAGTGTATGGATATCTATATCTTAAGTTACATACTAGTATTTTTCAACTTGCAGTTGTCTTTCCAGATGTGGACGAACCAATTACATGAAACCTTGAATTGGAAGAAGCACGGGGACGATGCCTTTCGATCTAAGGATTTTGGAAGAGCAATTGATTTTTACACTAAGGTATATTAAATCACACCGAAAGGTTCATTAATGTAGCAGTTGTTACTTCAGAGGATTTACAATACTCAAATAGCTCATCCATGAACTAGCTCAAAGCAAAGCTAATTACCTTTTGCTTTTGAATATTTTGCAGTTCATCAACAGTGGGACGATGATCTCGCTTACTGTATTGGCTCGGCGATGCTTCTCTTATCTAACGAACAACATGCTACAAGAAGCTCTGGGAGATGCCATGCAGGCGCAGGTAGTATCGCCCGAGTGGCCGACCGCATATTATTTACAAGCGGCTACTCTATTTGCTCTCGGGATGGAAGATGATGCAAAAGAGGCACTGGAACATGGTGCTTCTTTGGAAGCTAAAAAGCAGTAATAAGCATTCAATTGTATAGATTTAGTGTTATCTAATTATCTAATTTGGTGATTTGATTTGCTTTTCGTACTTATACCTCCTTTGCTTTTTTGGGGTATTCCCTATGGGTTTGCAATCACAGGGGCTTTTATGATTTTTGTTTTTTTTGTTTTTGTTTTTGTTTTTTTGTGACCTTTCTCTTTCAAGGTTTTAAATGTGTTTTTAGGTGTTAATTGAGCCTTTTGTTCTCAAGTGATCACATTGCAAGACTATAATGAAAAGCTATGTAACTCATTATGTTCACTCCAAATAAAAGACAATAATACTAGCTATCCATGGACTCTGTTTGTTTAGAAGAAACAGTGTGTGTACTTCACTGTACTGGGCATACTTTTCATTGCTTTTAGATCCAACAATCAGCATTTTCTTTTCTTTTATTTTTTGTAATTCTTGTAGCTACGTAAGCTGGGAAAAAGAATATAAGAGGTTATATTTATTTTTATAGTTATTCCTTAACATTGATTTGTATAGATTTGGCTTATTTGAATTGAATATTTTGTTAAATTAACTGATTCATTAACTCTCCGTTATTAGTTATTAACATAATACATTTTTTAAGCTGACAAATATTTAGAACTGCAAATTTGACAAGATTAGTAGTAAATTTTAAACAATTTTTTTAATTTAATTGACTAGGGAGTAAACACTCAAGTGTGCACACACAATTCAAACAATAAGTGCTTTATAATTGTAACAGATCCTCGACAAACATCACTTTGTTTGCATCAAAGAAGAAAAACCTGAATGCTACCCACACCAGTCATTCCGGGCCAAGTCCGGCCCCCAAAAAATATTGAACATTCCGTGAAAAGATAAATAATTATTTCTCAATACGATACAATCTGGAATCATCTCCTAGTTTAGGTTCCAGTTAATAACTGTATCCAAAATGTCAAAAATGCATCGCGACAATCTGCTTAAAAAGAAGACAGTCAAGCAAGACAGTTACTAGATGATTTCACATCGGTGGTCGATTGGAACCAAGAAGCTGCCCGACTAAATTAGTCACCTGAAAAAAGGAGGATTTGACAAAGAAAAAAGTTAGACCATTTAAACTAGATAAATGCATCTGGTTCTAAATACTAGAGCTTCAAAACAAGTGTTTCCTCTAATCCGCGAGGATGTATAACCGCATTGTCCAAGAACATGAAGTGACACCAAGTCATGGCCTTCTTGAAAAGAAGCTCTAGAAGAGGATTTTTATGCCTTTTTTTTTTATGCCATAGAGCTAGCTAATTAAACAAAAGACAACGGGCAAAGAATACTAGCTGAAACAATAGGTAAATATACGGAGAAGCATGCATCTGAAATGCAGTCTCCACCATCAGTTGCAAAACTCAGACTAAATGGCTAAGCTACAATAGTTTTAAAGAACCATTCGGTTGAGAGGCCGCCGCATTTGACTGAGCAATCCTTATGCTAGCCAAGGAAGCACATAATAGCGCAATGCAGATGAAGAAAATTTGAATTAGCATTTGCTTAATCAATAAATTTAAGAATAAAAAGGTAGCAGTACATAACAATTGAGTTTGTAACAAAGACCCATGCTTTTAATGTATGTATAGATTAATGTCTAGAACCACCTAAGACTTGGCTCCATTCAAATATGACAAACAATTGAGTTTGTAATAAGCTCCAATTGAAGTAGCAGGCTGTATTCAACATTAAGCTTAAGCACTTTCACAAGAAACTATCGATAACTTACCTGCCAATATTTTGAAACACACCGATCGATGCAACTATTTTCACCCATGTTAAGCTCAGACTCCTTGTACCTAAAGAACATTATAGAAGATATTCAGACTAGCTTCATACTTATTGTAAATAATCATTCTACAATTCATTGGTAAAAACTAATGCTGGAGATGCACAGAAAGTATATTGTCATGTACTTGTAGAATTTAACAATCCCAAAGATATAACACAACACAAAGCCTTAAACTTAGGGGCAAAAGGGCAATTTTATGTACCTTTTCTCAATGCATTTCTCAAAACAAGTGTGTGTAAGCCTGTATAAAAATAGAAAAGTGTAATCATCACATATTTTGGCAAAACTTTGACAACATAATATCGGAAATAAAGTTATTTCTGAAGCACAAAGTATGAAAATCTAACGGTCTACAAGGCCCAGCTAGATGTCTATAGAACTGTTGCTTGAGTAGAACTATTTGAAGAAGCATTAACAGCTTTTTCATGACAGTTTCTTCTAAAGCTTCTCGATGTAGGCGAAGAAAAAACCTCAAATTGAAGCTTCCACTTTAATGGCCCAAAAGCTCATTTAAGTTCTGGAGGAAGAGCTATAGACATCTATTAGCCCAAAGCTTGATAGCCAGAAGCTTCTGCTTCTAAGCTCAAAGAGAATTAGGAGGTAGTGTGTTAAATATAAGTATACTCTTATTAGATCAACATGCAAAAGAAGTTCCTGGATATAATACAATAAAAATAAACATTTACGAACAACAGAAATTGAAACTACGCAACACACAGAATGTGCGCTATCCAAGCGTAGTAAAAAAAATTCATAAATAGTGATAGGTTAAGCAAAATATCTGCCAATTTTAGTAAATCATACATTCTAACATGGTATTAATATTAGAGCTAGCTAATTACGGATAATATTTTCCTGCAGAAATCATGGTAAAGATAGGGAATCCACCTCCCAAAATTAGAGCTTCGAGTCTCTTTGTGATGTGATATAGTTTAGTCCAAAAGTCAATTTCTAATCTAGCAATCCTGCAATATCTGGTTTAAAAACCTCTCAAAAAATAAAAAAGAAATTCTCCAGAACTGATCATTTAAAACCCATGAAGAAGGATTATAATCAAAGAGAGGATAGTTTGAGAAGGAGAGGTGAGACTGAACAGCATATGATGGCTAATAATTAGAGGTAAACTACGAGAAAAAAAAAAAGAAAGAAAAAAGGTAGTTTATCAACCCACTAGGATCTCATATTTTTTAAGATCATCTTACTTGTTAAAAAGTTCTACCCTGTACTCCATCTCTTTTTCCGCCATCCCAAAGATCTGCTCAATTAGGGCAAAAGTAAATAAGAAAACAAACCGCAAAATAGTAAGTATAACAACCTACTTTAAATTTCATGGCCAACATATCAAAATTCACTAAACAGCTAATGAACGAAAAAGAACCGCCAACATTCTTCGTTATCCTCAAATTTTATACTGCATTAGAGCTAAAATACACGATGAATCAAAAAATTGCAAAAATCACATCGAAATATATTCAGAAATTAATGTACTAAGCAACAATTTTCCCATTTTAGCTTCCCTATTCTCTTTTTTACCGAACAAATTTGTTCAATAAATGGGATCAGGAATCATAAGAAGGTGAACAATTTCATACCTGCTCTTTCTCCAGATTCGTTGGGCCATTGTTAGCCGCCATTGGTAAAATTTCACCTGGAAAATTAGAAAATCGGATGAACAATCAAATTCGCGTACAAATTTCCCGAAAAAAGGGATAAAAATAACAAATTAGTAGCTAAAGTTGATTAATTAGCAAATTTTCCTGAGATGTAGAAAACAAAAAAAAACAAAAAAAATGGCGTTGAAAAAAACAAGCGTAGAAAAATACCTAAATGGCGAAGGCGAAGTACACAGATCACGGATCGATGAGGAAAATGGAACAAAGGGTATTATAGTGGACAATAGCGGTGGTTCATTTCTTCTTCGTCTAGGGTTTATAAGAAGAGGGGGAGCGAGGGGAGTGCGATTTGCGCGTGCGACGAGAAAATGGGTCGGGCTAAATGGATCGGAATTGATGGACAGGGTCGACTCCGAACTTACTCGGATTTGGTGCTTATTGGGTCACACAAATTGGGCCCGTTTGGGAACTTTCTAACTTAAAAATAAGCCCAAGGCTCGTCTATTATGGCTAGGTCGGGCCGGGTCAAATGGGAAAACTTCAAAGACCGATAAAAATGGGCCAAATGGGTCGGGTTAGGTTTTGCCGGGCCCTTGGGCCTCGGCAGGTGAAAGCTCAACCTTGACCACAAAAATTCACTACAAATTTCTCTCTGCAAAAAAAACTTAAATTTTGTATTTGATGAACTTCACCGTAAAGCTCTTTACGGTAGAAAAGCTGTTTCAGAAGTCAAGCCGAACAAAAGCTATAAATTGCTGGTAGGAAAATGCAAAAAGTGAAAGATCCCAGGAGATGAGATATTTCATGTGAAAGTAGTTTAGACCTACACTTCACAATGAAGGAGAAACTAGGAAATTCAAGCCCCTGCAAAGGATAAAGAAAATAAGATATCATCGAGCAATGCAACCTTCGAACTCCGAAGTAAATACATCATGTAAATACACTGAAAGATACTCGTTCCAACCCTCATGTTCATCTCTAGTTTCTATCATAATCTTTCTCCTAATCTTTCTTTCTCTCAGTATGAATATAGCACTAATGAATGGCTCTTCACCTTCACAGAAGTTTAAAAAAAAAAAAAGGAAAAAAGACTTTGGGTCTTCCATCTGATCTTCTTTGCAGTTCTTGTATGAGCAGTCATCTTACTATAATTAGAGGTACTTGGAAATCGTTACTGGAAACTCAACCAGGAACAGTGAAGTGAAAGAGCCAGGAGATAACGAACGCGAAGACCATGCACGCGAGTAGGAAGTTGAGAAACCGGTGGCCCTGCCAAAATCTCCGTGTTTCAGTCGCTGTCGCTGGTGGAGCTGCGGTATTGGTACTGTTGCTTGCTTCATTCCATTGCTCGATGAACTCGGTCTCACCAGAACCGACCACATTGCACGCGATCGAGCCGCAAATTTCACAGGTCCTAGAGAGAATACAATGAGTCTTAATGTTCTCCACCGAGTTAAAAAATTATTACTAAGGTTATAATAAAACCATAACAGTGCAGAGTATATGACAGGTTCGATAAAACTTCCACCATCCGATGTGAAACAATGGAAATGTGGATGCCTTGCTTTACAGGGGAATATTCAGCTAGTCAAAGAAAGCAAAGGAAATAAGAACAAAAACTCTCTCTACTGTAGAAAACTTTCAAGCTAAGATTCGGTAAGAAAGTAAACAAATTGCAACTTGAGAATATAACTCTGTGTTTAAGTAAATCACATCAACTTTAAGATTATGGGCTACGAAACAACAACAAGGATAATGCTAATTCTATGGTACCTTTCAAGAACTGCGGACCATTAAAACTTAAGAATTTAGTAATAAGGAGTCAACATTAACAGTAAACTCTTAAGAAAAAGGTTGAAAAAAAAAAGCAAGTGGAGCTAATGATAAGAATTGCGATCTTCTTGTAAAGCCAGTTAAATTAGTGATCCCTAATGCCCTACTTTATTCACTTTCTTATTTGGCACTAACTTAAGATATTGAATAATCCTAGTAATCTTCGTTTTCTGCATTGAGAAAGAATAAGCACCTAATTTAGGCTCATAAATAAAGTATGCGAAATCAAATTCTATTGCCCGTGAAGATAACAACAGACAAACACATTCTGCACAGGTTTAACACGAACAACTCCCACTTCAATTTCCTATCTTTGTCACATCCATTTTGCTATAAGAAATCGGGGCCAAAAATTAACAAATAATCAACTGAGCATGAAATAACAATCACACACTTCACGTGAAATATAGAAGAACAGAAAAGCTTGTATCCCTAATGACCTGCATTTCTTAGTTGATACTAATTTAACAGTCCTAGTTATCTTCATATTTTGCATTACCATAAGCAAAGTGTGCTACATCAAATGCCCTGCACATTAAGATAAGTAACGAGCAGATATATCATATAAGATTAAAACACCGACAACCCCTGTTTAGTTTCTTATACTTTCCATCTTCATCTTCTTACAAAGAACTGGGCTGAAGAACCCAACAGTTTGTGCAAAACAGATGAATTAAATACCACAACCCACAAACTCCTAATCATTTTTAACATAATAACAACCCAATTCATGCGAAGTACAGTAGAAATTACAAGCATTTGCAAAGCAATTTCAAATGACAAAGTTAATAGATGAATCATTTGGCTTGCTTACTTGTTTCCTCTAATTTTGAACCAAGTCTCGGCGCACTGCTTGTGCGCCGCGGCTAAATCATCCTTACAAGAACAACCCAACACAATCGGCACGCCGGACTCCGCGACGGCACCCTCCAAATTCAGGTGGCAAATCCTGCAATTTCTCTCAACCCTGTTTGGGCTTCTCAACCCACTCTCAAGATCAATCTCAATGGAGCAATCAGAGCCGTCGGATCTCCGGCAATCCTCGTAGTCCGACCCGGCCGCACAGTTCGAGTGGCAGTCGGAGAACCGGAGGGTTTCGTCGCTCGCCTGAGAAGCCTCTTCGCATTCGAGAGGCTCCTCTTCAATGTTTTCATTGGATTTCTCCCCCTTTTTCACCATTTGAGAACAATTCAAAGTCACAAAAAAAACTTATTTTTGAAGCACTGGTTTGAAATGGCCCCAAAGAGAGGAGAGACTCACCAAAATATGGTTTCTTTAAAAACCTCTAAATTTTTAATTGTCAAATCTAACCTTTGATGGGTTCGATAAAACCCTCAATGAATTGAAGCAATGGTTTGCAATGGCTACAAAGAGAGGAGAGACCCACCAAAAAACGGCTTCTTTGTAAAGCACTAAATACACTTCACCAGCCCAAAGCAAAACCGTAGCTTTTGTAAGCAATTGGAAACCTTCAGATGCTACAGCACAACGTCTCAGAGATTAATTTTTTGAAACGTACACACGAATTGATGGAGAAATCAAAATGGGTATGTCTTAAAAGCAAGAAAAATGGCATAAAACATCAAATAATTCTAAAAAAAAAATCCTTTCTCTTTAAACCATTGAGAAACAAGATAAAGGTGGGATCTTTGAGAAGTTTCTCAATACATGAAGCATAAAAAGAGGGAAATTGGTAGGAAATAGGAAGGAATGGAGGTTTCTAGCTTGAGAAGTGAGAGAGAGAGAGAGAGAAGGACTACGAAGCAAAGAGCAATGAAGAGGAAGGGGGAAACCAAAAAAAGGCGAAATTGTTGGACTCTTTTTCTCCTATGGAGACTGGAGAGGGACCTGAGAACAAAAAAGGACTCAAAAATAATAAATACTGTGTGTGTGGACCGTGTGGTGTTCCGTGTGCGCAAAGTGATGAACCAAAAATAATGGCATGCATCAGTGTACCATGCACCATTACTTTAGATTTTTTACAAAAATATGGAAATTAAAATTTAAATTATTAAAACTAATTTAAATAGAATCAAAGTATAAAATAAAACTTTAATGGAGCTGTTTACTATCGCTCTCATGCTCGGTTCCCTCTATCTTCTACTCATTGGAAGGCATTTTGCATCCGTAACAACTAAAATTAATTCACTTCCTTGTAGGCACATGGAATGTGAGGGTGTTGGAGTAGGTACACTGGATTTACATATCACCAATAAAAGCAAGCAATGCTAGTGCGTTAATGAGATTCCCACGGATCCAGTAAAGGAAGAGATTTTTTTTTTTTTTTTTAAAAAGCAAGATGAATATGTACACTTTGAAAATTTTAGCTTTTACTAAATGTAGAAATTAATAGGAGTTCTTCTCCTACACTTTCGAAATTACAATAATTTTCGTACTTATAAGTTATTTTCGATGATAGGACATTCGATTTGACGATCGCTCCGTTAAATATGATCTGCGTTATTAGAACTATTTAGAAACCAAAGTTTATAATTTTTCGACATCATTTACTAAGTGATCAAAGAGTCTCAAAATAGCTATTTTAATGGCCAATATAGCACGTTTGTAAGTTCAACAGTGTAGAAGAATTCTCGAGGCTCAGATTGCCTCACCTCTGTAGCCTAATTCATTTTTCCAATGAATGAAGCGGGTAGCATGCTACCTTATTCTCAAAAAAAAAAAAAAACAGTGTAGAAGAATTCAAATTACATGAAACTTTAATAAAAAATTCTACTTAATATCAAGAACAAGATCAATACTTCTGATTCGAAATTTGAGTCTTTTATTATTATTTTTTCTGAGATTTTTATTTTCAGCTGTTCATTTTGAGACTACTCGTTCACTAAGCAAACGAAGCCAAAAATTTATAAAATTTAATTTTTAAATAATTCTAATAGCATAGATCATGTCTAACGGAACCGATTGTCGAATTGAATGTCCCATCATTAAAAACAACATACAAATACGAATGCCTCCGTATTTTCGAAAGCGTAGGAGCCTAGCTCAAATTAATAGTATGTTTACTATTTTAAAACTTATATTTTGCAGAAAGTAAGTAATGTAAAAACTATTTGTTTGGCATAAAATATGAAGAAACTAGAGATGAGTTAATTTTTTTTCCCGTAATTAACTTCGAGCTGGAAGGGAGGAAAGTCAATTATGTTATCTTAGATAGTTTGCATTTTGACCAAAGTTGAAATAAAAGTGAGAACCAAATAATAAAAATAAGCATTTATGATCAAAAATTACCTTTTTGTCTCCACTTTTGGTTGAAACAAATCCACCCTAATTCTTCTTTTGTGCATTTGATGTGAATTAGTTTTATTGTGATTGTGGTTATTATTTGTTTCGCTCAAAGAAAAGAAATCTCTATCAAATAGATGCCAAATTTACAAACGTCGCAAGCAACTTCTATCGCTTTTGAAGTGCTTGATTTGGAGTCATCCTCTACAAGAGCATCTTTCTTGGGTTTCACCAACTACTACAAAAGGTAGTAGATTCCCTATTATATGATCCTAGTGTTTCATGAAACAAAAGAAAACTAATTCTAGCAAGTAATGAAATGCGAGATAGCTTATTCCATTGCATCCTCCTAGTCTTTAGCCACCGTTTGATTCGGGGATAAGGAGGGGATAACTCATTATTCCTTTTTATATCCAAACGTAAATTTTTTGTCCGAAAATAGTAGTTCTCGGATACTTGAAATAAGTTGGTATAATTATTTTCGCCTATACTCTCATTTTCTATATATAACTATTCACTATTCTTTTTATTTCATATTATCTATCCAAACGTTATTTTTTTTATCCCCGAAAATAATCTAATTTTTATCCAAACATTATTTTTTTTGTACTCATACTTGTACTTTCCCTAGAATAGCTAGTTCTTATTTATACCCGAACCAAACGCAATGAGAATACCAAAGACCATGCATAGATTCTTAGATATGTAATTAGCATGAGTATATATGTGCAAAAAGTTTGGTCATCTTATTTTTAATAAATATATAAATAGAAATTTGAACTTTTGACCTTATAAATTAATAAGTAAAGTATCTATCGCTAGGCTACCAAGTGGCGGATGTTTGGTTGAGATTTTGTAACTGTTGGTGGAAATTATGGCCCAGAAACAAAACATTTTATCATGTATAATTTATATTTTATTGGTTCTGAATTTTATAAAATGTATTATTTCACATATTATAAAAACCATAGCCGGGATAATGGAACTTTCTCCCCACCGTTGCTTCCTCATATCGCCACAAATCGGACGGTTCCGATCACATTTTCCTTTTTTTTTCTTTTTTTTCTTTTGGGTTCGCAGAAACAAACCGTCAATCGAACAAACCAATCCGTTTCATTGTTTTTTTTAGGGGAGGCGATATGAAGTATCCGACCCTTCTCCTTCCCCAGTGGAGGAGCCCTCCTCTCCCATCTCCTCACTCCCTCTCCCTCCCCACGCGCTCCTCCTCCTCCTTATCCCCTCCACCGCCATTATCGCCTCCTCTCGCCACCTCCTCCCTCGGCGTCGGTGGCGTCAGCGGCGGCGGCGGCGGCGGCGGAGGCGGAGGGGAGCTCACGGCGAGGGAGCGGCGGCAGCTGCGGCATGAGAGGCGCGAGAGCCGAGCGGGAACCTCAAATTGGAGGGAGGAGGTGGAGGAGCGGCTCCTCCACAAGCCGAAGAAGAAGCCGAGGGCGTCGTGGATGGAGGATCTCAACCTCGACCTCCTCGCGCGGCTCGGGCCCCGGTGGTGGGTCGTGCGCGTGTCGCGCGCCACGGGGCACGAGACCGCGGAGCGCCTCGCCCGTGCCCTAGCGCGGGGTTTCCCCGATCTCGAGTTCAAGGTCCGGTTCGCACTTTCACCATTTCCCGATTTCTTACTTCGATTCAGAAGAATTAGGGCCGAATAGTTTGTCACGAGCAATGTGGTGTGAATTTTATGCATATTTAGCTGCTAATATTACCGTAGGAAGGGGGAAAACAAAGGCGAAAATGCATGTAGATTGCGTCAACTGTAACCTACAGGGCCAATTCGAATTGTGTAAATAGCATGATATTATATTCTGCAGGGTATTACAAGTTGATCCACTCAGAAATGGATTCTAACTCTTCTTTAGGAATTACGAGTTGTTTATGAATTGTCAATATGTCTCTAAAATGTAAATGGATAGCTTGGTTTGTTTTGGATATTTGTATGTGTTTTAGATTCATAAAAACATTGAATCATAAATGATGTTTCATCTAGTTTCTTAGTTTTGCTCCTTTTACCTGCGATAATAGAATTAATGCGACAAAACTTCATTGAGGAGCTCCCCGGTGAAGAGGACAGGTGTGAACTGTTAGATTGTATTGTATGCGAATCTCAAAGCAAATTAAATGTAATCTGACGGTTCACGCTTGCTTTCCTCATTGAGGAGCCCCCCAACAAAGTATATCATAAATATACTTTCCACTATGTGGCACACGAATGTGCTCCACAGGAAAATTTCACCTTCGGTTTAATTTAAATTCCGTTTTTTTTTCAGGTTTATTATCCATCTGTCCGTGAGAAAAGGAAACTGAAAAATGGTTCTATCAGTATTAAATTAAAACCTCTTTTTCCTGGATGTGTTTTCCTACACTGTACTTTGAACAAGGAGATACATGACTTCATTAGAGAATGTGATGGTATTGGAGGCTTTCTTGGATCTAGAGTTGGAAATACGTAAGTGCAGTGTGTCCTTAAACGATGCCCTAGTGAATGGTATTATATTTTCCCTTTTTCTATTTCTACATATTTGACTAATTTTAACATATAGCCCTCAAATTTAAGTTGGGGAGTCATCCAATTTGTTGGGGAAAGTTAATTTTGTTTTTACAAAATATTTTCCTAGATAGGGCTTTTTCAATACGTGCGAAAGGCATATATAGAAATGTGAAAATTCAGATTTTTCTAAGGTTTGCATCTTTATTTGTAACAACCTGACCCATTAGCACCAATAACGCATTGAGCCCAAACCACCGGCCGAAAATGAGTAAGCCCAGTTGTTAATACTAGAGTCTTTGATCGTTATATATCCAATAATAATCTCTTTCCCATCCTATGTTGGACTACTATGGCGTCACATTATTCCATTGAATTGTATATGATTTTAGCACTTCCGGCTACTCTATGTTTTTTAACTCCTCTTTATCTATGTAGAAAGCGGCAGATCAACAAGCCTAAACCTGTAGAAGTTGATGAGATGGAAGCGGTCTTCAAACAAGCAAAAGAGGAACAACAAAAAGCGGATCAAGCTTACGAAGAGGAGGAGCAGGGAGAGCATGTTAATACTGGAGAAAGCGTAAAGCTTAAGGATAAGATGATAAGTCAGTTAAAGAAAGAGACTTCTAAGAGTGGAAAGGGTCACAAATCTCTTATACCTGGTGTTCCTGTTCGTGTTCTCTCTGGCCCTTTTACGGAATTCACAGGCCGCCTCATGGAGCTGGATCTGAAGAATGGAAAGGTAATTCTTGGAGGGTAAAAAAACATTTACAACTCGTACCTGATTACAAGGCTCTAAGACGATACCTACGAGAAAATTATTGCTTGCACCCACTGCACCACATCAGTCGAAATATGAGATGTACAGTACACTTTTAATGTCGTGTACCATGTTCAGGCAGTAATTTCTCGTTCCCCATGCTCTTAATATTATTATGTCAGTTGCAAGCCATACGTAGGAGTTAACGTGCTATTCCAAAATAAAAAACGAAGGAATTTGGTACTTGAAACTTCAGTATGTAATTAATTACACCTATTCAAATCTTACATCGATTTGATGTGGGAAGAATCGTCTCTTGCAGGCTACTGTTGGATTCATGTTGTTTGGCAAGGAGAGCTTTGTTGATCTGGAAATTGATCAAGTCGATGCAGCTAACACATAATGGTAACAGGCACTCTCATTGAACATTCTTAGATAGTTTATATGTTTCTTTTTACAGCAATAATATTGACTTTACGAGTGACCTCTTGCAGAATACATAACAGATCATTTCCTGTTTCATTTGATTGCCTTTAAATCTAAAGAAACTTAGGGCATGCTTGGTTCATCTATTTTAGACTATGAAATCGAAATGGGATTCGTCGATTCCGATAGTTGTTGTTTGTTTTACAGAAATCGGATTCCAATTCCTATTCCACTCTGGAATGGGAATGACCAAATCCATTTATGGCCAAATCTGGCTTTGAATTCTGGATTGACCCATTCCAAAGTAAATTACCCAAAATCCTCTCTCATAAACACATCCCTCCTCTCCCTTCATCTCTCTTAATCAAAACCCGCTTCTCAAAATCGTAGTCTCATTTCGATTTCCATTCCAATAATGAACCAAATATTTTTGAATGATTCGTCATTCCATTTTCTATTCCAAAATAATTCAATTCTATTTTTCATTTCTATTCCAATCATGAACCAAACATGCCCTTAAAGTATTTGAATTCTTTATGGAGAAGCTGCTTACAATGTATTTTCAATAGACTTCACTTCCATGTGATGGAGGTTATGCACAAGTTGCAGTTGTATGCAAACATTAGAAACAAGCACTCTCAATTTCAAATTTAATTGTGAAAGCTCATATGAAATAATTGCTGAGAAAGAAAATCTGTGAGAAATTAATCGAGTGTTTTATATTTCACTCATTTGACACCTTTAATTTTATGGTCTTTGAGCAGGCATAGTATCCATGGACTCGGCTATTGTTTCAGCAAAAGAAGCGCATACCAATGATTGAATATAATGCCACGGAGCGGCGTCCAACATTTTTTATGATGAGCCAAGAAAAAAAGCTCAACCAGTTATCATTGTGTTATTCCTTATATCACTCGAAGAATTATTAGAAACATACAATATCAACTACCATCGTGGAGAAGATAAGAATGGTAGGATGGGATCACATGCATGAATTGTAATTTTTTTTTTTTTGATTGTCGCATGAATTGTAATACTCGGTCTAAAAGTTTCAAAAAGAATGGCTAGAGGATGGTTCGATTTGATATTTTGGTGCGGAACAAGTTCCATAATAGAAAGCTACAGGATTTTTAGCCATAGATATGCCCTTTTGCTTTTTGAGTAAAGATTGGTTTCTTTATATTCTCTTCTCAATTGTAAAAGCAGAGTGCGATGTATAATGGAGCCTGTGCGTATCTTTCTAGATATTATTCTCAATCACTTCGTAGCATAGTATTCTTAAAACATTTTTCCTTATAATAGATAAAAATTATATGGACATCGTCTCCGAGCTACTAGTTTTGATGATGCGGATGGACACCGCATGACCCATCGGACGACTGGGAAAAAAAAAAAAGAAAAAAAATTATTTGCCCTGAAACAGAGGAAGAGGAAGAGAAAGGGTCCGTTTCCGCTTATCCGATGGGTCATGTCATGCGGCGCCAATCCGCACCGTCCTTAAACTTATAGTTTGGAAATAATGTTCGTACAATTTTTGTCTCTTCAGGATTATTCTTTCGTGCACGAAAGATGTTTCGGAATTTCACGCGCGAAGGACACGTGTCAGCACGCGAGTGGTCAACTCCGTCCTTTTCCCAACCACCTGTAGGTTTATTCGATTCCAGCCTAATAAAAACTGTTTTCCTTTCCAGCATTCCCCTTCCCGCACCGACGAAATTCCTCCTCGGTGTTTGCGCCTCGACCTCTCCGGCGAAATAAAATCCCTGCGACCGCGCCGCAGAGAAACCCCCCCTGCGGAGAAGATTCTGCGTCAAAACCAGAATTAGAATAAGAATAACAAAAAAGAAAAGAAAAGAAAAGCTCGTGGCCCTATTCTTAAAAAATATCTTCGCCCCGCCTGTTTCTCCCCTTTCCAAGTGGGATTCGTCTCATCACCGCACCTCCAACGGTCGAGGAGAGAGAAAGGGGGGCCTCCGATTCTCTCTCTCCTCCCACCCTTCACCTTCAATGGATGTAAGCTCTCTCTCTCTCTCTCCTCGTTTTCTCTCTCCGCGGGTCCACATCGATCAAACCCTAATTAATGAAATCGATTCGATCGGTTCCCCCTTTTTCCTCTCCCTCTTGCTCTCTGATGCCTACTCTCTTTGGGAAGCCTCGTCGCTTTCCTTTTTATAGGTGGGGAGTGCGCGTTGGGTGGCCACGCTGGAGGAGGAAGAGGAGGAGAAGGAGACGTCCTCGTCCTCGTCCTCTTCTTCTTCTTCTTCCTCTTCCTCTTTCTTTTGCTTCTTCTCCTTTCGAGCTCGCGCCGAGGAGGCATCAGAAAAGGCGCCGCTGTTGCGGGAGAAGGGAGGAGGAGGAGGACGAGGAGACGAGGTGGTGGAGGAGGACGCCATGGCGACGGGGATCGAGGTCGGGGATGGGAAGGGGAAGGCGCGGTGGGAGGAGACCGATGGGGTCGGGTCCGACGATACCGCTCACCAGATCAGCCATGGTTTGGTTTAATTCCCTTTTCCTTATTATCTCAAATCGTTGATTCGTGATTCTGAAAAGAAATGGGATTGGTGGTAGTTGTGATGATTTCTGATTTTAGTGAATGATTCGAGCTATTTTGCCTAATTGCTGCTTTTAGTATTTTACAGTGTTTTCTTTGATGCTCTTATCTGCTTATAAAATGTGAAAAGTTTATACTAGGAGTAATTTTTTCAACGAATAATAAAAAAAATTAGTACAATTATATATATATATATATTTGGGGCAATTGCTTATATACTCCTGAAAAGTTTCCGACTTTCTGATTTACCCCTCTTAGAAGGCTAATATTAAAAATACCATTTTTACGTTCCAACTGAATTGTTAGCAATAGCTGCTATTTTTGTGAAATTACTATTTTGCCCTTTCAAATATACCCTTCTACCATCACTGACTTTTCTTCTTTGCCCTTAAGTTATGGGCACAAGAAGTATTTTAATTTTTGGTCTTTTCAAATATACCCTTCTATCATCACCAACATTTCTTATTTGCCCTTAAGTTAAGGGTAAAAGAGGTATTTTAATTTTTTTTTAACTCTGATAGATATTTAACTCATGTTTAACCTAAGTTAACTTAACGGATGGTAACTGCAGAGGTATTTTTGAATAACGGAGGAACATATGAGGGGTATATTGGAAAGAAAAAAAAGTAGGGATAAATAAGATATTTTCGAAGTTTTGAGGGGTATATAGGCAATTATCCCTATATATTTTTCTCTGCCACCAAACAATTATGATGTTTGGCCTGATCCATAAATCTGATGTAGGCAACATATCATATATTTTGTTCCCTTCCCTGTAACAATTACTTTTCTGGTAGCGAATCTATACATAACATGATTTGAAGAAGACATCTGAATTTTCAATACAAAAAAGTTCCTCGACAACTTGCACTATTAAATTATCTGTTAGATTTGTGTGACGGTTATTGCATTTAATATATTTGTCTAAGGATTGTAACTCTCATCAATTTTGATATTTTCCTAAGGAATTCACTTTTGAGTTATGAATAAATGCGGTTTACTGGTAAGTTATTTCTAATGTATTTTGTTATTCAGATCCTTGGTATCAAGTTGGATTTGTCCTGACGACGGGCGTGAATAGTGCATATGTATTGGGTTATTCTGGGTCAATTATGGTCCCTTTGGGATGGATTGGTGGTACTACCGGTTTGATCTTGGCTGCTGCCATATCGATGTATGCTAATGCTCTCCTTGCCCGGCTCCATGAAATCGGTGGTAAACGGCATATCAGATACAGAGATCTTGCTGGCCATATTTATGGTACAAAATCATTTTAACCCTCTCTACTATAGATTGTCATGTTCGTCATGCAGCTTAAAAAGCCATTTTATACCTTGCAGTAATCCTTATTCTCTCTTTGGTTCGGTATATGCCTTTTTTCGTCTATATTAATAAAAATTGGCATAACTGTGGCAGCTTTACTTAGTTTTTTTTTTTTTTCTCCCCTCGATGCATGCAGGTAGAAAAATGTATTCTCTTACTTGGGCTCTGCAATATGTTAATCTCTTCATGATTAACACTGGCTATATAATATTGGCTGGGCAAGCACTAAAGGTAGGATAGAGACAGTATTCAATATTTAATTCAACTTGCAGCGTAATTTTTAGAACCTTCTTTTTTCCACCCTGCTTCACCTTTATCCTTTGCTTTAGATATTTTTTTTGTCCACGACTTCTGCAAGTTTTGTTCTTATTACTGTTCATGTTAAACTGATGACATTGTCATAATGACCTTACCCTTCCTGTGATATTTGATTAAAAAAGAATTTTACTATATGTATGCGTTGAAGAACTCTGATATATGAATCGTATTCCTGACCTTAACTTCTTTGTACAGGCTATTTATGTCCTCTTCAGGGATGATCATGCCTTGAAGCTCCCCTACTGTATAGCAATTGCTGGTTTCGTCTGTGCTCTGTTTGCCTTTGGGATACCACATTTATCAGCTCTCAGGATTTGGCTGGGATTGTCAACATTTTTTAGTCTCATATACATTATAGCGGCATTTGTGTTGTCTCTTAGAGATGGTACTATCTATTCAACTCTCAATTTACTAGCTTATTTCATAATGATTTATTATCTTATATTTTTTAATTTGGAACAATAATCACTTGTATAAAGTTTCTACAATCTATATAAAGTGATTTCTAATGCAAACTATACTGCTTTCTCGATTTTCATGCAGGAACACATTCTCCTGTTCGGGATTACGACATCCCAGGGACGCACGTCAGCAGGATCTTTAGTACCATCGGCGCCGTTGCTAATCTTGTTTTTGCTTATAATACAGGAATGTTACCAGAGATTCAGGTAAGCAAATAAGAGTGTACCTATTAATTGAGTAGGTGAAATCTTACTCTTCAAGTTTAGCATGTTTGCTAACCTCCTTTGCAACCTTGAAAGTTTTAAATCCTTGTGATACTGTTGCAATTTACTCTTATTAAAACTCCGAATATATGTTTATTTGATAAAATCTGACGATCTCTGATTCTTATTTCAGGCAACAATAAAACCTCCTGTAATCAAAAACATGGAAAAGGCTCTTTGGTTTCAGTTCACTGTTGGTCTCGTTCCACTGTATGCTGTTACCTTCATGGGATATTGGGCCTATGGTTCATCGACTTCAAGCTACCTCCTCAATAGTGTCAATGGACCTACTTGGGCGAAGATAATAGCCAACATTTCAGCCTTCTTCCAAACAGTTATAGCATTACATGTACTTCACCCTTCCCAGATTCCACTACGAATCTTTTCTTCTTAAGACTTAGGACTTGTTTGATCAGGCCAGAGCTTCGATAGAACTGCTGTTCAAGTAGAGCTGCTTGAAAAAGCACCCCATAGCTCTTTCACTACAACCCTACTAAGCTACTTCTAGTTCTGCAGAAGTAGAAGCTTCAAAACCAAAGCTTCTCCTTTGGGGTCCAAAAGCTCATTTAAGCAAGGAAATATTGAGATTATTTGTTAGTAAACACCCAATCTCTTGAAACTTCCGCTTTCTAGAGTACAGGTGTTGTTAACTCCCGTAATAAATGTCTTTTTTCTTTTTTTTTGACAGAATATATTGTAATCTAATGGAATATTCTGTAACTTATTTGTTAAAAACTGACGAGTCCTGACCGAGTTAACGGAGTTTTCTGAAATAAAAAATAAAGGTAGGTTGGGTCCCTTAGTCGAGTAGATCTCATTAAGCTCACTAACACAAAATTCTTCATTTCTGTCAGATATTTGCGAGTCCAATGTACGAATACTTGGATACAAAATACGGAAGTGGACGCGGAAGTGCTTTTGCCTTGCACAATGTACTATTCAGAGTCCTCGTGAGAGGAGGATACCTGGCCATAAACACACTAGTGGCTGCATTGCTTCCATTTCTCGGGGACTTCATGAGCTTAACTGGGGCTCTGAGCACTTTCCCTCTCACCTTTGTTCTCGCAAATCACATGTACCTGAGAGTGAAAAGTAACAAGCTTTCGCCTTTTCAGAAAGCTTGGCATTGGCTTAATGTGGTGGGATTCAGCTGCTTATCTGTGGCCGCCGCAGTCGCAGCTCTAAGGCTCATCATGGTTGATTCCAAGACGTATCATTTATTTGCCGATCTATAAGTGTTTTCTCTCTCTTTTTTCTCCACACGTATTTTTACAGAATAAAAAGCTGGGATGTTGATTCATCAATTGTATAGTAGTTGTTGTTCAGGTGTAATGTGTTGGTGCTTGTAACTCTCAAAGTTAAAAAATGTACTGGGTATTGTTTGGCAGTTTTTGGTTAATTATAAAAGCATGTGGTTTGTTTGTTTACTTAAATAACATAATTTTTCTAGAAATTTATGTTACTTTGGTCCTCTTTTATACCTCAAATTTGGATAATGAGTGTTTTTTTTTAAAAAAATTTCCCACTTTAATTCTGAGAGCCAATATTATGATCAAAAAGAAAAAATAAAAGGGCCCCTAGAAAGGAAAAGAAACTGATAGATAGTAACTGTAAGAATGTAATGGGCCGTCTATTGGGCCGCCGAGAAACGAAAATCTCTAAGCCTCTCTAAATATTAGAATCAAAATCTAAAAATAAAAAATAAATCCAAAAATAAATATCAGAATCAAAATCCAAAAAAATAAAAAAAATCCAAAACTAAATATCAGAATCAAAATCCAGAAAAAAATAAATCAAAATCAGAATCTAAATCTAAAAATAAAAAAAATTCAAAATAAATATCAGAATCAAAATTAAAAAAAATTCAAAATAAATATAAGAATCAAGATCCAGAAAAAATAAAAAAATCCAAAAATAAATATCAGAATCCAAATCCAAAAATGAAAAATCCAAAAACTAAATATCAGAATCAAAATCCAGAAAAAAATTGTGGAAATAAAAATAAATATCAGAATCAACATCCAAAAATAAAAAAATCAAAATAAATATCAGAATCAAAGTCCAAAAAAAAAATTGTTGAAGCTTTCTCTAAATATCAGAGCCAGGTTTCGATCCTGGGACCTGTGGGTTATGGGCCCACCACGCTTCCGCTGCGCCACTCTGATTTGTTGAACATAAACATCAAAATCAATTTCCAGAAAAATAAATACAAATCAAAATCCAAAAATTAAAAGAATTCAAAAATAAATATCAGAATCAAATTAAAAGAATCCAAAAATAAATATCAGAATCAAAATAAAAAAATTCAACAACAAATATAAGAATCAAGATCGAGAAAAAAAAAAAGAATCCAAAAATAAATATCAGAATCAAAATAAAAAAATTTCCACAATAAATATAGGCCATAAATATAAGAATCAAGATCGAGAGAAAATAAAAGAATCCAAAAATAAATATCAGAATTAAAATCCAAAAATGAAAAATCCAAAAACTAAATATCAGAATCAAAATCCAGAAAAAAATTGCGGAAATAAAAATAAATATCAGAATCAACATCCAAAAATAAAAAAATCAAAATAAATATCAGAATCAAAGTCCAAAGAAAAAATTGTTGAAGCTTTCTCTAAATATCAGAGCCAGGTTTCGATCCTGGGACCTGTGGGTTATGGGCCCACCACGCTTCCGCTGCGCCACTCTGATTTGTTGAACATAAATATCAGAATTAAACTCCAGAAAAATAAATACAAATCAAAATCCAAAAATTAAAAAAAATCCAAAAATAAATATCAGAATCAAAATTAAAAAAAATTCAAAAATAAATATCAGAATCAAAATTTAAAAAAATCCAAAAATAAATATCAGAATCAAAATAAAAAAAATTCAACAATAAATATAAGAATCAAAATCCAGAAAAAATAAAAGAATCCAAAAATAAATATGGCCAATAAATATCAGAATCAAAATCCAAAAATAAAAAAACCAAAAATAAATATCAGAATCAAAATCCAAAAATAAAAAATTCAAAAACTAAATATCAGAATCAAAATCCAAAAATTAAAAAAGATCAAAATAAATATCAGAATCAAAATCCAGAAAAATATATTGTGGAAGCTTTCTCTAAATATCAGAGCCAGGTTTCGATCCTGGGACCTGTGGGTTATGGGCCCACCACGCTTCCGCTGCGCCACTCTGATTTGTTGAATATAATGTACATCTCATCATACATATTAAATAAATTTTGCTTTTATAAAATCAGAAAAATATAGGGACCAAATTGAAAACTTACAGAAAAAAGGGTCGGGGACCTTCGATACTCCCCTGCGCGACCAACGGAGACCAACGGAGGAGAGGAGGCGTTATGTACTAAAGCAGAAGCTGTATCCCCTTGAGCTCTTCTTCTCCGATCACGGTAGATCCTCTCAGGTGTACTCTACATATCTAGGGTTTTCGCCGTGGAGAAGCTCCGATGAGGGTCACCGCCGCGCTCATCGTTCTCTCCCTCGTGCTCTCCGCGTCGTGGGGCGTCGTCGATTGTGCGGGGGCCGAACCCAAGGCGGAGGACGAGGGGAAGAAGACGAACAAGTTCCGGGCGCGAGAAGCGAGCGATGATATGCGCGGATACCCCAATTTGTGAGTTCGATTCGTTTCTCTTCTCGGAGATTTATCATTTGATTCAGTTTTGCTGTTGTTCCTCCCAGTAGGGAGTCACTCGAGCTCGAAAAACGAAAATTTTGGGGTTATATTTCGATCTAGAAAGGTTTAATCACCATGCTTGGAGTTAGGATTTTGTTAATTGTTGATCTCGCTAAGCACTATATGTGTAATCACTCTATCACCTCAAACTCTCGGGTAAAAATCACTTTTGGTTCCTTTTCTGGTATCCTCTAATGGAAGGCGAGAGAATCCAATGTTGTTATTATTTGTTACGTTGAGGATGATGTTCGCACAAAAAGGGAGAATAGTGTGCTAACCTGCTGTGTTATTGCCTAAACAAAGTTAGTATTTTGTAATTTCTTTTGTATAACCCAACTATTAGGGCTGAAGATTTGCTGCTTTGTTTGTTTTGTTTGCTTATGTTTTTAAGGATAGAAGCTAATGAGTTTCAATTTAGTTTAAGCTGGCACCTTAACATTTAATCAGCAAATTTGTTCAAGCATTTCCTGTTCAGCTTCTTCCTGAAAGTACCATGCACGATCAAGTTCATTTGTCATCCTTTAGAACCTATTTACCTCAATATCTGCAGTTTTCGCATAAAATTCGGTGTTTTCTCCAATTTCTAAGTCTTGCCTCTTATGGCACTCTAAAGCTAAGCAAGGTTCACTAAGAACATCATGCATCTAAATTTCATTGTTCACATTAGATTGTCATTTCTTTAGGTGCATGCTGCATTCAAGGTCCAAAATACTTTTCATTGCGATCTTCCAGTTCTGAACAATTATGAAATATAACTATTTTGTTACTGCATATAATTTCCTTCTTAAGGTAAAGGTTCATCTGGCTGTACATTGTATAAATGGGACTAGATATATGAATCTTGAGATCTTGTATGATATATGAATCTTATGCTAGAAGATGTGCTAAAAGACGGTAATATTTTGCTATGTCTTCTTGTAGAGATGAAGACTCTTTATCGAACAGTAAATGTCCTAAACATGTCGAGTTGAGATGGCAGACGGAGGTTAGCTCCAGCATTTATGCGGCTCCTTTAATTGCTGATATCAACAGGTGAAAATCGAGATTATTTTATTTCATATGCAATTTTACATTCTTTTTTTTTTGTTGAACTTATTGTTGTCTCTTGCAATATGTTTTCTTTTTGTTCATTTTGGATGAAGTTATCTTATTTTAAATTCATAGTTGAAAATTGACAGTTTAGTTGTCCGAGGAATGCTATGACATGAACAGCTTTTCTTTATTCTGCCTTAGTGATGGGAAGCTTGAGGTAGTGGTGCCATCGTTTGTTCATTACTTGGAAGTGCTGGAAGGTTCTGATGGAGACAAACTACCAGGTGAAGAATGAAAACCTTTCTTCTACTTTCTCCCTTTTTTTGTGTAGAAATTTTGTTCTCTAATAATTGCTAATTATGAAATGCTTCTAGTATATTTTACAATTTCAGAGACTATGCTTGTTGGTAAGATGTAGGAGTTGCTACTTTATCACCTTGTTCCTATGATGCATGGACACAGACATTATGGGCACAAGCTGACAAGGATCTGCCAAGATGTAAAAATCATTTCAATTAAGGAAGAAATGATTACCCAGCTTTATATGCATTTTAAGCTTTAATATCCAAGTATGTAACATAAGTATGCTGACATGTATTTGTGAAGTATATGACAAGTATCACGGCCAATACAGTAACCAACATTAACGCATTGCAGATTCTCTCTTGCATCTAACTCTCTTTTTTTTTGAAAAAAAATCTTATCCTGTTCGAGGAAATTTCATCATGTGGTTCAGTGTTTAACTATTTATTCATCATGTTGTGTATTTTTTCTCTCTTTGAATATTGGACTTATCCTGGTGATTAATGTCTATGCACCATGTCAGGCTGGCCTGCCTTTCACCAATCTACTGTGCATTCTAGTCCACTCTTGTATGATATTGATAAGGATGGGACAAGAGAAATAGCTTTGGCTACTTACAATGGTGTGATTAACTTCTTTAGGTAAGTAGTCCTAAACCATTGTTGTTTTTCAACATATGGGTCTTGATTTGATTTCCTTATTTTCTTTGTAGAGTTTCAGGTTATATGATGATGGATAAGCTTGAGGTACCACGTAGAAAAGTACGTAAAAATTGGTATGTTGGTTTACATCCGGACCCTGTAGATCGCTCTCATCCTGATGTTCATGACGAGTCTCTTGTTCAGGAGTCTTCCGTTACAGACTCTATATCTCGTAAGTAATTAAACTGCCGTTATATCTATCTTTTGTGCTTATCATTTATGTTAGGAACTTTCCTGCTTATTATGTCATTTATGAATTTACATACTTTTTTCCCCCAATGTTATGAATATCCTTCTTATGTAGAATAAGTGAGTACCCATAAAACAAGGAAGTAGTTTCTGGCTAATACAACTATTGTCACAACAGTAAAAACCCGTGCTTGTTGACATTTGTTTAGATGTAACTTTATTGAAAAACGTACGTTATTCGAAGGTTTATTTGACTTCATGCTTAATTAGCTGCTTTTGTAACTGTTCGGCTGAAGTTATTGATTCCTTAGTTAGTAAAAGCAATCAAATATGTACCATCTGCATCAAACATCTCTGTAACACAATTCTCCGATATCCTTGATCACTTCGCATCATAGATGTGACAGATACGCTGACATTATTTGTTTTCGTGCAGGGATGGATGGAAATAAATCTGGGTCTAGTAATTCATCGACAATTGCTAGTGTTGATTCCAAGATGAATTCAACTAACAAAGAGGATGAGACCAAACATAATTCTGCTGAAGAACAACAAAACAAGGGATTATCCGACAGTGTTAATACTACTACTTCCAGTAATAATGTACCTATAGAAAATTTAACAGGGGAAAATACAACGCATACTCAGCGCAGGCTACTTCAAGAAACTGATCGAAGTGGGTCTCAAGAAGGAAACTCTGATTCTAATGCCGGTGGTGATGGGGGGATGATGCAAGGAGCGACTGTGAAAAATGATGAGGCTCTTGAAGAGGATGCTGACTCATCTTTTGACTTGTTCCGCGATGCAGAAGAGTTAGAGGATGAATATCATTATGATTATGATGATTATGTTGATGAGTCCATGTGGGGTGATGAGGATTGGACAGAACAGGAGCATGCAAAAATGGAAGATTATGTGGATGTAGATGCACACATACTATGCACCCCTGTAAGTGTATAGAAGAAGAAATTCTATGCAATTGCATACTTTGGCAGATGGAGTTCTTTGTTGTTTTTGCTTGTTAGCTTGTAAACGAAATAGAAGAAATAGAAACAAAGAAGAGAAAAACACGAACTACTAAATTGTTGTCTTTTGTTGCCAAGCAAAGCCCATTGATGTATTATTTTGCAAACAAGCTGCTATTTACAATCAAATTCAACCTTATTGAATTTTTTATGGAAAAACAGAAAAGTAAATGTAACTGTCACCAAACAAGGCCTTAGATTTTGGTAGTCATAGCTGATACATCTCTTTTTCTTTTCTTTTTTTTCTTCCCAGGTGATTGCAGATATTGACAATGATGGTGTCCAAGAGATGATTGTTGGTGTATCCTACTTTTTTGACCGTGAGTAAGGCTTCTTTCCACTTTAACTCATTACTTCATTGGAAAACATACCCTTTTTTTTTAAAGACTAAGATGGAACAGTTTGCCTGGTTAATCCCATTTTAGGAACATGCAGTCATTACATTGTGATATTCTTCTTCCCTCTTGGGAATATTGTTTTAAAAGTGTTGCTTTGCACATGTTTCTTCTCAATTGCTTTTAATTTGCATGGTATCAGCAGTCTCCTTTTCATTGTTTGAAGTTATTGCCTTAACCCCAACCCAGCTGCCCACCCTATGCCACACACACCCAATCACGCCCCTTCCAAAAAGTTGGCCGATGGGCCCTTTGCGCACTGTTTTTAGATTTTTTTCTTTTTTTTTTCCCCTCTACCCACAATTGATTGAGTTGAACGGGTTTATTTGTCTAAAATTCTATCCTTTGTATGGAGTAATAGATTTATATAACAATCGGCTCTAAAACTGATTTAAGAAATTCGGAATTTGCCTCAGATGCAAAGAATAATAAATATCGTAATGTTTTTGTGCATGGACCAGCACTGTGCTGTAAAATTGGCAAACTTCAAAGGAGCCATTTTCATGGAAATAATCGAGATACAATTATGAAGTATTAAACTATTGGTAGTCCAATATATAGTTCACACTTTTACGCCATAGAATGAACATGATAATTCATCCAATATATAGTTCGTGTTTCGTTCAAGCTCTTGCTTTATTATTGACATCCCTTTATTTTTTTTTTACTGTATTTACTTGCCAACTGTTTATTTGACAGATACTATGATAACCAAGAACATCGAAAGGAGTTAGGAGGCATTGACATTGAGAAATATGTGGCAAGTGGCATCGTGGTATTCAATCTCGATACAAAACAAGTAAAGTGGACTGCGGATCTCGACCTGAGTATTGATTCTGGAAACTTCCGTGCCTATATTTATTCTTCCCCAACTGTTGTCGATTTGGATGGTGATGGAAATATGGATATTCTTGTCGGAACTTCGTTTGGCTTGTTCTATGTTCTGGATCATCGTGGTAAATTGATTGGCTTCATAAGTTTCTCTTTTTATTTTGTTGTAACCTTGGTTGGATATAAGGTTCTGGATTTATCTAGTATTATGAGGGTTTTGTAGCATATATACCTGTGAAAATATCCGACACCACATAAATACCCCTGCAATATTGCATGCTTGCTCCTGATAATTTTATTATTTTCATTCATGCACTTGGCAAAGGTATATATGCAAAACTGTATTTGTGTAAACACCCTCATATATTAGGGGCATGAACATTAATAAACAAGATTTTCAGGGGTGCACGCACAATCAGCAACTTGCAGGGGTACTAGCCAGAATTTGCATATCCTGTTTTCTTATGTTCCAAGGGCCTTCTTTTTAGTTTTGTCTGACCATATTTTCGTAAATTATTTTTTTATTTCGTAAATATAGATTTGTCTTATAAATTATGAATTTTTCAAAAATTGACAATTCTGATTATCTACATCGTACCCATTCAGATCTTTTTTCTACTATTAGTTTTCATGTTTAACTTACATTTCTTTAACTATGTGATTTCTATTTTCTCTCATTTTATTCATCAAATCCAGGTAGGGTTAGAAATAAATTTCCACTTGAGATGGCTGAGATTCAGGGACCTGTTGTGGCTGCTGATATTAATGATGATGGAAAAATTGAGTTAATTACAGCTGATACCCATGGAAATGTTGCAGCCTGGACTGCTCAAGGAGATGAAATTTGGGAAGTACATCTTAAGAGTCTAATTCCCCAAGTAATCTTTCTTCACTTATCGTATCTTCGCAAACATTGAAAAATTGAGAGAATAACCCTTTAGAGTTGGTATTTGCATGCTTTCCTTTGAAAAGCTTGCTGATTTTTTGTTTGCGCCCCTGCCTCAGAATCTATGCAGAAATACCAACTTTACGGCAAAAATTGTCAATTTGTCATATTTGCAGGGATATACATGCAAATTTCTTTCTTTTTTTTTTCTCGCCTTCATCTGCTTCTGTTTATAGACAATTTGATAATCCTTTACTCTAACAATCCTTAGCAAATGATTCACAGGGTCCAACTGTGGGTGATGTCAATGGAGATGGCCGTACTGAAATCGTAGTCCCTACTATATCAGGAAACATATATGTTCTTAGTGGAAAAGATGGTTCGCTCGTGCAGCCCTTTCCCTATCGAACCTATGGAAGGATTATGAGCCCAGTTCTTCTACTCGATCTAAGCAAACGAGAGGAAAAGTCAAAGGGATTGACCCTTGTTACTACTTCTTTTGATGGCTATCTCTACTTAATTGATGGATCAACTGCTTGCGCAGATGTTGTTGACATTGGAGAGACCTCGTATGTGGTTACTTCTCTCTCAACTTTCATATGATCTTTGTTGTTCCTCGGAACTAAGGGTTTGTTTAGCCCAGCTGGTGCTATTGCTCGTGTAGAACTGTTCAAATGAGCGTCAATAGCCTTTTTCATTTAAAATATCCAAACAGCTCACCACAGCAGAAGCTGAAGCTTCAGTTTGGTGCCTAGAAATTTATTTGTCTCTTGTTGTATAGTTGATTTCTGAGTTTTGGAGTAGAGAAGCTCCTGGTCAAGCATGCCTAAGAAAGCATTACCATAAAGAGTTGTGTGTGTGTGGTCAAGCATGCCTAAGAAAGCGTTACCATAAAGAGTTTTGTGTGTGTGTGTGTGTGTGTGTATTTGTGCTGATAATGCCTCTCGTGATTAACAGATACAGCATGGTCTTGGCCGATAATGTTGATGGTGGAGACGACCTCGATCTTATTGTTACTACAATGAATGGCAACGTTTTTTGCTTCTCCACTCCCTCGCCACACCATCCTCTTAAGGTTGGCTTGTCTTTATTTTAAGGGTTTCTTGCTAAAAATTTGAACTTGAGTTCAATTAATCCACAATTTAGTCTTGAAGATTATTATGCATAATAGTTAATTCCTTATGTTAGTCTACTATCTTGAAAAAAGGCGCCATGCCAACAACATCATTAGGCTTTGCTTTGTTATCACTGAATCTGAGGAGAAAACTGAAATTTGGGTCAAAGTTCATGAACTAGGTTGTTAATATTGAGCTCCTGAGGATAACATTGAAATCAAATCAAACTTAAAGGCTAAATTGTTACAGTTGGAACTCAGAAAAAACTTGACAGCCTGGTTAAACTTCTAGTACTTAATTAGCCTTCTTTCAATCAGCTTTCATCAGTCTAGTACAGTTAGTGCTCTTAAGTTCCAGGCCCTGTTTAGGTCATTAAATCTCCTTCTTCCTTTCTGCCACAGGAAAGTTGTCTTAACTTGTCTATGGGAACTAACATACTGTATTTTGAGGTTTGATCTCTTTGTTATTTTGTTGTAGGAATGGAGGTCGCCAAACCAAGGGAGGAACAATGTAGCATACCGACACAACCGTGAAGGGATTTATGTCACACATGGATCGCGGATGTTCCGAGATGAAGAAGGGAAACAATTCTGGGTGGAGATCGAGATTGTGGACAAGTACAGGGTGCCTTCAGGGTCTCAAGGACCATATAATGTCACTGTAAGCCTAATCTCTATACCGTTGATGATTTCATTTTTGGCAAGTGTTTAAATTGACAGATTTGAACTTGGGACGTATCTCAAAACGTCCGATACGTGGGAGGGTGTTTTCTATATGTTTGCCTTATTGTTCATTTTTTTCATTTGGATGGTTTCTTTTGTTTTTTTCTTTTCATTCAGACAACTTTACTGGTCCCTGGGAATTACCAAGGAGAGAGGCGAATCGTGGTGAACCGGATCTACGACCAACCAGGAAGGCAACGGATCAAGCTCCCAACCGTTCCAGTTAGAACAACAGGAACTGTTTTAGTAGAGATGGTGGATAAGAATGGATTATATTTCTCCGATGAGTTCTCACTTACATTCCACATGCATTACTATAAGCTACTTAAGTGGCTCGTTGTATTGCCGATGGCTGGTATGTTTGCGGTTCTCGTCCTCCTTCGCCCACATGAAGGCGCCCCATTGCCCTCGTTTTCAAGGAATATGGATTAATGCTTTTTTCAGTGTAGAATTTTCAAATTATATGAGAGAAGTTTGAGAAAAATTTTCTTTCCTTTTATGTTCTTCTCATGGTACAATGATCAGCAAATTTTTTTTTTTTTACTTAATTACAAGGTCGAGGGTGCAAATCTCTCTCTCTCTCTCTCTCTCTCTCTCTCTCTCTCTTATGGATTTTGATTGACACGATGATAATAGTAGAGAAGATTGCTTATTTGTTGTCGCTTGAATTATGATTCTAAGTGGAAGAATGCATGAGTATTATCTTTTAGAGGGTCGCAGACTCGCAATGTAATAAATATTCCATAGATGCTTTGATAAAACAGGTAAATCTTGGAGATGTATGGGTTTGGTTAGGCAAAGAACACGCAATGGATCCGACTGCTATTTGCCTAAATTTTTATCCATGACTAGTAAGAATCACTGAGTAAACAGTTTAAGCATGGTGCCCCATAGTTCACAAAATGAGGAAACACAAATCGACTAGATGGAAACAACGTTACTATTGATGTAAGCAATGGGATCGAGGATTTTTTAAGTATATAATCTGCCAAACCGAAGACCACTTTCAAGAGAATGAATTTTTTTTTTTTTTTTTTTTTTTTTTTTTTTTTTTTTTTTTTTTTTTTTTTTTTTTTTTTTTTTTTTTTTTTTTTTTTTTTTTAAGTATGTTATCTGCAGTATTGTCCAAAAGCAACAACATCCTATAGTTGTAATTGAGCAACACTTTAAAGTGTAAGAAAACAACTTCGACAAAGAGGCTGATATGCATCAAGATAGAGCTAGATAATGAACTGGCACGAATCCTTCCGTTTGCTCGTCTCTCCCTCGCCGCTTTCTATTCACCTGCATCAAAATGGCCATGCTACAAATTTTCAGATACTGCCTTAGCATAAAGCTATGAGCTCAAGTAGTTCAAGGATAAGAACTGTAGAAAAACAGAAAATAGCTTCCATGGACTTACGTAGAACCAACCCTCGACCTCATACTGAATCTCAAGCCCTTCCCCAGCAGTCACAGTTAACTGTTAGAAATGTATCCGGATTAAAAACCTCCTTTTAACTTCTACTCCATATAAACATAGCCGTAATACAATTTTTAAGAGTGAATTGTATTGGATTGTTATGGGAGTAGGTTACCGGAATAAATCAGCATATCATTTCAGGATGAATGTGGGAAATAACATTCACCAGCGTACCTCGTCTTCACCTTCCGCGGTGAAGTCATATAATGCTTTCGCCAACTGCAGAATGAGGATTTGAATTAATGGAAGAAAATTAATAATGCCAGAAGTCTGATGAGATTTGAACTCAGAACCTTCAACTATGATACTGTATTAAATAATATGAGACAATCATTTTCTTCAAAAATTTAAGCTACCAGAAAACGATGCTTTTAATATTTCTATCCAACGCTGCTTATGCTTGGAACTCCAGTAACTCTTCGGTAATTTAAATTGAAACATCAAGAAATTCGACTACAATTTCTCGGCTACAACAGAAACTGCGAGCTCACCTCATATTTAACTTCTTCTGGAGAGTTATGTGGTGTTTTCAATATTTGTGATTCCCAATTATGAAGTCCAACTCTCTCTCTCTAGCCCATGCTCTGCTGAGGAGTTCTCACCAGAGTCACATCTCTCAAGAACATAAGTCGAGAACGATGTCGGTTTGTCCCCGACCTGAAAAATTGGGACCACAAATCAGAAATTAATTTTCCGACTATCAGAAAAAAGTTTAAAAATTACTTTTAAAAAAATGCTACCAAAAGCTCTTTAGTGTTGCTGAATCTGCTTGCTGTAGTTCTTGACCTATTGTCCTGATAAGCCAGAACAAAAGTTCAGCACAAGTTTTCTCCCAGTACGAAGAATAAACCATTGTCATACTGATTCCAAATGAAGCAAAAACAGAAAATTAGCTACATTTCAGCACTCACAAAGTTACAATCACGCCGGCCGACTATAACTGTCGAAATTACTTTGTTCTTTTTTTTTGGAGTAAAAAGGACCATACTTGTTCAAATGAGGGTTTTGATTTCACCATACCTAGTGTTTGTAATAGGTGCCTTTATGATCAAACACGACATAGGGCTGTTAGAAGAAAAGGGTTTTTATTAAGTTCCAGGTTCAACAAAAGTTTCAGACTTTTCTATTCGCCATATGTTCTAATAGAGACAATTGTTATCAAAAGTATAAGCAAAAGCGTAGCCAAATAGGCATCCAAAATTTGCTGGGGATTACTGTTGCTTAAGAAAAAGGCAAAAGTAAGACTAAACAGACATTTGGAATTTTTTTTTTTTATAATAAATTTGCTTCCTATTGATTTTGGAGGTGGCGGAGGAACGACTAGGAATCGGAGAAGGGGGACCCCATCGCCTACAGATTACAAGGAAATATATATATTTTTTTTTGCTTTCTTTTTTTTTGCAAATAAATATATATAGAGAGGGTCGTGCCTTAGTTGTACGGTCGAGTACACCGGGTCTAACGAACTCGTCTCTCACCCGTAAAATTGTTGCTATATAAGTGTTCACTTGACCCGACCCGAACCCGAATCCGAAACACGGGTCCGTTCCAGTGCCCTCTTCGCTCCTCTCTCTGACCCCGGCGGCGGCGGCGGCGTCGTTTCTCACTAGAAGTCGGTTCTCTCTCCGGTGTCGCCGCCGACTTCTCCTTAAGGCACGCACTCCGCCCCTCGATCTCCTCTCCATTTCGAGCTCTCTCTCTCTCTCTCTCTCTCTCTCTCTGTGTACTCAAGTGGGGGTCTAATATAAGATACCCATTTTGGGGTAATTGTAGATTTGGGAGCTGTTTTTTTTTTAATGCCTAGGTTTTCATATTGATTGGTAATTAGCTTAGTGAAGAGAGTGTTTTTTTTTTTTGTTGTTGTTGTGTGCATATATGTTGCTCGATGAAATGTCTCAGTGATTTGCGACTTGTATGTAGAATTTTTTGTTAAATCTGAGCTTATCAGACTATTAAATGTTGTAGATGTGATGTTTGTGAGCAAAATGAGATGGTTGAGCTCGAGTAATCACAAAAGGCCTTCTTGAAATGGCTCGGAAACTTGAGGAGAAACGCACTATTCATGTTCCTCATTCCAATTAATATGCGTTGTTGTTTGAACGTGAATCGTTGGTTCTGATTTTTATCTTGTTAAATAATTTAAATTTGGACTCCGTAATCTGATTTAGTTCCAGTGTTGGTTAAGAATAGTGCATGATTCTCATTTTCATTTTACGACTGATGAATTTAATATTTTCTAGCTAACATATTGTCAATTAGCTGCGTCGATTATGGAGAAGTTGCTATATCATGTTCATTTTAGGTGCAAAGTTCTTGTTTGTCTTCGAGTAATCACTTTCTTGGACTATGATTTGCCGCGTCATTTTATGATCGAACTTGTTTATGATTTTGTTCATTAATTACAGAGGCTGTCGAGAACCATGCAATCATTCTTGAGGAGGACCATCTCCCGAGCTGGAGGATTAGGATCTTGTTCAAAGATTGGGCATTTGATATCTTCTGAAGTCCGCTCGGTTAATGTTAATCTAGGATTGCACAATGGGACTGCCTTTTCTTCTATAATTGGAAAGGAAACAGCTAAAAGTTCAAGCTCCGTCCGAGCTTATGAATGCTACTCAAAAGATCTTTCTTTGATACAGAACCTCGAATGCTACCACCGAAATTCTCTTATAATGGTATCGTGTTTTCTCTTTTTTTCTTCCTCTGCCCCAAATTATGTGCAGCAACTAAAAACATATAAACATGTGAAAGTGCATAGAACTGCATATTTTCCTTTATGAAATTCTTATTTAGAAAATCTTCAGTTGGCATGCATTAATTTCTAAAGGACATTCTGAATATCCTCGTATAGGTAGGAATGTTTCTAGATTCAACCAGAACTTATATAGGGTTATGCATGTTTAAAGTATTCCATCTAAGCCCTTGTCATCTCTCATCTTCTGTTCAACACCATTTGTGTTATGTTTTGGAAGTGATGAATTTCAATTTTGGCATGATCTATAAACGTATATTCCTAATGTTCTATAAACAATAATACTTTGATGTTGCCAGTGAATTATTAGTACTATCGTAAACATTGGATATCAGTTACCTAATATTTTTCCTTTTTCATTTCAGGAAAGTAGACTACTCAGCTGCAGGGATTTGACTGTTCCTCATTGTGGAATGTTCCCATCTTCGTATACATGGAATCAGCCGTCATTTAGGTGCATGACAACGATGAATAACCCTGAGGTGTCTTTGGAAAACGAAAATTCTGCTTCATCCCCTGCTGTAGAGCATCCCCCTCGCATCAAATTTAAAAGGCTTGACAAAACAGCAAAGCACATCATGAATGTAAGTAACTGTAATCTGTGATGATTTAGACCATTTTGACAAAGAAATATACTTGTCTTTCAATTTTACAACTTTGATCCCTTTTTTTTTGTTTTTTGCAACTTTGAGCCAAATTAATTTTTTATGGACCAAAATTTCTCTCGCTGAAATCTGTGAGTCATATATTTATCACAAGGATTGCTAGGGTTATTTCTCTCCATAAAGGAATGTTTCGATCCAAAATTATAAAAACAAAAAAAGTGGATAAAAGCTGGAAAATTCACAAAAGAAAGCCTGATGGACGATCTCTGCAAAAGCCCCACAAATTTGAGTTATTATATGATCTCATGGATTGGACTGTGCTCTTTCGTCCTTATCAGATTTTGATATTTTCCAGATTTTGGATAAAGAAGCGGTTGAGAAAGTACATGCTGAACGAGAAATTGCTGATATTAGGCCAGGGTGTATCGTCCAGTTAAAAGTGGTATGTCATTTTGAGTGTTGGTTCTTTTCGTTGTTGTTCTCTTCTAATCTGTTATTTTAACAGGTAGTGCCTGAGAACAAGCGTCGCGTCTCCATACTAAAAGGCATTGTGATAGCAAGGCGCAATGCTGGCTTGAATACTACTTTCAGATTGCGTAGGCTGGTTGCTGGTGTTGGCGTTGAGTCTGTATTTCCTTTGTAGGTTTCTCTTTACTCTTAGACTTTATTTCTCTCTTGCTCATGAGTTATGTTACAAGCACTCTAGGAACTATCTTATTCAAAAGTCTTTCTAAGTTAATCTATTACCATTGTTAAGCGAACTTCGACGTAAGGCCTGCAGAAAAAAGAACCCAAAGTAAAGCTAAGATATGATGATTAAAGTATCTGAGGAGTTGGGATTCAATTCTAGCTGTAGTACTATGCTACTCAGATATGATAGTTGAAGTACTGGAACTAGGGAACTGCAAGAGTAGAGGAAGACAGTTGATTGTGGTGCGAGAAAAGATAACACAACTTTATGGGTTGCTTGTCATATATTATAGTAACAGTTGAGCAATCTAATAGAAAAACTTCCTTTCACAATCTGAAAAGCTTGATTTCATGTGCTAGATTACATAATTTGATTCTCATTTTTATGCATTGAAATTTACAACTGATCGGACGAATGTCATGGGCCTTAAGAAATTTTTCAGAGATCTTGGTATCAACTCTAGTTAACTGATTTTTAGTATTTCTACTTGATTCTTTTTTTCTTTTTTCTTTTTAAAATCCTTGCATTACAAATTGGAATGTGCGGTCGAAGCAGTTATATCTTTGGTTACTGTGAAACCATAAGAACTTTATGTCCTTATCCTGCTTGCTTAATCTTGATCTCAACCTTTCCTTTTTATTTATTTGTTTTTGGTGAGGCTTCTGGTTCTTTACATATGCAATTCTCTCTTCTTGAAATTTCAAAATTATGATTTGGTGATATTTGCAGGTATTCGCCAAACATTAAGGAAATGAAGGTCTTGGACAGGAAGAAGGTGAAGAGGGCAAAGCTTTATTACCTCAGGGACAGGATGAATCCTCTCAAGAAGTGAAGAGAGATAAATACCAAGCCATGTGTGTTGCACCAGTTATTTTTCACTTGGCTGTATTCCAGAGGTCCTCTCAACTTCATATTTTCGCGTTACAGTGAAGCTGCCCCTCAAAACTATGTTGCTTTTGTGTGGACCTGGGCGTTTTGTTTTGTTGTTCTTTTTTTTCCCTTTTCTCTTTTGGGTGGTTAGAATTGGATATAACAACAGTTGCAGTGGATCTCTAAGCTCTCTGAGTTCAAAATTATACTGTAATAAGGCCTTGCATTCTTTTTTCTTGCTTTCCAACAATGTTTGCAGTGATAACCTAAAATTACCCGGCGACATTAATTTTTTTCTGGCAAAAAAGATATGAGAATTTGTTAGGCTCAAACGCTGAAGCTGATTTAGCTCTTCTGGTGCAGCAATAGATAATATTAATGATGAAAAGATTTTGTTGTTACTTGAAGCGTTGGAAGTAAACAAGCAAAATGCATCTGCAAACCTTGCAATGTCTATGTCTACTAGAGAAAAAAAGGAGTTTGTTACGTCATTCCCTCTTCAACAAAAATTGAAATTGATCTACAAATTTGATTCAGCAACTCTGACATCTTCATACAGGAATAAACACAAACGTCAACAAGCTATACATCATCCACTCTTCAACAAAAATTGATCTACAAATTTGATTCAACAACTCCGACATCACCGTAAAAATAGACACAAACATCAACAAGATCTACAAATTTGATTCGACAACTCTGACATCTTCGTAAAAATAGACACAAATATCAACAAGCTATATGCCATTCTAATTATTCACACCCTTCTGCTGTACTTGCACACACTGTCATTTCTAATTATAACCAACCATCCAACTACAAAAGTGTAGTAGTGTAACTTCACCAATTTTGCTTGGGACTCTTCAATGTTTCTCCTCCCTCTTTTCCGAAGAAACATCTTTTACAGAGCTCACGGCGTCGTTGGAAGAAGCTGTGGTTGGCGTCTGCAGTGGCTGTTGCAGTTGCTGTTGTGACTGCTGGTCGTAATCCCTTCGGATGGCCCAAAGCACCTCGGCGCATTCCTTCATCGACGGGCGTGATTCCCTGGACGATTCGAGGCACTTCACTGCCAGCTCCATCATACTCTCCACCGCTGTGACGGCTGCGCGGGCGCGCCTCAGCCTCGGATCCATCGTCATCACCACATCTCCCCCCAAATACTTGCGTATCGCCTGCATGTTTTAAGCCAGCCAAGTCAATTACTTGAACAATTAATGCGTCTCTTCTTCTAAATTTTTTTTTTATCAGTGGTCGTATTATAGCATTTGGTTGGGAAATAGAGTGCGAATGGTATTAGATATTTTGTCTGTCCCACAAAATTAACACAGTAGTATGTGTAATGACTTGACACTTTCCTAGGGAGAAAGTTATCTTCTGCCAAATCAAAGCGTGAACCCACGGTTTCACAATTTTTTTGAAACTGTCTGTGCTACTTTATGTTTGATGGCTAAATTTGCTAAAATAATCTGAAGTTTTATTATATGGAAAAAAAAAAAAAAGATTCTGAATCATAGAAAAATAAGCTCTTATTGAAACTTCTGACTACCGTAGAAAGAAGATCTTTGGACGCTAACAGAAAAACACTATCCAACAATCTCGTGCGCAATCAATTCCAGATAGCCATAATGCATACAGCGACTGAAGAATTACTCGGCTGTAGTTGTACCCAATATACTCCCTCAATGTTGTGTATCTTTTAACACTACTAAATCGAATCCGACATGACGTATTCTGCAGAGTTTCTGATTTCGGAATCTATATATACATGCTGATTCCAAAACCTGACACTTCAGAACAAGATTCAAGTAATGTCATGTTTCGAAATCTAACGCTATGTTCGGATTCTGCAGAATGTACTCCGAAGATTCTGAAACACAGTGAGGTTCCGGAACTCACTTGATAGATAGATCCCGAAACATGACCGTGCAATCTTCAACTTGATCAAACAGTGCTGTTACATTAGAATCTACAGTAGCTGGCCAAAAGGGGCCTTTACTTCCACAAAATCAAACGACAAAACTATTGACTCAAGTTCCCAACGCTCATCAATGGTAAATTAGGGTTTCGGGGTGGGTGAGTCGTACCCATCGGGTGGTGACGCGCTCCTTGATGTCGCGGCCGCGCTCGATGGGGCGGCGCCCGGAGACGAGCTCGACGAGGAGGACGCCGAAGGAGTACACGTCGCTCTTCGGCGTGAGCTGGTACGTGCGCAGGTACTCCGGGTCCACGTACCCCGCCGTCCCCTTCACCTGCGTCGACACGTGCGTCCGCTCCGCCTCCCCCGCCCCCACCACCCGTGCGAACCCGAAATCCCCCACTTTCCCCTGCAGCGCTTCCGTGAGCAGCACGTTCGACGCTTTCACGTCCCGGTGAATGATCGGATCATCTTCGCACACAAAGCGTAATATGTTCTAATTAGATTAGATGCAAAAGTACTTTACAATAAAGTTACTTTTAAGCAGATTAAGTCGACTACTGACATACCTGCATATCCATGCAAGTAGGTGATCGCATGAGCCACATCAATTGCTATGTTGAGCCTCTGTCCAAGATCTAAACCATTTCCGCGAGTTCCTGCGTTGGCATAATAAACATAACTTCAATATTCCATTTTTATACTATCTTTTGTTGTTGCCGTGGCTTAGCTGATTCCCCGGCTTGATTTACCGTCTAAGTGTTCTCGAAGAGTTCCGTTGCCGACGTACTCGACCACGATTAAGCGCTCGTCGTCGTGCTCCACCCATCCCAGGAACCTGACCAAGTTCATATGCTGCACCTTCGAAAGCGCTTCGACTTCGCTCTTGAACTCCGTCGATAGGTGCTTGTCATACATGTTCTGCCCACGAAAAGAATTTAGTATGTAGTCAGGTTCAATCCTGACTATATATGTATGAAATTCTAGATTTTTGCGCTGATTTAGTTGAAATTTGGTAATTTTTTGGAGTTTCATATGCTTCGTGATCTAACCTTTGCGGCACGCTTTACAGCAATCAGAGACCCATCCTGGAGCTTCCCCTTGTAGATGGTGCCGAAGCCCCCTTCCCCTATTTGGTTCCGAGGATTGAAGTTCTCAGTAGCCTTGTATATTTCTGCAATGGAAAACTTTGTGGTGAACTCTTTTCGCTCTTCGATTAAACTGCTGGAACCTCTCGTCTTGCTATTATAGCTGCTGCTGATGCCTCTGATGCCTACTTTTGATATCTTTGAACCTGTAGGACATCAAAAATATAGCATAATTTAGAGACAAGGTCATGTAGAGTAAAAGTCTCGTTTTGGGCGCAATTAGGCACATCTTCTATTGGCTTTGAAACAAACAAAACAAATTAAGCATGAATAAGGAAGATGATCAACTTACTACTCGAAGCAGTGGAAACAAAGGAGTCGTCGATCCGGTTGCCCCGATCGACCACTTCATCGGTTCTAATTCTGGGGACGAAACAAGTCGTGAACGCGCCTGCTACTTTCTGGGCTGCGATGCTGAATGACTTGCTGCTTCTGCTGTGGAACTTTCTGTTACCGGACTCCGAGGATCTCGCAGTATAGGTGGATGTATAGGAGATGTCTGGATCCAATGGAAATCCCGGGCTGGTTCCGGATGTTTGACTCCTCCGGCTGGAATTGAGCTGCGGGTTGCTGGATATCTGCATAAGGGAAGCTGGATCTTCAAGCAGAACTTGATATCTTCATTCGCCAAATGCAGGTACACTTTGGTTATGTCTATTATTCTTGATACAAATACGCAGAGCACAATCTTTCGAGTTTGGAAGACCAGTTCAAAGCTTGGAAAATGTGGGTTGGTGCCCAAGTCAGTGACATAAGGATTGATTGTAACAGTTTACTACCTAAACTTTGACAAATTTTAGCTCAGGCCTCTAATTTTCCATTTAAACAGCTTAGTTAATTCCTGAGCCTCAGACATCTGCTAGTGTATTGTGCATCTGGTACAGCGAATAATAGAAATTTTGATAATATATATGCTTTTTTTACTTTCTTATGCTTGAAATATATACATAAATATATTACCAATTGTTTGTCAAAGGATGTTTTTAATTGATTTGGTTGCTGTACAGGAACCCCCGTCACGCAATTCGTAACCAGCTGGAATAAAATCAATAGGAAATAACTACTAGGCTAAGCGTTTTCTGGGTCAATATATGGTTATTCGTTGGTGAAACATTCAATTACCTGCTCACACATCAATGGGTTGAATGCTTCATGGGGTATTAATCTAAACAAAAATGCCTCAAGATTCTAGTTCCTACGTACCCCAGATACTTATTACGCGAATATACATCTCTTATTGCTCGAATAATAAAATTAGAACCAGTTATTAGCACCACGATAATGATAGTTTTGTTCATTTCAACGAAAAGCAACTACACAGGAATTGGGAGAACCAGCAATATCTCTCCCCCTATCTTTTGTAGAATATTTTGATCAGTTAATACAAATTGACACTAATTTTTATTTATAGTCAAATGTTATAGTTCTTTCTTAGTATGCCTCTCTAAGGTTTCCTTTTGTTCTTGAAAGATGAATACTCTAACAAAATGCCCCAATAGATCTTACATGACCTTATGTTGAAATATTTGTTTGATTTTTCTTTTTTCTTTTTCCTTTTTCTTTTTTCCCCCCTTATGGACCTAAATAATAATCTAATTGAAGGCATTATTTATCTTTCTTTTGATGCAGTGATGCGCCAATTAACTGATTGGTTGACTGGAGAACGAGTGAGCAAATCAATAAGCTGAATCAAATCAATCCAAGAAGTTATAAAATGCATGCATAATCACTTGGTGAGTGTTGACTTTTTTTAAAGGCTCGAATGTTGGTATTTTTGCTATTGAGTCGTTTTCGCATCGCCTCTTAATTGGTGTTTACCATTTAAGTTAAAAACCATTATGGCAATGCAATAATAATTAATGCTGTGCTACTGAATCCATTCAAAGAATACATATAATCTCCCGATTACACACGTAAGCACAGATGCTAAACCTACCTTTCGTCCGTCCATCCACCACCCCACACCCAATCCAACAATGCATATATAACTCACCAAATCGCAACAACGAATGCAACATGCATGTCAACTAATATTAGATTTAGTAAACGATCACTTAAGAAGGATCTTTATAACAAGAACAAGATTGGCCTAATAAGTCCTTATATTCCTCGTACAACGATCTTATTATTGCTCAATCAAGATTACTGATTACTACATACGTTGAGACGAGAACGAGAGCAAAACAACAACACGGAACAAGTAGGTGCATGGGTAACTAGCTAGGGAGCGGCGGAGGGGTCGGTGGCGTGGGCCTGGCGCTCAGAGAGGCCGCTGCCGGATACCGTAGGTGCGTCGGTGGCCCCACCGCCGACTTTGTCGACGGTGGGGAGGTGGCCGTGGGCGCCGTAGCCGCGCATTTTGTAATCCTCCACGTCCTTATACCCAACGTAGGGACTACTCTCCAATGGTAACTTCACATCCTGCTGCTGCTGCTGCGGTTGCTGCTGCTGCTCTCGCCTCTCTTTTGTTGCTTCCATTTTGGGACGGAGACTTACGTTTCTTAATAACTATGCATACATATAACACTACGTAGTGTGGTGGAGAGAGGATATATATAGAGGTTTGGGTTTTATAAGCTATTCTGTCGCTCAGCGGTGGATGTCCACGTGGCGCGTGGAGAGCGGGCCTGGTTCCACGCGGCGCATGCAGCGAAATGGGCTCTCAGATGTTACAGAGCTCTGACCACATCTTAAGAACAAAGATAAGGCTCAAACAAAAGAATAGTTCATGTTTATCCGTCTATCTCTCGGTTAGTGGGTCGGACCGGTCAAAAAATAGCGATATCCATCACCAATGTTACTTTTCAGATCTTTATGTATTTTATTAAGAGAAACATGTAGAAAATTACTAACCCACCTAAATCGACCCAATTCTCAGAACTACAACCTATCAAACACATGGAGAGCATTTTGTGTAGAGCTGTAAAGTAAAATACAGTTTGATAAAATACTGATAAAAGTAGTGCTATTAGAAGATGCATGTAGTGAAAAAATTCGTAATAATCCAATTATATCAAAAGCATAATGCAAAGTTTTACATCCATTATACAACAGAGCATTCAGCCGCACCCAGGCATTAAAACGCATAATGTGATAACAACAATTATTTAGTAATTAAAGATGTACAGTAATACAACAAGAATTGGTAAACTGCAATGCTAAATTATTGGGATTTTTCATTTTCCCCATACATTTTCAGCCCGAATCCAATCGGAAATAAGGGATCGTATGAACCGTGTGAAGCATTTAGCGGCAATTGATTGATTGATCTAAACCATGACACAGGTAAAACACCCTCAAAATCATGATCTCCAAAAATAACATCAGCAACTCCCCCTCCCTCACTTCCCGGTAGCCATGCCGCGACCAAGGCATCTATCTTCTCGAGCAGCTCCGGCTCAAAAACTAATGGCCTTCCAGATATCACAATTACTAACGTCGGAACATTAGAAGCTACAAGAGAGATCATATCTGCGCCGTTGAAAGGAATGCTAAGATCTGTTCTATCACCCAAGATTTCGGCATAAGCAACCTCCCCAACGACGACTATTGCAAATGAGTACTCTTTTCCTTCGAAAGTGGCGGCCGATGGGCTTTCCTCAAATATCACTTCTGTTTCCTCTTCTACTGAATCTTTAATAGCCTCCAATATACTTGTCCCTGCAAATATAAATGCGTAAAAATGTATGGATAAGCCACTCTACTTTTCCAATATTGAAACTTAGTGGCTCTACTATCCATATAAACATCTTAATATCTTATTCTACGAACTCTTTCGCATTTTGCAATTGCATCCCTGAATCCTTTTGCCATCTAATTAGTCGAGTCACATTCTCTGAAAATGAACCCTTCTTCATAAATGACTAATTTAGCTCTTCTCTATTAAACATCTCCTTCTACTTTTTTTTAAACAGGCGTAAAGAGGTCATTTAGCATGGATTAAACAAAACCAGGATTACACGGAGAGCCAGACTCAGCCAGGGATGCGAAATGCAAAATGTACAAAATTTCGGGAAATGAAATGTCTCAGTGAAAAGTTCAGGATTATGTTGCAAATGGCAAGAGTAAGTGCATTTTACCTATCTACCATAAAACTTGTCTACTTAAAAAGAGAATATTACAAGTATAATCTGATTCTTACATTTTTATAAAATGAGAGACTATTGTTAGAAGCGAAAATAGCCTTGATTGATAGCAATTATGAAGCACAATGATCATATAGGAAAACACCATACCAATTGTTATCCTCCCGCTGGTTCCATACCAAGTTATTGTCCATCCCCCACACTGATATCCAATGTCATCAGCATGTCTCCCGGCAACAAGTATTCTTTTAGCATTTTTCTTTAAAGGAAGAAATGGTCTCTTTGGCTCTTTTCCATTTTTTAAAAGGACCAACGATTTTCGAACAGCCTCTTGTGCCAACAGTCGATGCTCCTGGAAAGGATTTTTGATATCATAGAACAGAAATAAACTTATCATGTATATAGGCAAAATGGACGAAATAACTTTATAATGCTTTTAAGAACATTCAAACTGCATGGAGTTGCTGGAGTAATCCACTTCCAAACTGACCAAAAACTTAATACAATTTGCATAAATATTAGTATTCCAAATTATGAAGCTACAATTTAATCAATCTCAATTTCGAAACATCAAGAAATCAGTGATAAAATGATTCACGTGTAATTAGTCAAACCGTAAAACTATGGTCTTTGTGGAATCACATTTAAACTGTTACAGAAGAAAAGAGTTGAGGTTTCGGCCTATGAATGATGGCCCAACTATCTGCCGGTTAAAAAGTAGCAGTTCAAAAGTAATGCTTCCTTGCTTTGCCTTTCAACAGGAATGTGGAAGGGTGTTATCAGATGAAAATGGAACTAGAAATGTTTCCCTTGCACAGTCTAGTTGTAATGGCTAATGGCCGTATCACAAAAATGCATCTAATGAATACAGTTCGCATGAACAGAGAGTGAAATTCAAATAGAAATTAGAAAGTATTTCTTCGACCACAACTTCCCCTTGCCATAACAATTTTGATGTATCAGTAAGCAATCTTTAAACTATATGACACTCCTTGTAGTACATTATCCTTTTGTGCGATAAAAGTAAAAGCACTCATTTACATATTGAATCAAGGGTAAGGTCAAGCAAGAAACAGATACCTACTAGTAAGCAGTATTGGGATTGTATTCTCTAATCAAAAACTTCCAGCTCACCTTGCAACCAACTACATTAAGCAAAGAACGATCAGAGAAAGGCTGCTCAAAGAGTCCAGAGACAAACTTCACCCTCAGGATCCGCTCCACAGCATCATCAATCCTCGACATGGATATCTCCCCCGACTCCACCAGAAAAACCAAATCTTCTAGAAACTTGTCGTATCTGTGAGGCACCATTATCTGTACATTTCTCAGGTACTATTTTAAGTTACCAATAGTTGAGGAGGTGTACTTTACATATATGATTAGTCACTACCATGTCGATTCCAGCATTAACTGATGCAGAAATGCAATAACGATAGTTCGATCCTTGAGGTTGGCAGAGCCTATCAATGCCTTCCCAATCTGATACGACAAAACCCTGTAACATATGCAAGACAGTAATTGAATCACGCCATCTAATCATTGATATCTATAATGCACCCAGATCATATTTAAGAATTTTCTACTTTCTGACCATAAAAGAACAGTAAAAAAGCATAGAAACCCCCTCAACTACATGACCTGGAACTTTATTTATTTATTGTTTCAGACAGACACCACTAAACTTTCATTTCTTATAGTTTTAGGAGATTCTGTAAAACTTAATAACCCTGTTAGTTGTCAGCTGTTAACTATTTACGGAGTCTGCAGTTCCATCCACTGAAAAGCAGGCATAACCATTAATCCGATTAAATCCCATTAAACTTAGCAAAATCTCTAATTCAACTGACAAAAGTAAATCAAATAAAAAGAAGGAAAAGTTAAGTTGTCAATAGAGCAGAAATGAGAGGTACCCTAATGTAGAATGGCTCAAAGTTAAGATCTACATACATTTTCACCTTAAAGAACAAATAGGAAAAAAAAATTAAGAAGTTTTAGTTAGCTTTAGTACCTTGAAGCCCAGCTTGTCCTTTAGAATATCAGTTATGAGGAAACGATTAGCGTGTAATGGTTTCCCATTCCAGCTAGTGTATGATGCCATAACAGTACAAACCCCCTGGGCTAAGCAATCAAAATAAGGACTCATATGAATCCTCTCCAACTCTTCATAGCTGCAAATGGTGTTGCCTTCATTTTTTCCTTTATGTGTGCCGCCATCTCCCACAAAATGCTTGGCACATGCAATCACATTCCTCCTGCAATTATTTTAGAGGCTCACTTCCATATTATTTCTGATCGCTCTTAAGATAACAAAAGGGTTAATCACAAATTTTGTCCCTGAAGTTTTGAGCTGGGTAATGGGTATCATTTGCAACAGTTGAGTCTCTAAAGTCTGACCCCAACTTTTTCATCTTTCAAGTTTATATCCGAAGTTTGACCTCAACTTCTTTTTGTTCCTCAAGTTCGAGCACAGTTTCAATTTTATCCTCAGTATTTCCGTTTGAAGAAAGAAAGACTAATGATGGCGCTAACATGACACATTAGATAATAGACTCCAGAGAGGACCTAACTACTACGGAAAACAAATGTCAAAACTTAATCATTACATATCAAGCCGTAAGGACGAACTGAAATCCAGGTCAAACTTCAGGAACCAAATATGCAACTAACGGCCAAGTAAATGTAGAAATATGCCAAATAGTCGGAGTAGTTTTGGAACGCTTTTTGCATCACCGTAAATCAGATGTTATGCTGCTTATAACAATGCAATTCCCAAAAGAGCTACTACAAAGGGTAGTATAAAGTCTAAAATTTTTAGGGCAAAATTGTGCACCTTCCAGCAAGAAAAGGGTAGCCAGGAGGATGCCCTGGAGGAGGTGATCCTTGCAACCCAGAAACTATAGAAGTCATTGTCCGAACAATCTCTGTGTCCTCGCTATAGCATTCATAGCATCTCCCCCATCTCGGATCTCTGCAGACCTAACACACAAGTCCATGTATGACCAATAGAGATCAAGCACACCAAGCATTCGAGAAAATGCGCATGAAATAAAGTCCAACTTACCGCAACACAGGGGGCAAACGTCCAGTGTATGCCAGTCGCTCTCACTTCTAGAGCCGTTGCTTCCCCAATCTTGCGCGCCAGTTCCGCATCTCTAGGGCCAAATCACACATTACAGTGAATACAATAAAAAATAAAAAAAAAAGCACAAAAGTTCATTTAGGGCCTGTTTCCTAAAAGCAGATACAGTATAAGGGGGGCCAAACAAACCCCTTCCTTCGGTTTGGTGCCAAAAAGTTCCACTAACTTTTATTCCATTGCAATTTTGGCTCACAAAGGTTGGCTTTTGGTGCGGAGAAGTTTCAAACTAAAACTATTGAATGCGTTAGATAGCAGAACGCTGAAGGTATCAAATTTCTAAAATTTCCATCCAATAATACGGGATTAACATTCTTAGCGAAAAATAGCAATTAAAGGAAGGATGAGATTGGGGGAAGAGGGGGGGGTTGAGATCGACCTTGTGGCGCCGAGGCCGACGTTGTGGGGGAAAATGGTGGCGCCGAAGAGGTTGTTGTGGCCGTGGACGGCGTCGGTGCCGTAGATGATCGGGATGGAGAGGCGCGAGGCGAGCGCCCACCGCTGCATCGCGTCCACCATGTCGGCCCAGTCCGCGGCGGAGGCGGCGCCGGCGCCGGCGGGGAGGGGAGGGCCGCTGCCGCCGGCGCTGAGGACGGAGCCGACGGCGAGGCCGGCGAGGGCGGCCGGGGAGGCGACGCGGCGCTCGACCTGCGCCATCTGCGCCGCCTTCTCCTGCAGCGTCATGCGCGCGATGAGGTCGCCGACGCGCGCCTCCACCGGCTGGGACGGGTCCTTGTAGATCAACGACTCGCCCGTCGCCATGGGAGAGGAGGGGATCGTCCTCTCTCTCTCTCTAGATCTAGATCTCTCCCTTTCTCTCTCTAGATCAGGGGGGAGAGTAGATGATGATTTGGAAATGGATGGGTTCGGGAGGTAGGAGACGAGCCCGCTTGGGCACTGCAGTAAACATGTGCTCTTCAGTTGGAAAGGAAGTTGGGGCAGCAATGGTAAATATCTTCATTATCAAACCCAAAATAATAAATAATTCTGAATCTTACCGTGTTAAATATTAAAATATATAAACACCGTTCTCTACAACTTAAAATTTTAAAGTACAGCGATTATTTAATATATTTAACATAATATCAGAATAAAAGATCCTAAGTTCGAGTCGCGACAGGCTCCTAGTAATTATTAATTTCTTCTTATTTAATTTAAATTCACGTGAGAGAAAGTGTTAAATATAAAAATATATAAATATCGTTTTCTAAAAATTTAAAAGGATAACTTGTACTTTGTGATTCTCATTTTTTTCTCCAAAGAATGTATAGATACAAATTTTAAGTCTTTTTGAGAGTGATAGATCACCAGATTTTTAAAATTTTTAGTATTAAAACATACTTGATAAAACTAGTAGAAACATAATTGCCAAATGAACACCCTCCTCTTGGAATTATTTATATTCCAAAAGATTGGAGAAGAAAAATACATATTGTGAACAAAAAGAAAAATTGTTCAAGAACCTTTTTTTTAAAAAAAGACACTTTAATCGACTGTTCATCACAAATAATTTTTAAATTTAAAAATTGTTTAAATGATGAAAATGGTCTCACCCTTGCGGTTTACGTGCTCAAAAAATCTTCGGGCCACTTGTCAATTGTCATGCACCACACCACGTGAATTAGATATTTTTCTCACAACTTTTAGCAAAATATCCGGTGTGATAAGTCGACCCTCCCATTTCCAATACTTCTACTCGAGGTGAACACTTTTATCTCTTCAATTTCAAAAAAAAATTAAATCAAAAATCCCTCATTCAATATTATATTAAGATTTGAATGAAAAATTTTAAAATTAGAATAAATTTTTAAAATTTACGAATTATCAAACTATCTTAAATTAAGCTACGATACCGAAGCGTTGAAATAACAACCAGCAAAAATATCTTCCTAATCGAACGGCCACAACGACTTCAGATTAAGGGAAAGTACAAATTAGCGGCTTCGGATCACGGATGACGTGGTACACTTGGTTCAGGATCGAATTTTCCCAACGTGCGAGTTTTAAGGGAAAGCCCTATAAAGTTCCTCACCACTCCCCGTTATCTTCTCCCACCGTTCGTTCGCTCTTTAAGCTGTCCCATTGTGATAAGGGAGAGAGAGTTTGATAATTAGGTACTCTCCGTTCTTTTTTCTTTTTCTTTATTCGATTTAATTTAATTTTTTGAGCAGGCCATTTTGTTAAGATTCTACGTGACTGACCTAGTAATTACTTCGGATTCATCATTTTTTTTTATAATAATTTTGATTGCTTTGAATTTGTCGTCAATAGTAGCATATAACATTAAAACATTATATTCTGGTAGTTTATGCTTTTGAAGATAAACGATTATTTGTATTATTTTACATGATATCAGATTTGTATGCCTTGATATTTTGAGCCTATCAAAATTACTGATGCTTATATAGGGGAAAGAAAAGGAATTGGAAGAATCTGGTAAAAAATTTAAGAATGATGGTATTCTAGTGAACTAGTAAAACAAATGAATGCAAAAGTTGGTTTCTTATGGTTAGATTTAGTTAACTGAAGGATATTTTTGCCAATCACAAGCATTTGCATAATAATATGAAAGAAATATTTGGGCATTATCTTCACAATCTTCGCAGAGTTGATTTCTGCGGAAATAAATAGTAAAGAGGTATGATAGCTAGTAAATTTACACTATAATTAGTGAAAGGTGTGTTTTACATAAGCAATTGTATGGAGCAAATTCTATAACTTGTCTATGTCTCTCCTTTTATCAAGAAGATTAGGTGGTTGTACTTAATTTCTCTGTGTTACTCAAATGCAAAGATTGTTGGACAATTGTTTTTCCCCTCAAGTTCATTACTTTTTAATGCTGATTTTTTTAATTTTTGTTTTTTTCATGTTCATAACATGTTAATACTAGTCATTGTTATTTTCTAGTTCATCAAGAGATGGCGAGTGTGCAACCTTCATTTACATCCATGCTTGCTAAGACGAGTTGTCGCGCTCCCTTTAAGTTGCCCAAAACTGCTTTTTTGCCTGGATTTGAAGCTGTGGCGCGTGTTTCAGATATCCAGGACAGGGAGATAAGCCCTAAATATGTTACTTCGACTCCGAAGGCCACTTTAGCCGTTGAGCATTCGATCGCCGAGTCACCAAAATCCAAGCAGAAGAAGCACACCATCGATCCTTCTGCTCCTGATTTTCTCCCGCTCCCTTCTTTTGAAGAGTGCTTCCCGAGGAGTACTAAGGAATATAGGCACGTGCGGATCGCAGTAGTATATGTTGCTTATCTTGTTTTATTTCATTTGAGGCTATGAGTATAATGTACGGTGATCTCCATTTTGTTTTACAGAGAAATTATTCATGAGGAATCTGGTCACGTCCTTAAGGTTCCGTTTCGAAGAGTTCACTTGTCTATAGAAAACAAGTGCTTTGATACGTATGATACCAGCGGGCCGCAAAACATAAGCCCGACTTTGGGTAAGTGCATTAACCTCACGGAATTCGCAGTTTTTAGAAACTGCATCTAATTGTTCTGATGTCTGATTCAAACTTGTGCTTTAAACTCACCATGTTCTCTATTTCGACAGTTATTGTCTGTGATTTCGTGGCCTCTTGATACTACTTCAATTTGTTCAGTGACAAAATTTAATTTTAGTTCAAATTTTGGTTTCAGTTGATCATAATTACCTAATTGACAGGTCTTCCTAAAATAAGGAAAGAATGGATCGAAAGACGAGAGCAGTTAGGCGGCCCAAGATACACACAAATGTTCTATGCAAAAAAAGGAATCATAACAGAAGAGATGTTGTTTTGTGCTGCACGGGAAAAGCTCGACCCTGAATTCGTGCGCTCAGAAGTTGCGCGTGGGCGTGCTATCATCCCTTCCAACAAAAGACACTTGGAGTTGGAACCAATGATCGTAGGAAGAAAATTCTTAGTTAAAGTGAACGCAAATATCGGTAATTCAGCAGTCTTGAGCTCTATTGAAGATGAGGTACACAAGCTTCAGTGGGCAACAATGTGGGGTGCCGACACCGTCATGGACCTCTCCACAGGTCGGTTTTTAAATGTTTGCTCCTTTTCTTGAGATATATCATCTTTGATCCTATCTGTTCATTTGAGTACAAACAGTTCGAAATGTCCCTCATAAAGTATTAACCTCTCTACAGGTCGTCATATACATGAAACTCGAGAATGGATCATTCGCAACTCTTCAGTGCCGATCGGGACCGTACCTATATACCAAGCCCTAGAGAAAGTAAATGGCATCGCCGAGAACCTAAGTTGGGAAACTTTCCGAGATACTCTAATAGAACAAGCTGAGCAGGGTGTGGATTACTTTACCATCCATGCTGGTGTGCTACTCAGATACATTCCTCTAACTGCCAAAAGAATGACTGGGATTGTTTCACGTGGGGGTTCGATTCATGCGAAATGGTGTTTGGCCCACCACAAAGAGAACTTTGCTTATGAGCATTGGGATGAAATACTTGACATATGCAATCAATATGATGTGTCGCTGTCGATCGGCGATGGACTGAGGCCCGGTTCGATTTATGATGCCAATGATAGTGCTCAGTTTGCAGAGCTTCTTACTCAAGGGGAGCTTACACGCCGAGCTTGGGAAAAGGATGTGCAGGTGAATATATAGTACAAGTAGCGATTCCGATTTAGTATTTGTTGTTCCTTTCTTATAGAAAATGTCATCAACTCCACTAATATTGCATAATTTACTTCCTAATTATGGAGAATAATCATCAAATTTGGCAAGCTTAGCTGAGACATTACACTACAGTGCAATGTGCACATTCCCGTCTGGAGAATTCTTAAAGATCCACCCAAATCTTTTCATCTTATTAAAGTTTCTGGAGCATCATAACTTTTCACCTGTATTTAAAAAATTAGTGTCCATGTTTGTTCTCCCATTTTTCGATATTGAGATTCCCTACCCTGTACTTCACTTTTGAAGCCTCAATATGTCTGTGCAGTCCTTGTAGCTAAAAATGTTCCTCTTTTTTATCTTTTATGTTCTTTTCTCTTGCGTCTAATTATTTTTCATGTATACCCTCCTGTTGTAATGATTACTACAGTATAACATGTCGGAAGATGTGAAAGCCGAAAATGTTTAAACAGTCCATCTTACTGCCAACTTTTATGTTTATGCAGGTAATGAACGAAGGACCTGGCCACATTCCGATGCACAAAATCCCCGAAAATATGGAAAAACAGTTAGAATGGTGTAACGAGGCGCCATTTTACACGCTTGGTCCACTAACTACCGATATTGCTCCCGGCTATGATCACATCACTTCCGCCATTGGTGCTGCTAACATTGGAGCTCTTGGAACTGCACTCTTGTGCTATGTAACACCTAAAGAACATCTGGGTTTACCTAATCGTGATGATGTAAAGACAGGAGTTATCTCCTACAAGATCGCCGCCCATGCTGCGGACCTCGCAAAAGGCCACCCATATGCACAACAATGGGATGACGAATTGAGTAAAGCGAGGTTCGAGTTTAGATGGATGGACCAATTTGCACTTTCTTTGGACCCTATGACTGCAATGGCTTTTCATGATGAGACTTTGCCCTCTGAGGGGGCCAAGGTCGCGCATTTCTGCTCGATGTGCGGGCCCAAGTTTTGTTCGATGAAGATAACAGAAGATATAAGGAAGTACGCCGAGGAGAATGGGTATGGAAATGTGGAAGAAGCTGTGAAGCGTGGGATGGACGCAATGAGTGCTAAGTTTATGGCTGCTGAGAAAACTGTCAGTGGGGAACAGCATGGTGAAATTGGAGGAGAGATTTATGTGCCTGAGAGTTACGCAGCTCGTTCATGAAGGTCGGTTATTGATCTTCAAATTATGTAGTCAATGAAAAGACATAATAGGATGCGATTATCAGTCACAAGATTGCACCCTGAAGTCACTAGATCATGTTTCCTTTCATTTTAGTATTATTCATAAAATGGAGGCGACATTTTTTTTTGGATAGCGTCCCCTTTAAAATTCACTAACAATCATATCTCTTACAGGAGCTATACAACTTATCCTTGGGAGAAGAAAGGACATAGAAGTGTTGGGGATCGCTAGATATTGTGAATAACACTCCTTGGTAATGGGAGGTTGGTAAGAAGTTATGACATAAATAAGTTCTTTCCTTTAGCTTGTTTCTCTGCATTATCTTTAATTCACAGCTGTATGAAAGAATACTTTGTGTGCTACATTAGTTGCTATTTTAGTTTGTCTCCATTTTTTTTGTTTCTTTGATGGACTTGTTAGTAATGAGGAATTGCACCAGGGGTGCCTGTATCTGCTAAAAATAACACGGCAGGACAGGCTGAGAAAGTCCCTTTGAACCTGAACAGGATAATACCTGCGTAGGGAGCGTGCAATCGTGTTTTTCTTTTCTTGTTGTGCTTGCTCAGGGAAAGCACCTAATTGAAGATACTAAACTAGGCTGATTCCTCGGGTGCACCAGTTGTTGCAGCTGGCTAAAATCTGTGACTGTCGCTGGGAAGTAACATTTTTATTATTCTCTGCTGATTAGTTTTTCATCTGTGGTTATCAAAGAGGGAGGCTATCAGGTGTTGTAGTTTCGTCCAAACAATGGTAGATATTCGGGACTGTTTGGCCCAGCTAAAGCTTTTTGCAAAAGGTGTTCGCTTAAGTTGAGCTATTCGAAGAAGTTCTAACAGCTTTCTCATTTAGAGTTTCTTTGCAGCTTCTTGCTGTATGCTGTAGCAGAAGCAGCAGTAGCTCAACTTAAATTCACCCACAGCAAATGCTCCAGACTATCTGTTGGCCAAAAATGATGCAGTTCGGGACTGTTTGGCCCAGCTAAAGCTTTTTGCAAAAGGTGTTCGCTTAAGTTGAGCTATTCGAAGAAGTTCTAACAGCTTTCTCATTTAGAGTTTCTTTGCAGCTTCTTGCTGTATGCTGTAGCAGAAGCAGCAATAGCTCAACTTAAATTCACCCACAGCAAATGCTCCAGACTATCTGTTGGCCAAAAATGCTCGATTTCTAGAAGTGTCTGCTGTTCGGAGCAGAGAAGCTGTCCCGAAACTCGGGTCAAGCAGATACTTCGTATGATTCTTTTGTAATTTCTTCAAATGGTTTTCGCTCTCCATCTACCATTGTTTGCTTTTAGCTAGAACTTATCTTGGTTGTTCTTGCGAGAGAGTATTTTTTTACTGAAATTTTGGGAGAAATTATTAGACTATAGCGAAGCAAACTTTTGAAAGTTGTTCTTGTTTGGAAACTAATTTAGTAAGCACCAGGGGTGCTCCGCCAGTCGATCCTACAAGCGATAAAATGACTGGTGAGGGCTGAGAGAGTCCCTTATAACCTGACCAGGGTAATACCTGCGTAGGGAGTGTGCTTTTTTTTTTTCTTTGTTGTTGTTGTTGTTCTTGGAAACAGATGTGTGCTCGGAATGCAATCTCGCTCTCTGATCAAACTGCGACTTTCCTGTGCATTTGCACTCACTGAGGTTTTGAGGAACGGGAAGAAGATATTGATGTTGATCATGTTTTTAAGTTGTTCTTGGGCTATAAAATCGGTAAGAATGAAGAATGATTAACAAGTGTAGTGTAATTCTCAGTCCCAGGTTTTTACTTGTTAGAAACTGGAAGTAATTATTAAATATGCGTGTTTGATTTGGACAATAGGATTATAGGCGAAGTATTGTTGGTTTGGCCTTGGTAATGAAGCAAATTTTTTTTTTTTTTTGAGAGAGAAATGAAGCAGTAATTTTGTCTTTCTTGTGTCTCTCTGAATTTCATGTATTTTAAGTAACTTATTGCAGGTTTAAGTACGTAGGTATCAAATAAAATATGATACAGAGCTTGCAAAGCTAATGATTTTCTAAAATTTCTCTTTATTCTATTTTTCTTACTGAAATGTATAATGTGAAACGATTCCAACTAAAAAGCTAAACATTTCTCACGGAATATGCTGCTCTGGTGCTTGAGTTATCCATACGAAAAAGAAAACTACAGCCTTCTTTAATTAGATCAACTGAGAACCCTTCAGTGAAAGGTTCGAATTAACATCTCTCAATAATTATAGTGTAACGTGGGTACCACTGGTGCATGTCAAGATTATAAACAAATGATAAAAAAAAAAAAACAATAAAATTGCTTTAATGAATCAAACTAATCTACTCTGTAGTACAGCAAAGTTTAATCAAAATTAGAGATGGATATGAAGTAACGTGCAATAAATGTCAAGTAACATTTACTGATGCAATTTTGCTTTATTCATTTTATTCGCTACTAGAGAAAAATTTCACTTGGTGAGTACCTTAGGAATACTATCTCACCACAGTATGAAGACATAGTCTAAATATAGACTCTTTCTTTTACATGCCATAACAAATTCCTTTGGGCTTCGGAGAGCACCATTCAGGAGACACAGGCCAGTACTCGGTATTTGATGAATGAATTCAATTAATACACATGTACAAATGATAAGGTTTCTATAAGAACTTGCTATAAATTGAATGGACCGTATATCGAAGTAAATCAGGACATTTTTGCCTTTGCAAAGAATATCCCAGCAAAAAGACCTGTCAAAATTTAAATAAAACGATACAAATATTAGATTGCCGAGAATGATACAAATATTAGATTGCAGAGGTGGCGAAAATAGAAATAAGGTGGAGACAAAAATGCTCACCAAAAAGTATGCTGAATAAGTTGGGCACACTAACAGGGACCTTGAAGAGTAAGATACCAGCAATTGAGATAGGGATCTTGTTAAGAGAGCCCACTAGACTGCAACAACAAAAACAAGAAATACATTTGAGAATCATTTGAAAGTTATATCCATGAGAGAGAGAGAGAGAGATGCAGCATCTTAAAACCAAAACTGACATGAAGAAATGACACGATTATCAAGTAAGTTAAATTTTTAAAGCATTTGAGGTCATATTATAATAATCTGGGCCAAACATGATTAGCAACCGGCATCGCCACCCCTGCTAATTGCTAGATCCTTATAGTTTCTGGATCAGTTGGGAACATTACCTATAAGTTGTAGGGCCTGTTTGGTGTAAAAACCATATGGATGTGAAGCTAATGGCAAGACCCAGTAACCCGCTCGCTGTTGCCACCAACCAAAACATAGGTATCCGAATAACGTCCCTGTTATACATGGAAATGAGGGAACGTGCATCAGTACAGAAATTAAATTCATCAAAAAGCAAAGTGTAACATTCTCTGATGAAAATGATAGGTTATGGGCATTAAGTTTAGAATAGCTAGTAATTCTAATTGTTACAACTCTTGAATCAAGCACTAATAAAGTAAACTTAATTAAGAAATGTAAATAACAAAGCTTAGGAAATCGAGACGGAGTGCTTACGTGTTGTAGACATATTGCCATTCATTGAAGACAACAATGAGCAAAATTGCAAATGGTATGGAAAGCGAATTGTTAAGTAACACCATGGATATCTCATTTAGTGAACCAGATTTCGTTGATTGCTTTGCTACATCCATCACCCGCCGAAGGGTCAACTGCATCAAATCAAATGAACAGATATTGGCTACTGACACTCTAAGATCACATCAAATGAAGGATATTCAAAATACCAACCGAGTAGCCTGCAGTCAAAATGCAATTCAGAATTTGCCACGTGTACCCAACTGCATCAAAAGACAAATCTGTAATTCCCCCACAGGCGGCTGATACAATCTGTAAAATACAGAACATGTAAAATTGTAAATACTTATAAAGAAAAATATTCAAAAAATAGTGTCAGAGGCCTCAAAAATAAGTTCCCAGGTTTCATGCCAGGACTTGCCTTCTCTCATATAATTTGAAATGCAAATTTTAAAAATATATAGGAGGTGAAACTGGCAAAAGAGATCTAAATAAATCAATAAGGGGACATCAATAAGGAGACACTACATACCATTAGAAAAAGGGCAGCCCAAACTTTCTTATTCTGACTCTTCCTGAAGAGATAGATCTCTCCAATAGCTGTTAAAATGTTTGTCATGTTCTTTAAGATCGTCACCATTGCAACATTTATGTATTTCAAACTGAAAACAAAGGGGGAAAAAGTTTGAAATTATTAGGGGCCGAGCCTTGGATCTGACACAGGATTATGCTTTTTTGTCTTCAACAATGCATGATATTTTTAAAATATCTTAACCTATGAGTACTGTAATTTTCAATTCTTCCTTTAACCCCGTAGAAACGAGATCATATCTGATGGTGGAAAAGCAAATGAATACCTGTACATGCCTGTCAGCAGCATTCCAATAAAAATAAGATTGACTGGAATCCAAACTCGAATCAACTTCCATGTGAGTTTTTCTGTTGAGACTATTCCCAAGAACTGCAGTACTACGATAATGATGACACATATAAAGTTCTGCATCATATAACAGCATTACCTTCATAGCGTTAATATGTTGATCCATTATAATAATTCGAAAGGACATAAATTAAGATATCATGAGACATTTTATTATGTAAAATTGGAGAAGAATAACAGAAGCACATGCAATCTTCCTAATTAATAAATGCAAATGGAAGAAGAATGACATGAGATAAAGGGTAAACTTTAGAGAAAACTGATTCTGGAAAAGTAGGTGTTCCTCCTATTCGAAAAAAGTGTGCCTTTCTATGGATCCCTCCCGTGAAATCTACTGTCAGTATTCTCAACCCGCTGATAAGGGTGCTTTTCTTAAAAAAAACCATAAACAGTTTTAAATCATGGCAATAAACCTCAGCCTGATTTGTCAAAGCGAATGAAAATAAATTTTGCATACAAATCAAAGTTATTCTATAGCCATTGGAGTGCTAATGTTTGTGGTTAGTGCGCGCGCCCCTGTTGGGATATCTATGCACAAACGGCTTTGCGTATTCGCACCTGGCAGGGGAATGAATGCAAGATAAGTATGATGATCAAAACTTTGCAAGGGTTTTTGCTCAATATCACATATTTACAGCTGTATGTATGCAAAATTACAAAAATGAATTTATCCCTGTAAACTTTACAATTCATTTTGCACATAAAAAGCATAATCATGTAATATAAGCTAGAAAGTAAGGTGAATGATGATATCGTATCAATTTTACGAGCATTACCTGGTATAACATAAGTGATATGCCACCATTAAAATCATAGCCAGAGAGGACAACTTTGTTCAGCAATATCATGCAGCAAGAAGCTATGCAATAAGCTAACCCAGAAAATACTGGTCCAGGGCTTTTCTCCAATTCACTTCGCTGCTTCTGGTCATCTTCTTCAAAGATGTTATCGGATGATGCTTGAGTCTTGTTAGATAATCTGGATTTGTTCAAAAAGTTATAGATTCATATTTTCCAACAAAAACAAGTCATTAAGATAAAATCTAAATAAGTCATTTTAGCAAAGCTAACTCAACCTAGTTATTTAACTATTATTAAGTTCTTTGATTGAAATGAAAAGCTAAAGGCTGCTAACTCCAAATCCTTCAGAAATGAGATAGTGGGAGTAGATACATTTTTAGATGTAAATAATTGAATTCACCTGTTTGTGATTGCTCTTCTTGCAACATTTGCGGCAACTTTAATAGCCGAGTAGTTCCCTTGCTTTATAAGGCTATTAATCATTCTGAAAACCGATGTGCCCCTTTTGGTAGAACTTTTATCCACATAGCTATATTGGCTATCGGGCTCTTCTATGTCATAATCGATAACCGAATTCGATTTAAAATCTGAAGACATGGAATTTCACCTGTAAGAAGGGAAAAAGAGATGGAACAACAACTGTGAGAAACATATTCCCAACTATATACACGATTCATCGGCGCATTTTGAACAAAAACTATACTCTAGTTGGTAAAGAACTAATCGGAAACTAGGAAATCATTCATACAGGAGCCAAACAAACAATCCGAATGGTTCGAATGCATTGCCGATTACGAATCCGAGTCCCTCGAGTCTCCAATTTGGTTGCAAATTGTGGGAACTAGTTCCCAATTACTATTCCTAATCATTTCAAATCCATTTTCGGTACTAATTCCAATCGTGAACAAAGCATGATTCCAATACCGAAATAGAGCTCCTTACCTTGGTTCCTGGCGAACCCTCGAGCGATCGGAGTGTCGGAAAATGGAAAAACGAGAGCAATCGATGAGGAGGAGGGGGAGGTGGAGATTAGGGTTTCACTTCAATGGCGACGAAGAAAAAGGAGGGAGGGGGAGCCTGGGGATCGAGGCCGGGGGGGTACGGTCGGAGACGTGGCACGTGCGAGATCCCACGCCGCGCACGTGCGCCGAGGCGGTGGAGGAGGATCGTGCGGGGGGAAAAAGTCGTCGGAGACGTTCCCGAGGCAGATACTATTCGCAAAAGTCAAAGGCTCCAACTCCATTACTACGCAACTCCACGTCTCCCTCCACTCATGGAGATGTAAAGTGGAGCGGAGTGGGGAGTGTGGATTACTTTATACGTTTTTAAAACGTTTCGCTTTTCGCTTTAGACGATCTCGATGGGCGTGAAGCGCGGGAAATGTGGGAGATTGTGTCGGCACGGGAAACTGTTGCGTGCACCTGGTGCACGGTGAACCACATAACTAAAACCGCATTCATATTAAAAAGAGATTTCGAAATAAAATTTAAGTAAGAAAATTGCTATTTATACGCTCTACTTATAGGGTGTAAATCTTATATCTATCTACTATGAGTTTGTGATATTAAAAAAAATCAATAAAACTAGTAAAAAAGAATATCCTTTGAATGAATAAAATATAAAATTTATATCGTTTAATTTTTTTAGAACGAACTTAGCTGAAAATGCAAGGCAATAGGCTTCGAATTTGGAATTTTAGGATCGGATACCAACTATCAAATCCTTTATCATATGCACTAAGAGTGGTTGGTTTTTAAGTTTAAATTATTGATCATCATCACATATGGACTACAGTGCATGAGATATACGATACACAGGGTTTACTTAGGAATATTGACTCGGGCCCAAATGCCAAATCATTGGTAAGGCACGCCCAATCCTCCAAATCCAGGCTTAATTAACGGGCTTGGGCTTGACTATTTAAGGCTCGCTCCGAGTCAGGCTTAGTGGGCTGGTTTGGGCACGCTAATCGGTTTTATGGAATTTTTTTCATTTTCTCTTTAACCTTTCCGGGTCCATACCCATTCCGCATTCCTAACCATGAGGCCCAGAAAACAGGACCGGCCCATATATGGGCCCATTTTTATTTAATTTGGGCCGAGTAAATACAACCCATTAATAGGTACGGGTCACGCTACCGATTGAATAAATTCGATGTCGTTGCCGAGATACCTAAATCGCCGACTTCAATAATGGCTGGTAGTCTCGTGCAGCTCACGTGCTCTCCCCAGCGACGAATCCCAGGCCCCATCTCTATCTCCTTCTCCATCATCCTCTTTCCATTTTTCTAGAAAAATTCTTTATTCTCTTTCCGCAACAAAAAAGGCCGACTACAAAAACCGATCGATCGATCGATCGGTCGATCGATCGGGGAATCGCGTTTGCGGCGCCGCGGCTTCGAGGCGAGCGGCGGAGGAGGATGGCGGCGAGCCTGTGGCGCGCGGTGGTGGGCGGCGGCGGGGCGGCGGCGGCGGCGGAGGGCGGCGGCGGCGTGGAGTTCTGGAACAATCCGGAGCGCGCGGGGTGGCTGACGAAGCAGGGGGAGTACATCAAGACGTGGCGGCGCCGGTGGTTCGTGCTGAAGCAGGGGAAGCTGTTCTGGTTCAAGGACCCGTTCGTGACCCGCGCGTCGGCGCCGCGCGGCGTGATCCCCGTGGCCTCGTGCCTCACCGTGAAGGGCGCCGAGGACGTCCTCAACCGCCCCTTCGCCTTCGAGCTCTCCACCCCGCGCGAGACCATGTACTTCATCGCCGACTCCGAGAAGGAGAAGGAGGAGTGGATCAACTCCATCGGCCGATCCATCGTGCAGCACTCCCGATCCGTCACCGACGCCGAGGTCGTCGACTACGACAGCCGACGCCAAACCCCCGCCCCCGACGACCCCGATCGAACCCTGGAGGCGTCCTCCTCCTGATTAGGTGCGCCTTCTCCTTTCACGGTTCGATCTCGTCCCCCGAATTATTATCATCAATTATGCATCTAGGGTTCGTCCTGTGATCTACTCGTGCCTCCCTTTGTTTATTTCAATTATGTACGGATACTGCTTTCGCTGCGATCGTGCTATGTATATGTGGATGGTCTCTTTCCTTCCGAGTGACGACGATTGTGCTAGTCTCTTGTTTAATTTGGGATCTGGTGTACAGTGTCTGTTTCTGATGATAAGATCTCTCTATTTTCACAGAGTATTGATGTCTAGCGCAACTATTTATTTTTGTAAGGATTTGGTTAATTTTATGTGCAAGTATCTGCTCTTCTTACCGATGAAACCTCATATTTTTTATTTTCCTCTTGATTTTTCTTAGAAATTGAGTTGCTTAAACTTGGTTGATGTCCAGATGCTAATATCCATCTATTGTACTGGAATTACATGCAGTAATTTTTCTAGTTACTTAAACTCGGCAGTCGGCTATCGCTCGGCTTCCTCAAATCAGTTTTTGTTTTTAACTGTTTAAGGCACTTTCTGGGGTCTAATAGAAGATTTTACTCAATTAGGGCCTCCATTTAAACCTAATGGATATTTTAATACTCTACATGAGTTTTACATTCCTCTTTTTTTTTTTTAATCTTTTCTAAGCAATTTAGACAGCTGCTGCCATAGAGTTGTTTATTACACCCATAGTTCTACGGTTAGTTGTGGTGTATCTAATATTTACATACCGCCTATGCATTCCTTGGTACTTACTATTAGCCACTATAGAGGAACTGTGAGCCATTGGAGGTATGAGTTAAAAGTCATGTGCTACTTACTTGCTTTGGGTCCATAATGCAAATTTTTAATCCCAGAAGGAGCGACGAAGAAGAATTCGGGATCAAGTCCTCTCAAAATATTGCAAAATTGAAGGTAAATTATGTTTATGTAGCTTGTTTTTTATGGGTAGGCCTTTGGCTTGTTTTCTGATTATTCTGTATATGGAAAGGAGAAATAAACTTAAGAATCTAACAAACTCATATGTCTGAGATCTGTTAGCAGAGATTTACCTATAATGCACTGGTTGTATGAGTCTCCTATAGCATTAGTTTATCTAACCTTCCTCTTGTTTCAGATTGTTCTTTTATTCAGAGAATCTGAAGTTTGATAGACAGCCGTAGCTCAAATTTCGATGGCTCTGGAGGGAAACATTAATGGACATGAGGAATGAGGCACAATTGATTTTGGAAGATTTATTGGCCTTTATATTAGTAAGGGAACTAGTATATATAAATGCATGTCATACTATGGAGTGTGAACTTGTTTGACTAAAGAATAGAGAGGACTACTCAGAATGTATTCTCATCTTGGGTAGATTTGGAAAAGATGAAAGTGAACCTAATGACACTATGAATGTTGATTTTTTGTTTTGATTATTAGAAACTTGCAAAGATATTCTACGTTATGATAAGACTTATTGGACTGCCAATGTATTTACAGGAGTTCATCATAGGTCCAAAACTCGAATGGAGCTGTTTGAATGGTAGGTCTAGTATTTAGCCAGCTAATGAAGTTTATTTGAGTCCTTACGTCCTCACCACATGTTTAGGCAGATTTTGAACGCAGAGATGGTTGCACACACACATCAAAAGGCACCATCGCCTCATGTTCTAGCAACTTCATGCTCTGTCTACCAATCTACCGAAAAGTTAACTGCATCACTCAATGCTGTAGAAGCTTTTCAAAGACTCTTCAACTGATATTGATTTTCTTGACACTTCTTAAAATGCTTTCTATCAACATTACAGAGTTTATTTTCATGAATTGAGCTATCAGAAGAATCCTGGAAAAAAAGAAAATTATTATATCAGTAGGAAGATAGGAAGTTGCATTACATAGCATTCAACTTCTTCATTATAAATGGCTATTATTTTTTTCTTTTCTGGTTGGAGTATTTGAAACCGGTATATGAGATAGTGTTTAGTAGTAAAGCATTTTGAGAAACTGCAATTTGTGTACTATATTATTGCCTGTTTTATTTTTGTTTGAATGCTAGGTGGCCTTTTGCTTTTCTGACTGGGACATCTGAAACAGTATAAGAGGATTGTACACTATGCTGGACTGTAATGACGAAAAATATGATGGTCCTTCAAACTATATTGGTGTTCTAAATTTTTACAGCTATTTGCATCCTCAACTTTATTTCATCATTAATTTCATTCTACGCTAGCAACAAAAATATAGTAATCTTTTGTCTAGCTTGTTACGCTGTGTGTGCTGAGTAGTTTTCTTTTAAGCTCTATTTGTTTGTTCTTCGTGAACTGCTCTCTTCTATATAAACATTTGTTAATGCTCTTTCTGGGAGGTGTGAACCATCATTATTTGAACTCAATGTTACAGACCCTTCTTGGTGTAATCAAATATCACTATGGTGAAAATGTGTGTATATTGTTAGCTGGCTTGGTTATTAGTTTAATTTTTCTGGGGCTGAAGCATAGCAAAAGACAAGACGTGAAATATGATCCACCAATTCAGGAAAATTTGTTAAGAGAAGAGTTAAGCTAAACTTACGTGCATTTTATCGTCCGGTTAAAAGCAATGTTTAATGAATCTTAGAATTTACCCTTGAATGGTACAGCGAGTCAACTTTGTACGCATGAAAATTAGTGACTAATATATCTTTTGGAAGTTGGTGTTTTCCCTAGATAACATTGTTGTTAAGAGTTCTGCTATGAGTCCTCAATATTGTTGTCTTCTGTGTTGTTCATGTATTGGCATATATAGTGCTGGAAACTTTGGTTGGTTCATGTTAGGAATCAGATGATTTAGAAAATTAAATCAATTATGTACTTGCGTGAACAATGGCATCCCGTGTTTTGTGTAAAAATTTTTATGATGTAGTTTTTTACTGATTAGATTTTGCACCCCTTTACTACTCCGTTATGAGGCCCATGCATTAGTTTTCCATTAGGGGACGAGGCATTGTAATCAATGATTCATTTAATCACAGAGTGTATGCACGGCTTCCTAAGGCAGTGGCATCTTCTTTCTTTCGGTGAGAACAGTTAGGATTGATTCACCGTGCATGCGCCGGCACCATCATTGTTATCGATACTGATTGCGGGAGTGTTTTGAGCTTTGTGTAGAGCTTGAATATATCTAATGAGTGTCATCATAATATTATTTTTATATATAATCAGTGTATTTTTAAAATTTTAATTATATAATATTTGTATTTCAAAAGTACTATATAAAATTATTATTTTTTTTGAGGAAAATGTAGCATGCTACCCGCTTCATTCATTGAAGAAGTGAACTAAGCTACATGGGTGAGGCAACACAGGCCTCGATAGGGGGGCGCGAAAAAAAAAAAAAAAAAAAAAAAAAAAAAAAAAAAAAAAAAAAAAAAAAAAAAAAAAAAAAAAAAAAAAAAAAAAAAAAGAGTCGCACTGATTAATAGACCTAATCTCCTGAAAGAAACTCCACCCACTGTTTCGTAAGCTGTTTAATCTTACGGATTTCTCGGAAAGGACCAGGCATGATCATTCTAAAAATCACATTGTTTCTAGTTTCCCAAGTGATCCACCAGCAGGCTATTAAACCGATTGGCCCGGAACTTGACGCTTGCGAACCCTTCCTGTTCATCCATTTATCCTAGACCAAAGTCACGTCATCGCCGGGCCAATCGGTTTAATAGCCTGTTGGTGGATCACTTGGGAAACTAGAAACAATGCGATTTTTAGAATGATCATGCCTGATCCTTTCCGAGAAATCCGTAAAATTATTAATATATATAAAATTATTAATATATTAATAGTATAGAATTAAATTTTTATGCTTTTAAAAGTATTAAGTCATTGGTATTTATAGATTTTAGACTTATGATTTAAGAAATATACGGTTATGATGATAATAGTCCCCTAGAGTTGAGTAGGTGGTTGGTTGAATAGTATGATCTAACGGATGAAAATGATCAAAAAAATAGATCTAACGATAAAAATTTATTAGCACTAAGTGCTTGGTGCTTTTAAAAAGAACATAGCCGAACTTAATAATATGTAAAGATAATTTTATAAGGAGTAGGGCTACATCTTATAAGAGATTAATAAATACATTAGTAATTCCTTGTACGGGGGGATTCATTCCAGGATAAACAAGTAGCCGGCAGCATTGAATAGTCACGTGCCCATCGTGCCTGCTGCACGAGAAAGTTTACGAGAAAGTTTCTGAAAAATAATGAACAAAATAAAATGAAAAAATATATATATAACAAACATAGAGGAATGGGGTAATTAAAAAGCCCCTTATTTTTCTCGTACTCGAATCTCGAAAGGAGAACCGTTCAAACGCGCTCGCGACTCGCGAGCTCGCTCGTTCAAAATCCTAACCGCATATATCGGCCACGTGTAAACCGCACACGTGTTACTACAGTTACGCTTCGGAGAACATCTGGACGTCCGTTGCTAACAGAAAACATCGCGGCCGTCCATTTGCTACGGAGTCCAGCTTGCCGCGACTATAATGGCGAGGACGAGGGGCGTCGTATCACCCAATCGGAGAAAGCTACGCGCGTATAAAAACAGGAAAAAAAAAAGAAAAAAAATTAAGAAACATCTGGAACACTAGTAGAAGTAGTAGTGGTGAGCAGTAAACATCTCCTCTCTCTCTCTCTTGTGGCTCTCTTTTGTTCGTCTCCTCGCTCCTCTCCCCTCTCTCTCCTTAATTACTCAGAAGAGATCGTCGAGCTCCATTAATGGAGGCCGTGGCGAAGAGCGTGTGGGGTTCGAGGGGGAGCTTCGTCCCCCGCGAGAGCATCGGGAGCAGGAAGAAGATCGGGAGCTCCTTCACCTCCTCCAAAGCTCTCTCCATCCCATTACTCCGCTCTTCTTCTCCCCGTACTACCGCCATTACTGCGAAGATCGCCGCCGCCTCTTTCGGGATCATCCTCAAGGAGAAGGAGAAGGAGAAGAAGAGGAGGCTTCTCCCTTCGGCTACGCTATCCTCGTCGTCTTCGTCCGCGCTCGCACCGCCGCCGCCTCCGGAGGTAGTTGATTCGATTTTAATCCATCTTACTGCTAGGTTTTCTTATTTTTTCAACATATTAGGCCGAATCTGCGTTGATCGTAGCATCAGAAACATTTTAATTGTAGTTCTGTAAGGGACGTGGGAGATTTATTGCGATTTAGTGTTGTTTAAGAGAGAAAATCACAAATGATAAGTAGAATATTAGATTATGATTTTGGTCATAGCCAATATTGTTATTGAAATTGAACACTCTATAAAGCTGAGCCACCTATAGTACTCTGGCGATTTATAAAGGATGAGGAGTCCACTTTTTACTCTCTCTTGAAACATGGTTCACCTGTGGAACTAGTGTAAATGTATCTTGTAATTGTAATCTATAAATTTTTCTTATCACTTGACATCATATAATTGAGTTGGGGAAAATTGCAAATCTGGTTACTGAACTGGTAGTGAAATTTCGTTTAGATTATTAGACTTTTATCTGTTGCAATTGAGTCATTAGACTCCAATTATCATTTAAATTAGGTCACTCCATCAAACTCAGGTTAATGTGTTAATATCTCTAGTGTGGATTGTGGAATGGTGTGTAGGCTGGTTCAGTTGCTGCTCCATCTTAAATCTAGTAATGTTCAGCTTCATCTTAAATCTAGTAATGTTCAGCTGTCAAGTTCGGTGATTGGCGGTGTAATTTTAATTACATTAAAACGTTGGACAGCACTGTTTGATTGCGTTTTCTTAACATCCATAATGAGTTATTGTACTTCCTATCTAACTAATTAGGGACATTTTTTGGTCATTAAACTAGTAATTAAGTGGTCTTATTTGTTGGATCTTTATCTCTGTTCTGGAGCTGCTGCAGAGTTTATATCAGTAACTAGTTTCATCTTTGCTTCTCCGCGCTCTGTTACGACTTTAGCTTATGGTGCGAGAAACGTAGAATTGCTACTCTCTGTTCTTACCCTTTTCTTTCTTTCCTCAAAAAGTTTTTTTTTGACATGGGGGATATTTGTGGAACTACATATTGTCTGAATTATTGAATGAATGCAGGCTGATGAGGACACTGCAGACGCTTCGACTCTGATAGGAAGTAAGCTTTATGGATGACTCTTTTCTTTTCTGTGCTTGAGATATCATCAGCATTTTAGTTCAATAACAATGTTTAGCCTAACCCTGCTCTCTCGCAGTTCCTCTAAAGACGTCGCACGTGAAATTTGTCCTTCAAAAGGAATGCCTGTTTGGTCAACGGTATCTTCTCGTCGGTGATGACCCGAATATCGGTTCTTGGGATCCATCGAAAGCCATTCCTTTGGAATGGTCTGATGGCCATGTGTGGACAGCTGAGCTGGTAAGCTGAAGAGATCGATACTCTCTACCGCTTAACATTATTATTTCAATTACTTTTTAAGTATCTGATCTGGTACTTTCGTTCAGGATTTACCGATCGGGAAACCGATTCAGTTCAAGTTTGTACTTCGAGGTTTGTTGGGGGAGATCAATTGGCAACCTGGGCCCGACAGAGTTTTAGAGACATGGGAAACTGCAAAGACTATTGTTGTCTCTGAAGACTGGGACAACGCTGAGCATCAGAAGATATTAGAGGAGGAAGTGATTCCCCTAGACAGCGAGATTCGCGACACTGGCATTGTTGCATTCGACAGCAAAGAGATTGGAGAGATCATTGAAACTCAGGGAGAATCGAATGTAGAAGACCTTTTATTTGGTATGCACGGTGATTATGAGAAGAAGCAGAGTGAGAATGAAGGGGATCCGGTTCTGATCCCCGGCTTGGCCCCTTTAGCCGCTTCAGAGAATACTGCGGTGGAAGAGGCAGAGGATTTAGAGCCTTCACAGGTAAGCGTTTGATGATATGTCAAATAACCTTCTTCTTCTAAGTCTAGCAGGCAATAATTTCGGTGTGGACTTTTTGGTCATTTTCTAACATCCAAGCTGCAGAAGCTGTCTTCCTTTCCAGTAGTAGTCGGTCTTAAAATTCAACTAGCCTCCGTTGTCATGGAACTTCTTGATCCTGCAAATAAATCCATTCTCGTTTGCAGTACGAATTATTTCGTTTCAGAATGAAACAATTGAGTTTAGATAACCAACTGTACAAATCAATGCTATTCAACGCAGTCCCTTTTGAGTGGTTTCTCACATGTAGATCGTGTTATGGTTGGTTTATAATAAACAAGCTTTTCGTTCTGACCGTGAACATAAGGTTTCTGAACATGGTTTTTTCTTTGAGAAAATGTTTCTGAATTGAGAAACAAACGATACATATGATTGACATAAGCTTCTTGTTGATTCTTTCCATATTATTAAATCAGTTGCACATGGAGGAAGAACCTGAGGCATCAAATACAACACTAAAAGAAGAATCGTTAACATTAACAGAAAACGCTGATTGTAATAATGCTGAGGAAACAAAGACTAGTGATAACATATTTTCAGCGGAAAGTGTTCATTCTGAAGAATCAGATGCCCACCCGACAGTTGATGTCTTGCAAAGCGATATGCAATGGGGTCATAAAATCCTGCACCAGTTTCTATCAAGCATTGGACTTGAAACTGCATAATGAGCCCGTGCTGACGCCGATGAACATGATCTGCAACTCTTTCAATTTGGTCACTTGCATGAGACGGGAGGATCTGGCTTTTTACTTCTACCATTTATTCTCTCGGCCACTCTTTGTTTGATAGTTCTTCATAAATTTGGCAGTTTTGTAACACCTATGATACAGAAGCTGCAATGGCTGCTGCATGTAAAATTATTTTACAGCAGTAAACTACCTGATATGAAGTTTGTCTATGCCTCGTGTATATTAGCTATACAAGACGTATTTCATAGTTTACATTTTTTTTATGAGTTTCTATGTCTGGCTGTTCATGGAAATCAAAGTAGCTGGCTAGTATTATAGCAGATAAACTTGGAAGAGTAACTGTTCATGCTTTATTGTTTGGACATAGCATCCATGCTCTCGAATTTTATTCTGATCTAACAAGATTTTGATAATATAGAATACCATACAAGACATCAAGTTTGACATAGGGAATTAGGGAATATTCTTATCATGATGACAAAGTTTACAAATAACATAATGGTAATACACAAAATTGAACTCCAAAACCTTTACAATTAAGATAAAATTCAAGCATCCCCTTCACCAAGTTCAAAACAAACAAGATATTTCCAAAAAATGTGGGATTCTTGGTTAATTCAAAGGCGTCATCTAATCTTCATCTGTTGGTTAGTTAAAATTCTAACTACTAGTTATGTAGTTGAAAGTTGTAAGGGATTTCAGAAAAAAAACAACGAAAAAATTCTTGCATCAAAAGGAGACTAATAAAGTTACCACGGATAACAATTCATGGTACCAAGAGGATTATGAACTCGGTGACCCTTCCATGAGTTGCGCCTTAGACATAGTTGAATGAGCTTGTAAAGACCGGGCAAAATGAGATTAACCACTGCAATCAGAATTCAAATGGCTATAAATTGCAGATAGAAATAAAAAAAATAAAATAAAATAAAATAAAACAAGTTGCAAAGAAAAATCTATTGTGTCAACATGTTCGTTTGTTAAAGCACCACCATCCTAAATAACTAGGATCATACCATGAAGACCAATATCTTAGAAAATAACACTAAGATCAAGAGATGAAAGAAAGGGTACAGCTGCATTAAGAAAGACAATATTGGTCGACATATGCTATGCCGCAAACTTGATCACCTTTGAAAGATTACAAGCTTTATGCTTAAAACAACACAGGCAACTTGCACAATCAGATCAACCTGTAATTACTTTCTTCAGTTCGGCTTAAAGAAGCATGATCTTTTACCCTCTAAATAGGATCAGCACATAATAACCTGACTGCAATGAATCTGGCATGCATATATGAGACAATAGACAAGAATGGAATACTTGCATAAACTGATTGTGAATGGCCATAGAAAAAATCAAATTGTAACTCTTTCAAACCAAGAGATCACAAAACAACATCTTAATTAATAGCTTGCACCTCGTAAATTTGTTTACTGAGTTTTATATTTTGTTCACCAATTCTAAGAGAGAGAGAGACTGGCACGCTATCACACCACCAATTTTCGTGTTATTATATGTGTTGGATTAGGAGCTAGAAAGCTTAAAAAAAGAAGATGCAGATGGATAAAATCATTAAAAAATTTACATGAGATTTATCATCAGATAAGTACACTTTAATATACATCTAGATTGTCACCGCACAAGTAGTGTAAGTAGATATATCTACTTGCACATAGAAGGTTAGTTTATCCATAAAATTAGGGCAAGGGAATTTTCCATATCACACAAGTCAATCCATCACACAATCAAACTAAACTTATATTAACTTTTAATACTGAAAGAGTAAAAGAAACGACAAAAAATAATATTACCTTGGAGGCTTCACAATTTCTATACTTGTGGATTAACGGTCTCTTTCAGAGTCTTCAGTGCCATTTCAGCAGCCTGAAATAAGCAACTTCAACAAAGCATAAGGAGAAGTACAATATATAACATCTTTAAGTATTTAAAGTCCAATGGTAGTGTCAGGCTACAACAACTTGAATTTACATTAATAGACACAGATAATGAAAAAGATCAAGACAACACAATGAGTTCAATGAAAGCAGCATAAGAAAGGACAGAAAATAAAATATATATCCTGGAGATTAGAATTTGGTATAAAAACAATCGCTACAAGTTGAAGAAGCTATACTTTAAATATAATCATTTGAAGCATCTATGCATTTCATTTATGAAAACATCAGTTAAAACATCAATGAAATGTCAAGGTTCATGAAATCTATTAGAAATAGAAAGGTTAGCAAGTTTTACATAGCTAATCGGGCCGAATATCTTGTAGAATGAATTAGCAGAGAAGTTTCTTCATTGACATTGGTAGAATAAATGTAGCTGAAATGAAATTCTACAGACTAAGTTATAAGAACCTGAAGTTTAGCTTCCTCTTTGCTCAAACCAACTCCCCTTCCTAAAACCTGTCCTCCTAATTCGGCCTAATAAATTTATAGAGAAAGCAATATCTGAATTAGTCAAAGTTAAGTGACTAGGAAAGGAAATATCATATATAGTACTTAAGAGAGTTATAAAAGCGTTGAGAACCACCAAGTGGAGGTTAATAACCTGAAGATGGTACTCTCCTTTACCGAGTGAGTCTGAAATTGGGGCTTGATCCCGGAAGACTATATCTTGACCCTCGAAGCACTATAAGCAAGACATTATATTCGATCAGAACAAGGAAAGGAAAGGAAGAAAAACGTAGCTGGTTAATATAACATTTGAGGACAGGCATCATCACTTACAAGTTCTTTAATACCACGCAAGGTGAGGGACAACCTATCTGAATTATTTGATTGGCCCAATTGTCCCGATGTACTTGGTTGTACTTCTCGGCCAGATAACTCATCCTTAACAGGATTAGGAGCATCCCCTAGAAATCCATTTTCATTTCCAAGCAAACATTTGTCCAAGTCTTTTTGAAGACTACCGGTGGTTGGTGCAATAAATGACAAATAGCTACCTATAATACCATAGACAAGAAAATATGACATTGTAAAAGCAAGTATTTTAGTACTTACAAATTTTAATGTTATCAGGGGCATAAAGCAAATAGCTTCTTCAACACATCCAAACAAAGAAGTGATAAGAGAATCTTAGATTGTTCAGAACACATATTTACACCATTAAGTACATTGAGAGCACTTGAAATTCACTCCTTCCATTTCTGATTAAAAAAGCAGTGAATAGGCTTAGCAATCAACACTTATTCAAAAGGAGATAGCACACATAAATAAATTCCATTTTCCTTTCACAATTTTCTTTCCCAAGACTAGTGAGAAAGACTACGGAACAGAACAGTGGTTTTAGTAGAATTTTCACCTCTGACTCTAATAAATGTAGACTGGCAATCAAACAGTCAACACAATGCATGATCGTTTAACATGACTCTCAAATATTAACATGTAAAAAAAATTGCATAAAGCAGTTCTTACTTGCCAAGTTGCGAAGAGCATTCTCAGCAGCTTGTAGTTGAGCTTCTTCCCTTGTTCTTCCCATTCCAATTCCTATCTTTTCAGTGCTAAATAATACCTGGATAAATGGAGCAGCAAAATCAACTTATTAATCAATTGCAATTAGCAGAGTAACCAGTGTATTTGGTTAACTTTCTATATGTAACAGATTGAAGTGCAAAAAGGAATCCTAGGACCCGGAGAATACACTATGTAAGCTCTTGAACTACGAAAACACAAAGCAGGCAGTCTCAAGGTCTGCCCATAGTTTACATAATTTGTAATATTTCAAAAATACCAGTACAAAAGAAAGGTAACATCTATTTTGTGCAAGTTCCAATGGCCCTGTAAAGAAGTTATTAAAAGTTACGCTTATTATTGGAAAGATTTAGCTCAAGGCCAAAGGGTGTCAAAGGAGGGTGCATGCACTGTGCACAGCGTCAGCTGCTACATGTCACTGTCAGCAGAAATGGAACAGCAGAAACTTCCTTTCCACCATACAGAGCCCATTTCATGCATCAACATAATTAGACATGTAATACATTGACATGGCACGAGTCGGCATGGACCCAGAAAGCTAAATGACATGGTAATCCATGTTTTCAATGAACTCTGGGATACAGAAAATTAAGCAAATGATCAACATGGTTACAACTGGAGTACTAGAATTGTATACTAGCCTCTGCAATAGAAAGGCTTTGGAAAACTAATAACATATCCTATACAATGACTAAAATTGAGAAGTACCACCAACTGTCAGCTGAAGCACTAAATGGCATTACTAACCTCAACAGAGAAGTGTAAGTTCTTATTGTTTGCTACAGTAGACCTGAACTCAACCTACAAAGAAAATTAGAGGTTCAATGAGTAAAACGTTACCAAGCAAAATATCCATGAAGTATGGAGGCCATTCAGACTACCTTAGAACCACAACGGCGTCCTATTTCTTGCAGTACACTGACAAATAAAGAAGATTGGGTTACAGTGGGAGGTCCAACTTCAGATTGCAGATTTTTATTTCCAGCAGGTGCTCGGGGTACTGATATCTCACCATCTACAACAAAAGAAGCGACCGATTAGCAATCAAGCACCATAAGTTTCCGTAGGATTCATTATATCTATTTGTTGTGGCATGGATTTTTTGCTTCTTTTCCTCTAAAAATCATGCACCTTATCAACATACATACATGCATACGCAAGTTTGCTGTTAACATATAAAAGAGAATAAGCAGTAAATGACAAATGTGAATATTAGCTTCGAATACCCGTGAGAATCTATTGAGCTCCTATTTTCAATTTATTACATCTAGCTAGTTTTCCTAGTTGAACCTAGTGTCACAGAATCATGCAGCTTCTGCAAAGAGAAAAAATCAGAGCAATATCAACAGTCAATAAAATTATGACTATGCTGAAAATTCTTTCAACATTTAGGCCTTCTGAAGTTGCAAAGGGTGGTTTCTTGAATAGATAAAAGTGTCTCAAGAGATGTCAAATGATGACAGCCAAGAGCTTCTAGTGGAAGTATGATAAAAAAAGTTTCAGTAACAAGGCACAGAAGTAGAAAACGAAAAATAGGCAATTTGCAAGGTACAGAACTTTCTAATTTAGGAGTGTAAAATAGAAGTTCATTAGTGCTGATTCCTAATCCTCACACCAAAGCGTGAACAAACCCGAGGGAGACAAATGGGCCGAAGGGGGCTTCGGCGCAAGATGCAAGCTTTGGTAAATAGGACATGGATTATACCGAAGACCATTTCGGACGGGCCCTGTAGTGATACCCAGAGATTCAAAATTTGGGAGCACGCCAAGGCTGAAATTAAAATAGTAGATGCCAAAGGATCCGGAAGCGGGCGTGATATCCGAGAGTGATTTAAGGGAATAGTACGTAACTGTCTCGCGGATATCACTCTAATTATAGCTAATCCAATTGGGGGCCAAAGACGAAAAAAAGGAGAATGGCAACGGACACGAGAGCTCAACCAACAACACCCAAATTCTACCTCTCTTTTATCTGCGATTGGAGTAGAAGTAACTAAAGCATAAAATTAGCTGTAACTTATAATTTTCTTTGTCCACAGAACAATCCATCCCTATATCAGACGCCCACAAGCACTCCAACCATCGCCGGAGCCGCCTCGTCGTTCACCAATGACCGCATCTCTATACTGCACAATTCCGCCCCCCGCAGCACTTTTTCTCGCAGGCCGCTTCATCGAAGGGGCTAGAAACGCTCGATCTCAGTCCGGATCAACGGCTGAGGTCTGAGAGGCCAACCGTCCACGGTGCAGCCGCAACTTAACGCTTCGAAGACCATCTCAAAGCCCGAGACGGTTCGAGCACTTAATCGAAGCCTGTAGCTTCGAGTTGCGAAAAGGAACCAATCGGACAGTTCCCTCAACGATCTGTGCCCAAGATACAGTCAGATCGCCTACATCAGGAAGAATCGGGAAGGCAAACTAACCGGCGCTTGATACATGTCTATGTGACGTGCTAGACAGCAGCTAGCAATACATGCATTCTACATTCAACTAATAAAAGATCATTGCATCTTCTATTATAAAGTTTCAAAAAGAGGAGAATACATAAAAAGCAAGGAAAGATATGAGACGATACACGGTAAGTCTTAAGCGAGCAAATTTACAAGCAAACTAGATCACAATACCTGCTGGACGGGTTGATGGTGCTTGAAACTGTATCTGGCGTTCATCTCCAAGATGCACCTGAAGTGAGAGAAATACTTCAGCAGATTGAACTAGAACAGAAACATGCTGAAATTTGCAGAGCATTGAGAGATTCCATGACAGAAAGCTGATCTTATGCAATCGTTTGAAGATACAAGAAATAGGAAGCTCAAAATTGACCATGCTCCATAATGATGGAAATTACAAACTTATGTTTGCATTTAAGCACTAATATGAATGAAGATTTAAGTATCAAAAGGGCAGCAAGCCGGTCAATACCATTAAAAAAAAGAGAATTAAAAAAAAAAAAAACATATTTCTGATGACCATGGCAAACTTTCTTCTCGCTCCATAAGTATAATTTAGAGCCCTGACCGTCTGGTTGCAAGTCATCATTTGCATACTTCAGGCTACTTACAAAGGGAAGTAATTTTTGAAGCTACGTTTTAAACTTGGCCAACATATTATTAATGGACACTGAAATAAAAGGGATTTTGAGAAAAAGGAACTGACTGGCCTATTCAATCTTCTCTCCACTTCAGATCCACTCATACCCTCTGACATGGGAGCATCTTTATTGTTGTTAGATGCAATATTGGTATCCTGACAAAAAATAAGCGGTTGGTTTACTTTAAAAAAAAAAAAGAGATCACTCTAAGGTTTTACATTGCCAAAGAAGAAACATACCTCGGAGATTAAATAATCGCCCACATCAGGAGCATAAGGTAAATTGACTATCTCATCTTCATAAGATAGTTCAAATATTTTTCGCAACAGATTCTCATCAAATTCTCTGTCAAGCAAATTACAGATGATAATAGGATTACAGTATAAGTGAAAAACAATGTACATCAAAATTTCAACTCACTTGAAAAATCCACCTCGAACATTGCATGCGACATTTCTTGCGACACAGAGAACAGGAACAGGACTTGCCATCTAGATAAAGAGGCAATACAAACATAGGTGTAACTCAAGGCCTATACAGCATTAGTTATGGAAACTATAAGAAATAACATCAAAATTATGAAAACCTCAGCTTGTGGGGCATAATATGGAGTATATGCAGGCACAACATGAACACGAGGCTGATCTTTATCATCCCAAACCTGAAGCCGGTCGTCAATAACCATTGCCATCTTTGGATGGCAAACTCCGTCTTGGAAAACATGTTGCAGTGACTTCTTGGAACCTGCCCAGAGAAGAAAATGAAAATGGGTATTTCAGAGTGAATGGACTGAAAACAAGATCAGAAATCCATGTTACATGGTACACTCCGATACAAGTATTCATGTTAGGAAGAATTCCATGACCCCAAAACTACATAGTGATTTACCAACCACCCTACTGGTTACGCAGCTCATGCTCTGATGCAAGCTTGTTTTACAAATAAAAAAGATCAATAACATACTTTTCTCATTACATTCTTTAATACATGTGCTACAAATCAACAACAAAAAGTAGATAAAATAGAGAAATGAATCAATGTAAGAAATCAATCTAACAGATCCTCCAATATAAGATTTAGAATAAGTCATCTAAATCAGATTAATCTACAAAACTATCAATGTATGCAACCACAAAGTCAAAGCCCTGTGTTTCTTGCAGTCATTTAATAGCATGGACAAATTCCTGTAAAAGATTAACCACAGAGCCTTAAAGATAACAGAGAATACAGGTACCATTCTTCTCAAGGTTCTATCCCATAAAAATCTTAAACTGGCCGAAGAATTCTAAAAGAAATTCAGTTCACTCTCAACAAAGTATATAATCTAACAAATCCAAATGGCACAGAAATGTATGCCTAGATTATATCAGGCCAACATTTTCCACCAGCAATAAAATCATGATAGGATTGCAGAATGATCAACTTAAAAAGAATTCACTAATGATACTTCAAGGACAACGTGAAAAACAAGGCGATGATCTAATGTACTAGCGAATTACTCTATTAGAGAAATTAAACCATGATTAATTTTCTTGCCTGACTTTACACATACTATACGGTCCAAAAGTTGTTTTGAGCTTATTAGATGGGATTCTGGGTCCAGAAGCCTCCAAATCTCCAGGGCATAGTCTCTTTCAGCCATTGTGCATACATAGACCTCAAACCTTTTGCGTCCTTTTGCAGTTAAATAGCTTCTCAGGTCCTCCCAAGCTGGTCTTAGTCGTACAAAAACACTAGTATCACGGATCTGCGGAATTAATAATCTGATCAATAGACAGCAGTAAAATATATATATATATTCTTTAAGAAAGTAACTGTATGCTCATATTCAACATTGTAGAAAGAAAAGTTGCTAGTGCAAATTAATAATAAATAACAACAGCTTCCCATAAATGCATATTCTCCAAGTTCACTAAGGGCATATAGCCATTTATTAAAAAGAAGAGAAAAAAAAAATGTAAAACCTTATTTACACACATATAAAGGAACAAAGAAAACATGGCATCTTATGACCATCTCTGGTATTTCCTGGATGCTAACTACATGCATGACAAAATAATTCAGAGAAAATATGCTAAATTATGATTTCTTAAGCATGGAACTAAATTAGCAATATTATCCATATACTACTTGAAAATTTTACCAAAAGTTATTGGTGAAACATCAGCAGTTGTAGATCTGGTACTGCAAGCACCACATAATATCTTGTCCTCATGTAAACTGAATGTTCAAAATTCAATAACACAATGTACCATAAGTGGTGCAAGGAATGCATCAAGGATAAAGCACAGTTTTCCCAGCCTAAAGTATTGTTTAATTGTTGGATGCAAGACGACATAACAAGTATTCCAAAAGTATTATAACAAATTGTTTGATAAGCAGTCGCCTCCCTTAGTTTTCTCACGCTTCTCCTGTTTTTTCATTTAGAAATAGTTTCAAACAAAAAGATGTCATATACAATCAGCCCATCAAACCTAAACTCAAATGAAAGCATGCAGATCACAGAAGCATTAGATTTTACCTCTGGATTGATCCGAGTCAGAACAACATTCCTTTCCGGTAACCTTATAACAGGCCGAACAATGCTCTCCTGGCTTCCATGAACCGGCAGAACTTGCTCGTTCTGAACATTCACCACCCTCCCATTGTCAGTGACAGTATTGGTCTCTATGTACTGCTTCAGCAAATCCTTATCCTCCACATACCGTTTGAGTTCAGCAGCCATGCCCGAAACCCTAACAGGATCCTCCTCCCCATCTATCCTTCTGGATAAAGCCTCAATCCTGTCCTCAAAGGACTTCATCGTGTTGGCTACAATGAGTGTCTCATCGAGATCGAACACAATGGCGAGGCATCGAAGATTGAGCAACCCCAAGCAAGAGGCATATAGTCCGGCCTGGACCGAGCAGCACCAGAAGCACGGCACCTTCTCAATCTTGCTCGGCATCGCTACCAAGTGGAGCTCTTCGCTCCCGATCACCACGACGGCGCTCTGTATCAACTAGGAACGAATTGCATTAAAAAGGATATCAATCGAAAGGTGAGAATCGGGAGATTGGAGTGCGGTGGCGACCTTGAACTCTTGGAAGCAGGAGAGGTAGAGGCGGTGAAGGGATTGGTCGATGGGGGATTTGGCGAGGACCTTGCAGCGGACGGAGAAGGGGGAGATGGTTTGGAGCACGGAGAGGGGCGGGCACCGCTCGCTGGGAGGGGAGAGGTGGTTGATGCGGATCTCGTTGCTGGGGAAGGTGAATCCCTGGTCCTTGGCGGGGTAAACCTCGGCCTCTCCGAGGAAGCTTCCGCCATGGAAGACCTTGGAGCTGATCCCCGATCGGCTCATCGAAGAAAAGGACGATGGACGAAGAGGGAGGGTTCAGGGAAACTAGGGTTAGGGTTTGTGAGCAGGGATTGGAATGGTGGAAGCTCTCACTGTGTCGTCGTCGTCGTCGTCTTTTGTTTCACTCCCTCTCTTCGCGCGCGCCCAGTGTCGCCGACTCGGTCGAATGGGTAGCGACTCCGACGCTTCTAACAAGTAACTACTAAACAGGGGAAACAGGGGGTAGGGGTTAGGTATATATAGACACCCGGTGAGTGCATGTCGAAATGGAAATGGGGCTCTGAGTTGCTATAATTACGAGACTGCCCTCCGTGGCACGCGCGCAAAGGCCTTTCGTTGCTTGTTTTGGTGAAAACAAAATTGGGCCCTGCCTCAGTGATAACTTAATGGGCCGGATACCTGGCCTAACACCGGCCCATTAGAACCTTAGAAGGAGATGTGCGAGAAAACAGAAAAAACATTTGCTGCACCAGCTCCACCACAGCAGCTGTGGACCGCCTAAAAGCAATTACCATTACTCTTTCTCTCCTCGTCTGTAGCTCTACAATCCTGTTAACTGATAATATTTTTTAGATTAGTATATAATTATTATTTTTTCACACAAGGGACTCAATTTAGTCTCTAATTTGCTCGACAAAATATATGTGTGTCCACTTAGAATGTTCTTAAAGGAAGATTTATGAGTTTGTTGAAAAAAATAAATAAATAAATATGTCAGTATATAAAAATTTTATTAATATATTTTTATAAAAAGATTAAATTTCTACGGAAAAATAGAAATTAATATTAATAGAGCTACTTTCAATAATTACAAAACAAAATAGGAGTTCGGCTACTATACTCTTATGAGTAGAGATCTTTTTGTACTCATAAATTTTCGGTCGTTAGATCTACCTCTTTGACAATTTCCACTCGTTAGATTATACTATTCAACCAACCACTCACTCAACCCTAGGGGATCACTACCACCCTAACCTGGAATAACCATCATCTAATCGCGCATCCCTTCATCAAACGGCCGAAAACTTATGAGTATAAAGGGATCTATACTCATAAGAGTATATTAGCCTAGCCACAAAATAGTCCAAAAGATGGCCAAATAATATTTGCATATAAATAATAATTTCAATTATGTAATTATTGGTATTCACACCAAATACATATGTTAGTGATAAATATTCTTTATTTTTCTCACCTTGGAACAAAAAAAACAAAAAGCTAAATAATTGGGTTGTGGTGACAATTTTACTAAAACAAAGGAAATTCTGAGTGTCAACGAAATTTTTAAATGAAGAGTGTGTTACAAGCCGGGCAATGGGTGTACTATTGACTTCTGGACGGCCCGTTGGTGTGGTGAGACTACACTTCAATTGACATTCCCCGAGATGTATCAGTTTACGAACAGCAAGAACCTGAAATCAGCGACTGTCTGAGAAACAACGTTTGGGACTGGAATCGGATACTAGGAGGACACAGCAGCAATGGTATTGGAGCGATCCACAGATTTGATGAGTTTAGGAACAGGATTACCGAATACAGTTCGGGACAGAGGCCAGATTGCGTGAATTGGCGTTGGACTCTTCACGGGTATTTTTCGGTGAAATCGACCTATTCTATGTTAAGTGACGGGGGCACGAGGGATGGCCGAGCTAGCAAGATTTGGAAACTTAGCATTTCGGAGACTGTGAAAGTGTTTTGCTGGCTCGTGCTCAAGAAAAGGCCACTAACAGCAGAAAACCTGATTAAGAGAGGCTGGAATGGCAACACATCTTGTGTGTTGTGTGGAGTTGAGGAGGAAACCATCGACCATTTGTTCTCACGGTGTGTTTTCTTTAGATACCTACTAGGGATGACGCAGAAGGACGTGCTCCTAGAAGACCTCGGAGACGATGTAATTGATGTATGGGACAGATGGCGAACGAGGGGTGGTACGCAGCGTGCGGCCTCCAGGACGAACGGTCTGATAGCATGTTGGTGGATCACTTGAAAAATTAGGAACGAAGTAATTTTTCGCGAGACCACGGCAGATCCCGCTCTAGATGTTCGTCGGATCATCGAGCCGTCGAATCTTTGGGACCTTCTTACCCCCGCCCCCTAGAGCATAGTTGTTTTTTTTTTTTCGCGCTTTACTTTGAAACCTTTGTTGCCTCACATCTGTAGTTTAGTTCATTTTTCTAATGAATGAAACATGTATCAGGTTACCTTTCTCTCTAAAAAAAAAAAAAAACTCCATGGAATTACGGCGGAGGAGGAGGCTATCGCTCTCCGTCGTCTTCTTCCTCTGCCTCGTGGTCTTCATCCATGATCCATGGCTACGACTCCCATGGCTGGGGCGAGAGAGCGATGAGCAAGAGCAAGGCGCGTGAGATTACGGGCCCGATAAAGACCCTAGTGGTGGTGGTGGTGGTGATGGAGAACCGATCCTTCGACCACGTGCTCGGGTGGATGCGGCGATCGCGCCCCGACATCGACGTGCTCCGGGGCGCGAGTCGAATCGCCTCAACGCCTCCGATCCGGATCGCCGGAGATCTTCGTCTCCGACGACGCCGACTACGTCGCCGCCGACCCCGGCAACTCGATCCAAGCCATCGGAGAGCAAATTTTCGGCTCCGCGCCTGGCAATGGCGCTTACACCGACCCCGCCGATGTGCGGCTTCGCGCAGCAGGCGCAGAGCATGGGCTCCGTCATGAACGGATTTAAGCCAGAGAACGTCCCGATGTACACTTTAAGTGAATTGATTGCGTATTTCTAATAACTCGAACTTTTGAAATTAATGGTTAGCGCCAACAATCCAACACATCCGGCAAGACCTCATCCACGGATTCCCGCAGAGAACCATCTTCGATTCTATATCCGACAATGGACTTACATTCGGGATCTATTACCAGAACATTCCGGCCACACTCTTCTTCAAGAGCCTCCGCAAGCTCGAGAATTTGATCAAGTTCCATAACCACAAGCTGAGCGTCAAGCGTCGCGCGAGGCAGGGGAGGCTCCCCAAGCTCTTTCCGGCGAACGACGATCACCCGTCGCATGATGTGGCGACGGGGCAGAGGCTGATCAAGGAGGTCTATTCGCATGTTGTGCCACAGATTTTATTTAACCGAAATGATGAGGATGAAGGATCCATATTACCACGGTGGATTATGTACATTTGTTGTTGTTCTGTTTTATGTAGAATGTGCTTGTTGCGTATTCGGAGTTTGGATCCATATGCTGCACAAATTTATTTATATTTATACTCAGGACTAGTTGTCTTTCTTTTTAATCCTTACAGTGATTCATGAACCGAAAGGACCAACACCTACTTCACAATTCGACCATTCATCGATTCCAGCAACAGTAAAGAAGCTATTTAATTTGAAGTCGAACTTCTTGACGAAGAGGGATGCATGGGCCGGGACCTTCGAGAGCTACTTCTGGCTCCGAAAAACCCCTCGAATTGATTGTCCAGGTTTGTCCCATACACATTTTGTAACCTCACATATATGCTTTTTTCGCATACGCACGCACAAATTATTCCGTGCAGATGCGGCGGCATCTTCAATCAAGTTCTTTCTCCCAGCCTCGCGGATAGGATGTTGACATTTGTCCTTCTATTTTGAAGATTGGTGATCATATTTCGCTGATCATATCGAATTTGCAATGTCATTCGTTATCTTCTATAATCATTGCAACATTTCGATAGAGTATAGAATTAGTTGATTGGCAAGCTCGATGTTGTAGCAACACACAAATGTCGATGTATCCTACTACTGAATGTGAGAGCTGGAACAAAATCGCACCTATCTTTGCAACCCAGGCTATTGTTTCTCCACTTTCTCTACCTTTTGCTTTTTTTTTCAAATAGATTCCACTTTCTCTACTAGTGGTTGTATGATCTAATTTTTGGGATAATTGCCAGCCATACCCAGAAGCTTCCACTTTCTCCTGTTGTGTATTTGATACATATATCTAACTTTAACTGCGTCCTCAGAGTCTCAATTTTTACCATTTAGTGTTCCTGAAGTTTGTTGCAGCTTTTATGCAGAAAAGCTCCCGCCAGTAGTGAAATCGCTGAGACCGCACGGACCAAAGTAAGACGAAGCACTCTCCAGTTTCCAAGTTGAGCTGATCCAACTCATCTCTCAGCTGAATGGCGACCATGCCCTCGACACCTACCCGCATGTCGGCAAGTTCATGAATGTGGGCCAAGCGAGCAAATACGCAAAGGATACTGATGCGAGATTCTTGGAGGCCGGAACGAACGCATTGTGGGCCGGAGTGAACGCATCGTCGTTGCTAACAATGAGACCTTCGCTCGCACTTCAAAGCAATTGATCAACTTTGGTGAAAACAAACCGCAATGGAACTGTGAACTGTACAAACTGTATTGCTTTTGTAGGTGGCGTGTTCGTTGGAATTTCGTCTTGCAGGTAGTTGGCGCTTTTTGTACAATTATATTGGATTTGAATTGTCCCCTCCGATAAGCCCGCGAGGGAGATTGTTGTAGTTTTATCCTGAATTGGTAGGGATAAAATTGATTATTCAATGTTGTAATAGTTTCAGAATTGGAATGGATTGTAATTTGGATGTGGTTGTTGATATATTTACTAGTTCTTTAACATTTCGGACGAACGATATATTCCTGGTTTCACTCTGTTTATTTACCTGCAGAGTAGTAGATAGACAAAAATTCTAAATCAGTTAGATTCGATATATTGCATTTTCTGCTCTTGACATGGTAGTAATGACAATCTCATAACTACTACTGCTTACCCAACTCTCAGGAACGCGGGTTATCAATCAACTGGACTACCGATTGATGATCGCTATATCATGCTAATCATCACATTCCGTATAACATATTTATATGACTCGAACTCAGGACGTGCTACTCTGATACCATGTGAAATAACCGTTGTACTCTAAAAACTTAAACAGTTAGAGAACGATATTTTCGGTATTTATATATTTTTATATTTAACACAAGTATTTAAAGTTTGCGATCTATATTTGGTTTAAAGTATTTTCATATAGGTACCACCTAATACTTTTTGGATTGGACACAACCACGAGATTATATTGAAGTATTGTAAGAAGTCACGAGCACAAAACCTTTTTTTTAAAAAATATACAAATATAAGTTTCAACTGTCGATTTTTAGAATCAGCTCGTAGTTTTTTTTTTTTTTTTTTTACTCTTTCTCGAGGCCTTGGATGTCTCATCCCTGTAGCCTAATTCACCTCCCCTATGAATAAAGCGGGTAGCATGCTATCTTTTCCTCAAAAAAAAAAAAACTATTTTAAACATTAGTTATAAATATTTTGAAGCATATCATATTATTTTCATTATTTCCAAGAAACTGCAGTAATTTATACTTTTGTAAATTATATTACTATTGGTTTTAATGTAATTTTGAATTTGATTGACAGCAAATTGTAAGTGGAGTACTATTTACAGCGTATAAAAACCTACTCCTAATAAAAGTATAATAAAAATAGACTCGTACTACGGCCCCTCCCATTTAAAGACACGTGTCCTCCGAGGCTACAGAGGCTCGACAACAAATATCTTCGGGCAACGTCTTGGGAACGGGCAGTAGCCGGTCGCCACGTTATCTTCGCCCCTTCGGAGCGCCCTCGACGGCATACACGAGAGCGCCGCCAACCGGCTCTCCCGGTTGCCTCACTTTCCCATCCCGTTCCACCGGCAACCTACTGCATGGACCAAATCCACCACGTCATCCGTGAACCACACCGCTCAAGCTCCACTGACACAGAAAGCAGCTTGCCTAACCAATGGAAAGACTTTGTTCTTTGCTGGTTCACTGAACCAGGTCTACGGAAAATTATCCATTTCGCCCCTTGCAAACCCCACTCGGTCGTAGCCCCTTTCTCTCTCTCTCTCTCTTCTCCCTGTGTTGTCTTTGATTCCTCTCTCTCTCTCTTATTTTCTCAAATCTAAAGCTTCGCTTCGGTATTTTCTCTCCTCTTATCGATTTTTTTTAAAATTTATTATTTACTAATCCATCTCTTTTAGTTTCATGTTTGTGAGATCAATTGTTGAATTATTTTTATTATTTTTTCCAATCATTTATCATTTAATTCGTACACACCCTTGTTTTAGCTCGGAATTTATCATTCGTTTTCTTTTTAGGGTTTTTTTTTTCTGTACTGTTATAGTTTTATTTATTTATTTATTTTTTTTACTCTTTAGCTTAAGGGGGAAGTTCTCTGTTTTGTTCGATCAATTCTACCCGATTTTTTTGTGATTTGATTCGAATTTTTTGCTTTTTCTATGCGAAGTTTACTCTTTTTTGCCTAGTATTATGGTTAAATTTTTAAAGGTGGTATCTGATAGTTCTTAGAAAATCAGATGCTTTTACTGATATATTTTACTTTTTAAGAAAATATTTTTGAAATGATGGTGTTAGGTTTTAACAAATTTTTGTGAGAGAGCAATTTTCCCCAAAATATATTTACATATAGGCTACTTTTTACTGAGAACTTTTCATACTTTTGCATCTCGTATTTAAATCCAAAAATTTTACTTTTTCTAGGTTATTTAAACTTTTAATCTTTTTTCCATGCTATGTTTATTTACCCCAAATGTTTAGGGACTCTTCAAAAGGTTGGCCTCAAGGATCTATGTAATAACTGTAATCATTTAGAATTCCTTTGGTGATATGCGATATTTTCAAATTTATTTTCCCATCGATTTAGTGTAACGTTTTATATGTGATCTAGGAGGAGCAATCCTGCTTTTCAATGAAGCCAAATATATATATTTTTGTCATATATCTACAGTTTTGAAATTACTGTGTGTTATTGCCTGAGAGGTTCTCTTTTTTTTTTTTCTCTCTTAATTTTAATGGCAGGAACTCCATCCTGAAAATGAAGGGGGAGAAGGGGAAAGGTGTAGTAAGGAGAGAGACCAGGGAAGCATTGAAACCAGTTGATGATAGGTTATTCAAGTTTGATGATTGCTAATTTTTGCCTTCTGTTGATACTTGTTTTCCGATCTACTAAAATAGTCTCATGTCAGTGTTGTATCACAATTTCTTTTTGCCTTTGATGACTAACATCTTATTTCCTTTTGGAAGAAAGGGGTGAAAGCATCTAAAATGAGTCATTGACACTTACGTATTCGTATATACTCCCTTTCTCCAAAGCTTACGTTGTTAGTGTGATTATTTTTCTCTTTTAAGTGCCAATCCATGCAATTGCAGGCACCGCACAGGTTCGATACTTGTCATGTGATATTTGTTAAGAATTAGTTATCTGTCAGCAGCATATTTTTGTTTGTTGTGGATTATCTTCAAGATGTGCTTACTTTAGGAAGGTTCATTTGATATCAAGCGTTACTTTTTCACATTCTATGTTCCTGTATAAGCTTATGAGTGGAATTTGTGGATATTTCTAATGGTATCTTGTCGTGATGATGTTGATTAACGCATCTTAATATTGGTTAGGTTGTTGTATTTTTCGTTGTCAATGCATTCCTCCTGCTGTGAGATATGAACTATTATGCATATTTGTTGGTTATGTTGGTAGTTATCAGATTGGTAATATAGGGATTAATTTTAGTTGGTGTTTTTTGTTCCTTTGTTACAGAAAAGTTGGCAAACGCAAGGCTGCTTTGAAGGCGGATAAGAGTAGCAAAAAACCGACCAAGAAGGACCAAAAGGCTAAGAAGGATCCTAACAAACCAAAGAGGCCTGCTAGCGCCTTCTTTGTTTTCCTGTAAGTTGTCACTCTTGATGTTATTATCAAATTGATTTCCGAGAGAGTAATTATTAACGCTTTCCGTAGCATGAAAAACTCAAATATTATTTGCCTCTTGGTGTTGCAGTGAGGAATTTAGGAAGGTATACAAACAAGAGCACCCTAATGTGAAGGCAGTCTCAGCTGTAAGGACTAATTTTATTTTAGCAAGTTACTCGGATTGTAATCTGCTAGTGCGCTATTCTCGTATTGATTTGACAAATGGATTTTGTTACTGAAGGTTGGAAAAGCTGGGGGAGAGAAGTGGAAGTCAATGTCTGATGCTGTATGTAATGTTAATTTAGTGATGGAAAACAGCTCTAAGCAAATTTGTGTCGTGACAGAAAAATAATTCTTGTTTCAGGAGAAAGCACCTTTTGAAGCCAAAGCTGCAAAACGGAAGACTGATTATGAGAAGCAGATGGTGGCTTACAACAAGAAACAAGTAAATATTAGTACAAACTTCTTGCATGTTGTATAGTTTCATGCTCGCTTTCTGTTAAGATATATACCTGCCTATCTTATTACTTATTTATTTTTTACATCCATCCATTTAGGAAAGCACAGCTGACGATGATGATGAGGAATCAGACAGGTCCAAGTCTGAGGTCAATGACGAGGATGAAGAGGAAACTGGAGAAGTAAGAGCCTTGGAACTTTTCAATTTTTTGAGTTCTCTGGTTATCCGTTGTTTAATTTTCTTGTTTAGGTGGTTTATATCATACATTCGTAGTGTTTTCATCTTAGGTTTCAATCCTTCCATCGTTTAGCTTTTTGTTTTAATGGAATATCTTTCATATTCACGGACAGTTGCAGGTAATTTTTCTTCTTTAGTATATCTTATCTGCAAATAGGCACTAGATATTCGCTAAGAAAGTTGTTTGTCATCTAATCATGTTTCATCTGTTATTTGTATAATGTTAGATAGAATCGTGCGTATGGTGATTCTGGTAATTCCTTGAGAGAGATTATATTCTGTACTAGAATCTTTGAATTGGATCGTTTGCTTTTAAGGCTTATTGCTGCATTGGCTTTATTTGACTTTAGTAACTTTTAAGATGTACTCCTCCTAGTTCTTTCAATCGTGAGAAGCAGATAATTAATTTTTTGTTGCTATAATCTGTTTCTACATATATTTGTGGCCTGGGGTTCTCATTAGGCATAATGAATATGATATTTGTTGCTCGAGCTGTAATGTTTCTTTTTTTCCCCTTCCTTTTTTAAGCGAATAATGCTGTATCGTTTACACATGCGGAGAACTCTTTTCTATCAAAGATGAATGATGTGCTCGCATCTTTGTGTCTGCAGGAAGAGGAAGATGAAGACGACGACTGAAACCGGCGATGCTCTCGAGCTGTCGTGATTACAATTTAGTCTAAAGGCTTGTTGTATCAGTGCTACTTATTTTATCTTGTCCTATTAAATGTGTAACTGTATTGCCATTTGCGTGCTTCCACGGTTTCTGTATATCTATTAATAGGATGTAGATGCTCATTAAAATATTAATGGTTTGGGTGAATTTGTTTGCTTTCTAATGCAATTATCTCAATTCCGGCAAAAGCTGTTGCATTTGTCTCCATTACAGTAGTAGTTATGTTTAGAAATTGACATAATTATCTCAATTTGCTTGACGCGTTGTATAAATGTTGATGGAACCTAGCTGTTTCTGCAATGGAGTGTCCCATATGTGGACTTTTAACAACAGAGAAGCGCATTAGAAATGGCCTTTTGTAAAACTCAATCATGGAGTTTTGAAAATGAAATTTTAAAGCATCTATTTTGGGATTAAGATAAAATACTTGAAGAATCTGAAATGTCAAATGTCAAATTTAAAAGTTTGAGAACGAAAGTACATTTTGATTGTAAGTTAAAAGGGATAATGCAATCTACCCCAAGGGGGCAAAAAAAAAAAAAAAACGAAAAAATAGTGCTGAGAGCTACTACCAAATGCGATATGGGTGTTTAATTTAAAGGGGTTAAGGGCGAGATGGGTGCAAAGCAAATCTCTTCAACCACAGCTATATTACTATGCTAATAAATAGGGATAAAATTCATCAAAATTTGTTACATTTACTCTTTAATTAGAGCTGCGACATTACAAGGCCGATATAAAAAGGCTCAAAGTGCTCAGCATGAAATAAAGAAAGTTACTGAAAATTCTCCCCATCTACTTGCAATTGCTCTCACCAACTAGATTTATAATATGCTTTGGCGGGAGATCGGAGTTTGTAGGAACAAGTGCAATGCTATACCCACGAACATCGACGTCAGTGTCAATGGCCATTAGCCGTGGCCGACGACCATTCCAAAATTCCCCAATATTTTGGTAGCACTAAATATTAGTAACTTCATGTCGAGAGTGTCTGTTATGCAAATCTGAACTTGCAGCATTGAAACCCTTGCAATCAGCGAATTCTGTCAAATATTAAACATTTTTTCTTGAGCTGATGCAGTACACACGGGATCCAAGATGTTGTACCGCAAGACCAGCTTCTTCACATCCTGTGAAGAAAATTGCTTCATCTTCTTTGCCTATCCTTCGCCGCCAACTCATTAAAAAAGTTGGTGCCAGAAATTGCACTTGGTTTCCTGCCAAACACATTTATTTAGGCGTAAAATCAACAAGTACCGGCTCCTGGATTAGAAAAGATTTACTTGCAATGGATATAGAATAAGCGATAGCTTAATGCACAGATTGAGCTGGCTAAATATAATTTCTGTAAGGTCGACTTAGCTTCTTTTTAGGTTTAGCCACAGCAAATTTTGCATGAAATTGATGCTGCATTGAATCTTCCAGAGAGGAAAAAAGAAATATTCAACAAGTCACAATATTAGCTACAGTTACTGAGGATTATAGTAGTACCTGATATGGTAATAGCTCTCTTATCATGTGAATTTCCAGAACCTGTATTACTATCTCTTGGTTTGTATGCTTTCAGAAGAAAGCAAAGGGTTTTTATCAAGTTTGCATACTGTTTTACATCTGCATGAGAAAGGAAGATCTTATCACCACATCAAGCAAGCAGCATAACGTAACTCTAAAGTAAATGGTGGAGGGAGACTCACATAATAGGATGTCGCTCGCAATAACCAAGTCCCAATCTGGTTCTGAAGTCGGAAAAGTGTCTCCCCATGTATCTGAAATGTTTGCAATATTTGGCAAAAAAAACTTTCAAATGAATATCTCTTCTGCGACTAATTACACCAAAAACATTCAAGATGCAATGAGGGATATCCACTGAACCTGAAAGTTTACACTATAAAATATTTCTACAAACCATACTGTTGCTAACTATTTCTACTTTTACATTTCAAAGCCTTGTTTAACCAGAACATTCTGGAAAATTTTCAACAATTCAGCAATCCTTCTCTTTACAAGAAGAAATATGAAGAATCTTTTGTAATTGTACAATCCTTCTTACACCATAAATAGCGATGATTTTGAATTAATTCACCTCCTTGTTATCTAATTAGTGCTCGCAGACCTTGATCACAAGGAGAGATGTGATGAGAACTTTGTAGTTAATAACCAGATAGTAGGCTGTCATGTTGCTTTTTCGTATGTTTCTATCTCAACAAAAAGTGCCATTGATCATAATATAAGGCCATAATTGTTGAGCCATGCAGACATGCTTAAGAAAATTTAACTTTTTCGATGCATAAGATTGGTGACGTAATAGTCCTTTCAATATGATTCTTAAAAGTTTAGGGTGATTATAGTATTGATTTAAGATCTGGAGAGCATCAACCAGTGGACTAAACAACAATGGAACGAAATGGAATTACATGTTAACTTCGCGCAACAATGGATGGTCCATTTAGAAGGAAACTTACGCCTGATGTGAGGTAACACATCCAACCCATTAGCACTGCAGTTATAAGCTATATTTTCTTCTATTTCCTTGTCATCATAATCAGAGGTTGTGATGTCGACCCCAAAAGACCTTCGCAAGAAAATGGCCAAAGCTCCAGTTCCGCTTTAGATAGTAAGAAAAGCCATTTAACATCATGTAAAATAATTGGAACATAAAATGTGCAAGTAAAATACTTTTTCAGAATGGCAATCAATTATAAATACATCATCAACTAAGAGAATAGTGTTCATTATATTCAATCACAATACTGCATAAAACGTATATCAGCGTAAGACAGATTGTTAACACCAGATCTCTCATTATAAAGTCGTAAAACACAAGAACACGGCATTACACATCTCCAACTATTTGGGCAAGATTTTTTTCGTCAAACCAAGTGCTGTCATGCGACTTCTAATACTCCCCTTCTTATCTAGATACCTACTCTTTCTTAACGGTGCATAATGTTATTTCTGTTGGAAATGCCATCTAAAATTGGTTATAGAAGGCCTTATTGCATAGTCATATGGGCTAAGCCAAACTAAATGAGTAACCATCAAGAACTTTTGGTTCAATACTTGATGATGGTCACATAAAAAGGCTTGGTTAGAGCTCTCGATCTAAATATCTACGAAAAAAGCATGATGTCAACTTATATGGCGGGAGATGACCAAAACTTTTGATACTGTTCCTACCATCCAGAAATGAGGTAATATACTTTCTAATAAAACACTTGCCGGCATACCTTCCCAATTCCAAGACGCGTTGTCCATGCAAAAGGGATTGGTTCTGAACTAACCATTCGGTAAACACAAATGTCCCAGGCCACAGTAAATTGGCATTTAGCTGATGAAATGAAAATTCCCTTATTTTCAGATCCTGCATGATGAAGTGAAGTCACTCACCTCCCACATCAATGTCGTAAAAAGAAACAAAAAGTCCTAATAAAATGGCAATTTAGATACATTGCAATCTGAAAATTCTATTAGTTACATAGGATTGCTGTCATTTGGCAGAAAAATACTTGTCAGTCAAAAGGAATGCAATAAAACTAAGTGCAAGCATGTCTTTTCAAGCCATAACATCTATCTTAATCCAAACCGAGAACTGAGAGACAGAAAAAGCAAGCAAATCAAAATACACAAGCATTGAAGGAACATCAGGTTTGTCTAATTAGCAGTGTACTTCGAAACTCGGTTCCATTACAGTTTGCAACACTAAACTATAGGGATTTTTTTACTTTCTACTGTATATTTTTTGTCGAACCATACATCGGATCTTAAATTTTATAACAGACCCTACATTCTTACTAACAAGCGATCGATGAAGTCAAATACATCTAATGACACTGTGAAGTTCAGTCTAAAAATCCATAATTTGAGCTAGTAATCTTTCGGATTTCAATCGAGAGAGTGTTATTCACAACGAAACATCTAAATTATGAAATATCTACGAAACCCTCACTTTGTTTATTCTCTCGATTTCTCCCAAAATTCGCCAAATCAAGTCTCACTGTAATTAGACAAAATATTCAGTTTTCACTAAAAAAAATTACCTTTAATTAATGAATTGTAGGAATTACTATACTAGCTAAATTTTAATGGATTATTTAGCCAAAAATTAATAAGATACATGTAAAGAAATAAAATAAAATAAGCACTCTTAAACTGGAACTAGAGGATGAATCTTAATTGAAAAGATAAATAATAAGATCTACAGAGAACTACAAAAGAGAGTATACCATTCCGGGAAAAGCATGGGTTCTCTCCACATAGAGTTGTTGTCGCTCCTCCTCTCCTATACACAAGACACATAAATATATATATATATATTCACCAATTATTATTAATAATAAAAGAAGGAAGAGAAGGGCATTTTGGGAAGAGGATAATTTGTTACCGTCGCCGTCGCCGTCGCCGTCGCCGTGGAAGAGGGAGGAGGGTGAGAAGAGAGCGGCGTCCATTTTGGTCTCGATCCGAACGTTGACGCCGTTTAAGCGGCGCCGTTTGAGAGAGAGAGAGAGAGAGAGCGCGCGAGAGCGCCTGAGTCGAACCCCGACACGCGGCGAGGGCGTGTTTTCGGAGTCGGGTCGCGGTTCGGATCTACTTCAACCACCAGCCGATCCGGTTCGGGTCGCACCAATATCCAACCCGGTGAGTGTGGGGTCTTACTAATTTCTTTTTCTTTTTTTCTTTCTTTGTATTTCGTGATATAACTCACTACGGAGCACCAATGGCTTGATGCTCTATGGGTCAAGGCAAAAGTAATTCAAATTAGCAAGTTATTTACTTCTTTTTTTTTGAGAAAAATTAGCAAGTTATTTACATATTTGATAATAATTGTGTTCGTTTAAAGATTATGCTAAACTCAAATATGCCAAGAAAAATGCTACGCCTTGTTATCTTTCTTTGCTTTTTTTTGATAGAGAGAAAGAAATAAATATATTTGAAGTTAAAACAGATAGTACTATTAAAAACTTATGGCCATACATCAAAGTACGGGAACATCACAACATTAATCACTAAACTTACGGCACCACCAATATTAAATTTCCAAACGTTTCTACGCAGAACGTAATAAAGTCGCAAATACTTTCGTGTCCTTCGGGCACCGATGTGGGGTTGGACAAAATTTATTATAGCCTTGCAAGTATACAGCTGGTTTTATTGAGAAATAGTTATGCCTTTTAGCTTATGGGTACGTATTTAGCTTTTCAATCAAAATGAAAAAAAAATTAAATTGTCTGTGTGCATTAAATTTTGATCTTTGTTTCAATCGCATCAGCCAGTAAAATTATATAATCAAGTTTCTACCCAAAATAAAAATTACCTTAATTCTTGAAATAGCGTAACTACTTATTTACAATATTTTTAACATGACATAATAATTGAACATGTGATAGATGTTAAATAAAATTAGATGGAGTTTGGCAAAAACGAGAAAACAAAAGCTTGGTAACAAGTTATAGCTTCACAAGCTTAATTCATTCATATGGAATGAAACTCAAAACGACAATGGGGTATATATGAAGTGTCATTTCAATTTTAGAGAAAAAAAAATAAAAGAGATGAAACAAAAGACAAAAGAAAGAATTGCAAAAAAAAGAGAGAAAAAAACGTCCAAGCCATTATTTACTCCCACATTCGAGAGAAAAAAAAAATGAGGAAAAAAAGAGAAAGAGAGTCAACAACAAATCTAAGACTTAATAGTCAGATTGCTGATACGGTGACTCCAACCAATCATATTTGTCTCCTAGAAGTCAAAAGAGTTCAAAATATAACAGTGATATAAGTGATCTGGTTTTATTGTATATTTCTTTCAAAAGAAGAGATATGAGTGGCTGGAAATAGATGATGTAGTGTAATTTTTTATTTTTTTTTTGAGAGAAAGATAGCATACTACCCATTTCGTTTATTTCTAAAAAAATAAATTTAGCTGAAAATGTAAAGTAACTATATTTCGAATCTAAAATCTCAAGTATCAACCATCAAATTATTTACTATTTGCGTTAGAAATCATCGAATATTTTGATATATTAATAATGTGATATAACTGTTGCACAGAAGACTTTCTGGCCAACAGTATCCTATTAAATTAAAGGAATCATTGAAAATGGGCGGCAATGGGCGGCAAGCGAAATATGCAGGCAATTAAGAGCAGACATTTACTGGACAAGACAGGTGAAGTCAGACCGCCCTCTCCCACTCCCATTAAAAGCGTAGAAGACAACGAGATGGGACGGTTAGGTTAACCCACTGTACATTAATTTATCTATGCTCAAATCTACGGATAGTCCCTCTACCAACCCCATTTTAGCCCTTTTTTTATTAGGAATAACTTTAAATATTATCCATGTAATTTCGTGCTTTCTTATTTTAATGCCCTGTGGTTTAAAACGTATCATTTTAGTACCCTATGATTTGATTATTTTCTTTTTGTTATCTTTTCGTTAATTTTTTTCGTTAAATTAATGAGAAAGTTAAAACTTAAAGTGAATATTCGATAAACCATAGGTGGAATATTTGAAATTTTTTGTATAATTTAACAAAAAAATTGACGAAAAGATAACAAAAAAAGAGAATAACCAAACCATAGGGTACTAAAGTAATACGTTTTAAATCATACGACACTAAAGTGAGAAAGCACGAAACCACATGGGTGGTATTTGAAGTTATCCCTTTTTATTATAATCCTATAATTTTTTTTCATCCCACGAATTTTTTTTTTTAAATTTGTTGGTTTTCGAATTAAAAATTAGGCTAAAGTTACTATACTCTTATGAGTATAGACTTTTTTGTACTCATAAGTTTTTTACCGTTAGATGAAGAAATATACGGTTAGGATGATAGTGATCCTCGATTAGAATGATAGTGGTCCACTACGGTTGAGTATGTGATTGATTCAATAGTATAATCTAACGGATGACAATGGTTAAAGGGTAGATCTAACGGCCGAAAACTTATGAGTACAAAAAATTTTATACTCATAAGAATATAGTAGTCGGACTCTTAAAAATTATAATATTATGATTTTTTGGATTATAGACTTAATATTTTTTTATAAAAAAAATTAGAGGGTAATTCTAGGCTTCGTTTGGTTCGGGGTTAAGTAAGAATTGGTTATTCCAGGGATAGGGTTAAGTTCAGGGTTAAGATGTGGTTAGAGCAGTTTTGTGTTTGGTTGAGAATTGGGTTTAATCCAGGTATAAGCAAAATAGTATTTGGTTGGAGTAAGTGGAATAAGAAGGATAGTGGGTTGTTATAAAGATAAAATGACCAAAATACCCCTCACCTGAAATGTATGTAATAAGAGCTTTTAATTTTTCATTTAAATTTAGATGATTGAAATTTCTTTTGGGGGGGAGGGGAGTGTCACATTAAATTAATTTTAGCGTAATTTGTTACCAATATAATTTTTTACTATTATCTTCTGACCTTGAAAGTATAAAAAATTTAGAAAAATCTATTTTATTACAATCTTGAGTTCAAATTACAGATACTTTGCGCAAGTTGTTGTAAAAATAATATGGTACATATGACAACAATTTGAAAATACAAATACTATCGACAACAATTTTACAACAAATACATATGACAACAATTTTACAACAAATACATATGACAACAATTTTACAACAATATTGTAAAAATAATATGCAACATAGTTATACATCAACGCACGGTTACAAAGAAACAAGTAAGCAATATTACAATTTTACAACAAACCACATCACATCTTCGAACATTACTACATGTTCCAATATTACAAAGAAACAAGTAAGCAAGCATTACAAACAACAGTAGTAATCTCACACATGATCATCTTAGTTTAGTCCAAATTCAATACATGGGGTTACACAGATTTAGCAATCTATGCCATCCATCTAATGAAAATTGGAAACCGTCATCATCGCCGAACCACGATTTCTCACCCGTTATTACTATCCCTTAGTTTTGTACATATCTTGATCATGCCATCCACAAGCAACACATTAATAGGCGATACCACACAAAATTTTACACTTGCCACCCTGTAATTAAAAAGTGCCTAACATAACACAAAATCAATCATAACATGATACCAATATTCAACATGAAACCAAATAGTCTGAAGTAAACGACCGAGATGAACGGCGGCGAACGGCCGCTCGAAGACTCCCCGGCGATCAAAGAGAACGCACGGGTTAGAGCAGGCAAGAGCAAGAAAAACCCCCAAAAGAGGGTTCGGCCGAAGCTACGGCTAGATCTGAGCCGAACACCGAAAATGGTGGCAGCACGAAGCCTCCCCGACGGCGACAGAGAAAGAGGAAAAACCTTAAACCGAGACCAAGAGGAAACCCCCAAAATAGGGTTCGGCCGAAGCAAGGAGCGGGAATGGAGGCTCTTACCACAGTAGGTAGATCTGGGCCGAAGACCGAAAAGGGTGGCAGCACGAAGCGTCCCCGACGGCTCCAAAAATGGAGAAACACGAGACCAAGAGGAAACCCACAACGCACAGGAGCTTGTAGCTGAAGTCCGGCCCAGATCTACCCAGATCTGCTAGATCCGGCGACGGAAGAGGGAAAATCGAGCCAAAGACTGAAGGCCGACACAGATTACCCACAAATAGAGAAAACCGAGACCGAGAGGAAACCCACAACTCACAGGAGCTTCCAGCAAAAGGCCGGCACAGATCTACTAGATCCGGATGCTACAGCTTCAGCCGAAGAGAGGAGGACGAAGAAAATCAGCGGGTGAAGCCGTTCCGAGCAGCGGCGACGAGGAGGGGGCTGCGATTTTCGGGGGAAGAAGAAGGGATGGAGGGGCAGTGAACAGTATATAGACGAAAAGGAGGGGTAGAAACAGTAGCTACGCAGGGTTTTTGCCCCAGGACTAAGTCCTAATCCCGGGATAACCCGATAGGGGCGGGGTTAACAAACCCCGCCCCCCCCCAATTCATGTTTGGGGCTAAAGGGGGGGTTAACCCCCTTAACCCCCCCCCCCCCCCCCTCCCCCTTTAGCCCCCAACCAAACAGGGGCTAAAGGGTTAAAATTTAGAAAGTGTTTATGCATTTTAACCCTAAAATAATAACTTTAAATACCTTATTACCCTACTTGGGCTGTAGATCTATAGTAGAGTTATTGTCTGTACATTTTTTTTTTCTTTTAGGATCCGTTTGGTTCAACGTAAAATCATAAAAAAAAAATATTTGTGAAAAAACGTTTTGTAGTGTTTGATTTGCAGAAAAATTACAGTTTTCATCCATATTTATTTGGTTGGAAGAAAATAAATTCACATTTATTTGGTTTGGTATAAAAAATTGAACGAAATTTTTTTTAAGTAGCTTGAATGTTCGTTTTTTTGCTGAAAAATAGAGAAAAATAAAAATTTTAATTTTTTTTTAAATTTCGTAAAAAAATTTTATGAAAAAATATTTTTACTTCCAACCAAATAAACAAAAAAAACATATTTTTCATATAGAAAATAATTTTTTATTTTACGCCGAATCAACCGGCACTCTTCTGTACTACCCTCATTAAATTTATTACTTATTAACTCCCCTTTCTTGTCGTAGCTGTGGATCCGTCAGACGAAGTGATGGTTCCTCTTGACTATGTGTCATTTTAACTTACAAATTACTGACTCTTGACTGTGTGTTATTTTTAACTTACAAATTACTGAACCTACATAGGGGGTGTTTGGCCTAGCTTTTCAGAAGTGATTCTGAGCTCAAAATCACTTCTGAGCTCAGTAGAGCGTTTGGCAATGACTGTTGAAAAATCTGATTCTGTTTTTCAGAATCAGAAAACTGATTTTGAAGACTTCAGAATCAGAAGCAAAAAAAAGCTGCTTCTCAAAAACTGATTCTGCTTTTGGACTCAAACTTCAAATTTTTATTTTCATTTTAGATTCAAAGTGTAAATGTAACTTTAAATTTAAATTTTGAAATTTTAAATTCAAATTCAAATTTTTAAATTTCAAATATAAAATTTAGATTTTAAATTTTAAATTTAAGTTTCAAATCTCAAACTTTAAATTTTAAAATTTAAAATTTCAAATTTTAAATTTAAGATAAAATTTAAATTTTGACATTTTAGATTTTAAAACTTAAATTTAAAAATTAGAAAATATAAAATATTAAATATTAAATTACAAGTTTTAATTTTCAAATTACAAAATTCAAATTTTAAATTTTAAAATTTAGATTTTAATGTTAATTTTAAATTTCAGGATTTAAAAATTCAAATTTTAAAATTTGAAATTTGAAATTTATTTTGTCCAAATTTAAAATTTAAAAATTATAATTTTAATTAAAATTTAAAATTTTAATTAAAATTCAAAATTTAAATTATTTTAAAATAAAATTTAGTAAAAATATTAATATATGCAAAAATCAGAAATTTTTGCCAAACAGCTTTAGAAAATCACTTCAGAAAAATCACTTTTATCTAAACTCAGCCAAACGCTCTACTGCTTTTCATCAAAATCACTTCTCCAAACCAAAATCACTTCTGCAGAAATCACTTCTCCAGAAGCTAGGCCAAACAGGCCCATAGTGTTGATTTTTAAAAAATTACTGATTGACAAAAAAATTGATGGTTGGTATTTAAGATCACAAATTTAAATTCTAGTTGATTTATATTTTTAGTTAAATTTATTTTTTAAAAAAATAAACGAAACGGATAGTATGTTATCTTTTTTTCAAAATGTTTTTTTTTACTGATTGACATATAAAATTTTCAATTGTAAATTTAATTATTTTATATTTTTTATAAATTTATATCTAAAAAATCAACGAAAAGAATAATTTACTGTCTCTCTCTATCTAAAAATAATATCACAATAGATCATGCACGTGCATAATTAATGACAGGGGTATGTAGGCAAGATTTGTATTGGACACTCGTACAAGTGGAAGGAGTTAATTGCACTATTAATTAATATTAACTAATATTAATACGACGGCTTACATTAAAAATAATTATAATATATATTTTTTTGGACATTTTTACTCATCAAAATTAAAATAAAAAAGCTACTTGTAAGCCTTCAAAATGGGTATATAATAAACACCTCACCCTTATGAACGAATAATCTTTACTAATCATATCGGTATGATTAGAAAAAAGTATTCATCCTAGAATGGATGGATTGTACATTATATAGTCATTTTGGAATATATGTGTAGCATTATTCAATTAATAAATTTATTTAAAATTTTCTTTTATTAAATTATTTGATAAAATTGAAAATTTAAATTATCAATATTAAAAGTACAGACACGCAGTTACAAAAGATGTTAAAATTCAGAGAATCTCCACACATTTTTTCCAAATAAAAATATCGGGTACAAGTTGAGGATTAATAATGCAATAAAACCCCTGTACAACAAACTTTGCTTTGGAGGCGTATTAACGCAATTTACCGTATTTAAAGGGACATAAACGCAAATAGACCGTTCATCGCTTTCACTTCACCCTCGCTCTCAAAAGGAAATGGACTCCTCTCGCTTACCCTCTGCTAACTCTAACCCGTCCCCTCTCTCTCGCCTCTCCGTCCTCTTCTCCACAATTTCGGGTCGCAACGAATCTGATCGGGCTCCGATACCGCGGTTCCCATTTCTAGGGTTTCGGAGGTCGTCGTCGTCGTCGTCGTCGTCGTCGTCGTCCTCGGAGGAGGAGGAGGAGGGTTTGGGAGCGATGGTGGGCCCGGGTCGGCCCCAGTTCGTGCTCTTCGGCTCCTCCATCGTGCAGTACAGTTTCAGCAACGGCGGATGGGGCGCCACCCTCGCGGACCTGTACTCTCGCAAGGTATAATTCGCTTCCATTTTGATGTTTCATTGTTGTTGTGTTGTTGTTATTGTTGTTGTCGCATGGTGATTATGTCGTTGTTGTTGATGATGATGGCGATGATGATGATGAGGAGGAGGATGCGTTGGATTGGATCTGAGAAGTTTTGTTTTAGAGTTTAGTTGGGTTTCCTGTTCTCTGATCTTACTGCGTATTTTGTAATGAGCATTTGTTTGGGTGGGAAAAGAGTTTCAGAATCACCTGAAATTTGCTTTGATTGCATTTCACTGTTTGAACTTTTGAATCTTGAAATTTACCACTCAAACATTAATTTTGTCGTACCAACCACTGCTCGCCGCAGTGGCTTGCAATAGCGGTGGTAGCGGTGGTACTCCGTGGAATGCTCTGAAGACCCGGGTTCGAACCCAGGATTGTGCACATCATGGTGGGGTTTATGGGGGGGTTAGGGTGCTTGCGGCAAAAAACTGAAAAATAAAACACAACATTAATTTTGCAGCAGTCCAGTACAATGCCCTGTCTTTGTACATTTTGCCAGATGTCTGTAAGTCATGTGATTGCCTGCGAGTAATAGGTTTTTTTGGGTTAAATGACCAGCTACGGAGGAAGCAAGCACCACAACAACCATAATTTGAAGGTAAATAAATTAAAAACTTACTTTATCTAACCTTTTAACATTTTAATTTTACTATCCAATCTTTTAATTTGTTTGATTTGGGTCGGTCAACGATACTTTGAATTCAAAATTTAAACTAATTATTTATTTTAAAAAATTTGTAGTTGCGAGAATTGTATGAAATATACTAACTAAATCTGTAAAGATAAATGACGCATGTAAATTTTGAAGTTAAAGTACCATTGACTAACTCAAATCAAATAACTTGAAAGGTTGGATAGTAAAATCAAAACTTTGAAAGGGTAGGTGGCCGGTTCACAATGGTCTATAGTTCAGGTAAGTTATGTACATTTTTATCTAATTTGAAAATTTTCCGTACTGCTGTTGAGCGATGTAGAACGGTACACACTAAAAATATTGATTAAGTAGATTGTATATTTTTGATTGGATTTCTGAATTAGCTTCCGTAATTGTTTTGCTACGTTTAGAGTGGTTACATTGTGCTGCGATTTTGCTGCAATTTGGTACAGGCTGATATACTGGTGCGAGGTTATACCGGTTGGAACTCAAGACGTGCTCTTCAGGTCATCGACAAAATTTTTCCCACGGTATGACTCCTTTTTTCTTCAACATTTGATTGACAAGAATACTAGTCTCCTTTCTTTTCTTCCAACCATCTTATTTCATGTTGGTAAGGTTTGCACCGGAGCTTGAAATAAGAGAACTTTACCTTTCCAGCTGGCTTTTCTTATTCTTGTGTCATCCTCTGCCTTTGTAATTTGTTCATGATAACAAACTATTTGCAGTGTCTTGTCCATCTCATTTAACTGTAAATACATTTTATTTCTATTCAAACTGAAATTTTAGTATATAGTTCTTATCCTTTTCAACCATGTTACACCTTCAAATGGTTTCAAAACGCCTGTATTTTTCTTGTCCTGATTCAATGTAATTCTGAATGCCTGAAACTCACAAGATTAAGCTGCCTAGTTAAATGGTGTCATGGATTATTATCAGTGAAATCTTTATTGCTGGCGCATACCTTGCTAAGTTAGCAAATAAGAGACCAATTATTCCTCCTCATTGATCTGATTGTAGAATTTCCTATGCGCACGTTGTTAGAATTCGATCACCAGTGTCAAACATGGTAGGTGGTAAATTGTTATCATGATTTCGCTGATATCCATCTATTGCTACTATTATTTGCCCCCTGTTGATTTGTTTGTTTAACAGTTAACTTTAGATTTTCTTATGCTATCAAACCTTTTCTTTTGCTTTTCAAGGTATCGTTTTGTGATCGTACAAAATTTTATGTTATGCCCTTTCATTTATCTTAGGATGCATCTGTGCAACCTTCACTGGTAATAGTTTATTTTGGCGGCAATGATTCAATTGGACCTCATCCCTCAGGCCTTGGCCCTCATGTGCCACTTCCAGAATATGTAGAGAACATGAGAGCAATTGCTAATCACCTGAAGGTATTTGCTTTAAATTAATCCTCTGACTATGTCTTAACATGCTTCTGTATTGATGTGCTGACATGAGAGCTTACTTGTGCATTCAGAGTCTATCTGATAACACACGCATCATATTCCTTACTTGCCCGCCCCTCAATGAGGAAATGCTTCGCAAGACCAGCAGGTACTAGCTGATGCATTCCTTCAAAAAAAATTTCTTTTCTTGTATTCTAGATTCAAATTATATTTTTGAAAAACTTAATTTATTTTGCTCGAATCCAGTGCTGCTCTCAGTGAGATAGTACGCACAAATGAAACCTGTAGAAGATATTCTGACGCTTGCATAGAACTGTGCAAGGAGATGGGAATCAAGGTTATTGATCTTTGGACTGCCATACAGAAGCGTGACAACTGGGATACTGCCTGCTTTATGTAAGATTTTCTTCCTTATGCCATTCATTAAGCAAGCCGTTTTGAACTTTGGATGCTTCAGTTGGTCTCCTTTTTTCATCCTATTTTTTCCCTTTACGACAATTTCTTCTTGGGAATTAATACATTTATCTCTTACCAATTGATAATCCAATTTTATATTCATGAGTGTAGCATTAGTTTTGAGTGTATCTGCTTTAACACCTTTTTAAAGGTGTTTACGTATGCTTATTCTTACAAAATCTGATTTATGGTAATATCTATTCAGAGCCTTATTTCTTGCATAAGTACTTCATTTTTACCTACAAAATTGCCGCTCTTTCGAACACTTTTTCGAACAAACAACTTCCTTTCCTGCACTGATGTCTCTTCAACTTTAGATAAAGGTTTTTTTTGTGGGAAGAAATTAGACTTTCAAGAAGCACATACGGAAATTTGCATTTTCAAGTGTATATCTTTAAGCAAATGATTTTGCGAGGATAAATTTGGTGAAAGCCCTCACTTGAAATTGCTAATATAATTTTGATCTTTCAGAAGTACACTCTAGGTTGCTTCTAGTGTTGTTTGTCAGCTGTCTTTGCATGAAATTGTGCCCCTTTCAAGACATTGCATTGCGCTAACAACAGTTCCATTTTCAGCGATGGCATTCATTTCTCATCAGAAGGGAGCGAAATTGTCGTGGGAGAGATTCTGAAAGTCATCAAAGAAGCAGAGTGGGAGCCCTCTCTACACTGGAAGTCCATGCCAACCGAGTTTGGGGAGGATTCGCCTTACGATCTCGTAGCTTCTGATGGGAAATCCACCATTAACCCTTCCGGATGGACTTACTACAGGAAAATCCAATGGGACTAGAATGTTCTATGAACACCCAATAATTATGGCTCCGTGGAAGTGGAGGACTTAGAAGTATGGTAGATCTTATAACTGGATTTAGCTGGAAGAGGGTCCCGAGCAAGGCCTACACATCTCATGCACTCAGTAGTTTCAGGCTCAAATGGATGGATAATCCCTGCCTATTCGGGTATTGTGATGCGGTCCTTGTACCTTTCAATTAAATGCTATAGTCTTTGAACTTTCTTTTATTATTGCAACTTCATTCCCGATTGTAGAAGTGAAAAAAAAAAAAATCGTACAGCGTAGATTTTACCCCATTTGCTGTAACAGATGGCCTTTTCTAGCTTCTCGAAACATGATTTAAAAGGTCATTTTAGCTAATTCTTTTATAGTTGGGAATGGAACTCATATATTATATGAAAGTTTAGGGAAAAGTATTTAAGTGAGAAGCTTGGGATCAAGACGCAATATCAGGATAGCACATGTAGTAATCGTACATTTAAATTAATGTGACCTTTTGTTGGATCACGAAGTTAAAGGGTCACTTTTTATTTTGAAGATAATTTGAGGGTCACTTTATTGTACGCCGTGCGGTGCTCTGTTAGTTAGTTGAGCCTATTCAATGATTTCTGTCAAGTTTGTATAATTGTTTGTGTAATTTGGGTGATACATCTTTTTGTTTTTCTCTATCAGAAAATATTTGTACCTCCATATTTGCATCATTAAGCTGTCAAAAGTTACAAGTTTTACTATTTCTTCTCATCAAATACAAAAGCTATTTTAAAGGGCTGTTTGTAAGTTCTGCGGAGTTGGTGAGTTTCGTGAACTCGACTCTGTACCCCACCTGCGGGGCCGAAGTTGTAAACCTGCGCATCTATTGATTTCTGAGTGCGAGGTGGAGGGATCTTATGAGTTCCGTGCTGCAACAAACACATGTGCTAGCAACTCTCTTGAAATCTCCATCTCCCACTTTCAGCACAAGCTGACTACTCTTAGCCAAACAGGCAATAAAGCATTTTAAATTGTGTCCAGTCAAAAAGAGAGTAGGTATTTAAGTGATAAATATGGACCGGCTGCAATATATGTGACCCATGAGAGATAGGTTTTTCTTTTCTTTTCTGTTTTTTCTTTTCCCGTCCCCTCCTTTGTTGTACGTACGTGTATGTAAATTAATCTCACATGTTCCATATGTTAGTACACGCGACTCACCTCCCAATAGCTATCCTGAACGAATGGATGCGTTGATAGCTAGAGTACAAGAGGCAGGGAATCACTTAACATCTTTTGCTCCTCTCCCTTTTTTTTCTTTTCTTTTTCCTTTTCTTTCTTAATATATATATATATATAGAATTTGGCTAGAATATTATTAATAGCACCAAGTCATTGGTGCTATTAAATTTTTTACTCTTGAATGAAAGAATGTACGGTTAGGATGATAGTGATTTTTTAGGATTGAATGGGTGGTTGGTTGAATAGTATGATCTAACAGTTAAAAATAATTAAAAATTTAAATCTAATGGCAGAAAATTTGGTAGTACCAAGCGCTTGGTGCTATCGATAGTATCCCAGCCAAACTCTCTCTCTATATATATATATATATATATATAATTAGTTTGAAAGATAATGTGCACAAGCAAAAACTGAACACTACAAATTATATTATCAAAAGAAACATTATACCCATCTACAAGGACCATCTCATTAAGAGATTTCTCATGAACCCCAAAGTGATGGGCTCAGATTCAATCAAATGATCCATTACTCAGTCCATTCCTTAAAAATGATCGCAATATTCATTACTCATCATCAAAAGATTTATACAAAATAGGGTACTTATACACTTTGCTCAAAGTACTAATCACTTTGCTAGAAGCTAGCTTCAATCTTTATCTGCTATTTTAGTCAGTACAGTCATTCCTGCAGCGGAGGGAAGACCAAGTGGTGACTTTCAGACCTACCATTTCTCTCTCTCTCTCATTTCTCTCTCCTTTCGTATATAAACACCAACCGTGTACATTGCACACTCCATCCACAAGCCTCCCTACTTCTTTTGCGTGGCAAATTCGAACTCAGCATACCGCAACCAATCTAAAAAGCCACTAGGATTGCGATGTCGGACCGCGGCGTGGTGGCGGTGTACGACAACCGCAGCTCGGCGCTGCTGGAGCAGTCGTCGACGACGGGGAACAAGAAGGCGCCATCTACGGCGTTCTCGGTGAAGGCGGGGCTGGCGCAGATGCTGCGCGGGGGCGTGATCATGGACGTGGTGGACGCCGAGCAGGCGCGCATCGCCGAGGAGGCGGGCGCCTGCGCCGTCATGGCCCTGGAGCGCGTCCCCGCCGACATCCGCGCCCACGGCGGCGTCGCCCGCATGAGCGACCCCGCTCTCATCAAGGACATCAAGCGCGCCGTCACCATCCCCGTCATGGCCAAGGCCCGCATCGGCCACTTCGTCGAGGCCCAGATCCTCGAGTTCCTCGGCGTCGATTACGTGGACGAAAGCGAGGTACGTCCATATTAAAAAAACACAACTGTCTGTCTCTAAAAACTGTTTTTTTAATATTTTACTATTCTATATTCAAATAAAGCTGCATAACACATGCATGCATGCATGCTGTCAGAGAACGGTGTTTTAATATTTTATATATTTTTTGTAAGGTGCTGACGCCTGCGGACGAGGTGCACCACATCAACAAGCACGCGTTCCGCGTGCCCTTCGTCTGCGGCTGCCGCGACCTCGGCGAGGCGCTCCGGCGCGTGCGCGAGGGCGCGGCCATGATCAGGACGAAGGGCGAGGCCGGGACGGGCAACGTCGTGGAGGCGGTGCGCCACGTGCGCGCCGTGATGGGCGAGGTGCGGGCGCTGCGCGGCATGGAGGAGGACGAGGTGTTCGCGTACGCGAAGCGCATCGCCGCGCCCTACGAGCTGGTCATGCAGACGAAGCAGCTGGGCAGGCTGCCCGTGGTGCAGTTCGCGGCGGGGGGCGTGGCGACGCCTGCCGACGCCGCGCTCATGATGCAGCTCGGCTGCGACGGCGTGTTCGTCGGCTCGGGGATATTCAAGAGCGGCGACCCCGCGCGGCGGGCCCGCGCCATCGTCCGGGCCGTCACGCACTACAACGATGCCGACGTGCTCGCCGAGGTCAGCTCCGGCCTCGGCGAGGCCATGGTCGGCATCAACCTCGCCGACGCCAAGGTCGAGCGCTTCGCCACCCGCTCCGAATAACAATGATAAACAATTCCATATAGCTAGCCTATATAAAGATCGATAATGAATTTGAATTGTTTGCTGAAGATTATTATTAATTGTATACTGCAGTCAAATGCAGATGTAACGATATATACTGGATTTAATGTACTGGTATCAGTCAGAAATTAATGTTCATGGTTTGTTGCTTGATTTTGTAGATGAAAACATATGCATATATATATATATAGATTCTAGAAAATATTGTTTGCTACTACTGTATTAATTATTTCTTAATTAACTAACTAATCATTTCTACTTGTTGGAGGTGCCTGTTTTGAGATCTCGGCTCTCACCAAACCAGCCAACATGCATTAAATTAGTGCTCTCGAGAGTTAAATTCACATTGTTTTGAGTACTATTTTGTTTCAGTATGAACCACTAATCTAACTTAATATTTATAAACGTTTACCTATATCATAAGATATATATTATTATTCCACTAGTTAACATTATTAGAATCTGTTTGATATAAAGAGCTACAAAAGGCGGTTGAGCTAAAAAAAAGTCATACAGAACTATATACATACTTCTTTACTTTTCGATGGTAGTGCAGAAATTATATGTAATCTAATTAATACATATTATCATTTTTTTATAAAATAAATAGAATATTCTTTTATGATACCAATTTTTTTTTTTTTCCTCCGCAATTTCAAGCAGAGAATTAGGCATCTGAACAGGGCCGAAAGTCCAAAAAAAAAACAAAAATGATAGAGCTCAGTACAACAGTCTGGCCCATGAACACCCAACTATCTTATCCTGGAAATGCTTTTCAGTTTTTCAGTTTCCAGATTTCAGTTTTCACCTCACCGGGTTTGGCAGGCGTAGGAATGGAATAGTTGGGTCTGTGCAGACAGCACTCACAGACACTCACGAATTCATGGCTTCTCCTTCCTTCTCCTTCTACTCCTCTCTTCTCCCCTCCTCATCCTCCTGGCCGTGTGTTTCCATCCCCTGCTTCTCCCTCCGCGCACTTCCACACCTTCCTTCACCTTCCACTTCCACTTCCCTTCGCCGCCGCCGCCGCCGCCGCCGTCTCCGTCTCTGCCGCCCTTCTTCCTCCCCGCCGGGCGGCTCATCCCTCCGGCCAGCCGCCAATTCCCGCCTTCCGCTCGGCGACGACAATTCTAATCGCATCTCATGTTAGCCCCTCTGCCTCTCGATTTTCGTTTCTTTCTTTTTTTGAAAATTTCTTCTTTATAGAAGTAAAACACAGCGTGATTTTTCATGCAATTCATTAATCTTTATAGAGATAGTATAAAAAATTTTATATTAAAATTTTATCTGATTTGCATACTTCAACACCGTTAAATTTGTAAACGGCACACATCAACCATTAAAAATTATTAATTTTGATTTCTTTTCGATCGCCAGGAAAAAAAATATCGAAAAATAATAAAATTAATTATCTATATACTTCAAATACGCTAGATCAAGTTTAACAAAATCGATCGTCTATTCGAAAGTTTCATTATCGAAAACAGCTCAGGAGTCGTGCTCCGAATAGCACACAAGTCCTACTGTATATATATTATCTCGTATCCCAATGTAACTACCATCCAATTTAGAAAGTAGTCAACTCAAAAGTGAAAAATTAAAGAGCAAGCTTACCCAAGCAAAACAAATTATTGCTTCCAAACTATTGATATCGTATATTTGTCCATATATATATATATAGTCTTAGTGACATGACCGTTATCTATAAAATAACTATTCTATCCTTAAATAAATAAGATCAAATTGCAGGTAGTGGCAGATGTTCTGAATCTTCTGCAAGGAGAAGCTTTATTTCTTTGGGAGCTCTTGCTATTCTACTTCCTCAGCTTCAAGTGGCACGAGGGTATGCTAAGTTTCAAATTTCAGTAGTTGAGTTCGAATTTTTCGTATTCTATAACCTCACTTTTCATTTGTATATATTGGTGATCTATTCTCTTACATTTGTGTCTTATTGGAAACAATCTCAATCTCCCCCTGCAACCTTTTCCTGATGCGAATTTGATTGATATATATATATGTGTGTGTGTGTACAAGGAAAACTTATTCTTGAAAAAAAAAAGTTGTCCTCGATGTTTAGGGTCGAACGCGACGAAGCATCTGCTATTCGAAATGGATTGAGGAGTGTTTTATCCAAGGGCAAGGCCGCCGGTATGCTTCGTTTGGCTTTTCACGACGCAGGAACATTCGACATTGACGGCAATTCGGGTTCTTTTCTCACACCACTTGTAGTGCTTAACAAGTTGTTTCTATGACACAAAAGTCGCAATTCAAAAAGATACAATCGAACATTCTCTTCAATGCTTTTTCTTGCTATATTTTCTCAGGCGGTATGAACGGCTCTATTATTTATGAGCTCGAGAGACCTGAAAATGCTGGTCTTAATAAATCAGTCAAGGTATTTCCTCTGCCCGACGTAAACCGCCGTGCGAGTTGTCGTGATTTTGTGTTCCTCACGCTTCGATAACTTTTGAATTGCTAGCGATTTATTTGTTACTTATATTGTACAAATTTTTTTAATCGGCTCTGCATTTGATAGATATTAGAGAAAGCAAGGAAAGAGTTTGAGAACATTCGACAAGGTATATGGCGTACGCCGTGCAAGGTTTGTTCTTCGGATTAAATTTCGATCCGTTCTAAGTGTTAAGCACTTCAATTACCAGTGTCGTGGGCGGATTTAATTGCCGTGGCTGGTTCTGAGGCTGTTTCGCTGTGTGGAGGGCCCGCAATTCCAATTAGACTAGGCCGAATTGATGCAAGGTTCAAAACTACTCTTGGTCTCTTGCCGGTACCATAGGTGCCATAGCTAAGCATGCATTTACTCTTTAAGTAAGCTTTTGATATTTCTCGATCGTATTTCTCGTACTTGGACTTCGTCGAGGATCTTTGAATGTAGCAGGTTGTGTGTTACTACATTCTTTGCATAGTGACAATTTTGACCTTGTAGGATTGCAGATCCTCAGGGGAAGCTTCCCCAGGAATCACTAGATGCCTCCGGCTTAAAGAGTTGCTTTCAGAAGAAAGGATTCTCGTGAGTCCTAATTTTTTTTCCATGACTAGTCTAGTTTATATTCCAATTTGGTGTGAACTTACTGCTGACTCTTCCGACAGGAAAGAAACTCATGGTGTTGTTCTGTTTCTTCTGAAAAGCTAATTATAATGAAAGAGGAAATCTATCAACTGAATTGGACTTCTTTTTAAGTTCAGTAGGAAGAAAATGTTTTTTTTCATTAATTTTTTTTAAAAGAAGGAAAAAAAAAAAACTAGCTAATCTTTCAGGCAATGAAGTTATAGCATCAAACCATCAAATTCCACGGTATTCTAGTGATAGCGCGTATCTGTCCATTTCAGTGTTAAAAAATATCATAATATTTTTCAAATTTAAGGTATTTTAACTGACCGTTTATATGACATTTATCTTTGGAGGACACAAGAGTTGGTTGTTCTATCAGGAGCGCACACGCTTGGAGGCAAGGGTTTTGGAAACCCTGTTGTTTTTGATAATGCCTACTTCAAAATACTTCTCGAGAAACCTTGGAACTCAAATAGTGAGTGACAGTGTTTTTATTTTGTGTTGCTTTCTTTTTCTGCTCGTAAAGCTTAGACATCACTAAATGTGGTATCAAGAAAGATGATTATAATCAAACTGAGTAAACCTAGTAATAGTAGGATTGGATATCTTAAGTCATCTGTTACAATCGCCTAAGTCATTCCCTAAATGAATGAAGCAGGTTGCGACTCTCGTATAATCAAACTGAGTAAACATCATATTTGGACAGTTAGCCATTCATAAGATTCTCGTATTTGTGCTAAAGCATAATCTGTGTCTACTCATTGTCTTTTCTGTTTTGATTTTCCGCCTCTTGTTTTTGCCCGTTCCATCTCGTAAAGCTGGGATGTCAAGCATGATAGGGCTACCATCAGATCGTGCGCTTGTTGAGGATGACGAATGTTTAAGGTTTTCCTTCATCTTTATCGACTTCTGTTTGTTCTTTCTCCATGTATGATAAATGCTCTGAGAATGAGAATTGTTCTTCGTATAGTAGAATCGATGTCAGAGTTACATGTTGCCTGCAGGTGGATCAGAATTTATGCAGCTGATCAAGACAGATTCTTCGATGACTTCAAGAATACCTACATCAAACTTGTGAACTGTGGCGCTTCATGGAAAACCACCTAGGTAGATTGTTTGTGCACACATCTTAATGACATATGTAGAAGGACATGTCATATTCAGTACATGTACTTTTATCATTATCGACCGCTACTTTAGTTTTCACTGTGTATTTTTAGTTAAATTGTCAACTTTGCTGTTAACTCAACTTCAACACTGTTGAATGGGAATATCAAAAAAGTGCTTTTGTCTGGGTTTTTTTTGGTTCTTTTTTTGGGTAAAAATTGATTCTTGAACCTTTGACGCAGGAAGCATGCCATGAGCACTTTGATGTTATATCCTCCTCTCTGGTTCAAGTAGCTTCAACACTCGCGGTGGTACTCATGTAAGATTCCAACTCAAATATGTACAGATCTTGATCAGCATAGATTCAAGAGCACGTTCATCGACTACATGCAACCGAGCAGTGCTTACATAGCGATGGACGGAGAATCCTAATAGAATTTGCACCTTTATACTAATCTCTCATTTTCGATATCTTTTGTATAAGTTTTTTGCTATATTTAACACTAACATGTTTTACATATTTATTACTCCCTAGGTGGCTCGCAATCTGGAACGATGAATACTTGATCTTCAAGTTTGAATCGGCACGTAATGATTTATCTCTTCCTTCCTGAGGGGAATCATCTGTTTTTTTGCTGTATATCACTACATTTATCTGTACAAAATTTTACTCATAAAGTTGAGTTCACTTTTTTCTTCTTATAAGATTTTAGAAGTGTTAAATCTGAGAACTGGATACATTAGTTATCACCAGTGAAATAGCATTCACTTTTTCCCCAAAGAGACGCACCTAGATTTTCATGCAACATACTGTAACTCTCTTTCTCAAAATCACCAGATGTTTCAGTTTCTGTGCCTGTCGGTGCCGCGGGCGAGGTCTAGTTCGGCGCGGTGGCACAGTCCAATCCCTCGCCGCAACTCAGTGTAGTGTTGCAAAAGCACCGGACCAGGTGCTTTTACGGATGTAGTCCATAATCACGCAGAAGCCAAGTCAAACTGACACTCAGCAAAATTATATTTCGAACCTCCACTGTGATCCCATCCTAATTATAAAATTATAAAACGATTAAAAGAAAGGTACTATGATAAAAAGCAAATGTTATTATTAGCTAGCCAAAATTTACAGATGGTTGTTGCTTTAGGATACCACTAACATAAGATTACACAGAAACACAGGGAGAAAGAGACTAGCCAAAATTTACAGTCAGTTATTGCTTCAGGAGACCACTACATCAATTTACACAAAAACAGAGAGAAAGAGAGAGAAGAGAGAGAGATTATGAAGCAGCAGCTGCTCTTTGGATTGCTGGAACTGGAAAGTGGTTGCTCCGCGCTGCATCCTCATTTCCTCCGTCCTCGACCTCCTCGGCGTCCCAGAGGAAGTGCGCGTAAGAAGCCAAGACATGGCTGCAAGAGCAAATCGAACATTTCGCGACTCGTTAAGCAGAGAATCAAAATGTTTAAGCCAGACGACACTGTCAGTTAGTGCGAGAATTGATTCTATCATCTCTTACGAGTCGTGAGGAGCGGCTTGGACGGCGCGTTCGAAGTAGCTCTCGGCTCGTCGGGCGTCCTTGCTCGTCTGCCACACGAGGCCGGCGTACAGAGACAGCAGAAGGCCGTCGGACGGATTCTCTAAGATCGCACGCTCCATGTAGTCCCGCGCTCCGATCGCATCCCCTCGAACCTGATCCATCAACATTCATTGATCAAACCATCAAGCTACAGCGAAACTCATTATAAGCGATCACACCGCAATTGAATCACATATAGAACAATTAACGAACCGCAGGGTGAGTTTTGATACTGACCGATAAATTCATTAAAATTTGACTAAAGAGCTCACCTCCTTTAAGAACTTGGCGTAGTTTCCAAGTAGAAGCGAGTTTCTGGGATCCGCTTCGATCATTTTCCGGTAATAACTGTCGGTTGCGTCGATATTTTCGGGATCCGAGGAGCCTCTTTTTCCGTGCCAACCGCACTTTTTTCCGGTACCGCCGCCGCCGCTGCCACCGCCAGCTCCTTCCGCGCACTCTTCGTTAAGTGTCGCAGAGTGGACCGCCGAGAGCGGCACGTATCCGTCCAATCCGGAGCTGGAAAGCAAGCGAGCCGGAGAAGGTGGCGACTCCTCCTCCGTCTTATCGATTACATTCGTATCCTCTTTCTGATAATCATAAGGAGGGAGGGAGTTTTGTTTGAGAATTGGCGGGGAGGGGTGGGAGAGGTCGCTCTCGGAGAGCGCCCTCGGCAACATTGTCGTCGTCATCCTCGTCCTCCTCGTCGTCCGCGGCAGCGGAGCGTGTGGAAGCGAAACCACCGCCTGGTGGAGGTGGTGATCTACTGCCTGCAGGTGGTGGTGGTGGTGGTGGTGGTGGTGGTCGGGGGATTGGTGCGCAATCCACGAATTTAGCAGCGGCGAGGACGAGCTCCGGAGAAGCATGTCGAATATTTACTTTTGCTTACGATGATGATTCGATAAACAAAAAGGAAAAGGATCAAAGAAGAAGGAGACCTTTTTTTTTTTTTCCCAGCTAATAAAAGGAACTGGTATTTAAGAAGGGAGAAGGGAGAAGGAGAACAAAAGAAGTAAAAAAAAAGGTCAAAACAGTACAGCGCTCGGCTGTGCAGCAACAGCGGCAATGTAGATTCCCCTGAGAGAGAAATATCAAATGAGCCTCTCACCAATCATTACTGGTTAGGGTTTTACAACACACAATTCTCTATTAACTATAGGCCACTTTATAAATTGATTACAGTATTAGACTGAAATACTATTAATAGTATTTAAATTTTTTTACTATTAAATTTTTAATTTTTGAATAAAAAATTATAAAATTAAAATAATAATAATTTTCTAGAATTTAGTAATAATCTTTCTAGAGTTGAATAGTCTTTCTAGGGTTGAATAGATAGTTGATTGAATGGTATGATATAAAAGGTAAAATTGATTAAAGTATAGATCTAACGGCTAAAAAATCGATAGCAAAAAAGCTTAAATACTATTAATAATTTTTCAGCTCAGCTCATTAATTAAATTCAAATTTTATTGAATTGATCAGTAACGATTCTATTGTATTTTACTATTGACACTGCCTTTTCAGCTTACAAAAAATGTGGGGTTCTAAAATAATTTAAATTGAAATAAATAAAATTTGAAAAGTGTGGCCGAAGTTAAAAAAACGAAAAACATAGTCCGAAAGCGCGTTTCCACAATAAGCTATAGTTGAGGAATCTCCGTGCAATTTTTTAGGGTACTACTTAATGACAGGGGCGGGCCAATCTGGACCGTCCGTGGCTAGTAGACGAAAAAGATTTCGCTTTGGGCCACGTGAAGATGAGGACATTGATCAGAAATCTGGATGGGTCAGTGGGGCCCGCACTCTTCGGTGTAAGTGCGCAGTGGTGGCGCCCGCACTGCTGCGCACAACAACTCCTCCATACTCAACGGACGGACCATATTCGCCCGTCTCTAAATAAAAAAATCTACTCAATAATAGAGCCCACAGCTTTTTCCTTTTTCCTTTCTCCTCTTTTATTTTTCTTCCTTAAAAGAGAAGTCGAGGAAAAATCTAATATGCCATACAAAGCTGATTTGGCTGCCATTGGTTAGGCCTAATTAGTGACAGTTTTATGACAAAAAAAACTCATGACGAATACTAAAATTCTCAGCTAAATTCATTTTTAAAAATAAAAATAAAAATAATAGCATGCTATATTTTTTAAAAAACAAAAAAAAAACGCAAGAGATTTTATAATCTCTCTTCTTTTATAGTATAAAAAACAACAAAATTCGCAGCTGTCATGCCTTTCAGATTGTAACAACTACTTTCATATTATAAAAAAATAATAATAAAAGACTTTTTAAGTTTTCTGAGCATTGTGGAAGCATCCCGACTCGAATCTACATATATAAATAAATTTATAATAAACAAACCAATAAATTTACAATAAAATTCTGTCGAGATTAACTTTTTCGCTATATAATATAGGATAATTTTTTTATGCATATAACCACTATACAGAAAGTCAATAGTTAATTAATTATTCAAATTAACCAATAAAATTAGAATAGTTCGGACAAGTATATAAACCACCTACTAAAGGAAGTCTGGTACGAGACACAAAACTATGTTAAAAAATAAAACTTATACGCTACAAAATACACAAGAAAAATAATCGACAATCATTCAACTGCTCGCAGAACAACAAATCAAAAGCGAACACTCTTTTGCCCAACCTGGCTTTTGAAAGAAAATACTCTAAACGAGAGGTCTTAAGGCAATTCTCAATTTTGCGAAGGTTTTCAATAGTTGGAGTATCTTTAAAATACAAAAAAAATCTAAATACAGCAGTCACATTACTGATGAGATATCTCCAACCAATCAAGTTGCTTCTTTTGAATTCACCCATGCCGTCATAATATTTTTTTAAATATTTTTATTATATCTTCTCTCTCAAAAATATTATGATTGACTGGTTATAGATGATGTGGTGTAACTATTACATAACAAATTTCCTCAGGATCTAGAGGGTGCAAACTTTACCTTAATCACTTAACCTCCTTCGTCCGATCCATAACGCAACAAACTTTGAAGAGAGAGCGGCACATTTAATTTAAATTATTAAAGTTCAATGTTAATTACGATATTAAAATATCTTTTATTTCAATAGAGATTATTTCTGAAGCTAAGTTAGATTTTTCTCATGAAATTTCAGCAACAGCTGTAGCTTTCACTTGTACTACCTAAGTTAAAAATGTACAAGGACATTGCGGTTGTAATATCATATTGTAATATCAGGATAGTTCAGTTTTCCAATCACGATCAAATAGAAAAATACTAGCTGAACACCCTAAAAATGAGGCGTACATCTTACACTCATCATCCTAAAAAAACACTTTTGAACTATTTCGATATTAATTTTAAAAAATTGACAATACAAAGAACTAATAATAACCCTTAGATGATGGAGTGTACGATCACGCCTCCTTTTGGAGTGAACATATAGCATTTGCTTGATCAAATATACCTTACCCCGAGACATGTACAAACCAAACACATAATGTCTTAGAACTGAGAGACTTAAAATCAACTCTAATTATCCAGAAGATTGATCTGATAAAAAATAATATAAATACCTTTAATAATAAATATATAAATTTTAAAACTTAGGAATATAAATATGATAAATTATATTTGGCGTGCGCCCATCAGACGAGCAGGAAACACGTGTGACCATAGCTTTACCAGGAGGAAAAGAAAAAAGAAAAGAAAAAAAACTAAAACCTGTAGAAAGAACAATGAGAAACTACAAGATCAAGAAGCCATGGAATACTCACCTTATTAAGGCAATAGAACACAGATTCCTCTGGTGAAGGCCTTTCACATCTTGCTTTTTCATAGGCTAAAAATCTCAATGATTAGGCGCTTTCTCTTTTCCAGTCACATATGGGCCATATGGGGCAGGGGCTCTCACTGTTGATTCCTGTGTGTGGAATTGTATAAGCAAAACAAGTTTGGCTTAGAAAGAAAGAGTATAATAACAAAACAAAACAAGAAAGTTCCATTTTAATCTTTGACTACTACTATATAAATGGTAGAAGAAATTTCGTAAGAGTAATACAAATGAAGTAACCGACAAAGGACTGGGAGTATGAAAGTGGGCTTGTAATTTTTAAATTGTTAATGTTACTTCACTTGAGCTCACCTGAGCCGGCACCCGAGCCGCCTCCTCGAAGCAAACCACCAAATCTTTCTTCTCTTGTTAATAGCGGAATCCTCGTTTGTTTTGGATACCTAAATGAACTGATATAGGGAAATTAATGAACTAATGTTCAGCTAATTAATCGAGTAAAGAGAACCTTTCAGAGGCAAATGGATATAAGATAATGAAATGAAGGTTTTTTTTTTGTGTTTTTCTTTTTGCTAAATAAGTAGTTATTTACTTATTTACTAAGTAGTAGTTCAGACAAAATATACAGCAAAATAAGTCTTACAACGCTAGCAAATATAGGGCACCAATCACAATACTGGAGTAAAGATAAGAAAGGTTTTATCCCCCCAAATCAAGAAGGGATTGGATTTGTAATTCTTAGGATAACAATTTCCACTTCATGCATCTTAAATTTGCCTAACATTCCAAATAACATTTTTCTTCAAGTTATCGTCCATTTCTTTAATTTCTGCTTTTCGTAATTTCCAAGGATCATCTCTTTCTTGATGATGATTTGTCTAAAATGATGATGAAGAAGTCACATTCAACATAAAGACTATTGATGTGAATAGTAGCAAAGTCCTTACAATTATGCCGAACTAAGTCCAAAACAGGTTATTTAAGATCTCCGCTATGATGAATCAAAATCAAATCTCACAAGGCGTAAACACTACGCACTGTTTATTACTGGTCGAAGGTGTTATCGGACAAAGTTTTCTTGTTCTAGACAAGGACCACCAGCAATGACCAGAAAAAGTGGATATAAAAAATTTAAATAAAACATAAATATTTAGGCGAAATTATATTACCTTTCAATCCCTTCAACTTTTGGCGCTAAGATTTATGCACCCATCTGAAGGGAGAGAAAAGAGAGAGGTTTTCACCCTGTACAAATCAAATGCAACAATATTACATTTCATATGTCACAAAAAATAATTTTCTTTTTGCAAAATTTTTTCTTGAAACCATTTCTTCTTTTTAGAGTGTGAAAACATTTCTACTTCTTATTAGGTTGCAATTGTTCCAGTATTAGAACATAGAGAAATATAGGAGAAACACTGTACTCCATACTAGTTACACAAAACAAATGAAGGAGCATTTATTAAAAGCTAAGAAGCATTTAATATGAAGAAAGAGACAAGTATGTCCATATCCAACTAGTATTAATATCAATTCCTTTAAAAGAGATGAAAAGAGAGATGCATGCATGGCTCCATCAGCTAATATTCCCTGGGATCTGCTCCGCTTAATCTTTCGAAACCATCCGAACAAAACTTGTGACGGAAGAATCCGGTAGGCTGGAGGTGGGATCCAACGAAACGCCAGCCTAGCAAAAAAAATGAGGAAAATTCAAATGCAGCAAACAGTTAAAGTAGTGAACCTCCATGCCAAGTGACAAGAAAAGGAAAATGGCAATGTGGTTCAATGTACCAGCACTTCCCATTGATCAACAAAACGTGCTCCTTTAATATCACTGCTCGACATGGTACGGCCAAATCCCCAGAATGGCCCCCATTCAGGCGTCCTCGATGAAGCTGCTTCCGTTCACCCTGAAAGTGTATCTGCATAATCACAAGTGGCAGTAATGTTGCTTTACATCAATGAAATCCAAGTCTCTGTAGAACGAAAGATCGAGCCAGACCTCACCAGTTCATTTGGATCGCACTCACGAATCAAGTGGGTTATAACGACGTACTAATTGGTAACATGATTTTCAACATATAGAGAAGGGGAGTGATAGCCCATAGCAAGCCTTATCATAACTAAGCATCTTCCTTTCCATAATAAACACCACAGCAACGGAATATAGTGTGTCCAAGACCTAGTATATATATAGTACTCCATTTCAAGTTGAGTACCCAATCACTTACTAGAATTGAAGCAGACATATCAAGATGAAAAGTAAACAAGAAAAAGAACTAATGCGGCTAAGGTGCCATTTAGAGAGATCTCGAGCAACCCACTCTCCATTGAATGCTTTGCTGCCACTTCATATGTTTACTGAATACCTGCTGCTATTCTGTGTCACTACGATCTCATACTGTTTTGCAAGATAAAATGCACACGGCCCAATAATGAAAACTAACATGTTATAAAAGCCCAGCCCCATAATAAGTGATCACATAAAAATTACACAAACAAAACCATTGTGCATAACAGCATCCCGATCTGAAGAACATACTAAAACTCAAAAGAACAACCTGACCATCTCTATCTTCTTTCATGGGCGCCAAAAGTGCATCACAGGCTTCAAAGTCCCAGCTTGAGGATTGCATCGTAACCACAAATCATCAATACAGGATAAAATATTGATCCTCATATGATCAATGCGCAAGCTGTAAAACACATTAACATTGCCACAAGTGGTATAGTGACATACTAAGTAATTAATAAAAAATTATAAATCTAGTATGCAATCATGGGTGCATGGCAAAACATATTCCGACGATTAAGCCATCCAATCTCCACCACCTGGAAAGTATCTAGCAGATGGAGAACGACTATTTCATTTAAATTATGTGAATAACAACGTCCCTTTTTTTTCAGAATATCTGCTACTCTTATACATACATGAATTCGTCTTTGATTTCTTTAGCTAAATTCGTCAGTTACTTTCTAAATGGGAACTTTTTCTTGTTCCTGGGTTTATCTCTCCCATCCCACGCACTCGCCCAAAAGAACAATGACATCCAGAAAAGAACAGCAAAGAAAATCCTCACTCTATCCTGGACCGTTGAGATTCTTGCTTGCAAACCTGTCAAAAGGCAAATTGCATCTATAAAAAGGAACGAACACCTTCATTATGCATTGCATTAGAATATGAAAACATAGCACATTAAGATCCAAAATTTTCAAATATGTAAATTAACTCCCATAATAACGGAAACAACACGACATGTTCGCTAAATAAGTGATAGAAGTTCCTCTATACAATTTGTACATTAAGAGCATTACATTTTCTAAATAATTTTCTAAAGTATGAAAAATCACCTACCTAGTAGGTTGAAAACATTATCCTTAAACTAAGGATTATAGGGACCTTTCGACGAACTAAAGTTGAACTCATAGCCTCTACTCATAACCATTTCACGCGAGTTATCACCAAACAACTTATTCCAACATTGAAGCTACACAGCATCATCGATGATAGAAGTTCACAAAATACTCGTCTAAGTGTAAGCCAAAACTAGGTTGCAAGTAAGTTATTCATAATACAAACCATAACCTGGTCATACTGAAGTACTAACTATAGTTGTATGAATAGTATAATTTAACGCTCCTAACATTTAGCATGTTCAGAGAATCTAACATTTAACATTTTGTTGGCCCTAACATGTAGTATAGATCAATAATCTCACCTAAATTGGAGCCAATTGGATCAAAAGCTAACTTGTAACAGTGCGAAATAAGATTGATAAGATCAAAATTAGCGATTACTATCTCAAAATAGAGGGGAAAACCAATTATATACTCAAATAGGACCAATTGGATCAACTTTTTATTAGGGTTTACGGAAACGGAAGAGGTACGAACCGGAGAGGTCATCGGAGTCATCGCCGGGAGGTAGCGGAGCGCCGGAGTTGGCTGCGGCGCGCCACCGCGAGGAGCCACGGGGTGGCGGCGGAGCGCGGCGGAGGAGGAGACGAGGAGGGGGAGGAGAGAGGAGGGGGCGAAGGGGGAGGTCGGGGACGAAGGGACACGTGGCGGAATAGTAGATACGGAAGGGCGAGGGGACGAGAGAGGAGGCGGAGAAGCAAGGAGAAGGCATCGAGTCGAGGCGGTGGTCGGGGCTCGCGAAGCTTCTACAGTCCGTCCCTTTGTAGGCCTCCTTTTACGCGTGGAATTGGGCCGTTAATGGGCCGGGCTCTTTTGGGGCCATGTAGGAGTGGTTTGGGTTCGGATTTGATAGGCCAATTTGAGTCCTCTCAAAATTTGGACTATTCGAACAAAAAGTTTTTTAATTTTTAATATTATTATTTTTTTTAAATTTTGAACTTGTTCATAGTCATAGGTCCCTTCTCCAAATGGTTTTTTTTTTTTTTTATTCCATACTCAGTCGGATTGAAAAATTCATTTTTATCGTGCCTACGACAACGATAAGAGTAGTAACTAACAACTTGAAGTTTCTGCGCGCTACACACACAAACATACATATACATACATAGAGGGATTTATAAGTATAATATAAGAACCTAAAGAGGAGAGTTTGTATAATAATAATTAATTAAACCTCTACAAGTTGAACTACCATGTAGCGATTAATCAATTAATAATATAACATGTTAGCCCTTATATATTAAGGTTGAAACAGCTTGTTGCCACAGGCACACTTCCAAGCTAGTAAGTAATAATTGGACCCGTCCTCGGCCGCACGTGCGGAACTGATGGCCGTGGGCCCGCGCCCGTGCGGGGAGACGACTAAGGTGGCCGTGCAGGGGCTGCAGCTGGAGCACTTGTTCACGCACCGCGGCGGCCGTGATCCCAACGCCTCCCTCCGCCGCCACCGCCCACCCCCCTCCGTCGAACCGTCGATGCCGCCGCCGACACTCCGCACAAGCCCTACTGTTGCATCATCATGATGAATACAAATTAGACGTAGAAACTTTTAGAAACTTTTTGCTCCTACTTTAGCTTCTACTTTAGCTGAAAGCTTTTGCGGCAATTGAAAGTGAAGACTCTGCTTTTGATATTACTATAGAAAAAAACTACTAAGAATTTCTGATCTTTCTACCATATTTATTCTAATGTTAGCATTGCTAAGATAGAACTACTTTATCGGATAATGAGAGCAGGTTCATTGAGCTTAGTCAGTGTTCACAAACAAGACCATACTGGGTTTAACGAACCTGCTCTACTATCATCACCCCGGCATTACGAAAAAGAGGAGAGAGAGAGAGAGAGAGAGATTGGAAAGAGATAGCTTAATCACCTGGTGATGAGGGTAAAAGTGTGGGCAAGGGGAGGAGGAGGATGACGGAGACCAACACAATTGGAATCCTCATTCCAGGTTTGCTGAGATTGTTCGGGCTTTTTTTGGGAGAGGGAGAGGGAGTTGAAGGAGAATTGGAGCAAGCTGCAGCTAAATTTGGAGAGCGACAATTAAGTAAAACCAAGTGTGTGGTACTGGTTTTGGTGGCAAGTGAAGGAAATTTTTTTTCGTAGGGTCGCATGCGGAGGCAAAGAAATCCACCGTCCAATCGCCAGATGAACGGGATCCGATCATCCGACAGGGGGTCCGCATGCGACGCGGGGTCGCATAACGGTTCACTCCGGAAACGGCGGAGGAAAAGAGACAGGTGGGTGAGGGCGTCCGCAGAGGAAGCGACGTGGCGGGGTGGTGTTCGGTGCCGGGTACGTACAACATACGCTCGCTCCGTGTAACGCGCTGATGTGAGACTGACATGCGGGCCCACACTTAGTGGGGCCCGATTTTAAGACTTACATGGCCGTGATATGTATCTGTGACAGTGAAAATAAAGATCACTGAGCCCAGTTCCCATGTCCCCACACTGACTACAGGAACAGAGGCACAGAGCACAAGCAATGAGAGAGAGAGAGAGAGAGGTTTTGGGAAGTGGAGAAAACCAACTCTATTGCTGATCACACAGAGAGATAGTAATGCTTCATCTACCTTAGATGGTACCTCAAACAATGATATTATATAACGAATAAATGAGAGTAAAATATATACATACAACAATAAGTTACTCTTTTCGATGATCTGTGGAGTCCCGTTTAGAATAGAATAACACACGTCAATTTTTAAAAATATATTAGAGTAGAATATAGAATTGAAATAATTAGCTTAGTGGGGGTGATGCGAGCCAGTCGTCACCTATGGCCTTGGTAAACTTTTGCGACATCATCCTTCTTTAAACTCTACTGTTTCAAATTATTAATAAGTATGGAACATGCAACAAATATATATAGAGTAGTAACTTGTTTAACTTTCAAATTGCAAGTAGAATAAAAATGTAAACAATTTGCGAAATCAATCACTTACTGTAATGTGTCTAATGCCTAACTTTTCAGAAGAGCAGACGACTCGTTGACTGACGGAGGTATGAGGGACGTCCGAGCCTTTAAGATTTGAAAGCTTCGTATCCCTCTTAAAGTGAAAGTGTTATGTTGGCTCATCTGTTTTTTTTTAGAGAGAAAGGTAGCACGCTACCCGCTTCGTTTATTTCTTTTTAGAAATAAACTTAGCTAAAAATGTGAATCAACTAGGATTCGAACTCGGGACCCCGGGTACCAACCACCAAGCCCTTTGCAACTTGCGCTAGGGACGGTCGGTATGTTGGCTCATCCTTAAGAAGAGAATTTCTACCGCCGATAACATTGTTAGGAGAGGCTGGTCGGGCAATACTGTTTGTGTGCTATGTGGAACAGAAAAGAAAACCGTTGATCACCTGTTCACACGGTGTATTTTTTCTAGATTTCTTATGGTAATGACCTGTGATAGTTTACAGACAACAGATATGGGGGACAATATGAACTCGATCTGAGATAAAAGGATGGCTCGAAAGGGCACGCAATCTAGGAGGATTCTGCTAACCAAACTAGTTGCCGGCTGGTGGGTCATTTGAAAAATCAGGAACGGGATAATCTTTCGGCAAGAGCAGACGACTCCGGATCTAGCGGTGTACAAGATTAAGTATCTAATAATTCAGTGGGAGCAGACTTTTAGGGTCTTTTGACTCTTTTTTTTTCCGCCCTCACTGAGACCTTGCTGTCTCACTCATGTTGCTTAGTTCATTTTTTCAATGAATGAAGCGGATAGCGTACTACCTTTTTCTCAAAAAAAAAAAAAAAAAACTTTTCAGCTATGTTTTGTGGGGCCTGTAGCATTTACTCATTTTATATTTAGCCCGTTTGTTGTAACTGTACCAACTGACACACCCAGTTTGCACTACTAAAAAACAAAGGGGAGGAGAGAAGACACCCGTTTGATCAGTACTAGTTCAGATCAAAGGGACAAAATTGACTAAAGAGACCCCTGGATTTGGTAAGATATTTCACTGTCTCACAGGATTCAATCAGTGAGCCATCCCCTGTATTTATTGTTCTCTTTTTCCATGGTAAATGCTTTGGATCTCCCCACAAAAGACCCCCTTGTTACAAGATTAGATGTGCTGATAAATCTTATGAGTGTTTTGAACTTGATACATAAATAAACCAAAATAATTATGACATGCGCAAAAGCACATTAGCAAGCACCCTAGCATTCAATAGATTAGCTGCTCGATATTTCAGAATAAAAAAATGATCTAATTCAATCGTCACATAAAACACATAGAATACTAAGAGGCTGTTTGTTTCGTGACGAAGTGGAAGGCGTAACTCCCCAATTGTTTGGTTTGGTGATTGATATTTCAAAGTTGTCTATTTCTACGATGGTCCCATGTATAAAAATGCTTTGGATCTCCCTACTTCGCATACAGAGGTGGAACTCGACATCGCACTTCTCCAGCGTGATGTCGAGTTTCACAAACTCAAAAATTTGCTGGACCTAAAATCGGATTTACCAAACCCGCCCTAACTCAATGCATTACTCTCACTAGAGGATCCAGCGAAAATGAGACCAAAGTGAGAATGACGTAATTGGGAGTTGGAAACCTTTCATATCAATAAAGGCTCATTTCAAAAACATGCATAAAGAAATATAAAAAAGAGAGGGCTTAGTAAAAATGCTGATGTTAGTAATGGACACCTCTATAACTAAAAGCTGATGTTTCCTCTAAAAAAAAAAAAACGAAAAGGTGATGTAAGTGACAGCTTTCCCTCGTATATTATTCTAGCTAGCCTTTCTTTTCATTTCCATTTTTTAATATTAATCTTCTATGATACATCCAATCAAGTGAATGGACTATGACAACACAAGACATCAAGGTTGTATTCAAAAGATGTGCATCACAAGGACCTGGGATCTCTACTTCTCTACTCTTTATAGTACAAATAAGAGGATAAAAAAGAAAAAAAAAAAAAAGTTGTTCCTAGTGGCTACTGCCACTTTGTAAAAAGTTTCAGATGTCCGATGAAGCTATAGAATGGATACAACACATATTAGAAAACTTATTTGGTGATATGGTGTATTAGTACATTTCATACTTCATGTAAATGTGCATAAATATGTAAAAACATGGCATATGACATTTTAAATTTAAATGTAAATATGTAAAAACTCTAATTCAGATAACACTCACAATTATTGTATCAGCGTGAAACAATCCTCATCAAAACATGATGTTTAGAAAATTAGAACCACAAACTAGTCAAATGCCAAAACCGTAAGTACTTGGGCACGAAATTAAATTTTGCTCTTCTTGAAAGAAATTATTCCACCGCAAATATAAGTTGTGAAAATTATTTCCATCATTATTTGGTATTCGTATAACAAGCGTAGTAAACAATAGGAGAATAATTACCTGGAGATAGAAGCTGCTCACTGCTGCAGACTCTCCACCTAACACATGAAGCCTTAAATTGGTTCAGCTTAGCATGTCCTAAAAATTAAACCTACACTGAGAAAAGACTATTACTCATAAAAAATAAAAGATTAAGAAAAACACAAATTATCTATAATCTATGACATAAGTATCAACAAAATGGATCCAAATAGTAAAATGGTTCACAACAATTTATTATATCGTATAAATAAGTGTCGCATCAGCATCATTATGAATTTATGTAGTCGAAATTAAGACTTGTAAGGATGAAAATGAAACTAAAATCGAACACTGAACGAAATTGACATCATAAAATTCATTTAGAATGACTATCTTACGCCACATTTAAAAGCAATATTGAAAACCAAGAGTCCTCTCAGCAGGTTGTGGAACATCAAATGTCAATAGCCAATACACTATAGAATACAAGATTACTAGTTTCAGAGTACCATTTACAACACGAAAAATTAAGTACAAAAAATAAAACAGACATAACAATTGGATGTAACTTATAATAGAATCTTATAAATTATTAGTAAGTTGCAAAATTTACATTTATAGGAATGTTCCATATTTTATCCATATATATCGCACTAGACTTGTGAATGAGAAGGACTAAGAACCAGGACCGGGCTTAATGTGTAATCACAAAAGCCAAGGCCAATCTCTAGGGTAGTAATCAGCTTGCAAGGCCAGATTCACTAAGCGATTCAATCTCTCGGGTAACAATCAGCTTGCAAGACCAGATTCAGCACACCCAAGGAGTGTGCCATTTTGCACAGGAGCGGAAAACTCTTCTCAGTCACCTGCGAACAACTTCTCAGAGTAAGGACTTTTAGGTGGAGTTGCCTGGCAGATGCCAGAACCGCAATGCCAATATCGCTGATCTGACACCTTGACATATCAAGCTCTTTGAGACGAGAGCAACTCACTGAGATCGCCACGAGGCTCTTGTCAGTAACCTTCTTACAGCCGTCAAGATTTAGTAGTTTGAGAGTTCTTCCATGCGCCTCGACCAGGGCCTCAATGGCTGCATCGGTCAGGTCTACACAATCAGAAAGATTGACCTTCACCAACCGGTCTCCGGAACCTTTGATGAAAGGAAGAAGCCCATTGTCAGTCAAACCAACAAGCCCACTCAGGTCGATATGCTCCAACTTTGGGCAGATGTTTGCCACAAGAGCTAAGCTATCACTAGTGAGATCAGGACATGCGCGAATAGTCAAGGATGTAAGAGGGGTGCAGGAGGGGTGTAGCGAAGGATCAAAGTCCTTAATCTCCGAATATTTAACCAAGGCTAGTGACTGGAAGTCTGTATTGGTATGAAGAGAGGAAAGAGAAACACTGTTGAGAGTGATCCTGCTGCACCCTTCTAGTTGCAGGCTTTCAAGTGTTCTAGAAGTTCCAGTTAAAGCTCTCAGTCCGGAATCTGACAGTTGGAAAGATCTGTGGAAGGACAAATGTTTCAAACTTGGACAACACTTTCCGACGGATTCAAGAGCCAGATCAGTGACCCCAGAGCATGAGGTGACTGTTATGCTATTGAGATTTCGCAGGCTAAGAGACTTAGCCATGATGCGGATTTCGCTCTTGCTCATGTTCTGGAGACCACTTAGGGTAAGGTCACTAACACCCTTCCCATGCTGCGCGACAAAAGCATGAGAAATGTCCCTGATGTTTAAACCCTCAAGCTTGACCTTCTGGAGGGAACATGAGGCAGAAGCCATGAGGCTCGAGACTCCTAGATCACCAACTCGTGGGCAGTCCTTGATAGTAAGGCAACTCAACTTTTGACAGCAAAGGCCAATAGCCTGCAGGCCTTCATTGTGGATATTTGCACATGACTGTACTTTCAGAGAAGTCAAGTTCCGACACTTCCTCGCAACGGCAATCAAACCCTTCTCTGAGATTAGGGGGCACTGTGTGAGGTCAAGCTTTTCCAGGATGGGACATCCACCAGCAATTTCAGATAGGCTAATGTCGGTGACTAAAGGAACATTCCACATTGACAGAATGCGAAGGGAAGGGCAAGCATGAGCTATGGCAGAAAGCCCACGGTCAGTGATACCACAAGTTGGATTGCCATAGCTATTGCTCCCTCGGATCAAAAGCTCACCAAGCCCTCCACGACTACTATTACCTGTTTGATATAAAATATTAACAACATATAATACGAGAGCAAGAGAATTGAGTTCAAATCCCACTAGGCCCATCCACTGTTTAATTAAAAGAACCTTCTCCCATGATGATGTAGTTGAAAAATTCAAGTGTAGGGACCCCCCCCCAAAAAAAAAATAGCCGAGATAGAGAGGGAAACTACTTAATAAAAAATTAAAACAGCGTTCTCTAGCAGCCCAAGTTTTTTGAGGTGAAAATAACAATCTTCCACATTACCTACAGCTATAGCGGCAAGTTGAATATCTGTAGCCTGCTTGCCTTCCAAGATCCTACTATGAGACTGGTCTACCTCTCCCTTATCATCCTCTTCCTCATCACCGACCCCATCCGCATTAAGATTTGGTAAAATCCTCCGCTGAACAGCATCGGACGGGCGGATGCCGCACAGAAGGAAAAGCCATTTTTTGCAAACACAAGCAGATTTGGTCCTCTCCTTACTCCCTGGAAGTCGCCGGAAGATCTCAAAGAGGCACTCATTGGGAAGACAGTTGACAGTGTCGGACTGATGCCCTTCTTCATTAGCCTTTTGTTCTCTCCTTTCCAAGATTACTGGGGAGGAGGAAATCCTGGGCATCTTGCGAGGTCGGCTGTGGGCATCAAGATCGGAAGGCATAGAAGAGACAAGGTGGAATCCAAAGCAGGGTTTCTCGAGGCTGATATCATCGTCTCCTGAGAAAATTGCAGGGGAACTAATTGATAAGGCCGAGTTTGGTATTGTTGTCATTTTTTTGCTTTTCGAAAAACACAAATTCCACGCAACAGAGCATGCGGGCAAATGACGGACTGCTTGAAGCCCATTCATTACTGGTTTTATTTGGCAACAAAAATTTTGAACTTAGTAGCAACTTTTTTTTTCGCATTTTTATTATTACCAAGAAGATGCTATTCTGCGTCAAGCTAGGTGCATTCGCAAGCTATCCAGCAATAACACGAACAAAGAAGTCCATTTGCCGGTGCATCTAATCATTTAAAGTTTGCATTTAATACATTATGAAAAAAGCAAACAAGGCAGGAAATTCTAGAGGGTTGATTCAAAAGTGCAAAATTGAAACACAGAACCGTGTAATCTACGCCAGTATGATATAATCTCCCAAAAGCTTAATATGTAGATGTATATGGCCCAGAAAACCTAATATATGTCACTCAATATCTACAAAAGAGGGAAAAAACGAAAATTTCCAATTTTGAAACCCTAAGACTCCCAATTAAGCCAAAAACAGAGAGGAATAACAACAATTAGCACATCGCTCGATCAATAAATTCCGAAGATACATGAAATTGAAGCGACTACCTTCGTAGTTGGCGATGGCCATCAGTGGTGATGGAGGAGACGATTCCGATCGCGATTACTGAATAACAGGAAATCGGAGACGAAGAAGACGAATACGAGTTCATCTACGGGGGAATCGGGTTTCGCACGGGGAGGAGAGCGCCCCCGATCAGGGGATCGTTCTCCAAACCCTAATCGCGTTTAGGGCTTAAAACGAGAGAAAGAAAGAAATAAAGAGAGAGGAGAGAGAGACTCGACTTTTGAGTCTTTGAGGGAGAGACGGGGCGAAGCAACTTAACACGCGTCACGTCATTCGCACGTGCACTGCCTCTACCGGTCCGTAAACTTAGCGGGTTTCGGGTTTCGGGTTTCGGATTGAATGTCCGAAGCCTCTTCTGAGAAAGAAATTATTGCATGGACCAGGTGCACCGTAGACCACCAGAATTATTTAATGTTTAATGGGTTCAAATTAAAATTTTATTACACAGATGCAATCTAAGAAAAACCGTATGCATAAAAAATTATACTATAATTTTTGATAACTTATTAACTATGTAATAAACAGTATAAAAAATTATAGTATAAAATGAGGGATTGTTTGATCCTACAATATAAAGGTGTATTTGTAAAGTCCTCGGCTAAACTACGGAGCACATGTAAGTCATGGTAGTGAATGTTTGGGATACACATTAAAAATGGTGAGTTCACCAAAGATCTTGCGGGACCAAAGTATGTGTTCTCTCACGAGACGGTTAGTTTCCATTGCGATCTTTAGTCCAAAAAATATTATAGATTCCCGAGCTAATTATTTTATTGTAACAAACACACCTTAGATGTTCATAATTTGTGACTTCTTGTATGTAAATCTTCCAAATATTATAAAATATAAGTAACTAATTAAATTTTAATTTTAAATTTTTTATGATAGCTAGAGTTTTAGGTTATAGTACACCGGGTGCATGAAAAGAGGAAAAATAAAAATATGAAAGGGGAAAAGCACTAGTTAGCACTTAGCAGTAGTGATGAGCATCTTCCAAACGCAGTCAAATTTTTTTTTTTTTTAATGTGGGGTTAGGAATTATTGCACGTGCGCCCTTTATAAAGATTCTTTTTTTATTTTTTTGAGAGAAAGGTAGCACGCTATCCGCTTCATTTATTTCGTATAGAAATAAATTTTTCTGAAAATGTAAATCAACTAGGATTCGAACTCGGGACCTCGGATACCAATCATTAAGCCCTTTGCCATTAAGATTCTTTTTTTTGAAAACAAAAATGGCCCTTAAAACAAAATTTAATTTTGTGATGTCAGTTACAAATTCTTAGTGCACATTTTGCATACTACAATTTCTCAAAGTTATACTTTTGATTGAAAATTTAGCACATTTTACCTTGAAAACTAAGCTTTCATTTTTTTTTATAAAAACAAAAAAAATAGTTTTCTGTAAAATTTTAAAAATAGTTCATCGGAAAAACTATCTCTGCTGGAAGACAAACAGACTGTTTGTGAAATTAACCGAGATCGTGAATTGTTAACCAAGTCAAACCGTTGATCTAGTTCACCAGAGGGAAATCGAAATAAACAAGAACAAGATAAAGATAATCATGGAATTGCCTCCGTCCAAAACTAAGAAAGAATTACAGAACTTGTTGGAAAAAATAAATTATTTAACAAAAGAATATTTTATCATGATTTGACCAATTCTCTCCCCATATTTTGCTCGTAATATTTTACGCATTGACCTCGCTCTTTTCATGCTATATATTTGATGTATTTCATGCACTGATATATTGGACGTTTAATTGGTCGGTTTCTTTGAAATCGTAATATTTTTCAGATTAAATATTTTGGTCTGACCTCTTTGAGAAGTCTCAGTTATACTCCGTCCTTACTCATGATTTGATCAATTTGTGCAATTATTTGAATCTTTCTCACAAATCTGCTTTGTAATTCTAAAACTGGTCATGTATCATGCATTAGCGAGTTAGATAACAGCAATCTACCGGACTTGGTTCTAACCCCCGTTTTTTCTTCTGCAACTTTTCGCTCATCTAAAACGGCATGCATTCTTTTTTTTCTTCTGCTACTAAATATGGTCTTATTAGTTGTGACATCATTTTTCACTTACTCAAATAATGCTTGCTTTTTCTCCAATTCTGGAGTTTAAATTACCTCATTTCTTCGAGTTTTTGAGATCTCAAAGTTTTACCTCTTCAGAGTCATCACCAGTTACCAACACTCCAATTTTGGTAACTTGACTTGGTCATCTTCTTTTTTTTGAGGAAAAGGTAGCGAGCTACCTGCTTCATTCATTAAGCGAAATGAATTAAGCTTACAAAGTGGAAACAACTAAGGCCTCCGAATCCGAAAAAAAAAAAAAAAAAAAAAAAAAAAAAAAAAAAAACCGGTTTGGTTCAGATCCAGTCGCTCCAAGAAGTAGATAAAAGTTTAATACGTTCGAGAGCCCGGTTCGTATTAGGAGAAGAATGAGAGAAGATAATGTTGTTTCTTTCCGTCCAGACGACCCACCAGGTTGCAGCCAGAAGAGTTAGGCCTTCGGCTCTCCTTCTAGGATCTCCGACGTTTGAGGTATTAATCCAGAGGTGTCTGACATCGCCCGGAACATCAACGATTTCAAGCGAGCCCATAGTAGAGAAAGCTAGAAAACGAACAAAAACACAGTGGCAGAAAAGATGGTCACAGCTTTTCATGGCTGACGCGCAATAGACACAGCCTTGTTGCACTAGCATCCCGCGGATGAGTAGTCTATCCGCAGTTAGAAGCCTCTTACGCAGTAACAACCAGATGAAAATTTTGATTTTGAGAGAAATTTTCAATCTCCAAATGTGATGGGTCATCTGGTCTTTCTCCCCTGGATCAGATAAGAACTGGTAGTGTCATCTTCTACTCCTTATGTATGCTCTGCTACGCACAATCCATGTAATTTGACATGACCTGACATAAAGTTAGCAAGTTTACAAAAGTTGAATTCGAATCGATCTTTTTAAAATTTACTCGTTAAACAGTTCGTATTTGAGTTAATATGCTAATTAACCTGCACAAAGTTATATGTAGACATGCACATCTTAGTCACATCTTAAGACTTAAATAGTTCTTAACTTGTTTTGGATTTTTGATCTATGAAACAATGTGCGAATTATTTAAAGACTCGACCCAATTATTAAACTGATTGCATTGATCAGATTGACCAGTATATTTCTAACGCGTACTGTCTCTTGATCTGACCCGTTTATGACTCGCTAATCCGAACAACGGATTCATTGAGACTATATATACATATATATAGAGTTAGGATGGTATGCTTTTAGAAGCATGAAGCCCTCCGTGTTTTCAAATTGTTTCGATGTTGGAACTTCTGAATCGACGATCGGTTCTTTTAGACTTGATCTAAAGTATTTGAAGTACTTAAAAAATAAATTTCACAATTTTTCGATGTCATTTACTTAGTGACCGAAAGGGCTCAAAATCAACGGCTGAAAATAAAAATCTCACAAGATGTGATGATATGACACTAAAATTTTAGATCAAAGATATTGATCTTGTTTTATATAGTATAAAGGATTTTCTATCAAAGTTTCACGTGATTTAGATACTTCTACACCGTTAAACTTGCAAACGGCTCACCACGATCATTAAAATTGTTGATTTTGAACCGCTTCGATCACTAGGCAAATGAGATTGAAAAATCGCCAAATTTGTTTTCTAAGTACTTTAAATACTCTAGATCAAGTCTAGTTGAGCCGACCCTCGATTCGAAAGTTCCAATATCAAAAAGGATTTGGAAGCATGCACGGCTCCGTGCTTCTAAAAGTATACCAGTCTAACTCTTTCTCTCTCTCTCTATATATATAATGTAGAACTACTATATTTTCGAAAGCACGAAGGAGTTAGTGCTTCCGACTTTTTGATCCTTGGATCAAAAATTGTAGGGTTGGGATGATAGTGATCCTCCTTAGGATTGAGTGGTCCTCCTAAGATTTAGTGGTCCCCCTAGAGGAACAATATTAATTTAAGAGCATAAATAGTCAAAGGGGTTAATTTAAGGACTAAAAAAATCGAAAGCACTAATTTTTTTATGCTTCGGGAAGCATTATAGGCAGACTCAAACCATATTAACTATTAGGGCTACTACATTAACTATTAGGGCTGCTACATTAATGTTAATCAAACCATATTTTGCTACATTAACTTTTTTATACTTTTTTTATACTTTTTTATATATTAACTGTTAGGGCTGCTACATTAATGTTAATCAAACCATATTTTCTTGCTTATTGGTGACAATCTCTTGCGCGTTGACTCAATAAATCTTTTCAGCTCGTACCTGCCACCAACTAACCGTTCACAAAATCCAAAATTGGTGTCCCACTTAGTCGACCCCACGTGGATGTTGACTTTAATTGAGGCAACCAATCATCTTAGATTATCTAAACTTTGTTTGTCTCAGCAAAATGGACACATATTGTAAACAAACAATGCAATTAATTATTTGTTATTTTATTCTCTCTTTTTTTGTGTGTGGGTTAAGGTGAAAAATATTGTATGGAGATCGAGTCCCTCAACTATAGGTTATTTTGAAACGACCCCCTCAATTGTACTTTTACTGAATGATTTCACAGTCTTAACTCTCTTTTTTTAAAGTTGTTCCGGTTAGTTAAGTTAAATTTTTTACTAAATATAATGGCTATATTAGTTATTCGGTAGTCATTAATTAATTGTTCCAATCTCATTCGCTGAGAAATGGATGAACCTAATAAATTTAAAATTATAGATGAATTTAATAAAAATTTTAATTTATTCGACTAAAATATACTGAATGTTAAAAAAAATATTGATTTTATCATATATAATGACTTCCACCTTTTTTTGCAAATAAAACTAAAATAATTGAGAGAGAGTAAATAACAATAACAATTTTTTAACGAAAATGACTAGAATAAGTTTAATAATTAAAAGTTAAGCAAGCAGGGGTCTTTTTCAAAATGTCCGATAATTGAGGGGGCCTTCATAAATTTTGACCTCCCCATATTTTTCTTTAAAGACCCTCCAACTTTTTATGTAAAGCCGCCCCCTATCCTTGCCCTTCATCTGACGTGGCATGTGGGACCCACACAAAAGTAAATGGCGGGCGCGTAGTGTTCTCCAGTGAAAACCCACGCCTCACTGGTGCTTACTAAACATATTGCAAACACGACAGTTGACTTTTCCTCCAACAATAATAAACATTAATTGATCAACTTGGTTGCATTATCAACTCTAATTAATTTTAATTGCATATATAACTTGTTGTTGCTGTTGTTGGTTTACATTGCAACACTTTGTTCCATGGCTTCCTCAAGGTTTGACGCCGTCGAGGGCCCGATCTCGAACTCGAACTCTCGCCCTCCTCGAATCGAGCTAAAATGCCCGCGGCCTGCGTCGCTGATGGTCGGCGAGGAGTCGCGCACGATCGACAAGCGGAGGAAGCCGGTGATCATATACATGGTCTCGCCGAAGGTGATCCATGCGGAGGCGAGCGAGTTCATGTCGTTGGTTCAGCGCCTGACCGGACCCGACTCACCGACCTGCAACAACAACAGCAGCTCATCAGAAACCCCTAAATCCTTCACCGCGCACCACCGCCGCTGCCACCGGAGTACGCAGGGCCGACAGTTTCCGGTCCGCGTCAAGGCGCGAACGCTGAACCCTTCTAGAAGTGAAGCTTTGGCTCATGATCATCAAAGTCGAGTATCGGTGCAATCGTCGATATCTCCGACTCTATTTTTACGCGATTTGTGCTCGCCTTCGCTCAGCGGCGGTAACTCTCAGAACTGGTTGCTGCATGGGGATGATCTCTTGACTCCGCCTTCGAGTTTGCGCGGTTCGCAAAACTACCTTGATATATTCAGCCAAGAATAGAATTTGATCTCTCGACGCGCGTAATTGGTGTCGAAAACAGTGATTTACAACTCCATGCATGGTTGATCTCAAAATCAAATCATATGCTCAATATTGAACCTTTTTTTTGGTTTTTTTTGATGATTTTTGTAAATAATGAGGAGTCTGTTATTAATTAGGTTCTCATTGGTAATGGTGTGAGGGTTTGTTTAATTTGTTTGGTTAATATCTTGTATTATATTCAAATATATATGTGCTGTTAATGTCTATGTTTTCATACTTGTTTCTACATGAGAATGAGATGAATTAAGGGATGGTGCATCTCAGATGAGCCTACACCATTCGCAAATTTTGTGAAGCACTCTAATATCTTTTTATGAAGATTATCAACCATATTTAGATAATCCATATAAGTAAAACATATATTATTAGGTACATGCATTAGAAATAGAGTAAAAACAAGAAAGAAGTGATAGACCGAAAAAAGGAACTGCACATGTTATGTCACATTTTAGTATTAGTAGATAAATTCAATGTTAAATCTAATTACTATTCACTGGCTGAATTTGACTAGATTCATATAAAAAATTCACTTATAAGTGCTTATCTACTTAGGGCCTGTTTGGGAAGAAACAATTGCCTAAAAAAAGATCTCCATACATTAGTTGTAACGAATTATACTCTCCAAAAAAATGGGAAAGGAGTCATTGATCATCTTTTTTTTTCTTTTTTTTTTATAAAGAACGGTGTTGATTTGATTTAATTGTGGCTTAGATTGAATTTTTATATAATTGTTAGTCCCACTAATCATCTCCCTTTTTCGGTAAATTACTGTGTGTTTCTACATATATAGTTGTGGCTTAGCTATCCGTACTTTCACTTTTTATGAAGGTGGGACATTTGAATCAACGATCGATGCTATTAGAAATAACTTACACTGTTCGGAGTATTAAGGAATCAAATTTTCGTGCTTATGGAAATATGTCGACACAGCTTTTTTTGCTACACATTCATTGCATATTATTTTATTGAGGATATATATACACACTCTTTTTAGAACAGATTTAAAGAGGACTCAGAGGTTTAAATGCATTAGTAGCATCAAATGAGCAATGATTAATTAATTATCAACAATTACAGTTGGAAGAAGCCACAAAAAGGAAAGCATTGTTAGACCATTGGTAATGAAATATGACATGGGAGGAACTACTAATAAATAGAACCTTCTATAAGAAATATTTTATCCTAATTTACTTTGTGACAATAAATGTATTATAAATCTATTTAATTCCCAAACTTAGGCACAAAATAATCTGCTTCTTTTAGCCCCCCAAAACAGTTAAAATTTGATAGTTGAGCCTTGAGTGCTTTCTTATAGAAGTATAAAAAAAATATGTTAAGGAGTTATTGAGAGAGCATTGTAGAATCTTTTAGCCATTAAAGAAAATGTATGTGCATGAATTGTTTCTAAGCACTAATATTGCAGTGGATGATTCCTTTGTTCTATAAATTTGAAGACACCTTTAGAAATGTTCCCTAAGGTGAGACCCCATCACCATAAATCAAGTCAAAAGTTTAGGCTCCTCCCATTTGTTTTTATTTCTAGTCAAAAAGCATGGTATAGCTCTTCTTTTTTTTCCTTTTTTTTTGGGGGGTTTGTCCACTAATAGCTTGATAGTGGATTGTTCTTTTTTTTTTGTTCTAACCTATAATTCACTGTGTTTTTTCTTTCTTATTTTATTTATGGTATTTATATGTATTTAGGCAATCACAACAGTTATTGGGTTGGTGTTTCTATTTGGTGTTCAATTAACATTTGGGGAGCCTATTTACAATGTGATTGACTATGGTGCTAAAGGAGATGTCAATACTAATGATACAAATGTAACAAAACTCTCTCTCTCTCTCTCTCTCTCTCTCTCTCTCTCTCTCTCTCTCTCTCTCTCTCTCCATATTTATTAATTACATAGATATATTATTAAATATTTTAAATATATCCATAGCTATATTTATTTATATGACCTTACTTAATCACTTATATGGTCTTGCTTTTGTTTCTGCTTGTTTCAAATGGTTATGTTTGTATCAAAATGGATCTTTAGGCATTATTTATTTTTCTTACTCCTCATGGTTTAGTATAACCTTACAAAAAACAAAAAATATATCTCTCATCTGAATAAACATACTATTCAAGAAGTCTAAGTTAATTAAAAAAAAATAAATCTAGCATTTCAAATCCCCACTAAATCTATGCCATTGCATCAAATCCCCTCAGACTTGCTAACATAATTTGCTTCTAGATATGCAAATACTATTAACTTAATTTCTTTATCATTTTTTCTCTTTTTTGGATTCAAACTTAAAATTATATGAAATTTATGCTAAAATCATATAGTGCTTCGAAATTGACATGAACCACTTCACTCCATTAAATGTGTATTTAATTATTTATATATGTTTTTTATTTTTTTTATTTATAATGAAGGCATTTTTAAAAGCATGGGAAGCAGCTTGTGGAGATTCGAGCTACTCAACCCTCCTCATCCCCTCAGGAAAAACTTTTCTCTTGAGTGGAATCACTTTTTCTGGTCCATGCAAAAATAACATTCACGTTCAGGTATATATATACATTATCCATGCACTCTTAATTACAATATTCAATTTTATAATTAAACAAATAGGTACATGTAAATTAAAAACAAGAGATAAATTAAGGGAAGTAATGGACACAAGATCACACATGATAAGAAAATACGCCATTTGAATTGCTAAAAAAGTTGCTTTACATGTATCATAAAACCAATTGATTGAAAACGAAACAGAAGCATTTATAATAGTGAGATATCTTGTAGTGAAAGTAAAGCAAATAATTTATATAAGATGATGTATATAAATATATGCAGCTTAGTGGAAATATTATAGCACCAAATAATTTATGGACAACGGAGGAGACCAACCTGGTGACATTCATCAACATCAACAGCCTCACATTGGATGGTGGGGGCCAAATCGACGGCCAGGGATCTATTTGGTGGGATTGCTATTCCAAACATGTGAGTACCCCTCTTTTCTCTCTCTCATCAACACAATCAATTTTGGATAGTATTATTAACAGAGCGTAACTTTTTTTAAGTTTATTAAATCTGAAACCAAATTCAATCAGAGTGAATTGCTCTGCTCACAAAAAACGTGAATCATATTCATCGCATTCAATAAGTCTCTATCGTGCAGATAAAGTGGCTCCTTTAATAACACTATCTGCGCAATTGAATCATAACTTATTTGATTTTTCCCCCTCTTTTCCACAGACTTGTAGCAACAGGCCTTATGTAAGTCTCTCCTTCCCATACTTACATTTACATAACTTCTATTTTATTACTATATATATTGTTAAAAATTTATGTGATCATATATATAGATAGTTGGATTCTTGGGGTGCAATAATCTCTGGATAAAAGGAATAAACCTGAAGAACAGTCCGAGCAAGCATATGACATTTTACGCTTGTGACGGCGTTCACGTCGACTGGGTCAGCATTACGGCGCCCGGCGACAGCCCCAACACCGACGGCATCCTCGTCGCCATTTCCCAGCACGTCCAAATCCAGTGGACCACCATCGGTTGCGGTATGTACTGTACTTACGCACGAATCATCGTAATCCTAATAATATACATACCGTATACTTATACATGTACTCTGATGTATTTGTTGTACTCTTGTACATGATTCACCAAAGTCCATAGAAATCATCACTGTACTAGGTTTTGAAATCGTTGTACTCTTTTGCATATTCCACGATAACGACGATGACGATGATTATGATCATGGGTGTCTGCAGGAGATGATTGCATTGCGATTACATCCGGTTCGTCGGACGTGAACATTACTGAGATAACATGCGGGCCTGGGCACGGCATCAGGTATGTCTAAATGTTCTACCATCCTAGTGGATCAGGACTCGAGAGACCAGTGCTATTGAAACATAGATGAGATTCTCAACCTTTAGATATATCCGCATCATGTGCAGCGCAGATCCCCCAGTTTTTCCATTAAGGCTCAAGCTAGCCCTAACTAGGGTTTCGTAGCAGATTGATTGATAAAAAATGAACCCCAAGTCTTAAACTTTGCGAGATTATTTAAGAAAATTGTCGATTAATAAATTTGCGTGCAATTAATGTAATGAACAGCATAGGGAGTCTCGGGGGACATGGCGAGACAGCCCAGGTAGAGCGAATCCACGTCTCCTACTGCAACATTTTTCAGGCTTTGACTGGCGTAAGAATCAAAACATGGCAGGTAAATTTATGAGACTCTTTTACTATCAATTTTGTTCTTTGTATGTTGCTTATTGTAACAACAACTAATGTAAGTGCCTTTTTTTCGGGGTTGTTCCTTTCTTCTATTGGGGGGGGAGTGAAGGGAGGAGCAGGTTATGCAAAGGAGATCACTTTTGAGCACATCAACATGTCCTCTGTTCATACTCCCATCATCATTGACCAAAACTACTGTCCATCAGGAAATTGCGCCACAAAGGTAAGCCCTCGATACATATCGCTATACACATTCATCGCTACTTTAAGATTCATGCGTTGTATGCGATGAACGATCGAGAAGACTATGATTGATAAAACATAAAAATGAAAACATACATAAACAGCCTGGAGCGGTGGCGATAAGCAATGTGGAATTCATGGACATACACGGGACGTCGGCGGACGAGGTCGCCGTAAAACTCGAGTGCAGCGACAGCGTTCCATGCAGGGAACTCCTTTTCAGCGACATTTCGCTCACCTGGGAGGGAAAGACGGCGCCGGCGAAAGCCACCGCCGTCAATGCCTATGGCAAGACTGTTGGGATGGTTATACCCCCAATTTCCCTCAAATAGCAAACTTGTGGGAATGATTCATTTTTTTTTTCATTTTTTATGGTTGAAATTTATTTAATTTTGATAATTTAGAAAATGTCTCTCTCTAGGTGGAAAAAAAAACAAATGAAAGAGGGGAAGAGTAGTTCTAGTGGAAACATAACCTGCAAATTAATTTGGAGAGGCATGAAAATTTACTGTTGAAGTTTGTGAATTTACATTCCAGCAGATATTTCACATTGATGTCACAAATGTTAATCCGGCGATTAAGCTGAACAAAGTTTCATGATACTCACTAATAACTGATGAGAATCCAAATGAGAATTCACATGTAACATAATATGCAAAAAAAAAAAAAAAAAAAAAATGCATCAATTCGAGTAGATTCATAGAAAGGTTCAGGAAGATCTCAAACTTGGCAAACATGATGCTCACTACAGAGGCAACAGCTAACCTAGAAGCACACTAATATATCATGTATCATCTCAAGTGTTGCGGCACAAAATTAACCATATAAAAAGAGCCAAAATAGATGCGGAAAAAGGAAAAGAGCTGAATAATTTAGCTTTGCTCCTCACCGTCGGCGGCGTCCCTTTCTTCTGCAGCAGCAGCCATCAATTCGTCAAACTTCTCCGTCTTTCCCAGCAATATCTCGATCTACAAATAAGTCCCAAATTTAGTACATGAGAAATTTGACCACCATCTATCTTACTTACCAAATATAAGAAGAAAGAAGAAGGGGAAAAAAGGGTGATTAGTAAAAAATAGTTATGCAATCAGATCTAACCTTTGCTTTCTGGATCGGACGACCTCTTGATTCATCTTTCATATCCACGGTAGATGTCATGATCTCTACTCAACATTCAAGAAGGGTATAGTTAGAGAAGAATTTTGACCTTTGATTAAGAAAAAGGAGTTGCATATATTTTGCACAAAAGGTAGCGAAATAAATTAACAGAAGAGACTTGAGGAGCAAGAACCGTACTCTTCTCGACCGCAAGGCCATTGTTTTTGAGAATCTCGGCAACGGTTACGACAGTTGCAATTGCTGAAAAGTTGAATACAAGAAACTTAGTTAAGTGCAAACAAACAAAGCAATAGAATAAGTAACAGGCATTCGAACAATTCTAATCAACAGCATACACAGTTCAATTTAAAGAACCAATCTTGAGCACACCTGTATCAATAGCAGTTGAAATCTGAATTAAATTACATTAGAATTGTACAATACATCAATAACTAGCCTCAGAATAGTCATAATCAAACAATATTAAAACTTGAACAGCGCTGCTAAAGAGATCCAAAGCATATCTATCCATACTACCTTCGTGGAATTAAATACTTTGAAAACTAGCCTCAGCATAATAAGATACTTTTATACGCTTCGTGGAATCAAATAGATAAATAACATTAGATCCAAAGTTTTGATAACTAGCCTCAAAATATTCATAACAAAATGAGGACCGAAATAGGTCGGATTTTGTATTTATACAAACTTAGTTTATCACGCAGCTCTGCATGACGATTTAGCACGCACGCACGCACACTACACAGATTGGACAAATTATTATTTATTCCCCGTCCACATACAAATAAAGAATAAGAGGCTATTGCAGATGTTCCTCACTAGGTCGATCATGTTTCTCAAATTATCAAACTATTCTCTTAAGTGCTCAACAAAGATATGATTTTCACAACTATTCTAGCATGATGTTGCAAGTAGTTGGTGAAATAGGAAGGAGAAGGGTTAGCCAATGAATAATTGATAGCAGGGCCGCATAAGTGCGAAAAAGATAGAATACTAAATTAGAAAGAACTTGCATTATTGATGGTTATGCATGAGAATGTTGAAAACCTAATTAGGATTTACAAAATCCCCATCAATTTTATATCCTAAATAAACATTTATCACTAATTACAGAGGCCATAAGATCAAAATAAAAAGAAATAGAGAAGTGCAAGAAACAATACCCATTCCGAGAGCCGAAAGCTCCACTTCATTATGCTGCTGCATATACCTCTGCATCCACAATTAAATTCATCAGCCAAAAAGAGTTACAATAGATTAAACAATAATTAGAAAAACAAAGGAAATTACAAATCTATTCTCATCTAACTAAAACACATAAGGTCGTAGTAAAAAATATGAACTTTACATGTCAGAAACAATAAAGGAAAGAATAAAACCATTAAGATCCAAACTTTAAACTTCAAAATACAAGTACTACAAACATCACAACAGAATATAGTCAAATCAAGCATCCCGAAAAGGAAACATCGCAACAACAAAAGTAGATCAAAACTACTACCAAAAGTTACGGGAAAAACACCAAAAAAAGCTTCGTTCCCCCACCTTCCAAAAAAAAAAAAAAAAAAGAGGAAAAAACTACACGGGGATGATACTGAGAAAGGAACTTTTTGTGTTACCTTGGCGAGGTTGACGTAGAAGAAGAGCGGCTTCTTAGTGTTGGAGACCTGGATCCGGTTCTTCTTGTGGGGCTCGGCGACGCTGAGGTTGTTCACTCCCTCGGTGATCTCCTCCATGGCAAACGACCCCACCAAGAGAATCAAAAACTCTAACCCTAACCCTAGTTTCGCCCCAGGAGAAGCAGCTAAAGAGAGAGAGAGAAGCGACGATGAGGGCACTACTTTAAGGCGTTCCTTGAATTAAAATTGGGATTTTTTTTTTTTTTTTTTTTTTTTTTTGCTTCTTTTCTCGAGGACACTCCTTTAAGCCGTCCGATCGGATTCGAGTTAGATTTCGGTGGAATCCGAATTTAGCTATACTAATTAATTATTAATTAATATACATGAAAATACGATTTTTTTTTAAAAAAAAAACTTTATCTTTTTTTATCTACAGGTTGTTTGTAAACTTACATACATAAATTAATATACAATATAGTTACTTAAAATGTGCCTCTGATTTGAATAATTTGTATGTATTCAAATTTGTATTCGAATATGTATGTATACACTCACTATTTAACATCTATGCAATTGCTATTTGGAGTGGTAATGGGCCGGTGAAGGCCCAAAGCCCATAGAGCGCGTGCTATATATATGAAATCAGCTTTACATCTAATAATGGGCCTAGATGGGCCCCCAATTGCCATTCCCTCGCATTTCATTAAACATTTTTATTTTGTATAAGGAGGGTAAGAACACAATTCATCTTTTTAAAACTACTGTAAATTGAACTGATCATGTCAATTATAATTTCGCCATCTTACATGACTCAATAAACTGTCAGAGGGTCAGATTTGGGACGAATTTTTTAAAAATCGAATCCGAACCAAACTACCAAATCAACATTCGAACTCGAACCTGAGCTCGACGGATTTTGAAAATTCGTATCTAAACCTGAACCCGACTAAAAACCCAAAATCCGAACCCGAACCCAAAATAATTATTTATCTTTATCATATTTCAAAACATATTATATTAAAATTTTAATTTTTAAAATACAAATTTAAATATAACATCCAACGTTTATATATAATATATAATATAAAGTCAATTCGGTTCGGGTCTGGTATAGACAAAATCCATACCCGAATCTAAATTCGTCGGATTTTTATTTTTATACCCACATTCGAAATCATATTTGTTTAGTATCAGATAAATTCATCCGGTTCGGATTAGAATTCGAATAAAATTTTGAATATCCGCACCCATTGATATCTCTAATCCAAACCTTAAGGTCAGAGTATCACATGCTTTATAGTTTGAGAAACAAAAGTGTAATTTACGACCAATCATCCCCAACGCAAATGACAAAAAGCTTGTTGGTTGGTGTCTGATGTATTAAGTTCGAAATCTAGCTACTTCATATTTTTAGCCATATTTTTTATTTATAAGAAAATAAATAAAAACGATAGTGTCTTTCTCTATGACAAAAATAAAAATAAAAAAGGTGTAATTTACGAGTTGGTTTCAATTTTTCCTCGTAGGTCGGTGCATGGGACGATAACATGGGGCCATGCAGTTGCCGACATGCTTATTAAATTCCCCCTTCGTTGTGTCGGGTTGTGTTGTGTGGATAAGCACCATTCATAAATGCAATGGTGCCCACTTAATTTAATTGCTTGTCAAATTCTTTTGCCAAATTGATTCGAAATTTTGCCCATTTAATGGTCGTATTCATATTACGCTTTTGATAATGGTTCGAACTTTATAAAATTCCTACAATTTGGTAAGAATACTCCTCTTTTTTTTTCTTCTTTTTTTTCCCCCTAACTTGATGAAGTGATTCTAAGATTTTTAGTCCTCAAGTTCAAAAATTTCCCAACCAAAGAAACTCTTGGTGATATATAAATGATAGCTTTTAACTAAGGAGGGTAACAATTAACACAAATCCACCTCAAAAAATAACATGAGGTCTTAACTCAGAGCTGGAATGTGATTTCAACTTGTCTATCTAAAAAATCGTTCGTCCCTACAGCAAATGACAAAGGATTTAGTGGTTGATAATCGAGGACTCAAATTTGAAGTCTAGTTGCTTCACATTTTTAGCTAAATTTATTTATAAAGAAATTGAACGAAGCGAGTAGTATATTATCTTTCTCTCTCTCAAAATAAAAAACTTGTCTATCTAAAAAACCCTAATTTGGAGCCCCACAAAATGGACATGAAACAACCACTTGGGGTGTGACAAATTTGAGTGGGAACCACCAAACATCTTGTAAGGTTGGCCCACAAAATATGCTGTAACTAAAATTGCTACTTGTTCCAGCATCTTCTTTATGATAGATTACCACAAAATCTGAAACTACTAGAAAGTCAATGGAAGGTAACTCTCCATACATTACAATATTAGTGCTTATATATCCAACAAGTCACATCACTGAAGCAGTTTTCTTATATACTGCAAATGTATTAGCATATTTTTGTCCTATTTTAAGCTGTGCGTATAAATCGTTAAAAAAATTTCGTACAAACATATTAACGGATTATAAATCTAGCAACTTGTGTGATTCTTACATGAGCTCCAAAACAGAGGCAAGATGCTGAATACAAGCAAATAAGACATCATTCTTTAACTAACTTGAGCTTTTATTTAAGTTTTTAAAGTAATAAGTTGTTTTCATACAATGCATAAACCACTAGATGCTATTGCTGAGATCACTATCCAACACTGATAGTAGACCAAAAATGTAGAATTCTCTAGATTGAGAGAAGCACATAACATAGATAGGGACTCCCAATATAACTAATTTGAAACATATATAGAACAATTATTTATATCAATTTTAATAAGAATTACACACCAAACAATTTCCCGTGATATTAGCATCTCATCACCATTACATAAGCATCACTCTTTAATTGAAATCAATGAGAATATAACTCCTATCAATTATTGAACAACAAACCCTAGAAACAGTACATCTAACTAACCTACCTTGTTAGTGCATCATGTGCAATGCTGGGAGATGTTCACATTTTATATAATATAATATATTTTTGTTTATTTTAGTGTGACAGTTAAAACATAGAACCTGTAATCAAAGCATCATGTGCATTTCTGAGAGATCACAGTTATTATATTACCTAGGAATTGTATGAATATGCTTATATTAAAACAATAATAACTCACCAAAAATCATGTGGATCGCCTTACCCTCAGTCAAACATTCAAAACATAGACCACATTCCAAAGGAGACAAGATTCAATGAAGCATCTGAACATGGCTCTAAATCATGTAGAGAAGAAGGAAAAGAGAGAAAAAAAAAAAGGGGGAAGAGCCAAAAATAATTAGAAAGAAAAGAACCCAAGAGAGAGGATTTGGCATCTTTGATAAGATTAATAGAAGTACTACTAATTAATCTTTGATACTTAATCATAATTTATAGGCATCAAAGATCCACACATACACATAATTTGCAAATATAACCTCAATCTCAAACCATCTTTTATCTCTTTTTTTTGCCCCTCTCTTTTATGACTCAGCTCAAGCCATGCATGCATGATGATCAGCAAAAAGGAGAAATTGGTGAATTAAAATACAAACAAGGCCTAATGCTTTCTAGGCTTAGAAGGCTTTTCTTTGCTGGGTTTTCTGAATATGCTACAGAGAATGCACCCAGATACCTTCGGAGACGGCGGGTCGACAGCAGGCGGAATATCTGCGGTGCGAAAAGCCGCCGGTTGTTTCCCGTCTTTCTTGCCTCCACCCCGCTCCCTGGCGGCGGGAAAAGCAGTCTTTGCTCCGTCTTCACGGCTGCGGTCCTGCAGCATGGCAATGGACCCAACACTTCTGGAGTGCCTCAGCTCCCTGAATTCTGGTTTTTCTTTCTCTCCATCCTCCTTTTCATTACTTTGATTTGGGTCCCCAGAGAGGAACTTCTCATCCCAAACTAGCCCTGATGAGCCTGATCTTCTGAAGGTTTGTGCAGATCTCTGTAGCCCAGCCATGTCTCTCTCTCTCTCTCTCTCTCTCTCTCTCTCTCTAGAGTTTTATGAGACAAAAGAGAGAATGTAAGAAGAGTATAGCACTTGGATTAGGCTTGTGACATATATAAGAGGGGTAGGAAGGGAAGGGAAATTATAGAGGAGAGAAGAGAAGAGTCAAAAGATGGGTTATATGGGTGTTGTGAAAGAGGAGAGAGAAACAGAGGGGTGGCTCATAATATAATATATAATTAGGATAATACATCAATTTGTAATTAAATTTATAGTGTGACCTAGTTTGTTTTGTCCCTTTATGCAGGTTATACTTATTAGATTGCTTTTAAACGTAAATAACAATGTTGCTAAGACTAAATAATTGACTAAATATTAGCTGAAAACATTTGACCAAACAAGATAGCATAAATCAGAAATAATCAGCAAAATGCAAAATTGAAATTTTAAGCCTCAAAAGTATAAGATTCAATTTTGCACTTCTCATTGTTTGTAGGAAAAACCTGCTAGGAATATTCTTAGCATACAATTCTTAATTTAAAACAGTATTTAAAAGTACTTCATCAAAAAGCACTTACAACCTATAGCAAAAGGTGACAGGCCTTAAGCAGTGGGAAGTTATTTTCTACATGTGTTCATAACTTCTATCATTTCACCATGGTGCAATATCATGCAGCCGCATTTAAATTAAAAAGTCATTAATAAGGAATAACAAGATGGTCCTTTCATATATGGTCCACAGAGACTCAAGTTGAGTAACTAATAAGACATCAATTAATTAGTTATAAGTTTACGCAACCACTTTGACTTCGACCACATGAATTTGCAATCACAAAAAGAAAAACAATGCAACAAGAACAGCAGAAATTCAAATCCTGTTCTATGGTTTAGTTTCCAATAAAGTCATCTCTGTGACTTCACAATTAAAATCAAGTCCAGTTCTAAATGTTGAGATAGACGATTTTGGTTGAACACTTCGACAGCGATGGCTAAATTTAACACCAGCAAATTATCACAAATAACTTCTTAATTTTTACCCTGCAATTTGCATTAACAGCCAATGCCAAACTCAGATAACTTGGAAAAAAGATCCTTGACTAGACAACTATACATCAAATTAAGGGTACATTACAAAAGTAAGGAAAGCATGGAAATTCCCCAAACACAAACCATTTTATTTTTCAAGCAAAAATTTCTATGATATAAACTAATGATACAAATGTGAAAATACAAAGATCTCAAATTCATAGAGTTAGTTAGGTACATCAATTATTTACCAGTTTGAGAATCTATACCTCCCCCATAACAAAAAATAGAAAAAGGAAAAAAAGGGAAAAGAAACAGCGGCTATAGATGCAACATGAAATCACTTAGATCAATTCATTCCGACAAAAACCATATCGATCTGTTGACGTGTGAACATATTCATAAATTGGAGACCGAGTTCAACTTTTTTGGCAGAATCTCGTGGTTACCTGGATCGCCCTCATGGACCCATGTAGAGATAAGATGGTGGGCGATGGCAAAAGGCCCAGGAATAAACATCTGGGCGAGCTCACCGCTCTCCACATTGAAGTCCGAGGAAGGAAAGTTTTGACCTTTCTCAACACCTTTGCACATCTGATTGACCTTAAAGGCGGCCGTTCTCTGCGCTTTCTCATATTCTGCGAACGTCAGCGCTTTCTTCACATCCTCTCTAGTGTGCCATTGAGCATCTGAAAATAGAGGAATGAATTGTTTAAGAGGATGAGCTGGTGCAGAACTTGCTCTAATATATTTGAAGGGTGTTTATCAATATGGAGTATGGACCAACGTAAAATTAGAAACATGAATAAGAAGACATGGAACATATGCTAGTATCATTTTACAATAACATATAAAGATGAGTTAAAAATCTCAAAAAAGACATATTTTATTTTATTAAACAAATAAATCAGACAAATCAATAATTAAATCAGACAAATCAATAATGCATTACTTATGATTATTAGTTAAAAAGTACCTTCCAGCTCCTCCTTGTCCACACGAATTTCAAATGATTTAGCATATGCAAAGAAACCCACCATCAACTGGCACGGCATACTGTTTGGTCCCACTGAAAATAATCATACATCAAACATCAATCACCATGATACAATTCTTATTGTTTTCTAAATTGATAATTAGATGAATACATAAATAGCCAGTAGGTAGCCAGTAAGGTATATATTTAGCCCATTCAGCATTTAGTTGGTATCAGGTTAACCCGGGCTGCAAAATAATTTGTAAATGATCCCACAAATAATTGATCACGGTTGGCAACTCACATGAACAAACTGAATTCAATGAACTGGTACAACTATAGAAAACATACATCACATTTCCAACATAAATAAAATGGAATCATTAAGCCTAAGTTCATACCAGGCCATGGCTGCGAACTATGATATACGACTTCGCCAACTTCGATACCAGTCTCTTCCCATGTTTCTCTTCTCACTGCCTCTTCTAAGCTTTCCCCTGGCTAAGAACAGAGATTTTCAGTCAATAAACTCTTCATGAAATGCTGTACAAATCAAAATGATGATTTTTCAGACATCAACTTAGCCCTTTTGTCAGAAAAAAACTTCTTTGGGCCAGATCAAGCAATTTCAACTTGCAAAATGTACTGTCCAACAGCATTATAATGTTTGATGTTTGATAACAGTCACAAAGCTCAATTTAGTATAGCTTTTAAGAACAGACATGTTCTTTCATGTATTAAACCACAGGTCACGTATTGCCTAGATCGTACGTAAATCTTAACGCAAAACTTTTCACAAAGAAATATTGGAATTTGCTTTTAAATGTTTCCGTCCACGAGAATTAAAAGATTGAAGCAACAGTTAGACTAGCATAATGAGGTCAGAATCTTATGCAATAAAAGAGGTGTAATTTAGTAAAATAACAATATTTAGTGAAGTTCAGCAGGAGAATTCCAGTACCTCTATGAAACCAGCAAGGCAACTCCACATACGTGGTACAAATCTTGATTGGCGGCTCAAAAGTGCACGATCATTTGCTTTATCAATAACCAACATAATTACAACCTGTTAAACATCAAAAGACACATTCAGTTATTAAAGTGACCAAATCCCTCAGTTCAATGAAGCACAAGATAGAGCAAATATTTCAATTTTAGTTCCTAGTTACACCGAGATTCGAGTCTACATATTGCAACTCATAATTTAAGCAGGGAAAAAACATACAGGATCAACTCGAGGGTATACTCTCTTCTTGCAGGTCTCATCTGTGCACTGCTTCCGCCTCCCTGCACCAATAGGAACTGTCCTGGATCCGCAGTTTCCACAGAACCGCGATATACGGTGCCATTCTAGTAATGCCCTGGCCTGTTCAAAGGCAAATCAATAGAACAGATAAAATCTCTATGTTGCATTACTGAATAAAGCATAGACAAAGAACAGTTTAGTCCAAACTTGCTGTTTCATAGATGGTACTTGGAATAACAAAAATAAGGAATGAAGGGACTCAAATATACAGCTACAAAATAAAACATGTACATATGATCAATAGAATAGTGAAGAAGAAGAAGAAGAAGAATAAGAAGAAAAGCACATACATGGCCAGCAATGGCTAACTCCCCCATGGCGCCGACGTCGGCCCAATCGGTGGCGACCATCAGAGTCCTCAGCTCGACGAAGCACAATCCATCCCTCCCCCCACCCAATTCGACACCCCGCGATTCAGAAACATCAATAGCCCAATACACCGCGTCCTCCTCCTCCTCCTCCTCCTCCTCCTCTCCCGACCCCGAACCTGAACCGGACCCCAAATACACGAACGAATCGGCAGAGAAACCCTTGAATTCGGACGGCGAAACCCAGCCGAGGTGCCACTTCGGCGCCGAATCCGGAGCCGAATCCACCGATCGCGCCAAAGGCCGGCCCTTTCTGAAGGGTAGCACCTTGAGATTGAGACCAAGGGAAGGGGCCTCGCGCTCCTCGCCGGCGACGAGGAGGGATCTGAGGGCGTCCAGGGCGGCGCCGCCGTCGCCGCCGGCGCCGTCAGGTTTGGCGTGGAGGGTCTTTAGAGGGTTTCCGGCGAAGGCGTGGGCGTGGAGATGGATAGACATGGTGGTGAGAAGGGAGATAGGGTTTCCTCCTCTTCTTCAACCCTGTGGCAGAGTTAGTGTTAGTGTTAGTCTTAGGGTTAGGGTTAGGGTTAGGGTTAGGGTTTAGCCGCCATGGTCGACGCCGTAGCGTGTGGGATTTGGGAGGGAGACGAAGGGGAGAGAGAGGAGAGACGAAGAGTAGGTGAAGTGAGGCGCTCAGAGTGCGCCACGTTGATCTATTTGGGAGAAATTGCAAAATAGTCCTTAATAATTAATTAATATTATTATTATAATTAATTAGTATCTAATTGTCACGTAACTACGTCAGCAATTTTTTTGATCATAGATTACGGCATTCTGAAGTAGGCTATTATCTTTTTTTGACATTTTTATAAATGTCTATTTATTTTGATTTTATTAGATTAATTAATCAAATTAGAAATTTTAATAAAATTAATAAAAGAAAAGATATCACTCAAAACGCCACAAAGAGGATCACCGTTTAATAAATAATTTTTAGAATAAGCCTGAGTATGATTCACGGATCGCAAAAAAAAATTGTTCTGATCAAATCCAACCTAATTCATTACAAATCAAGAGCGAGTCAAGTAGTTTTTAATTGCTTAAATCTATTCGACAATATCTGTTAAGAACTAAGAAGACACTAGGAGCCTGTTTGACATAACAACAGCACTTGTCTCAAAATATAAAATTATGTGACTGTGTGTAGAACTGCACGCACAACCGTATATTTCAAAAGTGCCACTATGATTATGTGCCAAAAAAGTCTTGCGTATATACAGCAGCCAAACATCTACTAAATGTTTTCTCAAATCAAGTGATAAACATAAAATATTTTTTTGACCACTGTTTTTTCTCAACTTTTTTAGCGAAATTTACGTGTTTGATCAAAACTCAAGCAACTAATATATGGTATTACTGAAAGGTCTAGAAAACATAATAAAGGGAAAAAAATCAAAAACTAAAAAAAAAGGAGGGAAGAGGCAAAATTAGTCATTTATTGCTTCGTATATATATGACTGCTATTACATATTTATCATATCACATGTACCACATACGATATTATGTTATCACATCTCTCTCGTGGCCACTCTCATCTCTTGTGGTCCTAGTTACCTTCAAGTTTCTTTACCTGCCACTGAAAAAAAATAGCTCAACTTAATTAAGACAAACAAAAAAAATAAAAAAATAAGAGAAATTTGAAAAAAAATTAAGTTTCTTTCAAATCAAATTCCAATAAGAAAACAAATTTACCGGGTTCGCGAGGTGCATTGCATCCGAAGCATTCCGTCCTGCTAGCGAAATTGTGTTTGTTGCACCCCGGCCTTCGAAAACGCAAAAACTAGATTAGTGACGCTAATAAATGGATCATATCGCGTCGATCACTAAAAAAATTGTTTAGTGGTACATTCTTTTTGAAAACTTTAGTTAGCTCATAGTGTTAACAACCTAAAAAATTGCTTGTAATTAGTAATTATCTTAACATATGCACTGTGTCTTTCTCCATTTAAGTTGTTATGTTGCTAGACATATTATATAACAAATATCTTACTAATTTGGCGCAAGTTTGATTAAAGGTAACATTTGAGAGCCACAATCAAATGGTGTTACATGATAAATATCATGTAATTTATAGATTAAACTTAATCCACTAGTAATTAATAGCAACTTAATTACCCAAATTTTTTAGTAAGAAAGAAAGTGTAATAATAAAATGGACACGTGCTACCTAGTGAGAAGTTTTTTTTTAAGAAAAAGAGAGCACGCTACCCGCTTTGTTCATTTGAAAATAAATTTAGCTACAAACTGTGAGACTACTCCGCCTCAAGAAATGAAATAAAAACAAAACAACAAGAAAAAGAAAAAAGAAAAAAGAATACATATACGAGAAGTTCATTCTAACTGTTGGGCCTTGTATGTATCTGATTTTAAAAACCAATATATATATATGTCCAAGCATGTATATAATCTAATTGGACTGATCGTAACTATCGCAGTATATTAAGAATTAAATTAATAATTGGTATTCGAGGTAAGTTCAAAGCTTAATTGTTTCACATTTCTAATTAAGTTTATTTCTAAATAAAAACAAAGAAGATAACTTCCCATGCATCTTTCTCTTTAAAAAAAAAAAAAAAAAAAAAAAAAACTGATTAGCTGTATCTTTGGATAAGGAAACATATATACAACAAACCAAGTTTGCTTCTTTGTTTGTTTGTTCCTCCTCCACTCCCCCATCTTCCACCTTCTTTAACTTTGTTTTTTTGCGAGGAAAGAAGGATAAAAGGGGTGCAAACTTTGATGTTGCATTATCTTCTGCACCTTTTCGTTGATCAAACTTATCTTATACTTAATTAATTCTCATCATTTAATTTATAGAGTTATAAATAGTACATAAGATAGTAACATATTATTAACTGATCATCATTCCATTGATCGCTTACTTTCAACCTAACCATCTATATATCTCACTGAAAGAAAGAAAAATTAATCACGGTGCACAGAATAAGGATCTTCTCCAGTTTAATTATGAGAATGTTAAAGAGCTAGAGAGAGAGGGGGAAAAAAAAAGAACTATACGGTGCATATATATATATACTATACCTAGTGCAAATCCAGTCGCCGAACTTCCACCCAGCAAGCGCACGAGTGCGCGGTACGTCGCTGCCGCCGCCGCCGCCGACGGCGGAGTCCTCCTTGGGGAAGCTGCACTTGAAGCAGCTCGAGCGGCTGGCGAAGTTGTGGGTGCCGCACGAGCAGTACCAGTCGCCCGGGCGGACGATATCGGAGCTACCGCCGCCTCCGCCGCCGCTGCCGAATCCGAAGGAGGAGTTGGCACCGCTGGCTGGCGGGGGCCGCTGCTCGTGGCAGCGCTGGCAGGAGTCGCGGCGGCTGAAGTTGAGGTGATTGCACGACTTGCAGTTCCAGTCCCCTGGCTTCCGATTCATCTTCTCGATCGATCCCTAACATTAATTCAGACGTTCACATAAAAACATACGAACTATATAATAGAGAAACATCTAAATTAAGCTTTGGAATTGGATTATCATTGGTTTGAACTAGCTAAACCATCAGATAGTCGCGTATAACAAAAACTGACTTATCAATTGCACTTTTTGAGATATTAATAGCATCATAATTTTACTGAGAATTGGAGAGAGAGAGAGAGAGAGAGAGAGGTGCGTGTATACCTTAGGATGAGGAAGAGGAATGAGGGGAAAGATGGTTTGGGGAGCTAAGTGGTGTGTTTGTAGTGGGTTAATTATATGATTGAGAAGGTTGAGGTAGGGGGCTTTTATAGTGGTGCCTCAATAATAGAGAATCAAGAATGGGATGTGGAGGCCCGGGGCTGTTCTCCCTTTTTTTTTCCTTTTTTTTTTTTTTTCTTCTTTTGTAACTTGCCACACCTTGAGCATTAGTGGAATCTCATAAAAACTTAAAAAAGAAAAAAAAAAAAAAAAAAAAAGAAAAAAAAAAAAGAGAAAGGGCTTCCATAGTAACATCTTTTTCTAGACATGGATGGGAGAGAAGATATATTTGTTTCTATTTTCAGTTCTCGATCTTTATCCAAGTTTGAACTTAAATTCGAAGCTCCGCATCGACCTCACTTATATATAGTATGCGTGATTTTCACCCTATGTATATCTTTGTTGAAGACATTAAAATCCATTTTGTCATATTATTGCTAAGCGTAGCTAATTCTAAATTATTTTTATAAAATTAATTTTTTAAGTAACATGGTGTCAAAAGCAACACCACTAGCTAGGTAGGTTGTTAATTAAGATTAGGCTAAATTACAGAAAATTCCTTATAAATATCTGTTTTTTTACTTTTTCTTCCTAACTTTCAAAAACCTATATTTTACCACCTCAACATTTCAAGTTATTACATTTCGCTCCCCTCCGTCAGGGTTTCATCACTATTCCGTCCATTTTTTATAATCTATACTGAAAATATTCTTCAAAATGACAAAATATATTAATTTTTTTTTTCTTATAGAAGAAGTAAGGGTAATTTTAGCCATTTTGCCCTTTCCATTAACGTCATATACCCTTAAAAATATTTTTAAAATTTTAAGGGGGCAAAATGTAGATTTTTAAAAGTCAGGAAAGGAAAGTAAAAAAGCGGATATTTACAGGAGACTTTTCTGTAATTTAGCCTCAAGATTAACTCAAAGTTATTTTCTATCAGATCAATTTTTTTAGTATATAATATAGTTTTACGTAAAACTTGAGTTTGAGAGGACTATAGATTGTCAATAATTGTTAATTATCTTAGGATTAATTAACTTAGGATTCATAAATTTGTGTGCCTAGTTGGTGTTGAGTTCTTTAAGTAGCTAACACGTATGTGTGTGATAAGTGCTCTTATGAGTTATGATTAATAATATGTCCTAGCCTAAATTGATATCACCAATTTGGACCACCACCTCTTTTTACCTCAATTGATCATCTCATTTACACTATGGGCCTTAAATACATAAATGAGTACTGTACATGTACATGGAATAGGTCGAACTTATTGGATTATGTAAAGTCATGTTCCGAGTCGATATGCAGAGTTTAATTCTAATTGGATCTAATCTTGTTCCAAAAAATTAGAAATAGTCCAGAATCACTTTAAAGAGGATTCCTAGTATGATTTCTAAAAGAATTTCTAAGAGAATATCAACCGCTAGATGTGAATCGGACTCGGATGGAAGGCGGAGATCGTTTCCTACTAGAATTGAGATTTTAGGGTTATATATAAACTCTTGTAGTTAATCTTTAGAGTTTAGAGCCTCATTGTTGGAGTTTTCTCGTATGAGCTTCATTGTAGACATCCTAATTGAGAGAAAAATATGGAGAGCTCCTGAGAGAGAGAGAGTTTCTTGTAATCCAATCTACTCCTTTGTACTTTTGTGTCGTGAATTAATCGAAGAGCGCATTGAAGTGGTCTTACCCGTGGACGTAGGTCGACTCATGGTTGGTCGAACCATGTAAATCTTGTATTCTTGTGTTCTCTTGTTCCTTTTATTGTTTTGTTATTCTCGTGCTTATTTTTCTACGATCGTCTCGTCTCTTACGTTTACGAAAGATCATGTTTCCGCTGCGCTCGTGTGCTGTGTGGATTTGAGGCGTGCTCGGTAACCCCACGGCCGGTCCCTTCAGAACTTACGTAGAAAGCCTCTCAACGGTTGAGACAATTTAATCGGTCGTCCATCACGTGCACTGCTCAAATCTTTAAGTAGTAATAATTAATGTGGATTATAAATTATATGTATGTATACGTGTGCGAATATATCGACCTCCAATTCGGCAAGTAAAAATGTGACATGATCTAAGTTAAAAGATGCTGGGTAATGCTTGGACATTAATGGTGTATTATTGGTGTAAACAATACAAGCCCCCAATTAAAAAAGAATCAATTCCCATTTATATGGGAGGGGGATCAAAAGCCTATTCCGATCTCTTATTCGTGATCTAATTTGTCCTTCCCTTTAGCAATAATTCATAAAGGCCATAGATTCACAGCTCCAATTAATTCGTCCCCTTAGCATCTCCTACAAGGTGACACGGCTTTTCTAATTTTTACTAAAATTCTTGCTAATTAATTAAAGTTGTAAAAATACTTAATTTGCCAGCTTAATATTTCTACGACAGTTAAATACCAGCATTATCATACCACAAATACACAGTTGCATAATTAATTAAATTCTTTGATGTAAGTATGTTAATAAAGTGTTATAAAATATATATATTAAGTATACAATATTATTTCCTTGGATCATATACATATGGACATTTTCATCGTGTTATTCAACTTCTAATTCAAGTATGAATTAACAAATTAAAAACCACTATGTAAGATAATTGATTGTTACTGTTAACGAGGTCTAGTATATATATATATTCGTGCTTTGTACATGCATTTCTATTATAGAGAATTCGAAGCTCTGACTTTTTTTTTATAGCAGGCATAGAATAAGCTTTTGGAGCATAATGGAGTCTGCGTGTACGTGACACGAAAATGGTTCTTTAATTTTGACCTAGGATTTATTGGATAAGGAGGAATTAACAAGTAGAGCATTGCATCCATGCACAATATCACAGACCAAGTGAATATTCGTCACGCTACTTAAGATTATTTTTTAAGATCGATCTTTTCAATAACATAATTATTAAGTCATGCACTATGAAGCTGCAGTTTTCGACCTAAATTAGTGATCTAATCTAGAACGAGATCAGGTGCATCTCTAAAGAAAATAATAACAAAAAAAGATGTGGGTGCTTTAACTATATGTTAACATAAATCACATGAATATTGTGTAGATCGAGAAGAAAGAAAAAGAGATAATAAAGTAATATAAACGAATAAATGAATGAATAATGAAGAAGAGAAGATCGAGAATAAAACCTGCAGGCGTATCGTTCATTTTTCTTCTTTGAGAGAGTTTTGGAGAATGCAAAGGGATAAAAATTGATAATGATTTTATTTGGAAATCTAATTATCCAATACAATGGGTTTGGTGAGATGATGACATTTCTAAAAATCTTATCTATAATTCCAAAATATCATTTTCACATTAACTCAAAAGAAAACTTAATTATTGCCAACACTTGGTGCGTGCATCGGTACATCTTGTGCACCACACTACTCTATCAGCTGTCCGTCCCATCAGATAGGTACTTGGGATCCAACCATGCAATTTTTTAACAAATAATATGTGAGACCCCAGGTAATTCTATACATGAGATATAATATGGCTAAACTCTCAACCCGACTTAAGCATTTTGGGTGGTGGCTAAGCCCAAGAGGTTAAGAGAGTTAAGCGTGTTAGGACGGGAGTAGTCCTAGGATGGGTGACCCCCTAGAAAGCTGGGGCGTCACAGTTGGTATCAGAGCCAATTATCAGCCGGAAGTGTGAGATGAGTCTCGACTGAGCCAGAATTATACAGCTGGAAGAGCGAGACTCTCATACTGTTGACTGTTGTGGGTGGAGCGTGGCTCACCACAAGATCGGTTTAGGCTAGCGAGACGAGTCTCATATCGTCTGGTACTTGTGAGTCTGAGCCTGACGAGAACGTCAAGACTTAAAAGGGGGGAGATTGTGAGACCCCAGATAGTCATATATATGAGATATAATAGGGCTAAACTCTCAACCCGGTTTGGGTGGTGGCTAAGCCAAAAGGTTGAGAGAGTTAAGCGTGTTAGAACGGAAGTAGTCAACGAGAACGTCAAGACTTAAAAGGGGGGAGATTGTGAGATCCCAGATAGTCATATATATGAGATATAATAGGGCTAAACTCTCAACCCGGTTTGGGTGGTGGCTAAGCCAAAAGGTTGAGAGAGTTAAGCGTGTTAGGACGGAAGTAGTCCTAGGATGGATGACCTCCTGGAAAGCTGGGGCGTCACATAATATGGTGCAAATATTGGATGGCAGGGATTAATATATGTAATGGGATGGAGAGCAGATGAAGCGTGCAGGCGGGCCATGCTTGATGGCCCAATTGGGTATATGTGTATCACGTGCGTGCATCCGCACAAATTATACATCGCATTTTCTTCTTTTTTTTTTTTAGAGAAAGGTAGCACGCTATCCGCTTCGTTTATTCCTTTTTAGAAATCAACTGAAATAAACTTAGCTGAAAATATGCATCAATTAGGATTCGAACTTGGGACCTCGGGTACCAACCACCAAGTCCTTTGCCACTTGCGCTAGGGACGGTCGGTACATCGCATCTTCTTATCTGTCGATCATATGTCATATATGTAACGACCCGACCCGCTAGCAACAATAACTCGTCGGGCCCAAACCACTGGCCCAAAATGCTTAAGCCCAGTTATTAGTACTAGCGTGCGAGTCTCTCATATAAACCGATTGAAATCAGTATCCCATCCGATGTGGGACTATTTGGGGCTTTACAAACTCCCCATGTTTAGACCCTGACGTCCTCGTCGGGTCCAAACCAGATCACAGACAGACGGACCAGGACCAAAATTACCGGGCGATGTGAGATTCTAGAGGTGGCTCCTACGGGTTCAAGAGGTGGCTCCCACCAAATCAGTTGGTGTAGCACTTTGTCCCGCATAGCACTTAGCTCTCACATTTTCGGCCGGTTTTCGTCTCTGATACCAATTGTAACGACCCGACCCGCTAGCAACAATAACTCGTCGGGCCCAAACCACTGGCCCAAAATGCTTAAGCCCAATTATTAGTACTAGCGTGCGAGTCTCATATAAACCGATTGAAATCAGTATCCCATCCGATGTGGGACTATTTGGGGCGTTACAATATATACTTCAATCGACATCATGAATTAAACCATTGCAAACTTATAACTCCGACCTTGAGAAAGAAAAAAGCTATACTAAATAGATGACAGAAATTATATGAAGTGTGACATGTGCTGAGTGAGCGAGAGGGTGTGAGCATTTGCCAAACAGAAGCACAAAAAGTAAGCAATATATAGTTAATGAGTGCAACAACTAGTTTTTTTAAAATTATTCTTATATATTATTGATATATTAGCACATATGAATAGCCTGCATCGGATGACATATATGAAAGTATAAAATGAAATAAAAGGTTGGCGAATGTGCCGTGTTGGGTAGCGGCTGCACCTGGTGTGGGCATGATATGTACCAAATAGTAGAGTCGGTACTGACTTTAGCTTCATTGACGAGAATACCGACTTTAGCTTCATTGATGAGAATACGGAAAAAAATTCGGCCAAAATTGGTGTTTCGCGCCGAATTCAGCTTACTGGATCTAATACGGCATACTATATTGTTCCGACGCCGACTTTGACTGCACGATGATGTTGACAAGCAAATGCGGTACCTCGAGCAATATAACCAACACGCAGAAAAAATGAAAAAAAGAAAAGAAAATTAAGAAGCGTTTTTCCTCTCCGGGTATGTGAAAATTTTATCAAGTATATGCATCATAGGGAGATTGTACATAGATAAATTGAAGCCCTTTTTGCCAAAGTTTTGCTATTATTTTCGTGGAAAATAGTTTCAGTAATATTATATGCCATTAATAAGTAAAATATAAGGTTTGCATAGACACCATATCCTTTATTACGATTATGCCACTTCTTGTTTGTTTTGCATAGTAATTAACAACAATATATACTGTGAAATAAGAGATAACTAGTCAATTGCTTTTCTTGATTGATTGTTTTATTGATATTTGTAGGGCCTTAGATGGTCTTTTGCTAATTTTTCTTGGTGAAAAAAAAAAAATTCTCATAATTGATTCTAGAGAAATATATATCATGGAACATCTAATTAAATTGCGAAATTAGTAACACAAAACATTGTCTTGGGCCATTGAAACTATAGGAAGAAAGTGATATGTTATCCCTACTCTATTCAAGCATCTGCTACATGTCTAAATTTATTGAAGTAGCTGATTTTGGATTATTTTGTTTTCCACTAACAATTAATTATTGAAAAAACTTCAAATACCATTCCTGTGGCTTCGCACTTACTCACTTTAGTACCCTGTGGTTTAAAGTGTATCACTTTAGTACCATGTGGTTTCGTTTTTTTCTTTTCGTTGTTCCTTTTGTTAATTTTTTTGTTAAATCAGTGAGAAAGTTAAAATCGCAGGGTACTAAAATGAATATTCGATAAATCAGAGGTGGGTTATCTGAAGTTTTTTCTATATGATTTAACGAAAAAATTAACGAAAGGAACAAAAAAAAAAGAGAAAAATAAAACTACAGGGTACTAAAGTGAGAAAGTGTGAAACCATATGGGCGGTATTTGAAGTTTCTCCTTAATTGTTTAATCATTGCATATGTAGTGCCCACACTTACACTGTGTTTGAATTAACAAAAATATTTATATTGGTGGAAATAGAAGGAAATTATACATGTTAATTTCATAGTTGATAGTGTGGTCCAATATGGTCCATTAATATATTCATCATGATTTAGACCTGATCATACAAGGCCACCAAAAGTTGGATGATTTTATTCTTTTCATGGTCCATGACATGATAGTGTGTATATGCCTTTGCCCATGATACTCTTTGTTAGCAAAAGAAAGTAATTAATAAAGAAAAGGCTAAATTACAGAAAACCCCTCTGTCAATACCCGCTTTTTCAATTTCCCCCCTATCATTTAAAAACCTACACTTTGCCCCCTTGTAAAATGAAAAATGTACACAGGGGGGTACGGTGTTAACTTTGATGGCAAAATGACTAAAATGCCCCTCCGCCCTTCATGCCTCACCCTTTCCCTCCTGCGCTCCCCCGACCCCTCCTCCGCCGCCACCACCTCGCAGCCTCCCTCCTCCTCGCCGCGGCCCTCTTCCTCCACCTCCTCTCCTTCTCCGTAGTCCTCCTCCTCCTCCGCCGCCGCCGCCGCCTCCGCCGCGCCTCCTCCACCGCGAGCGGTGGCGCCGCCTCCGCTGCGGCGGAGGAGGAGTGGGACGAGGACCGGGACGGGGACCGGGACCGGGAAGCCGTGCCGGCGGAGGACGCCGACGGCGAGGCGGGGGACGGCGAGGCGGGGGATGGTGAGGTCGGCGGCGAGGTGGAGGAAAGGGAGATGGGGACTCGAGGGTATTTTGGGTATAAAAATATATATAATAATATTTTATTAACGGAACCCTAACGGAACACTGACGGCAGGGGGCAAAGTGAACATTTTTTATTTTACAAGGGGGCAAAGTGTAGGTTTTTAAATGATAGGGGGGGAAAGTAAAAAAGCGGGTATTGACAGGGGGGTTTTCTGTAATTTAGCCTAAAGAAAAAGTTAATCTATCTATCATTAGACTTGTAATTCTAATGCATCACCTCCTTTGATTTTACCTCTATTTCCATGAAACATATTTTAACCTAAAATATACTATAAAACAAATGCTTGATTATTTAACTTTTGTGGTGTATCTGATGAAAGATAATAAGAAATGAGAATGATATGTTGAAGGGGAAATTAAAATTAAACCCATGCCAATACCAAGAAGGCCTGAGACATGTTTGTGTGCCCTCTGAAATTTCCAGCTCATGTAATGATCATCTTGGTTGATGGATTCATGTAGTCTCATGATACCACAATGTGTAGCAACTTGGGCTTCTTCATCATTCATGGGCACTTATTAATGAATTATTCATGAAATTCGAGCAACCAAGCTGTGAAGCCCATGATCAACAACAAATGATCAATACAACTTTCAAAAGATTAAATAAAAAAAAAGTAAAAAAAAAATAGAAAATAAAATGAGGTGCAATAGAGGTCCATCATTTCAACTGATTTGCACTCATATCTTATGGATACTTCGCATGATTCACAAATGTTCGGCTCAATATATCCAAATAGTTTGCTGCCACCAAACTAAGTTTGGTACATCACATGGACAAATCATCTTGTCTATAGAATATCTTTCTATCTCAAGATATTTCGAAATTAATTCGAATCAGATCGATCTTTTTGAGTAACATGGTGTTACAGACAGTCATAAATTGTTGAATTCTAACTCTCTCTCTCTCTCTCTTTTAAGACTATTTTGAATCATTTTCTATCACATCAATCCTTTTAAGTTATATGGTACCATAGACAATCGTCCTAAGCCTCTGATATCCATAAATGGTAGCGCATGTATGGTTCCAAAACTTCGAGGATAAGAGTCCTATCTAATGCGATTTTACTTGATAAACCCAAATACGTCACCCGCGAACTTAGACATGAACATAATTGAGATAGGAATGAGAAGACATGTAGCAATATTCAACAGTAGCAGAAAAAAGGACCTGGAATAAATAGTGGATCCATCGCCCTTATCAGGGGACACTATTCCTAATCATCCGGCAAATCGAACGGTCGATAATAAATGTCTCTATTCCACATTAAATTAAGTATGCGTAAGATGATGTTACAACCCATATGATTTGTCGATGAGGACCTAATCAAATTGTACTATGTCAAGCTCCTTTTTGTTCTGTTTCTAACCTAACTTTTGGCTAATTATAAGTTGTAGGTGGTGTGACTAGGGCCGTTGCATCTTGCTAGAATATTTCTTTCAATCAATGCTATATTTATTTATTTAAAAGAATAAAATAATAATTATCTTAACTTAGAGAGCTACTAACAATTTGTCACCTAAGTCAATACAAGTAAGCTATTGTAAAACTTTTGAAGAAGTACTTAAAGTATTTTAACATTAAAATATTTTAATTTGAGTTATATATATGTTAGAACTTCTAAAGTAAAGTAAGAATAACTTTGTGGAAACAGCAAGGGATCTAACCAGGGTCACAATCTGTTGGTGAATGATCTGACGGAAAAAAAATAATATAATTTTTAGGAACCAATCACTTGACCCTTTTTTGACTATTAGACGAATCCGGAACGTGAGCAGAAAATGGGATGAGTTTTACAGTTCTTAGTGATTTCGTTTTGAGTGAGGAGTAGAATTTTTAATTTTTCTACATTTTTTTCTTCTTTGTTTTTATTTTTTGTTTTGTTTTGGTTGCCTTCAATATTTTTCGAGACCGCGTTGCCTCAATCCATGTAGCTAAATTCATCTGCTAAATGAATGAAGCGGATAGCGTACTATCTTTTTCTCAAAATAAAATTTTGTAGAAATTTTAGAACTTCTATTGCCGGAGAAAACAACGGAAAGTATCCTAATACTATTTCTCGTAATAATTAGTATTATTTTGACGACACTTCATCGAACCACACTGCATTCTACAGCAACAATATCCAAGTCCATTAGCTGCAGGTAATTCACTTAACTCAGACATTTGGGGTGGCAGTAAAGTTGGCGAGGAGAGATGATGGGACCAACTGCATGCGCGTGCCTCTGCAATGCCATTGAGAGCTCCCACTAGCTACAGTACAACAAAGTAGAGAGAGATCTAGAGAGAGTGTTTCATCTCGTTTATTATTTAAAAATATAAATTTACTAAAAATATAAAATAATTAAGTTTCGAAATTAAAACCTCGAATATCAATCATCAAACTTTTTGTCACTTGCATTAGGAACAGCCGACAATACTTCCCCAGTGTTAAAACTTGGTTCTTATCATTATAAGTTATAATTTAGTACTTTAGTCTCTTTATTTTACCTATTAAAACTTAAGTATATGTTCGATATTAAATATTAAAAATATCAGTTTTTACTGGTTTAAATTTTTAGAGTAAACGATTACTTAACGGTGTCTGTTAATTTGCAAGATTAAAAGATCATTTCATATTAAATGTTTTTTGGTTTTTTTTTTTTTACAGTGAGAAATTATATATGAGTCATTAATTGGTTGGGTTTGCTCTTTCTCATCCACATCATATCCTTATCTCTGTGAACACACTATTGCTATTACTACCAAAAAATTTGTTGCTATTGTTTTTGCCCACCAACTATACAATATATAAATATAAATATGTTGAGAAATTAATTAATGGCAAAAGGGAATTGTTGTCCAAAAGGGATGGATTGTAGTAGGTGGCATGTGATGAGGTGAAATAAAAGGTGCATATTGGAGCTTTAGTTTGTTCATTGTTATCCTTTTCCTTCAGGTAATTAATGAGCTTTATATATCCTTCTTTTTTTTTGATTAAGAGTTTTATATATCTGATATTCTCAAAATAAACAAATAAATAAAAAGAAGAGCTATCTCTCGCACTTTTTAATTTAATTTTATCCGTAGAATATAAATTTTTTTCTATAAAATAGGACTTCTCTTCTCTGTAGTATCCTTTCAAGCTATTTGATCTAATTTATTTGCATCCCTTTGCACTTTGAACTTTATTTCTTTTACACTACTTGATATATATGTATCTAATCAAATAAATTTACCTATGAAGCTTTGAGTGGCGGGGGAACGAGGGATGCCCGAACTTGCAAGATTTAGAATCTTCAAATCCCTCTCAAAGCGAAGGTGTTCTGCTGGCTCATTCTTAAAAAGAGAATTCCGACCGCGGATAATCTCGTTAGGAGAGGCTGGACAGGTAACACAGTTTGTGTGCTTTGTGGAACAGCAGAGATAACTGTTGATCATCTATTCACACAGTGTGTATTTTTTAGATTTCTAATGGTCTGACCTTTGAAAGTATACAGCCAACAGATTTGGGAGACAATGTGAAGTCGATCTGGGATAGACGGCTGGCTAGGATGGGCGGGCAGTCTAGGAGGATTGCGTTGACCGAATTAGTACTTGTCTGGTGGGTCGTTTGGGAAACCAGGAACGGGGTAATCTTCCGGCAAGTCCAGAAGAACCCTAACTTAGTTGTGTATAAGATCAGGCAACTGTCAAATCTGTGGGAGCAGTCTTTCGCTGGAGCAGTCAGTAGCCGGCAATAGACATTAGTTGTTGTTGTTGTTGTTGTTGTTGTTGTGTGTGTGTGTATGTGTGTTTTTTTTTCATTTTTTTATTTTTTTTTTCGCTTCTCACTGAGGTCATGCTGCCTCACTCATGTAGCTCAGTTCATCCTTCCAATGAATGAAGCGGGTAGCATGCTACCTTTTTCTCAAAAAAAAATCAAATAAATTTTCTTAAAAAAAAAATCTGTGTGGGTCCCTTTATCCGACAACATGCATGCTTTAGACCTACCTCATGAATAAATTAAAATTTGTCTTCTTTCAAGGATTTTTCTTTAGACTATCAACATAATGTTGTGATTTAGACCTACAGATTTGAGATACCACCTTTTTGCAGTCAAAATCTGATAAAGGAAAAAACCTTAGACTGTACGAAGAAAAAAAAAGAGAGAGGTTAAAGAACATGTTATCAAACTAACATAAATTTAATAAATGGTGGAGCGACAAACACAAATATGAAAAATGCTACTTATACTGCCCATATAGAGCTGTATATCTCACATCTTTGAATCCAAAAAATTATAAAATTCTATTAAATTTTTAGTTAATAATAATAATAACAATAAGAAAAGTTAGTAAATATAAATCACAAAAAGTACCTACATCATAAATGTACAGATATATAGCATATATTAAAAGCTAAATTATAAAAAAAATTCTTATAAATACCCACTTCTTTACTTTTCTTCTCTAACTTTCAAAAATTTATATTTTACCTGCTCAACATTTTAAGTTGTTACATTTAGTCCCCCTCCGCCATCATTCTATCATTATTTCGTCTATTTCTTATAATTTATACTAAAAATATCCTTCAAAATGAAAGAAGTAAGGGCAATTTGATAATTTTGCCCTCTCCATTAACGCCGTACCATTCTGAAAATATTTCTGAAATTTTAAGGGATTAAAATGTAGATTTTAAAGTTAAAAAAAAGTGAAAAAATAGTATTTAAAGATTTTCTATAATTTAACCTATATTAAATTAAATCATGACGTATTGATTAAGAATGACCAAATTTAATTATTTTTTTTTAAGAAAAAGATAGCACGCTACCCGCTTCATTCATTGAAAATGACCAAATTTATTATATATGATTTGTATACGTAGTAGTAAATATAGATATGAAAATGAGCGAAGATAATGTAACAAAGTTTTGGTCCTTCCTTTACCTTCCCATTAGTGGATTAGTGAAGAGCTATCAACCAATCCTATACATGATTACATTACATGACTCTTTGATGAACTACTTCTTGCAATCAAGTTTTGCGCTTTTGCAAAAGAAAAAAAATCCACCATTTCATAAATTTTGTAATTCCGATCCACCTTTTCGCCATCGTCATCGCTATTTCGAACATAAATCTCTCTTCATCGAATTTTAAGTGGATCGAAGCTACAAAATCCAAAAAAATAAGCGAATTTGTTTCTTGTCAAAAAGGCCCACAACAATTGATTTGATTAATTAAGCTTCTCAGATATGTACAAAACAAGCTAGTTAATTAATGAAGCACTTGTTTTAGAAGTAATCAATGTATTGAGGGATGTGGTAGGGCTCATCCCTCTCTTTCTTGGTGAGCTTTTGAACTGGAACTGGGGCTTTGCTTCTCCCTCTCCTGATGATCATGTTATCTGATCTGGGCACCTCAGGGGGCTTCACTGACCTGATGAGAGCCCAGTTCACACATTTAAAGAAATCATGCCTCTTGATCTCCACTGACCCCTTCAGCCTCCCAATCCTCCTCTTTGGGTTCTTCACTAGTAGCCTGCTTATCAGATCCTGGGCCCTTGATACATCTTCTAGATCCTTCGCGTTCGTCGTGTTTATCGCCGGAAAGCGGAGTGGCTGCTTCATGATGTTGATCAGCGTCTTCTCGTTGTTCTCACCTGTCGAGTATAAAATATTAAAACACTGCTGTTGTTGTTGTTGTTGTTTTTTTTTTTTTTTTTTTTTGCATATTACTATATGATCGTGTACGTTATTACGTACCCGTAAAAATATTAGAATATTAATTATAAATATTAGCCTTAAATTTTTAGAGAAAAACGATTATTTTTGTATTATACCTTTGAAGGGCGTCCTTCCGTATATCATCTCGTAGAGGAAGACGCCGAGCGTCCACCAGTCGACGGCGCTGCCGTGGCCGGCGCCGGAGATCACCTCCGGCGCCAGGTATTCGTGGGTGCCGACGAACGACTTCGACCGCGCCGCCACGGGCTCCGCCACGAGCTCCGTCTCCACCACCCCATCGTCGTCGTCGTCGTCGTCGTCACCGCCACCGCTATCCCCCGCCCGCGGCGGCGTCCGAAGCGCTTTTTGGGCGCTGCACTTGGAAACGCCGCTGTAGAAGCAGGAGAGCACGGGCTGCATGGGGGAGCTAACGCAGGATGGTGCTGCTGCAGTGGTTGTAGTAGTCGTAGTCGTAGAAGCGCTTCTGGGGACGTGCTTTTGCTTGAGGAGCTTTGGGGTGACGTGGCACTTGAGGGAGAGGTCGAAGTCGGAGAGCATGATGTGGCCGTCGGATCGGATCAGGACGTTCTCCGGCTTGAGATCTCGGTAGACCACGCCCATCATGTGCAGGTACTCCAACGCCAACAGCGTCTCCGCCAGGTAGAATCTGCGCTCAGCCTGGCTTATTAATATGGTGTAAAATGTTGCATTACTAGAAGTAGAAGTTTCAAATTAAAACTTTGACCTGGCGGCGGAGACGCAGAAGCGGCGGGCGGGCTGGCGCTGGCGTGCGACGTGCAGGTCTCCGCCGGGGCAGAACTCCATGACGAGGCAGGAGTAGTGCGCGGCGTCGAACTCGGCGTAGAGCGTGGGGAGGAAGGGGTGGTCGAGGCCGCGCAGGATCTCGCGCTCGGCCTCGGCCCGCCGCAGCTTCTTGCGCGCCGCCGCCGCCTCGCGGTCCACCACCTTCATGGCGTAGAGACACGCGGCGGCGGCGCAGGGGCGGAGCTGGCACAGGTAGACGCTGCCGAGGTCGCCGGTGCCGAGGCGGCGGAGGAGGCGGAAGTGGTCGAGGCCGAGGGCGCCCGCGGCGGCGCGCGCGCGGCGGATGGACTCCCACTCGGCCTGGCTCTCCTTGTGCGGCTTGTGCGGCGTGGCGTAGGCGGCGGAGGCGGAGGAGGAGAAAGAGGAGACGGAGGAGAGGGAGAGGTCGGTGGTTGTTGTCGTCGTGCTGTCGACGCAGCTGCGTCGTGAGCTCGACCCTGCTGCGGTGAAGGCGGAGGAGCGGCGGCTGCTGCTCAAGCAGTCGGAGTCTGCGTCGCGGCTCGCGGCGGCCGCCATGAATATGGTAGAAAGAGCAGCAGTAGTAGTAGTAGTAGTAGAAGGGAGGGAGGGGAGGTGGGGGTTTTTGTGTGCTTGGTGGGTGCTCTTAAATAAGAATCGTCCAATTCAGAGTGTTACTGTACAGTACAATTCTACGTACAATTACTGTTTGATAAAGTAAAATTTAGATAATTGTATCAGTAGATGAATTAAGAAGTGTCGAACTAGAATAGAATAATTTTATCAGAACTATATATATTCCTGCAGAGATCATCAAATCACATGCAACGGCCAAACTCGAAAATAGTGATGGACGGTGTATTTGACAATCTCCAAAGTTTCTATTTTTTAAGTTCAAACTCTTTATAATAACTTAACATAAAAAGAATAATATAGGCTTGTTATTATTAATTTGTGTAATAACTTAACATAAAAAATTTGTGGAATAACACCATTGGTTCATGGGGACATAATATAGGCTTGTTATGGTAAAGGAATTAATTTTAACTAGGAAAAGATAATGCATGCATTGCTTATTAACTTTTTGTTTTTTTGTTTTTTTTTAATGAGGTAGAAGGTCTTGTTTTTCATCTTTACCTGGACAATCTACTTTTTCCATTGCGAGATCATCATTATTACGTGAGGGCTTTTGAACTTCCAATAAAGAGAGAATGAACAAAATCAAATAACCCCCAATTAAAGCCCTCTCTCATGTTTTCAAAGGGTCAATACTTAATTGCAATTCCAGGTTCTTTAGGCTTATTAAACTCCAAGCTCACTTCCTTAATTACATGCCCTTGAAAAGAGTTTTCTTTTTCTATTTGTTCATTTTTTTTAATTCAACATTTTAAGAATGTTTATCTCAAAGAAATAATTAACATAGCAAACTCAAAATTAGCAAGGTGAAATTAAATAGGTAGTTAAGGTTTTTTTTTTTTTTTTGAGAAAAGATAGCGTGCTACCGCTTCATTCATTTAGGAGATGAATTTGGCTACAAGGTGAGACAGCCAGGGCCTCAGTAGAAAAAAAAAAAAAAATCAACCCATAATATTACGAAAGCATAAACGAAACCATAAGTCCTTAAGAGATCGTATCTCTGCCAGCAAGTACCCCGACGAGAGTTTAACTTTCACGAAGATTTTTCTGTTTCTTTCCGGCCAGAGAACCCACCACGCAGCGATTTTGGTATTATTATTATTATGACCTCCTAAATTTAAGCGTCCACGATACATGCGAACATTGTGGTTAATACGTCTAACTTATTAAACGTCGACAACATGCTGAAAATTTCTACGATATGCATAAATCATTCGTTACAAACGCGATTGGAAAACACGAATCTGTTTAATCCAAGTTAACTCATACGAAGACCGGAGTAATTCGATTATCGAACATGCATACGAATACGACCCACCAACCCAAATGTAGGTAGGTAAACTAAACAAACTAGACATATAGGTGCTAAACTTGGTCACATGAGTTAACAAAAGACAACATGTTGGTGCGTGACAGTGTTAAAGGCTAAGGAGGAGGGGGTGAGGTGCAGGGGATGGGGGAGAGAGATGCATGAGCATGCACTACCCGTGCCACATTAATTAAAGAAAATCCCCACCTCACCTCACCTCACCTCACACCAAATGAGATGCTTCTCTTTTTCTCTTTTCCCCCTCCCTCTCCTCTCATTTTCTTTGAGGTGCTTTTTGCCCCGGGTCACAGTAGGGAACATGTGAACCCACCTACTTGCCACGTGGCATCGCCTCTGTTACTTGTTACTGGTCTATCTCGCCTAAATTTGCTTTTACTTTTCGCTACAGTCGTAAGTACGTTCAAATTACGCTTATGCTTATGCTTCTGCTTCTGATAAAAAGGTGAATTAAGTTGCTAAGCAATAAAGCAAAAGCGACAAATTTTTGAGATTACCAATGCTTTGTCAAATAGCTCTACTTACAGCAACACTTTTGTAGAAGCTCTAGCCGACTCAAACAGACGGTTCCAGAGACGGGCCATGAAATAAAGCTAGCCGTAGCCCCATTCAACTAGAGAAACCATTGGTAAACAATGTAATGATCTCTGCATCTTCCTTTCTCATACTTTTATGTTGGTGGATGCTGTGAAACTCAGAATCTGTAAGGGATCATACATGATACATGGGCTCTTTCCTCTGGACCCCCTCTTCTTCTCCAGATATTATTTTGTAGTCCCTGCTTCCTCTCTCTCTCTCTCTCTCTCTAGCATCTGAGGGATCTTATCATCAGCCTTTTGGGTTACAAAACAAGCAGAGGCTGCAGTGGGTGAGAGAGGCAAAGCATATTGGGAAACCCAAACACCCATGCCTTCATGCAGGCTCTGCTCCCACAACAACAACCATAAAAAGACAAAAAAAAAAAAAAAAAAAAAAATACATCAAAAATTTCCTGTGTCCACAATAAGAAGTATAGTTGGTTTAAATTTGTCTGTGATATTAATTGTTTGCAATGTTACTGGGTAAGCATGCAAAATCACCCTTTGAGTTTTACCACAATTAATATGCAATTTTAGTTTCTGTGACAATTTGCACCGAAGAAGTAGTACGCGTACTTAAGCTTTTATAGAATAACAGTTATTTTATATCCCACAAGACGATTAGTCTCGTCTAATTTCGACTAATCTATTGAAAAATTCATGTGCGGGGCTTGAAATTAAAATCGGCTACATGTATGTAGTCCTCTGATAACTTTAACTTTTGAAACCATTTGGCTCTTTCAAAGATGAGTGGGAAGATGAAATGAGTAAGGATGTTTAAGTTAAAGCAATTCAAAAATCCTAACTTTCTCATTATCCTCGCATTTACAGCATTTTACTGTAACTACAGATAAAACTTTCAAATTAGAACTTCTGCATTTCATAAAAAATAAAACGGATATTCTAATTTAACTTACGTCTTTTTAATTACCAAACGCCTGTTACTACTGCTTCTCGAGTAGAAAAGATAATCCGAAAAACCGACAAATAAAACAAGCATGGATTAAAATAATTGTTAATTTAAATGTCATAACAGTAGAGCCCCACATGTCGACAGTTTTACAATCTTTGGAAGGACCACGAAATGGGCCAAGAATAGAAGAATGTTCACTGAGACATATTTTTATATATGTATATACGTTGTCAATCCAAATAAATATTTTTTGAAAGAATCCAATACAAAAAGTTCAATTCATACAATCATGTCAACATTCAGATAAAACAAAAATAATAAAGGAGAATGGCTTATATGTAGCATGTTAAATTGAATAAAATAAAATAAAATAAAATATCTCATTTTAAAATCCTATGGTTATGTAGCATGAATAACTCTCTTAGATGAATGGAAATGTAGTAAAATTACAGATAGATTATCAGTGTGTAAAAAGAGCAGTTATATAACACACATGTGGGCTTAATATAGTACATTTGTCACTTCATTAGATAAATTATTAAGCCACAACTCATTTATTAAGATACAAAACCACTTACCGCAAAGCTCCGACGCATAATTCTTCAAAAGAAACACGAATTATATATGAATACAAACAAACCCGAGACACTGAGCTGCTAAATTTTCGAAAATGAGAGTACCGATCGAAAAGGCGACAGCAGCTGAAGAAGTTGTATACCCACACCAACATCTACTATTTAACCATATATTAAGCAATTCATTGCACCTAGCTAGGGTGATTATTCGATCGCCGTTTCATGGTAAAGCCCAAAATTTTTAGTCGATTGCTGATCACGAGT